>OY282559.1:71416773-72768440 GCA_958295665.1 Tipula vernalis | reverse complement strand
TGCTTGGAACCTGGGAATAAAGAAAAAACTTGCTTCGCCACGATCCCATGCGTACTCTGTACGGAGAGACAAATACTAATTGAAGATATATGCCATGTCCCAGGGTCTGGTAAATGCACCGTGTATCGGAAAGCACTGTAGGCCGTAAAAAATCGACTACGATGATGCGGATACTCCAGGGAAATATGCACTGGAGCAAAATCGCCGATCAGCTTTTGCACCAGTTGGTCGCCGAGAAGCAAACCGACATGGTGCTCATTAGCGAGTAGTATCAGAGTAAGGGGTCTGCATCGTGGTACTCTGACCTTCTTGATACTGCCGCCATATGGGTTCCGGCGGGGGCACAGCAGATTACGAGCTTTGGAGCAGGCAGAGGTTTCGTTTGGGTCAAGAACAGGGAGGTTGCCTACTTCAGCTGTTACTTTACCCCAAATGAGGCTATTGCTGATTTTCAGGAAAAGCTAGACGCCTTAGAGAACGAAGTGGTCAGAGTGGCGGGACGAGTCGTATTAGCTGGGGAGTTTAACGCTAGGGCTATCGAGTGGGTGATGCCATGGCCGGACACTGGAGGAAGACTCATTCTGGAGATGGCTTCAAGAACAGGTCTCTTGGTTGTAAAAAGTGGCTCTGTTACAACTTTTCGTCGGCCGGGATATACTGAGACGAACCCAGACATCACTCTTGCGGCTGAAGCTTTAATACCACTCGTCCAAGGATGGCTATTTATAGAGGACTACACAGGGAGTGACCACCAATACATTTCCTTTGAGGTTGTCAGTAAAAAAAAAGAATCCATTGCGGGATAAACCGGTGCGGTGGAATCTCCAAAAGATTAACACCGGGCGGTTCAAAGAAGAGCTGGCGAGAGGTGTGCAGAGAACAAGAAGTACGGAAAATACGGATGAAAGATCGGCCACGGAGACCCTGGTGGCTTCTACAATTCGCCTTATCACTTCCGCTTGCGAAAAATCAATGCCACGGCAAAAGCCGCGCCATGACAAGCCTTCAGCATACTGGTAGACACCCGAAATCTCGGAACTACGTAAGAAATGCCTTATGCTTTGGCGCAAGGCATAACGGGCAAAAAACCGCTCTGAGGCAAACCTGACATCGGCAGAGCATAAAAGCGCTAGGAAACACCTACGATGGGCCATAAACCGCAGTAAGGCTGACTGCTGGAGGAGACTTGTCGAGGATATCGACCAAGATCCATGGGGGTTAGGTTACAAAATAGTCACGCAGAACCTTTTAGCCCAGAAGCCGACTGGGGTGATGGACGCGACCATGATGGAGGGAATCATTAGAGGCCTCTTTCCTAGCCATCCAGAGAGACCCAGGACTGGTTGCGAACGGGCAATAGATATCCCCCTTTTCACTGAGGGGGAGTTAGAAAAAGCTATATTGGCGGGGAAGGACAAGAAAGCTCCTGGACCGGACGGGATATCCGGCGAGGTGCTAAAGATGGTTTTTCGCCAAAAGCCGCAGCTGTTGCTGGATATGTAGAACTAATGCTTGGTGTGGGGGGTCTTTAGCTCCTGTTGGAAGAGTGCACGTTTGGTGCTTATTAGTAAGGGTAAGGGCGACCCTACTTTTCCATCATCCCACAGGCCATTGTGCATGCATAATAATGCGGGTAAGATTCTGGAAAGGTTGATTAAAGAGAGACTGAATACTGCGATAATGGCTGCTGGTGATCTTTCGCCTAGGCAGTATGGTTTCAGGGTAGGGCGGTCCACAATTGCTGCGATCCAAGAAGTTGTTTTGGCAGTTAGGAAGGCTGAAAGTCATAACCACTTCTCTAAGCGGATAGTGCTTCTGGTGATCCTGGATGTGAGAAATGCCTTTAATTCCGCGGCTTGGAGGAATTTGATTGGCACACTTGACCAGACGTTTCAGATACCGGAATACTTACTGCGTATTCTAAACGATTATCTGAGTGATCGCAGCATAATCTACGAGACCGAGGAAGGGTGGAAGAAGATGGCAGTCACCGCGGGAGTGGCCCAGGGGACAGTCCTGGGACCTGATCTCTGGAACGCATTTTATGATGGCCTGCTTCGAGCTGAAATGCCCGAGAAGACTCTTTTGGTTGGGTATGCGGACGATGTCGCGGCGCTTATTGCTGCCCGGGATACCAAACAGGCCCAATTGAAGCTAAACCAGATCATGAGGACCGTGAGGAGCTGGATGGCAGCGCATGGTCTATCATGGGCCCTCGAAAAGACCGAAATTGTCATTTTGACGAAAAAGATGATCCAAACGATCATACCCATGTGAATTGGCAGGGAGGTGGTAAAAACCAAACATGCGGCAAAATATCTTGGGATCACGATCGACTCAAAACTCAATTTTTGTGAGCAGATCCGGCAGACGGCTGATAAAGCAGCCAAGGGAGAGGTGTTTAGGGCATTGCCATATGGCCAAGGACTGTAAAGGCTCAGATCGAAGTAATCTGTGCTACAAGTGTTTCGAGGTCGGGCACAAGGCATAAGAGTGTACCGCCGCAATAAATTACATGCTATGCACGGAAAAGAGGTTTGATCAGGCAGAGCTCAAACACTTTCGTGATCTGGCAAGTGCCAAGTGTACCGCGAGGCGCTGCAGGTGGCTAAGAACTGCCTATGGCCAGAATCTTACAACGAAATATGCATACGAGCTGGACTGTTGACCACCTCTTGCAACAGTCGGTAGTAGAGAATGGGGACGAGCTGCTCGTCTAAAGCGAGCAGTATCGTAATAAGGAGGCGACTGGGTGGTACTAAGATCTACTGACCACAGCGGCCATATGGATACCTAAGGGAGGTGTACATGTTGAACAACATGGTGCAGGGAGATGCTTCGTATGAGTGAAAACAGCAAGCATAACCTATTTTAGCTGTAACTTTATCCCTAATTAAAGGATCGCGGAGTTTGTAGCAAAGTTGAAAGCATTGGAAGATGAGATCTCCAGGATGACGGGACATCTGGTAATAGAGGGTGATTTCAATGCAAGAGCACTTGAGTGGGGAATGCCAAACGGAGACACGAGAGGAAGATTGATCCTGGAGATGGCTGCCGGAACATGACTCCTGTTACTGAACAGCAGCTCTGCCACAACTTTTCGGAAGCCGGGTTGCACAGGGACGATCTCCGATATCACCCTCGCATTTGAGGCCCTAGTGTCACACATCCTTAACTGAAGGGTCGTAGAGGATTACTGCGGCAGTGATCACTAGTTCATAGCTTTTGAAGTTGGCAGGAGACAATGAAACGCCCCGCGGGTTAACCACGTAGCTAAAACCTTCAAAAAATTAACGTTTAACGGTTCAGGAAAGAGTTTAAGAATAGCAAGCAGCAAATTTCGAGCAATATAATAGGAACAGATGGAAGTGCTGCGACTTAGGCTCGGATATCGTCCACTATATGTTTTATTGTCTCGGCCTGTGAGGTATTCATGCCAAGGAAGAGACCAAGATACAACAAACCGTCTGTCTATTGGTAGACAGCAGAAATTTCGGACGTACGAAGGAGATGTTTCGCACTCCGACGAACGGCCCAGCGAATAAGAGATATTGCTGAAGCTAGCCGCGTTTTCGAAGAATTAAAGTTCGTCAAAAAGCTACTGCGCATAAAAATAAATGAGAGCAAAAATAGGTGTTGGAAGAAGCTTATAGAGGACATTAACGAAGACCCATGGGGACTGGGCTACAAAATAGTTACGTAGAAACTAGGAGCCCAGATACCAAAACGAGTAATAGATGCTCGCACCACTGAAAACATTGTTAGAACTCTCTTACCCAGTCATCCAGAGAGAGAGAACTGGTAACAGGAAGGCAAGTTATAGAAGTTCCACTTTTCACAGAGAACGAGCTACAGAACGCTATTTTATCTTTAAACAGCAAGAAGGCTACTGGCCCGGATCAAATTCCAAATGAAGTCCTGAAAATTGTTGCCCAGCAGGATCCTAAAATAATGCTGGAGAGATACAACGCTCCTGGTGGAAGGAGTTTTTAGTTTCAGATGGAAGAGGGCACAGTTGGTGTTAATTAGAAAAGGATATGGTGACCCTGAGATACCCTCATCCTTTCGACCCTTATGCATGCTGAATACGGCTGGCAAAGTTTTGGAGAAGTTAATCCGAGCGATACTCATATCGGCGATTAAGCAACAGGAGATCTCTCGTCTAGGTAATATGGCTTCAGAGCTGGACGTTCCACGATCAGCGCAATCAGAAAGGTTACGGCAGCAGTAAAGAGAGCGGAAGATTACAACCACTTTTCGCGGCGCATTGTTGTGCTGGTGACCTTGGACGTGAAAAACGCATTTAATACAGTGAGATGGAGGTATATAATCGAGCAGCATCCCAGCTTATCTAGCGCGGATCTTGGGTGACTCTATGAGAAATCGCATCCTCATTAATGACCCAGAGGAAGGGCAGCGAAGCATGGCAGTCACAGCGGGAGCAACCCAGGGATCAATACTGGGACCCGACCTATGGAATGTATTTTACGATGGCCTGCTAAAAATAGAGACACCCGACGAGACTCGCTTGGTGGGTTACGCGGAGGACGTGGCAGTGCTTATTGCTGCGCGCGATACAAAGCAGGCGCAACTGAAGTTGAACCAGGTAATCCGAACCATAAATGGATGTATACAACTCGAAGGAGCAACAAAACCTGCAACCAACTAAATACTGACTGGCAATTCAGATGTTTCGTTTCTGTTGGAAATGAATGAGGATCCCTATAAACGGGCTCCCTGTTGTTAGTAAAATGAATTTCATCATCAAATACATTGAAAAAGGGAGCAATTTTTATCTTTAAAAAAGTATCTTCTCCCCATGATATGGAATTGAGGTGCTCAGGGTATCTTGGTATTAGTATGGTTTATCTGGCCGCTATCGTTACTACCTAGCTTTATCTCTAGTATTGGCCCTATACAATTCAAAACTTCAATGTAACACATACGTGAATGAAACTGTTTGTGAAAAATTAGAAAAAAAAATACTGAAGCACTCAGCTTATCTTTGTACTACTAGTTATTGAGTGAATAATATTTTATTGATATTAAAACAAATTTTTGCTTCAAATAAACAAAGGAATCACCCCTAAAAATAATTACGGTTAAGCACATAAAACTTGCCGAAGGGAAGATATCTTCTTGTAGCTTATAGATTTTAAGTTTTGATATTTCTCGCCACTTACTCTATTTGTATTTCTTCTAATCTTCGGGTTTAGCAACCATCAACAAATGTAGTTGTCGTGCTAAATACAATTGTGTCCGTAAAATGCCCACTGCTCTTTGATACTTACATAGAATTTTTGTCACTGTATTATTGCTGGCATTTCTTCATTTTCTACTGCCAGTACCAACCAAACATTGTTCATCAATTTTATAACATACTTTTACAAAATCCTTAGAGCGTTGTAAAGTTTTTTTTTTGTCAACTTTTTACTTAATTTACTGTTTGGAAAATTAAGTACCACAAACTGAATTAAACTGGCACAAAAAATGTATTCGCAGCTTCATTATAATTTTGTATGTTTTGGGCATAAAAGAAAAGTTTTAAAAAATTCAACATCATAAATAGAAAAGTAATGGCTAATATTTTTTTGTTCGTTTGATACACTTTTAAATGAATTTTATTTTAAGAAATGTTAGCAATCGTTTATACATACATATACCAAAAAAATATTGCACAACACAAAACAAATTGGAAAAATTTAAAAGTATTTTTCGTGAAATTTTGTAGAATTTATGAATAAATCTATCTCTATGGTCAGGGACTGCCATTGGCTATTTAAAAAAAAAAATAACTGCAACTAATATTGAGGATGATAATACATTTTAGTTACAAAAATTCTTTTCAAATGGACTATTTTAATCAACTCGTTCTCGAGCTACATAGTTTCGAAAAATTTTAATTTTCCAGACAGATACATATAGAGAGAAAGAGTGGGCTACATAAAAAAAGAACCACGAAAATCTCAAGCTGAACATTAAAAAAATTAGGAAGAAGATCCACATAAAAATTAATGTATATGTTTATAAATTTTTAAGGCACTCAAAAAAAAATCCCGTAAGGCATTTACTATTTACTTACTGGTATAAGAATGAGGAGTTTTATATCGTGGCTAGAGAATGTTAATTAAAATATTTTTTTAATTTATTTATTTATATTTTTTTTTGGTAATTTATTTATGTTTATATATTTATTACAAAAAACTTTAAATTTTATTTTAGATTAAAAAACGAATCGAGCACTTTCTTTTAAGATAAAAAAAAAATAAGAAAAATTACATTAATAATTTTTATTTTTTGTTTAATTAAAATAAAGAAAAAAAAATATATTTATACTTATATTTGATTCTGTGTTTTATTTATTTTACTGTAATATATAAAAAAATTACTGAAAATTTTTATTTTTAATCAAATAAAAAAATAGAAAAGTTTTGTTTTTCAATTTTTTCATACTGTTCCCAATTTCCCATCTCTCTGTGAAAGCTCAGATGTTTCAGTTCCCGTTAAATTGAATATGAAAATTATAAATTAACTGGATAAAACAATGAGAAAACTTTTTTTTTTTTTTTTTTTCAATTTTATTTTAAATCAATTGTGTTGTGTTGTTGCGCAAAAAAAAAACGCAGAACAAGACGTAATACAGAGGAAGAAGATGAAGAACATGGATAAAAGTGGCAATGTTAAAAAAGGAACAAAACTTTGTCTATTCATTATCCTCCATCTTTCGGTTGGTTTTATTTGTATTATGTATGTAGAATATGTACGGGTATATATTGAAATTATTGTTGTCATATTTTATTATGATAAAGTATGCTAATATACAATACGAGAAATATAAATTCTGAACAAACTGTGCTATCTTACTACTGGACAATGGAAACGGAAAAATACGGTACATGATTTTATTTTTCATCTAGAAAATTTGTTTGTGACTTTTTCCAAATGTTTCCTCATAAAGTTTTACTCCAATAATGTTGCCATATTTAAATGTAACAACATGTTGCAAATATATTGGGTACTGTGTATTATTGTAATACGCGGAGAAAGAGAATTAAATCCAAATTCAATCAAGTGTCCTCATTGTCCTCATTGCCAGATTATTTTCAGTTAATAAACAAAATTAAATGACAAGTCCATATCGGTAGGACCTGGCATTGAGTTAAATAGGTAAATTTTAATTTTATTTTATTTTGAAACATTTATCCGTGGTTTATCTAATAATTCCTTTTTTTTATAATTGTAAAAATTTATCGTGTCCTTATAAAGTAGTTACTGAGATATGTTAGTATTCACAAGACGGTATTATGGGGACAACATTATTTAGGAAACCAATCACATAAAACATGTTGCAAACCATTTATTATTCGGGCATAAATTTTGTTTGTTTTAATATGGACTTTGTCATTTAGCAGTAGTGAACTGTTTCTATGTCTGTAATTTTATAATTCCTCAATTCTATCCATGTTTCTACCTTTTGTCAATCTATATACAACTCGCGGATTGGGATAGATATTTTTGTACGTGTGGTTCTCGATGACTAAATGCTGTTTGTAATTTGATTTGATGTTGTCTATTGTGCGTGTATTACGTAGCTCGTCTGTGTGCTCTCTAAATCTTATTGTAAATAAACGACTCGTTTGCCCCACATAGAATTTTGGACAATCATTTTTATTTTATTTTTGTATATATTTATCTACTGTGACTTGTACTAAATGCTGCCGTTTATCCTTGATGGTGCCTTTTAAATTATAGTGCATGTGTTTCTAATGTATTACACCGTTATGTATTTTTTTGGGGTGGTATTTTCAGGACAAAGTGTAGTTAGGCCAAAACGATTTATTTTATTCTTTATTTTGTAAGCTGGTTTGTTGCGTGTACGGAGTATCAGTTACTTGTGTCAAGCTCTTCGTTATAATCTGTGATGCTCATTGGTGTGACAAACAAAATTTATGACTTAATAATAATCGGTACGCGACATCTTTGATAATATTTGTTTCCTAGGAAAAAAAATTATTCAGTAATCAAATGGAATTGGGATGTAAAGTAATAATGTTCTCTAAATTATTTTAATACAGATAAAATGTTACAACAAACTTAGAAAAATCTTCCTACTTGTACATATATAGAAGTGCGACGTTTTTTCTAAAAGTGTTCTAATTTTATAGACGTATTATGCAGTGTGACCAATGTATATGGTTCCCGTGTGGGGTTGGCTAGCTCCCCCATCGGGTGCCTCCCCAGGTGGCGGATAGGGGACCGCCCGCCAGATATGGCAGGTACCGGGGAAATCAAATACCCGGGGTGGACCAAAAGCTAGCACACCCAAGCTAAGGTGGCACTACATACGCCGATAGCTGCATGGCTAAGGGGATGCTTAGTCGCTAGTATGTGAACTCCGGTTTTGACGACAATCGGTTTAAATCATAGCCTTCCTATGATAATGCAGAGCTCTGTCATAGGTGACCGTTTTTTCTCGTGCTACTCGTGGGAACAAAAATGAATAAAGATTTAACAAAAAAACCAACAGGGAAACAAATAGATGACGAACAGCTCACGGCTGTTACGATGAGAGCAGATAATGTGGTAAGCAATGACTTGGGGGTGAGTCACTCGAACCCAGATGAAGCCACAAGGGATGCTAGTATGGAGGAGATTGTTGAGGTTGAGGAGGCTCAGGCGCATCATAGCAGGGACGGTAACCTTAAACAGAAAAAGAGGCATAATGAAGAGGATAGACTCCAGGAAACCTCAGAAATGAGGGAGTACATCAGAGAGATAAGGGAACAGGAGGATATCACCTTAAGCAAGGGGTGGGACCTCTTGAAACAAATAGGAAACGCGGTCAGGAGGCAGCCAAACACCAATATAATTGTTAAGAACGGCTTGAAAGAACTGGAGGAGATACTGGAAGTGGTAGCCACATACCGAGACAAATGGAAGAAGGCAGAAGCGGTGCTCTGCGAATCAGAGCGAGGGTTGCAGAGCACTGTAGAAACCAACTCCCGAGGAGGCAGGAAACGAGGAAGAGAAGCATCTACCGAAGAATCTGAACGAGAGGTTAGAACCAAAATGGAGTTACCTTTGGGAAAGAACGAGGGATGGCAATTGGTCGTCAATAAACAACAAAGGCAGGTCAATAAGCGCTCTGACAAGAAAACCAATACAGCATCGCCACAAGGGGATACTGTTGTTGGCACAAGGCCCGGTGTGGAAGGTAAAGGTAGGAGGAAGAGACAGAGAAAAAGGAAGCGGCCAAGCAAGCGAACGAAAAATAACGCGGTGGTTGTCAAACCGGCCGAGAAAAAAACGTACGCCGAGGTCCTTGGTGCTATTCGACAACACGTGTGTCCGGATAACCCGGAACATGAAATCAGGTCAATAAGGAAGACCACGGATGGAGGAGTGCTTCTTGAACTGGGCCGCGGTGTAAATCCCGGAAAGCTTAGGGATACTATCCAAGCGGCGGTTGGAGAGATCGGAGTGGTTCGCGGCCTGATACCTCGGTCGAAAGTCGAAGTTACTGATTTGGACAGCTTTACCACCGAAGAAGGAGTGATAGCGGCAATCAAGCGGGATTCTGGTGATATGGTAGGCGACGTCAAAGTAACGCTATTCAAAGCAGATAAGCGGGAACAGAAAAAAGCGGTCATCGAACTAGATGATCTAGCTGCCAAAAAACTGCTTGACCAAGGGCGTATCAAGATTGGCTGGGTCTTCGGGCGCATTAGAGTGAGGACCGAGGTACAAAAATGCTTCAAGTGCCAAGGATATGGGCATATCAGGAGTAACTGCGCAGGTCCCGACCGCAGCAATTGCTGTTGGAAGTGTGGCGAAAGTGGGCATAAGGCTGCGGCGTGCGAGCTGCAAGCGAAATGTCATATATGCATTGGGAAACCCGGTGGCAACAACCACGTACAGGGATCGGGCAGCTGCGAAACTTTCCAGGGGCTTTTGCGGCGAGCGAAGGAAAATAAACGTAGATGAAGGTCCTTCAAGGAAACTTGAATGGATGCAGAGCTGCGCAGGATCTCTTGGCGCAGCTTGTCTGTGAAGCAGAAGTCCAGATAGCAGTTATTTGCGAGCAGTACCAGAACGATAATCGTCCAAACTGGTTCTCAGATCCCTCGGGGTCTGCGGCAATATGGGTGGTCGACACCCATGGAGTACGCATCGATGCCCATGGTTCTGGAATTGGCTACGTCTGGCTAAGAAGCCGAAACACTACGCTTTATAGTGTGTATCTGTCACCGAACGATACAATTTTGGAGTTTCAATCCAAATTGAATGGACTGGAGGATTCGGCGCGTGATGTAACAGGGGCACTAGTGCTAGCTGGTGACTTCAATGCACGCGCACTAGAATGGGGTATGCCACACCAAAATACCAGGGGGAGACATATACTGGAGATGGTCGCAAGACTGGATTTATGCGTTCTAAACCAGGGATCTACGCCAACATACCGAAGGCCAGGGTTCGGCAGCTCCATACCGGACATAACATTAGTATCAGCACGGCTGGTGCCATTGGCAAAAGATTGGAGAGTGATGGAGGATTATACCGCAAGTGATCACAACTACATCAGCTTTCAATTGCACGACGATGAGCGAAAAACACAGCGAGCGAAGTATCGTAGTTTACTGAGCTGGAACACCACCAAGCTGGACAGCGAAAAGCTCCTTACATCTGTCGAGATGAGCCTCACGAATAACCAATCGGTTTTACAGGAGATTACGAACAGAGCCGAGATTGAGGCGGCTGTTTAAAGCATTACACGGATAGTTCAACACGCTTGCGACTCTTCTATGCCCCGGAGAAAACAGTGGAGTGGAAGGAAACAGGCTTATTGGTGGACAAATGAGATCGCAGAGCTGAGAAGAAAAGCTCTGCAGCTTAGGCGAAGGGCGCAACGAGCACAGGGCGGAGAAGAAGCAATTGCTAAGTCAGCTCAGCACAAAGCCGCAAAAAAAGAGCTCGGCATAGCCATTCGTGCGAGTAAAGCGCAATGCTGGAGAACCATATGTAACGAGGTGGATAGCGATCCATGGGGCAGAGGATACAAACTTGCCACTCGAAAGCTGGGGCTGTTCAGTACGCACGTCGCGCTGGATGCAGAAACGATGACAAATATTGTTGATTCTCTCTTTCCAACACACTTGCCTAGGGTAGAAGACGATGCTGAAATCCAAGTTGGAGAAATTCACGCATTCACAGAGGAGGAGTTGGTATATGCGGTGACCAGCCTGAAAAATAAGAAGGCACCGGGACAGGATGGCATACCAGTGGAGGCGTTGAAGGTGGCTGTTAGTAGATACCCGCACCTGTTACTAAAACTGTATATTGCATGCTTTGTAGCAGGAGTGTTTCCTTCACGGTGGAAGACGGCCCGTCTAGTATTAATAAACAAAGGGAAAGGTGGCGATCCCAACTCCCCGTCATCATACAGACCTCTCTGTATGTTGGAAACAATGGGGAAGCTGCTGGAAAAACTATTAAAGCCTAGGCTGGAAGTTGCCATATCTATTGCTGGTGATTTGTCTCCAAGACAATATGGCTTTCGGAAGGGGCGGTCAACTGTAGATGCAATAAAGGAGGTAATTAGCGCGGTTGAAAGAGCTGAAACTGCCTGCCACGCGGCGAGGCCTTTAGTATTTCTAGTGACTCTGGATGTGCGAAACGCCTTCAACTCGGCCAGATGGGAAGACATGATTGAGGCTTTGCAACGATCTTTCGCTGTTTCGAACTATCTTCTACAAATAGTTCGAGACTACTTGAGGAATCGTAGACTGGTTTACGAGACGAAAGACGGCAAAAAGATGAAGGAAATCACTGCTGGAGTAGCCCAGGGGTCAATTCTTGGTCCCGATCTGTGGAATGCAATGTATGATGGCCTGTTGCGACATGAGATGCCGGAGGAAGTATTCCTGCTTGGATATGCAGATGATGTTGCCGTTGTAATAACATCCAGAAGTACAGCTTTAGCTCAATACAGGCTGAATCAGGTGATGAGAAGAGTCAACGTTTGGATGGATGAGCACGGTCTACAGCTGGCAATCTCAAAAACTGAAATCGTAATGCTTACAAAACGGAGGATTCCAACAGTCATCCCTATGCAGATTGGAAGAGAAGAGGTGATGACAAAAGGTGCGACGAAATATCTGGGGGTTGTTTTAGACAGTCGACTAACCTACTGGGAGCATATTCGCAGGGTTTGTGACCGGGCATCAGTTGTAACAGTGTCACTCGGAAGACTGATGGCGAATGTGGGCGGCCCTCGCTCTAGCAAGCGAAGACTCCTGATGTCAACGGTGCAGTCGGTCCTGCTGTATGGAGCTGAGATCTGGGCTGGTGCAATGAAAGTAAGGAAGTACCGCACGAGAATGTTGTCAATACAGAGACGCGGGGCACTAAGAATTACATGCGCATATCGCACGGTGTCCGGAGCTGCGGCCTTGGTTGTCGCTGGAGTCATCCCGATAGACCTGATGGCGCTCGAGCGTCGGGAGGTATACCGGTTGAGTGCAGAATTTAAAAGGAGTGATTCTGCGATGAGAACCCGCAGTGGCACGCTCGTAGCATGGCAGCAACGGTGGGACGAGGAGAGTAGCGGTCGATGGACGGCCAGGTTGGTAAAGGTACTTAGTACCTGGATCAATCGGAGGCACGGGGAAGTTAACTTCTTTGTTTGCCAGTTCCTGACGGGGCATGGGTACTTTGGAGCCTACTTGTACCGAATGGGCAAGCTGAGGACCCCTTATTGCCGGTACTGCCCTGAAGAAAGTGATGACGCTTGTCATACTTTCTTTGGGTGCGCTCAATTCAATGAAGAAAGAAACCGGCTCACCTCAGTGGTGGGGGTGGTTACACCTGACACCATCGTGGAGGTAATGCTACGGTCGGAGGAGGCGTGGGATGCAATAGCACTCTACGTCGAATCTACGCTACGGAGAAAGAGGGAAGAGGGGTGCTTAGTGGATTCCTAGGCGAGAAGTAATCGAGGGGCCCTGACAGGGCTGGCAGCACGGGACAGACTGAAGTAATACGAAAGTGGTTCAGGTCCGGTTTTCCCGTGGGCTGTAGGTGATTTTTAGTGAGTAGGTGACAGGAGCAGCTGTCAAATCTCACACTGTCGGGCGGCGTCCATCGCCGTTCGACGAAAGTCTTTTGAAGATTTTTTGCACCTACAGAAGAAAAAAAAAAAAAAAAAAAAAAAAAAAATGTATATGGTTACAAAAGAAACTAGCTGTATTTTTCAAATTAATTATTAAAATTAAAATTTTATTTGTGAATAAGAGACATAAAGCTTCATAGGTTAAAACATTATAATATTATTCGATTGTATCGCTCCTCTCATTTATTACGCGCTTCAAACTTACTTCGAAACCACCACACGCGGCACGGATGACTTCTATTCGGATTTCATTCAAAATACTCAAAATTACCGTCTTAAATTCATCCAAAGTTTTGAATCGGTAATCCTTAAGCTTTTGTCCCATAAACCCCGAGATAGAAAAATCCAAGGGATTTAAATCTGGTGAACTAGGCGGCCATTCGTATTTGGTAATGAAGTCTGTTAAATTAGCCACACACCACTCTTGAACTACTTTCGCCGTATGTGCTGGTGCTCCGTCTTGTTGAAAGCAATAATACTCCTCTCCGTACATTGCTTGGGCTTCTGGCAATAAACGTTTCTGCAGAACCTCATCCAAGTAATATTTCGCGTTTATTTTAACACCGCATTTTGGAACCTCGGTATGTGCTTTTTGTATTTTGGGACATTCTTTATTGAACCCGCCCAAATTCGATCGTTTTGAACATTGTGCGGAACTTCAAGCACAAAAAGTGTTTTCATCTGAGAAGATAATTTCGTCACCCGCGTGCCATGAAAGCAGCTCTTTACTTCAGATCGTAAGTTTGGCATGGTCACAACAACGCTATTACGCAATTAAACTAACTAAATTTTTTTTGATGTAGGTATATAGAACACCTAACGGTACTTCACGATTTAAAAATTTCCAGATTATTAAGCTTCGTTTATTTCCCCAGGCTACTCAAATTTTTGTAACCGAATATAATGGTCACACTGTAGACCAAAATGAAATAAAATGTGAACAAATCGCAAACTGTAGTGGGTAAACGGTGATTTATAGTAGCACATTAATGTGATGGAAGGCGAGAAGATATACAGTAAACTGCCGAGTCTGAATGAACAAAAATCAGGTCGCTTTGCTTATTTGAGGTGAGTATAATTTAGCTCCAGTAATTAGTCCTGTCAACTTGTACGTCAACTCGTCTAATATTTCTTTAGCTTTTAAATCATCTAGCTAAAGTATATTATAGCATATCACATAATGTTGGGCTGGAAGAACGTTGTAGTATTGGTGTTTCCTGATGATAAATTTTTTTTTTTAAATTAAAGTCTGTTCTATTGTGTCTAATGTTAAGTTGAATGGACCAGGTAGGGAACCTAATTACCGTTTTCGAAAGCATTGATTTCAATATTTAACTTTTAACAGCGAATTTGAATTCAATTTATCTTTTTGGTGAGGAGGTGGTGATATGCCTAAGAGAAGGTTAAGGTACAGCAGTCATTGAGGAGTCAATCAAAAAGTGACCGAAGGAGAGTGCCGACGTATCTAGCGGATTATTCGACATGGGCGTTAGAGGACGTGAGTTTAGGCATGCCTCTATCTGAACAACTAAAGTATGAAATTCATCAACCGTAAGACAAAAGGTGCCCGTTGAACGCCGCAAGTGATATTTTGAACCTTTTATTGCGGCCTCCCATAAGCCTTCGAAATGAGGGAGCGTGGTGGAATAGTTATCCATTCCATTTTACTGTTAGAACAGAATTTCATAATTTCGTTTTGACATGACTGTGATAGAGAGAGTTCTCGTAATTCCTTTAACTCTGTGCGTGCTCCAACGAAGTTTGTGGCATTGTCGGAGTATATTTTTGAACACAAACCACAACGTGACACAAAACGACGTAAACAAGCTAAAAATGCTTGAGTCGTCAAATCTGGAACAATTTCCAGATGAACTGCCTTTACGGCGTAGACACTAATGTAGGTTTTAATTTTTTGTTTGGATCTGATTGAATATTTCGTATAAAATGGACCGCAAAAATCTTTCCCAACGATTGAAAATAGTCTCGTGGATTGCACTCTATCTTTGGGTAGGTCTCCCATGATTTGATGAGTTAATTCCGGCCGAACACGCACGAATCAAAGACAATTATAACATATTTCCTACATACATTTCTCCCAGAGACAATCCAATAATTTAGTCTTAGGTTGTATGGTAGCGCTTGTGAGCCAATATGCAACAATCTGATATGTGTGTCGCGCACAAATAAGCCAGTGAAGTAGTGGTTTGGCGGAAGTAATATGGAATATTTTTGATCTTGCATCACATCCGCGTTTTTGAGTCGGCCTCCAACACGAATAATTCCATGAAAATCTACAAATGGATAAAGTGATATTATTGAGCTTTTATTGTTAACACAATTGTTAATTTGAAGCGATTTGATGTCTTCAGCAAATTCTTCATATTTACCTCTTTTAAGAATGACCTGAAGAGCTAATGCGGTTTCGTTTCAGGTTAGTTCCTGTAATTTTCGAAATTTACACGACTTATTTTTAATATTATTATAAAATCGAAGCAAATAAGCCATTCATTACATTGATTAATTTTCAAAGTGAGGAATATTTTTGAATTAAATTGAAGTTATTTTGAGACGTTGCAATGTAAGTGTGACTGGGCTTTCGAATTTCTGGATCAGGCTCCGAGCTTAAAGTTTTGGTTTCACTTTAAGGCAAATCAGTTTTGTTTTTATGTAAATATTCAGGCCCCTTCTACCACATGGTTGAATTTATCATTTCACTTGGGAATAATCCTCGTGATACATAGTAAAAAGGGTTTAAAACTGTAGGAACTTAATGCCAGTCGTTAATTGAAGAAAGTTCCTGTATTTGAGTAATCCTGTTCGCTACAAATGTGGCGAAGATAACGATGAGGTTCTGATTTGATTCCAAGAAGCGTTATTTCAGAATCCGCCACAAGTAAATAACATCGAAGTTGATTTTAAGAAGAGCCGATAATTGATGACTTATTTGAGCCAGCAATAATTCTGCACAGAGTTCCAGTCTCGGACTTGTTTGGTTTTTCAATGGAGCGACTCTCGATTTTTAACAAACCAAGCTAACCCGATGATTCCCATTTTGATCGGTTATTCGGATGTAGAATACACACCCAAATCCAACCTCACTTGCATCACCAAACCCATGCAATTCGATACTAGTATGTGGATGGTATATGATGCCTCTAGGAACAGAAATGCGATTCAACTGTCCTAGTTGCCCTCTGAACTCATTCCACCTTTTCAATAATAACTCTGGAAGTTTGTCGCCCATTTCAGCTCTGGTACCGTCCATAATTCCTGCATAAATAATTTCGCGGTTAGAATTACTGGAGCACATAAGCGTAAAGAATCGAATAGCTGACATATTTTCGGGAGGACCTTCCTTTTAGTGTTGGTAATTTTATAAGAATTTAATTTTTCAAACGACATTTCTAGATTTTCGGTTGCCGTATTCCACAACAGTCCTAATATTAACGACAACTAGTTACCTGAATTGTCATCTGCTAGCTCTGAAACGTGTGAAGAGAATTTCCTAAGATCAAATCCACCTAATTTCAATAAATTAATTAAGCCGTCCTTTAATTTGAATGCTTCTTGAAGACTATCTGCGCCAGTGAGAACGACATCGATGTCAAAATCATCTTTCAAAACCGTGGATGGTTCAGGGAACGAAGTTTCGTCAATAGCCAACTGATTTAAGGTTCTGGTTGCCAAATAGGGAGCACTTGCAGTTCCGTTAGTTACCGTCCGAAGTTTGTAACATTTCAGTGGATCAGACTGAGAATCACCCACCAAATGCGCTGAAGATCCTGTTGGTTTTCATAAATTAGAATCTGACGATACATTTTAGCTATGTCAGCGGAGAATTCATATTTATATTTTTTGAATCGAAGAACTAACGAAAATAGGTCTGTTTGGACAACAGGGCCAACCATTATACAATTGTTTAGTGAGATTTGTGATGATGATTTGCACGAAGCATTGAATACAACGCGCAGTTTGGTCGTCGTGCTCGAAGATTTGACAACAGAGTGATGCGGAAGATAATACGGGTTGTTATTCCGGCAATTTACTATGCTTGGATTTTCTACAAATTCCATCTGATTTATATGAATATATTCATTTATGAAGTCCTTATATTGTTGGTATACCACTGGATTTTTGCATAATTATTTTTCGGCGTTATAAAATTGACGACGTGCATTTTCACTGGACGAACCAAGTTCTGCTATTTTACTATTGAGTGGGATGGCAACTGAAAATCTTCCAGAACTCAATCTTTTATGATTATTTATAAAATGGTCTTCACATAATTTTTCTTCGAGTAAATAGTTGTTCTTAGAAGTAACAGCTTCCAATTCCCAAAACTTTCTGATATGTGATTCGAGTAATTCAAAAGAGCACAATGACCGGTGATATTGAATTGACGAATCCGAAGAGTTTGCTGATTTTGTTTTCCCGGTTAGGATGTAACCGAATACTGTGTCATAGAATAATGGTAGGTTCTCAGTTAGCTTGATTGAATTTCCTCAGGATAGTTCATGATACGCCTCTGCTCCGATCAGAATATCGATGCGATCCGGAAGATTGAAGTTTCGATCTGCAAGTTTTATATACGAAGGTAATGCTTTAGTTTCAAATTGTATGGGTAAAATTGGCAATTCACCGGTAATTTTTAGTAGTACATAACAATCTAACGTTATGCTATGTTCTAAAATTCGAGATCCTATTGTGACATACACTTTGTGACTAAATGACGTAATTTTATTTCCCATCCCGGCCACTTGTTTCGAAGTTGGATGCATTTTTAATTTTAATAGACGACATGCTGCATTTGTGATAAAGTTGAGATGAGAATCTCTCTCCAGCAGACCATTCAACGATAGATTTTCTGAACTTACTTCATTAATTGAATTATTTTGAGATTTATTGATTGTGCCCTTATAACTACCTAACATTACTAGCTCGTTATTTTTTACGGGATTGTTGACATCTTCCATATTCGGTTGATCCATGGATGTGGAATTTAATACATCCTTGTTGACGTTAACAGAACAGAGTGCACTCACCGACTTTGCTGTTGCTAAAGTTTGTGGCTGACGATCGTAATCAAAATGCAACAAACGATTATGCCTTAATGAACACTGATTACACCCTGTATTGTTGCAATTTCGGACATTGTGCGATGATGACAAACAGTTTATACATAATCCCTTTTGTTTAATGAAATGAAATCTCATTTTTGGGGTTATTTTAGGGTCACAAAAGTCTGGACAAGTATCGACCGAATGGGTACCGCGACAATAAGAACAGGACTGAATGCTAGGCAATAATGATGTGAAATTCTTCTTGTTTCTTAAGGTATTTGAATCCGGTTTTTGTTTTGTAGCTCACGAAGATGAAGTTTTGAGCGCAGCCAGTCCTCATACACGACTTTGAAGAATTTTGATGAAGTTTTCAAAGGTGAGCAACGTTTTGTCATTAGAACCCCTGATTATCTCTGTACGACTACCATTATCCTATTTTTCCGATAAATGGTGATTTAAAATTATAATCCAACTTTGAACCTCCACCTTCAGAGCGTTTAGCGAATTATAATTTTTTTACAGCTTGGTCTACGAATATTTCCAATGACTCCGAAGACTGTGGTATGGGTGATTTAATGTCGTATAGTTTTTTTAAGTATATTCTTTGGATTGCTGCTTCACTATTATACTTATCGTTAATTGCAGCCCATGCTTGGTTGTAATTAGCAGATGTTACTGGTATACCTTTAATCAATGAATATGCCTTACCCCCACTTATATGCGACACGAGATAATGCAATTTGATAGCATTGTCAATATTTCTTTTGTTGACAAATTCCTAAAAAATATCACGAAATCTTAACCAATCAGATTCCTTACCACTAAATGATGGTAACTTGACCTCGGGCATTCGCATTTCTATTGAAGGAGAAGTGGTTGTCATATCTATTATAAAATTATTATGTACCGAGACATTGCTTGGTTCAAGTTTTTTTAATGTCATGCAATTGTTTCAAAATAAATAAAATCGTTTTTAACTCAGTAAAAGGTTTAGATAATATGCAAATACTATATTATATACACCTATTAAAATAAATATTTTATGTAAAAAAAACAGAATAAAATAAAATTGGAAAACATTTTCTATTCGATTACCCCTCTAGCATTGATTAATAATATCCCAAGGGCATATTTGTATATTCCATGATAAAAAGCATATACAAATATGCCCTTGGGATATTACTGCTGAAAATCACCTCAAGCCTAATCTGAATAGCTAGCATTACCTTATCTGGGAATAAAACTAAAGGAAAAATGTAAACCAAAGCCTATTCTTGACTTACACAATTATTGGAGAGATTCCCTTGTAGATAAGAAGGTTTAAAAAGTTCAAATTGAACTAAACTTGAAGACTAAGAACAAATGAGACTGAGAAAAAATTTAGACTATGCAAATATTTGATTCATTCTCTTTGAGCTAAGATAGTCAAATATGGCGAAAATCACACAAAGTTTAAATTCAATGGCTAACCTTCAATATTTAAATTTACTAACCCATCTTGTCCGGAAATAAACCTAAAGACAAAATGTAAAGCAAATTCGACTCTTGAATGAGTCACGAATGGACTTTAGTCTATATTTTGTTTTAAGTCTCATTTCCGGATAAGGTACCGAAGGTGGTTTAGTAAATTTAAATATTGAAGGTTAGCCATTGAATACGAACTTGTAGTGATCTTTTCCATTAAAAATTGTATGGTATCTTATCGATGTGATTTTGAATGGATTTGGTGCAATAAACAGAATAATATATACTTATGTACATTTTTAGATTTAACAAAAATTTAAGGTTTCAAAAAAGGCTCGTGAATTATTTGCTAATCGTTTCCTAACTATTTGTTTTTGATTTTTAGGTAAGGTATAGGAAACAATTCTCACACATGTTGAATTGTACGTAAAGTAATTTGTGTTAAAAAATGTGTGTGGCTGGTATTTACTTTAGTTCAAAGAGTATTGTTACGTTTTCCATGTAACTCTACTATTTATATTGCACTGTTAACTCTTTGTTTTAACGCGTTAAACTTTGTGATCGTCCGAATCAAGTTAATTCGCCTTTTTAAATACATGAAATAAAAGAATACTCGTATAACATTTATCAACAATTTTAGTATCATCAAACTAAATGCACAAATTTCTTTGTGTACAAATATCTTCACTTCTAGGAAGTTATATTAGAACATTCTAGGTAGGTTTTGCAGTATTGCGGTTTCTAGTAACTGTGGAATTGTGTTATATATATATATATATATATATATATATATATATATATATATATATATATATATATATATATATATATATGTATATATATATATATATATATATATGTATATATATGTATATATATATATATGTATATATATAACTATATATATATATATATATATATATATATATATATATATATATATATATATATATATATATATATATATATAACTATATATATATATATATATATATATATATATATATATATATATATATATATATATATATATATATATATATATATATATATATATATATATATATATATATATATATATATATATATATATATATATATATATATATGTATATATTTATATATATATATATATATATATATATATATATATATATATATATATATATATATATATATATATATATATATATGTATATATATATATATATATATATATATATATATATATATATATATATATATATATATATATATATATATATATATATATATATATATATATATATATATATATATATATATATATATATATATATATATATATATATATATATATATATATATATATATATATATATATTGTGTAATTACTTTTAGGTACAAAGCAATTACCTTTGTTGTACCTTTGATTGTAATCAAAAATACAGGTGGTAATTATCGTTTGGCGACTAATTACACTTGGTTTGGTTGTAAGAATATACACGGTAAGTATATTCTCCAAAATTATACACGGTACGTATAATAGGTAATTATTTAAGCAAAATAATTTATTCACTTTAATTTTATTTCACATAAATAATTTTATTTTTAGGTTAGGTAATGTTTTTCTGATGCTTACAGAATAAAACGTTTTTATAGAGTGACAATTTATACAATGCAATGATTTTTCGGAAAATTTCCTAAAAACTATATAAAGTGCATCTGGTGACAGATATTATAAACTTATTTGACCAATATACAATTTTAGTACAAGTTTTGAACGTGTACCATCATACCTAATATAATAATTCACGGCTTGTACCCAAATTGGAACTGTCAAAACAATAAGTAAACAAATAAAAGCGGTGGTGGTAAGTTAAATGAATCTATATAAAATTAAATTTAAACTAAATATTATCTTTACAATTTCAGCTAACAAATTATAGGAATAAAGAAGCGTCTGATGTACAATGAATTCAGATAAGTATAAATGGTAATTATATTTATAATCAAACGATTCTTTGTGTATTCTTTTTTGATTTTAGGTTACAATCCTGGATGTCATCATTACACTGGAATTCATAAATTGTAATGGAACAATTTGACTGCTGCTGAATAATTGACCGCCGTTGATGCGGATATGAATTATGCTTCTTTTTCCAGAATTAAACATTCCGCCGCCTTTGACTCATCGGAGTCAATTCTTGGAATTAAACATAATTTGTAGATTGGTCGTTTTAGTATGTTACCGTTTGGAAGTTTTACAGATACGACTCTCACTATGTTGTCATCACCGGGATGTATGTCACATATTCGCGCATACGGCCATTTGGTAGGTGGTAGGTTCTGGTCACGCAGTAAAATCATATCTCCAATTTTGAACTGTCGGTTTTCGGTATGCCATTTGTAACATTTGTTGAGAGAAGTCACATATTCTTGTGACCATTGCTTCCAAAATCCTTGGAGCAGCTGTTGTATGAGCTGCCATCGACTCAAATGAGATATTTTTAACATTTGAAGATCTGGTTCTGGTATCATGGTAAGCGGTTGAAATATCAAAAAATGTGCCGGTGTTAAGGGATTCCAATCGTCATCTTGCACCTCTACTAGTGGCCTCGAATTCAACAATGATTCAATTTGTTTAATGTATGTTAAGAATTCCTCGTACGTTAATTGTGTTTCACCAATCACGCGACGTAAATGATGTTTGCACGATTTGACGGTCGATTCCCATAAACCTCCAAATGTAGGGGTAGCCGGAGGAATAAAATGCCAATTTATTTTATTATCGGAACACCAAGCTTGAAGTTGATTTTCCTGCATTTCATTAAGATATTGGTTGTAAAACGTTTGAATTTGTCGCTTAGCTCCCACTAGATTTGTACCATTATCGCAATGAATATGTTTAGGTAGGCCTCTCACTGCACAGAATCGTTTCAACGCTGCCAGAAAGGTGTCGGTACTCAGGTCGGTGGCGATCTCGATTGATGTGGCTTTGGTAGCCATACACACAAATATCACGATGTAGGACTTAAACGATTTCGCTCCACGACCTCGAAATGTTTTTAGTGAGAATGGACCTGCTAAGTCGATGCCAACTTCGATGAATGGTCTTACAGATGGATTGACTCTGCAAGAGGGAAGCTGCCCCATCAGCTGCTGCTGCTGTTGAGCCCTGTAGCGTCGACATATGAAGCACGAATGGATAATGCGTCGTATTAGGTTTTTGGCTCGTGGTATAGCGAATCTTTGCCTCAAGATTGTGTTGGTCATCTTTTGCCCAGAGTGCAAATTTTTGTAATGCGTTTCGATGACTATTCTCTGAGTGATTACGTGGTTACTTGGCAGCAATATCGGATGTTTCGTATCTAGGTCTACGTTGGCGTATTTCAAACGTCCTCCCACTCGGAGAACACCTTTGTCATCTATAAACGGATGAAATGTTAAAATTTTAGAATTATTTTGTAGTGGTTGTCCCCTCGACAATAAGTGTATATCTGCATTATATGTTTCTTGCTGAACGAAACGATATATCATAGATTCGGCATTAGAAATCTCTTCTAATGTTAAATTTTTCTGCTGTACTCGGGTTGATTTTCTGGTTAACCTCTCTTTATACCGTAGAATATAGGCTAAAACATGAGACATTGTACGACAATTAGAGTATTTGGCGGTTAGGTTACTGATAATGCCAAAACTTGGTTGGACCTTTGCAAAATTAGTTAACGTCTCGGTTATCGGTAACTTTATAGGTTGGATCTGGACTTCGTGCAAGAATTTTGGACCATTAATCCACGTTGAGTTATTTACAAATTCTTGCGGCTTCATAGCACGAGTAGCATAATCTGCTGGATTGTCTTCGGTTGGAATAAAATACCACTGGCTAAGCTTGGTTGTCATCATTATTTCGGAGACGCGGTTGGCCTCGAACGTTTTCAGCAATTTTGGCGGTTTGGATAGCCACTGCAGCGTGATTGTAGAATCTGAATATAGAAAAATGTTAGGTTCTCTCGGCAAATTGAGAGATGTTAGTACAATCTTTAATAATTGAACTAATAATGTTGCAGCGTTTAGCTCGAGTTTTGGAATACTTATGACTTTAATTGGAGTAACTCGAGTTTTTGCAATAAGTAGGTTGACCTTAGGTTGGCCATTCTGAATTGAACGCAAATATATGACTGCGGCATATGCATCCAAGGATGCATCGGCAAATCCGTAAAGCTCCACTTGTTGCTCGGTGATACACAACCATCTCGAAAATCTTACTTCGGTTAGTAGATTCAATTGGTTACGTATTAGCAGGTATTTGTCTAATATATGTGGTGGTAACTCATCATCCCAAGTAATGCCATGCAGCCAAAGAGATTGAAACAGTATTTTTAATCCCACTGTGACTGGTGACAGTAAACCCAACGGGTCATAAACTCTGGCGATCTCTGATAGAAATGATCTTTTGGTAAATTGGTTTGCTGACGATAAATTGATTTTGAAGAAGAAGTAATCGTGTATTGGATTGTACTTTATTCCAAGCACAGATATCATCTGACTATCTGTGATTTCCCAGGATGACAATTCGCGACTCTCAATGGGTATGTTTTCGAGCAATTGAGGATGATTAGCGGACCACTTACGAATGTTGAAACCGCCTAGTTTCAATAAGCTGATTAAATCCTTTTGTAAGATAAGCGCGGAAACTAAATTGTCTGATCCAGACATCAAATCGTCCATATAGAAGTCCGACTTCAGGATTGCACTAGCCTTTGGAAATGTGTCACCAAACTGATCGGCTAAATAATGCAGTGCAGCAGTTGCTAAAAATGGTGCTGAAGCGGTACCGTAGGTTACGGTTTTTAACCGATACTGAATTAACTCTGACTTGGGATCAGCTCTCCACACAATGCGATGATAATCACTATCCTTCTTCGAAATTGAAATTTGCCGGAACATTTTCTCAATGTCGGCCGAAAATACATACTCGTGCTTACGGAATCGGATGAGTATGTTTATTAAATTATCTTGTATAGTCGGTCCAACTATCAGGTTGTCATTGAGAGAGTGGCTGCTGCTTGATTTGGCGGAGGCGTCAAATACTACGCGCACCTTTGTTGTGCTGCTTGACTCTTTCAGCACAGGGTGATGAGGTAAATAAAATATTAAATTATGTGCTTTATCCAATTCATCTTTCGGTACTAGTTCCATATGATTTAACTTCAAATAGTTTTCCAAAAATTCATGGTAAGCTGCTTTTAATCGACTGTCCGCTTGTAGACGACGTTCTAATGCGTAGAATCTTTTGACTGCTTGTGAATAACTTTCTCCGATGGTTGGTGGTATATGCTTGAATGGTAAACAAACGGTTATTTTATTATCATCAATGTTTGTTGTATTGTTGAATAATTCAATGCACTCCTTTTCTTCGGACGTTAGCGGGTTTACAGCTACAATCTCTTCGATTCTCCAGAATCGTTCGATTAGTGCTTGAACACGAGATGTATCACTCATCTCAACGGAGTTTATTGGCTGTATTGCATTGACGACAGGTTTGGTACCTTTGGAATTTGCTGGTATATTGCCTGCGATTATCCAGCCAAATTTGGACTTTATAGCAAAGGTGCTCCTTTGCTCACTGTGCTTTGACCCGACCTCAAGTGAATGGAAAAATGGTTCACATCCCAATAACAGGTCAATTTTGCTTGGGGTATTGAAAGTTGGGTCAGCTAACGGTCTATACTTATCGACTTCCTCAAGTCGAAGATTTGTAGGTTGAACTGGTAAATACGACGTAATGGATGGTATAATTAATGCTTCTATCGGTATCTGATAATCATGGTCGATATTTGATCTAAGTTTTAACACACACACTCCCTTTGAACATCCAGCTTCAGTACTATTAAGCGTGCGGATTTTCATGTCCGATTTATGGCGTGGAATCTTCAATAAATTGAGAAAACTATCGGTAATGAAGGAATGTGTTGAGCCTGAGTCCAACAATGCTCGTCCCTTAACCCAATTGCCATATTTGTCTTCTACCTCAACACAAGCTGTTGGTAGAATAGGTACTGTTGGATTAGTTGACGATGGTGACAGAAAAGTTGACACATCTTTTGGGTTCTCGATTAGATGCAAATTTACTGCGGTTGAAACCTTTTCTGTAGTTACTGCACTTTCGACTGGGGATGAACATATATGGTTAGCCACTGGAATAGGTGTTTCCGGTACAAAATGAAGCAACGTGTTATGCCGTCTTGGGCACTTCTGGCAATGTTTGGTGGTTCGGCAATTTGTTACAACATGCCCTTGGCTGAGGCAGTTAAAGCATCGGTTGGCTTTGGATATAAAATCTCGACGTTCCGTTACAGAGAATTCTCGGAATTTCATGCAATCAAATAGTTTATGTTGACTGTTGCATAATGGACAGCTAGGTAATTGAACTGCAGTGTGGTACGATTTGGTTGTGGGGTACCTTTGATTATTGTAATTGCTCTTCATCTGGACATGATCTGCAACTGTATCGACTAATGCATCCATTCGTTTATTTAAAAATTCGAGTAGCATTTGAATTGTTGGAAAATCTACGTTTGCGCTTTCATACTTCCATATACGTCTTGTTTCCTCATCTAGTTTGTCGGTAGCTAGTAGAAGTATCCATGGGTCCCGATTTGTTGCATCTGGACCAAGCGATTTTAATCCGCGCACTGTTTCGTCTATGGTATCATGTAACTTCATTATGTTGTTAGCTGTTGCCTTATTGAACTTCGGTGTTGCTAGAAAATCACGAATGTATGTCTCGACTATTGGCTTCTTCTTATCGTACTTTTGTACAAGCCGTTTCAATCCTTCATAATAATTGGCATCATCTACCCGAAAATGGCAGAGGGAAGTATATGCGGCACCTCTTAACTGACCAAGCAAATATTTAAATTTTTGTGCTGGAGATAGACTGATATTATCGTGCACCGTTGACACGAATATGTCATAAAATGACTGCCATTGCTTCACGTTTCCATCAAACACAGGAAGATTTAAACGGGGTAACTTAAAATCCGATCGGAAATATTGGCTTGTGTTGGCTGTAACATTAGCTGCATCCTCGCCATCTGCTTGCGCTATTGGCAATAAAGTTTGTTTCCTAATTAAACTTTGGATTTTGGATACAAGCGGGAAATACATTTCATCAATTAAATCCATTTCAGATGCCACACTGTTATCAATCGTAAATATTTGATCTTCTACGGCCACGAACTGCTTATAAATTTCTAGAGTTTTTGATAAGCGAACATTCAGATCTTCTACTGTAGCATCTTTCCCTTTTAGGTTGATGAAAGTAGCGTACTTAGTAAATTGTCCCTTGATGACAGACTTCCTTTTTAATAGCGCTTCCATTTGGTTTCACAATTTCACTATTATAGCACAACACTCAAACAAAAAAAATTCACTCGCAAACTCCCAGAATATCAAAATGTCTGCTTGACCACGTGTGACCTTGATTAAAATGTTCTGGAACAAATACGGTATGTAACCCGTATCCCGTTAGATAATCGGAATTACTAAGCTTATAATTGCGGGATTTTATCTCAAATTGTTGCTTTGGTTGAGCGTGTTTGTATTTCTTCGGCGAACACTGGTTGAATCTCGAAAGATCCGGCTCGAAGGACCAATTTTATGTGTAATTACTTTTAGGTACAAAGCAATTACCTTTGTTGTACCTTTGATTGTAATCAAAAATACAGGTGGTAATTATCGTTTGGCGACTAATTACACTTGGTTTGGTTGTAAGAATATACACGGTAAGTATATTCTCCAAAATTATACACGGTACGTATAATAGGTAATTATTTAAGCAAAATAATTTATTCACTTTAATTTTATTTCACATAAATAATTTTATTTTTAGGTTAGGTAATGTTTTTCTGATGCTTACAGAATAAAACGTTTTTATAGAGTGACAATTTATACAATGCAATGATTTTTCGGAAAATTTCCTAAAAACTATATAAAGTGCATCTGGTGACAGATATTATAAACTTATTTGACCAATATACAATTTTAGTACAAGTTTTGAACGTGTACCATCATACCTAATATAATAATTCACGGCTTGTACCCAAATTGGAACTGTCAAAACAATAAGTAAACAAATAAAAGCGGTGGTGGTAAGTTAAATGAATCTATATAAAATTAAATTTAAACTAAATATTATCTTTACAATTTCAGCTAACAAATTATAGGAATAAAGAAGCGTCTGATGTACAATGAATTCAGATAAGTATAAATGGTAATTATATTTATAATCAAACGATTCTTTGTGTATTCTTTTTTGATTTTAGGTTACAATCCTGGATGTCATCATTACACTGGAATTCATAAATTGTAATGGAACAATTTGACTGCTGCTGAATAATTGACCGCCGTTGATGCGGATATGAATTATGCTTCTTTTTCCAGAATTAAACATATATATATATATATATATATATATATATATATATATATATATATATATATATATGTATATATATATATGTATATATATATATATATATATATATATATATATATATATATATATAAATATATATATATATATATATGTATATATTTATATATATATATATATATATATATATATATATATATATATATATATATATATATATATATGTATATATATATATATATATATATATATATATATATATATATATATATATGTATATATATATGTGGGATATATTTTATATCCACTTGTGTTTGAATCAAAAAAACAAATGTAACTTGAAAAAATACTAAACCCTTTATGATATTTCAGTTTACGATAATATTTTATTTAATTGAAATATTAACTCTTTAACAATACTTGGATTACTGCCCTGTTGATAATTATAATAATTGATGATTGTTCGGTACATCTTCCAATACAAATGGTATATTGCATAAATGTTAGGGCTTTAATATGCATTATACCCACATTCGGCCATCCTACCGATTTCTAGGTCTCGGAGAAATAAGCAGAAAACATCTATTTTCATCTGCTACTTGAGTTGATCGTCGTCTTATTTAAACTTTATACTTTACTGCTCTTATTTCCGTTTTTTATTTTTGTCTAAATTCTCGTGTTCATATTCATCCTAATATCGTCTTAATTGTTACATTTATCTTAATCTCTTCTTAATTATTCGTCTAAAAACTTCTAAAACTTCGTCTAAAATTTTTATTTTTACTTGAAATGTAGAATTCGTTTTGGTATATATTGATTGGTCGACTTAAATGCTTAATTTATACTTCTTCATCGGGCTTATCGTTAAATAGTATTGCATCGTAATTTTCCCACTTCTTCATATAGTCGGCACTGGTCGTTGTAAGATTTGGGCCTTGATGATCACCAATTTTGTCAACCTGGTATCTTTCAGGTCATATTATTTTAATGACTTTATACGGACCTATGTATTTTGGGTACAACTTAAGTCCGCTCCCAAATTGAGTCCTTTTGATATATTGCGACTGAGTCCCCCAATTAATACAAGGCCGCTTCTTTTCTTCTTCTATTATAGCATTTTCGGTTTTCATCCTGGATATTGCTTATACTTTTTCTTGCTTCTGCTCTCAGCTGTTCCCTCTCGTCTACAAATAGATTGATAATTTCTTCGGCTATCACGTCAGTTATAATCGATTTCTCAGAATTTCATATTCGAATACCAAAAAGTAGTTCAAACGGTGTTTTATTTACTGAACGCTGCCACGTGCAATTCATGAATCTCTGTAAATTCAAAACATACTTGTACCATAAATCTGGATTGGCCATCGATAATTTGGTGAGTGCCGGAACGATAATGCCATTTATTATTTCTATTTGTCTATTTCCTTACAGATTTCCCGTGGTAATGAGCGTATGTTTAACAGATTGGGCTTCACAGTATTCTTCAAAAACTTGTGATGTAAACGCGGTGCCTCGATCGGTTACAAACTGTACAGGATTGCGGAAAATGATCCATATGATGTCTAAATAATTTTGGGCAGAGGGTGTAAGAAACCCTCTTGGATACAACTTCTGCGATAACTTTCGCATTTTCCCTTTAATCCCGGTATGAAATAGTCCCTCTGAAATATATCTACCATCTTGTTTGCACCAAAATGACCCTTGATGAGCACGTTTAATGAGGTCATCTTGCATTAGTTTAGGAATGCATAACAGCGGGTGACCAGAATCATCTATGTTAAACAAAATACCTCTAAATAGCTTAAATATGACCGAAAACTTGTCATCATTTGCTTTAGCAACAGCAACTTGGTTCAGAAATTCATCTTCGACTAACTTGCTAATGGGATTTCGGCTCAGAGCGTCTACATGTTTCATATTTTTGCTTGAGCGATGTTCTAAGAAATATCTAAATTCATCCAAAGTAAGGGCCCATCCCGCAATCCGTAGAGCTATATCTTTCTTATTGATCGTCATCTGGAATGCTGCACAGTCGAATATTATTTTAAAAGGGATGCCTAACAAATATGTTCGTAATTTTTTGAGTGCTGTGACAATATGCAGTATTTCGAGCTCATAACTAGAGTAGTTTTTCTCTGCCGGTGATGTCTTGCTGCTGTAAAAGTACACTGGGTGGAAACTTACATCTTCTCCACTCTTTTGAAGTAGTATGGCACCATACCCAGCCGTGATACATCTGTATATAGCTCTGTAGATCGATTTGGTTGGAATATACTTAAGATAGGTTTATTAGTGAGAGATTTTTTTAATTCGATAAATGTTTGTCTCTGCATAATACCAAAGATGAATGTCTTGTCTTTTTTTAGGAGATCTGTTTAGGGTCGAGTGATAATTGAATATTGTGGAATAAACTTCCAAAAATACCCGGAAAGTCCAGGGAAACTTTGGACTTTTTTAAGATTTGTCGGCTCAGGGAAATTCAGCACAGCTTTAATTTTTGTTTCCGAGGAATTAACTTTTTCATCTGTTATTATATATGCTAGGAATACAATTTCTTCGAATAGAAATTTGGATTTTGTTCACTTAAAATTGAGGCCGTGTTCGCTGGAAATTTTTTAAAACTTGTTTTAATTTAGAAATATTTTCTTCATCGTCTTTAGCAGGAATAATAATGTCGTCCATATATACTAATATCACTAGCTTAATGATAAGGTCTTTGAGGCCAAAGTTTACAAACCGTTGAAATACTGCCGGCGAAGTACATAGGCCAAATGGTACACTCCTGAACTCGTATTGCTACATGGGTGTCACAAAAGCCGTGTATTTTCTGCTTCCTTTCTCGACGGGAACATGGAAAACCCCATTCTGCAGGTCAAGTGTCGTAAATACCTTGGCCTCCTGCAGTTTATCGATTTGATCCTTTATTAGTGGCAATGGAAATCTATCCATTACAATATGTCGATTCAACTTTCTAAAAACTACGCAAATACGTTTCCTGCCATCTTTTTTGTTAACAATCACAATTGGACTTGCGTATTCTGACGAACTGGTTTGGATGATTTTATTATCGAGCCACTCCTGAATTGGCTTTCCAACTTCCTCCTTCTCGCTTGCCGAAAGTCGTCTGGGGAGTTGCCATATCGGGGTATCTGATTTCAATATAATTTTCATTTCCACTGGAGATGTTTTGGAATATTTGGGTTCGTAAGATTCAATTAATTTTGTTATAGTTTCTTGGTGTTGCTTTTTTCCTATTTCATATTCTCTATCTTTCTCTAAAAAACGGGATATTGGTAATTCATTTGGTGCAGAGCGTCTCTGCAGGTATACCACATACACATATCCTGAATATTCTTTATCATCTATCTTAAATTTACCTCTAAAATAACCAATTGTCTTTATTGCGCCATCTCCAATTCCCCTTAGCACGGTTTCCTATAATTTCAAAGCAGGTAATTTCATTACTCGATGATCTGTATCTCTTAATAGGGTTAAATCACTTCCAGTATCTAAGATTGCCTCTATAGATTGATTGTTTAATTGAATAAGTTTATGGTTATATTTAATAGTCCGCGATCTTTTACTTGTCAAAACTGTTTCATTGGTTTTTTGTTGTAAATGTTGTATTTTATTTCGTCGTTCTTCTGTTGTAGCCTTTTTATCGCAATCAGGTGCCTTGTGTCCCTATTAAAAGCATTTAAACACCGCGGTCTTTCATTTTTCTTGTAGCATTTTTTCGAATGATGCCCTAGTTTTCCACAATTAAAGCAGTGTGCGTTTTTACTGGATCTTTGGGATGTTGAAGCAATATTGTAATTGTTAGTTGTACTTGCATTATACGAACTAGGATGTTTTGATTTAAAACTTTCATAAACAAGCAATTTTTCTCGAAATGCTGCTATTGTACTTGTGCCATACAGTAATACTTTATTTGTGGTTGTATCGTTTATACCATCTATGATGTAACTGATTATGGATTTTTCATCTACATCTCCCAACGAACCAATTTTGCGCATCTCGTACAAATATTCAAATAATGATTCACCTTGTCGCTTTTGAAGTTGCCTTATTGGTTGTGAACTTCTGCACTCAAAATTTTTCGTGAGCATTCCGTTTGTAAAAATACCTTCAGGTCTTTCCATCAAAATATTTCCCTTGCAGATCCGAATGCTTTCTCTGCGGTCCCTTTCAATGATCGCTTTGCAAATGTTAATTGTTGTAATGGATTCAGCTCCTAAACTTTACATAAGTTATCGAATTCGTCAATATGTGATTCTATTTTGTATGGCCCAGTTCCACAAAATTAAGGAATAAAACCTTCTATGTCGCGAAATTGAACTGGGAAGGCATTGAAACTGCGGTCGATTGAGTTAGCATCATCTAATATAGTAGATGATTCTCCAATATTAGATGACCTAACATTTTCTCGAAGAATTTCATTTTCTAATTTCAATTTGTTCACTTCTTGTATTGCTTTATGCAATTCGGCTTCAATAGACAAATTTTTATCTTGTGCTCGTGGTAGTCCCATGACGTTCTGATTCATTTTTCTTAAGCTTAAATCGAATCGCTTTAAGAATTCTTCATCCTCATCATCTTTGTTGGAAAAGTAATCGCTTTTACGGTTCTTATTACTTTTTGCCATTATTAATAGATATAAAACCGTTTATAAAACACAGTGAAATAAAAATGTTTGTAATAATTAACGGATACTGTATTACTCTTAAACGACCTTGACGTATTCCACGAGACGTACACTTTTGCACTGTTATATAATCTTATTTTTGCGTTTAATAGTTCACTTTAATTAACAATCGAATTTACCGCCCCTATACACAACGGTTTGATATCGCTGTTTTACTTTAATTACAATCAATATTGTACAGTAATTTTCATTCTCGATCTAACAAAATTCACATAAAATTTCTGTACATTAAATTTCAAATTTAATTATTCGTCTGCACTACATAAACTATTGTCTAAATTACACATACACTTTTTATTATCACTTCAACTGTACTTTGTTCAACTTACGAAAACAGGTACTGCGAATTTTTGATTGTTTCGACACGCGGGCAATATAAGCTTTTAGAAAACTAAGTTTGTAGAACTGTTTATCTAGTACCGCAATTCGTCATCTCGTGGTTTTATAGTTTCGTAATTTGGTACCTTTCGGTTTTATTATCCCGTAATTTCATGACCGGTTGAGCCCTCAAGTTGTGGGATATATTTTATATCTACTGGTGTTTGAATCAAAAAAACAAATGTAACTTGTGAAATACGGAACACTTTATTATATTTCAGTTTACGATAATATTTTATTTAATTGAAATGTTAACTCTCTAACAATACTTAGATTAATGCCCTGTTGATAATTATAATAATTGATGATCGTTCGTTACATCTTCCAAAACAAATGGTATATTGCATAAATGTTAGGGCTTTAATATGCATTATACCCACGTTCAGCCATCCTACCGATTTCTAGGTCTCGGAGAAATAAGCAGAAAACATCTATTTTCATCTGCTACTTGAGTTGATCGTCGTCTTATTTCAACTTCAATTCTGAAAAGGTAATAAAATTAAATAAGCTTCTTCCCAAATAAAAGAGAAATATCTTAAATTGACTTTATTCCATGATTAGACTCATTTCTTGTATACTTTAAAATGGTTATGACGGGAGTCAAGAAAATCTTAAGAATATCCATAAAAACTTTAAAATGTAATTAGCTTGCTCTAATTTTTTCTAGTAAATATGGTCAGATTCTAATTATCGTTTGATAAATTATTAAAACAATTTTTGACAGTTATTAAGACAGTAAAAAAGAAAAGCATAAAATTGAAACACTTATTTTTTTATCGATTTCAAATAAAAAACTCCAATAACCATTATTAAATTCCCAATTTCCTAAAACATAGTCAATAGACTGTCATTATGGTTTCTAAATATTAATTATTAACTGAAACCACAAGTCAATTACCTTATAAACTAAACTATGAAATTCTCAATTTTTTTTTTTTAAACCATTTAACATTATAACATGTCATGTCATTGCTATAAATTAGGAAAAAAAACATAATTTCCCAAGTAACAGCACTCAATCAAAAAACAAAAGAAAAACTTATTTCCATATGTAATACAGTACTTATAGTTTATATATTATTTACGAACACATATTGAAAGTAATATGTCATCAATCAAAATTCAATGGGAAATTTTGTATTCATTTCGGGGAAGCAAAAAATATTAAATAAATAATGAGCCAAATAAAAATAAGACAGAGAATTAAACGAATACTAAATTAGATGTTATCATCAATCAATTAACTATAAGGAATGAAAAAAATTAAGCGGAAGTAGTAGTTGGGATACAAGTACTTCTTTTAATTGTTTAATTAAACAGAAATTATAAAAATAAAAAAATTGTTGATTGCAAGACTTGGAAATTTATTATGTTCTAAATAATTATTTTCTACTTAAAAATACACAAATCTATAATTAAAGATTTAATTAAAAATGCACTTGTACAAGTTTATTTATAATACATATGTATGTGTATGTGTATAGCACAAATTGCCATAAATTTATAAAAAGTGGGGTGTTTATTAAAACTTTTTATGGTTTGTAGAATTGTGTTAATTATTTCGATATCGCGTGCTTAAATATTCATTTGACACATTTAATTGATAAGTTGTAAAATATAAATTAAAAGTTTACTAAAAAGTTGATAAGCGATACAGGGAATGGTTGAACCATTTGCGAATGGCAGGAATTTTTATTTATTGTTATTTTCATTGTCATCAAAACGTTAAAATTTATTTTTTTATAAATTAGGTTTGCTCTAGGACAAACTGTATAATTACGTTTCTTTAATTTTAAATTTTGTATTGGTTTTTGTGTTCCTCATTGTAAACATGCCTGATAAACATGTCTTTTTCTACCTTTTGTTCTCCCATTATTCGAAATTTTAGTTGCATTGTGTTGTTCTTCGAAAATATGTTCGAGAAGCCGTACCAATATCTTATTTTATTAAAAACATTGGTTGGAACCACCCGGTCCATGGTGGAAACCAATGATTCTATCATAAATCACGACAGCGTGCTACTACAGCCTTAATAAACTGAAGAAGTTTAGGCCAATGCAAGGAAGTCAGCTTATCTTCAACAATGGAGCTTGGAGTCAAATAATTGCATCCGAACTCTGTTGAAAGCAGGACAACTGCACACGAAGTAAATGCAGTCATCATCGTCTTCAAGAAAATCGTCGCATCATGAGTTAGATCCATGCGCTGAAGGAGTACTTTTAAATGGCCGTGACCAGTAAGCATTGCAATCAAGCCTCTCAATTGGTTCTTGTTGAGAGGTAAAGCAACCCTAATGGCCCTCAAGTTAGGTCCACTAATAAAAAGTTTCGCAATGCGGCAGCTACCAGTAGCAAGCCATTGCTGATTTAATTCACTGATAGCGCAATTTTTTTTTTAGCCCAACCCCGGTTTTACTAGAGAATCAGCAATATCATTGCCCTCAATGCCACAATGGGCAGAAATCCTCATGATCGTCCCTCTATTACATGAACAGAGAAGATGTATAAAGTATTTACAGTTTTAACAAATTTTGACACGGTCAAGGGATTATCCGGCGAATTCAGCACATGAACTGTATGTACAGAAAATAAAGTTTTTACCTGTAACAGCGAGATTCAATGCCTCAATTACACAGAGCGTAAGAGCAATTGCTTTAGCATGAAAGAGTGTGCAGTACCTATCCATGTAGCCTGAAAGATTCAGATCAAACTTAAAGCAGTACACTACATAACCAGAACTATTGACGGTGCGAGAGCCATCAGAAAAGAAGACTATCAACTCGTGAAATTGAATTCAGATAACAGTCTGTTATTAACTATATCAATTTCTGGTACTAATGATGCGTATTCATTTAAAATTATTCTATGCCCCACGAGAAAACCAAGAATGTTCCCTCCCCTGCCTTAGCGCAGCAGAACAAGCTGTGCAACGAATGAAAGAATGTAGCTGTCGAAAGAGTAGAATTGATTCCATGGCAAGAAGGGGAGTTGATGCCATAGCTCCTGTAATGCCCCTACAAGCAATAATTTGTAGACCATACAATTTAATAATTGTAGCCTTTAATTTAACCACTAGCCACCAAATCAAGGAAGCATAGGATAACATTGGTAGAACCAATTTCAGGAGTTAATCTCCAGGTTTTCCTCTAGGCTAGATTTCAGCTCAATTAGGCCCAAAATACCTTTTCCGCACACTTTTGACATGGATGGTTTAAGATTTTAAGGCAAAAATCGTGTGAATGCAACTTACTCATTCATTTATGACGTACCACTGTAGTGGCACGTAAGTTCCAAATCTTATCTAAATTAGTACTCAATACCGATTGTTGGTCTAGAGCAGTACAGTTACTTTGAACAAATTAAAGTGCTTGTTCGTGAACTGTCATAAGAATAATATAAGTCATAGGTTGGTACAACGATTACAGGTCCCAAAACCGACATTTAGACGTATTAAGAACTGAAATCAGAGCACAATTGCAGATTTTGAATTTGTTAGCCTAAAAATTAGCTGATTTATTTACCTGAGACTTTCTTTGGAAAACATACCGCTACATTACAGCAATCGCTGCGCTGTACTGAACACGCCCATTGTTGTCCTTTCTTTATTCAAATAATAAATTCAAAAGTTGCACATAATACCATATTTAACATCATTGGTAAATAAATAAAGTTGTTACAATTTTTTAAAGTGTCCCAATAACACTACAAAATATTGACACTGCTCTCCATATACTTTATAGGAGGTTAAATGTTTATTTTTATTTGTCTTTCTTAACATTCTAGTAGCACTTTCGCCACCAGCACCAAAAACTGGTGCAAATACTTATACCAATCAACAACACTCGCTCTGGGCCGTGTTTTTCACCAAAAGCCTTTTCCAACATTTCGCCCGTTTTGGAAGCCAAAATTCCATTTTAGAAGCAACATTTAATACATCTCGTTGAACTTCTAGATTTCTTTGATCTCCACATTACATAAGCGTATCTATAAAGACACGAATTTTGTGTGCTTGTTGGGGTACTGGTAACCTACGAAAAACAAACCTACTCGTTTTGAGAAACCCGCGCGATTTAAATGGAGAAGTCTTTCTATTATTCAATCAGATTATTTTTAACCTTATCCATGAACCAGATTATTTTTAACCTTATCCATATTTTTAACCTTATCCTATTTCGCTTCAATTTCCTCGTTAATCTCAACTTGTTTATCTGGATGCTAAAAAACTAGCTCTTCTAGAATTGCTTTAGTTATATGATTCGTTACAGCCTCAATATTTTTATTTTTGTCACAAAAGATACACTTTGAACTTTCCAGCAAAATTAATTCATTTTTAATTATAAATTAATTCCGCAACATAAATTTTGAAAACTAATCCATTTTTTGCGGGGAATTAATTCTATTTGAATTATTAATCAAATCTGTTGGGAAAATAATTAATAATAATATTGTTAATTCATTTTAATATATAGTTGAAATGGAAGTTTTGTTGCACTTTTTTAATGGAGGTCTAAAATATGTGAAACTTTTCAATATTTTAAGACATTAAATTCATTTCAATCTTTTGTAATCCAATACGCGTTTTACTACTTTTTCTAAACGATATAATGTATTGCATGTGTGGCTTTTTGGTTCAAGTTGATTTCAAGACATTACATTCCTTTCAGTTTTTTGATAACCATATTTGTATTTCAACCTTCTTATTTTTGTAGCGGAATAAATTCTTATTTATCGGCGGAGTTAAATTTATTTGGAAATGTATTCATTTCACCAAAAAATTGAATTTATTTAATATTTAAATTGGAAAATCCGCGACATTTAATTTGTTAATCATATTAATCATATTAATCATATTGAAAATGGGATTAATTTCGCCACACAAAAATTTTTCTCCGAGTATTCGATCAAATTACTTTGGTAGTCAAGTATTCGAAAAAGGAGCAAAATATTTGAGTAGCAGGGCACTCGAAAATCGATATTGGATACCCTACCATACACTATTACTATGTCTGCATATACTCATATATTTTCACTAGAAAGTTGATGTCTCGCGAACACGTTGAATGGAACATGTCCGGTAATAAGTGATATTATACTTTTCTACAACATCAAATTCGGTTAGCAATGGATATTATTATAACCGCTTGTAGTACTTAGATATTTTGGATAATATTTGTACCCTTCGTATGTGTTTTCAAAACAGTATGGATTGTTATTGCAAGAATATTAAAATACCTTTATAATTCAAAAACTTTTCTTTAATATTCAACAACTAAAGAAATAAATAAAAATGAGTATTGGCAGAATTATGAATATCCGTAATAGATACTAATTATAAATATGTTGGCCATCAAATGACACAACCCACAATGACATACTTACTTCTTAGTATTGTTGATGCCCTTTGTTGTTAATGCCATACTTATTCTTCTTTTTTTCAGCTATTGTTTGCCGAGAATATCCTTTAATTTAGGATGCTTCTACTTTATTGCGCTTTATCCTGGTACCCGGAGAACATTTATCCAAAATAACAAAGTTTTTTAGATGTGAATTGTAAGTTTACCTGTAAGAGTAATTCTACTTTTTAGTCTGTAAAATACCGATTTTGTTTACTAAATTTAATGTTTTGAGTAGCTAGAAATGTTATGTCCAGTATAAAAATGGTCCCAGTCTTAAGTCGATCAATACTGACATAATATATTTTTGTTATAACTGGCTTCCTATATGTATATATATATATATATATATATATATATATATATATATATATATATATATATATATATATATATATATATATATATATATATATATATATATATATATATATATATATATATATATATATATATATATATATATATATATATATATATATATATATATATATATATATATATATATATATATATATATATATATATATATATATATATATATATATATATATATATATATATATATATATATATATATATATATATATATATATATATATATAATTATGGGTTGTGTCTTTACGCAAACATAAAAAAATATTTTATTTTCAATTTTTATTTAGTTACTTTAATTTTTATTGTTACACGTTTGGATTTAAAATTACAACTGACTAATATTATCTGTTTTTACTTAATTCTAAATAATAAATCTTATCTATTAAAGTTGGAATTGGTTTATTCAGCTATTTTGTAGGTTCATGTTTCGCACATGTCTACATCATGTATTGCTTATCTCTTATGTTGCATTTATAAAGTGTGGGAAATGCAACTAAGCGCTTTTGATGTTTATGTGGATATAACTATGTATTGCTTATCTCTTATGTTGCATTTCTAAGTGTAGGAAATGCAACTAAACGTTTTTGATGTCTATGGGAATATAACTCCTCCCGGGGGTGAAGAAAGGGCGTCCTCGTCCTTAGTTTTAATGCCCAATTTTGTCAGTATATCCGAATAATGCGATTAGCTATTTTCGTTTGTTGTAGTTGAATATGGTTCTGTTACATCTTTGATTTCCACTTTTGTGACTCGTTGACGTGTGTTGATGCAGATGTAGGTGACTAACATTATTATACCGATTGATGATAGGGATATTCCTCCTGATAAGGACCATATCCAATATTGATTGTCTGTTTGTTTCGTGTATATTTTCGCTATTTGTTATCTATTTTGCAGGTTTTGTTGTTCAATTAGATCGATGTTGACAGTTTTAACCAGTTGTCGAGTTGCTTGAAGGTTATGTAAGGCTCCTTGTATTTCCTGTGCTTCGCTTTTTATTTCGAATGATTGGAATTTCTTATCTTTCAAGATTATTGTACAATTCCAGAATGTTATTAGAAAATTGCCTGTTAACGTGCGATTGTTTGGTCCACAATCCGATGACAATATCTCATCTTTTGCATTGTCTATTAGGAGTTTATCTTCCGTGATGAAATGTATAGTTGTTTCATTTTTCGTCGTCACGTTGCATAGACTTTTTGTTCCCATCACTAGAGGATTGATGCAGTCGTCCTCGAATCCCTTGATTTCTGTGTGTTTCTGGACGAAGTTCCTATGATTTGTTGTTGTAAATAACTCACGATTTGTTTTATCAGGTGTTGAGGGTATTCTTTAATTACTGTGTCGTTGGTTGTTAGTGGTATGACCAATACTGCTACCGATGTTTCGTTTTCCAATTTTGGCACTTCTAATATGAACAGGAGTGTTTCTTCGTTTGCTGCTATTTTTGGTACTACATATTGCAATGCTTCTTCGGGTAGTGTGATCTTGACACTTTGCGTGATCATTAGATTCTTTATTATCATTAGTTCTTTTAATGACAGAACTTTGTTGCTTGGCAATCCAACCTTCGTTCTGATGATAGCATCTTGGATATCCTCTAGTATAGCGTTGATTGTGTCGATATTGATGATCGTCGTAATCATTTCCATTTCAGTGATGATTATTTTGTTAGCCATGTTGGTATTTGTCATTGCTCTGTTTACGGTATCTGTCACCATTTGTATTCTCTCGTTTATCTGTTTATTTATTCGGAACTGTTCATTATTATTCTCTATTAATTCGTTTGCTGTTGTTGTCAGAATTCTCAAGTCTGTCGCATCTGGACTCCCAGCAAGCCATTTCCATGCTGTGCCCAATGTATCCCAACGTTTTTGTCTATTTCGTTTTAAAGGTTTTATTTGTTGCAAGTTATTATCTAATTTTTTACATTTCTCTTTTACAATAATATATAATTCTAATTTATCGTCCTTACTATCTAATTTGTTAGAAATAAATGTATTAATTGATTCTACTGTTAACTGTAAACTAGTTAGATTGTTTGGGTGTACAATTTTTACATTTCCCACTTCTATTTTACATTTGTTTGTTTTTATTAATAACAAGGGGTCTTCGTTTAAGTTTCTAATTTCTAATTTTTGAGCATTGTTGTATTGAAAAACTAAAATTAATATTGCTACTTGATATATAGAGAGATATTGAGATATTAAATATATTTTCTTATACATTTTTTTTTTTTTTTTTTTTTTTTTTTTTTAAATTATATACACAACAATAAATTTAAAATTTTAAATGGTTGGATAAAAGTAGAATTTTCCTGAAACGGTAAAAATTAATTTTTAATTTTTTTTTATTCTTTTTATTTTATTCTTATTTCTCTTTATATTCCTTTGGGTTTTAAATGTCTTAAAGGCTATATTTGTTATGTTATGTTTAACCCCTCTAGGTTGCATTTTTGTTCGAATATTTGGTTTGAGGAACACTGTTTGGTTTTCTACCAGTGTTGGTGGTTCCTCTTTTTTATCATTTTGTTTTTTCATTTTACTTGTCGCTATTTGTAAGTTGTTGCTTACGTTCTGGAATATGTTTGCAGCTTGTGCATGAATCTCCTGAGGATTTACTATGTTATTTTGATAAAATATTAACTCGTTCGGCGTGAAGCCGGTGGCTGAATGTATCGTATTATTGTACAACGCGACAGATAATTCCATAGCCGTTAAGGTGCTAGAGTTTGGGATTTTGTGTTTGTTTGTATTGAAAATTTCAATAATCGTTGAATGGGTTTTCTCTACTTGACCGTTAGATTCAGAAGATGAAGCATATTCTAATTTAACATTTAAGTTATTTAGATACTCTTTCAATTGTGCCGATTGAAACGTGGTTTCATGGTCTGATATGATTGAATTTGGAATTCCGCAAAGTGTGAAATATTTTGTTAGAGCATTTGTCACATCTATGACGTTTTTGGTGTTAATATTTATCATCTGTAAATATTTTGAAAAAGCATCAATTATTGATAGGAAGTTTACATTATTGATGGAGAATATGTCAATGTATACCCTCTCCAGTGGTTTTGTTGTAATCGGCCTTGGAGATATTTTGATGTTATAGGGTTTTCGGTCGTATTTATGCATATTACAGGTGTTACATGCATTTATGTGGCTCTTGATCCTACTGGTCATTTTTGGGAAGAAGTATGACCTTTTTATTTGATTTTTCACTTCTTTGATCCCCCTATGGGCTCTTTCATGTTCCTTATTGATAATAGCACTCTGCCTATTTTCATTGATTATGTCTTCGACCATTTTGGTGACGAAGACGAAGTGTCCAGTTCGGGAAAAATTTTCCCTAAAGCTTTCTGGTATTACTCTGTATAATGTTTCAGGGGCTAGTATTGCCGTTTGTTTACCATTGTGGAAATTTTTTAGGTAATTTGTAATATCCGCCTTCGTGAAATTTTCTGTTGCAATTATTATTCTGTTATATTTTGGGAATATTTCTTCTGTGATTGTGGTGTCGAGTGTAGTAGAAAGTCTGAATATCAATTGGTTTCTATAGTAATTTATTGGGCGGTCAGTGAAATGTTTATAGTAGTCGTCTGAGGTGTTAGCTGAATGGATTGTGTCCAGTTCGCTAGAGTCGTTTGGTTGTTCTACTATGGTACTTGCTGATTCACGTGGAGTGATTGCAGGTACTTCGTTATTATTTATTTCTTCTGCGGTGGGCATTCTGCTTAGCGCGTCTGCTACCACGTTTGCTTTTCCCTCTTTATACACTACGTCATAATCGTAGTTCTCTAACTCTAGTCTCCACCTTAAAATTTTGAGTTCTTTTCGGATGACTTTATGAATGTGAGTGGTTTGTGATCCGTTATTAATGTAAATCTGTTACCGTACAGGTATGGCTGGTATTTCTTTACAGCCCAGATTATAGCAAGTGCTTCTTTCTCGTACGTGGCATAGTTGATTTCTGTTTTGTTTAACGTTCTTGATGCGAAGGCTATTGGTCTTTCGATACCATTTTGGGTTTGTGACAAAACTGCTCCCAGTGCGTAATCCGACGCGTCGGTAGTTAGTGTAAAAGGTTTCGCGAAGTCTGAGTATGTCAATATTTGGTCCGTCGCGATTATTTGCTTAAGTGTCTCGAAGGATTTGATGTATTCCTAATCTTTGAGATTTTGCGGTACGTCCTTTTTTAAGAATTTTGTCATGTTTTTGGTTATCTTTGAGTAGTCCTTGATAAACCGTCTATAATATTCAGACAGTCCGAGGAATTGTTTGATTTGTTTTGTCGTCTTTGGTAGCGGCCATTCTAAAATTTTTTGGACTTTATCCTTGTTAGGTTTTACCCCATTTTGTGTAACGGTGTGTCCTAAAAACTCCGTCTCCTTTTTCAAAAATTCACATTTATCTAGTTGAGTTTTTAAATTAAACTGTGAAAGTCTCCTCAAGATCGTATCGAGGTTCTTTATGTGGGTGTTTAAGTTTTCTCGCCCTATGATGATGTCGTCTAAATAGACATGACATATTTTACCAATTAAGCCATGTAAAACATTATTCATAGCTCTTTGGAATGTCGCTGGTGCATTTTTTAGGCCGAATGGCATTCGACAAAATTCGAAATGCCCTTTGTCGGATGAAAATGCTGTTTTCTCTTGCGACTGAATATCCATTGGTATCTGGTGGAATCCAGATTTCAGGTCAAGGGTGGTGAAATATACCCATTTTCCCAAGTTGTCCAATATCTCCTCAATTTGAGGGATAGGGAACTTGTCATTTACTGTCTTCTCGTTAAGTTTCCTGTAGTCAATAACGACTCTTACTTTACGTATACCAGATGCGTCTTATTTCTTCGGGACAACCCAGATGGGTGAGGAATAAGGGCTACTTGAGTTTGTTATTATTCCGCTGTCGAGCATTTCTTGTATTTGATTTTCGACGTCGGTTTTAAATTTGTGTGGATATCTATAGGTTTTGGTATAGATTGGGTTTTCGTCCACCGTTTGAATTTTATGTTTAACGATTGACGTTGCTGACAGTTTTTCATCTAAGCGTAACAGAACTGCTTGATCTTTATGAATAAGGTCAATGAGAGTTGTTGTCTCTAGTTCGCTCAGGTGACTTGTTCTTATTAAGCTTTTGATTTCCTCCCTGCTAAGGCAAGAGTTTCCAGAGATAGGTATTGGGTTTAGTGTTTCGAAATTATTGCATTTTAATTTTAATTTTGGTAATAATTTTGGTGGTTCTGGCTCATTAGTAAGGATATTAACGGCCGTTTTGTTTTGCCTAGCTCTATATAGTCCTGGTTTGATCAATATTTTGTCATCTAGTTTATTGAAATCTGAAACTAGCCAATCACCGTTTTGTTGGGTGTCAAATGTGACTGTGTGATTGTAGAAGTTATCATTTGGATAATATTTATAGAATTTAAATATTTTGTCTTTGAACAAAATTGTATTCGTTTCGTAATTTATTTTGGCGTTTGTTTCCGCCATATATTGTGATCCCAGGATTCCATCAAAAAATTTGTGGAACAGGAGTTCATAGTATGTTTGAGGTGGTAAATTTTTGTCTATTAAATTTATTTGGCCTTTTTTTCTTAATTTTTAAATGCCTAGAATGTTTTTTACCGAAGTGTTTTCGGATTTTAGGGACCGTTTAGGTAAAATATTGGGCTTTATAATATTTTTATTGGCGTCCGTATCCAATAGAAGGGTTATAATTTGGTTTGTGCGTTTGTTGCGGCACTTAAGGTATGGTAGGAAGTTTAATCCTCTGTGTCTGAGTCCAGATCTGCTTGAAAATTTTCACAATTTATTTCGTTTTCGGGTAGAGGATCTTCGGATTTTATATTTGAGATTTCGGTATCGGAGTTTCCGTCCGACAGGATTTCATTGTTATTTATCATTCTTTTGATGTTCGACTGTCTGGTCCTCAATGAAGGATCCACGTCCATCGGGGTTGGTGTATCTTTTGGTTTCCAATGATTCTGCTTTGAATTGGCAGCACTGTTAAACATTTTCGGTTTTTCGAATTTGGAATATTAGGCTTGGTTTGAGTTACATATTGTTTCCTCGAATTATTAGATATAATTTCATTCGAGTTAAACTTGCAGAGGAAAGCATAAGCTTCCTCTATATCTTTGGGTCTTGCTGCTTGGGCATACCCGAAATATGGCTTCTTTAACCTGATAAGAAAGCTGCCAAAGCATCTTCATCAATGAATGTACAGATGGCTTGCCATGATTTGTTGTAGATTTCTTTTTGTTTCGCCAACGTCTTAATGTTTTGTACGTTTTCTTTTGTTTTATTATAGAAATTATGTATTGACGTGGTTTCAGTCTGTTTATTTGCCCAAAGTTGGGACTTATAATATGACAGTTCTTGCTTGTCCCCTAGGGTATCAAGAAGAATCTGTTTTACTTCCGTGAAGGATTCTGGGTCACCCGCTAGACAAATTATGTCTCTCGCTTTGCCCTCTATTTTGTTTTTCACAGCTCTCCAGTACATTTTGAGTTGTTCTGGTTGGACTAACGGTTCGAACATCATTAATGTCTCCTCCGCCGTTCTAAGCCACGCTGTAACTTGCTTTTTATTCCCGTCGAATGTAGGTATCGACTTTATCGGGTCCGGGATTCGGAAAAGATCGACAACTGGTTGGTTGACTCTGATTTCTTCCTTGGGTGGTGGGACCTCCACCTTTTGTCCGAGATACCTCAGTAACTCGTCCTGTTCATTTTGTTTTTGAACTAAGTGGTTTAATTGTGCCGTTATTGCGGCTAATTGGTCGTTTAGTTCTTCCGTCATTTCTTGGCGGGTTTCTACAAATATTGTTTCTATATTTCTGTTAGCAATAAATGTATCTATGTTTTTCTTCCCTTTATAGAACTCGTCTTGTTCGAATTACTATAACTTGCTAAATTATTTCAATTTAATGCAATTAGGGTTAGGTTTATCGTTTTTTCTCGCACCTATCTTGTAGTATGCGATGGTAACGTACACCAGGTTTATTTACTCTGATTTCTTAGCTATGTGTGCCTATCTTGTAGTGCACGTGATTGTATTCACAACCAAAGTTAGTGTTTCCAGGGGAAAATTTTTTTTTTTTTTTTTTTGCGTCTATCTTGTAGTGCGCGGATTAAGCTTATTGGTAAAGTTTTTGTTTAAAATTTAAATTAGGGTTTTAGTTTTGGTCATGCCTATCTAGTAGTATATGCCATAAACAATTTTTTAAAATTGCACTAACATTTTCGAAAAGAAAAAAAAAATTAATTTTTAAACAAAAAAAAAATCTTACCTTACTTTTACAGTCGATGGAAGCTGGTTCAAGATCAGTTGCGGTGAAGAGTGGCGGAACCTCGAGTCTGCTAACGCTATACGCTTCAGTTAGAGATGCTTTACTTATCTGTCACGAATTATTATAGATTTTTCACTAAACTTTCGTTAAAAACTGTTAATTTTTAAAATAAGTGTCACGGATTCTCTTAAAAATAAGTTTTTATTCACTTATTATTTGCACTTTTTACTTTTACACTGCCTTCACTTTAACACTGCGGCTGCGCCAATTATGGGTTGTGTCTTTACGCAAACATAAAAAAATATTTTATTTTCAATTTTTATTTAGTTACTTTAATTTTTATTGTTACACGTTTGGATTTAAAATTACAACTGACTAATATTATCTGTTTTTACTTAATTCTAAATAATAAATCTTATCTATTAAAGTTGGAATTGGTTTATTCAGCTATTTTGTCGGTTCATGTTTCGCACATGTCTACATCATGTATTGCTTATCTCTTATGTTGCATTTATAAAGTGTGGGAAATGCAACTAAGCGCTTTTGATGTTTATGTGGATATAACTATATATAGATATATATATATATATATATATATATATATACATACACATATATATATATATATATATATATATATATATATATATATATATATATATATATATATATCTATATATATAATATATATATATATATATATATATATATATATATATATATATATATATATATATATACGAGTATATATATATATATATATATATATATATATATATATATATATATATATATATATATATATATATATATATATATATATATATATATATACTCGTATATATATATATATATATATACTATATATATATATATACTATATATATATATATATATATATATATATACATATATATATATATATATATATATATATTTTCCTTATATGTATAGATAACTTACCCATCATACCGACTTATCGTTTTCCGTATAAAACCTGTTTAATGAAACATTCTTCTATGTACAATTGTACTTAATGACATTTCTAGGAGAGATTTTAACACCCTTAAGAGATTTAATATTTATGCATTTAAAATTTTTCTGATATATTTTCTATATATGTATGTGCATAGTTTTTATTGCCTCACTGCTTCCACAACTATTTATGAGACCTGAAAAAAAAGAACGAATTTCTATAAGGTAGGCAGCCAACTTGCAATATATTTTATTAATTCCATTCGTATTATTTTTTATTTCTTCGTATACAGGGAAAAAAATTCTCTTCCTGCATGAAAATTTTCTATTCATAAGGCAGACATACAATATAAAATAAATAAAATAGTAAAAGACGAAAGGACGAAAAAAAAAAAAATATCGGGGTATAAACTAACTAACCAAACGATGACAACATAAATTTACTCGAATAAACTAAATTAAGTTTCACGTGAATTAATCTCAGTCTATTACTTGGAATTTATTTTTGTCGTCCAGTCTTCCAGTCCAGAGCAATATTCGTATTTTTTTATTTTTTTGTTAATCTATTGAAAATATGAATTTTTTTGTACCTAAATATTCCTTGAACATGCATACATTTTTTTTTACCATCCACAATATACTGGTTATGTCGGATCGGTCTAACACAAAGTTCATTTTAATAAATTATTCTCAATAGAATTTTAATTTATAATGGATTTTTTTTCTATTTACTGGACAAAAATTTACCCCCAGTCACTAATATTTGTTGTATTTATATAGACCAAAGGTATTGCAACATAATTTGACCAAAATTAAAAATTAACGCTATATTTTAGTTTGTCAACCTTAAAATAAAATAAAAATCGAATAGCTTATTCTAGCTTAGTTAGACAATCTTCTAATTTTCGAAATGTATTTTTTTTTTAAATGCTCTCAATTCTTAAAATTATTGGACTCCAATGGCAATACTCGTATATATATATACTAATATATATCTACAAAAACCATACTCTTAGCGTGTGGATAGAGGAACGTAGAAAAAACGAACCGTATATTTATTTACCTAGACTGATAATTCTTTAGGGGGCGATCTAACAAGTAAAAGGCAACAGAAGATAAAATATTCCAATTAATTGACATTTTATTAATAAAAAAAAATAAGAAAATAGCAAACAGAAAATTTACAATATTCTTGCTTCTTCATCGTTTGTCTTATACCACAACATTTCATCTCAATATGGTCTTTAAAAAAAAAATTTACGTCAAGAATTTTTCATGTCACTTCTGAGGGAAAATTATTTATTAAAAATGATTTTTTTTTTTTTGATGTACCGATATTTTGTTTTGTATTCCTTCATCGGTGTAGCTTCAATTGGCTTATTTATACGTAAAGGACATATTTCATCATGTAATTAAATTTTTTGAACATTCTAATGATTTATTGAAAGGCGAAATATTTAAATTCTATCATCTCTACTGTCAAATCACTGATTTTAAATAAGTTTATTACGTTACGAACAATATAAATGGGCCGAACAATACAAAGGCTAATACTTTGTTTAAACTTTTTCGTTTATTTAACATTCTGAAGATGATTCGATTAATATATTTAAATGAAATTCATAAAATTTATAACTATCTTAATAAAAGTAAAACAAACCTTAAGCCAAGTATTCTCATTTAGGAGGATGATGGTTAAAGCAAATTTATTCTCTCAAACCTCGGCTTCTCTCAAAAAAGAGGCGCTTTTATTATTCCATTAAAATAAAAGGTTTACATGGGTTTGGGGATATGCAAAGCGTACATATTTAGAAGAGCAGCAAATGCATCTAATTTATCTCCAGAACAACTCCATAATATTCCCAAAATGGTGAGTTATAAGCAGCAAGGCTGGGCAGTAACGAATTACATGTATTTGAATTACGGAAATAAAATAAAAAATACAATTTGTAATTTGTATTTTAATTACTGATTCTCCCAAGTAACAGTATCTTGTATTTTAATTACTCAAATTCTAAGTAATTGTAATTTGTATTTTAATTACCCCAGTTTTTGAAATTTCTTATTTACATTTTTACAAGGCTTATTAAAATTTGGTTCCAGAGTCATCAGCATAAAACCTAATCTTTATAATCTTTTTTCTAATGATACGTTTTCACTAAATGAATTTTGTCAAATTAAATTTATTAATTTACAAATGTAAAGTAATTGTAACTAGAATTTAAATTACAAATAAAAATTCAAAGCAATTGTAACTTGTATTTTAATTACTCCATTCAAAAGTAATTTTAATTTATATTTTAATTACTGAGTTTGCTGTAATTTTAAAAAGTATTTTAATTACTCAGTGTAATGTAATTTGCCAAGCCTTGTTTATAGCGCACAGATTTTGGACGGCAGAAATCTAAAATGCTCCGATTACGTTGGTCAATAGCTCTATCAATTGGCTTCAGGATCTGTATTTATTTTGCCAACTTGCATTTGGATTGTTCGAATATTTCTAAACATTTCATAGAAAATTCGATTTTATTGTAAATGAACTGTGATATATATAGCCCATAGATTTTAGACGGCAAAAATCTAAAATGCTCCGATTACGTTGGACAATAGTTCAATCACTAGGCTTCAGGATCTGTATTTATTTGGCCAACTTGCATTTGGATTGCTCGAATATTTCTTAACATTTCATAGAAAATTCGATTTTATTGTAAATCAACTGTGCTATAGCCCACAGATTTTAGACAGCAGAAATCTAAAATGCTCCGATTACGTTGGTCAATAGCTCTATCAATAGAGTATTAATTTTGCCAACTTGCATTTTGATTACTCAAATACTTCTAAACATTTCATAGAAAATTCAATTTTATTGAAAATCAACTGTGCTATAGCCAACAGGTTTTGGACGTCAAAAATCTAAAATGCTCCGATTACGTTGGTCAATAGCTCTATCAATAGCCTTAAGGATCTGTATTTATTTTGCCAACTTGCATTTTGATTGCTCGAATATTTCTAAACATTTCATAGAAAATTCAATTTTCCACAGATTTTAGATGGCAAAAATCTAAAATGCTCCGATTACGTTGGTCAATAGCTCAATCAAAAGGCTTCAGAATCTGTATTAATTTTGCCAACTTGCATTTTAATTGCTCGAATACTTCTAAACTTTTCATAGAAAATTCAATTTTATGAAAAATCAACTGTGCTATAGCCCAAAGGTTTTGTACGTCAAAAATCTAAAATGCTCCGATTACGTTAGTCAATAGCTCTATCAATAGCCTTAAGGATCTGTATTTATTTTGCCAACTTGCATTTGGATTGCTCGAATATTTCTAAACATTTCATAGAAAATTCGATTTAATTGAAAATCAACTGTGCTATAGCCCACAGATTTTGGACGGCTATAATCTAAAATGCTCCGAATACGTTGGTCAATAGCTCTATCAATAGGCTTCAGGTTCGGTATTTATTTTGCCAACTTGCATTTGGATTGCTCTAATTTTTCTAAACATTTCATAGAAAATTCGATTTAATTGAAAATCAACTGTGCTATAGCCCACAGATTTGGGACGGCTATAATCTAAAATGCTCTGATTACGTTGGTTAAAGCTCCATCAATAGGCTACAGGATCTGTATTTATTTTGCTAACTTGCATTTGGATTGCTCGAATATTTCTAAGCATTTCATAGAAAATTCGATTTAATTGAAAATCAACTGTGCTATAGCCCACAGATTTTGGATGGCTATAATCTAAAATGCTCCGAATACGTTGGTCAATAGCTCTATCAATAGGCTTCAGGTTTTGTATTTATTTTGCCAACTTGCATTTGGATTGCTCAAATTTTTCTAAACATTTCATAGAAAATTGTATTTAATTGAAAATCAACTGTGCTATATCCCACAGATTTTAAACGGCAATAATCTTAAATGCTCCGGTTACGTTGGTCAATAGTTCTATCAATAGGCTACAGGATCTGTATTGATTTTGCAAACTTGCATTTGGATTGCTCGAATATTTCTAAACATTTCATAGAAAATTCGATTTAATTGAAATTCAACTGTGCCATAGCCCACAGATTTTAGACGGCTATAATCTAAAATGCTCCGATTACGTTGACTATAGCTCTATCAATAGGCTTCAGGTTCTGTATTTATTTTGCCAACTTGCATTTGGATTGCTCTAATTTTTCTAAACATTTCATAGAAAATTCGATTTAATTGAAAATCAACTGTGCTATAGCCCACAGATTTTGGACGGCAATAATCTAAAATGCTCCGATTACGTTGGTTATAGCTCTATCAATAGGTTTCAGGATCTGTATTTATTTTGCCAACTTGCATTTGGATTGCTCGAATTTTTCTAAACATTTCATAGAAAATTCGGTTTAATTAAAAATCAACTGTGCTATAGCCCACAAATTTTGGACGGCAATAATCTAAAGTCCTCCGATTACGTTGGCTATAGCTCTATCAATAGGCTACAGGATCTGTATTTATTTTGCCAACTTGCATTTGGATTGCTCAAAAATTTCTAAACATTTCATAGAAAATTCGATTTAATTGAAAATCAACTGTGCTATAGCCCACAGATTTTAGACGGCTATAATCTAAAATGCTCCGATTACGTTGACTATAGCTCTATCAATAGGCTTCAGGTTCTGTATTTATTTTGCCAACTTGCATTTGGATTGCTCTAATTTTTCTAAACATTTCATAGAAAATTCGATTTAATTGAAAATCAACTGTGCTATAGCCCACAGATTTTGGACGGCAATAATCTAAAATGCTCCGAATACGTTGGTCAATAGCTCTATCAATAGGCTTCAGGTTCTGTATTTATTTTGCCAACTTGCATTTGGATTGCTCGAATTTTTCTAAACATTTCATAGAAAATTCGGTTTAATTGAAAATCAACTGTGCTATAGCTTACAGATTTTAGACGGCAAAAATCTAAAATGCTTCTATAACGTTGGTCAATAGTTCTATCAATAGGTTTCAGGATCTGTATTTATTTTGCTAACTTGCATTTGGATTGCTCGAATATTTCTAAACATTTTATAGAAAATTTAATTTTATTGAAAATCAACTGTGCTATATCCAACAGATTTTAAACGACAGTAATCTAAAATGCTCCGATTACGTTGGTCAATAGTTCTATCAATAGGCTACAGGATTTGTATTAATTTTGCCAAATTGCATTTGGATTGCTCGAATATTTCTTAACAGTTCATAGAAAATTCGATTTTATTGAAAATGAACTGCGCTATATCCCACAGATTTTTAACGGCAATAATCTAAAATTCTCCGATTACGTTGGTCAATAGCTCTATCAATAGGCTACATGATCTGTATTTATTTTGCCAACTTGCATTTGGATTGCTCGAATATTTCTAAACATTTCATAGAAAATTCGATTTAATTGAAAATCAACTGTGCTATAGCTTACAGATTTTAGACGGCAAAAATCTAAAATGCTCCTATAACGTTGGTCAATAGTTCTATCAATAGGTTTCAGGATCTGTATTTATTTTGCTAACTTGCATTTGAATTGCTCGAATATTTCTAAACATTTTATAGAAAATTTAATTTTATTGAAAATCAACTGTGCTATATCCCACAGATTTTAAACGACAGTAATCTAAAATGCTCCGATTACGTTGGTCAATAGTTCTATCAATAGGCTACAGGATTTGTATTAATTTTGCCAACTTGCATTTGGATTGCTCGAATATTTCTTAACAGTTCATAGAAAATTCGATTTTATTGAAAATGAACTGCGCTATATCCCACAGATTTTAAACGGCAATAATCTAAAATTCTCCGATTACGTTGGTCAATAGCTCTATCAATAGGCTTTAGGATCTGTATTTATTTTGCCAACTTGCATTTGGATTGCTCGAATATTTCTAAACATTTCATAGAAAATTCGATTTAATTGAAAACCAACTGTGCTATAGTCCACAGATTTTGGACGGCTATAATCTAAAATGGTCCGAATACGTTGGTTAATAGCTCTATCAATAGGCTTCAGGTTCTGTATTTATTTTGCCAACTTGCATTTGGATTGCTCGAATTTTTCTAAACATTTTATAGAAAATTCGATTTAATTGAAAATCAACTGTGCTATAGCCCACAGATTTCGGACGGCAATAATCTAAAATGCTCCGATTACGTTGGTTATAGCTCTATCAATAAGCTACAGGATCTGTATTTATTTTGCCAACTTGCATTTGGATTGCTCGAATATTTCTAAACATTTCATAGAAAATTCGATTTAATTGAAAATCAACTGTGCCAAAAGACCACAGATTTTAGGCGGCAAAAATCTAAAATGATCCGATTACGTTGGTCAATAGTTCTATCAATAGGCTTCAGGATCTGTATTTATTGTGCTAACTTGCATTTGGACTGCTCGAATATTTCAAAACATTTCATAGAAAATTTAATTTTATTGAAAATCAACTGTGCTATATCCCACAGATTTTAGACGGCAAAAATCTAGCATGCTCCGATTACGTTGGTCAATAGTTCCATTAATAGGCTTCAGGATCTGTATTTATTTTGCTAACTTACATTTGGATTGCTCGAATATTTCGAAACATTTCATAGAAAATTCGATTTTAATCATATACATAAGTCGCCTGGACTCGATGGTATTATCCTTGCGGATATTCAATAAACTACGGAACTAACGATTTCCTGGTTAGAGGTAGTTTTCAAAGGTAGCCTAGAACTATGTCACATTCCTAGTAAATGGACAGAAGTGAAGGTTGTTTTTATACCTTAGGCGGAAGAACGCTCACAGTGCAATCCCAAAGACCTTAGATCGTTTCGGTTGTATTCCTTATTTTCTAAAACATTTGAAAGACAAATAGGAGCTCATATTAAAGGCAATATTGTGTCGGAAAAGCTGTCAAAATCTCAACATGCCGATTGCAAAGGAAGATCTGTAGAGACTGCTTTTCTTTCTCTTGTATTTTTAATTAAAATTTTTTTCGAATGTAGAGACTACGCAATGGTAACTTTCTTGGATATTTAGGGGCCTTAAGGAATGTGCTTCCAGGGGCTATAACACGGGCACTTTCAGATCTGGGAGTGGATGAATCACTCAAAGACTGGATAGATCAGATGCTAAGAGACAGGATCTGGATACTGGATGAATGCCAGTTTTGGGGAATCCTCCGTCAGAAGATTTGCAAGCAGAGGTACGCCGAAATTTGGCGTACTGTCCCCCTACTTTGAAACTTGGCCACAAATGACCTGTTACTGAGACTGGAGGACGGTGGCTTCAAGGTAGTAGCCAATGCGGATGATGTTGCTGTAAATATCTGTGGTAAATACCCCGGCACCCTTAGTGAGCTTATGCATAATACCTTGGGCACTCTTTCGTTATGAGCCAATGGCTGTGGGTTAAATGCTAGCCCAAACAAAACCGAATTGATTGTCTTCTCTAGGAAATGTAAACTTCCTCACATCGATCCTCCCACTTTAAATGGGTTCAGCTTGACTTTTACAGTTGAAGCGAAGTTTCTGGGTCTCGTTCTGGATAGCAAATTATATTGGAAACCCAATATTCTGGAAAGGGTAAAGAAAGCTTGCGTAGCGCTATACTCTTGCAAAAACGCCATTGGGAAAGGATGGGGGCTGGAGCCCCGCATCGTACATTGGCTTTATACCGCAGTAATCAGACCATACTCTTGTATGAGGTAATAGTCTAGTGGCCTGCTCTGGACAAAACTGTCAACGAAAAGCTGTTGACAAAAGTTGAGAGAACAATCTCTGTGTGGACCCGTGGTGCACTGAGCAGCACATCCACTCAGGCACCAGAGACTGTGCTATTTTTGACTCCTCTAGATATCTTGGGGCAAAAAGTGGCAGCTTGTACTGCCATACGACTTAACTCCATTTTAATGTGGACCTGCAACAATACAGGGAACTCATCTATTTTGTGCAACAAACAAATTCCCAAGACCACCGACTATACTGTCTCGTCACTATCTTTTGACACTTTGTTCCGGACTAAGATCCCATCCAGGGAGGACTGGATGATGGGTGCAGTTTTGGAACCAGGAGTTATAAACTTCTTTACTAATGGTTCAAAACGAGACGGAAAAGTCGGGGCTGGAGTGTTCTGCTAGGAATTTCTGTTAAATCTCTCCTTCCGTCTCCCCGACTACTGTAGCATTTTTCAAGCTGAAGTAACTGCCATAATGGAAGTCATAGACTGGTTGAGGTGTAATGTAATATCAGTTTGTGATATTTGTATATATACAGGCAGTCAGGCTGCCATTAAAGCGCTTCAATCACACCTCCTCACGTCGAAAGTAGTCCAGAACTATCTCTCATTTTTTATCGAGATGGCAGATCAGTTAAACATCTACATTTTATGGGTGCCAGGACATTTCATAAGTACAGGAAATACAAACGCCGACTGGCTCGACGTGGTACAATGGACCACTTCTTAGAAAGCAGAAAGGATATTGAAATGCCTCTTGCGGTAAGCAAACTGCTGCTTTAGGAAGAAGCTAGCAACCTGACGAATTATAGATGGTCAAGTTGGACTTGGCGAGATCCAAGCAGCTGATCCCACTTCAGCGAAGTCAGATCAGTGTGGTTGTTGGTGTGATTACGGGGCACTGTCTCATAGGGAGGCATGCGAGTAGACTTGGTATCTTATCGCATCACTACTGTCGTAGTTGCGAGCACAAAGAGGAGAAAGAGACAGTACTTTATCTTCTTTGCACCTGCCCTCGTCTGGCACGAAACAGACTAAAGTTTCTAGTGGCACTCCTCTTCAAAGACCTGACGAACCTCTGTAGGATGGACGTCAAGAGTATCCAGCGCTTTGTTAACAGCTGAAAAATGGTTTCAATAATTTTAAGGAAATAATTATTGTGGTATGGCTACGGACAATTTTTTGTGACTATGCCTCCTAGTGGACCGCCACCCAAACCTAACCTAACCTACCGATCAAATCTCTAATTACAGTCAATAAACCAAGTACCTGTGCAGTGGACCTTAGAATTAAATATCCCTCTCTCCCCTTAGCCTTTAAGAAGACTGACTATTGCTTATTTAAGATGAACAGAACTTAATTGTTTTGCTTTAAAAGGCAAAAAAAGTTATTACGATGATCACAAAATTAGAAACAACTAGAATTCACCTCACTATGGATTTAATTTTACTGCATTTTGTTTTGTTGATTTTTGTTAGCTCGAAGCAAATGTTTTACATATCTTGCTAAAAGTAACAATGGCTTTAAATAGTGAAATAGATAAAACTTAGCTTTTTTAATTTATCGGTACGGCATCTTTTAAAATTTTGATATCGATTTTAATAGTACGGTGGTAAATAGCTAATCAAAAAATTAATAAAATTGGGGGCAGAAATGAGGAAGCTTATGGTACGGAAATATTGCAAACCAAATGCAGTAATTGTAACAATTGCAGGGGATTCACAGAAAATAGGAATAAGAGTAAACCTTTTTAGACCGCCAGAAAAATAAATGGAGCAATTTCACTGTAAATAGAGCAGAATTGGTCGAACCTGTCTATCTGTGTTGTGCGGGTGGAATGATGAATTTTGAAAAACCACACCCACTTAGAAAACATGCTGGTTTCATTTATTTTTCAGCAGTATAACGATCCTTAACACACTGCAAATTTAGTGAAGCTTTAGTGAGTTTTCAAATCAAATGATTGATATTTCAGTGTAAGGAATAAAAAAGAAAAGTTCCTGGAATTAAGACAAGCGATTCATCTATTAAAAAATTTGGAAAAATATTCTTGAAATTCACATGAAAAAAATCATCGGTAAACTAGCAAGAGGTTATCCCACTAATGGATCACGAACATTGTTTCTTTTCTGGTTGTAAAATTTTTGTGTCAATTTAAACAATCTGTTACAAATATTTACATATCAAATTCTAATTAAAAATTGATGTGTGTGGCAATAATTTGACGTTCAAAAGTCAATAATTGTAAATAAATGGTAATTTTCTATTTGTTTTTTTTTCTATTTAACCATTTAGACCAAAAACCATATCCTATCAATATCCAACATGGAATAGATAAATCTATAAAACCAACAAAAAGCACAAAGTTCTATTATTATCTGAATTAAAAAAAAAAAAAAAAAAAAAAAATTGAGTTGGGTGAAAAGTAGATGTTGTTGGTGGCATAGGTAGTATATCCTATTATTTTAACTATCAGTTTTTACTTTACCAGCTTTTTTAATTTTTTTTTTGCTATTTGCTCCTTTTCAATTTATTTTACGGTTTTATTATTTATTTTCACAGTAAAAATTTTCCTATTTTTCTTTCGATGTTTTTTTGGCATTTTCTGTAGAAAAAAAAAACTTTTCTAAAAACTACAAAGTACAAACAGAATAGAATTATATAGTACAGCATCCGACAAAAATGTTTTTTTTTTTTTTTCACTAACAATAGAATCAATTCTAAACCATTTTATCTATTCCACTTTTTATTTCTACAAATTTTTTTTTTTCTTGTGTATTTTGGATCAACAATACACATGGAACAAAAAAATAAAAGGGAAAACTTTGAACCACAAAATACAAAAAAAAAAATTTCCTTACAGATTTTTTTGGAAAATTTATAACGCTTAAGAACACGGTGTGGCGGTAATTTTTGTTTTATTTAAAGTTTTTTGTTGTTTGAATAGATAATTTTTGGAGCAAACAAGAATGTTTTTTTTTTCGTATGTTTGTTTCTTGTGTGTTTACGGCGGAAAGGAAAATAAAACATTCTCATTTCAACACTTTGTGCCAAATCGGAAGCATATTGAATTCCAGTGGCGCCAAAAACTTTTTCTTGTATAACTTGCAACATATTATACGAGTATATACATACATAAATTTATTATGCGAACATGCTATTAGTTCTTGTTTAGTGGATTGAATTTTATGCCGGTGATTTTCTGTTTTTTTTTTTTTTAAATTTGGGGTTGAAAAATGGTGTAACAATTATTTATGTAAATGTTTGGCAGTTAATATAACGTAAATATTATACTTGTTTGTTTCAAACAATTACAATTTGTAGTATTCTCCCCTTTTTTTATATTTGTGCAAAAATTAAAAATAAAACAACTTTTCGTTAACGATATTTCATTTTAAATTTATTTAACATACCTTTCGCTTTCTGAATTAAACATTAATCAATTTATATCCAAATATTTTGTTTACAATTGAATGTTAAGTAATCAACAGTTTAAAAAATTGTAGATACATAGGATTGGTCTTTGAAAGTAAATTTGGAAACTTCAATGCTGAAAAATTTAAATATCGAAAATAAAAGAAATTCCTCAATAAAAAACGATGTATTTCAAAAGTATAATTTAGGTAGTCAGTGAAGAAGGTTGAAGTTAGGACGTATGCTTATCATTTTTGAACAAAACTCCGTTGAAGACGAAAAATCTCTCTGACTATAATTTGTAATATTTATTACTTAATCTAAAGTATTGCAAATTAGTTAAAAATCACATTGCACTTCCCAAGCATTAAGATCTTGATTGCGTTAGTTTTTGTGGCAACCAGAAAGTTAAATTCCGAATCAAAAGAATGACAAAATCCAATTTGAATGATGTACGGGCACACCGTCTCGAAGTGAGCGAAAAACAAATTTGCTACCATCTCAATTTAATAACATGGGTAAAGTGAATTAACTAAAGTAAATTTATGTCTAGTAACTAAATATATAGCCTCACAATAACTTCTGTCAGTACAATGATTTTATTCGAATTTGTTGTAAAATGTATAATTAAAAGTAATGTATGAATATGGAACCGAACGATAACATATAAATCATATATCATTTAGGCTTTTCGAACCAAAAAAGCACACAAAGCTCTAACTTATTTAATTGACATAAACACTCTAAAAGTTATTTAAACAATTTACAAACATAGCGGTTATGATTGAATATCGCGAGTAACTCAAATTGTAATAGATTTGACAACAACAATTTGTAGCGTTTCCTCTACAATACCGCTAAACTTCGCGGTTCTAATTTGATGTCTCGGAAACCACTAACATCTACTTGTTTTTTTTACTGACTCCAATTAATCAAACACAATCACCATTTATAATAATAAATAATAATTATATTATTTTATTTTAATTATAAGTTTTTATTTTATATTTTCACAATTTATAAAAATATATAAAATATACAAAATTTGGCGTGTATATAATTTCCATAAGATGGTCACCGCAACAATGATCTTTTTTTCGTTTTTTTTTTAATTCATACCTTTATTGTTTATCCATTATCATTACTGCGATGACATACATAAGTTATACAATATTTATTTCTTATTCTAAATAAATGAATCAAATATACATAATATAATTAGAGAGAAATACTGAACAAGCAAGAATTTAATTTCCGTCATTCTATCCATTGTAGCAAGCGATATGGCATACTAGAACACATTGTATGTTATGTCTATAACAATCTCTCATTCGTTTTTGTCATTCCTTTTAAAGATTTGAATTTTTATATTTTTGTTTGATCGATTAACTCATTCAACAATAGGGTGCAACTGGGCATGAATAATGTGTAGCGTGCCAAAATAAAAACAAATAATTTATTAGGGTTCGAAGTATTCCATTCAAAAAAAATTATTTTTATTAATAAAAAAACAGATTTTCAAAGTTATTCTCATACAATATAATATTCAAAAAAAAAATTAAAAATGAAATTAAAACATAAAATTTAGGTGACATTAAATTAATCAAAAAAAAAAAAACACTTTTAGTTTTAAAAAAAAAAAAGAAAATAATGTTGCCTAAGATATAAAACAATGACGCAGCTAAATCTTTGTCCTATTATCCCACCATCTTGCATTTTACCAATTATGTGCTTTCCCGGAACATTCCATTGTTTTCCGCAGTAACTTAGCTGTGCTTTCTCGTCGTCTTCTCTGCCATTCGTCCACAACTGTACATGTGTTTACTAATTGTTACTCCGGAAACGCACCATCACAAATGTACATATGCAAAGTACATGGAATTTATAAGCATAATCTAGTAGTATAATTACTGATTCTCCGCTCACCATGTGTAATCGGGGCAGTTATGTTGCGGCCCAAAAATAACACGCACGATTAATCACCAAAGTTCTTTAAAAATTCAGTGATATATTATTATTATTAATTTATTATATTTTTTTTATTTTATTTTATTATATATAATTAATCACTAGCATAGTCTTATTAATATTTTATTCTCACTTCATAGTACCCAAACACAAAAAACCATTTGTCTATATTGGTCAACCAAAATTCACAAACCACGAGAAAAAAAAACAATCCAAAATTAAATTTTGTTTTTCCATTGGATAATAAGTCTTTTGTTTTACCACTTAATAATAAAAAAAAAAAAAAAAAAAAAAATAAAAAAAAAAAACATTAAAAAATCGATATCCACTAAGCAAAGATAGAAACAAGTCAAATAATACATTTAAATAATTTTCATTCATGTAATCTGCATCATTTATTAATGACCATCATCTGTATATTGCAACTTAATTGCTTTATTGTTATTGGCTTTTAAAATTCACAAAAAGAACAAACACATCAAATGAAGGGAAATCAGATAAATCCAATACAACAAAAAAAAAACCGTTCACTGATTATTGATAGCAAAAAAAAACCTTACACTACATCCTTACGACAATTAAAAAAAAAATTAATTAATTAAAAAGAAATTAATTAATTTTTTTTTTTTTTTTTGTTCTTCTTACAAAATGAAAACTAACTTGGGAAATGAAAATAAAAAATAGAATTAAATAAACCAAAAAAAACCCAAAACCAAAATTACGTAAAATTATTGAGTCCAAATAATGAGATAAAAAAAAATTCATTTCCCAAAACAAGAATGTACTATACCGAATTCTAAGGTACTTAAATAAATTCTTTAGATAACTAAGAAAACCCATCACCAAGAATAACTAACTCGTAATACCTAATATTAGCTCTTTCAGTTCGTCTAAATTTCAAATTCGACATAAAAATAATGTAGAAAGATTCCCGAAAATGAGAAAAATTAATTAATATATAATAATATAATAATGATGGCAATCGGTAGCTCAAATAACGGTTCTAACAAAAATAGAATTAATTAATAATAATAATAAAAAAAAATATATTGTGAGACCATTCCTTAGACACCTTTCATATCTGGTACTGATGAAGACTCAGAACTACTAGCTGGAGTAAAAAAAATGCACAATAAAAAAACTAATTTGGACCATTGCATATGACAATTAAATCCGAACTCAATGAAACACAGAAATACTAATTGAAATATATCAAGTTTCAAATCTTTTGTCAATGAAATACAGAACAAACAACTGCAATATGATAATGGGTCCAAAGCGGAAAAAAAATAAAGAAAATAAACAAAATTTAAGGGAATGTTACTCTCATTCCCAGAGCTACGGTTCTGGTATTGATGAAACCACAATTTACCCAACTCAAATAATAAAAAAAATTAACAAATAAAAATTAATAAAGACGTATCTTTCGTCGCCGTCTCCTCATATACCACTCAGGCATTGACAAAAGCTCCAAGCAAATATACGGAATAAACTAATTATTGAACCATTACCTTTGAACCACCGAAACAACCATCAAACATTAAAACTAATTCAAACAAAATCGAATTCGAAACTTAACCACCGGATCTAAACTTGACTGGCATATTTGTTTAAGATCAACGGCTGAACTACCTGTAGTAGATCTATTTACTCATAGTTAGGCAAAAATCGTTTGACTGATTTATTAAGTTGAGTTCATCGAATGAACTATCTTGTAGTAGACCTCGTCTACTCATAGCTTTTCAAAAAAAAACAAAAAATAATATTTAACTTATAGACAAAAATAATTAATAATAATTAATAAAATAGTTAATCCAAATTTATAACGTTCAATAATGTTCAATCTGGGGCGAAATCTTTAGTATGGAATACTCCTAATTCCTTACCCTCCATGTCTTCCAAGAGATACACGTTAGTCCCAATTTGTTGTTTGATTTTGCATTTAATTCGTTTAGCCAGCTTAGATGAAAAATTCTTAGATGCGTCAGACAATTGAAAGTTTTTCTTCCAGAATATATCGCCAATCGAGAATTTAACCGGTCTTGTTCTCAAATTATAGTATTGAGCAGATTTTTGATGGGCTTTTATCAGATTTTGCTCTACAATCGATCGTAATTTAGAAAAATCTTCTAGTTTCTTTACTCTAGTTGAAATTATTTCGTCGAAATTTACGTGACCTTGGCTTTCAGAGGCTCCTCCAATATCGTATCCGTAATGATACATTTCACGACCGAAATTAAGGAAGTATGGGGTAAAACCAGTCGACTCATGTTTTGCAGTTCGAAGTGCACAGCCAATTTTATGTCGTTCTTTATCCCAATCTTTATGACCTTGGCTTTCAGAGGCTCCTCCAATATCGTATCCGTAATGATACATTTCACGACCGAAATTAAGGAAGTATGGGGTAAAACCAGTCGACTCATGTTTTGCAGTTCGAAGTGCACAGCCAATTTTATGTCGTTCTTTATCCCAATCTTTATGATTGTCCTTTAGATATGCACGAATAGAGGCTATAATAACCCGGTTGACCCTTTCAGCTGGATTATTTTGCGGGTGGTAGCGCACATTTCGATAATGTTGGACTCCTTCGGTTCTAACGAACATTTCCACGTCAGCAATGAAGTCGTTTACTTTATTCGTTTTTTCATCACCTCAGAATACCACACCCCACTTATGAATTGGAATATAAGATCTACGAGTTGTAGTCTTTCGGTTTCCTCTAGATTTGGTTTTCTTTAATAAGTGATGGGAGAAATCTACGTCATCTGAATCAGAGGAGGTAAAACTATTTGTCTCAGATGGTTTCTTTGAAGAACTTCTGACATTATGTCGAGAAGCTTCACCAGAAGCAGGCTTATTACTTCGAGTGATGTGATCTTGGATAATACTAAGAGCTTGTTCCAACGTATTCCCCAATAGCTCTTCCTCTTTGGGGTTCGACCCATTTGTTTCGGTTGTATCACCAGGATTAGAGGTACCTGGCTGAACGGGAGATCCTTTGTTTTCATCTATTGAAGTTAAAATACGAGCGACATCCCGAAGTTTTTCTAGCATTATTGAAACAGTTGAAGATGCTTCCGTGTCTTTCGGTAATCCATTGGACAATCTTTGCAACCGGTAGAGCACATGTAGAACCTGAGTTTGGAATTGCTTCCCGTGGGTTTTTTGAATTTCCAATGGAGTAGCTTGTATAGATTGGTATTTATCTTTAAATTTATCAAGCTCCTCAGTTAAATCAGGGACGCCAAGCCTAGGCGTGACCTCTTCTCCCTTTGCTTCATTCCTAAGCCGGTTACGTAATTCTCGACTTGCTGCCTCTTGAGGAAGATTACAGTCGATTCCTCGAATCCAACATTCATGGCTAAATTCACCATCACTTAGATAGGCGGTATTCATTTTAGATTTCATTAAAATATTACGCAATTTGATATAATATTTGGATTTAACAACAAAAAAAATATGAATAATAATAAAAAAAATAAAGTTGATTACAAAAACAAAGAAAATAAGCATTTAGTATACTTTAAAACTAACTTAAACAAACTTCAATTTAACCAACAAAAAAAAAATCTTTTGAGTTTACAAAAACAAAATAATGATCAAAGTAAAAAAAAATTTGTATGCAGCCAAAAAAAATGTCTTACGGAAATTTAGTCAACCTTAATTTATTTCTGAAACTAATAACTTCTTACTAAAACTAAAAGAAAATATTTATTATCTAATATAAATTCCCTAAAGGTATTTTTTTTTTTTTTTTTAGGCAATTTAGAATAAGAGAACCGCAATGAATAAATGAACGCACAGACAGAAAACAAATGAATAGAACCGTGTATAATAAGACAAATAACTTGCGTGATATACAATTTAACTGAAATAATTTAATCAAAATAATAAGCGTTTATCTTTTCGGGCCCCACGTTGGGCGCCAAATGTAGCGTGCCAAAATAAAAACAAATAATTTTTTAGGGTTCGAAGTATCCCATTCAAAAAAAATTAATTTTATTAATAAAAAAACAGATTTTCAAAGATATTCTCATACAATATAATATTCAAAAAAAAAAAATGAAAAATGAAATTAAAACATAAAAATTAGGTGACATTAAATTAATCAAGAAAAAAAAAACACTTTTAGTTTTAAAAAAAAAAAAGAAAATAATGTTGCCTAAGATATAAAACAATCACGCAGCTAAATCTTTGTCCTATTATCCCACCATCTTGCATTTTACCAATTATGTGCTTTCCCGGAACATTCCATTGTTTTCCGCAGTAACTTAGCTGTGCTTTCTCGTCGTCTTCTCTGCCATTCGTCCACAACTGTACATGTGTTTACTAATTGTTACTCCGGAAACGCACCATCACAAATGTACATATGCAAAGTACATGGAATTTATAAGCATAATCTAGTAGTATAATTACTGATTCTCCGCTCACCATGTGTAATCGGGGCAGTTATGTTGCGGCCCAAAAATAACACGCACGATTAATCACCAAAGTTCTTTAAAAATTCAGTGATATATTATTATTATTAATTTATTATATTTTTTTTATTTTATTTTATTATATATAATTAATCACTAGCATAGTCTTATTAATATTTTATTCTCACTTCATAGTACCCAAACACAAAAAACCATTTGTCCACCATATATAATTAATCACTAGCCATATATAATTAATCACTAGCATAGTCTTATTAATATTTTATTCTCACTTCATAGTACCCAAACACAAAAAACCATTTGTCTATATTGGTCAACCAAAATTCACAAGCCACGAGAAAAAAAAACAATCCAAAATTAAATTTTGTTTTTCTATTGGATAATAAGTCTTTTGTTTTACCACCAAATAATCAATAAAAAAAAAATAAACCATAAGCGATAACACTGGTTGACTTATTCAAAAAGCCAATTTATTTTCGAACCAAAATAAATAAATAAAAAAAAATCACTGCTCTTTATTGTTCACCATCTCCTGCTTCACGGTCCATTCATCTCGTTACTTTCTTTCTTTTTCCTCTCCTGGCATGCGGTTTGGTTTTCTTTATATACCTTTTCAAAAAAACGAAAATGCCGGATGTCGTCCCCCTCTTCGACCACAATTATTGGCCACTGCACCCACTAAGCCACTGAACTCCAACCGACTTACCTATTCTGACTTACACCTATTTGAGTTGGTTTACAATTGGAATTTAAAAACAATATTATTTATATCTGAAAGGTTGTGGGCTTGACTAGAGCTTTGTCGGAGATCAGGACATGACATCTACATTAAATAAAAAAACAAATATCTGAAAAAACCATAAAAAAATCGATATCCACTAAGCAAAGATAGAAACAAGTCAAATAATACATTTAAATAATTTTCATTCATGTAATCTGCATCATTTATTAATGACCATCATCTGTATATTGCAACTTAATTGCTTTATTGTTATTGGCTTTTAAAATTCACAAAAAGAACAAACACATCAAATGAAGGGAAATCAGATAAATCCAATACAACAAAAAAAAAAACCGTTCACTGATTATTGATAGCAAAAAAAACCTTACAAATGCACTTTTGATTGCACCATATCACTCACCCTACAGATATAGCTTTATACAGGAATATTTTACTTAAAATTGACATATCGTGTATTTAATATTTGCGATGACGAAGGCATTCATTTTATTTCGTCCGTTACGTACGCTGGTTTTAGTCGGTCGATGGCGATTGATTCATTTTTAACTTTGTAATCAACAACGAAATATTTGCGGAATCTTCGCTTAACTAAAAATGGCCCTTCATATGGTGGTGTTAATCCTGTTTTAACTTTGTCCACCCGGACGAAAACGTGGTCGCAGTCCGTTAAATCCTTTGGAATGTAAACGTTGTCCTGAGGGCTATTCCGCGTGTCTTTGGGAACGACGTTGCGCATCGACTCACGTAATTGTTCGACTAGTGAAGTTGGATCAGTCGATAACGCAGGATTGGGATGCATTACGAGCCCTCCTGGAACCTTAAGCGGTTGTCCGTAGACAAGATCAGCAGGAGTGCATCCAAGATCAGTTTTAATCGAAGTTCTTATTCCAAGAAGAATGAATGGGAGTTCTTCACTCCAATTAGGGCAATTTGATCTAGCATACAAAGAGGCTTTTAAATGGCGATTTAGATGTTCTACCATACCATTTGCCTGTGGGTGATATGTCGTTGTCCGTATTCTGTGAGAACCCAACAATTTGGTAAGTTCTTTGAAAAGATTGCTTTCAAATTGACTGCCTTGGTCAGTCGTGATTTCGAGTGGGACGCCAAATCTCGAAATGTACTGGTCAACGAAAGCTCTAACTACAATGGAAGCTCTCATATTAGCCAGAGGTAATGCTTCTGGCCAGCGCGTAAATCTGTCAATTATCGTAAGAATGTAGAAATTTCCGTTTGATGGAGGTAATGGTCCGACCAAATCTAAATGAATATGTTCAAACCTGCCAGAAGGAATATTGAAATGACCATGTTCTGAACATGTGTGTCGATTAACTTTCGACTTCTGGCAAGGAATGCAAGTTTTGGACCAGTACCCCGTATCTACATTCATACCTGGCCAGAAATATTTTGACGCAATTATTTTGCGTGTTGCACGAACCCCTGGGTGAGAAAGACCGTGAAGCATTTCAAAAATACTTTGGCGCATTTCGTTAGGAATATAAGGACGTTTTACGTTGGTTGACGTTTCACACCAAATATTTAAGCCTGAACCAAAATCAGGTAACCATTCCAGTTTGCGTTTCGCGCAGTGCAGGTTTTGACTGTCTGCTATTAGTGACCTAAGTCGTCCGATTGTTGGAGAGAGACTAATTTGTCTAGATCGAGCGCGGTATGACAAATAGCGGACATTTGAACTTCTTGTGGTCGTGACAAAGTATCTGCCACCACATTGCTGTCACCTTTGACGTACCTTATGTCACTTGTAAATTGCGCGATGTAGTCGAGCTAACGACTCTGGCGAGGACTACGTTCTGTCTTAGATGAGATTGCGGTAGTCAGTGGTTTGTGATCAGTGTTGATGAAAAATATTCTGCCCTCGACAAAACACCGGAAGTGCTTAATGTCATAATATATAGCCAGAAGCTCCCTATCGAAAGCTGAATACTTCTGTTCAGGAGGGGAAAGCTTCTTAGAGAAGAAGGAAAGAGGTTTCCCACTTCTATCATAAAGTAGTTCCAATACAGCCCCCATAGCAATACTTGAAACGTCAGTGTTGTTGCGCAGTTGTCCGTGATCCACAGGATGCGTAAAAAGAGTAGCCCGAGCGAGGGCAGCTTTAACTGCATTATTAAAGCCGCTTCGCAATCATGTGGCCATGAAAATGGGTTTCTCTTGTTGATACGACTCTGCTTAATCCGCTTGCTTTTCCACAAACCCGCGTGATTCCTTAATAGAAATTTCCCAAATTCCTTTAGTCCGAAACTATAACCCCTTTTTCCAATACAAAAACCAAAATTCCCTTTTTCACGATTAATTAATTTATTTCACTTTACTCTTTCGATCTCTACACCACTATCATCTTTTTTATATTAATTCCACATTTTTTATATTCCTTCTTTTTTCTATTACCACGACATACATATTCCTTATATACTTTTCATATTATATACATTTCTTTTGCATACATATTTTCTATGTACACAAATACTATTACAATTTTAAACGTAACATTTATCTCTACAGGATCGCATAGAAGATGCTGCTTTTTTATACAATGCAAATTATATTATTTTCTACTACTCTATGGTTTTCCTTTTACGGCCGTAACAACCTGGCCACCTTGAGGGACGGAGTTCCTCAAAATCCTGTACTGATGTTCTTCTGTCATACTATAGTTTCTTCTCCTTACGGCCGTAACAACCTGGCCACCTTGAGGGACGACGTTCCTCCAACCTCTTTATTGGTGTTCTCTACAACTTTGCTTTTCTTGTTTCCGCTTGGTTCGTTCTTAACATTCAGCATTCGCTCGAGGACACTGGGAAAACCCCCAAAAAAAACCTTTCCGCAAAAAATGAGGAAAACCAGTGTCGAATGTTACGAACCCCTTAATCGACGGGCAGCAGACATAGTTGGGTGATGGGTCGCACTAATTCACCCTTTTCCGTCTTCACCTTACACGTTCGTATCTTCCCATCCCGTCCCGGATAAACTTCAATTATCCTGGCCATCATCCATCTGCTTGGGGGTGTTATCTCGTTCTTTATGAATACTAGGTCTCCGATTTTCAACTCTCGCTCAACCTCCGCCCACTTGTTACGACGTTGCTGTTCCGATATATATTCTTGGGTCCAACGGTTCCAGAATTGCTGCTGTAGTTGCTGTATTTTTTGCCATGCCGACAACCTGTTCATGGGTACTTCCACCAACAACGTTTCGTACGGTGATATGATGGGCTGACCCGTCAGGAAATGCCCTGGTGATAGCACTGACAAATCAGTAGGGTCATCGCTTATTGGTGTCAATGGTCTGGAATTCAGGCAAGCTGCTATTTTCGCCAGTAGCGTGGCTAGCTCCTCATATGTGTACAACTGCGCTCCTCCAACTCGCTTGAGATGATGCTTCATTGATTTGACGGCGGCTTCCCATAACCCGCCATGATGAGGGGCGTTGGGTGGGTTATAATGCCACTGAATGGAGTGGGATTGCAGGTGTTCTGCTACTGCTGAATTTTGCCATAATTCGAATGCCTCTCGCAATATTCTGTTCGCCCCCACGAAATTGGTACCGTTGTCGCTATACATATGGTGGACTGCACCAGCCCGTAGGTTTATAAACCTGGTCAGGGAGGCGACGAATGAATGGGCATCCATTTTACTTACTAGCTCGAGGTGTACCGCTTTGTACACCATACATACGAATACTGCGATATAACCTTTGACTGTTACATTCCGACTTTGCTTTAATTGAACTGGTCCCGCATAATCGACGCCACAATGGTAGAACGCTGGCGTTGGTGATAACCTATATCCTGGTAGGTCGGCCATTAGCTGTTGAGCTGCCTGTTGCCGGTGTCGACAGCATGTCACACATTTATGTATCATTCCTCGTATCAATACACGACTTCGTAATATCCAATATTTCTTCCTTAAATATTGTGTACAAAGTTGCGCGCCCCCGTGGCATAGTTCCTTATGAGCCCTTTCGGCTATTCTCCTGCTTATTAAGGCCCCTGGATCCAATACTATTGGTCTGCGCTGCTCTACTGACAACTGTGCATTCCCCAATCTTCCCGTTATTCTTACCAAACCTTTCTCGTCCATCCATGGCGTCAGCATCCATAGTCGGCTGGATCTCGATATAGCCTTCCCATTTTGTATTGCCTTGTATTCTTCCGGGAAAGATTGCTTCTGAGAGGCAATCAACCAGTAGTTCAAGCCATTGTCGATTTCTTCAATGGTTAGCTTCTTCACTGGTATCTCCACTTCCTTTATTTTTATAATTATTTCGTTCCCGTTGCCTGGTAATTGCAACACCTCGGGCGTATTTAATAGTCCCCCTCTTGTATCTTTATCATTACCTCTCCGCTTATATATAGGTGCGAAACATTGCCTACAAAATCGAATCACATATGCGGTAATTCTGCAGACAGATTCTATAGATGACACCTTTTCCAACAGACTCTTCGTTTCATCCTCCTCTAATCGGACGGTCATGAAAACGTTACTAACTTCTGTCGATCGTTCTCTGCATTCCGTTTGGACTTGGCTGTGGGTTTCCAAATCAATCCTTCTGGGGGTCCAGTCTGGCCATTCCTCTCTAGTACCTTCCAACATTGCTGGTCCTTGCCACCACAACTTGTTGTTTATCAAATTCTCCGCTTTTATTCCACGGGAGATTAAATCTGCTGGGTTATTTTCCGATTTAATATGCCGGAATTGCTCTACTATCGTTCCCCTCAGGATTCGGCTCACCCGATTAGCCACGAATGTCCTTAGCTCGTTGACCGGTTTCCTCAACCAATATAGTACAATTTCCGAGTCCGTCCATATATATATATTGGCTTCCTTGAACATGGGTGTTTCCATTAGCCTGGGAATTAGTTTAGTCCCCAGTTCAACTGCGCATAGCTCCAATCTCGGAATTGTGACCAATTTGATAGGGGCTACTCTACTCCGGGAACATAACAACTTAGCTGACCATTGATCTCCGACACATACTCTGGCGTAGACCACCGCTCCATATGCCTTGGTCGAGGCGTCTGAAAATATGTGAATCTGCATCCTGCGGCTAGCAGATGTCTCCAGCCATCTGGGTATCCTTAATTCGTTGATAAACTTAAGTTCGTCATAGAATATCTTCCACTCCTGCCTCAAGGATGTCGGCAAGGATTCGTCCCAACTGCTGCCCATACGCCACAGCTCTTGAATGAACAACTTTGCTTTCATTGTAACTGGCGTCACCCATCCCTGTGGATCAAACACCCTCGCTGCTTCGCTTGTTATGTAACGCTTTGTCATGAGATTCGGTTGATCCCGCTCTTGCACCTTAAATCGGAATTCATCTTCCACGAAATCCCAAATGACCCCTAGTACACTCGTGTTGTTTTGTAGTTCGACAACCTTGGCTTCCATCTCCTCCTCCATTACCTTCAAGCAATTGGAACGCCATTTTGTTAATTCGAATCCACCTCCTCGAAGTATTTTTGTTACATCCTTCTTTAACTCCATCGCCTCACCTTCCGATTCCACTGATGCTAACATGTCATCCATGTAGAAATCCTCGTTCACCACCTGAGCTGCCTTCGGCTTCTTCTTAACTGCTTCAACGGCACATTGATTTAAGGCCTTGACTGCCAAATATGGTGATGAGGCTAGCCCATATGTCACTACTGTTAGCCAATAATCTCGGAGTGGCTCGTTAGGGTCCGCTCGCCACACAATTCGCTGTAGATTCCAATGAATAGGTTGAATTCGTACTTGTCGGAACATTTTACAAATATCGGCCGATATTGCTATTCTCCCAGTGCGGAATTTGATTATTATGTCGAGCAGGTCCTTTTGAAGTCGTGGTCCTATGTATTGAATGTCGTTCAATGAATTCCCGTTGCTGGTCTTGGCTGATCCGTCGAACACTACCCTAAACTTGCGGTCCACCGCAACCGCGTGATGTGGGATGTAATTATGCAGTTCTCCCTGTACTACTGGTGTAGCCTGCATCATATGCCCCATCTTCTCATATTCTTCCATGAACTCGACGTATTTTTGTCTATATTCTGGGTCTCGTTTAAACTTACTCTCCTGACTGAAAAACCGCCTTACCGCCATAGCCTTTGACTCACCCAATTCTGCCTCTGGGCGTAATGGAATAGTAACGCTGTATCTGTTGTTTTCTTTTATAACTGTCTCCCTAAAATTGTCCTCACAGTATTGATCTTCCATAGATATTGGCCTCTCCTCCATTTCCTCGACTTCCCATAATCTTTGGATCAAACTCCTTATCTCTTCCTTGACTACCACTCCTATAGTCCTTGGTTCTTCTTCTGGACTCGCGAACCCTCCTTCACCTGAAATGATCCATCCCAATGAAGTGCTCTGTGCAAGCAATCCTGTTGAACTTCGTTCCATGCCTGGCTTAATGTGTGCTGCGGCTATCTCTGTTCCAATTACCCCCTCTATACTACCTTGCTCGAAATACCGCGGATCGGCTAAATCCTGTTTCACCGTATCGCTAAATTCCCCCGGTTGGAATGATCTCTGCGGGTGATCTGGTATCAAATTCATTATGATCACAAACCTTTTTGTAGTAATTGTCTGCCCCAACTGGCCATGCCACAACTCCAACTGCACTTCTCCTTTCGTCCTAGCAGCTTTGCCATCGATACCCTTTATTCCTACCTTTGCCGCTGATCGAACTAGTTTTAGTTCTTTTACTACGCTATTCGTTATTATATTAACCTGGGCTCCTGTGTCCCAGATCATCCTGATTGGCCGGGAGAAGGTTTGTCCAAATCTTAATCTTACCCACACCGTGGCTAACACAACCTGCGGTACTTTACTCACCACCTGACATACCGACTGAATCTTGTGTTCCGAGGCCTTCAGTGGGTTTAATTGCTATTGATTGTTTCCTCTGCCTGAATTGTAGGCGTTAGATTGTGGCTGTTGATTGTGCCTCGCTTTATTGCACAACATGAAATGATGGGTTGCTCTTCCCTTTGGACAACCAGTGCAGCCTTCCTGGCTGCATTCTGCGGCTCTATGGCCTGGATTTAGACAACAGCGGCATACCCTGCTCCTGTGGACTGCGGTCCATCGCTCTGGTAAGCTTATTCTCTTAAACATGAGACATTCCTCTAGTTTGTGATTGTTCATACAACCTTGCATAACACAGCTTCGCTGTCGAAATTCGGGCCTTGCGATCCCGAGTGGGAAGCTTTCATTGGGTCTATTCGGTGTTGCCTGGTTATATCGCGGGATCTGCTGATCTTTACTCGTTGTACTATATGGCTGGAATCGCCGACTCTGGAATCGTTCGGTACGTCTTCCATGTTGTTCCTTCATACGTGATGATTCCTGGTCACCTTGGGTACTTCCCCCTACTACTTCGCTCTCTACTTCCCTTCGACCCTTTGCTCTGGTTTCCAGGAAATTCTTAAAGGTGTCAAGTGTTGGTAGTAGGGTTGCACTTAGATTATTCCGGTGTTGTTCCCATGCATCCAAGGTATCTCTAGGGAGACGCTGTTTGGCGTGATGGATCCAGAATTGATCCCATATATGAGACTGAGGAGCGATTGTTTCCAATTGGCGCGTGCCGCTGGTTACCGAGTCTAATACGAGTCGTAGGGAATCGTATGTCTCTCTTTCTTGTTTCTTCACGGCCTGCATCCTTCCCAATATACTGTGAATGACATGGTAATCATCGTTGTATGTTTTCATTAATGTTTCCCATGCCGCCGTATAGTTATCGCTCGTCAGTTGCCACGGACCCAATGTTACCGCCGCCTTGCCTATGCAAGCTTGTTGCAAGTACAGTAGCTTATTGATCGGGTCGTAGCCTTTGTGGTGGACTTCCGCTAAGAATAAATCGCGAAAGGCCGGCCAGTCAGCCGGGTTACCGTTGAACTTATCCAATCGTGGCGGCTGGACCGATTCCACCTTTATTATCGTCGAAGGCTGGCTAAATGGTTCAATTATGCTCTGATCTTCACTAATTTGCCGAGTACTTCCTTCTTTATCCAGTCTATCCTGGACTCGCACCATTGCCTTGATGAATAGATCCTCGATCTCATGGTACAGTTCCCCTGTGACTAAGAGATTCCCCTCTGTATACAACCGGTCAGTCTCCTCGAACGACGTGAAATGCTGCCGCAATCTTTCCTGGCGCATTCTCAATTCTGAGGTGGACATCGCTCCACTCTCCTCTTCATCCATTATCTGGCTCGATAATCGTTTCAACGATTCGATGTCTTGTTCCCTTCGGGCGTATAACCTGTCTTGTTTCTCCGCCCTTCCCTCTTTTGCATCTCTCAACTGGGGTGGTCTCCCGACCTTCCTTTCCATGATTCCCTGTAACTATAATCTTAAATATTCCATTACGATACTCCCTTTCCGTATCACCATTCTCCTGGTGAGTTGGTTCCCCTATTTTTTCCTTTTCTCAACCTTTCCTTTTCTCAATTTTACAGCTTCCTCGCATTGAGGACGTGATTACCCTACCTTCCTTATTTTTACCCTTCCTGACCAAACCTTTACTAATTGCTCTTTTCTTTTTAACAAAATTACTCTATTAAACAATATAATCCATTTCTTTTTATTTATAAAACATCAAAATACAACTATTCTTAGTGGATATCACCAATTCTTCTCCTAACTTCGCCTCCCCCGATACAACCCTGCTTCTTGCGGTACAACTTAGCTTCTTCTGATACAACCTTGCTTCTTCTGGTACCACTTTGCTTACCTTCGCGCACTAACCCCGATTCCCCGGGTTCTTTGGGCACAGCACACTGTTGTGCCGAGTACCGCATCTTTTACATGCGCCTGGCTCACTACATGTAAACGAGGAGTGCCTTGGATACAAGCAATGTAAGCAAACTCCTTTACTCAATGCCAGCCTCCATCTTTCACCCAACCCAAGCTCCATCATCCTCTGACACCGATACATTTTATGGGACCCTTCGCATAATACGCATCGGCCGTGATCTCCTTTCGTGCTCGTGAATATCTCGGAATATCCTATCACTCTGCTGTTGTCACGTGGCAGTGGGTAAGGTAGCGCATAAGCCATTGGCGGATAGGCTACTCCTTTCTGTGGGCCCGTTGCTCTTGTTTGGGGTGCCGATAAATATTGTGCGGGCACAGCTCCTTTGTTTCTACCTGGGCTTCTCCGATCGGACTTTCTTCCCATCGGTACAAAATTGTTGCTCCGGATCACCGCAGAGGGTAATCGCCCCATCGCTACCGGTGTCCTAGTCGCCACTTGGATCTCCTTGACGGAAGTTGTCGACCCGCCCAATGCCGATGCCTCTTCTGGTTTTCCCTTTTCCTTTGGAAAGGTGTCCCAATCTACCGCTGACCATCGTTTTGGTGAGATGGATCTCAGTACTACCGCCAGCCTTTCGTTCCTCTCTTTGTCCTTATACCGCGCTTTGCTGATCTCTATCGAGAGTTTCCTGTATTCCACTAACAACCGGTCTATATTGGAGGTCCTTGTCATTTCCACTTGTCTGGCAACACTTCGTCGGATGCCATTCACTTCCTCGCCTATTTCCCCCAGCTCCCTCTGGTTATACAGCCTGCCCACTACCTTGCTCCGTATTTCTTCCAGTTGATCCATCTTGGCCCTGATGTACCCTTCCACAAACTGCTCTGAGTTTCCGCTGGCCATTTTTCTAAAAAACTCCTTGCTTTACAACATTGCTTATACTGAGTTTCACCATTCTTCCTGATCACACATTAATATCATTCAACCTTCGACCCTCTCTTTCCTCATTAAATTCATGACCTTGCTTCCTCCGTTCTATCTATTTAGTTCCTTGTTACAACTATTCTCCCTTTCTTTCACTAGCATTTTTACCCTATTATGAACCTATATCCACTTTTATCACATGAGTCGGAGCCAATCCGGAAGAGCGGTAACACGTATGGCCATACTATCATAATTAATTTTACTCGACAACAAAAAAAAATGCAATATAAAATAAACACGCTCAACCTTCATAACTTCCTTCTCAGCAATGATACCCTAAACTAAATAGTTCTTTCACTGAATCTACTATGCTATTCTTAATATCTTATTATCTTCCATGCTGCCTATGTTTACTTATCAACTCCCTTACTACCTCTCTTCAATTTATCGTATCCTTTACCACTTACGATCCTGGTATTCGCCTGTATATCCCTTCACATTCCTTCTGCATTCCTAATCCAATGGTCTGCATTTCCTCATGTTTCTTCTAAACTCCTCACTACTTCGCACACTCTCTCTTACGACCTTTCTTTTCTTCCTTTACTTTCAGCTCAACCTTTCCTCCAATATTTCCCACTTTCATACTACTTTTCCCTGATTCGATTCCTTCTAACTATTATGCTCTTGAGTTTAACCATCGCAACCAACATGCGGACTCAACTCTTTCTACCTCTGGTACGGTTGAGTTTACTCATCGCATCTAATATGCGGCCTCAGCCCCATTCTCCCTATCGTTTGCATTAGCCCTCATTAATGAGCACGTTTTCCTGGATACCGGTACTTTCGGCTATAACTATTATTTGCCTTGACCTATCCATCGAGCCCATTTTCCAACATAACCACCTCGCTTCATAACCGTCATTCGAGCACATTTCCAAAATAATGACTTTCCTAAATTAACGGTACTTTCGATTTACCATTCGAGCATATTTCAAAACTTAACAATACTCTCGCTTTATTAGCCGAGCACATTTTATAACATAACAATACATACTCTCGCTTTATCAGTCGAGCACATTTTTTAGCATAACGCTACTCTCGCTTTATTAGTCGAGCCTATTTTCCAAAATAACCATACTCTCGCTTTATCAGTCGAGCACATTTTTTAGCATAACGCTACTCTCGCTTTATTAGTCGAGCCTATTTTTTAGCATAACGCTACTCTCGATTTACTATTCGAGCACATTCTCTATAATATCGGTACCTACTCTCGATTTCCCAATCGAGCACATTTTCAAAATAACGACCTTTCTAAATCAACGGTACTCTCGATTTACTATTCGAGCACATTCTCTATAATATCGGTACCTACTCTCGATTTCCCAATCGAGCACATTTTCAAAATAACGACCTTTCTAAATCAACGGTACTCTCGATTTACTATTCGAGCACATTCTCTATAATATCGGTACCTACTCTCGATTTCCCAATCGAGCACATTTTCAAAATAACGACCTTTCTAAATCAACGGTACTCTCGATTTACTATTCGAGCACATTCTCTATAATATCGGTACCTACTCTCGATTTCCCAATCGAGCACATTTTCAAAATAACGACCTTTCTAAATCAACGGTACTCTCGATTTACTATTCGAGCACATTCTCTATAATATCGGTACCTACTCTCGATTTCCCAATCGAGCACATTTTCAAAATAACGACCTTTCTAAATCAACGGTACTCTCGATTTACTATTCGAGCACATTCTCTATAATATCGGTACCTACTCTCGATTTCCCAATCGAGCACATTTTCAAAATAACGACCTTTCTAAATCAACGGTACTCTCGATTTACTATTCGAGCACATTTTCTATAATATCGGTACCTACTCTCGATTTCCCAATCGAGCACATTTTCAAAATAACGACCTTTCTAAATCAACGGTACTCTCGATTTACTATTCGAGCACATTCTCTATAATATCGGTACCTACTCTCGATTTCCCAATCGAGCACATTTTCAAAATAACGACCTTTCTAAATCAACGGTACTCTCGATTTACTATTCGAGCACATTTTCTATAATATCGGTACCTACTCTCGATTTCCCAATCGAGCACATTTTCAAACTAACGACCTTTCTTCATAACCGTCTAACGGTATTTTATTGCTAACCGTCTAACGGTATTTCATTCCTAACCGTCTAACGGTATTTCCTTCCTAACCACTCTTCACTATCATTCACGTTTTCCCACTGTACTTATTTTCCACGTGGATATCATTTTCCGCATCTAAGATGCGTACTCCTGATCTCCACGGTACCGATTTTCCGCGCGGTTTCACGTTTGCCTATCTCTCTCACCCTTTTAACTATACTTTTCCTATCCAACACGCTTATATTAACCAATTTGCACATCACTTTTACTTATTTCACTATTAATTACTATTACTTTCCGCTTACCACTTTCCTTCCTCGCGACGACACACAACTTTGCACTTGCTTACTGTTATTTGATTATTAGACTGAATTTCTGGTCCCGGCTCGTCCCGGTTTCTGGCACCTTGATACGACTCTGCTTAATCCGCTTGCTTTTCCACAAACCCGCGTGATTCCTTAATAGAAATTTCCCAAATTCCTTTAGTCCGAAACTATAACCCCTTTTTCCAATACAAAAACCAAAATTCCCTTTTTCACGATTAATTAATTTATTTCACTTTACTCTTTCGATCTCTACACCACTATCATCTTTTTTATATTAATTCCACATTTTTTATATTCCTTCTTTTTTCTATTACCACGACATACATATTCCTTATATACTTTTCATATTATATACATTTCTTTTGCATACATATTTTCTATGTACACAAATACTATTACAATTTTAAACGTAACATTTATCTCTACAGGATCGCATAGAAGATGCTGCTTTTTTATACAATGCAAATTATATTATTTTCTATGTACACAAATACTATTACAATTTTAAACGTAACATTTATCTCTACAGGATCGCATAGAAGATGCTGCTTTTTTATACAATGCAAATTATATTATTTTCTATGTACACAAATACTATTACAATTTTAAACGTAACATTTATCTCTACAGGATCGCATAGAAGATGCTGCTTTTTTATACAATGCAAATTATATTATTTTCTACTACTCTATGGTTTTCCTTTTACGGCCGTAACACTTGTTGACTTTTCCAAGTTTACTGAGATGGCTATGTATTGGAGCTAAATGTTCGGCTTAGTGAGGGATAAAACGATGATAATAATTAATCATGCCTACAAAACGCTGCACTTGCCTGATAGAAGTTGGTTGAGGAAAGGATTGTATTGCCACGATTCGATCCGCAGATGGTTTCCTGTCATCCTTGGTGATTTCGTGGCTAAGGAAATTAATGGAAGCTGCACAGAATTCACACTTATAAGGTTTCAGTATTGTTGCGATGATTGTTTTATTTAGAATTCGCCTTGCTTCAAGGATTGCGGCACTTCAATTCAATATTTCTTCTCTTCACAATTTATTATAAGCAAAATCTAAAATAAATAAGAATAAAAATTATGGTAATAAAATAAATCACAAAACCGTATTTAGGATGGAACGATACGTTAACTTTAACTAACATGCGTCCAGTGCAGTTGATGACCTTGACAGTTATACTGATCACAATGTAGTAGCTAGATGTATATGCCTTAGCGAGTAGCTGTTAAGAAGAGTGTCCTTAAAACTTTGATGATTTCCTTTTTTTTTTTTTTTTTAAATCAGGTGGTTGATTTCAGCTTGCTGTTGTAAATTGTTAAACGGCGACAGGATGATAAATTTCGTTCAGAGGAATTTCTCGTTGAAATTTTTGCCTGAATTAACTCGTTGGCAATTGAGCTGCAAGTAACTAATACGTATGGCTGCGTTGTTAATTTGTGAAATATTTTGAAGATTGCGGCAAAAAATAAATTTTGTTTTAAAAATTTAGTTTATTTTTCGACGATTTTTTTTTTGATGTAATTTGTGTGTGGATTTGGTGGTGCAAATTTGATTTTGAACCACGCTATTATGAGCGTTATTTTAATGGTTAAACGCGTTTTTATTAGCACTATTCACGTTACTGTTAGCGTGATTTGAGTAGCGGCATTCAACTCGGCGTCACCAATTGTAACGTTTCCTCTACAATACCGCTAAACTTCTAAATCTACTTGTTTTTTTTACTGACTCCAATTAATCAAACACAATCACCATTTATAATAATAAATAATAATAATTTTATTTTATTTTAATTATAAGTTTTTATTTTATATTTTCACAATTTATAAAAATATATAAAATATACAAAATTTGGCGTGTATATAATTTCCATAAGATGGTCACCGCAATAATGACCTTTTTTTCGTTTTTTTATAATTCATACCTTTATTGTTTATCCATTATCATTATTGCGATGATGATAGAGATACATACATAAGTTATACAATATTTATTTCTTATTCTAAATAAATGAATCAAATATACATAATATAATTAGAGAGAAATACTAAACAAGCAAGAATTTAATTTCCGTCATTCTATCCATTGTAGCAAGCGATATGGCATACTGGAACACATTGTATGTTATGTGCATAACAATCTCTCATTCGTTTTTGTCATTCCTTTTAAATATTTGAATTTTTATATTTTTGTTTGATCGATTGACTCATTTAACAATAGGGTGACACTGGGCAAGAATAATGCACTTGTTGATTGCACCATTAATTTTCCAATTAATATTTTGACAACAAAAACTCGGATTATTGATTTCATTCGAATTTATTGTAAAATGTGTAACTAAGATAAAAGCTTGAATATGAAACCAAATTACTTAAATTGTTACTGACAACAATTTTATTGTAGTTTGTTTTAGGCTTTCAAAACTTGATAAATCTTTAATCTATTTAGTTATCATAAATCTTAAATCTATTTAGTTATCATAAAGAGTTTATAGTCTCATCAAATTTTTCACAAAAATAGAGGTTATGGTTGATTATCGCGGGTAATTTAAACTTTAATAGATTTGACAACAACAATAATTTTTTGATTATTTTAACACACTGTAACGAAATGCAATGGAGTTTGGTCAGCAACTCAAAAACAAAATTTAGAACAGGAAACCAAACCCCAATACACGTTAGTTAACAGATATCCACGTCATTTTATTGTCTCTGGGAATGCGTGGGTTTTCCAGAGACATGACGCGGATCTAGTTGGACCGCAGGAAGAGGAATCGACAGGGTAGGACACAACAGCTTATTGTACTCTTCACTCACACACGAAAGCTACTCACCTCGAACTTATTCCTTTGAAGTAATTTACTCAACTAACATGACACAAAAATAATAATAAGAATCGATAAAATAAAATAAAAATCAATGGCGGATCTTATGATTCAATTTGCGTACAAACAAAATTATAATTCCAAAAAAAAAAAAAAAAAAGGAAGCAACAAAAGCTTCTTAAAACTAAGAAAAAAAACAACCTACACCCTAAGCTAACTATTCTTAATAAACTAATTTAAATGTGAATAAAATAAAAATAAAAATTTCGTTACAGAACATAATGTAATAAAAAAATAATAATAATTATAAATGAAAATATTAATTAATTCAACTTGCAAAATTTTTTTTTTTGTGAGGATGTTGCTGCCGGTGATTCCATATGTGACGTCATATATTTTAATTTAATGGAAATTCGGATTCGATTTTTCTTTTATTTTTCCTTGTTTTAGTATTTGTGATCAAACTTTATTTTATTTTTTTCTTTGTTTATTTTTATTTCACTTATGGTGTAATAAATAAAGAGTTTATGTTTTTATTGATTATTTTGTTTTTAATTGATTATTAACCCATTATATATATTGGATTAACTTTTATTAACATTAATAACGAGAGGCTTTTACTATTTATTCCATATAACAGTTTTGTTTTAGTTTTTTTTTTCGTTATTGCACTGAACTATCACTCGTTCGCATTAGATTAACTGTTAGTTAGTTTAACTGTTTCTTATCACCAAAACTATATATTTTTTTATTTATTTATTTGTGTAATTTGTCCATTCACTTTTCTTTTAAAACACAGTTTTAAAATTATGTATGTACTTTATAATTTTATTTCCATTATTTTAATTCATCGACACTTTATAGTTAATTAGACATAATTTGATAAGTAAATATTTATGTTATTTAATTAATTTAAAAAAAATAATAATTAATATTTATAGTAATTTCACTGATTAAACGATTCTATTTTTTTTTTATATATCTTTACTTTCCTTTATAATTTGACCATCGTCTTCAAAAAAATTTACATAACTGCCTTTCAAATAGGAAAAAAAAATCGTAATTTTTTTTTTTATATAACAACCGTAATAAAAAAATCATACGATCGCCACACAATAGGAACATTTCGCGCCAGATTTGCATTACTATTCAAATTTTTTTTTTTCCTAGTGCATTCGACCCATACAAAATATTTATTTGTTGTTGTTGTGATTCAAAACCCTTGATTGGAACGGCGAAATGCTTTCTCGTCGTTACAACACAACAACTAAGTACTTTAAAATCTAGATACATAAAACAGGCTCGGTTATAGAATGTTCATTCGTGGGATATGATAATAATTCCTGTGTTATCTAATATTATCAATAAGGAATCACACAAGCAATGGTAGAATGAAATCTCATCATCATCACTTCTGACGGCGTAGGGTGCATGATCCGCCGTTGTCCTGTAATGTCGAGTTTCCAGAGCTTTTATCAGCTCGTCGAAAAGGAGGGACTCGAACTGGAAACCTTAGTCGGTAGTGATTGCTTTTGGCACACCATATTTTGCTATCCACCCCGAAATGAGTGTGCTTGCGAGTGTTGGTGTTGACATATCGAGAACGGCTGCTATGAGTCGGTCTTTAACTGGTAAATGTTTCATTTGTATAACTAGTTCGTCAGAGGACCATTGGGCGAAGCGACCCCTTCAAGAAAGTGTCAATATAGATTCTTCAACATTCTCCGGACCTTAAAGGTAATACATTTAGACGTCCACTAGGACCAGGCACAGACACAAAAATGGTCCGTAGCCATACCACGAATAATTGTTTCCTCCAACTCATTGGAACCATTTTGAGCTGTTAAAAAAGCACTGGATACTCCTGACGTCCAGCCTAAAGAGATCCGTCAGGTCCTCGAAAAGGGTTGCCTCTAGAAACTTTAGTCTGCTTCGTGCCAGACGCGGGCAGGTGCAAAGAAGATGAAGTACTGTTTCTTCCTCGCAACTACGACAGTAGTCATTTGAGAAGATACCAAGTCTACTCGCATGCCTCCCGACAATGCCCCGTAATCACACCAACAACCACACTGATCTAACTTCGCTGAAGTGAGATCAGCTGTTTGGATCTCGCCAAGCCCAACTTTGGCCAGACCTGCCGAGTTATTACGCAAGAGGTGATACTTGACCATCTGCCATTCGTTAGCTTGCTAACTTTTTCATGAAGCAGCGGTTTGCATAGGTACCGCAAGATGCATTTCAATATCCTTTCTGCTTTCTGAGAAGTGGTCCGTTTACCACGTCGAGCCAGTTTATCGGCGTTTATATTCCCTGTACTTATAAAACGTCCTGGCACCCATAAAATGTGGATGTTGATCTGATCTGCCATGTCGTTAAGAAATGATCTTCTTGGTATGGCTCCGATAAGTTTGTGATTGGTGATCCAGTAAGAAAATGTCCTGGTGTTAGTGCTTCGTAGGATTCGTCATTAGTTGAGCACAACGCAAGTGGCTTTTAATTTAGTATAGCTTCTGATGTTGCATAATAACTTTGACATTTCCTCACACGTCAAATTTAAGTTACTATGGTTACTCTTGCCAAATGAACAGCTTGCTGTCCAGATGGCGTCAAAATGTGGTGCTAGTGGTAAAGCATAATACCAGTGTCAAGAACCAATATCAAAGCAACCGTACACGACGTATAATAAAATAAGGATGCCATGATAATGTATTCTAGAACGATGGAAAATGAGTTTTGTTTTGCTAGAGGAGGAATATTCGAACCGCCGCAACGTGAACTACTAACGTCTCAGTTCTATTTTATATTAATAAATTGTTTTGTTTTGTTATATTAAAGAATCATAATTTCTCATTCTAATTTAATTCATATTAAATTACCCCTGCCGTTCTCCGAACCTTTGCCTATCTGACAAATTCAGATGTGGGGTTTCCAAAAATTGTCAAAGTGAAATTTCTGGAATTCCTTGCAAAAAAAAAAAAAAAAAAAAAAAAAAAAAAAAAAAAAAAAGAAATCGCGTAAAATAAAATTCCGCCGAAAATTAAAAAAAAAAAATAAAATGCCGAGTTTCAATCATTTAAGAGTTGAAACATTAAGTAATAAATGTAAGAATGCTGGACTACCTACAACCGGTAACAAAAAAAAAGTTAATTGAGCGACTGGAAGAATGTTATAGTGACGAGGAATGCGACGCTGAGGACAAAACAATGGCTAATCGAATATTCGAGTTAGAAAAAGAAATTTCAATTTTGAGAACGTCATCAATTGCGTCATCGCCGTTTATTAACACGATTCCGAATTCTCAATCAATTTCATTTGATCCACCGCACACGCAAGTTTTGTCACATCCGTTTGAATGTGTGACTTCATCACAATTTTCGTCTACTATTACTCCGACGCAACAAAGTTATTCGAGCTTACCCAGTCAGCAGTTTATAAATAACAATGCAACATCGGGCATTGTTGGATCGACACAATATTTAAATGCGAATGTGATCAATCCAGGGTGCCATGCAACAACGAGTGTTACGTCGTCGTGTTATGTCACGGATACGCTCGTAAGACCGATTTCGTCTAATTATACTACTCAACCGCTGACGAATGGAGTATCGGGAATGGTTGGGTCATCCATTCCATATTTTCAAGCGACATCAGATCAACAATATGCGCCGAATGTTGGAGTTGGTATCCCATATTACCAGCCTGGATTCCAACATGTTCCTAATCCCCCGTACGGGTTAACAAGACAACCAATGCCAACAAACAACTTTAATACAAATACGATGGATCCGATGTATAGAAACGTGCCAAATGTTGGGTTTCCAAACGTTTATCATGGCAATCCGTTCAGTAATGTGAAGGACGTTATGTCAATCCTTCCGGAATTTAATCCGTCATCGTCGTTGTCAATGAGCTCAGTCAAATTTATTCAGAAAATTGACAATCTGAAGAATGCATATTGCTGGGATGACCGAGTTGTGATTTTTGCGGTTCAATCGAAGCTTTTAGGACCCGCAAAATATTGGATTGACGGCGTTCAAGAAGTATTTGGTACGTGGCAACAATTTAAAAATAAATTTCTTCAGGATTTCCCGTGCGAGATGAATGTTGCAGACGTTCATATTGAAATGATGGAGACAAAACGTAAATTTCACGAAACACCCGATTAGTATTATTATAAGATGTTGTCTCTGGGAAGAAAAGGTGAACTTTCAGACGATTGCATTGTTAAATACACAACAAATGGGATTAACCATGATGATTTGAAAAAGCAGATATCCAAACCATTTTCAAATTGTAACGAGTTGCTGACCGCCATCAGAGGATACGTCAATTATAATCCCATAATCCAAAGAACATCGACACCCGCACCAAAACCGTTTATTACAACGCCGAAAACTAACCCGTTCACGTCATCATTGAAACCTCAATCATCGAATTCATCCGAGTCATCAAATTATGCAAAACGGCTGATACCTAGAAATGCAGATTCAAATTCCATGATCTGCTACAATTGTTTCAACCCGGGACATTTGTCAATAAAATGCCCAGAGCCACCGAGAAGAGAACGTTGCATGAATTGCCTTCGAACGACACACCAAACCGCTGCATGCCCAGATAAACGAAAAACTATTACCGAATCGAAAACGTTTGCCAAGCCAAATGTCGCTAAAATTGAGGAAAAATCGGTACCAACCGCCGTCGTCGACGATTTCATTTCAAAAGAAATCAAAATAAATGGTAAAGTGACTTCTTCATTCGTGGACCCCGGTAGCAATCGAACCTTGATCCGTAAGTCATTCGCCGAAAATATGAAACCGAAATTTGATTGTTCCATCGTTCTTACTGGATTTGCTGGTGGTCAATACGTGTGTCAACAATTTATTGCCGCAACCATAGACGTCGATAACAATACGTACTATTCGGATGTTCTTGTCGTAGAGGACGAATTTATTTCCGAAAATGTATTGTTGGGCCGTGACATTTTGTGTAAAAAAGGAAATCGACTTGTAATCGAAGGGGACCGTTGTACAATTGAGATTACGGAAAATCTAAACGTGGGAAAGGATTTAAGCGTAACCTAACAAAGTCAACTAAAATGTCTGCTGTCGTCACAGTCCGATGTTTTTGCATCAGCAGTATCGGAGTTAGGCAAGTGTACCCTAACAAAGATGGAAATTAAACTAACCACCGACATACCGATAAATATCAAACCGTATCGTATCGCTTTCGCAAAAAGACCGATTGTTAAAAATATTGTGGACGAATTGTTACAGAACGATATTATTCGACCTTCTGATTCTCCGTACGCCTCGCCCATTGTCTTAGTCGATAAGAAGAATGGCGAAAGTCGAATGTGTGTTGACTATCGACAGTTAAACAAGATCACCGTAAAGCAGCCATACCCGATGCCTATTATCGACGATCTGTTGGCACGCCTGTCTGGAAATAAATATTTCAGTACATTGGATTTGAAAATGGGCTATCATCAGATCGAAGTCGACGATGAATCAAAGAAGTACACCGCTTTCGTAACGACAGAAGGACATTACGAATATAATCGAATGCCGTTTGGTTTAGTCGACGCACCATCCGTATTTCAAGCCATGATGAATAAACTCGTTTCGATGATAAACCCTGGAGAAGTGATTGTGTACCTCGACGATGTAGTGATCCCGAGTCAAACCGTTAAAGAGGGATTGACACGACTACACAAGTTCTTCACTGTTGTACGACAAGCCGGATTGACTCTTCGTTTGGATAAGTGTAAATTTCTTGCAACTGAGATCACCTTTTTGGGCCACGAAATTAGTGAGAAAGGAATGTTTCCCGGAGAAGGTAAAGTTTGTGCCGTCAAGAATTTTTCTCAGCCGTCGACAGTTACCGAAGTTCGACGATTTTTGGGTCTCACCGGATTTTTCAGAAAGTTTATTAAGAATTATTCATTAATTTCGAAGCCGCTCACCAATTTGCTACGGAAGTCCGAAGATAAAAACTTTAATTGGGGAAGCGCAGCAACAAGCCTTTTTGAAGTTAATCGAGCTTCTTTGTGACAAACCGTGTCTTACACTTTACGATCTCGCCGCTCAACACGAACTACACACCGACGCGTCTAGTGTTGGTCTCGCTGGAGTCCTATTACAATCGATAGACGGAAAGACGTGGAAGCCGGTCATGTACTATAGTCGTCATTGCACAGCTGCTGAGCAAAAGTACCACAGCTACGAATTAGAGGTTCTCGCCGTTGTGGAAAGTCTTGATCGATTCCGAGTATATCTTCTTGGAAAACGATTATGTCTTGTCACCGATTGTTCTGCCATCGCACGTCTAAAAGAGAAAACGGAGATGATACCGAGAATCGCACGATGGTGGATGCGACTACTTGAATATGATTTCGAGACAATTCACCGACCAGGAGATCGCATGACTCACGTCGATGCATTAAGTCGATCTCCAAACGAACCAGCGAGAGAAATGGAGACTGCCGGTTTCATAATGAAAATTGGAATTGATCAGAACGACTGGCTTCTTACTATGCAGCTCCAGGACGAAAATTTGAAAAGAATTCTTGCCGTACTCAACGGCTATCAGAAGTCCGACGATGAAAAGCAGTTGAAAGAAGAATTTCGACTTAAGGATAACCGTTTATTTCGGAAGGAGGGAGGCGAACTGAAATTTGTTGTACCAAAAGCAGTTAGATTTCGGGTAGTACAACATTTTCATGATAACATGGGGCACTTTGGTATCGAGAAGACAATCGAACGAATTAAAGAAAATTTGTGGTTTCCGAAAATGCGCCGATATTTAAAATCCTATATTGCTGCATGCGTCGAATGTTGCTATATGAAAGCCAAAAAAGGAAAACCCGAAGGTCGCCTACACTTTGGAGCAATGGAACCGATACCGTTTCGGTTGATGCATATTGACCACCTCGGACCGTTTGTGAAGAGTAAACATGGAAACACACATATTATTGCTATGTCTGACGCTTTTAGTAAATTTCTAATCGTGAGAGCCGTTCGAAATACGAAAACAGCACCAGTAATAAAATTTTTGAACGACCTCACCGCTTACTTTGGACTACCGAATCGTATCGTCAGTGATAGAGGTTCGTCATTTACGTCTAAAACCTTCGATGAATATTGTGAGCGTTACAATATTCAGCAAATCAAAACGGCGGTCCGAACTCCTCGTGCGAACGGACAAGTAGAAAGAGCGAACCAGACAATTTTGTCATTCATTTGTGCCTCTGTCGAGAATGTGAAAGATTGGGATGAAACACTTCGAGATTTACAGTGGACCATCAATTCTCAAAAGAATTCGACAACGGGATTCAGTCCAAATGAACTGGTGTTTGATTTTACGTTGAACGATATAATACAGAACAACTTGGTCGCTGCTTTGAACGAAGATCGTGAATTTGAGCCAGAATGCGACAGCTATCAAAAGAGAGAATAAGCTCTACAGAACATTATGAAAGAAAGAGAAAAGTGGAAAGAAAGATTCGACCGAAAACATACCGAAACCAAGAAATACAGTGAAGGAGACTTAATCGTCATCGAAAATGAAAAGTCCTCAACCGGCGAATCACGAAAGTTGGATCCGAAATTTCGTGGACCTTATGTAGTGTCAAAAGTTCTGGGAAATGATCGCTATGTGGTGGAGGATATCAAAGGCATGCAAATTAAGTCTCGAAAATTTAATTCCATATACTCATCCGACAAAATGAAGTCTTGGTGCAGTTCATCGCCTGAATTGGATGGTATCGAAGATGGAAATTGTTCTAGTGACGACGATTGGATCGAGGACGAACCAATGTCAGGTACGGCCGAACTGTCAAGAACCAATATCAAAGCAACCGTACACGACGTATAATAAAATAAGGATGCCATGATAATGTATTCTAGAACGATGGAAAATGAGTTTTGTTTTGCTAGAGGAGGAATATTCGAACCGCCGCAACGTGAACTACTAACGTCTTAGTTCTATTTTATATTAATAAATTGTTTTGTTTTGTTATATTAAAAAATCATAATTTCTCATTCTAATTTAATTCATATTAAATTACCCCTGCCGTTCTCCGAACCTTTGCCTATCTGACACCAGACTATACTATTTTGCGATAAATATTCTCCAATATCATGTAAAAACTCATTTGATGATGTTGCTTCTTGAACATCGCTGATGGAACTCATTGCTGACGGAAGCCCCTGTCTAGCAATAAATCGCCTTAATGCTCCAATGAATCCATCATTACTGCAACCGGTGAAAACTACAATATGAATTGCCTTCGTAGCGCCTCTCTTATTTGCCAGTGAAACAGCTTCAGTCAAATGTACTACAGTATTCTCAAACGGTCTTGCTTGATTGATTTGAGCGTTTCGCAGCTGTCCTATTAGCTAAATTGGTGATTAGCCTTTATGCCTCGCACATATAACACAATTTTTTATAATCTGGTGGAACTTGCTTTTTCTATTTATAACCCAGTGCTGCCATCTTTAAAGATGGAAGGTAAGAGATGGCCAGGATGTAGGAATTTATAAAGAATGCAGGTTCAAGTCATGTTGCTTAACATGGATAATTTCGGTTATGATTTCAATTGACTTTGTTTTTGTATACATACCTCTTTAATTTATCAATTTCATCCTTAAAATCTTAAATTTTCGTCTGTCGGACCAGGATTTCGTCATCTCTTCAGAGTTCCCTTGTTACATATTAATAATTCTGTTAATAATGTCCCTTCAAACTGTGCTTGTGTTACTGAGTGACGAGCCTTAGGATCACAACCAATCAAAAGGGGGATGTGTTTCTGCTTACTCCACAACAACAAGTTATGTGACAAGAACTGGCAAATTAAAGAGTAATGAGCAGAGCTGCCAGATCAGCCACACTGCACTCCTCAATAAGTTATGCACTAATATTTTTTACAACAAAAATGCCCGTTCGACTCCTAATGATACGTATCTCACAATAAATCCTACCATTAGTTGATTTCAAGCCGGAGATAATACCATCAAGTAGGTACGGTTTCGTAACTATACCACTATATGTGTGCGATACAGCAAACAACTCTAATAATTCAAATGAAACTGATTTAATGTGGTGCAAGTTGATCTGTTTTATTGCAGGCATGGGTGTCATAATAAAGATCTTTTTCTCGATTGGCTATTCGCCTCACGCTTCCATCCCTTTATCGAAAGATTAAGATTCATAAGTCCAATATTAGTGATTACTACACAAGTATCCTTTGTCGGAAAAGGGACCAAAGTCTGTACAAGAAGAGGTTTAAGAGGTTCCCAAACCACTAGCTGACAACTACTTGAAATATCTGTAAATTCTTAGATTGCTATCTAGAAGGTATCATTTAAGCCTCTGCTTTACAAATCCCGACGTTTTAGGATGCTTCATAGCCCGCCTACCGGGTTGAGGTCTCGAACAATGAATTTTTTAACCAAACCAGCAACGGTTTCAGCATCTACACGCTTTTTTGATCGCTAGTGAGTACCCTTGGAACCAGAAGCAGGCTCGTCAGGATTAATCCGAGCATAAGCCCCAAAAGCCTATTTTGAAGGCGCTGGGGAATACGTGGGCAACCACCCGGCTAGATCTGGAATAATGACGCGGTATTGTTTTGGAATCGCCATCAATCGTTTTGCTAATGGAAGATACTGATTGCGCTATGGAAAACAACAAAGAGTTAAGACGTACGATTATGGTTTTATACTGCAGAAGACACTGATAACTAAAAATTTTTTAATTAAAGCTATTTCTAGCAAGAACTAAATACAGTTTAATCTCACAAACTCTAAAAGAATTCTATTGATTTTTGTTCAACCAATTGTACAGTAGATAATTTTCAGAATATTCTATTGTATTTAATTTGTTAGGCCAATGCTACAGTTTTAATAAAACTTAGTGATACCAATCAAAAATCATTTCTATTTTAGTTTACCATTGAAAAATTAAATCGTTGTACCTATTCAATATCTATTTATACAATATAATTGTAAATATCTAGCTGTATTACTAGCGCATAATTTATTAAATAATTATAGTAAATGATATTACGACTAACTATTATAACAAATTTTGGAACTATAATAATGTAATTGGAGCAAATCCAAAAAATTATCATAATCGTATATTTTATTTAGATAGGGAATTATTTTCGAATTGGAAAAATCGAAAAGAGAATCTACAATAGGGTAATTAGGTATAAATAAACGTAATTAAACGATTATTTATATAAATGCAATAAAATAGTTGTTGGTATAAAGTTCTCTATATCATTTCTATCGATTTGTTTTTAATTTGTTTGGTATCGAAATTAGACCAAATTTTGTTGGAAATTTAATTGTGTATAATGAATGTGAACGTTTTGCACATTAAAAGCTTTGATCAATTCGGTTTAATACCGATATTGTGTCAAGAAAATTGTCGGTCTGGTAATAGATAAATGTTTCATAGAAATATCCTAAACTACGTATGCTGTGTGGGTAAATATGTTACCTCCTTAACAAGATCCCGAATGAAACGGAATTTAAAGCTGGCTTAAATATATCTAGATCACGGAAGAATTAGTTTGGGTACGCATGCTACTAGCTGCACTAATCCGAATATTTCATAAAGCGAAATTCCACTAAGTTGAAAATTTTTGTTTTAACATCACATTTTGATTCAACATAAATTTACTTAAACTTATGGTACAAGCCTTGCCTCGAAATTAGTTTTATTAGTATTAGCATGGGAATCGGAACTTTGGTGCAGCCATTGTTTCAAATAAAATTTAATTACTTTTTAGATTAGATTAGTATTAATTAAGAATGTTCATCTTATTGAGAACTGAAGAAAATGTAATGTAGCCAAGTCACAATCACTTATTTGTTTAAAAAAGTATTAGCTATTGACATTGTGTTTTTTCCCAGATTTGTTAACCTTGAAAATGTGGATTGAAATTGCCCTGGTTAGAATACTCTTATATATATATATATATATATATATATATATATATATATATATATATATATATATATATATATATATATATATATATATATATATATATATATATATATAGTGAGCCAGCCACAAAAAAAAATTATTTATCCAAAAATTGTCAGGGAGAATGGGACCATCTATCTTGAATTAATCCCTTTGAACTTCAGGTCAATTTTCAAGGTGACTTTCCAATGAAAACCTTTTTTTTTGACACCGGATTCGAAAATATTGGAAAATTTTACGTCCGAATGTGTATTTTCCTTGACCTCCCAAAGTGACCCAAAAGAATATATTGTAGTTATGATGCTTATGGTTTGCTATACAAATTAAAAAAAAAATTGTTTTTAATTTTCATACTACAACTAAAACACATTCCTCCAGGTGACTTTGGGAGAGCATGAAAAATACGTATTCTGACGAAAAATTTCCTACTCTTTTCGAATCCTGTGTGAAAAATAGAAGTTTCCATTTAAAAAATGACCTGAAAGTCAAGGTAAAAATTGACTTGAAGGACAAGGGCATCAATACAGATAAATGACTCCCAAACTTTTATCTGATGATTTCTGAATGTGTTGTGTAAAAAATAGCTGATTTTTCATTATTAATAATCGGGCTTTATTTAGATTATAATTCAATGACAGCCCGAGAAATTTCAACAATATGGTCGTTATTGATGTTGGTGGTAATTTATTCGTTTGTAAAATACATTTAGCCTAAAATAAATTGTTTCGATTTCAAAAAGATTCTAGTAAGAGTGGCCGGTTACTGTACGTAGGAGCTGTATTTTGATGATAAATGGAGAAATAAATTTTAATTTTATTGTTGCTCATTTGAGATCTTTTTTTTGTCTCGTTTTCAAAATACCTCTATAACTAAAATTGATTGTCCAATTTTATTGATTAAAGTACTTCCGGAAATAGCACCATGATAATAGAAGAGTAATTTTAATTTGTATTTCATTTGTAACAAATTGTATAAGTACAAAAAAAGAAAAACAATTAAATTCTTAAAATTCGTGAGATTTTTCTCTTAAATTTTTCTCCCGTTTAGAAAGACATGTAAACCATGTATCATTACAAATTTAAAAAAAAAATAAAGAGAAGAATTTAATGAATTTTAATAATTTACAGAATTTAAACAATTTTAAAATTTTCTAAATCTTTCTAGAGTGGCAAACAATCCTTAAATTTTCAAAATTTTTAGAAATCTTTAATATCTTTAAAGCTCTTAATTCTATAGACACCAATTTTTATTTTTCTCTTTGAATTATTTAAATTTTTAAAATTTTTAAAATTTTTTATTTGATTAAATTCTTAACTTCACTAAGTCCTTTAAATTTTATTTTTTTTTTAAATCATTAGAATTCTCTGAATACTCTATTTTTAAATATTTTAGATTCTTGAAATTTTTACGATTCTTTCAATATTTTAAAATCATTAAAATTTTAACTGTTCTCTTAATATTTTAAATATATTCTGAAAATGCTTTGAAATTTATAAGCTATTCTTTATTTCGGTTGAGTAACGAAATCCTGGTTTTCTAAATCCCTATTTGTCAAAATTCCGATTTTTGTTATTATTTTTGGATTTTGCAAATCAGGATTTTGAAAATTGACATTTGGAAAACCGAGATTTTGAAAACCAGGATTTTAAATTCGGGATTTTGAAAACTGGGATTTCGTAGTACACCGTGTTGAGTTCTTTTAATCAATTAAATTTATTTAATTTATTTATTTATTAATATACAAACTCATCTTCAGTAAAAAACCTAATGAATGGAAACTGTTGTGTATCGTTGTATTAAGGTTATATAGCCCTGCAACATTGATTTCCTTTATATTATACAATATGTACAACCACATAATGTTATTATTGTTATGTATATAGAAATTATAATTGTATTCATTACTTGTACTAGTATCATCACTCATACAAAAAGATAATATAATTCATCAAAAATGCTAAAAAAAAGATCAGTCTAGCAAGATCATCTGTCCAGTAATTATATTTTAAGTTTAATAAAACTCTAAATTAAATAAAATAAATAAAGATTGAAATAATATATTTACTATTGTTAATTTACTGTGATCTGTTGAGTTTTAATAGTGATAAGCTGTCGGTTCAATATCAGTGCTAAAGAGCCAGTTCTTTATATTATTTCGTGTAGCGTGAAACAATTGTTTGTGGTGCACAACAGAACATAAAAATTTTAAAAATCTCAAAATAGTTTGGAAAATAAAATTTAACATAAATACTAATTTAAAAATGTATAATACCGACAAAATGTATAATTAAAAATCACATTTACGAATTACATCACGGTAAATCTCTCTTGATGTCGAAAAATCGAAAAAATTATTAAATATTCAGACATAGAAGCCGTCGGTTCATTACATCTATATTCGGTCCCGTTGCATGGGACATATAAAAATTCCCTTTGGCGTAGATTTCGTTTGGGTACATAAATGTACCAGGTAGAAGTGAGGTTTAAATAATTAACCCATCCACATCTAGAGTGGCAAACACTCCTTAAATTTTCAAAATTTTTAAAAATCTTTAATATCCTTAAATCTCTTAATTCTATAGACACCAATTTTTATTTTTCTCTTTAAATTATCTAAATTTTTAAAATTCTTAAAATTTTTTAATTGACTAAATTCTTAAATTCGTTAAGTTCTTTAAATTTTATAATTTTTTAAATCATTAGAATTCTCTGAATATTCTATTTTTAAATATTTTCTTATTCTTGAAATTTTTACGATTCTTTGAATTTTTTAAAATCATTAAAATTTAAACTCTTCTCTTAATATTTTAAATATATTCTGAAAATTCTTTGAAATTTATAAGCTATTAAGTTGTTTAGATTCCTTAAATTTTTATTTTCTTTAAATCCTTCAATTTTTAAAAATCTTTAATTCGGTTGAGCAACGAAATCCCGGATTTCTAAATCCCTATTTGTCAAAGTCCCAATTTTTGTTTTTATTTTAGGATTTTGCAAACTAGGATTTTGAAAACCGAGATTTTGAAAACCGGGATTTTAAATTCGAGATTTATTAAAGCGGGATTACGTAGTACAACGTGCTGAGTTCTTTAAATCCTTTAAATGTATTTAATTTATTTATTTATTAATATATGTACAAACTATTCTTCAGTAAAAAACCTAATGAATGGAAACATAAAAATTTTCAAAACCTCAAAATATTTTGGAAAATAAAATTTAACTTAAATACGTATTTAAAAATATATAATACCGAAAAAATTTGTAGCTAAAATTTACATTTACGAATTGCATCACGGTAAATCTCTCTTGATGTCGAAAAATCGAAAAAATTATTAAATATTCAAGACATAGAAGCCGTCGGTTCATTACATCCACATTCGGTCCCGTGGCATGGGACATATAAAAATTCCCTTTGGCGTAGATTTCGTTTGGGTACATAAATGTACCAGGTAGAAGTGAGATCTAAACAATTACCCCATCCGCATAAAGAATCACCCACAGACATAGCCGCGGCAATTTTACGAAGTTTTCCTAAAGTGTCAATACGAAGATCATGACACTTATCTACATATGACTGCAGACCAGATATCTGAATCCACCTAGGCTGAATACGATCAATCCTCTCTGAACTGATTCCAATTCATCGATGTGTACTGCATGGAGGGGATACCATACAACCACAGCATACTAAAGATGTAATTTAACCAAAGAAACAAATAGACTTAAACATGAGAATATACCACGAAACTTCCTTGACATTCGAAAAATGAAGCTTAACATAGAATTGGCTTTACGTATTATGTTATCAATCTGTAAACAGAATTGGTATCAAATATAACTTCAAAATCCTTTATTGAAGTTACTCTGCTAAGTTGATTACCGTCAAAATAATAGTTAGAAATTATAGGGTTACAAGTCCTATAGAATAAAATCGATTTAAAAATAAACGAAAGATAGTGGGGCCAAAGTGGGAGCCTTGAGAAACACAAGAATGCAATAGACAAATGTTTACTAAGTAAGATGGAATCCATTTTAGAAACCTGGGATCAACCACAATCGCAGCACGTTCTTTTAGAATAACTCTGTGGTCAATTTAGTCTAAAACCTTAGCAAAATGTAAATAGATTGCATCAACCTGTGCCTTAGACTATTAACGATATATATTCTGAAGCACTAATGAAGGGATTATTATCAATTTGAATATCGCACGTTTTATACACTTATTGAAAAAGCCTAAGTCTATTGGCAAACCCTGCGCAAATGTCAGAAACTGTGTTCAACTGTATGTTGTTGTATTTGATTGTAGATGGAAATCCAGTTGTGCAACGCTTATCATTTACAAATTTCCAAAACTGTTTAGGGCCATTTTTAATTTTGGTTTCAATCGATTTATTGTATTGACGGTATTTAGCCTCGAATTCAGATTTAAATTGGTCCCGAAGAATTATAAAAATTGACTTGTTTGTTATGTGCGCAATCATTTTTCTTAAGTCTATAGTAAGCCTTATTCTTACGGTTGCGCAAATTTGTCAGGCTGCCATCAAACAAAGGTGGTATGAAACGTTGAAAACTGCAAATAATAAGTTGTTAAATTTATTGTCATTTATGTCTAAAATATTGCTACTAAATAAAACATCCTAATTAATACCTTTAAGATAATCGGAGAGACCATAGACCGATAATGAATATCATTTTCACTATTTGAAAAAGGTCCTAAAGATTTATGAACAGATAGATGTTCCGGGTTATTCGCAAATACCAAATTAAGAGAATCGAGTAACCAAAGAACATCTCTTAAGTTAAAATCGCCTTGTATCATTATCAACACTGTCACTCAAATTACACACTTCGTTTAAACAACCAATATGATTTAGATAAATATCAATAGAAGATATAGGTGGTAAATATAAAATTATGAAAAAAAAAAAAAAACATTCTTACAAACTAAAACCTTAACACATAAATATTCAATAAGATTCTTTCGGCTTTTTATAGACAAAATATATTAAAAATAATGGCATTCACAACATACAACATACAATACAGACAAACTTTCTGTTTATATTAAAATTCAATAGATTCACATCCAGACACAGTAATTTGCTCACATGTAAAAGAATAGTGAGCAGCAAAATGCACCTCACCGCGCCCATCTATTTTATACTATTCTGGATGGATCTATCACATCTACAGACGACATAGTTATTAGGAAAATACTCGTTGTTAAATATACCGTTGTGAAATCCAGTTTCGGTGATGGCAAATTGTTAATTGCCTCAAAATACTAAAGTTTCTTTAAATTCTTGCTGGACAGAAAAATCTAGAAAATAATTATTGATAAGAATTTAAAGAATTTACGGAATTTAATAATATTAAGAATATTTGAAAGTTTATAGAATTCAAACAGGAGAATTTACCTATTTATATTCCTTCGATTCTTTATATGTATACAGTTTTTTAAAGTTTTAAGTACTTTGGCACAGCGTGCTGTTCACAAAAACAGTTTTTATAAGTTTTTAAATTTAATTATTATAAATTTATTAAATTATTTAATTTCATTTATAAAAACTTGTTTCTACTTCAAAGATTTTAATAACTTCACATATGTATATGTTTCGGACCAGCGAGTGAGGCGAACGACACAGGTTAGCAAGTAGGAATATCCATTAGATGGAGCAAGTGGTCCTACTATGTCTAAAGGGATATGTTCGAATCGAACAGGTAGAGTTTAAAATTGTCCCTGATTTGGTTTTGTGTGGCGTCGGACTTTAGCACTTTGGCAGTTTTGGGAGCAGTAATCAACTTACGAGTTGCACGGTCTTCAGGATGTGACATTTTGTGTAATGTGTCGAAGATGGTTCGACTTAGTCAATATGCAATATATGGGCGATTGCTCCCAGTAGAGATTTCGCAGACGTTTTTGACGCCAGGTAGTTTGAAAAGCTCAAATTTCATTGATCAACTAGTGTGACATTCGGAAGCAGAAAGTAAATTCTGAAGTTGTATGTGTGGCCATTTCGTTATCGATAGTGCCGGATAATGTGTCCGCGATAACGTTGTCATGTCCGTGAACATGCTGAATATACGTTGTAATTTGACTTATCCAAGTGGCAAAATTGTCTATATGAATGGTGAAGTCCTAACCCTCGACAAAATATTTGGTGTTTGACTGCCAGATATAATGCAGCATATTTGTTTTCGGCATCCGAGAGTTTTTTTAAGAATAATCCCAGTGGTTTCCAACACTCGTTATTGTACTGCTGTAGTGCAGTGTTTGACGCGTCAGTGGATAAGCTGGGCTATGGGTCACTCAGTGAGTGTGCCATAAGTGTTTTCTGGGCCAATTCCGCTTTAAGCGACGTGAAGATCTGTTGACATTAGTCGGCAAGAGAAGTTCTTTTTGAATAAAGCTACCAAGTGGCTGTGAATTGGCCCGAATATTTCAGCAAGCTTTGGTAAAAATCGGTAGTAGTAATCTACCATACCGATGAATCGCTGAATACTTTTAATTGAGTTTGGAGCTGGGGACGCCCTAATGGCGTTAATTCGTATTCAGATGGCATAATACCATTAGATGTTGCCAGAGGATACCATTAGAGGCGCCAAAGACACATTTTGAACTCTTAGTGTGCACGTCAAACTGCGCGTTAGTTTCTGGAATAACTGTCCCTGGTGCTTTGTGTGTTTTTCCTCAGTTTGTGAAGGTACAAGAATGTCGTCAATGTAGACGAACACGAAGTCTAAATCACGAACGACTTCAATCATGAAACGCTGAAACTTTTGCGCGGCATTGTGTAGACCAAATGGCATTTGGGTGAATTCGAAGAGGCCAAACGGGATTGTGATTGCCGCTTTGTGAACGTCTTCAGGTGCGACGATAAATAGGTCGTATATGCTCTGACGCAATCAATCTATTTTTGAAAAAATGTTGAATCCATGCAAGTTCATAGAAAAATTTTGTATGTGGGGTATCCAAATTTTGTATGTGAGATAACGATCAGGTAACAATCCCTACATGGTCGCCAATCTTGATCTTTATTCTCACCATATGTAAAGGACTAGAGATGGGAGATGCAGAATTTCACCATGTGTTGAAATTCTGCGAGTGCGGCTTTGTGGCGGACTGAATCTAGCCTGCGTGATCTTGACACGGGCAGATGGCCTCCTGTGATAATGTGATGAACCACGTTGTGTCGAACTGCCAAATTGTATTTAGGCTCTGCTGTTAGCATGGGGAGTTGTTTGAGCAGAGTGCCGGAGCCATTACTTACCGTGAAATTAATCGGTGTCGGTCTGTCGACTTCAACCATTGTTGCATTGATTTACAGCTGGGTTGGTGAATCAATCAGGCGTTTGTTTTTCAGGTCAACAAGTAGTACGAATTTACTAAGGAAATCGGCACCAATGATCAGACGATTCGAAGCAGCTAAGGTAAAAGCATGCGTGAAGGTGCGTTCGAATTCGATTTCCACCTGAAGCAGGTATGGATTGTAGTTTCATTGGCGGCCGGTAGGATTAGATCTGAAATGCGAAATTGAATAACATAATTTCAATAAATGAGCTGGAATAACCGAAAGGTCAGCGCCAGTGTCGACTATGTAAGTTAGATTGTTTATTCGATCGCGAACGAATAAACATGACGTATATAGGGTGTTGAAGTCGTGTTGGTCACGATCCGACAGTTTGTTAGTTTTTGTTTCCACATCGACTTTTAGTTTTGATGCGACATATGGAAGTTACATGTTTATTGCACCTTTTAGTGGCCACACCGAACTTATAATGGTAGTAAAATTTCCCTTGTTAGCGATGGTTGTTATTACTGTGGCTACGGTACCGATTTTTTGATTGATTTCGTCATCCACGCTACATCATGTCTACGGTTTTGGCAAGAGTTTCTATAGAACTGGACTCGGGATGTGGCACGAGAGCTAATTTTATTATTTCAGGCATGCTTCTTCTCATCCATAGTGATCAGATTGGATTTTTTGGAAAGTTCTCGGCAGCCAGAATAAGTATCCGTCGTAGCGCGCCTGATAGCTTACGGTCGCCGGATTGTTCTTCAGACACGAGGGCGCTTATCGTGTAGTGGTTGTCCGTATTGGTGGTTTATGTAAGATATTCGATATTATGTCGCATAGTTCAGGTGAGAAGGATGACCACGTGTGCATGTATTTTTGTTTGTCTGTCCTGATACCCTGTAGGTTAAACTGTGTCTCCGCTTGCTGGAACCAGCTGTAAGCTTTCTGTTACCCGAACCGTTGTATATTTGGCTTTATTGTTGCGACTGCGACCTCAGGGTGTGGTTGGTTGGTAGTATCCTTATTGGATTCGTTTTCAGATTTTGTGTCAGTCACCGAATTGCCGTCAGGCATTATGAATTTATATATTGTACGTAATTGATAAAACACGGTGATAACTACCACAAATACAAAAAAAAATATGCTACTATGAGATACCCAAAGCCCAAATACAACAAATGCGCGTAAATGTGAAAAATTTATAATACAAGTGGATACGTGCCGTTTTATAATTGGGAAGTAACCTTAATATTTAGTTGGATATAGAAGAACCATGATAAGTGAATTGCATTGCACTTGCGTTTATCGATTCCAAAAATAAATTATAAAGCTGAATTTATATTTTGTATTGCAACTAGTTTATTGTGGTGGATGAGGCGCCACAAATTCATCAAATTGTTATTCATTTAAATTCTTTGTGTTCCAAAAATTAATTCTTAAAATTCTTTAAATACTTAAAATTTTTTCAAATTTATTAATACACTAAATGTTTAAGTACCTTAGAATTTCTTAAATTAATTAAATATATAAATTTGATAATTATTCTAAAATATCTAATTCTTTAAAATCCTAAATATTTTATACTCTTTCGAATTTTTAACCATTTCCCTTTATATTATTTAAATTCTATAAACAGTTGTAGCGCTTCATTAAACAGTTGAAAAAATAACTTTAATTTTTAATGCAAGCCTTACATTACGAATTATATAATGTAAGTTATTATTAAATTGTAAAGTATGATTGCGTTAAAATGAATTTTGAAGCAGTATTTGCATTAAAAAATATTTTTAATACAACTATTTGATGTGTATTTAGGGGGTGATTAATACACTTGCTAATGGTTATGTTGATACACGTTTATACAAATCAAACACAGTATATACGTCTTGCTACTCGAGCGTTTCAATAGAGAATGCTTTATTAATCCTTCTGACAGTACTATCATGTACTCTAATTCCACTAGGTGGGTTTACAATGCAACGTTGCTATTTAGTACTACGGTGTTTATTACACCCTAAAATCATACATATCACTTCTCCCTTCTTAAGTTTAAACTTAACTGATAACATTATAATTATATAATGTAAGATCTTAAACTAAAAACTTAAGTACTATGGTTAGGTTAGAGTGGCTGCGAAAACGCACACTTAGACCGATGATGGTCCGTTGTGATACCAGGGGATCCTACTCCCATTACACCTTCATTGGAACAATTTTGAGCTACTTATGTAAAGTACGATATCTCGCACATTGCAGTTCCCGAGATCCATAAGGCCGTCCAAACTATACTTGCCCAGATGTTAATGCCTCCTGTAAGCTAGCGCCGGGCATGAGCAGAGGAAGTGGTTTAGAGTCTCTTCCTCCTCCTCATCCTTACAGCTTCTACAGAAGTCATTTGCTATTGACCCAAGCCTCCTTGCATACTCCCCAATGAGGCAGTGTTCAGTGAGCACCCCCAAGACTATACTTAAGTCAGGTCTACGTAGGAATAGTAGTGTTTTGGAGCGCTTAAAGTCCAATTTCGGCCAGACTTGCCGCGCTACATAGCATGTTATGGTTTTAGTCCACCTCTTCTCTATGGAAGCTATCGCCTCATTTCAAAGCGCCCTATACAACGCTGCTACGGGCCTCCCCAGATTTGCCCTTTCCGGTTTCAAATGAAGAGTCGTACCTTGCATTGCCAGTTCGTCCGCCCTGCAGTTCCTCAGTACGTCCGAGTGACTGGGGACCCAGACTATCTGAATATTTAAATGCTCACTCATCTCGTTAAAAGATGAGCGGCACTTCAATGCCACCACGGATGCCAGAGAAACTGATTCCAGCGACATGATTGTCGCCTGACTGTCCACATATATTGTTATATCCTTTGTAGATATGACATTATTCTTCAACCCAGTTAGCGCTTCCTCAATCGCTACCACGTCTGCCTGGTATACACTGCAGTGATCAGGAAGACGAACGGATATATTCTCATTTAATTTGTCACAATAGACTCCTGCTCTGACTTTGCCGTCTAGCTTGGAGCTGTCAGTGAAAAATTGTATACTTCCAGTTTCTGTTATTGACCTGTTCCCCCAGGATTCCTTTGAGGGGAGAAGAGTCCGGAAACCTTTTTCAAAGCATACAATCGGTATCGTGTAGTCACTGTTCTTCACGTACTATATATACATTTAAATTAAACATCTAAAATACATTTTATACATTTTAAAATACTTAATCTAACTTCTATTGTTTTACATATTAAATTTTATTAGTGGTTTAATCACTCTGAATAGGGCCTACGACCGCATTACTAGTATTTTGAACTCTACAATTGCTATCACTCTCATTACTTCCAGACATATTGGGCTGGTGCGCAGACATATTGACTTTCTCATTTAGCACATCACTCAATGTTGATTCAGAATGTACAGTGTCCTTTTGTGGTTTATCAGTATCTGCATTCGTCAATGCTTTTGTTACATGGTTCGCATGTCTCTTCCATTTCAGGTTACCGTTTATCAAAATACAATAACAACACTTTCCCAGAATTTCAATTACTTTCGCTTTCACCTATTTTTTCGTTTTAAAATCCTTCACATACAAGATGTCGCTCACTTCAATTTTTTTTATATTCTGCCTATTATTCTCAATCTGTTCCTTCGGTTTTAGTAACTCCCATCTAACCAACCCCTGCCTGTCAAACAATATTGGATATAGTGTTTGATTTGTTGTAGAATGCGTCGTGTTTCGGTTTAAATATTAAAACCGATGAATTATATCATTTACCTGAACCGTTTTATTTATTGGATCTAATAACATTTTATAAAATAAGGACTTGAACACACGTACATAATTTTCCGCCTGCCCGTTAGAAGGCGGATGATATGGTGGTGAAGTGATATGAGAAATTCTATTACTGCTACAAAAAAAATCAAACTCCTGAGACACAAATGATGGTCCATTATCTGTAAGTATTGTTTTAGGGAAACCAAATTTAACAAATATATCTTTTAACTCAATAAGCACTTTACTAGTTGTCATATCATTCATAGCTACAACGTCTATTCATTTCGAGAACGAATCTTCTAATATCAAATAATATTTATTACGAATTGGACCACAAAAATCTAACTGAATACGTTCAAACACACACTTCGAATCAGGCCATGGAGTATACTTCACTCTACGAGGATCACATTGATTTTCTCGACATATGTCGTAATTTTTTACTATTTCCTCAATATCCTTATCGATTTTTGGCCACCAGAAATATGTTCTAGCTAATGCCTATGAATGAATTTCGTTCAACAACACACGTCTAAATGCTTGAGGTATTATTACCTAAAACCCTACATTAACACACCCTGCTCTAAAATTATTTCATCTTTCCTTACAAACAAACTTTTAATCTCTTCATCTATTATTTTTTTTGGCCACCCTTCGCGCACATATACTATAACTTTACGTAATACTAAATCTATTTCCGATTGTAATGCTACATCGGTACTCTTAATCGGTCTATTAAATTCATTAGTAACAAAATTTAAATATGAAAATTCATTATCGCCACTCTCGCATATGGCATCCGCGACAAGGCAGCAGCACATTCGTTATCTTTACTCGCCAGGTACTTTATATCATACTCGAAACTCGACATATAAACGGCCCATCTCGGCCCATCGAATACCTCTCCTGTTAGCACCAAATATCGCTTCTAATGGTTTATGATCGGTTCGAATCAAGAATTTGCATCCCAAGACATACTGCTCAAATTTTTTTACACCAAAGTATACTGCTAAGGCTTCCCGATCTATCACCGAATAATTTTTTTCACTTTTTGATAATGACCTAGACGCGAAAGCTAATGGTCTTTCACCAGAATTTGTGACATGCGCTAAACAAGCACCAATACCATATTCCAAAGAAGCTGTAGTTATCATGACCGGTAGATCTTGATCAAAATGTGCTAGCACTATATCAGAAGTTATAACATTTTTTACTTAATTCATTGCTGTTTCACATCTATCATTCCAAAGAAATCGTGGGATTTGGCATCGCTACAATTGCCTGTTCTTTAGCTCTGTCTTTATGTAACCCTTCCGAATCTATAACGAAACCAAGGTAACTCACACTATTTTGACAAAAATCACAATTACGTACCTTTGCCATTAATCCTGCATTCTGTCTCGTCACGCCCTGTTACCACAATGTCATCTACAAAAGCTGCTGTACCCTCGCAACTTACTAGAACCTTTTCAATATTTGATTGAAAAATAGATGAATTGGGTTTTCATCCGAAATGTAACAAAAATGCCTTTGTGCGTTAGCTACGCTAATATTATGCTTGTATTTTCGGATAGCGGCAACTGCAAATATGCTTGTAACAGATCTATTTGTGTGAATTTTTTCCGCCTTGCAGCGCTGTGAATAAACAGTCTATCCTTGGCAGCGGATTATTCACGTTTTCTATATGTTTGTTTACAGTGACAGAATAATCCGCACATACTCTTAACGTGCCATCCTGCTTCATGACTGTTACCAGTGGTGTACCCCATAGTGAATTTCTCACTTTGGAAATTATACCCGTACTTTCCAGACGTTCTAACTCATCTTCAAGCTTGCGCTTAAAGGCAAACTGTACCGATCTAGGTCGTACAAACACTGGTTGAGCATGACTATCTATTTTTAAATTAATTTTTTCACCTATATACATTGCTAACTTTTTACTAAAAGCCATACCAAATTCTTTCAATAGTACGTCTATCGTCTCAGGGACAGATGGCGATTTAGAAATATTATTCATTTCGTTATTTGCACATATAGTAAAACCAAATAATTAAAAAATATCACGGCCTATTAATGGCCTACAACCACTTTTAATACCCACAAAAGGAACAGTGTAACTCTTACCATGATGTATAATATCCACGTAAATGTTTCCGATTTGTCAATCAATCCACCGTTATATGCCATTAATGTGATCGAGAATGGCAACAACTGTATTTTCGATAGTTTTTCATTATACAATTTTAACGAAATTGCTGAAATTGCGCTTCCTGTATCAATCTCGAATTGCACATCCTGTCCCTTCACACTGAGACTCACCACGAACCAACTCGACCTGCGGAAATATTAAAAAGTTTTTCATTACAATTTACAATATTTTTATATGTTTTCATTTGATCTACATCGTGATAAGTATCACACAGTATCAATTCTATAATTGATTGTGCTGCTGCTATATCCAGGGAAAATAACGATAGATCTTCTACACCCTTGACTTGCTGAATTGATTGTCCATTACTATGCTGCTCGGTTTCGGCACATGTTTCCATCATGTGATTTCGACTTGCAAATTTTCCATGGCTTTGATTTGGCTTTTCTTTGCAAACCTTTGCTAAATGCCCTATAGGTTTGCATTTGTTACACCGGTACTTGTTGTATGTACATCTATCACTAGCATGACCTCGCATACCACACGCTGCACAACCTTGACTACCCACGTTTTGCATTTTCGCTTGCCGCGACATATTGCTCTTCCCGTAAAGATTATGAACGGTCTCTTCACTAGCTGCCACTGCTGCTTCTTTTGCCATTGCAATTTTAACATAGTGTTCACTTTTTTGTGCCGGATCTCTTCACATAACCGCTCAAACACACTACCCTTACGCACTCCGCAGACAAATTTGTCGCTTAAAATGCTGTCCAGATTTACCCCGAACTCGCAACTATAACAGCTAATGCTTGAATTTTATTAAAATATTGTAGCACATTTCCGCCAACTTGCTGTTGTGTCTCATAAAATCTCCGACGTTCTTTGAATAAAACTGTTCTTCCAACAAACTGTTTTGTCAACATTTCCACCAAATCTTCGTACGTTTTGGCGCTTGGTGACTTCGGTGAAAACATATTCCGCAACAATTTGTACACAGCGATCGACAGGCACGTAAGCAAATATAGTTTTTCTTCTCCGCTTCTTTTCTCTCTTTTACCGCAAATACTAGTTCTAGTCGCTCTTTAAACACGACAAAATCATGCGTTACTTGAAATTGGTCCATGTTTCTTGCGTTCAATGGCATATCTCCATTCATCATACTCGTCGTAATTTGTATATACACACTCCAAAACTTTTCTTCGTCACCAGAATGATGTGTATTATGGGGGTGATTAATACGCTTGCTAATGGTTATGTTGATACACGCTTATACAAATGAAACACTGTACTAGTATATACCATACGTCTTGCTACTCGAGCGTTACAATAAAGAATGCTTTATTAATCCTTTTGACAGTACTGTCATGTACTCTAATTCTACTAGGTGGGTTTACAATGCCACGTTGCTATTTAGTACAGCGGTGTTTAGTACACCCTTAAAGCATACATATCACTTCTTCCTTTTTCGAGTTTTGCATTACTTTTATAAAATTCACTAAATCAAACCGACTACGTGACATATAAGCAGCTTAATAAATTTTTAATAATTTAGTTTTCCGAATTCGAAAATATCTGTTATATTTTAACGTAAGCTTTTCAGTTCTGAATTTATAAGTTATTACCTTGGGCGGCCATAAAGTAAACTAGGCTAGCCCGACCACTGAAAGATGAGATGAACAAGAAATTTTTCTTTTTTATTTTATTTTTTTAAGTAAACTGCTTTTTGAGATTTCGACCCTCAACCTCAAGGCACCAAAAACAAAGACAACCCTGGAAAACAAAAAAAAAATCGAAAAAATTACGGAGATTTTAATGCAACTTGCTTTAAAATTTAATAATTCTAAAATATTTTATTAAAGCAGTCTTTGAAAAATTTTAATGCAGTTGATTGACGGTTGGTTCTCCTACAATTTGCTTTATACTCTAATGGAATGTTGCACTAAAATTTAATGTAATTGCTGTATTAAACTAATTTTTAATGCAAGCTTTATATTATTTTATAATAAAGCTTTGCACTGGACCTATATGAAATCCAATTTGCATTACGTAAGCAATATTTTTTCAACTGTGTAGATTCTATAAATTCCTTATGTTCTAATTTTTTAAATTTTTAAATTCTTTAAATTCAGTAGTCTTTAAATTTTTTAAATAAAGCCCTTCAATTATTAAATGTTTTTAAATTCTTTAATTCTTCATATTCTTTAAATTCTGTAGATTTAAAATGCTTATTAAAATATTATTGCTCTTAACTTAAGAACAAACTTAAGCCCGATTACTATTATTATAGTAACGATTTTCGAAAGCATGTCAAAAATAAAAAAATATTTAAAAAAAAGTGGATAGTTGTAGCAATGTTTATAGTGACTGATTTTGATTACTATAAACATTTTTGCTATACTAACTTTGTATTGCTGAATGTTTACACAAGATTGTAAACATAGTTGACGCTTACATGTCATCATTTTTCAAAATTGGGATAAAATTAAATTTGAAATACCTTCAGGACATTTAACACCACTCTAGCAGCAAAACAACAGGCGGCGCTTCAACAGTTTTGAACTTTAATAATTTTCTTTTTCGCTTAATCCAACATTTTATAACAAAATTATACACCAAATCTCAACCAAATTACCCCACAAACATTGTTAAAATAAAAAATAAAAATTCAAACCAACCAAATTATACTTAAAATCTTCTTTATTACACTTCTTAAGATAGGTTTGTCTCGAACTCCCCCAAGTAATTTTTTTAACAACTAATCATAAGCATATAATATACGACTTTTTAAAAATAAAATTTTGCCACCACACAATGTCACACAAATTATATAATTTTCATAAAAATAAATGTTTGCCAGAATAACAGTATAATACTGGCTTCTTCTTCGTCCTCATCTTTTTCATTTTGTGTGCAAATAACAAAGCATCAAAGAAAAAATAAACTTTGTCTGTGCTCCTTAAAAAATCTTAAACATTTCCAAAATATACATACACAGACATACACAAAAATAAACTAAAATAAGAAGCAAACTATAAAACTACCACCAACAAAAATTAAAGTTTAGTTTAGTTTTTGTACTAAAAAAAAAAAAAAAATAAAAAAAAAAAGAAATTGGATGACAGATAAATTGAATACAATTTATTGTTTTGTTTGTTTGTGAGTTTCTGTTGTACAATAAAGTTTGATTTTGGTCAAACTTTCAAAAAAATAAAACGGAAAGTTTCTCTTCGTACAATTGAAAAATATAAAAAAGATTTTTTCTGTGTACTAAAAAAGTAAAAAGTTATTGTAATATTTGGGTATATTATGATATGTATGTTTGTGGACCTAAGTAAATAATTAAATTAATCTTTTCGTTTGTTTCATTAGTATAATATCGATTAGTGAACGTACATACTCGTATGTATGTAAGGAATAGATGCAGTATCTGTATCAGCTATACCACAGACGAATATTTTTTTGTTTATTTTGTAAAGTAAATATTAGGTTAAGAGGAAAATGAAATATGATTGTCTATCTGCATACGTAGGTAATGGATCAGTTTGCTGAATAAGAGTTATGAGAAGATAATATAAGTAAATAAAGCAAAAAGTTCAGTGTACGTTTGAAACGTTTCCAATATACGTCTCGTTACATGGTGAATGGAAGTTATCACAGTATAAAACAGGATATTTTGTAACTTCAACTAAGGACCGGGCCTAAAGAAAGCTTAGTTAATCTTAAAAGATTTAACTTCGATCTAAAAGACCAAAGTTATTGAAATCCTATCAAAAATGACCAAACATAGGTTCAAAACCATGTCCCTAAATCCAAAAAGCAAAAAATAAAAATAAAATCTTCCGTGGAGAATTGGAAAGCTTTTGGAAGCTGTACGTCAAGAGGATCAAGTGCATTTGCAATACAAATTAACCCTAATCCAAGGGGTGTAATTATTTATGTACGGTGATTTGAGGACCAAGTTGGGCGTTCAGTTTGCGTTGAGTTGTAGATTTCGTTGAATTCCGTTTTGCGGGTTTAGTTAGGATTGTGGGAGGGGGAAGGGGGGGGAGGGGAATTGAGTTTGTGAGAAATGATTCAGCTGGAGATTTATTTGTCTGTTGAATTGATGCTTGAATTAGATTTAGCTTGAACCTTCAATTGAGTTAGCTTGCGTTGGGATTAAGTGAGTCGCTGCTTGTTTATTTGCCGATCCAAATTTTTCAGTAAATTGTCGCTTAGTTAAGCTTTCAGACAATAATCATTCATGCTATTAGGTCAATGCTTTGTAGGTACCTGACTACTGACACCAGGAATTGCATGACGCTTCTTTATTCTCCGGTGCATAGAACTGGTTTTAAACCCGTAGGCCACAGGTATGCTATGGTAATGTTTAAAGTACTGAAATCACCAGTTATCGTTTTAATATACACTGCTGGAGGATTTTAGCGGGACCAAATCTTTCTTATTTTCCTGAACGGACCTTTTAAAATTAATCAACTGGTTCCAGAATCCCACTTGATATCATCAGAAACCAGAGAAACTTTAGTGATCTATTAATGCAGGATATTAAGACATATACCTATAGTTATAAGATGCAGCAATCTTGAGTCTTACATAAATAAATATGAGCATTTGACTTTCAGGGATTTAAACTGCTGGGAACTCTAAAACTTGATAATTTTGTGTTTTCAGTCCAGATTTTTTTCGCTATCATTTATTGACGTCAACATCACAGAAACAGGCTGTGTCATCTTGAAATATAACCTAGGACCTCCTACTAACATTGTAAATCAACTACTTGACTATACACACCTTGATGTCAGGTCCGCAGGTTTAATTCTGGAATTCACATGATACTATTGTACTATACACGGTTGATTATTTTCGTGTAAAAAAAAATTGTTTGTCGGAGTATTGAATGAACGGATTGCTTTGGAAATGGTCACGGCACTAATTTGATTATGAAAGCGTTTATCGTAGTCATGCTTTAATTTCCAAATTTCGTGAATTTTCCAATCATTACTTCGATAAACAAGTTGAGTTTTGTCGGTTCACCAATTTTGGCTAAATCTAGCACGATCATTCGTTTAGCCAGTTTTGTTGAACAGACCACTAGTGAAATCTTTTGCATAGGTAGGTAGTAAATCTTTAAAAAATATACCAGTCTCTCTCTTACCCTCTCTCTTCTCTCTCTCTCTCTCTCTCTCTCTCTCTCTCTCTCTCTCTCTCTCTCTCTCTCTCTCTCTCTCGCTCTCTCTCTCTCTTTCTCTCTCTCTCTTCTTCAAAACAGCAGATGTTTTTATCAGCAAATTACAGGGTGTGTGTAATGTTATCTGTTCTAAAAAATTCGTTGACGTATGAAAGGTCAAAAATATGCCATCAGGGAGTCGCTAACAACACAACAACATTTCGTAAATTATGTGAGAGTTTTGGTCGACATGGACATCCCACTGAGCTTGCAATTGGCAAAATAATTATTGATCGTTTTGAAGAAACTGGTTCAGTGGAAGGCCCATATCAACATGTTCATCCAGTTCGTACTCCTGATGTAGTTGCAGCTGTTAGTAAAAGTGTTTGTAAGGAACCAATCACATCAACCAGGTAACCAACCAGCCATCGTTCACAGAAACTAAAAATATCACAAACCATTTTGAATGTTGATCTCCATTTACATCCATACAAAATTCAACTAACTCAAATATTGAGGCCACCTGTAGATGAAGCCGTGAACGATTGTTTTTCATTATCAATAAAAAACATTTCATGTCAAAATATGTGTTTTTTGACAAATATTAAAAGGACTAACAGATGGCGCACCCTTTAATACTTTGTCAACATTTTGTTACATGAAAAAAGTGGCATGTATGTACATGGGGGGAGGGACCAAAGTTGAGCAAAGTAACCTACCAGCTCCGTAAACTTTCGGTGAGGTGCCCATCACGCGAGCTGTTATGGTCATGTTTTAGGCAGCTAGCGGGATGGGTACAATTGTGTAAGGGGTAACCTGGTCACAATTCGCAAGTGTATGTACTGCCTTCTCGTGGCAATCACTGGTAACTGAGGCCGTTTGGTACTTTTGACCATTTGGCACCGACGGAAGTACGGCGCTAAAGGAGAAATCCTAAATAAAAAACCCTAATCTAAGGTGGAACAACATATGCCGATGGATGAATGGCTGATGTGTTAATCAGTCCCAAGTATGCGGACTCTGGATAACAGGCGCCCTCTAGTTTTATTTAGATTTCCTGTGGTAAAGCTAAGTGTCCCACAGGTGACTCTAATTTTCCAGCAACTCGTGGGAATAAAAATGTATAGAAAAAGTTTTGAAAGTAAGGATGGTAACGCTCCTAAAGCGTCACGTACCAGCGATAGTTCCGCAGCGGCTTTTGAAGAACTCGGCACTCCTTCCGCTGTGGGGATCTCGATGAGTGGTCCATCAGATGGGGAGCTCCGGTGGTATCAGGTTCTGCGGTCCGGTCTGGAGTTACTTTCAGGTAGGCCGCGGAGTCGGAGATCGTTGGGATCTTGCCCTCTGGTTTTCCTAAGGTTGTCCTTACTAGAGAGCAGCTTAAGGCTGTCCAGAAGGGCATCCTAGATAAGGTGGTAGAGCAAGTGTCTAAGAGTTTAAACCTAAGTTACTTGGCAGTCAGCTTCGGCCTTGTGGCTTATAGTAACCTGTGCTGACCGGGCCACTGTTCAGTGAATCAGGGAGGCCACAGAAAATATAACCAAGGCATAAAACCTACCTCGAGCCAGAATTATGTTCAGCACCTTCCCAAATAGTGCTTATTTGCTCACGGAGAAGCTTTTTGGTTTTATGAAAAGCCAAAACGAGGGTATGCAGGCGATCAACTGAAGAGTGATCAGGAGAGAGGCGAAAGGCTCTTCGGCCTTTTGAACCTTCTCTATAAACCACTTTTCAGTTAAGAAGCTCAAGCGGGTTGGACTTAAAGGCAACTATAAGTTTGAGACTGTTCAACTTCATCCCAAGGGTGGTCAGGGTGGTGCCAACCCGGTGTGAGGCCTCGAGGCTCTCAGTCAGCGGGGGCGAGCAGGACGGTGAAAGAGGACATTGTTCAGCCATCAGCCGGACAAAGGAAGCAGGCGGGTGGTGGCGGTGCGGAAAAGGCCTTCGGAAAAATGAAGGTATACATCGCATGCCTGCAGAAAAACCTGCATCATGCAAATGCGTCTTCGGACGTCCTTTGTCGTAGGTTTATCTGCAAAAACATGGGCATGGCTCTAATCCAGGAGCCGTGCGTGACAAGTAACCAGATTAGAGGTATAACAAATCAAGTGGGTAAGTTAATTTATCATAGCAGAACTGAGAGTCCAAGAGCGGCTATTTTTACCAGTTCGCAAATTAATTTTATTCCCATTTTAGAGTTCATCTCCAGCGTCTTGTTTGCAGTGATGGTAGAGGTTCCGGGTGAAAGACGCAAACAGGAGGCTATAATAGTCTCCGCCTAATTTCCTTGAGACTCAGAGTTAATACCTCCACTTAAAGTTAGGCGGCGCAAGCTCATTGCAAAGGCAATGGGCTGGCCTACCTGATAAGATGCGATGCAAACGCGCACAACACATGGTGTGGAGTAGCGCGAACATCAATAACGGGGGTGAGTACCTTTTTGAATTTCTGATTTCAAGTAATGTAGACATTGTTAATAGGGGAAGGAAACCTACTTTTATGAATGCGATTATGCAAGAGGTCCGTGTTTTGACACTTGTTAGTTCACATTTCGGCGACTTGGTCAAAAACTGGCATGTGTACGAAGAGGCCTAAATATCGGATCACTTTCACATCAGATTCAATTTAGCAGCTGAGACCATGCAGCGGCAGGAAATCAGAATTCCAAAACTGCCCGACTGTGACTCTTATAGAGTCTCACTCGAATCGGAAAAAATCAGAGGCAAGTTTGGTGAGGTCATTTCTGATCGCTTGCAAAATGCACTCAATATAACATGGTAGTGGTGTTACCTGGAAGGACTCAGTGTCAATCCAACCAAAACTGTCATTGTTGTTCTCCAGGGGGTTTGCAGATCTGTTCAAACCTGCTGCATAATTCTATACACTTGACTTATGAGAACAGCTGCCCGGTTAGGCGAAGAGGGTCCACAAAGATGGTTCTTTGGTGGTTTGTGGAACGGGATACTGAGTAAACTGAGGAAAACGTCGATAAGATTATTCAACATGGCTAAACGCATCGGTGAATGGGACGAGTATAATATGGCCTTGACGGAATAGACTAAATATAATTTCGAATTAAGATGATCCAAAATGGCTACCTGGAGAAATTTCTGTGAGGGAATCAATAAATTGCCCTCTGCAGCTCGTCTCCTGAAAGTCCTTTCCAGGGATCATTCAAATGGTTTAGGACTTCTCCAGAAGCAAAATAAGAGGTTGAGACCAGTTTGCGTATCAAACTGGTGAATCCACTGTGATAGTCCTTAGCGGTCTAGTCACGAGGATTAAAAAAGCAGTGACATATAAAGAAATTGTTCATTGCGCCCTTTGTGCCTTTGTGGAAATTGAGGATGCGTTTGATAATACCTCCTATGGATCTATAGAGAGGGCTGCAATCGAAAAATGGGTTCCGCTTTCTACAATTAGGTGGATCCGTTCCATGCTGGAACATCGTGAGATTACTGCCAGACAAGGTGGCAAGTCAGTAACCATCAGAACCGTAAAGGGCTGTCCCCAAGGAGGCGTACTATCTCCTCTTTTGTGGTCATTGGTTATTGACAGACTACTGGTCCTTCTGAGTAGCCATGGGTTTGATGTCCAGGGATATGCGGATGATGTGGCTATCATAATCAGAGGCAAGTTTGATGAGGTCATTTCTGATCGCATGCAAAATGCACTCAAAATAATATGGTGGCTTACAGATCGCTTGGTTAACGGCACTATGGTATCTTTTTCCAACGAGGTTAAATATCTATGGGTTATCCTAGATCAAAAACAAAACTGGAATCAGCATTTGTTGAAAGTTCAAGATAGAGCCACCAAGGGCTTTCTGGGCCTGTCAAAGACTCTATGGGCGTACTTGGGGACTACAACCTAAAATTAACTACTGGTCATTTTTTACAATCATTAGGCCTACGGTCACCTACGCATCGGTTGTATGGTAGCTTAAAACTTAGCAGAAGGCAACGCCAACCTTATTGCATAAGGTTTAGCGAGTAGCCTGCATCGGTGTTACATGCTCAATTAAATTATGTCCAACTGCTGCGATGCAGTCACTTCTACGACTGACACCATTATACCTGCATGTTAAAAAGGATGCTGCAATTATGGCCCTGAAAATGCAGACAGAAGAAAATACGAAACGAGGCAATATATTGGGTCATCTGGAAATTCTTAAGGAATTTCAGACAGACCCTACCATAGGAATGCCTTCCGACTGTATGCCAGCTAAACTGGACTTCTACAAACCATTCTGTGTTAGGTTACCTGACCGGGATGTGTGGAGTGCAGGTGGACCATCCTTTGAGCGAGTGTCCATGGTATGGTTTGCAGATGGATCAAAAACGGAAGATGGGGCGGGGACAGGAATACACGGGAGTGGCACTACCCTCTCGAAGTCATTGAGAACCAATGCTACCGTTTTTCAAGCAGAAGTACATGCTATAAAACTTTGCGCTAGGATAGGCATAGCAAAAGGCCTTAACGATGCAAAGATTTATATTGTATCAGACAGCCAATCGGCCTTAATGGCTGTTAGGTCTTGTTCCATTGAGTCAAGGCTGGTATGGGATTGTCTGAAGGTTATTAATCATCTGGCAGGCTCAAATAAGGTAACACTTATGTGGGTGCCGGGTCATATAGGAATCTAAGTAAACGAGGCGAGAGGGTTCTGCCTCTCCATTTATTGGACCAGAACCCTTCTACGGCGTCACTAAGGGACACCTTAGAGCAGCGGAAAATGTTCTGTGCCCAGCCATTTTCCAGCAAAGACTGCAACATCTAGGAGGGAGAACAATGAGCCCGGATAGTATGTATCTTGTACCGGCCAATAGTATTATCAGATTCATTTAGAGCCTGAATATTGACTGGATGGATAATTAAATAGGGTCCAGCACAATAAATCTTTTAGATCGCAGTGCGAGGTGGCTTATCGCCCACATGGCCCTTCAATCAATAATAATAAATAATCTTAAAAAAGGGGCTTAATAGAGGCCCTTTGTACATTTTGAAGTTGTAGGTGATTTGACCGATGCATCTTTTATAGCCTGTCTCAAAAGACTTCTTGCTCGTCGTAAAAAGGTTGGTAGCCTGTGGAAAGCTACAATAACTCACGTTTACGATATCCACTATTCAAATTAAGGAATCAGTTGATGTTCGTAGTTTAACTGAGCGCTGTTTCCAGTTCTGTTTTGTTGTCACCAATCTCCTGATGATGTTTTATTAGGCCTATCAATTGTGAATACTATGGATTTTTTCAGAATTTTGCAATGGGACTGGCATGGAAAAATATGGCCGCAAACCTCGTTAGTCGTATTTCATTTGATTCTCCCAATTTAGCTGAATATTTTCACAAGTACTGTATTATTGGCACCAATCTCTAGAAAAGTTTTTATTAGGCCTATTGTAAGTACTATGGAACTTTTTCAGAATTTTATCGTGGGGATAACAAGGTAAAATATGGCCGCAAACCTTTGCGAGTCGTATTTAATTTGAGTTTCGCAATTCAACTGAATAATTTGTCAAGTTCTGAATAGTTAGTACTAATCTCCCGATTATTTTTTGTTTGATTTATCAATTTTCCAGTACTAAAAGACCCCGCGACAAAATCCTGAAAAAGTTCCAGAGTACTTGCAATTGATGGGCCTCTAAGAAAATTATCGAAAATTTTGTGCCAATAATACATGACTGGAAAATATGATTCATGAACTTTGCGGCCATATTTGAATATACCATCCCCATACGTCTAACAGAAAATCATCGGGAGATGAGTGACAATAATACAGCCTTAAAAAAATACACGGTTTAATTGCGAAAATCAAATGAATTGCGGCTCAGTAGGTTATGCGGCCATATTTTACAATGCTATTTCCATGTCAAAATTCCGATAAAATGTTAGACTCTTAACAATTGAACGTCTAATAGAAAATCATCGTGAGAATGGTGCCAACAATGCAGGACTTGAGAAAATACTAAGTTGAATTTATCATAATTTTTTTTTTAACTTGGAGTTCATTTGGGCACTAAGCCAAAAACTCATGTTACATCCGCATCCAGAATTAGCTAAAATAAATAAAATTGATTACTGGTATGTTTATAAGGTTTTAACCCTCATCCGGCGGTATAACTTTACAACCTAGCAGAGATAAAATTGTACCTGTTATTATTTAAAAACAACTCGACTCCCTATCTCCGAGGGGGATGGTGAAACTTTTTCCTGAATAAGGCCTATATGATCTAGACCAAAAATGTAGAAATATTACGAAAGTTTCACCCTCGGCTTCTGCAAGAAAAGTTATTGCAATTTAAAAACGGAAAACGGAAAATTGTACTTATGCCGCCTGACAAAATTAACAAATCGATGAATTTCGTTTGGAATAAGGACGTTGTGCTTTATTATACCAAATAGCATGAATCTCAGAGATTGGCTCAAAGAGTGACTATGTAGTAAATCGGTAAGGACATGCATTGCGAAATTAAAATCACTCAGTGCCATTTTGATATGAGACTTAGGGCTCTTGCAAAAAAATTGTGAATGTTAACAAATCGACTAAATTCGTCGATTTATTAACTTTCAATATTTTCTCACAAGAGCCCAACGGCTCATATCAAAATGTCACTACGTGATATCAATTTCGCAATGTATGCCCTTTATAACATATATAGTCACTATATGAGCCAATCTCTGAGATTCATGCTATTTGTATAAGAGAGAACATCGTCCTTGTTCCAAACGAAATTCATCGATTTGTTAACTTTTAAAATTTTTTTGCAAAAGCCCTACGGCTCATAAGAAGATTTCAAAATGGTGCTTAGTAGAAATGAATGTTAGAAATTATTTGAGAACTATTTAATTTGAATAACTTTATTTTTGTTAAATACACTGTTAAACGATGTACACCCGCATAAATATACATATGTCTAAAAACTAAATTTTCCTAAAATCTGAATTGTGTCCAAAAACTTCACATTGGTATGGAAACAGGAAGTTCTGAACATTAAAATCAGTGATATTGTGCACCACGGCCGAACTTTTAACATTGATTGATGAAAAGGCGGTCGCTGATAAACCAATCCAAGACATGAACACTTCTCAAAATCAATCGATTGTAGTTTCTACGAAGAATGTTAAGCTTTCCAAACTAGAGCCACCAAGGTTCAGCGGATCGTACAGCGATTGGACAGATTTTAAGAACGAGTTCACAATAATGATTATAAAGGAGACTGATTTAAACGATGTTGATCGTTTCAGATTTTTAAAATCATGTTTGGTGGGTCGTGCAACACGAATCTTATCAAGGATGGAAGCATCACAAGATAATTTTTGAAGTGCGTAGAAGGCTCTTTGTGTTCGATATGAAAATAAGGCGTTAATTTTACAGTCTCACATCAACGAGGTAATTCAGATGAATAATGTGAATAAAGAATCTTCAGAGTGTGTTCGGAAAATGTTCGATCAAGTAAGTGCACATTACCGTGCATTAAAATCAATGGGGTCCATGCAAGAAGTGGCTGAAATTTTCTTGATTTGTCTGATGTTAAAGAAATCGGATGCTAACAATATGAAGAGATAGGAAGTGTCCACTAATAAGGAGGTCCCGACATGGGATGGGTTTGGTTCATTCTTAGAGAAACGTGCGACAACTTTAGAGAATATTGAGTATAACAAGAAACCATTTAGTAAACCAAAAGCATCCGCAACACAAAATGTCCATTTACCGAAGTCTGATCATACTGCCTTTACGACATCGAATTCGAATTAGTGTGTTAAATGTGCATCAACGCAACGTTTTGAAATGTGATAAATGCCAAAAGGGACATCACACATTGATTCATTTTGAGCAACCTGTTACTCAACCTCCATTGCCTTCCGGAGTGAAACACAAAGCACTGTTAACTTCAGACTCATTTGTTAATGAGCCAGCGTTTCTTACTACAGCCATAGTAAATGTACTTGATGTGAATGGATCGATTATTCCTGGCCGTGCTCTGTTAGATAGTGGTGCCACCACAAATTTCATATCTGATCGATTTGTGTAAATGTTAAATGTGAAGAAGCAAAAATCATTCATTACTGTATAGATGGAATTGGCACAATGGATACAACATCAAAGGCTTCGAGTTATATCACGCTGACTCCTTATTTCGATGTATCAATAAAATTCAATATTGGTGCAGTGATACTTCCAAAAATATCGGGCGCCCATCCAGCTCATCCAATATCATTATCGAACATTAACATCCCCTCTGAAGTCACATTTTTGGCTGATCCTCAATTTGTTGAGCCTCAGAAGATTGATTTGTTGTTGGGTGCTGGCTTATTTTGGCATCTTCTGTTACCTGGTCAAATTCGTTTGGGCGGAAATTTACCGTCGATGCAGCAGACCAAGCTGGGATGGGTCATTGGTGGTCCCATGATTTCGAATAATGGCCATAATTTATCAGCATTGACTAATAACGGAAAATGTTGGTCAAGTGAACCTGATGAAAGTTTAGTTGGACTTGTTCAGCGATTTTGGGAAGTAGATAATTTTCCCATTGGCGAGGCCACGGAGTTGAGCTCTAAAGATCAGGAGTGCGAAGATCATTATGCGCTTTATACTCGACGAAATGCCGATGGACCATACGTCGTCCGCTTATCATTTTCTAAGGATCCATCATTATTAGGAGAATCATACTAAATCGCAATTCGACGTTTGTTTAGCTTAGAAAAAAGATAGGAGAAGCAGCCTGAAATGAGGGAAATGTATTCATCCTTTGTCAACGAATATTAGCAACTGAACCATTTCAAAGTCCTTCATGAGTTTAACCCGTCAACCCCGCATTGTTTCTTATCGCATCATCGTGTAATGAAATTATCGAGCTCTACCACGAAATTGCGAGTGGTCTTCAACGCATCTTGTAAGACGTCTTCTGGCGTTGCATTGAACGGTATTCTTGTTGAGGTTCAGACTGTTCGAGTTTGTCGGGACTGGTGACATTCAGAAAATGTACCGTAAAATTGGAGTGGATGTGCCGGATAGTAACTATCAATTAATTTTTTGGTGCAACAATAAAGATGAACCAATTCAAGACACTCCGTCTTCATACCGTGACCTATGGTACGGCATCTGGGTCATACCTTTCTGTTAAGACGTTGCATCGATTAGCAGCTGACGAGCATATTAAATACCCAATTGGAGCTCAAATACTTCGACATAATTTTTATGTCGATGATATGATTATTGGATCGAACTCGATTTCGAAGCTGCGAGAAATGTTGCATCAAACAGGCGGTATTTTGAAAAGTAGTGGATTCACGTTGAGCAAATGTTGCACAAACAATAAGACTTTCCATTCGACGATCGAGCCGCAGCATCGCGAGAAGTATCTTAGCATTGAAGATAGAGATGTTGTTAAAACTCTTGGTTTAATTTGGCAACCAGAGGCAGATGTTTTTCGGTTTAGTGACCAACCCAAACCATTTTAAGCAGCACTTACAAAGCGAGTGGTTTTATTGGAAATGGCAAGCTTATTTGACCCGCTGGGGTTTGTATGTCCTGTCACAACTTTCGCAAAGATTTTCTACCAGAATCTTTGGAAGCTCAAGTTCGAATGGGACCAGCCTCTAGATAATGATGTCACTGCGAAATGGAGTAAATACAGGTCAAGTTTGTTATCATTAAAGGATTTCTCGATACCACGTTTTGTCATGGCTAAGGATGAATGTAAATTTCTTGAAGTTCACGCTTTTCCAGATGCTAGCGAAAAGGCATTTATGGAACATGCGTATGTTAGCGATGTGGATACCACAATGATATTATCTCGTCCAGGCTGATTTGTGCAAAATCTAAAGTAGCTCCAGCGAGAACCATCAGTATTACTCGCCTCGAACTATTGGCTGTGAAAATGATGGTCGATTTAGTATCTCGGCTCAAGACGGAAGTGTTGCTGGAACTAACCGTTAGAGAGTTTTTCTATTGGACTGATTCGGTAATCACACTCTATTGTATAGAAGCAGAACCGCATAATTGGAACATATTTGTTGCACACCGTGTTTCCAAGATACAGGAGAAGACCAGTTCCGAAGATTGGAGACATGTTGCTGGTAATTTAAACCCCGCCAGTTTGATTAGTAGAGGTATGATGCCGGCAGCTATTGCAAACTCTGAGTTTTGGTTTTGCGGCCCTAGTTTTCTGAACGGAGACAAATTATTTTGGCCACCCATTCATAAACCACCTCAGCAATGTGATGAAATTCGTGAGAAGCGTACTGTTAGGTTTGCTTTTTCTCCACAAAAGTTGTCGAGGATGTAACGAGTACCATGCACTAATGCATAGTAATGGGATTTATTCGAAACTGCCATTCGAAGCAGATCAATAAAGAAACGCGAAAGTTGTTATTGAATTTGACCCCAATAAAGTTGTATACGAAAGTGGAGAGACACACAATTGCTGAAGAGGACAAAGCCGAATTTCCATTCATTCGGAATATACAAAAATCGTCGTTTTCTTAAGACTACCAACTGCTGAAGGCTGGTCATACTGTGGCTAAGAATAGTCGACTGAAATGTTTGGCATCTTTTATTGATGAATATGGTTGATAAGAGTGGGTGGACGACTAAAAAAAACCAAACTTTCTTATAATTCCAAACACCAAATCCTTTTCCCTAGAAATAATGAATTTACCAAGCTATTAATACGATTTTTTCATCTTCATAGGACATTTCACGCAGGACCACACATCGTACTAACCGCAATTCGAGCAAAGTATTGGCCCATTAATGGACTGGCTCAAATCAGAAGTATTAATAACAAGTGCATTGTATGTTTTTGAATGCGACCTAAATTCATATCACAAATTATGGGAAGTTTCCCTGAGGATAGACTCGATTACAGGAAGGGCCTTAAAGCATGCGTCATCATATTAGGTGCAAGGCTCTGAAAAAACTGTACGTAGCTCTTTTTATTTGTTTTGTGACAAAAGCGGTTCATTTGGAGCTGGTGATTGATTAGTCCACAGAGGCGTTCATCCGATCCTTGAAGAGATTTATCGCCGATCGAGGCATGTTAAAGAAAATATTTTTCGATAATGCAACCAATTTCAAGGGCACGGCCAACCAACTGGATGAAGTCCAACAGATGATGATTAACAATAAAGACGCCATTTGGAAGGCATGTGATCAATTGTTCGTCGAATGGTCATTTATTCCACCTAGAGCCACAAATTTCGGCGGACTTTGGAAGACGTCGATAAAAATCACAAAGCGCTTTATCAAAAACTTCATTGGCAGTATGAAAGTTTCAGTCGATGAGCTGCACACTGTTTTACGTCAAGCTGCAACGATCATTAATTCTCGTCCAATCACCCCGCTACCGGGTGATCCGAATGACTTGGAACCTTTGACCCAGGTCACTTTTTATATAGCGGAGCGCCAATTGCTTTGCCGGAAATGCTGATTGTGGAAGAAAATATTAACTGGGTAAAAATATTTCAACGAATCAATTGGATGGTTCAGCAATTTTGGGCTAGATTTCGCACCGAATACCTAGCAACTTTACAGGCTCGAACAAAGTGGATGGCAAAAAACGAAAACATTGAAATTGGTGCTATGGTCTAGGTAAGAGATGACAACTTACCTCCGTTAAAATGGTCCTTGGGACGAGTTATCGCAACTAAGCAAGACAAAGAATGTAATGTACGAATGCGGACGATTCGCACATCGGCCAATACTTTTGATAGATCAATCTCGGGAGTAGCAGTTTTGCCAATTGATAAGGATGGTCAACACAATGGTTGAACTGCCACGGACAGTTTAAGGCGGTTGATATAAAAATAAAGACAAATTACTTTTCGTTTGTGAGGTTCATGGATTAACCTTTGTTCAAAGCGTAACCTTTCAAGAGACGCGGCATTTTGAGTGGTAATTTTATCATTTTAGAATGCACTAATACGACATTCTTGCTAACGTATTTTTTGTTGTTTTTCTTTTTCTTTTCAGTTGCAAGGTACCCACAATTTTTGTTTACCTCGCAATTTACCTTAAAATTTTCATTACAACTTACCATAAAATAATTAGTATTTGTTCTCTAAATATATTGACTAAAAGCTCCATTTTTAACAAAATGAATCTTTGGTTTATTCATTTTATTTTCAACATTACACAAAAAACACTAATTTTAATTTAGAACAAAATTACAAATAAAAACTAAACAAAATGTATAATTTAACAACAGTAATTAGCTGTACTAAATAATTAGTTATTATTTTAATTAGATATAAGGTTAATAATTAATTAATTAAATGTAAAATTTAAAGTGTTCTAACCAACTAAATATTTTTTTTTTTTTATACAAAACAAATCGCCTTAAAAATAAAACAAAACTTTGAACTGTTTTTTTTTTCTTTTGTAAATCGCGGATTTAATTTCGAAACAAATATAATTGCACTCATCCGGCCCCATCGTAAAAATGGCGGTTAGCGCATTTGATATATAAAATTAGTAGATAGATAGAAATAAATAACCAAAAAAAATTTGCGAATTTTTTTTTTTAAATTTAACTTAAACTTTTTAAACTATACAGAGAGTAGTGTCCTTACATAACGAGATTTGTGCTTCTTGAAGAATTCGTAATCGGGGTCCAAGTGGAACACCAAGTTTTTGTAGACGTTCTTCTCCTAAATACGGAAGTTCTATCATACCAACACGTTCGGCTTCAAAAAGTGTAGCATATTTCTAAAATTTAATATCGTTATTGGCTTTTTACAAGGGGCGCAAATTTGTATGAAGTCTCTTACCTCGTATCCTAAATTCTTAAGGAATAGTCTCATTAGTGGAGGATCCTCACCAAAAAATTTCGTTAATTTTTTAACACGTCGAGGATTAGTTAGATTTGGTGGTTCGGGCATATTTTTTAAATTCCCCATTGACATTGTTGCTCGACCTCCTGTAGACTGAGCTCTGTATATATATATATATATATATAAAAGCATAACGGCATTAAAAATTGTTCTTAAAAAATGAAAGTACTCTGATTATTACCTTAAAGCTGCGAAATCATCTCGCAATCGTTCAAGTTCTTGTGTCACCAGATGTTGTGAACGCATTTCTGATGATAAATGAGCAACACTTCGTGCAAGTGTTACTACATGGGACTCTAAACGCTGGAATCGTTTATTAATTCCCTATAACAATAAAAAAATAAAAAATAAGTTTGTAAATTACACAAACTATAACTCTGGGTAGTCTACCTTAATATCCCTAACTTTTCGACGACCTTCGATGCGTCGGCGATCTCGAACAGGGCGACCACTAACAGAACTCGACGGTAGCGACGAAAGACTACCATGTCGTCTGCGGCCATTTAAAATATGTCCCTCACCTAATCGACTTGGTGGATTACGATTACCACCAAGCATTTTAAGCACTTCACTGTACATATGCTCTAAACCTTCAAGTTGATTTCGGATATGTCTTAGACCTTGTGTATCGGTTTCAGAATCACTAACCGATTGTCCACCACCCCACGGTGTACCTAGCAGCGAATCCAAATCAAGTGATCGCGTTGTTGTTGATGTTAGATCGTTATCTAATCCAAATACTTTAGCAAATAAAAATTAATAAAAAAAAATGTTTATAAACGAAAAATGAAAACACTTACGATGACGTTTCAACAATGATTGTTCCTGTTTCTTCGAAGGCGTTCTCCCACTAATTCCTTGTTTTTGTATCGAGGAACCAGGCCAACCAGCCCTCGATGGTCCGATTGGTCCTTTCCCCGGCCTATTATAACTATCCGTTCCATATTCCTGTTTATTCAGATGATCTTTAGAATGTGATGATTTGTAACGGCCACTGCCATTAGGCGAAATAGGCGGTAATGGTGGTGACATTGATGAGACACTCCCGCTCACCGTCGATTCTGGGCGAATCGATAAATCTTGCATTTGTGGCTCTAAAATATTTCTTAGTTCAGCGTCCACAATATCAACCCAATCGGCATCACTATCTTTTGGTCTCAGCACCGAATCAGAACATTCGGGACTTGTATCGAGTTGAGCACCACCACCTTTACGACCACTCGAATATGCGGCACTGCCACGACCCGAATCAACATTGGAACTATGATTTCCGCTTTTATCGTAATCGGAACTGGCGGCAGAGCCGGGCATTGGTTTTAGTAGATCGTTTGCTGATGCAGGTCGGTCGGGTCGAGCTGGTGGTTGAGGTTTTTGGTTTTCGTGCATTTGTGGTGGAAGTCCATGTTGCAGATGCTGTTGTGGATTATCTAATTTTTGGAATGAGGCTCGCAGATGATCTTGCCGATTTTGTATCATTGATGTTGATCCCGGTTGCATCGTGTTTTCCTGTACCAATTTCTGTGATGAATACAAATTTTGTTGATTTTGGAGTGGTTGATTTTGGAATTGGTATTGTTGTTGGTATTGTTGTGTACCATTGGTCATGTATTGTGGATGCTGTTGATAAGCGCCATTATATTGAACTTGTTGTGGACTCATATCATGCATCTGTTGCATCGTTTGGCCTGGTGCACTAGAATTTTGAAATACTTGTGGTGAATTTCGGTGATTCATATTCTGAGTAATTTGTGCCTGTTGCGATTGTTGTTGTTGTTGTTGTTGCTGTGGTGGAATATGGTATACTGGTTGTGGCCGTCTTCCTTTTGAAATAAATCCACCTTCATCACTGTCAGTCACATCAATATTTGCTAATGAACCGCGCCTTTCAACTTGTTGTTGTGATTGATTCATGATTTGTTGTTGGCCCTCGATTTGGGGTGTAATGACGCGACGATCATAATTCATGTTCAACTGTGGTTGAGATGCGGCCCGCTGTTGTGCCGTCATTATAGTTCGTTGTTGCGGTTCTGGTGTATAATTTCTTTGTTGTCCAATCGGTGCCGCAACAAATTGTTGAGCACGTGGTTGTGGTTGTATTGGTGGTTGCTGTTGTTGCTGTTGCTGCTGTGGTTGTCCCATCCAAATATTTGGTTGTGACTGATTTAAACTTTGATTTTGTCGCATATGAGCTGGAAGTGCTGAATATGGTGATCGATATTCGTCAACTTGTTGATTCTGTAATTGTTGCTGTTGCACTAGCACGTTATTTAAACCATCAAATGATTCGTTATTTTCTTTTTTAAATTTCGATGAGATCAAGTCTTTAAGGGTGTGATAAGTCTTTGCCACCGCGTTTTTATTTGTGTCCTTTAGATCACGGTCTTTACCGTTTTCGCGTTCTGCCAATGCGGTTACGTCTTCGGGTAATCGTGCCGGTGCTCTAGGAATTGCGCCAGACATAGATGTTTGATTCATTTGTAATTCTTGCTGGTGCTGCTGTTGTTGTTGCGATTGAGGTGGAGGACATTGTGCTTGTGTATTCTGGAAAAAAATAACAAGAAAAAAAAACAAATTAATTGATTTACTCGATGATCTCAGACAATAATCGTTACTCTTACATTCTCCAAAGCAAATTCAACCATTCTCGAGATAATATTGATTGCTTATCTTAATGCTTTATCACTTGTGTGTGACTTGTAAAAATAAAATTCCTTTAACTGTACATAAATAAAATCGCTTTAAATTCCCGTGTTTTAATTAAAATTTATTTATTTGCACACCGGAAATGATTTTTCAATCTTTCTTTTAATGAAAACTACAGTCAATAAATATTTTAACTAAATCACCGCGAACAGTACCACGTTCCATCATCGTCATAGTACAAATATACGTAAATATAATTATTTATTTATTTATATTTCATTAAACAGTGTTATGTATATAAAGAAGTTAAAAGGAAATGGCGAAAATAAAAGTTTGCAGCGATTTTTTTTATCATTGCAGATGTGAAATTGGAGAGATAAAAATAATTTGTAATTAAAAACAAATTTTATTTTAATTTAAATTAAATCAATTATTGGAATTTTATGTTTTTGAAGAGAAACAGAAGATGTTAGGAGACAAATCGTTTCCCGATAACCTAATTTAAAAATTTGTATACGGATAACTAACTTTAGCTCAATTTGGCAGAAAATAAAATTTTCAAACCGTAACAAGCAGATTGATAGAATTTTTAAAAGCGCGGGTTTGCAAAATTTTTCACAAATTTTTAAATGTTTAGTTTTTTTGGAATTAATTTTGTTAATTTTTTAATCCAAGTTCAAAATTGTAAAATTTTTTTTAAATGGTGTCCTAAAAATTTTCCCCATTAACTATGTAATCATTTGTATGATTCTAAAAATTACTTCGTTCTATCCTTCAGGTACTGATTAAAAGAATTTCCCGATGAGTTTGAAGTTTTATCAAAACCAATACTACTGCTCATGAAAAACCTTGGTTTGCGATAGCGTGTTGTTTGAAAATTTCGAAAATGAAGGTCGAATAAAACAAAAACATGTTAAAGAGCTTTATGACATAAAAAAGGTTGACAAAAATTCTGCAAAGTCTTTGCAGAAATTTATTGACACAATTCGTCAGCATGTTTCACTCTCAAGGCGGTTAATGTAAAAATGGATGAGTGGGACCTATTCCTATTACATCATCTAATGGAATGATTTGATAGTGATTCACGTCGCAAAATAGAACAAAACACATCATTAAATTAGTTGATAAAGTTAACGGGATTTATAAACGTTCTTAGATATTCTTCGACAACGTGTTCACATGTTAAAAAGATGTCCAAAGTCTCGGTCGATTACAAGCGACCAAAATATCCTTGTCGTGCGCTATTGGATACTGGTTCTCGGTCCAATCTAATCACCGAATCTTTGTGCCAAAATAACAAATTTGGCACGGGAAAATCACTCGTTACCAGTTAGTGGTACGAGGGCGGATTGAAAATGAAGCTACCTAAGTAGGAAAACAAAATTTTTTTTTGCCAAAAACCATTTATTTCTCAACATAGTCTCCATTTAATTCGACCCACTTAGTAAGACGATATTCCAACTTTTTTATACCATCTGAATAATACGATATCGGGAACCCCTCAAAATACGCGTTAGTTTCGATAATCACTTCTTCGTTTGAGATGAATCTTTGTCCTGCGAGCCATTTTTTCATGTTTGGAAACAGGAAAAAGTCACTAGGAGCTAAATCTGGACTATAAGGTGGATGATCAACCAATTCGAAATGTATTTCACGTAATTTTAGCATCGTATCTAATGCTGTGTGAACCGGTGCGTTGTCTTGAAGAAAGAGCACTTTTTTCTTCTTTAAATGTGGTCGTTTTTCCTTGATTGCATCAACCAATTGATCCAATAATGCACGATAATACTTTCCTGTGATTGTGGATCCTTTTTCAAGATAATCGATGAGCAATATTCCGTGTGCATCCCAAAATATAGTGGCCATAACCTTGCCAGCCGATTTCACTGCCTTTGCCTTCTTCGGAGCACTTCCACCAGCTTTGGTTTCAGGTGTGTAGTGGGGGACCCACATTTTATCAACAGTAATTAATCGACGCCAAAAATCAACAGGATTACGCTTTATCATGTCCAAACACCGCTGTGAAGTGGTCTGTCGAACTCGTTTTTGTTCGACACTGAGCAAACGCGGCACCCATCTTGCCGATAGCTTTTTCATATGCAAATGTTCATGCAAAATGTTGAACACACGTTCATATGATATGTTTACCATTTCAACAATCTCACGCAACTTGACTCGGCGATCATTCATAACGATACTGAGGATTTTCTTGATATTTTCTTCTGTAACCACCTCTTTTAGCCTTCCTGTTGATGGTATTGTTGCAGTGCTTCTTCGGCCGCGTTTAAATTCAGCAATCCAATATTTTACCATGTAATCTGACGGAGCAGACTCACCGTAATGTTTATCGAGCTTTTCTTTTGTCTCTTTCGCCGTTTTCCCTTTCAAATAATAGTGTTTAATCACTGCACGAAATTCGTTTTTTTTCCATTTTTCAAGAAACACAAAAGTTGCGTACTTCAAACGACTACAACAAATAAACTAATCGATGGATTTGGGTGAAATTTTAACAGCTGACGTTTGACAGATCGCAATTTCTAAAAAACAAAAAATTTTGTGTTTGTGCTGCCATCTAGCGCTAGGTAGCTTCATTTTCAATCCGCCCTCGTATTAACCAGTAAATAACCCAAATTGGGCAATTAACAAAAATAACAGTGAAATCAAGATATAATGATTTGAAATTACCACTAAAATATCACTCTTTTTGCCTCAAAAATTCGATTTGCTTATCGGAGCAGAAATTACACTGAGCTAATTGCTGGTAAACAACTAAAATTATTAAAAGAATTACCCGTGTTTCAAGAAACGACATTCGGTTGGGTTATTATGGAAGCAAATCATGTTTTTGCACCAGAATCAGCATTTTGCTCTAAAGATTGTAGCATAGAGAAGCTTCATAATCAAATCAAGAAATTCTGAGCATTACAAAAGAACAGTAAAACCAACAATTCATAATTCTTGAACATCGGCTAAATAGAACACCAGAAATTTTCCAAATGTATAGTCAGTTAATGCCAGAATATATTAATTTGAGTCATATGCATCCGACAAATGGTTCGAATACAACAAAAACAACCTCATATTTTCTGCCTCATCATAGTGCGTGCATCTGTTACGGCTAATGTACAAAATAGGAGAATGTACACATTTACAGGTAAATGTACACATTCCCTAAAGTGAGTGGTAAATGTGCGAATAAATTGAACAAAATATTCTTATTTCGTCCATTTTCCGTTCAACGTGGACATTTTCCATAGCACATTGGTAAATGTAATTTTCCTCTAGATAAGAAAATGTCTACACTAAATTTATGATAGTTTCTACCCTCCATGAGCGCCATTTGTGTGTGTATTATGCCCACAAAATATACGTGTGTGCATAATACACACACACAAATGAGGTTTCTCCATTGGTTTTTATATTTGATGTAGTGGATAATAATTCGCTATGTCAGTACGTGCTGACCAGATACTTAATGTATGTGGCTAGAGTGGAATTTTTTGTAGTTTGGTCGTAGCTGCCTGATGAGTAGACCATACTTTTCAGTACGAAATCAAACTACCAACAGAAAGAACTCGTGGGGGGTTCTCATTTTTGCAGAGTGGTACTTTGGTATAACTCTTTGGGCCTTCAGCCAAAATTACGGGGAGAGGGGAAGATATTTCTACTTTTTTTCAGTAGATATATTATGAGCGATTGGCCGCTGTATTTTTCTGATTTACTAAATCCAAAATATTGGGATTGTAATGAACAATTAATATATTTGTCTATAAAAAATGCCGAAAAATCAAACTGATTACAGACAGACAAATTAAATTCTTAAAAAAAGAAACTGAATGTCGGACATGAATTCGTTGTTGAAAAGTTGTTTGGTTATATCTTTCATATCTGACAGTTCTTTGCAATTGCCTTTTTTGACAAAGTCATTCGTTTGCAAACGTCTGCTGTATTCCTGTGGTAAATTTTCAACAACAATAGATTGAATACTAGACAACTTCATTGTAATTTTTTGTGTTAAGGAAAACAAATTAAACGTCAAAATATTGTTCATAACTTGCCATATTCCAAAACTTTACCCAAAAATCATTTTAGAATCCCATTTCCATGGCCTATGTCAAATTTCATCATAATTGGTCAAGAAACAGCGAAGTTCCAACTTAATTGGCCACATTCCAGAACTTTATCCAAAAATCATTTTAGAATCCAATTTGTGCCTGACTAGCATAAATAATCTACATAAAATAATTTATCCACACTTACCAACGTTAACTGGCAAATATGTACATTATCCAAATTTAGTAGGTAAATGTAGGTTGAACTCACATTAATCAAAGTAACAGGCGAATATGCACATTTACCGGCGAATGTACATATTCGCCGCTCTATGTACATTAGCCGTAACACATCGACCTAGTAGTAGCACAACAAAGTTTCGTGTCGTTTTTAACAGTTCCCAGTAGATAAGTTCAGACCTCTATTTGAACAGTATTTTAATAGTAGGTCCAACTATAAACAAGATCTTCTAAAATATCGTATAGTCCTGACTGCTGATATTGCCAAAATGTAAAGGCCAATTAATATTTGTGAAGAAGATATAAAATTACAAAAATATGGTGGCGTGATTCCTATGGTAAGAAGTTCTAGATTTATCAATTCAACACGGTGACGTATGGGACTGCCAGTGCTCCATTTCTCACCATAAGAACCCTGAATCAATTGGCGAGCGATAAATTGGGCAAGTATCCAATTGTTTAAAAAATTCTCATCACTGACTTTTACGTCGATGATCTTGTATCCATTGTCTAAACAATCGAGGAAGCCAAACATACTCAATCTCAATGGAATGAGCTTCTGCTAAAGGGCGAATTTGAATTATGAAAATGGTGCTAAAATTCGAACATAGTAGTTCCAAACAACGACTCATCTCAAGAGATAATTAAAACACTTGGTATCACATGAGACACCAATCAAGACAACTTCCTCATCAGTAAGCTGAAATTCAATAGTATACGACCCGCTTGGTCTGTTGTCTGTATTCACCAGTTATTTTTACGGCAAAAAATATAATGGAAAAGTTATGGTCGATATCAGAATTGTCATGGAATGATGAAGTTTTAAAACCCATTTCGGTCAATGTGGTTAAAATTTCGCGATGTATTATTAGTAGTTCAATAGTAAAATCAATACAACTGGATGGCTTTGGCAACGCTTTGGAGCAAGCCTACGGTTGTTGTATTTATATCAGGACCACCGGCGAAAATAATGTTCATACTGCGAGATTGGGAGATTGCACCATTAAAATGAGTAACTAACGCAAGTAAGCAACGCAATGGGAATCAACTTTGATCGTATTACATTCCGGTCAGATTCAGAAATCACTCTATATAGAATCAAATCGTCATCTGCCAAGTGTTCGACTTTGGTATCTCAACGCATATCTCAAAAACAAGATTTTACTCTACCCGATAGATAGGTACATGTTCCAACAGAGTTTAATCCAGCCGAAATAGCGTCTCGAGGTCTGATGCCTTCTCTGAAATCTTCCCTACTTATGTCGAATAATCTCAAAATACTCGGAAAATCCAAAATTGTGCCTATGTAAAATCCATAAAATGCTTTAAAGCACAACCACAAGCAAATCTCGAAGAGATTCGAAAAAATTTAACCAACGTAAGTTCTCCTGAAAAACGTTTAATAATCTCAAAAATCTCGAATTATCTGTTCATCGAAATTCTCTAATTGTCTCATATTATTAAGAACGAATTGTTTGAAGATACGGAGATAAATTCACAAAAAGAATTATTTTATTTATCGGATATTGTGCTGTAATCTCGACAAAACTGCAGAATCTACTTAAAAATGAATCCGAAAACTTTGATAAGTATTTGTTAGCAAAACTTTTTTGACATTCATTTGAAAAAATCTTTCTAAGGGGCCATGGATGCACACAAAGGGTGATCTAGCTAAATTAAACAAAAAATACAAAAAGACTGCAAAACTTGATATGCTGTTTGGTTGCTTGAAACTATCAAAATTATCTCTAAGGCAGGAAAAAATGCCAAAAGATAATTCGGATAGTTTAGTAAAAAAACTGTGAATGTAAGGGAAATATTTTTAAAATAAACGTCAAAATTTGTACTAAAAATTATTTATCATAGGTTCCGGCCACATCCTAAATCGCTGCCTAATTAACCAATCGTTAAAATCAGAACTCCACTATGAGTAGTGACAAAGGTGTGACAAAACCCAAAATTTATTTTCATATTTTACTGTGTGCGTTTTAAAATCAACCTTTTTTGGTTTACTATTCCATCTAAATTTGTCACATAGTTCATCTATAAAGTAACTAGGTACAAAACAAATTAATTTGTCATAGTTTATCAAAATGTTTGCAAAAATATAAAATTTGTTCTAAGTTGTAAGGAGCCATCAGCTCCGCTAACAGCTATCAATATATGATTATAATATGTTCCGAAGATTGTAAGAGGATTCAATCCAGTTTCAAACTGATGAGCATATGATTATGAAAAAATCAAACTTCTCATTAGGCCGCGGCGACTGGACTGACTATACCACAATTTACATTCTATATATACAGAATGTGCTGTGCGTTAAGTACTAGCGAATCATACTAATACAGATGAACTCTCTTACAATTTTTCTTCTTCACGATATTCACACAGCTCTGTGTGTAAGCTAATTTTACTTTATTAATTCGTGTTAATAAAAACACAATTAAAATGGTCTAATCACCGGTAGCATATTAGAAATTGTATGAATTAATTAACAGTCAACAAAAAATTAATAAAGTTGTCAATATCTCCAAAAAAATATGTGAAAAGAGAAGTTATTGTTTTCGAAATTTATGTTTATTCGTTTTATACCTTAGAGAATGGGGTTACCGCTTAATTCGGTGGATTAAATTCATTGTGTTAGAATTAAAATTATGAATGCTTTTGATAAATTGCTAGATGCCTCTTAAATCTTGCAGACACAAATCAAAGTAATTGAGTCGAAAATGTATTGATTTTACTGATTGTTGTACCGCAAACATTTTGAGTTGGATTTTGATGGGCTAATTGAAAAAAAAATGAAAAGAAAGATTTAAATTTAAAATATTCTGTAAAATGGAGATTTCCCTTCTAATTTTTTAATATTAAAACTGGAAATTAGTGAATATTTTAAGATTATACTTTTCTGTTCCAGATTCCATTATTAATGAACTAAATCCCAGCAATATTGGGAATTATTTCACTTCTTTATCTGAGGGTTATTTCATTTCAAAAGTATTGGACTATTTTCATAATGAAATAACTTTGCATTAAAATAAAAAATATGCGACTTGGTTCATTGGGAGCTAAATTACATGTCGGTTATTGCTGGAGCGGATTTTACAGTTCCACATTTAATCAAGACCATTTATCTGCTGATTTTATTCTGGAAAATTACGACGTTGGTTTTTTGTTAATCATTGTATCAATATTAAACGCTGTAACTGGAAATTAGGCTTAACGTCCAGTTTGCATCGGTTGACAAGATTTCTTTTCAAATCATGGCTAGAATTTGAAAATTTTCAATTTTCTTTTTACCTGTTAAAAATGTTAAAACATGTAAATTATTTTATCAAATTCTTTAGTTGCGAACATCAAAGATTAACATATTATCTACATGCTCTATTAGAGGAGAAACAAGAGGGACTAAAAGCATCAACTATCAATAAATGAATCAGCTAAAATTAAAACTGAATTATCAAATATCGTTAATTTTAAAGAACCATAAACTATTACTATTGTGGGTCCCAACCGACCTCTAAAAGGCCCTAATTATCTACATCTGAAACCAAATTTGTTCCGTAAAAAAAATTGCTAAATATTTTTTGATATGATTATGATATAAAACACACTTATGTAAACAAAGTTTGCGTAAATGGCTGATAACCTAACAAGTCGCAAATCGCAGGTCTATAAGCTTGACCACTCGATCAATTGTATACCATTAAAATTTTCATAATATTAATATTTTAAAATAATTTTTCGTTATTTTGAGCACATTTGGAAATGGCAATAAAAAATCCCTATCGCCAAAAAAATTACGGACTCTCAATTAATTATACAATATTTAGAATTGCGATATGTTGAACAACAATCAAAATGGCATTCACCTTTTTTCATCGTCGACCTTTTAAAAGTAGCTCCAGTAATTGCCGTATTTGTAAGGCTTATAGTTACTACATTACTTCTTTCAAAGTGCATCCAAAATATTAAAAATTAATTTTCTGAAGATTTGTGTCGTTTGTTCATATAATCACATTACGTGAATAACATGGAAATTGGCAGACACAAATATGCGCTTTTCACAGGGTTCTTCAGCCTGAAGCATCATTGTAAACCATTCGAAGAATCAAAATCATAATTAATTTGAATTATGTTTTTTGGCCGACAGGGTTTTCATGATATTTTTTAATTTGGTTATGTATTTGTCCCCTATGGTGAGGTCACATCTCGAGTATGCTGTGATCTTATTTTCTTTTCGTTTTTTTTTTTTAAAGAAATTATGACGCGTTAGAAGATACAATTAAAGATCTTTCAAAGAAAAAGGAATTTTGGTTGCCAACACTTCATAGGAGCTCTCATTTATTCGAAAATTACAAGAAATCATGTTGGACATTGAATAGGGTGGCTACCAAGTAGGAAAGATTTAATGATGGTTTGTGTACAACAAATCTAAATTAAACAATTTAACTAGGCTTGAATATCTAAAAAAAATCAGTTAGAGGTTTTGCGGACAAACGTTTAAAAAATTTATATTTTATACCGGTGCTTAAGCCGTTCCAAAAATTCTTGAAGTTGTTGGATGCTTTCAGCTATCATTATTATTCTCTAAAAACTTTTGGTCATCCAGTACAATATTGGGACAATCTTCTAGACAGCTAAATGAAAAAAAGCATCAATATCGATTGCACTTCCATCATTCGATGATGTCTCACAGTTTATTAAAGTTCAAAGTTACAAAAATATTGGATATAAAATGATTTAGTAGTCAGTTTGTAGTCGTACATTTGGGAAGATTCAAAAGTTCATCAACCTCAACCCAAGAATTTTAAGAGAGACTCATTTTCAACACAAAGAGATACAACTTTTTGATTTGCAACAAAAGTGGGACGATGTCGTAAGAAAATTGCAATGTCGGTCGATGAACGTAAAAGGGTTAAAAACGTGTTAAATTTTGTACAAATTGTTTAAGGCCATCACATACAATCGGACAATGTTACATTATAGATGTATGTCAAATTTGTAAGAACTATTACATACACACGAATAGTTCTGCTTCCGAAATAGTGTCGAAGTACAATTAATTCTAAAACCAAACCCAACCTAGGAACGTTGGTTGAGTGTTCAACTCCAAAATTTGTGTTTATAAAGGATATAAGGATGGTCCGTCAATTTTTAGGAGTTAAAACTAATTATTAAGTTCTATAATTACGATCCATTCGCATGGGATTCTAAAATGAATTTTGGATAAAATTCTGGAATATGGCCAGTTAGGAAACAACCCGCTTAGTTCTGAACCGATTTTTGTGGAATTCGAGATTTTCGATGGAAATGGGATTCTAAAATGATTTTTGGATAAAGTTCTGGAATATAGCCAACTACGATAGAATTTCTTAACCCATTTTATTGAAATTTGATATGTGTTATGGAAATAGGATTCTAAAATAATTTTTGGACAAAGTTCTGGAATACGGCCAACTAGCGTGGAACTTGGTTATTCCTTAACCGATATAAGTGATATTTGGCTTGCGCGAGGGAAATGGGATTTTAAAATCATTTATGGATGAAGTTCTGGAGTTTGGCCACCTTGGATGGAACTTGGCTATTTATCAAGCGATTTTAATGAAATTGGGCATGCGAGGTGGAAATGACCTTACAAAATGATTTGTAGATAATTTTCTGGAATATGACCAACTAGGATGAAACTTGGCTATTTCCCAACCAATTATGATGCAAATCGGCATGTGCTATGGAAATGGGATTTTAAAATGATTTTTAGATAAAGTTCTGAAATATGGCAAACTAGGGGGTCCTTGGCTATTCCTTAACCGATTTTAGTAACATTTAATACGCGCGATGGAAATGGAATTCTAAAATGATTTTTGGATAAAAATCTGAAATATGAAATGCATGTCATATTTCATCATAATCAGTGAAGGAGTAGCCCTAGTTCTATCCTAGTTTGCCAAATAACAGAACTTCATCCAACAAATATTTTAGAATCCCATTTCCATCGCGCATGTCAAATTTCACTTAAATCGTTTAGTCAAGTTTCATATTAGTTGGCCATATTCCAGAACTTCATTCCCATTTCCATCAATCATGCCAAATTTGACTAAAATAGGGTAAGAAATAGCCAAGTTTCATGTTACTTGGCCATATTCCAGAACTTTATCCAAAAATCATTTTAGAATCGCATTTCCAATGCACAAATTAGATTTCTTTGTAAGCGGTTAAGAAATAGCCAAGTTCCATCCTAATTGGCCATATTCCAAAAAATCACCTAAAATTCATATCAGGATCTCTTTTCCAAGACGCATGTTAAGTTACATGTCTTGTTTGTTCGGAAACCGGTTTATCTCCACGCCCTTTTTCAAATGTAGTTTTATAGAGGCCTTTCGTTTTCTATGGCATAATTATTTTATTCTCTCAGCTAGACCTTTCGTTCGTTAAGGGTTAATCAGTTTTATAGCAAAATTGAAGTACAACTCTTAATCAATCCGTCTATAGATTCGTAAAATTAGGTGACCCAAATTATATAGATTTATTTCTTGGAGCGGATATCTACTTTAAATTGCAGTCTATTGCTCAAATAAAAATTTGGTCAAAACTTCCATCTTATCGATTTTAGTAAAATTTTATACGCGCGATGGAAATGGAATTCTAAAATAATTTTTGGATACAATTCTGATATATGAATTTCATGTCGTATTTCATCATAATCAGCCAAGGAGTAGCCCAGTTCTATCCTAGTTTGCCAAATAACAACACTTCATTCAAAAAAAATTTTAGAATCCTATTTCTATCGCGCAATACCAATTAGGCCTATATTCCTAAACGAGGACACAGATAAATCAGCAAATTTATCCCCTCGTTTATATTTTTAAACGAAGATAAATCCTCTGTATCAAACCAGCTAAAACAGTGCATAAAGCCATTTCCGAAAATTTGGAAATATAAAACGTCAGTTACGATCTGGCAAATTACATTTTCCAAACAGAGATTCTTAATGAATAGCGAATTTAAATATTAAACTTAATTTTTGAAAGTTTAAGTTTAAAATGGAAAATTAATTTAACGTTTTCGTCTTCAGAGTTTAATGAATTAGACTACAAGATAACATTATCGATATGATCCAAACATTTTAAAGTGTTTCACGATAGGATACTGGTGTAGTTTTACAATAAATGTTAGTTTTCCAGTTTTCTGAAGAAGGGATTCATCCAGAAGGGATTCATTCAAGATTCGGAACATTTTGGCGCCTTTCAGAGTATATAATATAGACTAATACCCCGACAACAACAAAATATGGATTTAAAATATTTTTTATTTTCAGTATGTCACAACACGAATTCAATGCTTTTAGGACCAAAGCATTTCTTAATTTGATTATCGTACTCTACGTAGTTGTATAGACTCGATAAATGTGCAATACAAAAAAGATAGAAAGCTTAAGCGAGAAAGAGTTGTTTTATTTTGCGGTCATTTTTTAAACCCATTTCTGGACCTAACCCGCTAAAGTATAGTTGTCGAAGCTATCTTGTTTGAAGCTTTTGATTAGCCTATTGACTTTGTTACTTAATTGATTGAAGGTGGCCCTGTCAGCTGAATTTCTGGTGAGATGCCATATTCTCCTTGCCTTTCTCCTTTCCTTGATTTGTTCCCTAATTCCAGCCGGGTATTTGACTGTGAATCTATTACTAAGGTTTTGCTTTTTATTTTTCTTGATGACTATAGTGCTTACTGACAACAGTACAGGAATGTGATCGGATGTTAAGTCGTTAATTCCTTCGACTCTAGTGTAACTGGATGAAATACCTTTTATGACAAAGAAATCAAGCAGATCTGGTATTCTTCCTGTATCCGTTGGCCAATCCTTCGCCCCCTTGGAGACAGATATTCACATTTGTTTTCATGAATGGCATTGAACAAAGCATTTCCTTTCCCAGGAGAAATTAGCCTGGATCCCCAAGCTGTATGTTTTATATTATAGTCCCCTCTAATAATAAATCTTGGACCGAGCTTATTAAAGACGTTATTAAATTGTAACTTCGTTGGTGTATGCCGTGGAGGACAGTATGCTGCCGCAATATTTAGATCTGCGCCATTATATTGGATTGTGATAATAGTTGCTTGCATGAAGCTTTCCCGAATATCCTCTTGTTGATTATATTTGATATTATTTTTAATTAGTACAACTGAACCACCTCTGGTTCTTTACTAGGTTGGGTTGTCCAGTAGGAATTAAATCCCTTTATTCTGAAAAGCTTTTGTTGGAGAAGTGCGTTTCTGAAATAAGTATGTTGTTTGTATAGAGAAATATTTCCAGTTCTTGGGCTCGTTGGTTGAGCCCTTTAGCGTTCCAAGTTACAATGCGTTGGAACGAGTTAATCATTTGTGTGTATGCTGACTTTTCTTGCTAGGCGGATAGAAATTAATTTCTAGTTTTGCCACCCTTTCTGCTAAGTGACCAAGTGTCTGTTGAATTTGACTAAGCTTTTTAATAATTTCAAAGTTATTAGACTCGTTAATTTGGTTTGATTCATCAGCAGATAATTTAGTGATTTGCCCATAGGATAACCCAACTGTGGATGGTGTGATTATTGTTTGTGGTTTAGCAGCTTTGGTTTGTAATCGCTGTACTACTCTTGTTCTATTATTCTGTTGACTTTTAATTTTGTTCTGATATACACAGCATCCTTTATAATTTTCAGTATGTCCTTGTTGTTGACAAAGAGCACAAGAAAGCGCGATATCTGGTTGTTTTTTGCATTTTGTCGTGTGATGATCTCCAGCACATTTAACGCATTTGGTTTGACGTAAGCAAAAACTCTTGGTATGTCCAAGTTGACAATTCGTACATTGTGGAATGTTCCTTTTCTTGTTAGGTGGCTCAATTTTAACTATACAGTACGCAAGTTTCTTGATGTTGGATACTTCTTCATTGTTGTCTTTATGTTTATGGTCGCTGTAAAACAATGGAAAGTGTTTCCTGTCTTTTATACCATTAGTTGTGACCATTTTGTATATGTTAGTAATACCTGCGACTTCATGTCCCATTTTTTCTAAGTCTCCTTAAATTACATCGTGACTAATGAAAGATGGTAAGCCTCTGATAACCACTCTATAAGCCTTTTCGCTCTTTAGCTGGCAACCAGAAAATGTAAACGACCTGTAGTTCGAGTACCACCTATAAGAAATATTTAAGGCAATTTGTTTCGACAAGACAAAGCAACTGTGTTTCATCCCCATGACATTCAACCCACCATTGACGTAACACCTGTCTATCAACCAAATCAGGATTTTAAAAGGGTCACGACAATTGAAATTGCTGAAGAAATCGACGAAAGTCTTAGCCAAAAAAAGGCACCAGGAATTGATGAAATATCACCGGGTCTATTAAAGGAACATCCACGCAAAGCAATCATAATGATCACATACTTATTTAATGCCTGTATGAGATTTAAGTATGTACCTAAATGCTTCAAAACGGCCTAAATAATTATGTTGAAGAAACTAGTTTAACCAGATGAAGAAGTAACATCATACATACCAATTTCACTGCTTCCGACCTTATCAAAGCTGTTTGAAAAACTTCTAATTAAACGTCTAAAGCCAATGGTAAACGTTCCTGATTTTCAATTTGGATTCAGGAATAATCACTCCACAATTGATCAAGTCCATCGAATAACTACGGTAATAGAGCAAGCGTTAGAAGAAAAGAAATATTGCCCCGCCGTATTTCTGGATGTATCTCAGGCCTTCGACAGGGTTTGGCACGAGGGATTGACATTTAAGATGAGCAAAATGCTACCACAAAACTATTGCCAGCTGCTTGAATCATACCTCTCTGATCGCCAATTCAGAGTCATCCATGAAGGAACATGTTCTGACTTTTATCCAACGCTAGCGGGAGTTCCGCTGGGAAGCGTATTGGGACCCCTCCTCTACCTTCTCTGAAAACATTAATCGGTACGTTCGCTGACGACACTGTAATTATGTCAGTAGACGAATCACATCCAAGGGTAGTGGAAAATCTTCAATGAGCAATGAACAACGTTACTTAATGGATAATTGATTGAAAAATCGTGCTTACTGAGCTCAAATCAAACCATGTGACATTTACGCTTCGACACAAAAATAACAGTCTACACATATACCTTAATGGGGTGCAAGTGCCCCAGGCTTAATCGGCAAAATACCTTGGTCTGCATTTAGATTCAAGGCTCAACTAGAAACAAGCTGAACAATTGGGCGATAATTGGGCATCATTCCAAAATGAACCTGTATTGCAAAAGACTAGTCTACCAGACAATCTTCAAACCAATATGGATGTATGGTGCAGCTATGGAGTTGTACTCATAAATTCAATAGAGGCATTATGCAACGTAGCCAAAATAAATTTCTTCAAATGGTCACCAACGCTTACCGATTTGTGACTAGCAGGGAAATACACGCGACATCATCCGCGAATGTGTCATTAAGCATGACAAGAGACTTCTTACCGACACCAACGTTGGGGCCGTACATTTACTGGACAGCACAAACGAAGTAAGGCGGCTCAAACAAACCAAACCACATGAGCTAACCATATGAATATTATGTCTCAAGGGAACTGGACACTGGCCAGGCAGACCCACACAAGTTTAGGCTTATCTTATGAGTACTAATGACAACCTTACTAATAAATTAATAATGTTTAAGATTGTAGTAGCCATATCAATAAAGGTGTTTAAAAAAAAAACAAAAAATATTTATAAATTAAATTGAAATCGCGACCTGTGATTATCGCGCGATAATCTTTGTTCTGTCCATGTTATAATACATAATTCATAACAAAAAAATATTCAGATGAGAAGCAAGCAAAAAGTTGATAAATGTTCCAGCAAGCAACTATTAATTCGAAAATCGATATCGAAGAGCGACGATTTTAGCTTCGTTCAATATTACGACAAAAAAATTCACTGGAGGATAGAGAGGATTCCATTAAAGCAATTAACAGATAAGTTATCGATACTCGTTGAAATTTCAATGAATTAAATGTCGTGAAAGAACTGCTTTGAAGTAATTCCAAACTTTCAACCCAGAACGATTTGAAATTACCTTTGACAAAACGAGTGTAAAAACCAATCGCAGAATTTTATTTTATTACACTTTTTTTTCATTGAGAAATTTTGTGCAAATCCGTATCTGCCATCCATGGTCTTGTGAGAAATATGATAGTTTTTTTGTCAAACGGATTCAACTTTTACAAAACTACCCATTAACAAATCCGTTTATAATTTTAAGTTTATGCTTTGATAATTAATAAGCGGTAATCGTTTTTATGCAAAACCAATTTTAGAGGGTCCATTTCGATCTCCTATCCGCGCCAACTCTCAATCCTATTCATTCTTATGCTGATGGTAGCAGACTTCCTTCCACTATAATTCATTGCAAAACAATAATTTCTAATGCAGTTCAAAGCAACAAAAAAAAAAAAACAAGATCTTCAGTTAATTGACATGCTAAGTTTTGACGGTCTTTAATATGTAATCGTGTCAGGTGACGGGCATATGACGTTTAATGTAACTTTATTATAATAAATCGGATTTTTAAGTAATAGTTAACAGTAAGACGATTTAATAAAATCTCATGAAAAAAATTAGAATTTGGCCACAGTTTTAAGAGGTTAAACAGTTTAGCTATAGATTACATTACTAATTCAATAAACCTGTTACTTTTTAATTTTTGCTTTTATAATTACCTTGCAAGAATATTCTAAATCAACTATTTATAATATAATATTCGTTGAACCGCCAAAAAAACTGTTTACTTTAATAGTTCATCAAACAATTTCATGCCTTTAATAAAGAGAATAAAGATTGCATATTCAAATACAGCAAAACCGAAGAAAATAACGAAAAAATCGATTTGCAAGGTTCAATACCGAAATAATTCATCATAATTAAAAATGGAAATTATTTCTTTTCTTTTATCTAAATTAAAACTTTTTGTTTACTTTGCTGTTCGTTAATAACCATTACAACTAATTTTTTATTCTATAGACAAAAATTTAACAGAAATAATGATTGATTATATATCATAACAGTTCGTTTCTTTTATATGATTATCCACAAAATCAATATTGAGATTGTAAAAAAAATAAGCGCAACATAATTATCATGGTGTATGAGGTATCGATTTGGGAAATCATTTATTGAGTTTTCGAAACTAAATACTAATCAATCGATAAGATTTTATGCGAAGCACATATGGTTCATTGCTACCTTGTAAAATATAAGTCAAGAGGGGTATACACAAACCGTATATATATGTTTGTACATTTTTATGTATATCTGATCAAAGTTTTAAGATAAAATGATTTAAAAATTAAAATTCGTAGTACGTATAAAACTTCTGTTATAATATCAATTTGTGGGATGGCGAAGGATTCAAATAACGTAACTTCGAGTATACGAGAAGCAGGGTATATTTTTTTTGAATACTTATATCCTTGGAGGTTACTTATTTCCTGTTTCATGTACCTTTTATATGTATGTATATAATGATACAATTTGCGTTTTTTATTTTTTTTTTGGTGTGCTCCCTGTGTAAATTCTGAATAATGCGGGCATAGTATGAATATGTTATAGTTTTAATATCATTATTTCGCAGGTGTTGTTATTTTATATAATTAAAACGTTCAAGGCTTCTTCTTTCTGTATTTTCCCTCGTTATATGAGCTATCAAGAAAACGTGGTAACTTTGAGTTTGTTAGATTATTATTTGCAATTAATATTGTAACCCTCATCTCATCAAGTTGACGCCATATTAGAGAAGTGACATGAATTATTTACGATTAAAACAATTACAGTTTATACAAATAGTTTTTGGTCTCTTTTTGCCTTCCTCATGCTAATGTAACTCATTACTCTTTATCAATCTTTATTAACCTCTATCAATTTCTATAGTCGCAATATAGCATTACGAGTATATAGTTGCTAATCTCAACGAATGTTTAATATTCGTTAATTAATCAAAATTTTTATGTGGTATAGGTACTTAAAATTTTATGATTTTATGGAAAAGGTGAACATCGTAATTTTTTGATGTATAGTTTAATATTCTACTCAAACTTTATTCAAAATATACAAAAATTAGTTATGGGTGCAATTTGGTCAAGAATACGAAAAATTGTGTTCACGAAATTCAGAAGATTTATACAAATAAATTTCAAACCGGCACTATATGAAATGTTTATGCGGTTCTTACCTTATCAAGAAGACATTGCAACTGATACATATCGAAAGAATACAAGTTTAGTCAAAAAAAAAATAAATAAACTGGCTGTTACAAAAGTATCATTAGGATTAGGTGCCACAATGTAACACTGCCATCAACAATACAATACAAATTCAGCTAAAAATAAATGCGACACCCACGCTATTTGCCTATATATTTGGCATTAGGAGTAATGCTAATTGAATTAGGCGTTGTATTAGAGGAGATGTAGAGAAAATTCTGATGTTTCTCAATGACACTACATGGCAAGACGAGTAATTGGCACCTTATAATCAATGAAACATCAAAGTCTTCTCTCCATGCTACGGGCGACTAAAGAGGGGGTCTGTCTTGTGGCAAGATTAAATCACCAGTGTGGGTGCCGAGGGTTTACCGGATTTATCTTTATCGATCTTTGGCTTTCATACCAGGACCAAAATTGGAACATAGACAGTTCAGAACCTTTCAGATATGTCGAAACTTACAAAAGATTGCATTACCAGGCGACTCGCTAGCATAGTACAGTAACTTTTGTATTGTAGCAACAACCCTATTTACGTTGCTGATGTGGCAATCCTGATAAACTATCGAAAAAAAATTTTCTGTTGAAATGTTGCACATTCTCCCTCCTCAATTTAGCATAATTACGATCACAGTGCTACACCCACCACGATACTAACCACTATTTGGTTACTCCAATTATAAATTTAATGTCTTCAACAAGGTGTGCCGTTGTGGATGAGCCTGCCACGCGGTTAGACATCAACATCTTTAACAATAACCATAGTATGGCGAAAATACAATACCTATCGTCGTAGATTCGTGTATAAATATTGCAGAATACATCTTGTGTTAACACATTATCACGGGAAAATATGGATTCACGAACTACCAAAGTCAAATCAAAGAAAGGAAGCAGCTTAAAACCGTACAGATGCAAGCGGAAACAGCAGTTAAGAAACAGCGTATTAAGAAGGATTACAACAATGCGGAACGGAAAGTTTCAAAGATGGCGCGAGCAGACAAAACAAATTTCTTCGACGAAATGCCTAGTGAAGCCGATGAAGGTTCGGCTATTGGAATAATGCGAATTACCAATTCTGCAAAACACACGATTATTTCCGCCCTTAAAAAACCGGCATGGACGCAATTTAACCACACGGCAAGAACAGTAAAATTTTTGTTAAGAATTCTTTTAATTCCTAGTTTTAGATGAGGATGAATTATTTCAATTTGCGATTTTCTGATCGTTCTCGACAGCGTATTAATTTAAAACCAAAACCGAGGCACTGAACGACATCTAATGGCGCCTATATTGAGTTCCTAACAATTTAGGCTATGCAGTTAACATCTGTCTTATAGCACAAACATTTGCCAGCATTAAATAAAAACTAAAGAGACTACCGGTAAACGCTTAATGAAGTTGGACCAAAGAAATGTTCATGATTAGAATATAAATTTATTATAGAGTACCCGGGTTGATCGATTGCCAAGGTACTTTGATTCAGTGGCACGAAATGACTGCGGCGGAGTTATCCATCAACAATTTTTTCTGGCGAAATTAATCCTATTTTCTATATAAATTAAATCCGCGACAACTTATTTTTAAATTAAAAACATTACGTGCGGATTTAATTCCTTTTTGAAATATTTATGTCATAAAAAGGAATTTAACGTCTTTAAATGCATTTAAATGTCGCACAGTCATTATATCTTCTCAAAAAAGTACTAAAAAGCTTATTAAATTACAATAGATTGAGATGACAAAAGAATGAAAAAAATTTAACGCTTTCAAATAAAATAAGCCCCCCTGAACGCCTATTTTCCTGTGGGTGGTTCTGTTGTATAAAAAAGTTGAATCTATTAAAATCAACTGTTAGGATTTTTAGTGACAATATCTGCAATATATTAATATATAATCACATAAAAAGGTCATTTGTAATTTGTCCAGCCCCAGGCGGGACAATACAATGAGCACAATAAATCGTTGAGAAACGCATACAATATTCTTAATGAAGAAGACATTGAATGGTTGTTGTAGTTAATTTTAAATCGTCGGTCGGTAGATGGTAACCCGGGTATTAAAATAAAACGTACCATTAGCTGAGTATTTTGAAACTCCAGTAATTTCAAAATCAACAGTTTTTGCGCATGAATAACTTAAATATTGAAGATGTAAATAATTTCTATTCTAAGGGATTATTTTTACAATAAAGGGTGGCTCTGAGACGACGGTGGCCCTGACGTACAAGCCCGCATCAACAAGGCCCTTCAGACGTACAACTGTTTGGCAAAAGTTTAGCGTACAGCGAACATCTCAAATCGGATCTTCAATACAATCGTTTTCCGCATCTTCCATGCAAATATGAAGCCAGTTATCTGTTTTAGTTACGGATAAATTGTCCAGTAAATTTCAGGTATATATCAATATTGTCTTAGAAGGATTATGAAGATGTCGGAAATAAAACAAAATTATAGATTATACAACGCACTGGATCTATTTGACTTACTGGATGTACTCGTAATGCCCAAGCCCGGTAAAGATGCTTTATCGAATGCGAACTCATATAGATTATTTACTCGCTTTCGTTCTGGAAATTTCAATGTCAAAAATACACCTCGCACTGGCCAAATAATCACTGAAAAAAAAAAAATCTAGCAAAAAATCGAAAAAGACCATACATTTGAAAAAATATTGCTTATATAATGCAAATTGCATTACATATAGGTCCAGTGCAAGGCTGTATTACAAAATGATATAAAGCTTGCATTAAAAATTAGTTTGATACAATTTGCATTGATTTGTAATATATCAATTAGATTAAATTTTAGTGAAGCATTCCATCACAATATAAAGCAAATTGTAGAAGAACCGTCAATCAACTGCATTAAAATTTATCAAAGACTGTATTAATAAAATATTTTAGATTTTTGCATTAAAAGCTCCGTAATTTTTAGCGATTTGTTATTGTTTTTCCGAGGTTGAATTTTGTTTTTGGTGCCTTGAGGTTGAGAGTCGAAATATCGGAGAGCAGTTTACTTAAAACAATAAAAAACAAACTTTTATGTGCATCTCATCTTTCAATGGGCGGGCTAGACTAGTTCACTTTAAGGTCGCCCAAGGTGATAACTTATAAATTAAGAACTGAAAAGCTTTCGCTAAAACATAATAAATATTTTCGAATTCGGAAAATTAAATTATTAAACATTTATTAAGCTGCTTATATGTCATGTAGTCGGTTTGATTTAGCGATTTGTATACCATTAATGCAAAACCCATTCATGATCTTATTATTCGTATATTCATATTGTTTTAGCGAATTTTATGTTGGTATAATTTTTCAATTTGAGCAGGTTGCTTTAAAATGTGTAATAGTTGTACTAAAAATATTTTTTAATGCAAATAATGCTTTAGAAATCCTCATAATTGCATTAAAATTCATTTTAAACCAATCACACTTTACAATTTAATAATAACTTGCATTACATAAGTCGTAATGCAAGGCTTAAATTTAAGTTATTTTTTCAACTGTGCAGCACATAAGAAGCCATGAGATTACTAAGGAATTGAATATTATGTTTTAAACGATTTTCGTTAGGCTGGATATACAAAGAAGTTCGAAATCGATGTTTCGGTGCCGCATGAATTGTCATTTAATTATTTGTAAATGTCGATCAATTTCATAATATTTTGTCATCAGTTTTACGTAATCTTGTAGGACTTGTAAGACTTGAGCCTACAATATTCAAACTTCTGCTCAATTTTCTATATTCCAACTTTCCATAATCTTCAAGGAGGAAGAACTATTGCAATTATTATTTTGTTTTGTGCGCATTACGTATCCTAGAGCATATTTATTAAATAGGAATCGATTTCTGCATTTCTTCAGCAAGTGTCAGAAAATTTACTAATTTTATTTACTTAATAATGTGCAGACCTTCAGAAAATTATTAATATTTTGAACAACATACCTAGAAATAGAAGGAACTACCACTGAAAGGACCGACAGATTTAGGATTTGTATCAACTGGAAGAAGCTACTAAGGACTGTGAACGTACAAATGTAATTCCTTAATATGCTGCATGATTCCAGAAATATGTACGTTACCCTATTTGATAAAAAAAAATTTGAAAAAAGATTTGGTGTTTTCCGGCCAATGAAAAAAAACATTAAGTGAAGGCCGGCCTTTTTGACAATTTTCAATATAATTCCTTTGTTGTTGCAATTTGATGAATGCACAATAGTAGGTTTACAGAACACACAGACGAACAAAAAACAATATAAATCGATTTTTACAGATCTGGTGGACGAAGTACACACTTATTCAAACATGGATACAAACCTGCAGATAATTCACAGAATACCAGAAGGTGTCGCGGTAGATAGTTTAGAGGAATTGTATAAAGAACGTAATAGCCGCCTAATATTAAACTATAAAATCAAGACGAAATATTACAAATGTACGACATATTAGTGAATATTGAACATATAGGGTGGTCCATTTTAATCCATCGACGGAAATAACTCTTCAGGAAAGCATTATCCGAAAAAAAAGTTTAAACAAAAGTATTATGGTTCGATCGGGGACATCGATAAAGGACCTTGACCTTTTTTTTTGAGGAATTGCATCAAGGTCATTTAGAGGATAAGTCAATTTTTTAAATAGGAACCCTTATTTTTGACTCTGGAAATACAAGTAAAAGCGCAAAATTTTACGTCCGAATAAGTATTTTGTATGACCCTCCAAGGTCACCTGACGGTCAAAAACTAACCATTTTGTGAAAAGCATTCAAGTAAAATGTAGATTGACCAAACTTTTTTTAAATGAAAATGTAAAGTTAGAAATGAGGATGATTTATCCGGTGGCAGTGGTATTTAGCTCGACTTTTGATCTGGGAAGGTCATGGAAAATACATATCCAGACGTAAAATTTCGCGCCCTTTCTATTTCCGGAGTCAAAAATAGGCGATCCTATTTAAATAATTGACTTGACCTCTAAAGGACCTTGGTCCTATACCTAAAGGTCAAGTTCGTTAATCGATGTCCCCCATCGAAAAGTGAAACTTTCCTGTAAAACTTGTGTTCTGATATGTTTTTCCTGAATAGTTATTTCCGTTGATGTATTAAAACGGGCCACCATGTGTAATTAACTGAAATTTAATTTTGTGACCAACAATATTTTAATTCCAAAAAAACAGTTTAGAAGTCTTGACACAAAATTAATGCAAGCTATTTTTAATTATTTTTAACATGAACATTTCAACTTGAGGGCTAATTTTTTGACTGCTCAATTTCGTTTTAGAAAACCAAAAACAATTAACTTGCATTGAATTTGTATTATGGAACCAATGCAATTTCATAAAAGGAGAAAGAGAGGAAACATTTTTTTATGTGTTGATTGTTTTTTTTTGTGCAACTGGGTGTTAGTAAATTTGTTTTGTTTCTCTTGTTAATCGGCTTTTGTGTCACTTATTATATATCACATTATTTAACAAAGGAATGACTTATTTGTTTTAAAATCGGGCATAGATACAAATAAATTAAACTAGGTTCTAGTTTTTTGTGTTTTACACATATGTTTAAACATTATGTACCAATTAGTCTACGAATATCTCAATATGCCAGCAAATAATAATAAACCACCAAGTAATCACAATAAAGTAAATCTAGTTGAACTAAGCTTGTGTTCGAAACTGGTGCTAAATATTTTTTAGTACAAATTTTTGACCTTTATTTGAAAAATATTGCCCTTTATTCAAAAATTTGTATTATGCTGGCCGAGAATTGGCTTTCATTTTGTAGCGTAGAGCATGGTTTATCAGCAGAATGGAACAATAATTCTCAGAAAAATTTTGGCATATACATTACTGTAAATTTAGGTTTTTTTACAGGAAATGATACGGTCACTGGTGTGGTGTTTTCAAAGCAGAAGCGCAACGCCAACTAAACAATATTGGAGGCAACTCTATTGTGAATCATACAAGTAACATTTTTATTATAAGCAAGCATTCATTTGCTCAGTCAAAGTTTACACATTTTGAAACGAGCTGTTTGTCAATTATATGCAGGTTTAAAATAAATCGAAAGTCACAGTTTTTAATGAGACTGCAGAAATTAAAACTAGCATGTGGTTTAGTTGTTATCAGTTTTGTTAAATAACAACTTCAACGAAAACTTACGTTTTACTCGGTACTTGTTAGGGGTTTCATCGCGAGCACAAATGGAACTAAATCATATTAAATTTTTGAGGTCCATAGCTATCTGTGAAACAAATAGTCGTATAGGGGAATACATAATACAGCATTGCTGACCTTAACGTTGCGACTTCGTGCCAGAGATGTGACTCAAAAATCCTTGCAATAAAATGCATTTTATATAAATTTAACAGTACGGAAGCTAAACTTTGCAATACAACTGCATAAATTGAGTATATCTTAACAAAATATGAGTATGGCATAACAAAACAATAGAAAATCCTAGTAACTATTTGAAATTATTTGCTTGTTCCATTTTATTTTGAAAACTGATTAATGTAGAAAACTCAGAAGAACTTGTCAACTATAACGAGATTAGAGAGCTTTCAACAATATTTCAAACTATCTATTTATTCAAATTCAACTGTAGCAGTGTGTTTACGTTGTCAAAGTTAATATTCTGACTTATCTAGTGTTTCTTGATATTATATTACAATAATGCCACACACAAACTAATTTCAAAACTTGTTTATTCACCAATAATTTACCAAACCAATAATTTGCTAGACATATTACCAAAAACGCACAAATTCAAATCGCAAAATAAACGACAGTAGCATAGAAATATATAAAAAAAGAAATTATTTATTCAAACAATCAAGACAAACAAACTTTATGCGCTACCTTATAAACAACCAAACCAAAAAATAAAAATAAATAAAGGAAAACAAATTTAAGGTAAGAAAACCGTCATTAATATGTCATTTAAGACACACGCTAACAAATAATAATAAAAAATCAATCGCGCAAATACAATTTTTGTGGTTAAACTGCCTACCAAAAAAAAAAAAAAAAAAAAAACACAAACGAAAATTCATACTCGTACACACAACCATAAAATATGCAAATTTATTAAATTCTGAAAGCTTCACAAAAACACGAAATGAAATTTATTAGAGTACGAAAACCTTGCAAGGTCGTTGTTCTGTTAAAATCATTTTATTGTTTGTTTCTAGTTTATTTCACATATAATAAATAAGAAATATTGTTGCTAATAACAATTGTTGTATTGTGTGAAATAATTTCTATAATTTTACGAAATTAATTATACGTCGTTCTTTACTATTATAAGGATTTACATATTTCTGTTCATCTTCATACCTACTACCTAAATTAACATAATACATATGTGTTTGGTTAAGAAAGTATAAGAATTGTACATATATCTACGTTGATTGAGAAACCGTTGATGTCTGTTGCCAAATTTTTTTTTTGTTGTTGTGAACGGACGCGAAACAATTTAAAATTCAAATTAAACCTTATATTTAAATTGTTTTGGGGAGGGAGAAGTAACAAAAATACAAAACCACAAAAATTAATTATGATAACACATACAAATCACGCACATTTTATGATGATGATATTTTTTACGAGAGGAACGCTAGTAACGTTTTAGTTTTAGATTATCTTTTTGTTAGTGGATGGCTATTATGAAAGAATCAACATTTCTTAGAACAATGATAAACCTTATTCTGGTTTTAGCTACAAATAATACCTCTGAGTAACAACAGATAGTAACAATCAATCTTCATATACCATAAACTCTCGTAGGCTGGTGTCTTAACCCTAGCTCGTATTGTGAGGATAACGCACACTTTGCTACTAGATGATTTTTGATAAGCAAAATTGTCACGACCTGAAGTTATAGTATCCTAACGAGTACTTTCCATTATTACAATGCTTTACAAAGCTTCTGCCCTTTCTATTTTGGCTAATACAATTGGAGAGGAAAACTGACCAATTCTTATGAGCTGGATCTAGATGTTATATTAAAAGGAAATATTTCCTAAATATTTCAACGAGCTAATGGTGATATTTAGAAGGACAATAAGTGGTCACAGGTTCTTAAGACATTGAATCGAATAGGAAAAATATAACCTAATAATGGTCGAGCTAAGAGGTACAAATAGATGACATTTTATATTTGCGGTATTATGTTGTTTGCCGATCGAAAAATTAAAAAAAAATTTAAAAAATTATAAAAATCAATATCATAACTTCTAACGAACTTCCGCAAATTTCAAGTGTCACTGTAAAGATTCTGAATTTTTTTTGCTGGAAAACTGAATTAAGTAATTTTCACAGGTTTCCTTTGAAGTCAATTTTACACAATTAAGAGAGTTCCTTAGTGAACGTAACGAATCATAATCTGACGGTGGATGTAAATAAACTTCCCAACCAAACCTCCTCAATTGTTGCAGAGTTACGAAAGATGTGTGTGGTCTGGCGTTGTCATGATGGAAAGCAACTCCTTTTCTGTTGATCTCTTCTCTAGTTTGATCTTCTGGTTGTATAACTTTATTTCCAATCCCACCTACCTTCACTTCCAATCCCACTATTTACTTCCAATCCTACCTAACCCAAAACATCACCCTGCCACCGTTTGTGTGGTCTTCTCTTTTGTCATCGCACGAAATTATACGCTTCAAAAATGGTTCGCGTTTGTATCATTGCCACAGGAATTCACAGATGGAAACCCGGTCCATTAAATGTTTCACTGTTAAATCGTATGGTATTCCAAACATCAAACTTTTTTTTTGATTTCAGCTTTGTCCAAATGATTTAAAACTGCTAGACTTTAAATGATGAGCTCCTTAGCGATGTTATGGTTGCTAAAATGGCATTTCAAAAATGACATACACTTATCACCCTTCAAACAAATGAAATAATCAATTTATCGATTTCTATTATCAAAACAGCGGGAACACTTCAAACTTTCCAATGTAAGAAAATAATTTATTACAGACACAACCGCTGCTACGCTTGTTGCTGCAGAGTTGGTGGAGCAAGAGGCGGGAAACCACAACAGAAGAATATTGCGAGTGGAAAATTGCATAAAGTGAGCTAAAGGATTGCAATGCGTTCAACAATTTTATTCGTAAGTCATCTGAAGATAACAATTACGTCTTGACTTAGTTGCGATACTAACAACAAAACAAGACATAAGTATGTCTGAATGAAGCGATTTCGGATGGTGAGAAAATTCATATTTTCAAAACTGGTGAACAAACATAATTCTGGTAAGTTTCATAATAATTTAGGACAAACTGTCATATTTGAAGCAAAACAATTAAAATCTGCGTTTCAAATCCTACAAAAACAACACTAAACATTTGCTGCTTCGCTCAAACAGAACCACTTTGCTGAGTGTCATTCTGAGTTGTTCACACGTGGCAAATGTTTAACAAAAAAATATTTGCCCAAACAAAGTGGCAATTACTATTGTGCCAATTTTGAAAGTAAATATTTGTCGTGAACACGTACCTATCAACAAATATGTTCGCAAATATTTTTTATGTTCTCGGCGAATGTTTCTTACTAAGCTGAGTTTAAGGTTTCCCGCCAAAAACTTTCTCAATAAATTCCAAAGCAGCAAAAAATGATATTTTCCACTTCAGTGTGTGTTATTAAAATATAGAATGGATAGATTATCTCCAGTAATACTTTACACATATTTTTTCAGAACGGTAAATTGGTTTACCTTCAATTAAAATTGCAGCTGTTCATGACAAATCTTTATTCATATTCTAAGAAGTTTTAAGAATATAGGAGAGTCCGATAAATTGATCTTACTGTTTTTAGATAAGCGGCTGAATGTGTCATACAGCCGGTTTTTTCACACAAAAATGATAAAAAAAAAATTTGCTCAGCTGCTTACTACCTCCAGATAACGCGCGCCTCAGTGGTTCAATGCTGTGTTAATGAGAAATGGTAAACCTCATTACGAGCGCATCCTATTCAAAATGATGTCGCCGTTATTCTTAACCAAATGCAGAAAATTAAATTATTTACAAAATAGGACGGGGAAAATGATTGGTCGTTATTATAAACCAATGGCATACGTTTTACTTTTCCCTTAATGGTTATTAAACAATGAGGAATCCAAATTTGGTCTTCCGATAATTTGCATGTTTTGCAACTCGAATTTTCAAATTATCTAAGGAAAACTAGTTCTTGTACAATATGTATTTTAAAAGCCACATTCATGAGCATCTTCGCAAGAAACTTCAGACATGACCTTGAATAATTTTAACTATTATGCTGTTGTGTTTAATTTTAATTCTCAATCCCTATGATTTTTTTATAAGGATCGAGTACCTCACACCATTTTAACCCTTAAAAGCACAGTGTATGGAATTCCGTACATAAAACTTAAATTAAATTTACATCACATTTATTTAATATAATGCGTGTAAACCAAAGCAAATCACTAACCAGGTTCTACTGTATTTTGTTTTGGCTTATTATCTACAAATTGCAGCGCCACTATGAAATAAAATCAAATTTTAGTAGTTCATTGACAGTGCAATCATGAACAGCGAAAATACTGTATAAAATTATTGTGGAAAACCGGGGTAAGTAATAACAATTTTATTTAAATTTCGATATATTTTTAATTGAAAATGTTTCAAAAGGTTTAAATGTAACCAGTTTGTGAAATATTGTCTAGGTCGAGCAGAATATAGAAGTGTATGGCATTCCATAAAATGTGCATTTACACAGGTTTTAAAATGTGTATGGAATTCCATAGATTTTCATTTTCGAATTTTAATTTTGAGTTTTTTTCGTTTATTTAAGGTTATTTTTAGCTTAATTCATTTACGTTATGCTAAAATTGTATTTAATATTTATCAATTATCTAATATAAATTTAAATTTATTTGTAGTTTGAACCGTAAAACTGAAATCCTGACAGAAAGGGAGTTACTTGAAATTATTGAGGGCTGATCTGATTCAGAAGATGATTTCAGTGAAGGGGATGCTGAAGAAATTATAGAAGATGCTGCAACGGAACTGATTTTAGACGTTGAGCTTATACCAGCGTCTTCAGATGATGAAGCTGAAATTTTTGATTTAGAAAATCTTTCCGTAGATATTGTTTTTGAAAATAAGACTTGCATCACCTTACCAAACATAAACGAGGAAATAAAAAATGTATATAAAAAAATATTATGGAAAAATGCTCCATTTGAAATTGATCAGTCGAAAAATCAGTATATTGGTGATCAAAATTTCGCAGCTACAGTTCTTAGATTGAATTCACCCTTACAATTTTTTTAATATTTTTTTCACGGAAACCATTGTTGATCAAATAGTAGAACAATCCAACTATTACAGCACAGAAAATAATTTCGGAATAAATGTTAATAAGACTGATATTTAGCAATTTATTGGGAATTGTGTGTTATCTTCTGTTCATAAGCTCAACAACGTGCGATGTTATTGGTCACAAGTTGTGGGGAACAATTTTATTCAGAATACGATGGGTGTGAGAAAATTTGAGAACATAAGACGAATTTTGCATTTTAATCAAAACGATAGGGCTCCACAAAAGGATTTGGAAAATGCTGATAACCTTTACAAAATTCGTCCACTTTTAGATAACTTAATAAAACAATTTAAAAAAATACCGTGTGAACAGTATTTATCCGTTGACGAACAAATGTGTGCCACTAAAACCAAACATAGCTTACGGCAATACAATCCAGCAAAACCTAAAAAGTGGGGCTATACAATTTTTGTGATTACTGGAATATCCGGGTTTATGTACAACTTAGAAGTTTACACCAGCCTGGAGAATAAAATGCGACTTTCAATGGCAAAAATCTTAAGCGCTTCGGCAAACGTAGTAATGCAGTTGTAGCGTGATGTCCGACGATACGTCAATCATCAAATATATTTTGATAATTACTATACATCAATTCCCCTTCTAGTTGGGCTACATAAAATAGGAACGAAATGTATTGGGACAATACGGAAAGATCGCATCCCCAACAATAAACTTCCAAACATGGAAAAGATGAATCGTGGGTCTTGTGAAGAGAGAAGCGCATATGTAGAAGATACACCCATCTGTATAATATCTTGAAAAGATAATAAAATTGTAATACTTGCATCGAGCTTCTCAGAAATTAGTCCAATCCAAACAACAAAAAGGAGAAACGTCGTGTCACAATTAATTGCTCTAATATAATAAAAGAATACAATAAACATAAGGGAGGCGTTGATTTCGATTGACATTGCGGTTGTAAACAGTTGGATTGTATATCGCAAAGTTTGCAAACCCAAAGGAGAAACTCCCAAAACATTACCAAAATATCGTACTGAACTGGCACAATCCCTTTGCGGATGTAATTCCTTTGTTCCAATAACCTCCTTGCCCAGAAACTACAATATTCTGAAACAAAAGAGGAAGAAAACTACTGCCTCTGCTATTCCTCCGCGAGATGTGAGAACCGATCAAGTTCAGCATTTTCCAATATACAACAACCAAAAAATTAATAAGTCTCAAAGTCGATGCAAAAACGCAGCTTGTAAAATTTTACAGACTGGAAGTACATGAAATTTTAAGTGTTTCTTTGCTTAAATAAAAACAGAAACTGCTTTCTACAATTTCATGCTAAGTAAATCCATTTCAGCCAAATTATTAAAAAGACTAATTGTGAATTGAACCTAGACCGTCCTATTGAATTATTATATTTTTATTTAATATTTTTATATAAAATGTTTCATATTATTATGTTATATTTTGTATTTTTGAACGTGATAAATTGAGATAATGAAGTAAAGAAGTAGAATTAAATAAAAAAACTTGAATTTTTTTTATTACATAAAGAAATTTTAATTTTTATACTTCAGTGTACAATGTATGGAAATCCATGCACATGGTTTTTCCTCATTTTCCGGAAAACTGACTATAGGAAAACTGGATTATTTATTCTTTCATTTTTTTGATTAGATTCAATATTTTTAAATAATCTCAAAAATTTATTGATTTATCTTAAAGTGTGCTTTTAAGGGGGATCAGGAAGACCAATTATTTTATAATGTGCCCCGGGATCTGAATTATCTGTGTAGGGCACAATCTGCCATTTCAGGAAGACCTTTCAGCAATCGGTACAAGAAATTATGAAAAGAGGCGTTTTTGAGGTTATGAATGAATATTGTGTATCGTGAAAAATTCAAATTTTTAATAGGCCTGGCAACAAAAATTTTCATTCAGTTTTTTGACAACATCAACTCAGTACAAAATCTGATTTTATTTAAATTTGTTGGCTGATCAAATATTTCACGTTATATTGCATGTAATTTGAATTTTAATAGATTTGAAAATAACAGCTTTTATCCGGGTCCTACATATTGCTTGCAACACCCATAAGCCTCGTGGTTTTAAAATGAGCCTTGTTTTGAATTATCTAAGCGTTGAGAAGTCGGGTACATTTTGTTGTTTCAGGAAAGCATCACTGAAATCGGCGCAAGAAATTTCGAAATTAGACGTCTTCTGTTTTAAGTATTTCGCCAGACATCTAATATTGACTAAGAAGTCGCTTTTAGTTTTCATCCAATTTTTTAAATGTAATTTTTTGTAAAAATTTTAATGGAGAACGGCCGCAGAACCTGTACAAAAATATTATATCAACAAACGGATTAAATGTCACTAACTTCATCAAAATTCCAAGATATCCAAAAACTCATCAAATAAAGAGATAATTTGCTCCAAGTTGAGAAAGAGTTGTTTTTGTTATTTTTAGAACACTCTATTAAGAATGAGCTTAGGCTCGAAAAAGAGGAGACCAAAATTATATAAATGAGAATGAGCCACTTCAGGGAGGCATCACTGAAATCTGTCATTTCGTTGTAAGGGTCGGATTTAAAATTCACCCATTTTGAAAATGGCCGTAAATAATTTTAAGTATTTTCTTCTTTGATTCGCCCGATTTCTTAATTAACCTCGTGGTTTGAATTGTTAAAGTGTTAAAAATTTGAGTAAAATTTGCCATTTTAGGTTGATCTCTCTGAGATCAATGCAAGAAAATTAGAAAAAAATCGTTTTTTTCCATTTTAAGTAATATGGAAAACTTTGAGCTTAATTATCACCATGAACAGAGCTGATTTCTTAATAAAACTTAGGTAAGTGTTGATTAACTTAGTACAATTTGCCATTTCAAGGGAATATCTCTAAAAGATTGCTGCAATCCAGGAAGATATCTAGAGAGATACAATCGAAAAATTAAGGAAAATCTTAATCGTTATTTCTACAAATATTGTTCTGAAGGGTAATTTAATTTCAAATTTTGAACGGAAATTTCAATTTGTCAGAATATTTTAAAATAATAAAACTCCCTTTTCTAATTTTATTCCATAAAATGGATATTTCCATTCTTATTTTAGATTCTTATGCTTCTGGCCTTAACTTATTTAAACTTCAGTCAATGCTTCCTTGGCGAAAGCTTAAGCAATTATTCCACGATGTTAAGCAAAAAAAAAAAAAAAAGAAATCATTGCAACATTAAGATTAATTCCTACGCCGCATTAACGCCTACATAAGGAAATCATTTAAAACTTTCTAAATCTTATAATTACATTTCAAGCCTTGAATATTAGTTCAAACAATTAAATTTTGTATAAAGTTATTAACTCTGTGGCGTCAAGGCCGCAACTAAAACAATTTGGCATTTTATATACTTCGCTTATGGCATCTACGTTCATTTATATATATAACCCTTCTTAAACAAACAAACTGAATAGCTAATTAAATTAATTTTTGTAATTTGTATTTTTTTTTTAAGAAGAATTTACATTTTGAGTTATTTTCCCATCGCCGTTAAATAACAAAAAAAAAAAAATATTTCCGCCACACCACTACATTATACGTCCGCACAGTGAATCATAATCGTTAACTACCTGAACAAAATATTATTTTGTGGTTCTATAAAACAATAATAGCTATTTGTTTTAAAATATTAACGAATTAAAAAAACAAAAAAAAAAAAAATACATTGACGGGATAATAACAATAACCAGCCGACAGCAATATCCAATTTCACAATCAGCAAACCGCAAGCGATAAAAAATTATTGATTACTATTTTTACAAAATATAAATAAATAAAATATTTTTATGTTCACTATAATTTAATTAAATTTTAAATACGTTCAAATTTGAAGCCATTGAACTCTTCGTTTTATATTCTCATATAAACTGAATAAAATATTTATACTTTATGTAAAACAGGTGGTTTTCAAAAATACCCATTTGTCTTCGAATCCAATCGAAAATATTTATAAATAATATTTGTTGGGCAAAACATAAAAGTTTTCACTAAAAATCAACTTTCAATTTCCGGTGTGACGTTCCGTTAATTAAATTTACTCATATTTTTAAACAAAACAAAATAATAAAGTTTTTTTAAACACAATTAAATTTTCACTTTTCTAAAACATTGTTGTTTTTATTTTTTTGCATAATTTACACTAATAAATTAATTAATTAAATTAAATTAAAATAACACATTTTATTAATTTTGTTTTAACATTTTTTTTTTTTTGGTACAACCACATATTTAACACTTAAATTAATAATTTGGTAATTTTGTAAAATTATTTTTAATTTAGGAGAAAAAACTAAACACAACACACAGTAGAAAGAAGAAGATCATTATTATGGTAAAAGCAAAAAAATAATACCACGAAAAAAAAAAAAAAAGTTAAACTAACTCTGCAAGAAGGTGTTGTTAGAATATAGTTTGAGCATGTGTATATGATATTATGATACAAGAAATTTTTGTTTTATTTTTTTAAATAACAATAAAAAATAAAAAGTAAGAACTGAATTAAAAATATACACAACACGTTCCCATCATTGTATAATAATGACTTTTTTTTTTTTCTTTTTTAAAAATTCTTAATTTATTCTTTAAGCTTTTTATTTTTTAACAAATTTGCAGTGGCGTCTAAAAGAGAGAAAGATTATTATTTTTTTTTTTGTTTTATTATTATGAATTAGTATTATATGAAATTATGGTTGGTTGGGGTTTGAATACGTTCAAAACACATAAAAAAGAAAAGAAATGATGAAGAGTCAAGTAGACAAGAGAGAAATAGTTTTGAGTTCAATTTATTGGATATAAAAAATCTTTTCCGGCTGGATATTATAAATTAATAAGATGTATTTCCGTTGCTTTAGCAGGTGATACATACCAGAACTTTGAGTTCAATAACATATAATCCTGCTGAGAATGTTTACTATTTTGTATATTTATACAATGTTGAAATTAATGTATACATACTTATCAGCTGATCACTTTTACCTTTAGTCTTGTGCAGTGTGTTCATTGCTTCGTGAATGGATCTAGTACATTTGACAAAAAAAATTGTTGTGAATATATATTTGTTGTCAATTTACAAGTTGCATAGTAGTTATTACGACGTCGGTACAACCCAACAGTTATTCCTTAAAAACGACGTAACTAGTTTTCAAACCGGTATTTAAATGTCTGCTAGCCGCCTAGTAATAACATATAGTATATAACACACAACACACTCGAGATATTTGGGGTAGGCTCATCAAATATTTCACAAGAATAGAGGTTATATATGAACATCGCGAATAATTCAAATTTTAATAGATTTGACAACAACAATGTTTCATACAGTATTTTGACAACAACAGCTCACGACATTGATTTTATTCTAATTTGTTGTAAAATGAGTAACTAAAGAAATGCTTGAATATGAGCTAAATTATAACACACGACAATTTAATTATAGTTAAGTTTTTTCTAAGCTTTTAAAAACTTGAAAGCGCAAAAAGCTTATCCCAATTTATTTATCATAAACATTCTACAGGCTGTTCAAATATTTCACGAAAATAAAGGTTATGATTTAATATTGCGAGTTATTTAAATTTTAATAGATTTGACAACAACAACTTTTCATTCCGTATTTTGACAACAACAACTCAGTACAATAATTTTATTCGAATTTGTTGTAAAATGTGTAATAAAAATAAATGCTGGAATAATAATTAAATTTTAGCTGATGACAACCAAATTATAGTTAAGCTTCGTTTAGAGCTTTTAAAAACTTGAAAGCACATAAAACTTTCATCTGTTCAGTTATCATAAACACTCCATAATCTGATAAAATATTTTACAAAAATAGAGGTTATGATAGAATATCGCAGGTAATTCAAGTTTTGCTAGATTTGAAAACAACAAATTTGTTATTCAATATTTTGACAACAACAACTCAGAGCGTCCAACGAAACCGAATTATTTAAATTTTTACTAACGACAAATTAATCGCAGTTTGCTTAAGGGTTTCCAAAAGTCGAAAGCAAATAAAACTCTAAAATATACAATATAATTATCACAAGCACTCTATAGGCTGACCAAATATTTCACAAAAACCAATGTTATGATTGAATATCGCGAGTAATTCAAATTAAATAGATTTGACAACAACAATTGTTCATTTGATATTATTCTAGCGGTTTGGTGTCCAGAAATTTATTTATTGCAATTACTTTGCCTCTTTCTAATGTAAGGTTCCACTAAAGACTCGCCTAATACAGGCAAAAATAAATTAATTTTATTGGATTTATGTTAATTACAAAACGGAAATTGTTTAGTCCAAAATACGTATACAGCTATTCCGACTGCATCCGCGTATTCATAAAAAAATGCAATTGGTCACCGGTTGGTCTTTCGCTTGATCATATATTCATGAACAGGTTGGTTGGTGTAGATGATCAAGTCATGGTGCATCGTTGATATAAAAATTAGCGTTTAACCAGGTTCGGTTACATGGGACGCAAGTGTGATATTCTTGTTGAAGCCATATAATGTTGAATCGGTTTCCCGCTTTTTCTTTGGCAGTTGTTGACTTTCGGTTAATTCTTTACTTGTAAAGTAATTATCCATAGTTACGTTCCAATTTTTCCCAAAGTATAATTCAAACAGCTTCTCAACTACTTCTTTTACAAGCCCTACTGCTCTGATGTTACCAACCTTTCGCGTATAATAAAATCCGGTGAGGAAATAAGCTTTTTTCGAATCGCACAATCACCAACTTTGTATGTCACATTTGTAGGGTTTTGATCAAAATGAATAAATTTTAATATTTCCACAAATTTTCGTACACCCATGTGCGGTAGTTTTGAGCGTTTCAATTCATATTGCCAGCCGTTATAAATATTCCAAAAAAGGCATGTAACTCTACTATATATATATATATATTGGATTCCATTTCTTTGATCGACCATAAACTGCGAAAGCTCCTTTGCTGGTATATTTGACAATTTCTTCGCATACAGCGTCATCCACAAATAATTTGGAGCTTTCCAAAATATTATTCGAGGACAATCCAGATGGAAGAATTATTTTATCAACTTTCCCTCTTATGACTTAGGAGGTGCATTCTACTCGGCGCCGCATGCCTGGCTAGCCCGTGAGCTTAATCTTCCAGTAACTGTGTTTCTTCATCATACCGGTCTTTTAATATCTCCTTCCTATCCTTGTTATTACTCTCCAATAAAATAACACGTAAATCAATACACTTTTTATTGTTCACTTGCAGCTTAACAAGCATTTTCCGTTATTTTGGGCAGGCAAGGTCCTTAAAAGATGTCACAGAGTCTATCAAATTAGGAGACCACTACCCCAATTTAAAAATTGGTCACTGCTACATAAATCTTCCACTCTCATGCCGCCAAATCACCCACGTGTTGAACAGAAATGAAAGTCGTACCCGCCTTTTTCACCTTCGACCTTTAACAATTAGATCCAGTTAATTTGTGCCATTTGGCCGGATATGTTGTAAAGTGATGTGAGCAGCGTGAGAATTGGCTGACCAGTGCTTCGGTCTAGACCATTCGAAAATACAAAATAATTACAACACAGACAATACCAAATCAGAATTAACGTTAATTATCTTTTGCCACTAAATCCCACTTCCTTGTCAAGGAATGTTAAATGATATATATTTCCAAATGTTATACGATATTATTTGCCACCAGCAAAGTATTTTACAAAATTTAAAAATTTAAATACCATAAAAATATTTCTTCGATAAGTTTCACATTACCTCAGAAAAAAGATCAACAAATTTATATGAAGCCTGACCTGCCCCGCAACACTTCACTCTGCTTTACATTTTGTAAACAGGTAGATAAGGAATTGTCAAATTTATCACCAACATAACAAAATTATCATCGTTTCCGTTTTTGAGAAAATTTATTTTGCAATTTTCTCTTCCACTGCAACCCCCTTTATTCTAAACTCGAATGGACCTAAAAGTTAACACAATCAGCTTATTACTAAAATCTATCTTGATACAAAGTTTAAACGAAAACCATCAATATTTGGGTGAATGGCTGGCAAAATCATTTATGACTGGAAGGATGGAAGAATGGATACGTCACTTTTCAAATCGATGTTTCGCGGTACTGGTAACTTAATTCGTCTCGAAATGTGAAATCCTTAACAAATTTTTTTCGCAATTACAGATCTTGTAAGATACAAACAAATACCTTGAAGAATTTAATTCCAAATAGAGGCTCATAGGCTTTGTTGTGCTCTTTAGGGTTAATGTAAAACAGAATTACCTTGTTACTCACGACAATTTAACCTACAACTTGTTACTCACGACAATTTAATCGTTTAAACTTGACAGCACATATTTCTCTGGCATATTTTATTTTCATAAATACTCTATATTCTGATCAAATATTTCACGGAAACGGAGGTTATGATTGAAGTATCATTCAGTATTTTGACAACAACAATTCGGTACAATAATTTTATTAGAAATTGTTGTAAAATAGGTAACTAAAAAATTTCGTGACAAAGAAATTAATTATTACTGACGACATATTCGTAGTTAAGTTTCTTTTAAGCTTTTTAAAACTTTAAAGGAGAACAGGCTCTTAATTATTTAATTTTTATAAACACTCTGTAGGCTGATTAAATATTTCACAAAAATAAACGTTATCATTGAATATCGCGGGTAACTCAAATTTTAATAGATTTGACAACAATAATTTTTCGTTCGGTATTTTGACAACAACAACATGGTGCTTTATTTGATTCGAATTTGTTATAAAATGTGAAACTAAAAGAAATACTTGAATATGATTTAAATATTTACAGATGGCAATTTAATCGTAGTTGAGCCTCGCATTTCAAAACTTGAAAGCACTTAAAGCTCTCACCTTTTAAATTATCATAAAAACTCTTTAGGCTGCACATATATTTCGCAAATTTTACTTTCAAGTTAATTCCAATTGGAATTTAGGTTAAATTTTTCACTTTTCAGATAGCTTTGTCAGGTATCGGTCTATGTTTTGGGCATGTTTCCCTTCATTATTTAAAAATTGTGTAGCTCTGGTACCTTAAAAAAACATTCTGCTGTTCTACCTTTAAAAAATTTCGCAGAATCATGCCCTCATTTTCGAATAACTTGGCCAAGTGCCGCCATATGTAGCCTATTCACAATTGTGATTTGACTTTATTTTACAAAAATTGGCAAATTCAGAATAAATGTTGCTCCGCTCATCCTAGAGACATTCACACGCAAAATCACCAGTCTATATTTGCAAACCTGATAAATTGTGATGAAAATTAACTTAATTCATGGAATTTAGTATTTAACCGATTTCCATAAACAAATTTTAATAATTGTTTACTAGTAGATTCCCCATGAGCTGAATCGAGTATACTTCAAATTTGAAACTTTTTGTAATTTTGAAAATCGATAAAATAAAAAATTGTAATACGATTTATTTGTATATTTTCCAATTGGAACACATTAATATGGTGACGAACCCTTTTATTCAAATAGTTCAGCGTTCACCTATGAGCAACTTTCCGAACAATGCAGCTTTTTTGTACACCTCATAATGAAGAAATCTGCTTATTATTATGGGTCAATACTGCATTCCTGTAACCTCTATTTGTGTTCCATCTTTACAAAATACACATAGAATCTGCAAAATAACACATAATTTCGAAAAATTTCTAAACATCTTAAAAACGTTTGTATTAAGTGTCACATCTTACGAGTATGTAGTAATTTTTAACGTAATTTCCGGATTAATTAAAAATTATTTCATGTAACTCGGATAGTTTCCGATATTCTCGAAAAATGTGTCTGAGTGACCGACCATTGCCCAAACCTAACTTTAATTAAATAACCCAACACTAAGCAGATCACTAATTCAGTAACATGCAACAAACAATCTGGCCAATTTCGAGGAGTATTAGGAAACATGAAAAATCTAGAAAGACTCGAATAATGCTACAATTCTAGAAACAAATCGATAATCAGAAAAAAAAAATTCAAATATTCCCGAAAAACTCGAGGAAGCTTAGGAAATATCACGAAACCTCTTATATCTCGAATGAAATTTAAATTCAAGAATAATTTCGATCCCAGTGAGAATATGTCGACAATGCAGCTTTAGTGAAGTAATTTAATTAGAGTGAACTGCGATTAGTTATCCATGGAAATAGTATCAGGTCAGGTTCCAAGTGTCTAGCCCGGCAAAATTCGTTTTAGCGAAAAGCCCTTATTAAATTTAAAAATTTATATAAACTCAACTTCCACGTATCAGGTCTGGAAGACGGTTCAATGAAAGGGCATAGCCAATAGTTATCACTGGAAAATATATCATGTTCGTTTTAATGTGGGGAGTAGAGAAAATTCGTTTGAGAGAAAGGCCCTTAATATAAATTTGCCGGCCTCTCCATATGATTCTTGATCTGACACTTTTCCTAGGGATCAATATTTATTGGCATTGCACTCTAATTGAACCATTTTCCAGACCTGATACTTAAAGGTAGAGTTACCTACAAGAAACTTGATCTGATTTTTGCTAGGGATTGGCAAGGCACTCTAATTAAACCAATTCCCAGATATGACACTTTCTTCGAGGGGCACCCCCAAATTTTTTAATTTTTTATTGAGCTTCTCCCATGAAACTTAATGTGCAATTCCTATGTTAAGCAATGACAAATCAAAATTACCCCATATCCAGCCATAAAATCACTAAATTGAATTACCAGTAGGTATATATGTTGTTTAAAAGATTCTAGAGTGTGTTAAAGAAATTGTTAGATTGATCAATTTCCGGTATATTTCACTGCCAAACTAAATTGTTATACACCCTAATAGGCAAGAAGCCCGTGATCAAGTTTAGAAAGATCTAATTAATAAATTCCAGTTAGAAAATATAACGAAACAAATTATTTGCAGCTTAGTTTGAAAATCACAAAATATTAAAAATACGAACCAAATTCAATTCAGAGTGTTAGGTTAACATATTAAAATCCGATTCAAACTACTTAAATTGAATCTGTTTCACCACACAGACTCACTCCTGGCCTGCTTTTCCGGAAATATGGGCAGCAAAGGACGGTGGTAAAACATGTTTAAATCATAAAAATTTCTAAATTTCCTAGTTCTGTAAAATATTTTCCAGTTCATAAAATTCTATCAGGTAGGTCACATAGACTGACATTTGACTGCCAAGTTATCCAAAAATGTAAACCAAACCCTATGAGCATCTTTAGGGTGGGCGAAACGAAAATTGTTAATCATGTAAAATTACAAAGTTCATCACAATTTGATTAGGTGAGCTATGTAGACTGGCATTTGGCCAAAAAATCATTCAAAAATAAAAAACTTCAAAATTACCGAATTAAAAATTAATAAAAGTTAAAGTTCAGTGGAATTAAGTTGTTTTTTAACCGAATCTGAAAATGATAGTAAGAATCAGCATTATCAAGGTTAGGTGAATTTTGCATATAATCTAATTGTGTAATTTTTTGTAGTTGTTTTTAATCAATATCTTCACTATGATAATAATTTATGTAATAATGGCACTTGTAGACTTTAAGGGGCAAAACACTAATTGGCTAATTTCCTGTAAGAAAAAATAATTTTAATAGGCCGCAATACCTTTTATGATATTACCCGCCACTGATAACAACAATAAATAATTCAATTCCACCGGGAAATCAAAATCGTCTTTGAATTAGTAATTAAATATCAACACAAACAATCTATATGATCTCCACATAATATTTACGTATTCAGTTTTATTCTAACCCATTATTCTTTGATGCTTATTTACACACATCAAACCAAAAAAAAAAAAAAAAGTTAAATAATTCTTTCTTATTATTAAAAAGTAAAATCATTTCTATAAAGTATTATGAAAACACACATTTATATATATGTTTCAAATCAATTTCTACTCGTCTGGATGTACGTTGAAAATGAAACAAACCGTTTCATTTATATAATAATATACATTTACTTGATGTTGTTGTTTATTAAGTCGGGTGTTTACTGAATTGGAAAGGAATCACTAGCTGACTGCCTCTTTTTTTTACAAAAATTGTATAATTTTTTTTTTATACTTAATAAAATTTATATTAAGAAAGGAAGTTGGGAAAAAATTACTAACACACACAACCTTTCAAACCGAACGCAAAAAAAAAAACAGTCTGAGAAAGAAAGGTTGTATAAAATTGTATCGGATAAGAAAGGCAATATTACCACCGAATATATATGCAGCATGAAATTAGTACTTAACACAGTTCGTGAATTCTGATTTATAAAAATCTTAATGTTCTTCTCATTAGTGTTTGGAACATAACAAAAATTTTGTAATTTGATAGCTTCATGATCGTAGCCGTATTTTATTTGTATATATGAAGCAGATGTTTTATGAACGAAATCAGATTATGTTTAATTTTCTGATTAAATTACTTATGTTTTGATTGTTTTGCCACTGTTCAATTAAATAATATCCTGTTGCGATTTCATTTTCAAAAAATTAACCCTTTATAACAAAAGAAGTTCCGGGTTGTTGAATTAAACTGTACCACACTGTGCTTTAGTATCCTTTAACTTTTTGTTTATACATACGTTATATATTACAGCAGTGTCAAGTTAATAATTTTAACGTATGTACATATATAATACACCACACAACAACAACAAAAAAAAACCGAATTAACAAAACAAATCACAAATTTCCTGGCCACCACCATCAACCGCTATGCCGTCTTACCTATACACTGTGCATACCACTGTGTATATAAAAAACGACACCATACAAAATTAGTTTTACAAGAAACGGAAATTAGATTAATCTGATTGTATTTAGAGATAAATATTTTGTTTTTTTTTTTGGAACAATACAAATTAAAATACAAAAGTAGAAATTCTTATCGAATATAGATCTTATAAGTGTATATGTCGTTTATATATACGGACAAACAAAAAATTTTGATTTGATTAAGATAAATTTCGATCCTGTAAGTAGTATTTTATGGTATTTTCGATATAATATTTATTCGGTATACCACACACAAAAAAATTCCCAAAATGAAAAGCTTTTAATTGACAATGTTGAGTGTATCAAAAACAAGCAAATAGACAAAACAATGTTTTATTAATTCTAATTAGCAACTTCTCTAATAAATCTAAGCACAGTTGGAATTTTTTTTTTAATAGATCCATAATTTGATTATAAGTATGTTGTATGGGTATGTATATTCTAATTTAATTATGGCAATAAATTTATTGGTATTCACATGCAAATAGTTTTTGTATTATGTTTCGATATGATATTGATTTGAAATATAACTTAATTATTGTTTTGTACAATATTTGCAATTTCTGGATATTTTATAATTTAATATTATGTACATAAACATACATTCTAGTTTTATTTTATTTTATTATTATGAAATGGTTTGTACTTTTATATTAAGTATGTTGAACGTAATTAATGTGGGAAATTTTATTTGTTTTTATGTTTCGTAGACTATTTATTAAAAAAAATCATTGTTAATTAATTGATAAGTAAGTATATACCGTGAACAAGTTTTGGTTGTGTAATTTTAGGGCTCTGAAGCAGTGATTCTTAATTTTTCAGAGTCTTAATAGGGAATATAATAATTTCAAATATTATAGATTTAAAAATATTAGTAAATTAGCAGATTTAACTTTTCGCAAATTCGAATGTGTAAAATTAATTTGAAACGCAAGCAATATGATTTTGTGCATGAAGTGGAAAATTAAAAATTTTTCAAAACACATTTAATGAGCTTTTGTTTGCGAAATGTTTTAATATGATATCTTGGCCAAAAAGAAAGGGATTTTAAAATTAAAGGTCGTCATACGTGGTAATTTTAATTAAGGAATTTGTATTTTTTGGTTTAAGAAAAAAAAATTATTTTTTAGTATGTTGTGAAAGGTACATAATTTCAATTTATGTCCGTTTTGTTATTTATTGTTTAAGTGGCAATTACAGTATGCCTTAAGAGATCACATATCTAAGCGATTGTGGTGCCAATTGACGTGAAAAATACTTTTTACTTTCTTTTACTCTAGTAAAATAAAGTATAGTAATCATGAAAATTTTGGACCTTGAGATTATCAGAGATTTATTTGTTTTGAGGTCCCCTGAGTCCAAAAAAGTGCGTTTCGAAATGGTGTCTGTCTGTTTGTCTGTCTGTCTGTCTGTCAGTCTGTCAGTCTGTCAGTCTGTCTGTGTCCTCTCTACAGCCCATATGGTTTAATCAATCGAACTGAAATTCCAGATTTTAGCTTTTTAGATAAATTGGGAGGTCCCAGTGAATTTTACTCCAAATCGGCTACCCGGAAGTGGCCACTCCCTTGGTCCAGAAAATTTGTTTTGCAAATATCTTAAAAAGTATAAGGTTTACAAAAAACTACTTAATACAAAATGTTTCCAAAAATAAAAAAACAAATAAAAATAAATAAAAAAAATAAAAAAATAAAATTTCTCAAAATTCTCTGTTCGTAATAGAAAGTCGTGTGTTGGCCACACCTCAATTTTAACTAGGTAATTAAGGAACCTATTCCATGTGCAACAGCGAAATCTTTATCATCATTGTTGAGTGCGATTTCCAAAAAAATAATTTCGTAGAACTTTTATTAAAAGAACGATCCGTATGGATTTGGGATTTCTAACTAGGTAATTAAGGGACCTATTCTATGTGCTAGCGAAATCTTTATCATCATTGTTGGCAATGGCCAACATTGGCCCTTGCGATTTGAGTGCGATTTCCAAAAAATAATTTCGTAGAACTTTTACTAAACAAACGATCCGTATGGATTAGGGAACTGGGTAATTAAGGGACCTATTCCATGTGCTAGCGAAATCTTTATCATCATTGTTGGCAATGGCCAATAATGGCCCTTGGGATTTGAGTGCGATTTCCAAAAAATAATTTTGCAGCACTTTTACTAAACGAACGATTCGTATGGATTAGTGTTTTTTAACTAGGAAATTAAGGGATCTATTCTATGTGCTAGCGAAATCTTTATCATCATTTTTGAGTGCGATTTCCAAAAAAATAATTTCGTAGAATATGGATTAGGGTTTTCCAACTAGGTATGGATTAGGGTTTTCCAACTAGGTATTTGAGGGACCTATTCTACGTTCTAGCCAAACCTCTGTCATCATTGTTGGCAATGGCCGATATTGCCCTTGGGAGTTGAGTGCGATTTCCAAAAATAATTTTGCACAAGTTTTACTAAACGAACGATCCGTATGGATTAGGGTTTTTTAACTAGGAAATTTAGGGACCTATTCCATGTGCTAAATTTTACTAAACGAACGATTCGTATGGATAAGGGTTTTCTAACTAGGTATTTGAGGGACCTACTCTATGTTCTAGCCAAACCTCTGTCATCATTGTTGGCAATGGCCGATATTGGCCCTTGGAAGTTGAGTGCGATTTCCAAAAATAATTTTGCAGAACTTTTACTAAACGAACGATCCGTATAGATTAGGGTTTTTTAACTAGGTATTTGAGGGACCTATTCCATGTGCCAGCGAAACCTTTGTTATCATTTTTGGCAATGGCCGATATTGGCCCTTGGGTGTTGAGTACGATTTCCAAAAAATAATTTTGCAGAACTTTTACTAAACGAACGATTCGTATGGATTAGGGTTTTTTACTTTCTTTTACCCTAGTAAAATAAAGTATAGTAATCATGAAAATTTTGGACCTTGAGATTTTTAGAGATTTATTTGTGTTGAGGTCCCCTTAGTCCGAAAAAGTGCATTTCGAAGTGGTGTCTGCCTGTCTATCTGTCAGTCTGTCAGTCTGTCAGTCTGTCAGTCTGTCAGTCTGTCAGTCTGTCAGTCTGTCAGTCTGTCAGTCTGTCAGTCTGTCAGTCTGTCAGTCTGTCAGTCTGTCAGTCTGTCAGTCTGTCAGTCTGTCAGCCTGTCAGTCTGTCAGTCTGTCAGTCTGTCAGTCTGTCAGTCTGTCAGTCTGTCAGTCTGTCAGTCTGTCAGTCTGTCAGTCTGTCAGTCTGTCAGTCTGTCAGTCTGTCAGTCTGTCAGTCTGTCAGTCTGTCAGTCTGTCAGTCTGTCAGTCTGTCAGTCTGTCAGTCTGTCAGTCTGTCAGTCTGTCAGTCTGTCAGTCTGTCTGTGTCCTCTCTACAGCCCATATGGTTTAATTAATCGACCTGAAACTTCATATTTAAGCTTTTTTGATAAATTGGTAGTTGTCAGTGAATTTTACTTCAAATCGGCTAACCGGAAGTGGCCACTCCCTTGGTCCAGAAAATTGGTTTTCCAAGTATCTTGAAAAGTATAAGGTTCACAAAAACTACTTATTACAAAATGTTTCCAAAAATTAAAAATAAATAAAAATAAAAAATTAAAAAAAAAAATTAAGAAAAAAAAAAAAATTTCTCAAAATTCCCTGTTCGTAAAAGAAAGTCGTGTGTTGGCCACACCTCAATTTTTTTACTTATTTTGAGTAAAAAAATGTAGAAAACTTTAATTAATGTAAAATATAGTAAGCAACTGTAAGGAATGTAGAAAATGTAATAAAATGATGTATACTGAACGTTGCAAAGAAATAAGCATCAATTATTTTAGAAAGAGATGTGGAAATTCTAAAATGCGCTTCTAACAATAAATTTATCTGGGGAAGCGATGAAGACTGCAATTTTTCAATAAATTCAATAAATAGTTTGTATATTTTGTACGGTAGTGCAGACAGAGGGGTTCCAGAATTAAATAACAATATTCTAAAAAATAACCGTACGTCTAAACGTATATATAGTATTTAAGGGACTAGCTTGCTTATTATAAAGAGTAATATTGTGTGTGTTCGAAAATTACCTAAACAGCAATTTTTTACCAATTAAATCCTTTCAAATACTAAAATCGTACCAGAGCAATCAAAGCATAATACTATATTTATTGATTCGTTTACCTTAAACGATTGTGATATATTGGATAATTTGATAGCAAATATCTATAGAAAATATTTGAAAGCAGTGTCAATCTTATCAGATTATTCGATATTATTCACTTTTGGCTGAAAATAATCTAGACGCTATTTCAAAACTTCCGTAGCTATGATTTTCGTGACTTTCAAAATCGGATCAATAATTGTCAAGCACTTATCTGATGATAGTATAGGAGACAGCACTGCAACGATACTAAACAGTATCTTTTTGACGTACTATAGATAGAAAGATATTCAAACCAGCAAAGACCAGACTTAAACAAACTGAATTATTATGTTGCGTAAAATGAATGTCAAAAGCTTTAAAAAGTTCAAAATCTGCAATCGTCCTCCGATTGCAGTTCTTGGTACTTCTAATGACAGGTTTCGGGACTTACAATTGTTGTCGTAACGTAGTACGACTTTACCTGTTGTTTTGGTAATGTTTCATTTAGTAATAGATGGTATGTATACAGAGTGTTCAATTTTAAACTACGCACCTGAATATCTCGTTACGGGAGCCACTATTTTAGTAATAGCTTTTACAAGAACCGTTTTGCTCAATAATATAAAATAATCAGCAAATAACGAATTTTAATAGGGAATGACTTAATTTAAAGTTGTTGAGATTACGACCTAACGTACTAAGCTAGTAACTTTCGAGATTTCTGTTTAAAAATTAAATTTGACCTTCAAATGACCTTGTCACTGTCGAATTCCCCTCCAAACCCAAAAGCTTTTGCTATACGTATTTTTGGATTAGTTGTTCGCCAGACGAGATATTCAGGTGCGTCGGTTAAAAAGGGGCACCCTGAATATTTTATAGGTTTTGCACTTCAAATTCAACCTTTTACAAAACATAATCATTCTTTTCAAAATCAAATTCACCTTTATCCAAATCAAATTCATCTTTATTCAACACATATTTATCCTTTTCCAAATCAAATTCAACCGTAGATAATATAAAATCAACATAATTTATATAATTTAATAATTTTACTCTATTTAAACTGTGCAAAATAATAAGATGTTATAAATAATAAAATAAGTAAACCTTTACTATAATATAATAGGGAAATAAAATTCATTTTAAAATTCGCCATATAATTTATGATAAACTTCACCTTAGATGTCATCGTAAAATTCACTGTAAATTCAACCTAAAATTCATTCCCAAATTTACCATGTAATGTCTTCTTAACTAAAAATCACCATTAAATTTTCCTTAAAACACACCTTAAACTTCATAGTACAACAAAGCCTTAAAGTTCATCCTAAAATTTACCCCAAAATTAATCCAAATTCTCCATCAAATTCATCATAAATCACCCAAAATTTATTTTAAAATACTTCCTAAAATAACGACAAATTAATTTTGAAAATTACCCTAAAATTAACGCTAAAATTTTACATAAAATTTGCGATAATGGGAAAATTAGCCGATAATTGTAAGTGCAGATTAAATGTGATCAAAAGGATGAGTAAACCAAAACGGGGGGCTCACCCTAGCGTGACTGATATGCTGCGAAAGGCGCTAGTGTTTTCCAAAATTGCTTATGGGTTGTGTGTGTATGGTGATGGATCTAGGGTCGGGTTTGAAAAATTAATGAAAGTTGAGAATGCATGTGCTAGAGTGGTATTGGGGGCGAGTAGTTCTAACCCAATACATACTCTATGGTCCGAAATAAGTGATTCACCTCTCAATTATAAGAGGGAATGGATCATCGTGCGAGAGACTGAGCGAATGTTAACCAAAGATAATTTGTTAGTGAATGAGATAAAAGTAAGATTAGAAGGAGGAACGGATTACCAAAAAACGTAACGGTAGAAAATACTGAAGGAAAATATGAATATATTTTCCAAAATTAGACAAGTAGGTCCAAAAGTTCCTCCCGAAAATCTTGCTGTGTGCTTGAATTTTGGACGCATAACAAAAGGGATGATGAATGAGTTATCGGTTAAGAGAGAATTTCGAATAATGCAACTGAATTATTTTGCAAATGTGTATATACAGATGCTAGTGTTAATGAGGATCGATTGGGTGTAGGAATTTACATTCTGGCAATGAAAAAAGAGAAAATGTTAAGATTGAATGGTAGCATCTGTATAATGAATGCAGAATTGATTGGAATTATGGAAGGAATCAAGTTGGCAAAGAATGAAGGGAGGAGGAAAGTAGTTCTATTCTCCGATTCCATGAGTTGTTTAGTATTGATAATACAGGGAGGGGGTACACAGGGCAGTGTGTCTGTAGAAATTATGTATGAGTTTCTTCAATCTTGTGGGAGTGAGGTGATTCTACAATGGATACCTTCACACCTACAAATTAAAGGTAATGAAAGAGCCGATATGCTTGCAAAAAGGGGTTGAATGCTTGAAGAGATAACAGATTATAAATTCATGGATGCAAGAGATGTACTTCGGATATTTCAGAACCTGTGGAGAAAATGGGAGAATGAATTTATGGAAAAGAGTAGGGTAAAAGGAAAGAAGTACTTTGAAATAAAAGGAGACACTACAATGATAGGAACGATGGAACGGATGAGATTGAATCATGGTAATTGGAAAGAATGCTTAAAAAAGCGTCATTTGAGTGAGGATCATTTATGTGAAAGCTGTTTGGTTGTGGGGGACATTTAACATTTAATCCTTAAATATTCCAAATTTAGCCAAAATAGAGGAATGTTCGATGTTCTTATGAATGCAAGAAACTTGAATGAATTTTTACGAATGGGGAAAAATGAGTACAAGATAATGTATGAATTTATCGAGCTGAGTGGTATAACGGTATGAAAGTGGATCGCTGTATGAAAGTTGATTGAAAGGAAAAAAAAATAATAAAATAATTAAAAAATAAAAATTGGAAATTTGAAATCGGGCCAGAAGGCTCCTTTTTTGGAGCTAGTGCCATAATAAAGATATAAAAAAAATACCCTTTAATTTAACCTACCCTAGAAATCACCCTAAAATTAACTGGAAAACCCTCTCTTTAACTAACGTGGAACTTCACTCTAAAATGCATACTAAGTGTCGGGAATGCTAAGCAAAAACACTTAGAAGCTTAAATAACGATTTTATCAAATTTAAGAATTCTGGAATTTGAAAATTTTAATAGTGGAATAATTAATTTAGGCCAAATTTTTTATATATAAATTCAAATTCATTATTGATTTGGAATTTGGAATTATTGATTTTAGAAATTACCAAACTTTATAACGTAGTTTGGAAATAAAATCAATTAGGAAATTTAGGAAAATTTAGAAGATTTATATTGGAGGATTATTAGAATTCAATAAAATTACTGCGGATTTGATCTAAATCTTATATTTATATCTCTGATATTTAGAGAATTTTTACAACAGTTCTGAAATTTTGAATTTTTATTAGGAATTAGACATTTAGAGTGCTAGATAAAACTAGTTTCTCCCCAGCTTACCGGTACAAACAATTTAATGTTAACTAGTTTATCACTGAATCGAGAAAAACTATTTTTACGGCGCGGATCAATATCAAATATTTCGAATAAAATTTCTCTCAAAAATATTGGTCATACAGAATCTCAAAAATTCTAAATACGAATTATCAGAGAGTCAAATAACTTTAATCCGATGTTTTAAATTTTAATGTGATATTTTACCGAAGTGAAATTCTTCTAAATGTCACAAGGTCGATCACATAATCAATCCTAGGGGTCAGTGATATAAATAACAGGTAATTTATAAATACGGCAAGTTGCATTAAATTTCAAGGACGAAATCTGTTCAACAAAAATCAAAAGATTGATATTCGACTATGGTTTCTGGGATCTCTATTGTTTAGGCCTTGAACGTAAAATGTGATGTGGTCGATCCTAGGGGTTGGCGATATAAATATCAGGCAAAAACAAAACCTCCCAATTAAATAATTTCAAAGTTATTGTTTTATTTTACATAATCAATGCATATCTTTCAATTTATCAGGTCCCTAAGTTTTAAACTATTCAATATTTGAAAATATGTTTGTTCTTCATGTTTGTTTCAAATGTGTTCCCCTTTAATTATTTTTGAGTCACTTACACTACAGTTTCATAATTTGTGTTCGGTTTAATCATATGCGATTTTCGCTTTCATTCTTACCGGAATATCGGTTTCATTTTTTATATGAATTTTTTTATTTACCCCCGTTAATAATGTTTTCACATCTAAAACAGTTAGAAAAATGCCGGTTAAATTTGTTATTGCCCAATTAGAAGAACAATTCTATAGCTGCGGCTAGCTCTCTAGGCATTGAATTTATCCATATATGGATCCATATTACGTATACGTATGACAATATGACAATAAAAGATGGATTCGTCAAAATATTAGCATGCTGCAGTCAAAGGCTTTTCAACTGGCTTTTAGAAATTTCTATATTCCAATCATTAATGCTGGTCGTCTTACTCAGCAATGGGTAGTAGATTCATATTTGCAAGTTGAGACAAATAATTTGAATTGCATTCGTTTCGGTCAGAAAACGTTGCAAACGGGATTTTACCAAGGGCTTGCAGATCATATGTGGCAAATTTTTAACTTAATTCCGGCATTCCAGTGATTCTGCCATCGTCATGTGAAGGTTTATCAAGAACATGACAGAAACGTGCAATGTTACAATGTCAACCTTTAGATAATTCGGCTCGATTGTTCTTTTCGTTAAAGTTATGTCAAATCTGAAATGGCCTGAAATTGTTATGAACCTCCAAAAGGAGAAACCACATCTGATCGTCCAGATTTAGTTGTTCAAGTGTTTGAATTAGAATTAAAGATCATAATTGAACACTTGACGAAGCACGGTCTGCTTATAGAAAGTCCCTGGCATTTGTATACTTAACTGAGTTCTAAAAACTATAAATTCTACATGACCACCTATCAATTATTGCAAAAGATAAATTTAAAACTTCTGAAGCATAAGTTACAGATATTTACACCGAGCTAAGGGTGCATAAGATCGCCTTCCATTGTATTATGCATGAACCATGCGGGCCCGACAATCCACATGCTCCATGCTTGCAAAATAATAAATGCAAGAAAATCTTCCTTAACAAATTTCAGGATACGACTATAGCAAACATAAATGGATATCCTTTGTATCGGCGTCGCCACGAACCGACAGCAATAAAATACGACAGATCGCTTGGAATAATAAGACTGTAAGTTCATCCTCCATAACAACGGAATACTATTTTTGAAGAAGGTCGGGAAAATAAAGCTTTAAACAACGCTCAAAATGGAATCACTAGACTTACAAATTTCCAGTATACAAAAATCCCTTACCACATGTACCGTCGAGGAGCGCGGCAAAAAAGGTTTGGGAGAATGTACACAGTATGAGCAAATGATTCGTTTTTGTTTGCGAATGATTCTTCTTCACGTTCCTGGGGTGACATCATTTTGAATTATTTTGAATATTCAAACTTCAAGGATGCAGAATTTCATCGTAATTTGTTAGACTTAGAAGACGACTGGGAGAAATGTTTAGATAAAGCATTAGGTTTTTATATATGATACCAAATGAGGCAAGCTTCTTTGGGATAAATTCATGTTGGATTTGGGTTTAAGTTTTTTGCGATATTATGACAGTGAAGCAACAAGTAATTTGATGTGCTGCGTCCAGATAGTGGTGAGGATGCTAAGTTTGGTCTACCTCAATCAATGGAAACTCGGAATATTCCTACACAATTCAACGTTCTTGTGAAAGAAGAGAAAGCAGAAACTCGCATTCGAAATTTGAATCCGCAGCAATTGGCAGCATTCACAAACGCCTTATTTTCGCTATACGTAGATTTCGAGAATAATGAGGGGGCTGTTTCTTCTTAGGTGGCCTAGAAGGAACCAGCATGATAAACCTTTACAATATGTTAATACATTTTAATAGAGGTATTGGACAAGTGGATGCTAAAAGGTGGCCGTACAGTTCACAGCGCCTTAAATTACCATTACCAGGGTTGGAAACTTGAACATCTAACATGAACAAAACAATTTACAGTTGAAATCATTCGTAATATTTTATAAAAAAATTATCCAATAGAAATTATACAATTGAGATCCCATAAACTATAGTCGAATATCATTATTTTGATTTTTGTTGAACAGATTTCGTCGTTCAAATTTGATGCAACAAGGCACATATACATTACCCAGTTGTTTATATCGCCCACCCCTAGGATTGACCATTTGATATTTTACATACAAGGCCTATGTGATAGACATCCCAGAAACCATAATCGAATATCAATCTTTTGATTTCTGTTGAACAGTTTTCGCCATTGAAATTTGATGCCAGATGCCGTATAAATATTGCTTGTTATTAGTATCGCTGGCCCCTAGGATCGACCATTTGACATTTTACGTTCAAGGTCTATACAAAATAGATCCCAGAAACTATAGTCGGGTATTAATCTTTCGATTTTTGTTTAAGGAATTTCGACGTTGAATTTGGTGCAATTTTATATAAAATCAGAATGTAAAGCCAATGAACCATTATTAACTGCTTTGGATTTCTCTTTAAAGATGATTATTTGAAAAATCTTGTCTTTAAAAATGGCATTTAGGCGAATACTCGTGAGTTACCAACATATACATAAAATATATCCGTATACGGAAAATTTGGGATTTTATTTTGGGTAGTATTTTATAGGCATGATATTTTCATAAATGATGAATTTGGTTTGGAAAAGATTTAACTTGATTTGGAAAATAGTCAATATGTTTTGGATAAAGGTGAATTTGATTTGGATAAAGGCGAATTTGATTTGGAAAAGGCTGAATATGTTTTGGATAAAGATGAATTAGATTTGCAAATTGATGAACCTGATTTGTAAAAGGTTGAATTTGGAGTGCAAAACCTATATACTTTACTAATTATCGGAATATCCGTGTTTTTGTGTTTTTTAATTGATTTGTGTAATTTCTCTCAATTGTGCTTTTAGTAACGTTTTCTACATTTTCTTGGTAGTCAGAAATGTGATGTAAAAATATAACACTTTACACGTAAAAACTTCATGAAAAACGTATTATAAAAAATCGATCGCAGTCGAGCCAATGTTACATCAATGCATCCAAACCATTGAATAGGAAAACGATTAACGAATAATAACCGATTTACATTCAACGAAATTTACGTTCGTAAAAAAGTTGCAACATAACATAGAAAAAGATAAAAACAGCTAGAGATTAATCGTCGGAAACAAAAAAATAGTCTTTGTAGGCTTTCCAGCGTTTAAAATTACTCTTCAGTGTGTTTTTATTCCCTTTCTTCTAGTTTTAAATGAATTCTCCAATTCTCTTTTCTCTTTTTCGATCAAAATAGTAAACTAAAAATCCACGAATACTATTCAATAACAAATGAATAATGAGCGAGAAAAAGAAATAAAATGAGAGAATCGATCTACTGAATAGAATAGAAATATATTTTGCTTCTGTTTTGTTCACTGCTGAATGAATAATTAGTGAATAATTTTTGGATAGTATTTAAATGTACAAGTTTTATTAAAGGTGCAAAATGGTTTTGATTTATTTTTGCTGCTATATCGAGGATTGAGTTCGAACAGTGATAATTTTGGCCAAAAATTCGAATATTTTATGATAATTTGGTGTAAAACGATAAATTTTATTTTCCTTATGCGCAACTTAAACAAAATTAATCTTCCATTCTTTAGTTTCACTCTCCCCTTTGTTTGAATAACGAATAGAATATTTCGTAGTATTGAATTGACTGAGTAGCGAATATTTTTTTCTTTTCTTCTTTGTTCGACGCAAAATAAATAATCATCAGAATATGTTTTGCTTTCTACTCACTGTTCAGATGAATCAGTTGTAAAAATTATTATTCGATGTGTAGAAAGGAAATAACAAATTTTACAGGGCGAGTTTTAAAACGCTGAGGCTTTCCCTTCAAAGAGTAGGTAATAGCCGTGTTTTCCATAAGAATTGCACTAGAACTCGATAAACTTTAAATTCCTTTTATTCTATGTAAAACGAAAAAATATAAATTCACAAAGCACGAATGTGTAGTGTATTTGATATAATTACATATTTTAAGTTTAAAAATTTCCCCCTTCAGTTATTTCATCAATATTTCCTTATTTCTTGCTGACGTCATTACACGCAACTACACTCGATAAATTCATGGGTTTATCCAGTGTAATTAAAAAATAAGCTATAATTGTCATTATTTATTGCTGTAACAAGTTAAAATGTGTATTTATGTGAAATGCACTACACATTATCACTTTATGAATTTAATTTTTTTTCTGTGTGCTTAGAATAAAAGGACTTTAAAATTTATCGAGTTCTAGTGCAGTTCTCATGGAAAACACGACTAATATAATTTTAGAACTTTGCAAACAAATAACGCAAAATTTTAATGACATTCATTTCCTATTCTTTTCACATCTATATATTAAAAATAAATAATAATGAAATAACTTTAGAAATTTAGAAACATCGCAAAGAAAACTCTTCATATAACGGTCTATCAAAATTTTAAGTCGTTTTAATTTTAAAGCGGAACTAGGCTAATAACTTACTTTGCTAAATATTTCCTCACAAATAAGCGCGAATTTTGATGAAACTGAAGAATTCTTCGTTTTCAAAAACCCGTTGATTTAAAAACGAACTTGCACGAATTCAATGAGCCGGTGTTTTCCGACTAAACAAAATTAATTGAAGCCTTATTAAGCTTGCCACACATGGTACCACTACTGGTAAAATATTATTATCAGATTTGAATAATAAAAAAAAAGTACAAACCGAAATACATTTGCAAACAACTAACAAAAATTTGTTCATTCATTGAAAGGACACCATTAAAAAGATTATTAAAAACTATAAATTATCATCGTTATTAAATCGCAACAAAAAAAATATAAATTGGGCCGTTTATTTTTAAAAGTGGCCTGAATTATCAAAAAAAAAAAAAAAAAAAAATTTAGTTTTTTTTTTTTTAAATTCAAGTTAGATTCAATAACTGTAGATAATTTACCATAAATTGACGACATATAAGAGTTTAAACCATACATATATGGTAGTTTGTAAAACGACTTTAGCTGTCTGCTTTTTTATCCTGTGACTAATTTGGTTCTATGTTCGTTATAAATGCCCGATATGAAACAAAACTTAAGTAGGTGTCTCTATTGTTGGTTTACCGCAAGAATGTCAAAATATTAAATAGGAAATTATGTGTATAAGGGAAAATAAGGGAAATCGTGGAGATGATTATCAAATTAAAATTATTAGATACTTAAACTAAATATAAATCGTCAATTTTCAAATATAGCAGTTCCTTCCAATTCAGCTATTATGTAAAAAAGAATTTATGATTAATTCTTGTATTTCGCCATTTAAATCAAAACAAGGAGGTAAATTTGCTCGTTGATCTTAATTTTCGCACGGTCGTTTCTTGAGGTTGGTTTGCCACATTAAAAAGCTGCTGACGATAAACCTTTTGTAGCTTGAATACTTAAAACAATTTCTTAAGCAGCTAACCAGTACTACCCTACTATTGTAAGCTGCATTCCGTTTGATTTCCTCCACCTGCCAACCACTCATAATTTGTACGAATGGTGGAGTTAAACCACGGTGGTATCCGGATTCCTTATTTAGAAAATGTTTTTTTAAATTGTGCATCCTCTTTATTTTACTCAACGTTTTAAATAAAAGTAATTGAAACACATCTTTTTCCAAAACAAAGTGCTACTTAGCAGACAGTACAGCACAAGGTAGTGTGCATTGGAATTTTATATATTAATATATATATATTAATAACGAATTTGTAGCAATAGCCAAATTTATCAGCTATCAACCAAAATTGATATTTTGGTGAGATATTTTTTGATGCAGCTACGTCCTATAAATTTTATCATAATTTTCACGGAGATGAAAGTTTTTGATAAAATTATTGTTTAACTTACTTAGTAAAGGTCTAACATTGTAGAGTTTATCGTCATTATGGCTGTTTATACGTATACTATAGTAGTAATACATTATCATTTACATGAAAATGAGACGGGAACCATCCGAATCGATCATATGTCAATATTGAATTAGTCAATAATCACGTTAACTGGGGAGTTTAATAATTCTCATTAGAAAATATATTACTATGAATATTATAATATCTTTCTCATCAAAGGGAATGTACCATTTGCCCTTTTGCTCGACGAATAAATTTGCTGGAAAGACAATCCAATCAATGATATCATAAAATATAAATTGAAGCCACGTATGATGGTGGATTTGGAAGATTGATGATGTGCTGAGCTGGGCGAGAATAAGAAGAAAGTATTCCAATAAGGGATATTTCTTTGTCAACTCCATTCTCTAATCATCTAGAATGATTTATGTAACATCATCTAGAATGATTCTGAGCTGGAAATGATAATCGGTCTCTTCGTCCGGGTTTCATTCATCGATGGTTTAATCAGGATCTGAAGGTATTTCTTTAAAAATTGCTGTTTCGATATTGTCTTCAATAACATCTAATAATTGTTGTCCTAATAATGACTTTTCGAACAGCCATTTGTCAAACCACTTAAGCAATGCTGCCGCAAACATAAATCCCAATTGAATAATATAACCTGGAACAACATTTAAGATATTTTAACAGTGACACCTATTGTGTAATAGAGTAAGTTAAATTTATAGCTCAATATTTAACTGTACTAAAATAGAATTTTCCATGATACAATTGTTCTAAATGTTTCAACTCTATTCTAACTGGAAAAGTCATGAGCTTTCTAGAAGTTTGGTTTGTGTATATATAAAGGCAAAAACGTAACAATATGCAGCAATGTGATATTTGACTCTCAAACTCTCTTACTTAATATTTGATTGAACAATAAAACCTAAAGCTACTGATTGGCGGCTGCTGATTTAAATATTCCCGAATGCAATAAATCGACTTAATTTTTTTAACAATTTACGTGGTGATAGTACAGTGTCGAGGATTTGTAATAACGATCCTGCTATAGGTATTCACGTGAGGTATTCTGATCTAAATCGACCATAGCACATCTGTTATAGGATAAATTTACAACTCAAAAGCTTTACATTCCATATTCAGTACCTCCCCGCATTTGTTTCTTTTATTTGGTTTTTACATTTAACTTTCTATTAATCAGAATTATACTGTCGCAAATAAGAAAAATTTAAAACAAGAAAAAATGTACGAAGATGTTCACGGTGTTTTACTTTAAATTACAATACAGCACAGTTCACACACTTTTAGTGGATTTCATAATCACTCTGTTGTGGTTCAAAAGATTCCCTATTCTTCACTATGCTCCACAGCAATTTATACATAGCTATTGTTACTCGACCACCTAGGGTTACCTCTACATGTGCCGTTTGTGTATCTTCTTTAATTTTGAGTGGAATGAAACTAAGGAATTGGCAAATATAGCTCGTTCTTCATTGAGATAATACACGAAAATTAAGTTTCGGTTTGTGAACGTCGTTAATACTAATAGTACAGTTACAATAAAACGGGGTTTACTAGCGACGTACGTGAAATTGGTCCTTAGTTGCCTTAAGTTATCATAGGTTGTCCTAAGTATGTCCTAAGTTTTCTAAATGTGTTGGTGTAAAAGTTTCGTTATTACGAATTTATTTAAATCATATCGAAATAATAAAAATTATGCTTCAGATTATTTACTCTTACAAAACAAATTTAGATTTTTTCGATGGCGCGATATGTTCTAATGGTGAATGTACAAAATCAGACCGTTTTATAAAAACTGAGAAACTGGCAGAAAACCCGTGTTTAACCGTGTTTGTTTGCGAATTTTCTTGAGAAAATCCTAGGAAGCGACCACCAGAATGCCCTATATTCTAAGTTGTCATAAGGTCTTATCTATTCAAAATTACTTCAGTTTTGGAAAAAGTAGAAGATTGGGATATTTAGGACAATCATGTTTGACATAATCTCATATGATACATCGAATATACGTATAAAGGATTTCCCCAATTTTCTTTAGAAAATCCTAGGAAGTGGCCACCAAAATGCCCTATATTCTAAGTTGTCGAAAAATACTTCACTTTTAGAAAAATTAGCGATTAGGATATCTTGGACAACCATGTTTGACATAATCTCATATGATACATCGAATATACGAATAAATGATTTCCCCAATTTTTCTTTAGAAAATCCTAGGAAGCGGCCACCAAAATGCCCTATATTCTAAGTTGTCATAAGGTCTTATCTACTCGAAAAATACTGCACTTTTGACGAAAGTAGGGGATTAGTTTATTTAGGACAACCTTGTTTGACATAATCTATTTATAAATGATTATCCCAATTTTCATGAGAAAACAATAGATTATTCGATGTATCAAATGATATTATGTCAAACATGGTTGTCCTAAATACCCTTATCCCCTCCTTTTATCCAAAGTGCAGTATTTTTCGAATAGATAAGACCTTATGACAACTTAGAATATAGAGCATTTTGGTGACCGCTTCCTAGGATTTTCTCAAGGAAATTCGCAAACAAACACAGTTAAACAGGGGTTTTCTGCCAGTTTGTCAGTTTTTATAAAATAATCTGATTTTATACATTCACCATCAGAACTTATCGCGCCATAGAAAAAATCTTAATTGGTTTTGTAAGACTAAATAATATTAAGTATAATTTTTATTATTTCAATATGATTTAAATAAATTCGTAATAACGAAACTTTTACACCAACACGTTTAAAAAACTTAGGACATACTTAGGACAACTTGGGACAACTTAAGGCAACTTAGGACAAATTTCACGTACGTTACTAGCGACAAAGATTTGAAGAAATTATGGAAACAGTTTTGTCTTGAATTGCCTTCACTAAATAAGCTGTGGCTTTGTTAGATGTTTTCTGACACACAGGCCACTTTTGGTGCTTGAATTTATTAAGGATGTATTAATGAAGTCGAGAAAAGTTTGGTTTGCAGCAAATCAAGAGTTTCAAAATTAGAGGTGCAAACAATAGCACGATTGTAGTTGAATGCAGCATTCGTATTGGCTCAAACACTCAGTTAAGTTATTGACGCTTTGAAATTAAATCAAACCAGTGTTACTTTGTGGTCTGATTCTACAATTGCATTACAATTGCTTAAAATTTAGCCTTATATGTTGAAGAATTATGTATCAAGAATTCAGAATACAGTATTACATGATTAAGGGATATGTAGAAAGTGAAAGTAACACTGCTAATATTCTAATTAAAGGTGCAACGCCGTTTTGGCAATAAAATTGATGGATGGGAATGCAGATCCTTGGTCAAAATACATAATTGGGAAAATTGAAGTTCCTGTAATGAATTGTAATACTGTAAGAATGATGCGTACTCTTAATAGAGTGATGTTTCCAAAATAACTCGTTTTAGAAGATTTGTTCACAATTGCCGCACATCCAGTGATAACCAAATTGGTGTTGCAGTTACTGTCGATGAAATCAAACATATTCAGAAATTGTTGTTCAGTAGAAGCATCAATATATTTTGCCACATTATTATTTTAAAACCCTAGTTGTAGGACACGTACATTTGAACAATGGTCATTGTGTTATGCAGCAAATACTAACAGAATTATCGAAAACATTGTATATCGAACAGGATTCTTATTCCCTGTGCTAAATCTCACGAATTTAATAGAGATTGACTCGTTTATTTACCATATATGACCGAAAAATGATACATCAGGCTTTAAAAGTATGTACGTGATATTCCATTATTTAGGGTTTGAGACAACCTTGATGGTTTTCTGGTTTCCAAAGTATTCAATTTTCTCTTCACATATAACTTCTGAAAAATTATAAATTTAATTATAAAAAGTAAAATATGAATGAAAATATGGAGTAAAACTAATCGAACAATTTAGATTGAATCAGTGAGCTTAATAGACCTGATCTTTGCATTCGAAATATGCTAAAAAGCAAAGAATTTCGGGTTCACTTGTATACACAGCCACATTGTACATTTTATTATTTACCACACCAACTAAATATGATTATGTGTGATTACGATATCCATTAAAATTTTTTTTTTATAGATGTTTCAATATCTAGACTTTTAAGTGCATTAGATTCAGGTTGATGATTTTTGTTTTTGAACTACTTTACGGTTCGGTTAATATTTACTAAATAAAATGAACTTATTGCAATAATAATGCAAAACATAATAATTATACATACATATGTATATGCTAGTTAAATAAAAGCAACAACAAGTAATAGTGAAAGCATTTAATGTAATTTAATTTTTATGCATTAAATAAATTATTCCTGTGGGAATGTATATTTGTTGTATACGAATATGAGCTTAATGTAAAATAATAATTATAATTACCCATGCTTGAATTTGTTTCGATGGTGGATGATCTGGTGCAATTGCACCTTGTGGCCGTGGTAAAATTTGTAGCCCTACATTACGTCGTATTCCGGCTTGTGTACGACTTTCATGCATTAACGGAATTTTTGATGCATTTTTATCACTCGATAGTATCAGCTCTCGTTCAATCTGCAAAAAAAAAACATAAGTATAAATTTCTTATTTGTACAATAAAACAGTAGCTTTAAAAAGCATAAATGGAAACATTAAACATAATAATTTTAATAAAACAACAATTTTTACCTATATGTTTGTATGATAAAAAATATTAGAAAGCACGCGATATTTTTTATTTTATTATATTTAACCGTTTATTAAAGTGTTCTAAAGTTTTATGTTGTATATAAAAATATAAACAACACAACATAAAAATCAATGCTGCTACTATATACAAATTATACATATAGGAATGGTGAAGTTCTTAAAAGGATAAATTGCTTCTATCATTCCGCAGCACATTAAAAACACAAAAGGTAAACAGCACAGCCAGAATAAATACCCACACACACAAACACACAAGAATATTATAATTTGTTAATTAATAACGAGGATTTTTATTTAATTTCAAACATTCAGAATTTTTTTTTCTAATTTAGAATCTACATGAAATGTTGTAGAGCTGTGATAAGGATCTTACGTTTTTCTTGTGAATTTTAATTTTGCTGAAAATTTGTTATAAGTTTTTCACTATGAAATAGAAATAGGTTAACATTTTAATTATTGGATTTTAGTATTTGATTTTTGTTTTTTATTTTTTGTTTTGTTTTGTTTAATTGAAATGAAAATCAAGTGTTATTAAAGTAATAGGAATAATAATAATGGTAAAAGGTTTTGTTTTAAAAAATAATAGATTTGTCGACAGGTTGTATATTGTTTAATCTATAGTTGAATATAATTGTTTAGTTTCATGTTGGTTTGGTAACGACAAAGAAATGAATGTAGGAAAAAAGGTTTGGTATTCTTAATGATTGTTAATAATAATTTTCTGATAATGGTAAACAGGAACAAATACCAGATGAAAGCGGAGAATATTTTAATAATAGAAAATTGTATGGGCTCAAATTTTCTTTAGAAGTTGATTATCAAACAATTTCCTATCAGAAGTTGAGTATAATTATGCCTTAAAAAGGTCCATATATTTAATAATGTTGCGAACTGGGCTTCTGAGTTCGTCCGGATTTTGCAATTTAAAATAATGTGTACTTTTATTTGACTTGACTCAGCTTTATTCCACATTACTTTTATACACTGTAATATTCGCTTTCACTTTACTTCTTTAAATCTGTTCGCTTGCCACTGGTAGGTGCTATGACAACAGATTTATTTCCGGTGGCCGGAAATAAGCTGCTATGAATTATTCGAAGAATGATATTGGTGGGTAGGTAAGTAGGGACCGCAGCAATCTAGTGTTTTTATAAGTAAAAGCAAAAACAACAAAAATATCTAAGAAAAAGATTTCAAAGAAAAAAAAAGTACCGCTTTTCATTACCGTTATGGATAGTGAATGTTACAAAATTTTGAAGTTAATCTACAACAAGGGCTCCCAGCGCACTAGGTTTGACCAAAAATATCACCATAATGAAGCAGCATTTCAAGCGTAAGGGAAATTGACGAGCAGGGTAATGATTGCGATAAGCTAATTGTGGGTTTACGATCCGAAGAAGTCCAGCAAGAGCTCTTATAATATGAAAACGTTAAATTCTATAATTGTTGTGAAAAAGCCCTGAACATAGAAATTTCTGTTAAGGAGGTAAGTTCAAGTAATCCCGCCATAGTGTGCCACCACATAAGTCAGTCCTATAGAACGAGGTCACCCCATCACAGGCAATTCAACTACAGTCATCACAGTCAGGAGAGAAGTAGAAGCGTCGGAAGTCAAAGTCCAAGGTATCGTCAAAATCAAAGTCCAAGTATAAGGTACCGATACATTCAAACTCCTAGTCCATAAAATGAAAAAGTGCAGCATAACAATTGTACCCGGTGTAGAAGATACAGTTAACACGAGAGTCAGTATCCAGCAAAGGATTGGCAAAGTTAGAGTTGTTATAATTAGGTACATACATCAAAGACTTGCCGGAGTAAAACTGATGGTGGGACAGTCCAAATAATCATTAGTATTAAACAAACATACTCAACCTGCTGAGTGTGTCACACTAATAGAAAATCGAGGGATCGAAGGCATACACGTTGAACTTGATTGTTATGGATTCGGAAAGTGTACTTGAACCACTATTTGAAAGATCTGGCGAGGATGTAACGTTTCCCGAATAGAAAACTATATTTATAGAGCTAACTCCTTGTTCCGGCAAATAGCTTAAATACTAATAATATTTTAGAAAAAGTAAAATTAAATTTCCTAACGTTATGGATGGGGCTAATGCTGGGCTAATCATATGTGACAAGAAGATTTTAAAATAGACAGATACTGATAGAAGATTGTGCCACAACCATTTTTCATAAGAGATTGTTGGAACGAGACAAATGAACCCGATAACGATGACAACCCAAAATCTCCGAATGATACAATCATCAGTGTATCATCAACAGAATCGCAGTAATAATTCCTTACCTTTCTAATTTTTTCTATATAATCTCGAGACAGGCCCGAGTAAAGGTCTACCTTCCCTAAAAACATTATTATTATTTGTTAATAATTATATTCTGCGCCTAAATGTCATTATGCAAAAATGTGTATAAACTAAATATCTTATATTTTTCATGTAAGTGCTACTATCTATTTGTTGGCGGCTATAACAAATTAATATTTTTATTATACCAATTGATTTGTCGTAGCTTTAAAAATAATTGAATGAGCACCCGTTTTATTTTATGATTATGTATCTTTTTATTATTATTATCAGTACAAAATTTGTCTCTTAGAAAACAACAAGTGAATTTAATCAATAAAAATTATATTTAGTGAAATATAACCAACCAAGTTTTTTATTGTTAACCAATACAAGGTTATAATTTTATTTTGCGATTGTTCCTGCATCTACAGGGATATACCGTAGCATATAAGCTGGGGCCTAAAGAAGAAATTCAGGAATTAGGCCAGCCTGAATGCTTCTGTTGCCAAAACAAACGGTGAAATACGACTGTGTGTAGACTTTAAACTAACCATCAAAAAGATACTACCAAGGGTAGAAAAAAGACAACTTTTAGTGTAGCCAACAGCAAATATTTTTGTGTCATAGACCTTACCAGCTCAAACCAAAAATAGCCCGCAGAGAGCATATTTAACTATAATTACCCATAGTGGTTTATTTAGGTCCAAAAGGATACCTTTCGAATAGAAAGGTGCCCCATCCATATTTCAATTCTTCGGGCTTAAAAATAGTTATTTCAGATAAAGATGATAGTTTAGTTGGGGGTTAAATTAAGAAGATTGTCAGAATAAATTATGGCTAGTTTTTGAAAAACTAAATAGATAGACAGCTTATTCGCCGAAGATATTCGTCCCAACAATAAAAAAAATCATTTAATTGTTAACGCACGCTTGCAATCCTTTTTGTGGTTAATTCACTATTATAGAAAATTCATCCCCAATCTATCCAATAATTTATTAGATTTATATTGAAAATATGCTGTAGGAATAGCTGGCATGAAAATGATAACACGGCCTTTTTTGTGGTTGATTAAAATTGATCGGAGCATTGAATACCATGTCAATAGTTGTATTGTTTGTTAACAAAGTCTTAATGTGCCAGAATAAGTACCTAGTTAATACCCAGTAGTTGGCCGGGAGCAATTTATCCTTTTCAAAGAATACATTTAAATGTTTCTAAGTTTGAAAATAACAAAAAAAATCTATTTTACATATTTGTTGATGTCTATACAAAAAATTTGTAAATTATTTTAACTATTACAGCTTATAAATGCCTTAGATAAAACATTCTCAATATTTCGGTTACCAAATGAAATCGTTTCAGAGAACGGACCTCCCTTCTATTCTTTTACATGTCAACCTCAAAAATTCCATAAGAATTGATGTTTGTCTACAAACCAAAAATATTACTAGATTTAATAAATTCTAAAAAAAAGCCTAAGATCTATTCGACTCCTCAAACGACATTTCTCCCAAAAGTTTTCGTTTTTGGTTAACTGCCAAAGTATTTGCTACTATGTGAAACAAACCCTGTAATTTTATTGAAACCACAGCTTAGAATCTTTTTTTTACTGTAATATATAGCATTATTTCTCAAACGTCATTATTTTTAGAGCCGTCATCTAAAAGGATAAACAAAATTAATTATGGAGAGGTATTTGAAAGAAAGTATTTAACATATTCAATCGTATTGTTATGTTTTTGCCTAGTCAATCAAGGTTCGAATCATTGGATTGTTAATAAAACAAAACATTTCAGTTTAACACAACGAATTTATTAATTTAACACCAAAAATCAATATAAAACAATTTAATAACAATCACTTTTTATAATAACTGGACAAATTTTACTGATCACTTATAATTTTTAAATCGCACAAAAACACTTTTTAAAGCACTTTCCTGTCCACTTTTAATTGCTTATACTTTCGCTTAACAAAAACTAATGAATCCAATTCGACTTCGTTCGTCTTTTTATATACACAAACAAAAATTCTCGAAATTTTCCAGTAAGAATCAAGAATCGTCCAGAAACAATTTGAACTGTTTTATCATATAAACTTTTATAGTACAGTAACTCAATGAGCTATTAATTAACCTTATTCTAGTATATCCTAGGTGTCACCGTAATAGTATTGTTGCAGTGACACCTAGGTTGCAATAGAATAAGCTAAATTATTAGCGGTTTTACTGTACTAAAATGAAATTTACCATGACAAAGCTGTTCTAAATGTTTCTAGACTATTCTTACTAGAAATGTCATGATATTTCTAGAAGTTTGGTTTCTGTGTATAAAAAGGCGAACGAAGTCGGGTATTTGGCAAGCGAAAGTATAAGTTTTAAAAAGTGAATTGGAAATTGCTTTAAAAACTGGTTTTGTGCAAAATAAAAATTATAAGCGGTCAGTAAAATAGTGCGAAAATTAAAGTAAAGTGATTTTGTGAATTATCGTTATTGATATGTGTTGTAATAATTTTTGTGTGACAGAAATAAATTCGTTGTTAATAAATTGAATTGTTTTGTTTATATTTACAATCCAGTGATTCGAACCTTGATTGACTAGGCAAAAACGTAACAATACAAATGCCCTCTCAAAAAACGCATTTCGTACATTACGTTGCACAATTTTAAAAACCGATCCACAATTTAAAAAAGCGATAAATAAAATTACCAGCTCGACCAAGTGATTTAACATCTTCCGGCATTTTTATTTATGGTTTTTAAAAAGTGAAGTATTTGCCAGTAAGCCAGCAATATTTCCAGAGCATAATTCTCCGTCCTTTCCCAAATTTAAATAATTCTTGAATACTTAAAGAATTATGACAATATTCGGATATTGGTAATTGTGGTGGCGGTATACTAAAATGTTATTAAGGAAAACCATTTACGTTATTATATAAGATAAAAACAAATACGGTTCCCCTAAATACACCACTCCCCGTCCTCACTTTTTCAAAACTGAAATATTTCTCGAATAGATATAAAATCTTATGAAAATTACATATACATGTCATTTTGATAGCAGCTCACAACAAAATTAAAAAAACCACTTATCCTTATATTTAATATAAATCAAAAATAGTTTCCTTAAACAGCCTAATCCTTAGTTTTTTCTTATTACGGTTGTTAGTTGCTGTGTTCGGATGTAAAATATTTTCGAATAGCTTAGATTTTATAACAGACATAGGCTGCTTCCTAGGATTTTCCATAGTAAATGAAAATCGCCTATGCTGAAATTCGGTATATTGTGTTTGGTATATTCGTAAATATTCTTTTGGATCATAAGGATAAATTCAGCAAAGAAAAAATCTAAATTAAATCTGTAAGAGTAATATCATTATTAAAATTGTTTGTAATTCAACAAGCTTCCGGACTCAATGACACAAGGGGCCATGCTGCCAAACTAGAATTCTATTAAGACCAAGCAAGGGCAGGCAGCTTATCTATCAGGATGGGCCTACTGGTTAATCTTTGTGACGGAACTCCTTCAATAGCCGCAAAATGTACGCGAAGTATCATAGTTGTAGTCCTGTTCAAGGCAGCCCTCGCAAATAATATCTTGATCTAATACCAAGCAATGGAATAACCTTTAAAACGGCCATAAACTCCGATCACGATCCTTAGCTGTTTCTATTTAAATAATAACACTAATAAGTTGTTTCGCCTTAAGGCACCCAGCAGTAGCAAGCCATAAAGTCAAATGCTAGAAATATTTTATTGATTTGGTTAAAATGTTTAACAGAGCTTTTGGGACCCATAAAGTTTTTCTAAATTTGTATGATCTTAAATTTTTTAGAACTTTAAAATTCCTCAATAATCATGCTCGTATTTTAATCAGAGCTGAATCGAGTATAGAGCCATAAATATACGTTATAATATTTTAGAAGCATTTTTAGTCGTATCACTTATTATTGTTTCCCATACCATCCATAGTGAAAATGATGTTTTCTAGCTTCAAGCTTTTTGACGAAAAGAGCAAAAATCTTATGAAATGTTTATACAAAACTTTTCTAAACACAAGAAGATTATATTGGTATTTTATAATTTTTAATTGCAGAAATACTAATATTTAATGATGCCTGACCGGTAAAACGGAACAGTGATTAAAGCTCCGGCGGGTAGATAACCGGCTCGAATCCCGATAGGGGCGGAAGATGAAGGATTACGATAGGTGATGAAGATGAACACAAGACCCTCTGTTGAAAGTACCGAATTCATGGGCTGACACACCTTTCATGTCAGCCATACGTCATTAATTTGGGTACTGCGTAAGTTAGGGCGTTCGAAGATCTAGAAAAGATTGCAGAGACAGAAACAATTAAACAAACAAATTATGCCTAAAATATATTTTTCGAACCTCAGTTTGAAAAATTCATCAAATCTGACGATGTAAAATAGTACTTACTAAACGTATCTTTAGTTTTACTACTATACCTCAGATGTCTATAGTTGTTTGAAGAAAAATTTGAAAAAAATTGAGTAATCAGGAAATTATCACACGTTCTTAATATTTGAAGAATTTGTTTTGCTTGTCCCTAAAATTTTGGACTTGAAAATTCCCCAGGTGGTAATTTTTATTTCGATTTTACTGAATTTATGCTCCCATCAATAAATTGTGTATTGACTTAGTGACCACATGATTTGTAGTAAGCTTTTATTTCGATTTGACCAGAATGATGTTTTTACATTACTACAAGAAAATTGAAATTCAAACATTTATGAATTGTTCTGAGAGATCATATTTGAGAATTTGTAGCTAATTATCTGACGAACCTCCTTAAGTGCCGGAGAAAAATTCACTACTTAGGCTATTTTAATGTTATAATCGGCCAAATAATCGTCGTGTAATATTTCTACCGAATTTAATATGGGAATTGGTCGGTCGAATTATAGTAAGACCCAGTGGGAGTCGTCTGTAAGTTGTTGCATTAATTTCTTTGCTAGTGTAGCTTGTACAACAAGTTCTTGTCCTATATTTTAGGAAATATTTTGTTAATCGTCATGTCACTGTTATTTTCAGTTATATATGTTATAAAGTATGGCAAGAGGTTATTGATTTGGTTTTTTTTTCGGAGGAAATAGGCGTCACCAAAAAAAAAAAACGACGAAATAAAATATCGACTAGATTTTGTTCTGGAGCATGCTTTAAATTTTGAAAACCTAAAACATTTCATTCATCATGCTTTCTCGCTTGAAAAGTCAATCCTCTAGATCTTTCAATTTGTCAGAATCTACTAAAACATGTGAAATCTTTTATTCAGCACTCTTTGTACCAATTCAAAACTATACTAAACTATTTTTCCCTATTTTTTGAGGAATCTAATTTTCAAAATAAGGAATTATTCGCAAATTTAATAGATTTGTTATTGAACAACAATAAAATCTATGAAATTTTCATTCGAAATTTGTCAAGTTTAGATGAAATGTAGTGTTGGCATGAAGTGTTGCTCGAAATTGTTACAATCGCTTATCAATAGTACGGAAATTTCATTACTTTTCGGACGGATCAGTCTTCTGAATCGTCAAATCGTAAATATAAGCATCTATTGATTTTTTGTTCTAATGGCTTTTTGGCATCTAATTTAAAAGAATTCGAACACAAATAATCTAAACTTTTCGTTTCGTCAATCAGATTTTTGAATTAATCTATACAGCTTTTCAGGTTTAATTAAAGTTGCGTTTGGTTCCCTTTAATTTCGTGCTATCCAAGTTATTCGAAAATCGAAAGATTTTTCGATTATTCGAGTTAACTTGGGAGTTCGATGCAGCGTAGTATTCTGTTTTGTAATTTTACAGAGATATTCCATAGTCTAGACTTCTTATTCTTCTTGAATAGCGTTGATTGGCGTATGACAGCAAAATTATAACCATTACATTATCCAATATTTTCAAGATTATTCGAGGTTTTGCGAAATCTGCTTGATATTTTTCAGATTAAACGAGACCCTTGGTGGTTTCTCCTTTTTAAAAGATTATTATAGAATTCGAAATTTGTTCGAGTTTTCTGAGCTACAGTATTTTAGAAATGTAAGACTATTTGACCAGTTTGATTTTCAAATTATTTTAGTTTTTCGATATTCCTCGAAATTTACAAGAGTTTGAGCTTGTTACATTATTACTGATTTTGTCGAAATGTTCATATTTCACTAAGCGATATATTTATAAGCTTGGAGGATGTTGAGTTACAAATATAACGTTTTTTGGAAATATTTCAAATTTTCCAGGGGTGCTTCTTCTCGAGATTATTGTTGAAGACTTGTTAGGATTTGTGAGATTAGACGTTCGGTAAATTTTCGAGATTATTGCAGATTTTCCAAATTATTCGATTGTTTTTGGATTTAGGTACTGAAAATTAATCAAACCTCCCAAAAGAAAATAACTCAGAGAAGTCAAGTTAATATTGGAACAAAAATTCTGAAACCAAATTGTTTTTGATTTGCGGGTATTTAAACCAAACGACTCAAAAAAGCTTATGTGCCATAAACATTTCGACTACAAGCTTATGGTCGAGGTTACCCAAACAAAGTAATTTCCTTTTATATTGATTGTTCTAAAGAAAGCCCAATTAAAATCGATTTTTCTGCATTTAAACAGCAGCTTTACATATAAGTTTTGCTTGTGACGGGGTAGTGTGATGAATGGAAATAAAACGAAAATTTAAGTCAGCCAAAAATTAGAACTTTGTAGGACACGTAAAGAAAAAGATAAAAGGAAGAATTATGGTTCATATGGATAAATCTTCTTGCTATGCACGATTATTTTCTAGTGAAAATTTGGACTTCTGCATGCATGAAGTAAATGCGTTGCATTCATAGACCAGCCGCCTCTGATTGGAGTCTAAAATAAAACGCATTAAACGATAGATGCACCTTTGCTTTGAATTTTAATTTTACCAGTAATCAGTATAAGGATTAAAATGCTGGACTTTTCGCACACAAAGTGTACTTCCTTCATCACATATTGAGTGCTCAATTTTCATAAAAATTTATTTTACGGGATATTTTTCACCTAATAAAATTAAAATGTGCGAGACTGAGTCCATGCTGAATAGGTTAATTAATTTTAATGTTGTGATTTTATTAAATTCTCTAACTGGATGGACTAACAAGAAATTCATCTTCTGCTTTGTTTTAGCAGTAGGATTTTTTCGAATTGAAGTTTTTTAACTATAGCAAATTTTTGAAATATTATTTTAATTCGCTTTATATCTTAGAGAATGAGGATTTTCGCCCTTAAACCCCATCTAACTCCCGGGTTTTCTTTTTTATTGGATATGCTAATTTGAATTTTTTCGGATTTCGGATTTTTATTGTTAGGAACATGATGGTGTCCCAATGATAACATAATACTCGTACGAGTAGCTTGGTTTGGTGTAAGGTATAATCAATTAGAAAATAGTTTTTAAAATTTATAAAAGCTGTTTTTCCAGCGTTCTAAGCCAACATTTTCGTGTATGGTTTTTTTTAGCCAAGCATGACATAACTATGTAGAATAGAAAACACCTTCATTGAATAATTTAAATATGTGATTTCACCAGATTAACAGGATTTAAAGAAATATTTTAGTGAATAAAGATCGGAATGATTTTGATAGCATATGAATGTACCGAGTCCGTTACAATAGACTGTTTATAGAAATAAACAGTTACACTTTTTGTTGTATATACCAAATTGATAGATATTTAAACTTAAATTAAGAACACTAAAAGCCAAAAAACGCCAGTAAGTATTTAAATAATCAAGCAATTACGACTCACTTATTGATTGAATTATTTATTAAAATTCGATTATTAAAATAACAAAGACATCGGAGAGTACACATATGTACAACTAAAAGTAAATTTGCGTCTTTTTATTTCAGTAGACGTAAAGCATTAATCTCTATAATGTACAACACAAGGTGTTATAGCATATCAATATGTCTCTAAACAAACATGTCCGATTATTTTTGATAATCGTGTAAAATTTATTACCTTCCAGACATCAATAGCACCAAAAAAAAATAAATATTTTAAACCGTCGACACGTCTATTTGACACTAATAATATATTTTATCGATATGTTCTTAATCATTTCGAAAAATTAATTGATGACAGTTTTATTGTGTGAATTTTGTGCTGAAAAGTATGTTGTATGTATATATAAAGCAAATATTTTGCGGTTATGAAAGAAAATTTTATAATTTACATAATATAAGCTGACATGAAATATATCTGTTGTGTGTCTCTAATATATAAATTCGATTGATTTTGTATATTTGCGCGAATAATTTTGCGGTAGATGTCATAAAATATTTATTTAAATGACACATTACAAAAAATAGGTGACATTTGAAATTGTGAAACCAATGTTTTTTTAAATTTTGAATTTTATTTTTGAACAAAAATTATCAATTTGCGAGATTTTCAAATTCACTTAATCCGCCACTTTGCTAAATTCGGGTATTATAGGAATGTTGCAATTATTAATTCTTTGGAAAAGTAAAAATTCGGTTCGGAATACAAAAAAAGTTGATTTGCCAAAATGTATTAAATCATTAGATTGATTACTGTTGAATTATTTAATTTGATCACGTCCGGATTTAAAGAAATTCTTATGTGTGGTGATTTTAAAGCCTTACAAGTTGAGAAATCAATTGACAGATATAAGGAAACATTAATCAAATATGAGTTCGAAATTTTCAAACACTTACAACTTTAAATTAAAAAAAGAGATACCTCATTTGTATGGGATTTTAGATAGCTCGAGTAGGGTAATACGTTCTATAATGTATCCTTTTAAATGATGCACAGGAATGTCCTTTTCACAGCATTTCTCAACACTATTCTTAGCAATCCCTTTGTCGTAGGTTTATCTGCCAAAACATTGGCATGTCCCTAATCCAGGAGCCATGGGTGACAGGTAATCAAATTAGAGGTATACCAAATCAAGGTAAGTTAATTTATCATTAAGGAACTGAGAGTCCAAGAGTGGCTGTTTTGGCCAGTTCGCAAATTAATTTTATTCCCATTTCAGAGTTCATCTCCAGGGACTTGGTTGCAGTAATAGTAGAGGTTCTGGGTGAAAGAGGCAAACAAGAGGCTATAATGGCCTCCGCCTACTTTCCTGGAGACTCAGAGTTGATACCTTTACTTAAAGTTAGGAGGCTCATAGCTCATTGAAAACACAATGCACTAGCCTACCTGATAGGATGCGATGCAAAAGCGCACCACACGGTGTGGAGTAGCACGGATATCAATATCAGGGGTGAGTATACCTTTTAGAATTTCTGACCTCAAATAATGTAGACATTGTCAATAGCGGAAGGAAACCTACTTTTATAAATGCAATAAGGCAAAAGGTCCTAGATTTGACACGCAGACTAGCAAGCATTTCAGCGACCTGGCCAAAAACTTGCATGTGTCTGAAGAGGTCTCATTATCGGATCACTTGCACATCAGATTTGATTTGGCGGCCAACACCATGCAGCGGCAGGAAATTAGAATTCCAAAACTGACCGATTGGGACTCTTATAGAGTCTCAATCGAATCAGAAATGCCCTCGGTTGTGGGGAACATAGAGTATCCAGAGGGTTTGGAGATCTGTTCAAACCAGCTGCATAATTCTATTCACTTGGCTTATGAGAACTGCTGCCCGGTTAAGCTAAGAGAGTCCACAAAGATGGTCCCTTGGTGGAACGGGACGCTGGGTGAACTAAGAAAAAATCGAGAAGATTATTCAAAAAGGCTAAACGCACCGGTAAATGGGACGAGTATAAGATGGCCTTGACGGAATATAATCTCGAATTAAGAAGATTCAAAATGGCTACCTGGTGGAATTTCTGTGAGGGAATCAATCAATTATTGGCCTCTGCAGCTCGTCTCAAGAAATTCTTTTCCAGGGATCATTCAAATGGCTTATGACTTTTCCAGAAGCAAGATGAGAGGTTCACTGAAAACTGGAAGGAAACCTTAGAGGAACTGTTAGAGAACCATTTTCCGGATTAAGTAGTGATAGGAGACAAGAAGGCCCGCATGATCCCTCAAGTGAGGGCTATACGCCTCACAGTAGGATCTGGAGTCTGTCTGTTAAAATTTTCACACCCAGCATGATGCGATTGGCTATTGGGTATTTCAAACCTGAAACCGGATGGTATCTTACTAGCTTTACTTCAGAAAGGTATTGAGGAAATACTCCCTAGTTTGATCTAGATGTTTCGGGCAAGTTATGCTTTTAACTATATTCTGAAACTGTGGAGGAAGGTTAATGTTGTCTTATAGCAAAAGGGGGAAGGGTCGTCCAGATACCCAGGCCAAGGCGTATCGGCAAATTTGCCTCACATCGTTTCTATTGAAGACAATGGAAATAATCCTGGACTATCAAATAATAATTAAGGTCCTAGGAAAAAATCTGCTGCATCAGGACCAGTTTGCCTATCAAACTGGTAAATCCGCTGTGATGGCCGGATTGAAAAAACGGTGACATACAAAGAAAGTGCCCTTTGTGCCTTTGTGGACATTGAGGGGACGTTTGATAATATCTTCTATGGCTCGATATAGAGGGCAGCAATAGAAAAAAGTGTTACGCTTTCTACAATTAGGTGGATCCGTTCCATGCTGGAACATCGTGAGATTACTGCTAGACTAGATGGCGAGTCAGTATCCATCAGGGCCATAACTGGCTGTCCTCAAGAAGGCGTACTATCTCCTCTTTTGTGGTCATTGGTTATTGACAAACTACTGGTCCTTCTGAGTAGCCATGGGTTTGATGTCCAGGGCTATGCGGATGATGTGGCTATCATAATCAGAGGCAAGTGTGATGAGGCCATTTCTGATCGCATGCAAAATGCACTCAATATAATATGGCAGTGGTATTACCAGGAAGGGTTCAGTGTCAATCCAAACAAAACTGTCATTGTTCCTTTTACGAGGAGGAAAAATCTCGCGGTTAGAACTTCATCGTTAAACAGTACTACTGTCCCTTTTTTCAGCGAAGTTAAATATCTAGGGGTTATCCTAGATCAAAAACTGGTGGCCTAAAACTAAGTAGAAGACAGCGCAAACTTTGTTAAATAATGTTCAGCGAATAGCCTACATCGGTGTTACGGGCTTAATGAAAACATATTATCCAACCGCTGCGATGGAGTCACTTCTAAAACTGACACTATTACCCCTGCATGTTAAAAAGGATGCTGCAAATATGGCCCTGAAAATACAGGCAGAAGGAAATATCAAACCAGGCAATATTGTGGGTCATCTGGAAATCCTTAAGGAATTTCAGATAGGCCCTACCATAGGAATGCCTTCCGACTGTATGCCAGCTAAACTGGACTTCCACAAACTATTCTGTGTTAGGTTACCTGACCGCGATGTGTGGAGTGTAGGTGGACCATCCTTTGAGCGAGGCTCCATGGTATGGTTTACAGATGGATCAAAAACGGAAGATGGGGCGGGGATAGGTCTCGAAGTCCCTGGGTACCAATGCTACAGTTTTTCAAGCAGAATAGAACTTTGCGCTAGGATAGGCATAGCAAAAGGCCTAAACGATGCAAAGATTTATATTGTATCAGACAGCCAAACGGCCTTAAATGCTCTTAGGTCTTGTACCGTTGAGTCAAGGCTAGTATGGGATTGTCTGGAGGTTATTAAACTTCATTTGAGTCTGGCAGACCAAATAAGATAGCATTAATGTAGGTGCCAGGTCATACTGGAAACGAAGGAAATGAGGCATAAGTAAGACAAATGGATGCCGCTTCTGCGATCTGGAAGCGGAATCAGCCATATTCTGAGCCAATAGCCAGCGATTTTTCAGCAACGACTGCAACATCTAGGAGGGAGAACAATGAGCCCAGATAGTATGTGGCACGTACCGGCCGGTAGTATTATCAGATTCATTAAGAGCCTAAATATTGACTGGACGAATAATTAAGTAGGGTCCAGCACAATAGATCTTTTAAGTCACAGTGCGAGGTGGCTTATCGAAAACATGGCCCTTCAAAAAATAATAATAATAATAATCCTCAGCGTAAAACTTAGATCGGTCGTTTATCTATTTGGGCGAAAACGTTGGCCAAAACTTTATAGCCTGTGTTCATCAAAGCTATTGCACGGTAATTGTTGCAGTTTAAGCGATCCATCTTTTTATGAAGATAAGAGCCATCTTCAACTCTAGCTGAAACATGTCGTAGGAGAGGTAATCACCGCCATATGTGAGCATTTCTTTGCAAATACCATCCTCACCGAGTACCTTGTGATTTTTTATCTGCGATATCACGTTCCGCACTTCAGCATATGATGGAGCCAAGAAGGTTGTTGCTCAGGAGGTGCTGCCATACTATTTATAGAAATGAGGATAAAAAATTCCGCCACACTTCGAGGACGGTTTTAGTATCCATTTTTAATTCATCGGATTCCTTGTAAATAGCTCTGCTATATGTGGGTGAAAGGCCCTAGTTATTTCTCTGGTGCTGCGATATCTATATCTATCAGGCAAGAATTTTAAATGTTGCGGTCCTGTTGCTCATGCTATTCTTGTTTTTTCCATCTGCATAGCTGATTAGAGATTTTCCTCGCAGTCATATAGGCGTTATGGAATTTTCATTACCAACCAGAGATTTTTCGGTTTTCCGCAGTTTTATTGATGTCGCACTATTCTTGAACGGCGTCCGGATCGTGATCTAGTAATCTCGAAGGTGTTTCTTCGGGTAACTATGGGTTGTTCAACGCCGCGGTGTTCCAACGAGTGGTACGCTGGAAACGCTAAATGGGTATATCATATACGAAATTATAGTTCAGCTTCCTGGTCGTAGGAAGCGGTCTGAATCAATATTAGCTTCACGTCTAGTTCTGATTTCTTTGAGGCTAAAAAACGCCTTTAGGAGAATTGGATGTGAATGATCTGGGAGTTGTTCCGTCGATTGATATTCTTGTCTACTTGTGAATGTGCTTATGTGGGAAATATGTGCTGGCAACCACCAAGATGTATAGAGTAAATTGGTCCCGGTTGATATGACAAATTTAGGTGTAAAAATATGATTAGTCCTACAAATTTCAGAACATTGTCTATAAAATAAACTTGGTCAGTTACCGGAATTACATCAATGTTTACTATAAGAGCTGGTACAGTTCATGAATGTAATACACTTACTGCATTTTAATAGTCAAATTTGAGTATCTAATACATCTAATAATTAAAATACGGTTAAGAAATAGCCAAGTTTCGTGTTATTGACCATATTCCAGAGTTTTATCTAAAAACTACTTTAGAACTCTATTTTCGTCTCATAAACGAGTTCACATTAGTGACTCGAAAATAATCACTACTAAAATAATAAAAAATCCTTGAATAAATACGCGATTAGCCAATTATGTTGCTAAATTTTGATGTTGGTAGATAATTGGTTCAATCTTTGAAAATATTTCCAATGAATAGGAATAAACATGACCCTTCATGCATATTAATAATTTTAAAATTAGACTTAAATAAAAATTAAAAATTATAGTTATTAATAAGCGCACTTATCGATTATACCTTCATTACCAATATTTTTCTTTCAGTTGGGGGAATAAATTTAATTTCATAAGTGAAGGAAAATTATATTAAGCGGAATAAAATTCCAATAGGTAAAGGGTAATTTTAATCAGTACCGGGTAACTTTAAAAGTTAATCATACCTGTTAAGTTTCATCATAATCGGTTAAGAAATAGCCGATTAGCATCCTACCTGGCCATATTTTAAGAACTTCATTTAAAATTCATTTAAGAATGCTATTTCCATCACATGTGTCAATTTAATCACATTCAGTTATGAAATAGCCAAGTTACATAAAAATTGGCCATATCCCAGAACTTCATCTAAAATCCGTTTTACAATACAATTTCCATCGTATATGTCGAATTTCATAATATTCTGTTGAGAAACAGCCAAGTTTCATGAAAATTGGCGATGTCACAGAACTTCATCTAAAAGCTATTTTAGAATCTCATTTCCATAACTGCTTCCGAATTTCATCATAACTGGCCAATAAATAGACAACTTCAACTAAACCTCATTTTAGAATCCATTAACATCACACTTGTCGAATTTCATCATGATCGGTTTAAAAATACCCAAGTTGTATTAATAGCCAAGTTTCACCCTAATTGGCAGGATTTCAAAACTTCATCTAAAATCCAGTTTAATACTCCATTTGCATAATCTCCAAATGCATGAAATATTGTCCAAGGAAAATTGCTTATCAAAGCTAAAAATTACATGCAGGAAGTGAATATATAAATTTAAATGTATTCTTAAACTTCAACTGCGATTCAGTAAGAATTGTGCGATCCACTAAAAGGTGCTTAACCATTTAGGAACAATAAGTTGTACAGAACGAGGTTCTGGTTATTCATGTCATGTTGATCCTGAAGCATTTTGTGTTAAAACCTAACGTTTTATTTTTAAAGTGCAAAAGCTAAATTTCCTATATTTAAAAACCATAAGTGGTACCGAACACGATCCGTGACATTGTCGTTTGAGCTAAGAAAAGCAAAATTGGGTATACATTATATGAATTACATGCAGGAAGGGAATATTTAAATTCTTTAGCGATAAAAAATTACAAAACTGTCATCTGTTAGTCGCTGCAGCACTGGCTATTTTGCACTTATCACATTTAATACAAAAAATTATTAATTATGAAACTGTTTTTTCTACAACTCAAAATTAATGAAAACTATCTGCCAGAATGTCAAATAAACTCAATAAAAATTGTTCAAACATTTAAAAGCAATAAGTGGTACCGAAGACGATTCGTGACATTGTCATTTGAGCTAAGAAAAGCATAATTGGTTATACATGTTATGAAGTACATGCAGGAAGGGGATATTTAAATTAAAATTCATTTTAAAACTTCTACTGCGAGCAAACTAAAACTATTCAAAACAATTAAGCGGACCAGATGGTACCTGACACGATGCGCTTCAACATGTGAGCGTAAAATGGTAAAATTGGTCATCCAAGTTAAGAGTTTCATGCAGGAAGAGAATATACGAATTTTAATTTTTTCTAAATTTTCTACTGCGACTAAATAAAAAATGTTCAAATATTTAGGAGTCATTAGTTAGTGGTACAGAAATCGATTTGTGACATTTTCGTATGTACTTAAATCAGCAAAATTCGTTATCTAGCTATATTATGAATTATACACAGCAACACGATATATAAATTAAATTTTATTCTGGAACTTGTATTACGACCAAATAAAAATTATTAAGAGCAATTAGGAACATTAAATGGTACTGGACACGATTCACCAAAACGACAAATGCATGAAATATTTCTATTTGAGCATATAAAGGCACAATAGGTCACCTAAGTTAATAATTACGTACGCAGGAACACTACATGCTACCTGACACAATTCACCGATACGATAAATGCATGAAATATTATTATTTGAGCGTAGTGAGGTACTATTGCTTATCAAAGTTAAAAATTACATGTAGGAAGTCGACTAAGAAATAGCCAAGTTTTTGAAAATGTCATATGCCATACCTAAATATGTCGTTTATAAATATTCCGTAACGTTCCATATGCCATAGTGTACCATTCGCCGTTTTAAAATATGTCATAGTGTAGCGTATGCCGTAATGTACTATATACTTTATTGAAATATGCCGTTCTGAAACATGTCATTGTGTACCTTGTACCACAGTGTACTATACGCCATTTTGCAATATTACTTATTAAAATATGCCAAAGTGTACCATAGGGAGAGAGACAAAATTTCGAGGGTCAAAATCCCGAGGGTATAAAATCCCGAGGGTACAAAATCCCGAGGCTTTCATATATCCAAGGAGCCCAAAATCCCGAAGATACAAAATCGCGGGGATACATATTCCCGAGGAAACAAAATTCCGAGGGTACAAAATTCCGAGGGTAAAAAATCCCGAGGATACAAAATCCGTAGGGTACAAGCCCATGAAAATTTCAAAATCTAGTTGTTGTACAATTGGTGCAATTTTCCCATGATTTAAAGATGTATACAGACAAAAATCGAAAATCGAAAATAGTAATGGTCACAACGGGATCGTAACGACGTTATCCCGCATTTTAAAATCCCGCTTAATTAAAATAGCGCCCAATAAAATCCCGCTTTTTAAATACTATTTTTTTATAATTCTGCTTTAAAAACCCCGGTTCCGCAAAATTAAAAAACCCAGTTTTGATTTTTATTTTACTTTAAATTAAAAATTTCCTTCGGGATTTTGTCTCCTCGAAATTTTGTACCGTCGGTGTTTTGTACCCTCGCGATTATGTATCCTAGAAATTTTGTATCCCCTTGTGCGATTGTGTCCCTCGGGAATATGTCACCAATCCGTAGGATATTCCGTAGTGTACCAAATGTCGTTTTTTGAAATATTCCGTTTGGACATATGCGGTGTTGAATGGATTCCAGAATAAAGCTATCTCGGTGGTGCCTGTCCCGCTCTTGGCTGACCCCTCTGTTACAATTACTTATCTGTGCCATTTTTTGGGACGAATTGATTCGTTAAGCGAAGGATGGGTGTAAATCGAAATTTCGTTAACCGAAATTTTCCGAAAATTCGTAAAAAGAGATTTTAGAAATCGAGGGATGGATGTAATTATAATATCATGTTGGGGAATTCTGCTCAAGACGGTTTCCAACTGGTCGCAGAAAGCGTCTTTGATTTGATCAGGCTTTCACTCAGTGCCGGGGCATGAACGTTCACAACATGAAACCTGAATTTACAAATTCGATTGTTGACAGGCATGAAATAAATGATAGGTTGACGACATCAGTTGCTAATCAAGAAACCGACACCAAATTCATGTTTATCCATGTTATTACTGTGGCAGGGGTTAGTTCGTAGCGACTTAAATCGATGATGTTATTGCCAATTAATTTTGGTTCTTGAAGCGCTAAGAGGGGTAGTTTAGAAGCTTGTTTCAAGAGTTGAGGGAACTACACTTTAGCCTATTCCTTTAGCAGACAAGTTTCTAGCGGCCATCTCGAAGAGGCATTGTGAATACTTGCTGAAACTGTATGCAGTAACGGCACATGAAGCACATATTCCTTTTGCACAAACAGCAGCCACAAACATGGTTTTGGAGCAAAAAAAAAATGTTTCGTAATTTTTGACAGGATTTCAATAGCTTTGTTCATTTTGAACTAAGTTAAATCACAAATAAAGATTACTAAAGTTAATATCTCCCTAGAGAAAACAAATTTTAAAGCAAACATTTAATTGCTACTGCGGTTTATAGATACGACCATAACTGTTATTTTATTGTGGTTTAGATTAAAATATTTAGTTAATCCTGAATTTCGAATAATAGCTATTTGTTAACAATGAAACGAACCAAATATTCCCATTTCTATTAAAATTTGACCACCAGTAAATTTATGAACTCCTCGCAACTCCCTCTCACACGACATGAATGTAATTTTACGATTAATGCGCAATATATTATGCACAGCCATGTAATGATGCTGCGGGTGATTGTTATAGGTTATTCATTAAATTTGCTTTTAATAAAAATCCAATAAAAAAATTAAATTATTCAAGCATTGCGCGACACACCATTAATCGATAAATTATTAGCCCATATTTCACTAGTAGTTTTGTTACACCAGAAAAAGTGCTAGCGTACAAAATTATTTCGCACTCATAACAAAATTCCAAAAAAAAAACATTTTGCTAATTGATATGCAATAAATTGATTTTTTTTTTTGTTTATAAAAAACTGTGACAAAATGAAATTATTTTGATTTGATTATAATTTAATTTTTGTTAATTTTATTTTATAAATTTGCAAAAAAAAAAAATTTAACTAAACTAAAACACAAACAGTATATACAGAAATGCGCAAAACACAACAACATTTTTGCTGTATAACCATAATTTGTATAAAATTACAATTAAATTAAATTTATTACACTAAAAAAAAAAAAATTAAAATATAAATTATTTTAATAAAATTAATTAAATTTGTATATTACTATATACGAGTAGTAGAGTATCATCGTACTTTAAATAAAATTAAAGAAGTTAAAACTCTTAAGACGAGTTGTTTCGTGTTCGTCTGTATTTCTAAATAGATGATTCTTGTTACCGTATTTTCTCTTGTAAACATTTTATGCTGTATATGTAATATGATGACGTTATATACACATTATTACTAAACATTGATGTGAGTTTACAAAACAATGATGTTTTAAGAAAATTCACATGTACACAAGATAAAAATTACAATTAAATTAAATTAATTTATTATTTTTATTAATATGACGACTTCAAAATGAATGAAGACTATGGCGATGAGATACACAAACACAAACACACACACACATATAAAAAAAAGCTTATTTTCATAGATAAACATTAAACGTACATATATACATAAGTGTATTGTGTGCTTTTGTGGAATTACATTTTTTTTTTGTCCGTTACCTTTTGTACTTCGGGAACAAATTTATTACCTTAATTTCTCAGTAAATTTGGGTAGATTAAACGTATGCCGGGTAAATTTGTTGCACGAGTGTATATCAGTAGTGGATATTTTGCGTGAACAATAAATTTATTTTTGCGACTCCAATACGCCCCTTTTTATAATGGTGCAGACGCTTTAAATTTAAATAATTAGGTAATTTCTTTCTTTACATTTTTTTTGTTTTATTTTATCTAATTCTGTACATTAATTTTTTTTTTAAGGTTTAGGCCATAACGTTTTTTGAGTTATGATAACAGCTTGTGGAAGTTTTTTTTTTGTAATTAATTAATTTTACAGGTGGCTGTGGTAGACGTCGATAGGAACTATTAATATTTGTGCCCGTATATCTGTACGTTTGTGCCCGTACACCATTAATCATCAAACAAAATAAGTTAAAGATAATTTTTTCACAAAGGTGTTAAATTTGTCATGTAGTTCGTAAATAATGCTAAATAGTTTAACCCACAATATAAAGGATGAGTTTTTAAAATATTTAAGATTTTATAAATTTATAACCGTATACTCTGGACAGATCATCTGGACGAGGAAGATAACATGTTACAGACGTATTTTGATAAATTTTGGTTGAAGGGTTTTGGTCGGCTTTCAGATGAATTTTTTTTTTTTTTTGAATCTTCGTTTACGACTGTCACAAGGTTTAAAATTGATCTTAATTTTTTTAAAATCCTCACCTATAGTTGTTGTATTTTTAATGATGTCGCTGTTTGGTGCTCATTAGCATAAATAATTTCAATAATTACTTTTCCTAATAAAACGATGTTGAATTGTTACAGAGGACTGTACGATGACTCTAAAACATTGATTTAAAAATGTCTTATCCGTCGTTTCATCATTCCAGTTGGTTTTATTAATTTTGTTTGGCCGCCCGCACTCTCAAAAATATTGATAATTTTAGTCGAAATTTTATACAAAGATAGATTTAAGAAATAGGCAGTTTGTGTTAACTTTTGGTTCTCAAGTCTAGAATAGAAGATTTTGCAGTGGAAGAGAAAATTGCTATGCAGATTTTTCCAAAAATGAGACCAACGGTATTTTTTTTTTTTTTTTGATAATCAATCATTAACCTGTTGATAACCATGAATATCATATAGTTAAATGGTATTGCCTCCACTTTCAAAATAAACGGCTCAAGTAAAAATATCCATAAATTACATCGGAAATTGGAAACTTTCGATAATTTTATTGAAAATATAATCCAATAGGAATTCATCTAAAACGAATATCGTGTGTTTTCCAAAAATTTCTAAAGTGTCTAGAATTCTAAATCTGGTTTAAATTATTGAGTAAAAAGGACGTTTTAAAAGCTCTTCAGAGCGACATTTCACAAAATTGTATCATTTCGTTAATTCGAACGATTTCAGTATCGAAACACACGGGTTCATTTAAATAAGGACACTAACCTCCTGTACTAATATTGTACCTGGATCGCCTATAACTAAAACTGAACCATCGGAAAAGTCAGAAAGTAAACAAATTAAGGGTTATTGTGCTTCAACTAATATCAGAATGTTATCAAAATGGCTTCAATGGCATACACATTTTACAGATTTGTTCTACAAACAAACTACCTGATTTATGTTATCAGCAAAAGTAACTACAATCCGAGAATACATATTTCTAAATATTTTGCTTCCATGCATTACTAATAATCTGTCTTCTTTACTAATGAAGTAGATGCGTTTAAAGTAGCTGAGGCACTCAATCCATTTATCGTAAATGTTACCAACCAAAAATCTTTGGATATTGTATTTGACTTATTGACTCTCAAATCAAATACAACTTTAAGAAGAGAAACCGTACTAGTCTGCACGATTATTTAGAAGTAGTGAATTGGGATCAGATTCTAAACGTAAAGATATGAATGAAAATGTCCACAAATTTAATGAGATCTATTGAATATCAGTAATTATTCACTAGCCATGGTTCGATTGCCGGCTTATAAATCTAAAAAAATCGAAAATATGGTTCATACTCTACTATGAAGATTGGAAACAGACGAGCGGTACTTTTAACAACACAGCGAGGAATTTGATGTCTATTTTAAAATTAAGTATGAGTCCTATTTGGCTGGGATCCAAGAAAAAATAGAAAAAATTCAAAACAGTTGTGTAAATACTACGTCTAAACGTAAAGTCGAATAAAAACTGAATACGCCAAAAATATAACAATAATGTTTGCGGCATTTTTCCAATCCGACTATTGACCAAATATCAATACATATGAGTTGCTGCTCTAGTAATATCTGTTAAAGACATTATGACAGCTTTAAAGTGTTTTAGAGACGGAAATAGGTCGGATGATATACACTCATCTATGCTAAAATTGTTTGTAAGTGCTTTGGTAAATTCGTTGTGTAAATTATTCAACCAATCATTAACAACGCTGTGTTTAAGATAACTCCAATTCCTAAATTATTTGAACTAGTCGTATGCAATGCTTTTAAATCAACACTAATACGTCAAATATCTACCAGCCAGTGTGGGTTTATGCCAGGTGCATACCTTCACATAATAATCTGAGTGAATGCACCAGCCAAGTCATAAATTAGATAGAAAAACCTCATCAAGTATACGTGGCATTTAATTCTGTATATCAACATAAAGTACTTCTATATGTCATCATAAAATCAAAATTAGCAAGCCTTCTGCAAAATGTAATAACATAGCAATAAGAAATCCCATGTTATCAAAGTAACGTCTGGTGTTCCTCAAGGGTCATATAACGATCCGAGATTTTGACTGAATGAAAATCGGTTGGATCAATCAAATACTCCAGCCTATACTAGCAATAATTTTAAAATTCGCAGGCGTCTTGCCAGAAGACATCGAACAGATTTATCGACAGGTATGGATTGACAGCGAAGAGTATATTACGCGTGGGACAACTTTCGCCTCATTTATTGCAATCAGATGTCTGATGGAATTGGCTCAAGAATTCCTCCATTAAGCCTCAGATTAATCGCGAGCCATTGATAAAAATGATGTCCAATTACCGAATAATGCGGGGTAGTTAAAGTGATGAGTGTTTTTCACGCAAAAAATGACCAGTGGAAAAAATACATAATACAAAAAGTTCTCTTTGAAGCGAGCAGAATTTACAACTCATTGGGACTATTGTCGTCTATCATTATAAGAATAAAAATATTACTCCAAAATCTAAGGCTATGAAAATTAGATTAGAATGAAAGCTTTCCAGTGCCATACCAGTGAAATACAAATTCCACGAAAAACATATGAAGTTACATCAATAACCATTCATGGATTTTGCGACGCAAGCAATTCGGCGTATGCAGCAGTGATAGATACAAGATCACAATCGGAACAAGGGCACATAATATGGCTTTTATTTTCAAAAACCAAGGTTGCACCAATTAAAGCTCTGTTGACCATATTAACAAAACCAGTCATCAAAATGTTTACCTTATAAATGTATTCTGCGGTCCTTTAGGCGGATTCTAGAATCATTCTCGATTAGAAAAATCACAATCCAATCCTGTTGACAATGCTAGGCTAAAATTGGCTTTCAGAAAAGTGGCCAGCACCAAATTATTATTAAAGGTTCTATAATGGTTAACCGAAACAAGACAAATAGCCAGATCAACAAAATAAACTTTCAAACTCAGAAGAGCGAGACCCCACGAGAATAGAGATGGTACACGATATATAATGAATCATATGTTAAATAAATTTGCCAGATATAAAAAATTGCAAAGATTCCTTTGGTCGATTGTGGATTGTACAGACTACTCGTGACATTGTAAACCGAAAGGGGTTATAAAATGATTCTCAAATATGCACAAAGGACAGATTTCAATCAAAAACTCACGCAAAAATATTGAGGGTTGGTGGAAAACTACATAAATCAATATTACCTTATAATTCCAAATATCCCGTCTTCCTAGGGCTAAGAAGTTCGTAAAGTGGTGTATGAAATTCTTTCGGTAAATTTCTTAATGGAACGACAGAAATGGAGCAACTGTAAAGGTTTACGCCATTTACTAGTGCAACTTTGTACTTGTGTTGTAATTTCCGCCGTAATACAAAAATTCAGTTTTGCCGCCATCTGATCATAAAATCATGGCTCGAAAATACCACAGTAGGTACTCATTCCAGACTTTACCTAATTGTCTAAAAAAAAATCGCAGATCTAGTGAAATTGGCATTAATCTTAATATTTAAGTAGTCGCTTTCAGCAACTGGACAAATTGAAAAATCTACTATTTTCAGTTACAAGCCTCCTGGTGGTGAAATAAAGTTTCGTTCTTATCGGTACTTGCACCAGCTTTGTAATTCAAATATTTAACGAACATTTTGACTCATCATATACATGTTGCTAGACAAAAAGGCTGGACCCCTGGTATGAAGCCACTATGCAAAGTTTGAACTTCGTTGGTTGAAAGGTTTAGAAACGTACTCGTGTAAAGGGCACACTGTAAGCCTTTCTAATTTTAATTTTTAGTAGTATAGGTAGGCAAATAAATTGTACATCCCCATCCTGTTGCAACAATAATGAGCTATTTCCAAATTTTGCTTTACTTGATTTGATATAAAGACACACTGCTTGCGTTCTCTAGAATAAGCGGTTAAAATAAATTGATTCTATTAATTGCATTGCTGTAAAAGTTGGATGCAGGGTACTTAATTTGCTGTTTAAGTCATATTGTACCACTCATCGCGAATTGACATCCGGTACCCATAAGATAGGCGAACTTCTTTTAATACAGGTAATGCTAGATGTTTTCCTCAAAAATAAATTTTCCGGAAGCATATTTCTAAAGCAATATTCAAATATTATTCATTCACATTTAGTGCATTTTAACAGATGCATTATCACGCAGCGTAGAAGCCGGAATGGCTCATATAAATTGTCTAAAGGTGGCTCAGAAAGTCCCGTCGGATTTAGAAAAAATCGATAAAAAACGCAGAAATTTTATTAATATCTGGCCATATTGACCATTTCTAACTAATCACTGACCACTAACTACTTAGAACAATTTCCATCCTAATTCAATGTTAGTGGAGAAGATAATTCACATCAAAACTTCGGTTCTGAGTTTAGAAAAATTAATTCAACTCCTTAATCAATCCCTAACTGAACATTGTAACTCGATTTTTAACTCAACGCCCAATTCAACCCATGAAATAAACCGAAATAATCGAAATAATTTCCAAACTCATTCCGTCACTATAGGAAATGATCTGGATAAAGTCGAGATAATCGGATTGATATAATCGTCAAGGTTAAGATTACATGGGCAGGTGATTCGTTCACAAAATCGGACCACTAAACAGTTCTTGGACTAAACAACAACGAAAGTAGGACTTCGGGAGAGACCACCTACCGGATGGATGGACGACCTTCGGATCGGACGTTCGAGGAACGTCGTTGGACGAAGATGCACCATTCACTTAACCTAAATAGTTTGTGGCGGTTCACGCATTCACGCATGCGTTCGCCGCCATACGGTCAGAACAAAAACACGAACAGACAGAAACGCAAACGGAAACATCAATACAAAAACGGACAACTGAACTACTGTCTCTTCCAGACAAAACAACGGACAAGACAAAATAAAATTAAAATTCAGTCTCGTCTCGGATTTTGTGCTGAGCGCACGCGCGCTCATATTAACATAGAATGGTGGTGTTAAACTAATTATTAGATGGTGTTATACTATATTAAATAAATAAATATAAATACGAAGTTAATAAATTAAAATAAAAAGACAAAATGTATTAGAATAAATTAATTTATGTGTATCTTTATTTATTGCTGGTCTCAAATTAATAACCACGGCATGAACCTTTATAAGTCTAGATCAACCCCTAATAAACTTTAACTCAACTTAGCTCGAAACAAACCTTCCTGTTTACTCTAGTCCACAATTAGCGACCATCTCAATCTCGAAATCAACTACACCCAAAATTATGTAAACCTCAACCGATCCATTCACTTAGCTTAGCTTTAACTCAAATTCCATTTAAACCTAACTCGACTTCAACGCAATCCTCAATCCAACCCTAAACTCAATCAGAACTCAACCCCAACTGAACATTCAACTTAACTAAAAATTTAACACTCAACTAAAACACTATAAGTCAACACTATTTTAACCAATATTAATCTAACCTCCACCCCGACTCAACCCCAAAATCAACCCCAAACTCAACCCCAAACTAAATGATTTCAACTCATTTATAACTCAACCTCTAACTCGACCCCTTATTCGACTTTTAATTTTCTCAGAACTACATGACCGAAAGAACTACATTTGTTTATTAGCTTTACTCAAAATAACTAAAACTACCTTCCAACCCAACTTTCATCACAACGCCAAATAAACTGGCCACTTAACCGCTGACCTCTACTCAACTCAATCCCAATTAAACATTATTTCAGCCCAAGCCCAACACCAACTCAACCTCAACTCGACCTGCAAACCACGTCAACATGGTCCTAAAAACTACATGCGAACATGAACCCGCTAACTCTAGTTTAGCCGTCCATTCTACACACAAATAAATCCCCAACTGGAATGCTCACTAAAGTTCAACCAAATTCCAACTCAACACCAAATCTACCGCAAATGGGAAGCTACTCAACCACTTCGGCTGCCAAAATATATTCGTTCAAAAATCGCTTATATTGTTAATGCCTCCATAAGGGCGAGCGAGCATGAAGAAGGGGTAACATATTTTAATCATTAACTCTTATGTTTTTTCTTGACTACTAAAAAGTATTCGTGCAAAATTTGGGAGCAACCAATGAACACAATAAACAAAATAATGAATTTAGATAGCGAATTTCCCCGGTATTTGCCTTTAAATTATTTCTATTTGTGGAATAAATAAGATCCCAAGCAATTGTGAATTTTTTTCTTTTTGCTTGCAAATTTAATTTCGAAATGTTTTAGAGAAAATTATCACTTATCATTGTAGCTCGAATTTGAGAGACAGGCTTTGTTAATATTTATTGATATTTATAATAAACTAGAAAGCGTTTTCAAACGTTACAATTCAGAACATTAGAGACTTTCCAACAAACTTTTCAACATTCAACATGTTGCTTAGACACTGGCAAAGGTTCAAAGGTTCAAATTTTCTAACAAAATCGAATTATTTTCAGTTCTATAACATAAATATAATGAAAATTGGTCGCAGAGATTTATTTATTTTAAATAGGTATGAATACAAATAATTATTTATCCTAAAATGCATTAAAACTGTTTGCATATTTCAAAACCAAGAGTAATCTGAATATGTAGAAAACAACAACCAAGTAGTACGTTGATTATAATTTACGCTAATTCTGCACAAAACATCAAATCGACATACACAGAGCCAATTGAATTCCGAGAAAATCATTTCGACGAGCTGCTGACTTTACATAAATTTATTTGAATGATTAAATATAAAACCATCAGATACACAGTTTTAGACAATATCTCCATGTTAAATATGTTTTTAAAAAGAAGGAGTGGGAGCAAATTAATAATCCATATCTAACCCTTTCCTTGTTTGAATTTCAGTGTACAAAGTAAGGCACTTTTTTTTTAATAATCTGTCGTTTTCTATAAACATATTGTACCATGTCGTCATTAAGTCTTAATGTTCTCACGAATAGATTGCGTATAAACAAGTAACAAAAAAAAATATTGTAGAAATTTGAATTAACCATTCACACGTTATTTGTCAGTAGGGACACGCAACTTCGCATTTTAGAAATGTTAAAGGTAACTACTATGCAAACATTACACAAATTAAATAATAATTGAAATTGAATTAAGTCATTACTATTTCAATCATATTTCATGCACTATTAACATTTTCAACTAACTATACATTTACATAAATAAAAAGTAAAAACACGAAGATTTTTTAAAGTCACATGATTTCATATTTTATAATCTTGTTTAATAAATCGTATAAAACTTACCGGAAATTTTGACGAATGCGTTCGCAACGTAATATTAGATATTCCATTCTGTTGTTGGTTTGTTGTTTCTTGTGCGATTGCTGCACCCGGTATCGGTGCATCACTATAAATATTTGTTGAACCCGGTTGTGGTTGTGGCGGCATTCTGTATATGGGTGGTGTTATAATTGTTTGTCGATTTGTTGTTGTCTTACAAACAGCATTATTAATATCGGTGACGGCAACTAAAATATTTTAGAAATATACAAAAAAAAACTATAAATTACATGAATTTCCAGATTTATGCATCTTATATGTTTTCAAAAAGGCGAAAACAAGTATTAATGTTTCAAAATCAGGTTAATAGTTTAAGGAAGTACATAAATTTCAGACACCAATAAAAACAAATGTTGTATTACAGGCAAATGGTGAGAACTATACAGATTTGTTAACATAATTAAATAGCGTCCGGTCATTTGTTTGCTGGCTGACGGCCTGTTCCCACTGGTATACAATAAAAATTCCAAACAATAAATGAAAACCAATATTCCACGCAATTTTTCATTTAAACAGATCCAATCCATTATCAATTCAAATATAGATCTAAAGTACATAAAACTTATCAAATAAAATTAATCGGTTTTTTACATCCAGTTATATATTTAATTTTATATATACGTTTAATAAAACTGCTATCTATCGTGTTTAAAAAAAAAAAAAAATTTGGTCTGTTGAAATGTGGAGCGGGAGTTATACAAAAATTTTTATTTTTTATTTTTTAAATTCGTAATAAAAAATTTCCAACTTTTCCAATTTATATAACAAAATTTCAAACAATTTATTTTCTGTTTTTTTTTTTAAATTTGTTAATGTTTTTGTCATTTTATTACAAATAGCTGTTATATGATTACTATTCAACTCGCATCGAATTTGACCTTAGATAACTAGATACAAAAATTTTGCAAGTCATCCTCTGTTATAAGCATAAAATATTTTGTGTATGAAAAAATATCGATTAGCCGTTTTGTTATTATTAAAGCTCAAGAAAAAGTTAACCCCCAAATAAAAAAATGGATATTTCCTCCCTCGATTGGTGTACCAAAAAAAAAAAATGTTTTTTGTTATTTTATCAGATCAATATTCTTGGTTTGTATCAAAGTGTAAAGTTGTTAGTAAAAAATTTATAAACTTCGTGGAATTTAAAATTTTTTCGGAATGAACACACCATCTCTTGTTGGTTTTATAAAGAAACGTGTTGTTAGTTATTTCCGACGCCGTTGGTGTAAAACAAGCAGTCCAAAGATTCAGGCAGGAAATCAGGCCATTTTTGAAGCCACTAAAATTTAGTGAATTTCCGTATTTCGTGAATTAGGTATTTCACAAAAAATGTAAGTGTCCTGTTAATTTTTTATTTTCTTGAAAATCTAAAATCAATCAAATATCCACTTACGAGCTTAGTTTTAAAGGTCTGTCAAATTAAGAGTTGATCAACAATGATGATAGAAAACAATGTTGATCATGGAAAAGTAACACATGTACTTAATGTACATTCCATATTAAAACAAAACATGAGTTCTGTGAAATAATTACTGGTGGCTGTCACAATCACATTTTCAATTGATTTTTTCAGCTTTTTAAAGACACAAATATATTAGTGAATTTCTTAATATTGTGCAGGCATTAAACAGATACAAATGATGGTTTTCCATGAGTTTTTTGATTTAGTGAATCTAATTCGCTAAATCAGTATGTTCGTACTTGACACTATCTGTGTTAAGTAGGAATTGTATTTTTGTAGTTTGGTCGTAGCTAGCTGATGAGAAGACCAACTTGTTCAGTACGAAACTAAACTACCTACACAATGCCCTCAAAGAAGGTTCTCATTTTTTGTTCTTGGGGGGATTGATATTTCTAATTTTTTTGTGAACATGTATTATGAATAATTGGTCTCTTTCTGATTAACCGATCGCAAATCTTGAGGATTTATTTTCATTAATAAATTTGTGTCCATAAAAACCCAAAAAAAAATCATTTGTTAAACAGACATAATTCCCTCAAACTTCACATTTTCAATATAAATTAAGCAATAATATTTTTCTAATTTCCCATCACAATTTGAGCGAACCAGTCGATAACCGGCCTCTGCTTCTATATACAATTTTCAATTTTAATGATTTTGAACAAATTTTAAGCCACATAAATGGTTCACTCGCATTTTCTTAAGTCACACTACCGCACGAAAAATTTATATTCGCATTAAAATGCATTAAAATGTATTTAAAAATAGAGAAAAAAAAACAATTTATATTATGCATTCATATTTTAGCAATATTTGGATTAGAATAGAGAAGCTCTCTTTTGTAAAATTTACTATTAGTTTAAAGTAAAATTTGACTTTTAAACCGATCAACAGTAATGAAATGAACTCGAAAGTATCGAATAATCTCAACATCAGTTGCTTGGTTTACTGCCGTTTAATAAATGAACAATATCCGAATGCAAAATGCAAAATTTTTTCGACAAATTCTCATTTATATATTTGGATGCCATTCTTCCCATATAAAATTTAAAAATGGGTCTGCATCGGACCAGACGGTGGAAGTTATATTTGTATGGCCATTCACTCACACACACGCACACAGGCAGACAGACAGGATACATAAATGAAATATAACACATTTTCCCTGTTATTCAATATATTTCCCTTGAATATATTATAAGTGTTTCAGTATTATAATATACACCTATATCTATCGGAAAATCTATTATATATTTCCATGATTAATTTTATTACAAATGTTTTACCACATGCAGCTGGCCCCGTAAAAATATCTGGAGAGGATTATCTTCACTAGACAATAAATGATGAATCACTTGCAAAAGAAGATTTAGCTGTGAAACTGAACTGTGCATGCGGTTAAACAAGTTCTCTTCTTTTAGCTATGGCACCTAATTTGTTTAAGGCAGCTGGTCGTAAATCAGCATTACCGTCAACATTCAGATCGTTATATAAATGTTCAAATGGATTAGCTTACGGGAATCTGACTCTGACGTCTTGAACTTCATCGCCTTCGCAAGGTGTTTCTTCTCGACAAAGTTCCCTACATATTTGAATAGTTTTTTCAATATCTATATTGTGTTCGAATTTTTTTCTCGTTTGTAATATGACTTGTTTATTTTAGTCATAGATCGTTAAAAACTTCATATCCGCTAAATGGTACATGTAATGTCACCATTTCCCTTCTATATTCATTGAAATCCAACCCAATGTCATAATTTCGATATCCTATTATTTTCTTTTCATCTCTCTTAACATATTCGCCTTTATTATTTTTGTAATATTGGGAAACGAAATGTCATCAAATTTATTCGGTCTGGGTTGATACTGGTCGAACCAGTTCTCCTTCCATATATCCGTTGATTCGCCTTCTAATGCAGAGAGCTCTTTCATTGTTTTTTTAGTCCTTTGGCGTTCAACGGGCCACACGGTTGGTATATAAACTATTTGAGTAGAAGCTTTAGACATCGGCTCTCTCATCAGGTACCAAGCAGCTTCCTTGCTAGTCATTTCCGTATTGTTTAAAAGATTAATCTATCTCTTAACACTTAAACTCCTCGTTATATCTACTATATCAAATTCGGGATTTTTTCATTCAAAGTTTCTACAATTTTCCTCTGTAAATTACTCACGCCGCGATTTGTTTTTTTAACGTACTTAACAACGTATGCTACACAAGAATACTCTTCCATAATAAATTGAATGTCGGTATTTGACTTAACCACATTAAATATAAACGGATTAAATGGGTTATGCTACACTCCTGGACGCTTTATTCCCGCTGGTAAAATATTTAAATATTCCTCATCCGAAGCAATATTATTTTGTGTATTAAATTGATTAAAATCAGTATAGTCATCGGTTTTTAAATTTTTTCTTATTTCCTTATACTTTTTTTTTCAAAATTAGAAAATTAGCTTCGGTATCTTTCATTGGAATTAATATAGCGGTTTTCTTGCATGGCATAAAAGGAGCTTCGAATCTGCATTCTTGCGCACGATTGGATGTGATTTTCTTGTAGCAGGTGAAAGTGTGCTTGTGAGTATTCAATTTAATGTTACCTGAAGCTTCCGATGCTGAAACGGAAATGAGCACATCAATCAGATCAATAGCTTGTTGATAGTCTTTCCCAGTGGATCATCGGGAGCATTATCACACCAAGCTATAATGTGAGCATGTGGGCTTCCTCGTTGTTGAAACTCAATTCTCTTGAAGTAATGTAGAATTCTATACTTCTTGAATAGGCTGAATCTTTTGGATTGTAATATACCCATGATAACATTAACTAATTTGTTGATGTACAGTGCACATGTAACAGCGTCTTCATTAATTAGAGTACTCTTGTGCATGTATTCTAATTGTTTGTCTTCTTTTATTGAAAGTAATTTCTTGTTCCGTAATTTGTTAATTAATTGCAATAAATTTGGCCATCCAATCTCATTTGCGCTAATCGTAAAGAATAGCGTTGGTTTCCCTAATTGACGAATCATAGTAAATAGAGCTTTTTTTCAGACCAATACCAAGCAGAATTTGGTATAGATCTTAAAAAGCTAGGTTACTTTCGATACATCCTTGAATGTAATCTTCTAATTCTATCTGTTCCTTTGTAATCTCAGTATGCTTTCCTACATGTTTAAGAGCTATGGTGAGAGAGTATTTGACTCTGATTCTCATTATTTTCATTGCCATACATATTAAGTGATATGGAGTTACGCCACGTCTATCTGATCGTCTTAATTCACTTGTTGCCATCATAAAAGGCGTGACATTAACTCCCTCTCTGAATTCTATGAAGTGTCCTAGATATACTATATTCCAGGGAAAGAAAGTTCTTCAGCATGCTCATCAAACAATAGACTGATTGGCACATTATGTTCTCCCAGTGCGATTCTAAGGTAGAAATCCTCGTTCCAAATCAATGATTGTTGTTGTGCAACTAAACTCTTCTCTATAGGAATATTTTCCAACAATTCATTATCATCGTCAAAATGAAGAAATTGTTCGTTGCCACAGTCATTATCTTCGTTACAGTTTAAAAAAAACTATCATTAATTGTCATTTGGTACGTAGTACACAACGGCGTTTGTATTAAATATTTTAGCCATATTTTTATTACCCTCTTATTCATCAATCCTTGTACGAAACTAGATTTATGAATTTTCTTTCTTTTAATATGTACATTGATACAATAATCATCATCCACATCGCGGGGTAACTTCTTAATCATATTATCAACCTCTACTGGGACGTTTATAACTTGTCCATAAATTCAATATTGGCCATTGATATGCCGTCGCATTTACTGGCCATCGAAGACGTCTTATTTGCATAAACGGAATACGAGGGAATATTAATCGTTCGGTTACCAAATCTAATGGATCATTACATAAATCATCCAGATATTCTGGATATTTGAAGCCATTATACATAAATGGATAATTGTGGACGGTGATTCTTTTGAATGCTTCTAAAGAACGTAGAACATATTGTGAAATTTTGTTTATGAACCGTAATTATTTTCCTAATGGTGTAGTATTTTCTGTATCATTTTGATTAAGCACTATTTTTAAATCCTTGTTGAACTAAAGGCGATCACACACGTCACAAGGATAACCGAATGGGTTATTGATACAATTATTTAAAAACTCTTTATGTGCATAAATAAGTTGATTGTACGATGTATAAACATTACCCTGCAATGATTGTTGATACTCTTTTATCTGAATATTGTTTACGTCGTTTTATCCGTCTTCATTATCATTATTGTCAAGATTACCACAATTAACTTCCTGATCATGGTCTTCATAATCGCTTTCTCTAGAAGTCATATCTGCCCTTTCCTTTTCTACAATTTCAATTTCAGCATTAGAAATGGGTACGGCCGATGCTTCATTTCTATAATTACCGGGACACTCTCCCGTAGGAATTCTGGGAACTTATTTTGTAGATGGACCCGCTATCTGTGAACCATGGATTGGATTTTTTCGGACAAATGGCTCTTGTCTATGTGAGGGCCCTACTATTTGCGAGCAACGAATATTTTTTTTGGTTCGCGGTACATCTTTGCTTGCAAATTCATGTGCTTGCGAATCGTTGTCTGCAATTTGATGAATTTTCCGTACAGTATTTTTGTCCCGGTAGTTTTTCGCGCAAATGGCAGCTAATTTTTTCCGATTAGTTTCAATGTCTTGGTTAGCAATTTTCTTTGATCCTTCGTTCTTTGTATCAGATTCTCCTGTATCCATAGCGTTTTGTTTTTCAAGTTCTTTTTTCTTTTTACGGTAGTTTCTCTGATATTCCGCCCGTTTTCTCTTTCTTTCAGCGTTAGAATTTTCGTCATCCACCAAATTTTTTTTTTGCGTTACAATTTCTGTTGTACCCTGCTTTCTTTCTTTTCCTCTCCATACTTTGTTCGTCAATGCCCATTTGTGGAGTTTCTTCATTACGATCATTGTTCTCGAACTCGGAATCACTATCATTATTTTCAATTTTTTCTGGGAGGTGAGATGCAGCATTCCTCGTATTTATGTTAGACTTGTTTTCTAAAAATCTATTAACCTTATGTAGACCCCCTATTTCAGTGTCAGATTCCGATGTCGATTCCGTTGTCAATAAGTTCGAGTGTCGTTCGTCCATTATTGTTGATTTCTAAACTCAATATTCTGTCTAACCTTTATTATGAGAAAAAATATTTTATTTATCCCCTGTACATTCCTTCCGCATCTATCTTCCGAAATGTCGACTTTTGTGTCGACCAAACAAATATATTATTTAGATATTTATTTAAGAAATAAAATTTTTTCGCTTGGTTCAAAAAAATTCAATCGCGAGAATTGACAAACTACTACGTGCACACACAAAAAAAACAAAAATCTCTCCTGTGTGTAATCCGATTTTGAAAGTGATTTTTTTTTTAATATTTAAATTTTTTGTAGTGGTTTGGATTTTACTAGTTACGCGTGACGCGGTTTCTCGACCAACACCCCATCCTAATGTGTACAACGAGCACAAAGAATTATAACTTTAAAAACTTTAAAAAAAGACTAATTTTGTAACCATGCGCAACTCAATCCCTTACACTTTTCGAATAATATCGAGGAACATGGAAAATTAAAAAGTTTGTAATATCATCATCATGGCATCTCGAAAATATACAATAATGTTGATAATTTCGCATATGTATGGAAATCTAATATTTAAGTATAACATTCAATCCTAAATAAATTACAGAAACTCGAATAATCCCTCTTAAGACCATTCCAATGGTTACTGGAATATTTATTAAAAACAAGTATAAGAAAACCACCATATTCAAAACTCGTTTCCTGGCGCGATAGATTTTAAAAGCAATATGAATTTAACGAGTTTAAAGAATTTGGAAAGAGAGGCAAAATTCGACTGTTCTAATGTTGGCTTGTCCCAGATATAGCCAATATAGATCCAAGTTCAACATCCTACAGAATGCAAGAAACCTAAGTAATTTAATGAATGAGGGTGGTTTTTGGCCTTTAAGGAAATGTATGAATTTATTAGGATGAGTGGGATAACAATTTGATGGAACATAAGCAGTAGCCGGCAGAATATGTGTAGGGAGTAATCCCGCTCCATTTTAAAGGTGAAAAATTGGTAGGTTAAAAATGAGTTATGAATTAAAAAGATGTAAATAGTAATGGTACAATAATTAATTTTCCAATACATTCTCTAATTTATGTAGGAGCCAAGGCATAAATTAAAAAAAAGAAGAATGAAGCTGAAGCTTTGACCTATTTAGTTATCATAAACACTTTAAGCTGATCAAATACATTACAAAAACAGAGGTTTTGATTGAATATCGCGAGTAATTCAAATTTTTATAAAGTTGACAACAACAATTTTTCATACAAAATTTTGACAACAACAACTAAGAACATTGATTTTATTCGAATTTGTTTTGAAATGCGTAATTTAAATTAATGCTTGATAAATTATTACTGATGTCAATTCAATGTAACTTACGGTCCATTGTATGCTTTCAAAACTTAAATTCATTAAAAGCTTGAAAGCACATAAAGCTCTAACCTATTTAATTTTCATAAACACTCTATCCGCTTATCAAATATATTACAAAAATATAGGATATGATTTATTATCGCGAGCATTTCAACTATTATTAGATTTGACAACAACAATTTTTCATCCAGTATTTTGGCAACAATAACTCAGTATATTGATTTTATTCGAATTGGTTGTAAAATGTGTAATTAAAAGAAATAATGCACAAGTCATACTCAAGAATTTTTTTGCAGATTAACATATGTGAACCATTTTTATGAATTTGTCAAGCTGGACAGGTCAAGCCCTTCAAAAAAAGTCAGTTATTAAGCAAAAAGGGTTGTGGATGATCTAAAGATACTTGGAAATTGTGAAAAAGCTTAGCATGTTGAAATTTGTGCTATTGACTTTTCTGATAATTTTAGAAAATATACCAGTATTTTATATGTCCTTTTCTTCATCACTTGAATAGGCCAAGAATTTCGAGACAATTTTAGCCGTTAAGATAAATGGGCTTGGGCAAAAATAATAAATTATATACACAGTTATAAGAAATTAATATAAATTAAAAATTAAAAAGACCATCTACTAGAACCTACCATATAGATTTTACAATACTGTTGTTCAAATGAATGCTTTTAAGATATCAGATCCAAAATGCACTAAAAAGACACGCAAAATTTTTTCGACAAATTCTCATTTATATATTTGGATGCCATTCTTTCCATATACAATTTAAAAATGGGTCTGCATCGGACCAGACGGTGGAAGTTATACTTGTATGGCCATTCACTCACACACACGCACACAGGCAGACAGACAGGATACATAAATGAAATATAACACATTTTCCCTGTTATTCAATATATTTCCCTTGAATATATTATAAGTGTTTCAGTATTATAATATACACCTATATCTATCGGAAAATCTATTATATATTTCCATGATTAATTTTATTACAAATGTTTTACCACATGCGGTCTAGCTATGGCACCTAATTTGTTTAGGGCAGCTGATCGTAAATCAGCATTACCGTCAACATTCGGATCGTTATATAAATGTTCAAATGGATTAGCTTACGGGAATCTGACTCTGACGTCTTAAACTTCATCGTCATCGCAAGGTGTTTCTTCTCGACAAAGTTCCCTACATATTTGAATAGTTTTTTCAATATCTATATTGTGTTCGAATTTTTTTCTCGTTTGTAATATGACTTGTTCATTTTCTTCCTAGATCGTTAAAAATTTCATATCCGCTAAATGGTACATGTAATGTCACCATTTCCCTTCTATATTCATTGAAATCCAACCCAATGTCATAATTTCGATATCTTATTATTTTCTTTTCATCTCTCTTAACATATTCGCCTTTATTATTTTGGTAATATTGGGAAACGAACTGAGCCAATGAAATGTCATCAAATTTATTCGGTCTGCGTTCATACTTGTCGAACCAGTTCTCCTTCCATATATCCGTTGATTCGCCTTCTAATGCAGAGAGCTCTTTCATTGTTTTTTTAATCCTTTGGCGTTCAACGGGCCACACGGTTGATATATAAACTATTTGAGTAGAAGCTTTAGACATCGGCTCTCTCATCAGGTACCAAGCAGCTTCCTGGCTAGTCATTTCCGTATTGTTTAAAATATTAATCTATCTCTTAACTCTTTAAAATATTAATCTATCTCTTAATCTCTTAAACACTTAAACTCCTCGTTATATCTACTATTTCAAATTCGGGATTTTTTCATTCAAAGTTTCTACAATTTTCCTCTGTAAATTACTCACGCCGCGATTTGTTTTTTTAACGTACCCAACAACGTATGCTACACAAGAATACTCTTCCGTAATAAATTGAATTTCGGTATTTGACTTAACCACATTAAATATAAACGGATTAAATGGGTTATGCCATTTTTCTGAAGGTTTGACGTTTCACAAACACTCGTGGACGGTTTATTCCCGCTGGTAAAATATTTAAATATTCCTCATCCGAAGCAATATTGTTTTGTGTATAAAATTGATTAAAATCAGTGTAGTCATCGGTTTTTAAATTTTTTCTTATTTCCTTATACTTTTTTTCAAAATTAGAAAATTAGCTTCGGTATCTTTCATTGGAATTAATATAGCGGTTTTCTTGCATGGCATAAAAGGAGCTTCGAATCTGCATTCTTGCGCACGATTGGATGTGATTTTCTTGTATAGCAGGTGAAAGTGTGCTTGTGAGTATTTAATTTAATGTTACCTGAAGCTTCCGATGCTGAAACGGAAATGAGCACATCAATCAGATCAATAGCTTGTTGATAGTCTTTCCCAGTGGATCATCGGGAGCATTATCACACCAAGCTATAATGTGAGCATGTGGGCTTCCTTGTTGTTGAAACTCAATTCTCTTGAAGTAATGTAGAATTCTATACTTCTTGAATAGGCTGAATCTTTTGGATTGTAATATACCCATGATAACATTAACTAATTTGTTGAAGTACAGTGCACATGTACCAGCGTCTTCATTAATTAGAGTACTCTTGTGCATGTATTCTAATTGTTTGTCTTCTTTTATTGAAAGTAATTTCTTGTTCCGTAATTTGTTAATTAATTGCAATAAATTTGGCCATCCAATCTCATTTGCGCTAATCGTAACGAATAGCGTTGGTTTCCCTAATTGACGAATCATAGTAAATAGAGCTTTTTTTTTCAGACCAATACCAAGCAGAATTTGGTATAGATCTTAAAAAAGCTAGGTTACTTTCGATACATCCTTGAATGTAATCTTCTAAATCTATCTGTTCCTTTGTAATCTTAGTATGCTTTCCTACATGTTTAAAAGCTATGGTAAGAGAGTATTTGACTCTGATTCTCATTATTTTCATTGCCATACATATTAAGTGATATGGAGTTACGCCACGTCTATCTGATCGTCTTAAGTCACTTGTTGCCATCATAAAAGGCGTGACATTAACTCCCTCTCTGCATTCTCTGAAGTGTCCTAGATATACTATATTCCAGGGAAAGAAAGTTCTTCAGCATGCTCATCAAACAATAGACTGATTGGCACATTATGTTCTCCCGGTGCGATTCTAAGGTAGAAATCCTCGTTCCAAATCAATGATTGTTGTTGTGCAACTAAACTCTTCTCTATAGGGATATTTTCCAACAATTCATTATCATCGTCAAAATGAAGAAATTGTTCGTTGGCACAGTCATTATCTTCTTAAAAAAAAACTGTCATTAATTGTCATTTGGTACGTAGTATACAACGGCGTTTGTATTAGATATTTTAGCCATATTTTTATTACCCTCTTATTCACCAATCCTTGTACGAAACTAGATTTATGAATATTCTTTCTTTTAATATGTACATTGATACAATAATCATCATCCACATCGCGGGGTAACTTCTTAATCATATTATCAACCTCTACTGGGACGTTTATAACTTGTCCATAAATTCAATATTGGCCATTGATATGCCGTCGCATTTACTGGCCATCGAAGACGTCTTATTTGCATAAACGGAATACGAGGGAATATTAATCGTTCGGTTACCAAATCTAATGGATCATTACATAAATCATCCAGATATTCTGGATATTTGAAGCCATTATACATAAATGGATAATTGTGGACGGTGATTCTTTTGAATGCTTCTAAAGAACGTAGAACATATTGTGAAATTTTGTTTATGAACCGTAATTATTTTCCTAATGGTGTAGTATTTTCTGTATCATTTTGATTAAGCACTATTTTTAAATCCTTGTTGAACTAAAGGCGATCACACACGTCACAAGGATAACCGAATGGGTTATTGATACAATTATTTAAAAACTCTTTATGTGCATAAATAAGTTGATTGTACGATGTATAAACATTACCCTGCAATGATTGTTGATACTCTTTTATCTGAATATTGTTTACGTCGTTTTATCCGTCTTCATTATCATTATTGTCAAGATTACCACAATTAACTTCCTGATCATGGTCTTCATAATCGCTTTCTCTAGAAGTCATATCTGCCCTTTCCTTTTCTACAATTTCAATTTCAGCATTAGAAATGGGTACGGCCGATGCTTCATTTCTATAATTACCGGGACACTCTCCCGTAGGAATTCTGGGAACTTATTTTGTAGATGGACCCGCTATCTGTGAACCATGGATTGGATTTTTTCGGACAAATGGCTCTTGTCTATGTGAGGGCCCTACTATTTGCGAGCAACGAATATTTTTTTTGGTTCGCGGTACATCTTTGCTTGCAAATTCATGTGCTTGCGAATCGTTGTCTGCAATTTAATGAATTTTCCGTACAGTATTTTTGTCCCGGTAGTTTTTCGCGCAAATGGCAGCTAATTTTTTCCGATTAGTTTCAATGTCTTGGTTAGCAATTTTCTTTGATCCTTCGTTCTTTGTATCAGATTCTCCTGTATCCATAGCGTTTTGTTTTTCAAGTTCTTTTTTCTTTTTACGGTAGTTTCTCTGATATTCCGCCCGTTTTCTCTTTCTTTCAGCGATAGAATTTTCGTCATCCACCAAATTTTTTTTTTGCGTTACAATTTCTGTTGTACCCTGCTTTCTTTCTTTTCCTCTCCATACTTTGTTCGTCAATGCCCATTTGTGGAGTTTCTTCATTACGATCATTGTTCTCGAACTCGGAATCACTATCATTATTTTCAATTTTTTCTGGGAGGTGAGATGCAGCATTCCTCGTATTTATGTTAGACTTGTTTTCTAAAAATCTATTAACCTTATGTAGACCCCCTATTTCAGTGTCAGATTCCGATGTCGATTCCGTTGTCAATAAGTTCGAGTGTCGTTCGTCCATTATTGTCGATTTCTAAACTCAATATTCTGTCTAACCTTTATTATGAGAAAAAATATTTTATTTATCCCCTGTACATTCCTTCCGCATCTATCTTCCGAAATGTCGACTTTTGTGTCGACCAAACAAATATATTATTTAGATATTTATTTAAGAAATAAAATTTTTTCGCTTGGTTCAAAAAAATTCAATCGCGAGAATTGACAAACTACTACGTGCACACACAAAAAAAACCAAAATCTCTCCTGTGTGTAATCCCATTTTGAAAGTGATTTTTTTTTTAATATTTAAATTTTTTGTAGTAGTTTGGATTTTACTAGTTACGCGTGACGCGGTTTCTCGACCAACACTTCATCCCAATGTGTACAACGAGCGCAAAGAAGTATAACTTCAAAAACTTTAAAAAAGGACTAATTTTGTAACCAAGCGCAACTCAATCCCTTACACATTTTGAATAATATCGAGGAACATGGAAAACTAAAAGTTTGTAATATCATCATCATGGCATCTCGAAAATATACAATAATGTTGATAATTTCACATATGTACGGAAATCTAATATTTAAGTATAACATTCAATCCTAAATAGATCGCAACGATGTAACATGATGCAACACAACGTCAAAATTACAGAAACTCGAATAATCCCTCTTAAGACCATTCCAATGGTTACTGGAATATTTATTAAAAACAAGTATAAGAAAACCACCATATTCAAAACTCGGTTCCTGGCGCGATAGATTTTAAAAGCAATATGAATTTAACGAGTTTAAAGAATTTGGAAAGAGAGGCAAAATCCGACTGTTCTAATGTTGGCTTGTCCCAGATATAGCCAATATAGATCCAAGTTCAACATCCTACGGAATGCAAGAAACCTAAGTGATTTAATGAATGAGGGTGGTTTTTGGCCCATAAGAAAATGTATGAATTTATTAGGATGAATGGGATAACAATTTCATGTAACATAAGCAGTAGCCGGCAGAATATGTGTACGGAGTAATCCCGCTCCATTTTAAAGGTTAAAAATTGTTTGGTTAAAAATGAGTTATGAATTAAAAAGATATAAATAGTAATGGTACAATAATTAATTTTCCAATACATTCTTTAAATATATGTAGGAGCCAAGGCATAATATAAAAAAAAGCTTCATTTTAAGCTTTCGAAAACTTTAATTTATTTAAAACTTGACAGCACATAAAGCTTTGACCTATTTAATTATCATAAACACTTTAAGCTGATCAAATACATTACAAAAATTGAGGTTTTGATTGAATATCGCGAGTAATTCAAATTTTTATAAAGTTGACAACAACAATTTTTCATACAAAATTTTAACAACAGCAACTCAGAACATTGATTTTATTCGAATTTTTTGAAATGCGTAATTCGCCCCCGGGGGGCGAGTAGAAGGGACAGCAGAGACGCAACGATTTCAACAACAACGTCAAGCAACACTATCTACAGTTAGTACAAATTTGGGTTACCGCATGGGAACATGATGATGGAACGAAATCTCGCCCCTCTCTCACAACCGCCGATGGAAAAAATGGTGGAGGGGAAAAATAATAGTTGTTTACAGCTTTTCAGAAAAAATTTTGCGGTACGAGGAAATTTGTGTTGTCATTGTGTCTTCTTACAGGTTGGAGCAGTAGATGAACTTTAAAATTGTATTATTGTCTTTTGCTAAATAAATTACTAAAAAATATATTACTAACAAATTTACTAACTATCAACTACTTAGGTGTCTGGAACCGGGTTGAGTCTTTGTTGCTAACATTCCTTTCCCATCCCTCGATCTTGTTATATGTAAAAAGGTGTAAGACGGCAGCCTGGCCAGGGGCGAATATCACAACATTAGACTTATGTGGTTATCGATGTGGCGCCTTTCTTACGGGCTTTGGCTTCATGAAGAATGGTGTCGTGTTGTGTAACATAGGTATAGTGGTGTGGTATTCGCATTTATAATACGGGAGACTTGCTTAATGCTTGATCGTACACCGCAATCAATCAATCAATCAATCAATTAAATATTTAGAATTTGGGAAGAAAATGAGTTTCAAATTGAGTTGCTCAAATTTGAAGTAAATTGTGTGATTCTAAAACAATAATGACCATAACAATACTAAAAGTTTTAGCTGCATCTTCACATCAGATTTTTATTGAGACACATTCTAAGAAACAGTTTATAAAAAACCCTCTAGTTAAGTTGCATTCCTGATTCTATAAGAGCATTCGTAGCTATAGGTTAGGCGGATAATGTTAATGGCATAATAAAAACTGAATTTTCGAAATCCACATAACAAATTACGTAAGTTATATTGTGGAATAAAAATCTAAACGGCTGTAAGCTAGCCGTACTCTGGAATCAGGCTTACAACGCTTGGCTTCAAAAATTCATTGATCAATAGATTATGTGATTCAACTGTGAATTGAGAAGCTGTTCTTGATCATGCCAACGATGAAGTAACAAAAGCAAGTCATTGAATCTGGAAGTAAATCTACGTAAGGAAATGGTTGTAAAAAATGTAATCGTTGGTTTTGTACTTAAAAGCAAACAAACTCAAGAGAATTCGAAAAACTAAGTAGTCCCACACCGCAACATTCTCCAAAAAGCATTCTCTTCTGAAAAAAGATTCTCGAAAGAAAAATGCTGCTCTTCCGATAATTTATCGGTAGTATTACAGACGAATTTTGTGGCATTTATTTTGGCATCACAGCATGAAACTTATTTTGTAAATATGCCATCGTATTAGTCAAATAAGCATCTAAACTACTAAAAGAGAATGATATAGTGCGTAGTTCAATATGCTTATTCGAACCAGTACTTGAATTTGCTCCAGGCCCGAACATTTGGTGCAAAAAAGCATAATTTTTAAAGAGCTTCCCAAAGTGTTGGTTTCGCACAGAACAGAACTTCTACATCGCCATTGAAAGTTTATACGCTAGATCCAACTCCCATCCCCCTTTTGAGTAAAAACCAGCGATTTATTCTATTTTGAATAAGGATTGCAATCATGGCTGATCTTAAATATAATCCTGCTGATCTTGTTCCAGAAAAACTCGTAATGAATCCCAATTCCGCGCTAACGACAAATACAACTTCCCAACACAACCAGATGGCCGACCTACTCACATTGCCGGCAAGACAGATTGCCGACACAACCACTTTTCTGACATTACTAATGGCCGACAGGACTGATGAACAACACAACCACATCGCCGATAAGACAAATGGCCAACAATCACATCGGTTACTAGACAGATGGTCGACACAGCCACAACGCTAACCAAACAGTTGTTTACGGCATTTATCGGATATTGGTTGCAAAAATAAGTAAGATACACATGTACCCTTTACTAAGACGTGACACCACTAGGTGTATTCTAATTGTATAAAGGCTTAATTCGCATGCCATTTGGACTTTCCAAACATGTTTTTAAATCCTTAATAACGTAGAAAGAAGAGGATTCAAATTATCAACCAATCGTGAAACATTAAAATTAAATTTATTTACTAAATTACGAAATTAAATAATGACGGAGAAGCCAATTCCCTTTAACTTAATAAAGGCTCAAAGGTTAACCTATTAAAATCGACACCGTTTGACAATTTCAAATTTTAATCTTATCCATGTATAAGAAAATCGACATCTCAAAAGTTTGTTTTATCTTCAAACATCTCACTATGAATTTCGGATTGTCCTATGTATGTATTGCCTGCTATGTCTTATACTCCAAAGCAAATTTAAAGTTAAAAACCAGCATTCCGAAGAAACTTAAAAGTTGAGAACAAATTTGGTATTTAGCAAAGGTCATTTTGACTTTGTTCAATTTTGACTTTAAAATTATAAATGATAGTTAAAAATCCGAATTAATTGATATCTTACAGAGTTATACACATAAATAACCTCCGATAAACGGTTTTCGAGAATTATTTTGTCCAATCCGCCTGGCCGCCCTTGACTGTCCTATACCGGTTTCGTACACTTATTTACCATAATCAGCCTTCTTTATCTCAATTCTGTATATTTTGCGTTCCGTTACATTTATTTGTTCAAAAAATATAAGCGATACAATTTTTCGGAAATCATTTCTGGGCGGTTGGCCTCGCGTGGAAATCCAAGTATAAAGACATAATTCTACGTCTAAATCTAGAAATCTGACAAAATGGTGTCCAAGTAAAAACCACCTATAGGCAATGTGATTCTGTCGCTCATCTATCCTGTCAGCGATGTGGCTGTGTCAGCCATCTGCTTTGTCGGTAATGCTGTTGTTGGCCATCTTTCCTGTTTACGCTGTCTTACTGGCGGTGTGTTTGTGTCTTCATCTCTCTTATCGTTGATATGGTTGTGTAGGCCTTCTTTCTTGTCGGCGATATGGTCGCGCTGGCAATCTATTTGGTCGTCTATGTAGCCGGTGGCGATAATTTTATTTTATTAGAACATTTTTACTCGAACACTACTTAATCGCTAAATAAGGGCACATTTTCGACATGGACGAGACAGGATGTCAGTTAAATAATCAGTCTGGTTATTGTCGAAAAAGGAACAACAATTTCAATATAATATAAATATCAGCGACAGAAACTCTACAGAAAATTTAGACTGAAGTTCTACTTATTGTTCCATTGTGTTTTATTTTTTTATTTTTTATAAAGAACATGGATTATTTTATTTCGTTCTTACCCCAAAAACAAGAATGGTATGCTTCACTATCTAACTTTACCCAACGTTAAAATTTGCTACATACTAGCAAACTACATCAAGCTAACAACAGATTTGAAATTAAAATATCACAGTTTTGGAATTAACGTTCCAATTGAAACTAACGGAGGTATTGTTCCATTATTTTCCAACCGACCAAAAAATTTATTTGTGGTCGAACTTAATATAGCGAAATGCTTTTGATCGGCATTGTGCCATAGAAGTTTAATTAATGTTTTTTGTTGGATTGCTATTGTTTTCAGGGTAGACACAATCAAAACAGGGTTGACACTACCATACGAAGGGCTCGTTAGCAATAAGCCAAGAATGTTGAGATCAACAGCTATTGGCGTAATCGACATTATTACAATGTAAAGATAATTAATCGAAATTTGTTACATTAACAAAAGAACAATCGAGAAATCGTTGCAATATAGCAGTTTGGCAATTAAGGTTTAATACCTTTTCTATAAAACCTTGAGGGCTACTGATGAAAACTTCGTATTGCATTGATCTTTGCGGTCGAAGTCATTTGAAATGACTTCTCCTCTCGCGATAAATTTTCAAGTAAGCATTAGCTATGTGATTTAAATTGGCCATACCGGTAGTTTCATTTTTATTTATTTATTCCAAAATAGGACAGCGAACAGACAAAAGTCTAATTACACGCTGCCACTAAATATCAGCTTACACATAAGATTAGAATGGCTGGGTATACAATAGCAAAAAAAAAAAACAAATACGGCGATTCTAGCATATGTTTACACACCCACAAATACATATAGGACATCAACTACTAAATTCAATCAAGCACTAAACGATTAAATAGAACAAAGCGCCATATAAATCTGAAACTGTTAAAAGAACATAGGAATAAATCACTTTCAAGAAAAAAAAAATATTATGATTTGACTGCAACCTGGATAATGGGTTTGCAAAGCCAAGATTACTCCTTGAGAAGGAAGGGAGAAACAACATTCCATTTCTAACTCTGTGAAATGGTGCATAAAAATTAACACAAGATAATGAAGATTCCTCACGCAGGTTATCAATTAATTAATAAAGAAATGTTTCATCAAACAGCAATCTTCTGGAACCAAGCGACTGTAATTTAAATATTTTAAGCCTGACTTTGTAACTAATACGACTATACTAAACGGTATACACTTGTACAATAAAAAAATGGTAAATTTCTTCTGTACCCTCTCAATTTGGCCTTTGTAAGTTTCATAATAGGGACACCAAATCTGACTACGTTATTCCAATGAACTACGAACTAAACTTTTATATAATGTGATAAAAACATAAGCATCACGAAAGTCTTTCCCACGTCGAAAGATAAAGCCAAGCAACTTAAGTGCTTTAGCACAAGTGACAGATGTATGCATATCAAACTTAAAATTTGAATTAAATAAAACCCCTAAATCAGAGACCTTATGAACCCTTTCCAATTTGACACCATTAATATTATAGGGAAAGTGAATTTGGTTAATTTTCCTGGTAAATGAAATCACAACACATTTCGTTATATTGAGTTTTAAATTGTTAAGATTGGACCAAGTCAAAAGTTTATCTAAGTCAAAGTGAAGCCTAGAACAGTTTGTTGGAGTAATGATAGGCGTGAAAATGTTTACATAAATCATCAGCATATAATAAATACTGACACGACAAAATATTGGGCAATTCATTAATAAATAATAGAAATAAATGGGGACCAAGTGTGTAACCCTAAGGCACACCAGATTTAGCCGCAATTTCCCTTGATAACCATTAAATTGTACTTCCTGTACACGTTCAGAGAGGTATGAACACAGCCATTTCAAAATTTGCTCAGAGAGTCCCATTTTAACACATTTATCCAATAAAATATTATGTGATACATAATCAAATGCTTTCTCAAAGTCAGTATAAACACAGTCGTTGGTGGTTGTGGAACGTTTAGGAAAAAAACCATGTTGGGACGTATTAATTATATGTTTAACTTTATTGAAGATTATTGCATATATCAGTTTCTCAAAAATTTGGCTAAATGATGGGCCATTGAGATGGGCCTATAATTTTTTATATTACTCGTATTAAGTTTTTTTGAAAACAAGCTTTTTTGCACTGATGGGGAAATACAAACATTTTTTAACGATAAGTTTAATAACATAGTTAACGATTTGGTTAGCTGAGATTTGAGTTGGTAAATAAAATAATTAGAGATATTATCTGAGCCAATACCTTTCTTTGTATTCAATGTTGATAGAACTGTGAATAAATCTTGCTCCGATATTAAATCAACGAATAATTTTTATTATAATTGTTATAAACAACATCACAAAAATGATCAGTTGAGTCATACACCGATTCAAAATGATCAGCAAATAAATTACAAATTTGAAGTGGACTAGTAGATTCAACATCACCTAGTTTCATACATGATGGGTATAGTGATTTATTTATGAGAATAGATCCAAATTAACTTCTTTATGTCACTTTCGATATACTTTGTGTAATTAAACTAACATTTAAGGATTTCCAATTTTATATTCTTACGCAGTTTGGAAAATATCGCATAGTCATTGGGAAACTTAAATTTACGATACTGATGGTGATAGTTTTGCTTTAACTTAACAAACTTAATTAATTTATTTGAGTACCACACTGGAAATTTAGCACGTACCTTAAACTGATTGGTAGGCCAGATAAAACTATAAAGAACATCGTAGATTTTCTCAACAGCTAGATCAACACTACTATTTGAAAACAGGTGATTCCAGTCAACCAGTTCCAAATCACTTCGGATAGCATTATAGTTAAGTATTTTATAATTAGGCTTAGGTAACTGTTGGTAGGACAAACTCTTAAATAAACACTTTTCATATCTAACAATCAGAGGGGGATGATGCTCATCTATTCTTGATAGTGAATGACGACTTTGATAGACAATAACAATACTACGACCAAGGTTAGACAAGACAAGGTGAAGCATTCTATCATTAATATTTTTGACATGATTATGTTGCTTTAATTCAGTAAATATCTTTGTTTCCAGTAATTGATTAACTATCTGACCAAAGGAAGGCACTGGAGAGATAGCATCACAATCAGTAAGTACTCCAAGGTAAATTGGGCAAGTTAAAATCCCCAAGGACTAAAAATGGACAGTCAACAGGAGAATCTAATATCAAGTCAGAAAGCTTAATACAAAATGCTTCATAGTGTTCTAACTTATAGTAGCCTGGGAAATAAACTAGACAAATTATCAAAAATTTACCATCAAATGTTTTAACTTTTATCCACATGTTATCAAAAATATCATCAATCGCATGAAGCTCAGAGACCATTATAGATTTTTTCAATAGAATCGCAACACCACCACCATCAAACTTATTACATATACTAAGGTTTCTATCTTTACGAATTACATAATACCTATCATCAATCAATTCATATTTATTAATGCAGTCATTAAATCAGGTTTCAGTTAAACATATTAGATCGTAGTTATGCTGTAAAGCATTTAGCTTAAAATATAATAATATAGTTTTCAAACCACGGCAATTTTGGTAGTAAATATCCATAGTACACAATAATGAGTATGTGTAGTTGTTACTATGAGTACTAATGACAAAAACTTGTCTAACTTTTTATATAAACACACTACTGTACTACAATGTATGCAGGTAAATTACAAAACTTCAAAATTTACTGTGCGATAAACTTAAAACTGTCGAATGAATATTTAGATTAATTGATAAATAAATTTCGAAGTATTCTTTTTTACTTTCTTTTACTCTAGTAAAATAAAGTATAGTAATCATGAAAATTTTGGACCTTGAGATTTTTAGAGATTCGTTTGTTTTGAGGTCCCCTGAGTCCAAAAAAGTGGGTTTCGAAATGGTGTCTGTTTGTCTGTCTGTCAGTCTGTCAGTATGTCAGTCTGTCAGTCTGTCAGTCTGTCAGTCTGTCAGTCTGTCAGTATGTCAGTCTGTCAGTCTGTCAGTCTGTCAGTCTCTCAGTCTGTCAGTCTGTCAGTCTGTCTGTGTCCTCTCTACAGCCCAGATAGTTTAACCAATCGAACTGAAACTACAGATTTAAGCTTTTTTGATTAATTGGGAGGTCCCAGTGAATTTTACTCCAAATCGGATAACTGGAAGTGGCCACTCCCTTGGTCCAGAAAACTTATTTTGCAAATATCTTAAAAAGTATAAGGTTTACAAAAAACTACTAAAAACAAAATGTTTCCAAAAATTAAAAACAAATAAAAAAAAAAAATTAAAAATTAAAAAAAAATTTAAAAAAAAACTTATAAAAAAAAAATTTTCAAAATTCTCTATTCGTAAAAGAAAGTCGTGTGTTGGCCACACCTCCATTTTTTCATTAGCGGTGATATATTTTAGAAAACATGACTTTATTGTCGTAAAAATTCCTTGCGTTGAAGTAACTCGAAATATTTGATGACATTTTGTGTCATATTCATATGCTTAAAGTCTGAAAGTTGTATTTCATTAAAGTGATACTCTATTTGAGACATTTTATTTGTTAATGCTTTCATTCTCGCTAAGATCCACCATATTTATGATCATAATTTTGTATTGGTTATTAAGATCCAACTTCAATCAATCGTTTACCGCTTTTTATACCATAAAATAAATAAAAGTTTTCAACAATATGCTACGTTAATACCCAAAAACGAAAAAAATGTTAAGGTCACTGTCTCACATTTACATATGTATACTCGTATAAAAGAGGATTATTTATTACCTAAATAGCAAGATTAATTTTATACATATATCTGAATTGGACACAAATTCACACACTTTACATATTTTCTAAAAGATTAAAGATATCAAAATTGGTTTTGTTCTCAAGCACAGAAGAAAACCAAACAAAAAAACCTCATTGGTGACTAATCTTGATTTACTGTTGGTTTGTCTCACTTAAATGTGTAGAACATTTCATATTATATACATACCTCCTGCTTTTTTGTTGCGTGGTCTCTGCTGTTTAACCTGCCGGACTGTTCGCACTTTCATATTCATTTGAGAAGGTACACAAATCGTAATTTTTTTTAACAAGTTGTTAACACTTTAAAACTAATATTATTTCGTATTAAACTATAACATTGTATTGTGCGTATGGAAATTAATTTCATTTTAATTCGATTTATTTGTTTTTATTAATTTAATTTCATTCGTAATTTTATTTATTTTTTAATTTATTTTGATTGTATTCAATTTCATTTCATATCAAACGCATACACTTGGAAAATCAACAAATTAACGATTTCGTTTTTATGTTTTAAATACGTTTATAATAATTATAATTAAATTTTCCGCTACACTTTTTAATTTTAATGTGATTACACATTGTATAGGGAAAACTTTGTGTGAAAAATAACATTTTAATTTGAATACAAAAAAAAAAAATTAAACTTTCGATTTAAATTGAAAAACAATAATAATTTAATTGAATTGGAATATAGACAAATAAAATCTTTATTATTACTCATCTTATCTCTCGTATAAACTACTTTTTAGTTTAAATAAAATACTCGTAAGATACAGAAGCTATATTTACGTAACATGAGTAAAATAATGGGTGGTGTAATAAAATTTAGATGCTCGTTAATATTTCGGCAAATAATAACTCGAGAATTTTTCTTTATCACCCAGTTATATATAGAGTAAAGTAGTTTTTCTTAATAATTTTTGTGCACACAAACAGAATATGTTAAATTTGCATACATTTTTGTTTTGTTTGTATAAAAATTTAATTCGATTCAATTTTGTATTTTTTTGAAATATGATAATTTTCTTTTTATTATTATTGTGATAAAAAGAAAAAAAAATGCGTTTTCATAATTTTATATGTTTATCTTCTTTTATATGATAATTCAGTTTTTTTTTTGTTTTTGCTTATCTGGATGTAGCCTCTGTTTCGTTGATAAAATGAGATCTCGTTATTTGGAATGTCTTATTAGAATTTTAAATTGAATTTTATCTGATAAAAACAAATATTATTAACTGTATATGATGAAACTTGATAATATTATGATGAAAATTGCTTACGAGTGAAGTGAGACTTAGAATTTAATTTTTATGTAGCAATATAATGAGTCTTATAATTTGACCATAGTGATTTGTATGAAAGGTGTCTCTAAAAAAGAATTGTTGAAATAAAAAATTTTATAGGAATTCTGGGAACACTTCTATAGAGCTACAAAAAATTATTAACGTTTTGTATAGTTATTATGTGGGTTAAAGTTCGTTTGAGGGAATCGTTTATTTCAGTGAATAACAAGTAGGATGCTGTTTCAATAAAGAACATAAAATTGTAATCTCTACTTTTATTCATATTTCTAGAAAAGAGCAGAGACTTTTACTATTGTGTCACTCACGAAGTTTGAATGGAGTATGGCAATATTCCCCAATGCATAAATGGCCTCCCTCAAAATGAAAATTACATTTCCAAATCCATTTAATATGTAAATATTAAAAGTTATCAGCAAAACATTTTTCAAGTGGTATGATCAAACCGGTGAACCAGTAAGAAACCATTCGAATTTAAAAAAATTATTTCCTTAAAGAATATTGTTAACAACTTCTAGCAACAATCTAGCAGGCAAACCACTTGTCAGTCAAAAGTAGGACGATTTATAGGTACAAGAAGTGTGCTATACAATTTTTGAGCACATAAAAATTGTAAATATAAAAGTTGAATTCCAATTATTTTATTTTAGTTTATCTGACAAAAACTGCTTGTTTTCTAGCTATCGAGAACAGGTAATTTTATTAATGCGTGCTGTAAAAAATTTGATTTATTTTGACTTTGCTTAACTAAATTCAAAAGTTCTTAAGTATTTGTTGGTTATTAACAGACACTTTCCAAATATACTTATAAATAAGACGATATGATTCTAATTGGGAGGATCAAGGTTCACTAAAAATCAGCAGTCAACTGAGTAATGGGAATTTAAACCAAGATAATCACAATACAACACCAAAAATTCGTCATTGGTTGCGACGCTAATGCACACCACGTAGTCTGGAGAAGCAGCAACACCAATTCAAGGAGTGATCACCTTTTTGAATTATGTCTTAGTAACAACTTGGCAGTTAACAATAAAGAGACTGATGCGACCTTTGTGAATGTGGTTAGGAGAGAGGTATTGAATCTTACCCTGTCTGACATGGGTACCCCCAGTGCAATTCTCGACTGGTAAGTGTCCAACGAAGCGTCCCTCTCAGATCATATGTACATCAGGTTTGGTATCAATATCCCTTTGAGACAAGAGTTGATGGTAAGGATACCAAAACGCACCAACTGGCCAGTCTATAGTGACAGACTTTCGGATAACTTAGCTGGTCTACAGACCACGATAAACTCTGTCGGTGACCTTGACAGAGTTGCAAATGGCGTTACAGAGGCAATAATTAATGCCTACCAATCAAGCTCACCCCTGGTACGTATTAAAGGCACAAGGGATGTTCCTTAGTGGAACAAAAACTTGGAAAACATGAGACGGAATGTACGTAAACTTTTTAATAGGGCTAAGAGGACGAATGATTTTACTTCCTATCAGAATTCCCTTACCCAATGCAACATAGCTCTTAGGCAAAAACTTAGCTGGAGGGACATCTGTAAGAAAATAGACAAACTACCTATGGCGTGTCGACTTCAGAAGGCACTCTCCTTGGAGCACAGAAATCCCTTGGAATCTGTTAAGAAAACAAGTGGATAGACAACCACATCCAGGTAGGAGACTCTGGAATATCTAGTGAGAGGTCACTTCCCAAATTGTGTAGTACTGAGGAATCTGGAAGAATCCAACGCAAGTAGCGTACATCCGTATCTGGTCCCAAAGGGGGCTCACAAGTTCTCGAGGTAGTTTTTTACGCCGGAGCGGATAGGCTGGGCAGTCAAATCTTATGGATCTTTCAAATCACCGGGAGGGGACTGCGTATACCCCGTCTTTCTACAGCAAGGACTGCAGACATTGCTGCCTTATCGTACTACACTCTTCAGAGCCAGCTACAGCTTGAAATATGTTCCAAAATCCTGAAAGAAAGTTCGGGTGATTTTTATCCCAATAGCGGGAATAAGATCCCTTGAGGAGATTAGCTCTTATAGACCTATTAGCCTCACATCATTTTTACTGAAAACCATGAAGAAATTTCTGGGACTTTGTTTCAGATCCAACACTCTCCAAAGATACCCTCTGGACTCTAGGCAGCACGCCTACCAAGCAGGGAAATCAACAGAAACGGTCTTACACGAGCTGACATCGGAAATCACAGATACGTTTCGGAATAAAGAGTTATTACTACATATGCTCCTTCACTGATATCCAGGGTGCTTTTGATAACACTTGTTTCGAGGTAATTTCGGAGTAATCACTAGCAAGGGGTATACACCTCTCCACCGTAAGGTGGATTATATACATGTTGGAAAACAGGAGGATTACGGCCTCTTTTGGAGATAAAACCATTACAATAGCGGCCACCAGGGGTTGCCCCTAGGGAGGTGTTCTCTCCCTTATTGTGGCTGATCGTGATGGATCAATTACATATCAGACTGAGAAATTTAGACTTATCGAACATTACCTATGCGGATGACTTAGTATTGATGGTTAGGGGCAGATCCGCAAATAAAGTATGGGAAAGGATGGAACAAGCCCTAGAGGTAGTAAGTGATTGGTGCATGGAGGTGGGCCTTACGGTATATCCCAACAAGGTCAACTGCACTGTCTTAACTAACCAGAGGAAAATTGGCCTCCCGCCGATAGCCCTGAGGGGGGGGGGGAAGGGTAAATCTCTAACAGTCAACGGAAGTTAAATATCTCGGTATCGTACTTGATCAGAAATTGACATGGAATCCCAACTTAAATCATATCATAAACAAGGTGAATAAGGCATAGTTCACCTGCAATAGAATGTTTGGCAAAACGTGGGGACTGAGCCCACAAATGTTGATTTGACTCTACCGGGCCGTTATTAGACCTATAGTCTCTTACGCGGCGTTTGTGTGATGGCCAAAGACAGAGCAGACTGGTGCACGGAAAATACTGGATAAAATCCAGAGGTTAATCTGTGTGGGTGCAATTGGAGCAATGAGGACTTGTCCAACAGCTGCCCTTGAGAGAATACTGGGGCTCTCGCCACTTCACCTACACATTAAAAAAGTAGCCGGTTCAAGAGGTCTGAGCCTAAAAATATTAGCCAAAATTAAAACTGTAAGGGCAGGACACAACAGTATTCTACATAAATTAAACTTTAAGGAGGAATTGATCCAACTATCGGATTTAATGGTAAGGACAATAGACTGTCGGAGGAATTTTACTATTAGTTTGCCGGATAGGGCACTGGTAGAGAATGTTGTCTCCTCCCTCCCCTGCCATGCTTCTGTATGGTATACGGATGGGTCGAAAACAGACGGGGGTACCGGTGCAGGGATAGTCCGGCCCGACCTGGAGCTATGCATACCACTGGGTAGCACTCCCACAGTTTTTTAGGCAGAGACCTTTGCTATTAAGGTATCTGTACTTTATTGTCTCAAAAAGAAATATAAGAAGACCAAGATCTATATAATCTCGGACAGCCAGGCAGCTCTGTTAGCCTTAGGAGCATCAGTGTTTAATTCGAAATTGATCTGGAGCTGCTACTTTTATTTATTAGAACTGGGTAAAGTAAATAAAGTCACCCTTTTGTGGAACCCTGTCCACTCCACCATTAGAGGAAATGAGGCAGCTGACCGATGTACAAAAATGGGAGTAAGCCGAGATTTCCTGGGTCCCAGTTCTAGTATTGCTTTTTCCAAAACCCATTTGGCAGATGGTATAAGGGACTGGGAGCAGAACTATAGGAAATTAGTCTGGGAGTCCTCCATTGGGATGAGACAGACCAAGAAATTATTCAGTTCTAATATTATACGTCTGGGAAAGGCACCGAGGATGGACCGCCAATCCCTAAGATCCCTTACCTGGCCAAATACATAAAATGGGAAAGTCCCTTACGGACCAGTGCAGATTCTGCGACTGCGGTAAGGAGACATCGGAACACCTACTATTCACATGCGATGCTATCATCCTAAAAAAATTAAGGTTCCTCAATGCGTATATAATCCAGGGGCCTAACGCCGAACTAAGAAATATTATAACTGAACCTGGTACCTGAAAAAAGATATTAGAAATTCGAAAAATTTAGAAATTTGGTTGTATATTGCTAAGGGGGATTATGGAAAATTTATTTGGCATTTTTTAGTATAGAAAGTAATCAGTGACTGAGAACTATTTTTCCTATTCCTCATCGAAGGGATCGAAGCTGAAATGGCAAACTTTTAATAATTTTAAATTCTGCCTTTAAATAAATTATATAAAGCCGCAATCAAACATTTTATCATTTGTTCCCCTTCGTGTTAAATTCTCAAAAACAAACACCATCCTCTGATTATGTGACCTCAAGTAGCCAAAAAAAAATGTATGTAGCTAAACATTTAAATAATACTCGTTGTTCAAGGTTTTCACGTTAATGAGAACCCTTCTTGTAATTAGCGAAACCACGAAGCTCCGACAAAACACATAGTAAATTGAGATATTTAAATTTAAGTATAAATATTGCAAAGAAACTTTAGGATTATAAAAAATAATTAAAGAAAGCAAATATGTTTTAAAACGCTATTTAATTATAATTTACGTATCCACAGCTTCAATATTTTATGCTTTATTAGGCATAGTCTTATACCCAGTCTATTAAAAGAGCTATGGAGCTGGTAATGCCTCAAAAATGAAGCTTGTGCTGAACTTTACAAATTATTATTGTTTGTGACTATTGTCAGCATTGCCATTTTACGTTGTTTACATATTTAAACTTAGCCAAAAATTTTAAATTGTTTGAGGATTTAATAAAAATGCCGCTAGATGACGAGTAGAATTTGTTAATATTATCAAAGCCATATGTGATCATTTTTAGAAGCTTTTATAGTGGTGCAACTCTTTATTATTCGCCTTAGTATTCCTTAGTAGGATTGAGCTAAAAGCTTCAAGTTTTTCATTGAACAAAAACAAAAAAACTTATAAAAATGTTATATTAAAGTTGTCTACATTTTTTTAACAACTACATAAAAGAAGGCTTATTGGTGTTAAATACTTGCTAATTTCATCTTTAGTTTTACTTGTCTACGTCAGATATCTGTAGTTGTTTACAAAAAAATACGGAGAAAATTATTTAATCACAAAAGTATCATAGGTTCTTAATATTTTGTGAATATTATTTGCTTTCACTACAATTTTGGAATTTGGAAATTCCCCAGGTGGCAATTTATGGCTCGACAAACTATGGCTCGAGTTAACCAAGTTTATACTGACATTTATGTTATGTGACCAGTGGCGTCACTACAAGTTTCGGGTTCCCTGCAACATTTTTGTTGGGCCCTCTAAAAATGCTTCTTGCACCTATGAACAAGTAAATCTTTTAGTGAAAAATTTATTTCTTCTTTTTTTCTAGTGTCGCAATAATTAAAAGTAACTGATTTCGAGAGTAAATGACACAAAACACGATTTCTAAATATATTCTTAAAGTATCAAACATTTCGAATATAACTTATAAAATATTAAGAATTTCGAAATAATCTAAAAAATATCGAAGTATCTTCAACAGTCTTGAAAGTTCTTAAATATCAAATTATCCGTAGGTTTTGGTTAAAAACTATATAAGCATAAAATATGTATTTGCAAAAATTGTCAATTAGTTTTAAGTTTAGGTTTTGTTAAACAAGTTTAGGTTTTAACTTGACTTTTAACAATGAGCCTTTTTCATACTTTTAAATTTTTTCTAAAATGTTTTATGTATTTGCAAAAAAACAAAAAATATGATTATACATACAAAGGGTGACGAAATTTTGGCTAAAATTTAGAATATATTTTGTCAAAGTTAACTATCAGAAACCAAACCATTGAACTCTAAAATTTTATATTAAACAGAAAGGTGGTATTTTTAGAATATAAGTTTAGAATATTTAAGTTCAATAAGCTTTAAGCTTGAAAATAGATTTATGCATTTTAGGTCTGAACTTAACATTTGTGAGCCATTTCATAATTTCAGGAATTTATTAAAACGTTTTATGAGCAAAAGTTGTTTTTCCCAAAAAATTCAAGAACTATTAGATTTAAGAGCTTTTAATTAGGAAAGCTTTTTAAACCAAACCATTTTACTTAGAAATTTGATTTTTAAAAGAGTAACGGAATTTATGGATAATTTAGTATATTTGTTCTCAATATAAATTATCAAGAGCTTTTAGTGAAACCAAACCATTTGACTAGGAAACCTGATATTATAATATAAGCTTTCGTTTATCGAAGCTTTTTGTATCAAATCATATTACTCCGAAATTTGTTATTAAAAAAAATTGCGAAATTTGGTGATACAGTTAGAATATTTTTAACAATGAGCTTTGGGCTTGATAATTAACATTTTTAAGCGTTTTATTAATTCACGATTTTATTACAATGCTTTATGTGCTAAAATTAGGTACTGGAAAATTTTTTCAAGAGCTTTAGTTTTAAGAGCTTTTCAAACCAATGTGAAGAACTTTTAGTTCTAAGAACTTTAACTCATTGAAGCTTTTCAGCACAAATCATTTTACTCAGAACTTTTACTTTACTTGTTCTCTATTTAAATATCCTTCATTCAAAATGAGTTTCCATTTTCGAGAATTCCATTCGTAGGAAAACTAATTGGTTTAGTCAGATTTAATTTTGTGGACATATTCGGGCCATCGTTCAAAAGCAGATTAAACAGAACATGATTCGTTTTAGAATGGCCTCAAATAAAACGAAACATCTTGCAGCTCTGTGCTATGACGAGTTCTAAACATTTCGATAAAGCGTCAAAAATGTCGAATTCTTAAAGTATCTTGAATATCGCTGAAATTTTTTAAGTATCAAATTATCCGTAAATATGTAAAACCAATGGAAATTCTATAGGTGCTAATCACCGCCATGTACAATAACCTGGACATTCTCGAATAATTGAGAATAACCTACAGGAAATCGGGAAAATTTCAAAAATTTCCAAAAATTTTTGAAATATCACCATTTAGTTTTATATGTTTAATACTCTAAGTTCTTACAATTCAAACCTAAGCGTAGAACATTGCCTTACATAATTCTAATAAATTGGAAAATCTTTAAAAATAATATAAAAATTCGAAAAACTTAAGAAATCTAGAATAAACCGCGGAACAATGTCAATTACCCCAGTAAAATTCGAAATACTCTATATTATGTAAATGTCAAAACAAATAAATCAACCCAGCAAATACTAAAATCCTTGTCGTTTGATGTCGAAAGCTTTGATTTGAAACGAGTTTAGCTAAATTTTCTTCTATATCTAAATATCGCTCAAGAACATAAAGGTATTTTTATTTCTTTAGAGTCAGAATCGAGAAGAAATGATTGAGCGTGTTTTAAGAAAATATTTAATAGCAACAGGAATGATTCTTTCTTTTTCTAAAAATTACACCACCGCCACTTTTTAAAAATTTACTGGAAATGTACCGTTCTGCCGATTTGCACTTTAAGCTTAATCTGAGCTATCTAATATTAAATTTGAACTAATCAAGGAAATCTCGTGGGCCACAATAACCGTAGGCTCCTTCGCGACTGCGGGTACCTAGTTAGGCCACTGAATGTGACTAAGTGACCACGCTATTTGTGGTAACTCTCAATTTCTATTTGATTGAACCATATTGTTTAGAAAATTTTATAAATCTTGGTTTAATGAAACCAATTATTACAAAACAATTAAGACGATTTTCTGAAAGAATTTCCAAAAATTTGTAAAGTTTTCATTTAAAAATTCGTTTTAAAATAAAAGTGATTACTTGTTTCTAATTCCTTTATGTAACTTGGTTTTTCAGACTATGGCTTTGTATAATCTAGGTAACCTTGTTAGTATCCATTAAGCGTAATTTACGCTTTAATAAAGCTTTTCATTGCTATATTGATAATTTTTATCAATATTATATTTTAAATTTTCAATTAATTATTTATTTGCCCCAAATTTTAAATTTATTTCAATTTTTCAAACAAATGAAATGTTATTAATTTATTATATTTGGTTCCAACAATTTTGCGAATTTCTTGAAATGAAAAATTTTCCATTTACTTTTATTTGGGCCTTTCATCATTTTCGGTTACTACATTAAAAATTAAATAAACTTCATTAACATTAAAAATAAACCAATCTTATACAAATGAGTGGGCGTTTTAATTTTTTTTTTTTTTTTTGTGAGGGGCATTTATGCATTAAGATGTAACTGCCATAGTCCTAATGGAATATCAAAATAACTTAGGTTTTTTACAAGATAGACACTATAATACTAATAATTATTATAAAACCTAGATTTAAATATTTTGTTTCACGCAGAATGCTACGAATTATAAATTTATTAAAATTTGAGGACTTCGCCTCTTCTTTGATATAACGAACGGCTGGAATTTTTTCAATGGATAGTTTTGATTTTCATTTGTGGAGGGAAAGGAGGTAAATAAACACGACCCAAAAGTAACAATCTATAAAGAAACCTAGTAAAATCACAATTAGGCAGCTTAAACCCAAATATTATTTATTAGTTGGTATGATATCAATCGATCCAAACTTAGTAAATAGTAAATGTTTTAGATATAATTCCATAAAGTAGGACCACTAGACCACAATATCTGACTTAAATATTTTAATTAAATTAAATCCTACCAATTACCAGCATCTTCCATAATTCAATAGGTGCCCTATATTTTACTAGTTCCCTTCCATTGTACTTTTTATTTGCTCCGCTAAAGACTGAAAACTTTGACGGAAATAAAATATTGCAAATACAATTTAAATTACAAAGAACAGATTAAAATTCAACTACCTAATTGTACGGAATGAACCACTATCAAACGTCTTTGCGGTAGTTCGTTAACAAGAATTAGTCAAACCGTAAAATTTTTGCATAAGCTCTTTAAAAATTCACCTTTTATTTTAATGCTTCGATTTAATGGTTCTCATGCTTTTTAAAATAAAAGGTAACCAATAAAAAATATGAAACACTCTAAGCAAAATAAACTTAGGTACAACTTTGAAATAAGGCCCGCAAAAACCAATAAAGAATTTCGAATGGCCTGGCTGATCAAGCTTTTCTTGAAATAAGATTACGGGAGACTGACAAGCAAAACTTTTTCTAACTATTCTCACCTTATTTGAGAAACAAAATCACAATCCTCTACTCAACTACAAATGCAACAACCAACTGAATCCCAAAATCAGCTCGAGTCGGAAGACCACATGCGTTTATAAATTCAACTCAAATCAGCTCAATCTAACTTGCAGCTACCAACTCAACTCGACCCCGAATATACCCCAAACGAGCGCGTTTAATATCGTTTAAAAATGGGATAACAAATTAAATATCACCGAGGTGTTGCTGCAAAGAGTAATAATTTTTTCATTTGTAAGCTATTATCCAAAGTTGTTAAGAAAGGGCCGGTGTCGAATTATTCGTTACATCTAGGATTAACACTGATGATTTATTATCATAATTCTACCAGCATTCGGAATAAATAAAAAAATTCTTTATTTATCATACTTTAAAAAAGACTGCGACCTAATCTGTATTAGCCAAACGTAGTCAACTGCTTATTTTAAAAGCGGGGGGAGTTTACCAGTTCCTTATATAGTTTACAGAAGAAATAGAGATCAGTTTAATGACATATGATATGTGCGGCAGAATCGATATATTGATTTGGCTTCGGGTGATCTGGAAAATAGTACCTGTGCTAGTCAACTATTACTCATATTCAGTAGTCATTTGGGTCATTTACCATATATTCAGGATCATGCCAATTTGTTGGTTCACTACAAAGTTTTAATCGTTTTGAAAATTGGTTCTACGAGTAAATTTCGTGCTACATATAACATTGAAGTGCTTTTTGAGAATTGTATTCCGGTTAATGATCATGTGGTTTTAGCTGGCTGTAACTTTTTAAAAAGTGATAGTGTAATAACAATGATTTAGCTCAAATATTCGTTGTTTTCTTTGGTTTTGAACTGAGGTATTGAGAGGTTTGTTCCTAAATATAACGTTTCGCGTATTAAAAACCAAACTTTATAAAACAATCGACCAACCTGAAAAATCGCAAATACAATGCTCATAAGAAGTATAAATTATCCCAACAACATCAAGTCAAATCGTAATCGATTTTGGAGTTTCGTTCCTTTTAGAACTGGATTAAGTGGTTATCCATCGAGAATGTTTTTTCCAAATTTTGTGAGAATGTTTTTACACCTAAGCAGATTTTTTCTGATTGGTACAGTGGATATGTTAGTATTACCGTATATTTTGCAATGTTTATTCTGATCGTACACCTCGGGTTTGTATTAAAACGAGCTGCTAACGTAATCGCAAATCCAATTACTATCCTACTTAATAAAGCTGTTTCAAGTTAACAGGTTACTATCATATCTTGAATTATTAAACCTATATTTAAATCAGACTCTAGATTCGACATGGAAAACTCAAAGGTATTGCATCCTATCTATTATTGCGAAATTTTTTGAAAAGTTTATGAAAAATCACTTTCACACTAAGAAATTTTTTTCTTCAGCAAGATGGTTTCATGTGCACATTTGGAAAGTAATAACTTTCAGGTTCTGATTTCATAAAAATCGTCTTGTTTTGCTTTTACGGACCCTCTCTAGCTTGGAGAGCAATTCATTGCCATTAAATTCGATTAAGCCTTAAATCTAGAATACAATTTGTGAAGATTGGCCATTTTGTATCTAGAGTGATTAACGTAACTGTCTAGAGTGAGTCAAGCCAATTGCCAACTAAAATTTCAACTCAACCCTTAAACAAATTCCCAACTGGATGATTGAAAGAAGCCATTTCAACCTCCAGCTCGACCCAAACCTAGCCCTCAACTCAACACGAAACTCAACGCCCAACTCATTCCCTAAACTCAACTCAATATTTTCTCAACCTTCAAATCGACTCCTCACTCAATACGGAAATAAACACTGTCCGAAAAATAGTACATGCTTAAATGAATTCAATTCAAAATAATTCTAGTTAACTTTCAACTATACGCTCAACATAATCCCAAATAAATCTTAAAGCGAAAACAACATGGTTGTACCACATGTTAATAACCAAAAACAGAAACTTTTCAATTTTCCGCGTTGAACAAAGGGATATAGACTTGCGAAAATCTCATTCGTAAAAGCTATTGTCGAGATATCGTTCAGATAGAAATTTAGCGGGGCGAGACGACATTTTTTTGCTTTTTCAAATTCAGGGAGCTTCAAAACGTTTAAAGATATAGAAAATCAGTTCTATTGTGTAATTACAAGATATTGACATACAAGAAGAAAATTAGAATGCTATGTTATAAAAACCATTCTAGTACAATTAAGAAATATTATGCCAGATGAGTTTAACTCTATTTTACGGTTTAAAACGACTATTTTTGTCCAGAATTAGCCTCTTTATTTACCGAGGAAGAATCTTTAATTTAGGCATATTGCCCAAATCCTTAAATTCACATTCTTAGATCATAGTAAAAGTCGCATTATTCGTCGTGGCTGGCAACATTTTTTTTATTATAGTCGATTGTCGATCCTCCCACTGGTATAGGGAACGAAGACGATGGGCCAGGTCCTTTGATCTGGCCCTATTTCGAATTGGTACATGAATTTGCGTCGGCTCGCCACAACATAAACCCTCTCGACCTGTTCGACACCGCACTGCCTCCAGAAGTACGTAGTCCGGATTACGAAGATTCGACGTCGTGTAGCGAAGAATCTGCTTCGCTTGAAGGATCACGAAGCTTGGCATGTTCCACGAGTAGCGTGGCATCCTCTTCGCGTAGTGTGGCATGTTCCTCGCGAAACGTGGCATCTGCCTCACGTATCGTGTTATCTTCCTCGCGTGATAAGGACGCAAAAGTAATGCGGGATGCAGCCAAAGTATTCGTAAAATATATGCGTTTAAAGCATAACATTACGGCCGATGATACGAGTAAGAAAGTGGAGGAGGAATATTAATTAAAATTATTATTTAATAATGTGCATAATGTAAAAGAAAACTGGCCCAACTCAAAAAATGAAACTTTTTGATTGCAATTTCATGTCACTCATTCTCCCACCACTAAAAAAGCAGAATAAGTTTTCCACAATTTGATTCACAAATGATTGCTAAATCGTGCGGAGTGAGTAACATATTAGCTATACGTAATTGTAAACAAAAATTCTATTTTTGGAGTTATGTCAATTTTCTTGAGCAGCATTGAAATGTATAAAATTTACATTTGGTCGAGCAACGTATTACGAAATTCTTATTCGGTCTTTTAAACAGTATGCTGAGAATTTAATCGGGTTAATGATGCTTCAACATCTCAATTTACATCTGTGCGAGTAACGAATTGCGGAATGTTAATGCAGTCTCTTCATCAGAGTGCTGAATGTCATGTTGTGGTGTTTCGTTTTCTAATAAAAATTCGGTAGTTTCCTCCAAATCTACACCATCATTAAGACAAATATTGTGCATGACACAACATGCCAATACTGTTTTTATAGAATTTTATATTTTTAATTCTAAGCTTTTTAGAAAAATTGATCGTTACCTTGTTTTCATTCGTCCAAAACTATTCTCTATAATGCTTCGTGCCCGACTATGCTACAAATTAAAGTGTCTTTCTTGAAAGGTCAGTGCACGATCTTGACGGAAAGGTGTTATGATAGGCACAGGCGTCAAAGTGCAATTATATCCACTATCGCCTAGCAAATAGTACCCACGTGGAGGAAAATTGCCCGACCGATATATATTACTGTTTCGGAGGATTCGCTGATCGTGCACTGACCCTGGATATCCAGCAACAATATTTATAAACTTCTCATTGCTGTCACATATGGCCATTATATTTAAACTATAACCCAACTTTCGATTTATATACTGGTCATGCAAGTTCGTGGGTACAATAATTTTTACGTGGCACCCCTCTATGGCTTTTGAAAATATATTTATATTCGCTTTTGAAAATATATTTGTATTCGCTCTGAAGTTAAAATGGTTTCCAATTTCTTCGTACTCCCCGAATATCGGCAGTTTTATAATTTTTTTGGAAATACCGACGAATGAATTTAACAGATTATGTACAATTGTTCTGACGGAGTAATGCAATATTCCAAATGATACCCCTGTCATTCTATAGCTTGCCCCACATGCGAGCCAGTACAAAAAAACGCAAAGTTTAAATTTTATGTCGTATCCAAGATTATTTTGCTCAAATACCAATAACATTCGGTGGAGTGATCTCGCGGATACACGAATGGGTTTCTTAATGAAAGTATCGTCTTCGGATGATAGTCTTCGACATAATTCACAGTTATAATATTTCACAAACTTTCTTTCAGGCTGAAATATGCAAGTTAAACATAACAAAAAACAGATCAGTTTTAGGTTATGATTTTTATTAATTGTATTTACCCTGTAGTTTATACGTTTTTTTTTTTAATAACTTTTCGTAATTGATTATTACATTAACAAATAATGCAGTTGCCATGTCTTCTTCACTTTCAATTTCCATTTTTTTAAATTGTTTGATTTGTTAAATTATTTTTTTAAACAAAATTTGACGTTTAACTCTTGAATAATGAAAAGTCAGGCACAGCTTGACTTATTGACCCTTATGCCATCTATGAACCACTGGTACGAACTAATAGACAATTTAGAAAAGTCAACCATTTAGTCAAAAAAATTGACGTTAGGCACACAGCATAAGCTTATTAGCGAAAACAACGCAGTCAAACATTTTGGTTTACCTTACTCTTTTTAAAGTTCTGAAATGAACTTTCTTTCGTTCACGTAGAGTTTATAAAATTAATTCTAAAAAGTTAAGAATATTTTAGGAAAATCTTCATGCATTTATACAGAAGAGTTAAAATTTTCATAGTTTTAAATAATCAGAAATTTATTAGGGTAGTTCACGTAAAGTATCATTTAATACGTTCTTTCCGTGTCATTTTTATATGAAATGCTGTACCACGCTGTGGTAAGGAAACACATGGAAAAATAGGACGAGAAGGCTGTACAATTTTTAACAAAATAACTAGGACGAACGATTTTACAACCTGTCGAACTTATTTTACCCAACATAACTTAATCCTTACAGGTTGAGCTGGATAGACTTATGTATGAATAAATAAATTGGTACATTGTAGTGGATAGTATATATCCTGCAATTTTACATCAAGCAATACAAGCGTTGTTGCCTTATCTAATTCGACTCTATAGAGCACCTACCTTTGATTACATTCAGAGATACTGAAGATATCTGCCGGACATCATTTAATCTGCAAATTATAGAGAAAATACTAGGCATGTGCACGTTAGACCTAACGTTCTACTCTAATTACTCGAAATAATTTAGTGACAAGCACAGCAAATCAAGTGGATAAACAATATGTTTGCAAATAGGAGGGTCACTGCCTCGTTTGGCGATGAAACCATCGAAAACGGCGAACTACTTTACTCTGAATTGGATAACTCTCCAAATGCAGATGAAGGATAAATACCTGGGAGTGATACTTGATCAGAAACAGAGGTGAAAATGGCTCTTATAACATATAACAAACAAGGCAATCAAAGTTTTTTTTCATTTGTCAAAAACGCTTATGTAGACGGTACACTGACGAATAGTGACCAATAATGTATGGGTACTGGTGCGAAAGTAATCGGGTGTATATACCATGTGTTATAATTCTGTTGCTTTCAAACAGCACAGAGAATTAGGTTACAGTTTTATGGATTTTCAGCCAAGAAAGGCCAAGAAACTCATTAGTTATAATATTACACAACTCCTCTCTTCGTTTTTAGGGAAATGACACCTAGAAAGAAATGGCAGGTATCCTTCAAACCTTTGCGGATTTTTTAACCTCGAAAAGGAAACATACGATCATGTGCTACTTACGTAAGACACCATCAACTAGAGCATGGTCGATTAATCATTTTGGCAAAATTTTGATTAACTTTTAATCGGAATTTTTTGGTACCAATTAATCGATTAATCTAAACATACCTTATACTATCCTTATAAGACTTAAATTTCTCAATGCTTACCAAATTCCGTGGTCTAACGCCGAAATGGCTCCCTCAGCTTATGCTGCAGATTTTTTGATTTTTTTGATGTGGCATAAAAGTGTTACATCTTAATTATCTGTCCTCATAGAGGATCTGTCATCTGTAGGCTTTTCCATTTGATTCGACAGAATAACTCAAAATAGGTTTTAATTAGCAAAACAGAATTTAATAGGAAAGGGTTCCATTATATAATAAAATTCTGTGTCTGGTTAACCAGCTTATAGGAAAAAGGTGAAAATAATTGCTAAAACATAGAAAAATACTGGTTGCTCAAACTTCTTAAGACAGTGTATAAATCAACAAAAAAAAAACGCGTTTTTGAGAGGTGGTCTTATTGAAATATTACGACAATGCATGTAAAGTCTAATATTGAGGAGTGTAGAGTTGTTTTAACTAAGTAAGAACTGGACTAACCGATAAATGTTGGATGCTACATTTGAGGAATGTCTAAATGATACATGCATGTAAGAGGATTCAATGATTGCTAGACCTCAAAATCTAGTGCTTTTTACTAAATTTCTACATGTGACCCACAATAGACAAATAATCAATGATAATCATCGCCCAAACGAACACTCTTTTCAAATTAAACTGTCTCTAAAAAAAAGACTCAAACAATTTGTGAAAGTCTTGTTCATTAAGATTGCCATAAGCTTCTTTTTATGTATAAAAATGATAAAATTCAATAATATGCTAAAATTTGCTGAACAAGACCGTATTTGGATAACCGATTAACCGCCCATTAACATAATATCTGAAATGCTTTTTGATGCATCACCGCCATATTGACGCTTCTTAACATAAATGAAAACATTAGTGTAAAGAAGGGTTGTATAATGGGTCCGAGAGAGTAAGGTATAATGATCTTTCGTTTTAATTCAAAACGAAGCATTTTCCGAGTGCTTAAGGGTTTGCTGCGATGCGATAATTAAGAAGCAAGGGTAAACTTTTAAATTAATTAAATCTACAAATAAAGCTTTTGCCCAGCGCCAACACTATGTTGTGTTATCTACCACAAATAAAATTACTGTAACTTCTTTTAGACACTTGGTGAGGTGGAACTGTAATTGCATTCAATTACAGAAAAGAAAATTGTTAAGAGCATCGTACTATCAACTGAATGGATACTTCCTCCAAAAATTCACAAAAAATACTAAATTGCAGCAGTTTCTCACAGTATCATAAACAGCTAATGCAATAAATTTGGTGATTTAGGCCACAGTAGATTCCCTACTATATACAAAAAGTTACATTACACTCAAAACAAAAACAATTTCTATTGTTTCTAGCTAACTATGTATAAAAAATATTCACAAGCGCAAGTATGTAAACTAAGTATAATTTACAAAGTAGCAGATATTACAACACAAGTTTGTTTTTAATTTCCATTAAAACAATAGCTAGGCAGGAATTGTGTTAGGTACAATACAAACGATGGACAACAATTCATATTTACTTCACAAGTATTAGAAACTTTAAACTATTGAGTTTGTTGTTGTTCCTGCAGTAAACATTTTACAGACACACACAAACACACAAATATAGCTACATAATTACATAATTTAAATGGAAATTATATAATGAAAAATGTTGTACAATAACAGTTTTTTTTTTTTTTTTTTTGTAATTATCCAGTGTGATTTTCCAATTTATCTGTTTATTATTTTAAATCAATTATATATTTTATACTAGAACACTTAAAACTAATAAAATAAATTTAATTTTAAAATTCATAAAACGAAAACATTAAGAAATAAAATTAAATCCCAAAATAAAAACATAAAATATTCCAATTTATATTTAATTATCATAAAAAAAGTAAATAAACAGTATATATAATTTTTTGTTTTTGTTTTTGGAAATCAAATTATTATACTTTTAATTTAATTTATATTAAAAAAAAAAAAAAAAAAAATAAAAAAAATTAAAATTTCAAGCACACTCCACTATTTATTTTGTATTATTCAAATTTGTTTATTTAAAATAAAATTATATCACTCTAAAATGTAAAATTGATTTTATTTATTTGTTTATTTAACACACAAATTAAAATAATATCACGATTTTATTTTATTAGTTGACTTTTTATTTTTTTGTTTAATTAATCACATGTTTACTAACACGTGAAAAACTATTACACAAAAATTGAAATTAAACAGAATAACAACAAAACAACAAAAAAATGTTTAGTTATAACCACCTTCGCGTATACGTTTTAACTAAACCATAACCAAAAAAAAAAATAAAAATAAGAAAAACAATAAGAAGTTGAAGAAGATAATGTGGTGTATAAGAAGTATAATTATGGCAAAAGAAAAATTATTTTGTAAAATAAATTTATTTTATATTAAGAATTTTTATATAACAAATGTTGAGAGGGGTCTCAAAATTAGTATAACAACTGAAATGTGGCAGTTATTTATATTGTCAGCATGCATTTGTGACCGGTGATATTAAAATGTTTTTTTTTAATTTTTTTTATTTCGGGGTCGATAATTTTTTGGAGTTTATTTAAAGGGAAGGCTTTTTGTAGATGTCAAATTAATTTATTGTTAGATACCTTCGGATGCAGTTTTAGTATTTACATATAATATAAAAATAGAATAATAATTAGATGACCTTTTACTTAAACTTTAGGCTTAATAATTATTTTTTAGACCAAGGTTTACATGTTTAGTATTGTGCCCCGAATATTCACTAATTACTTTGATTTTTTACGAGGTCGACGGTGTTATGGAAAACCTACGCTACTTTAAGGAATATTACCTATATAAATAGTCAAAGGAGGCAACGGAGGATCTGTTTTAAATCTGTGACGCTTCTTAATAAATTTTTGTCGCCGTTTTTTGCAAAAAAAAAAAATGTGTTTTCCGTGGAAATTTTAACAATCTAGTAAAAATCTCAACTAACCAAAACAAATTACCAAAAAAAATATTACACAAAAATCGTGTATTCGGACGTCTGGACATCTAATTATTTTCTGAAAGGTTAAATAAAATTGTTTCGGACTAATGGTGCCACATCTAAATCAGTTTGGCAGTGTAAATCAAAATATTACGAGTACAGATTATTTACTGGGCCTTCAAACTTGAGTGACCGTGAGTGTTAATTATTGTATAAACGTTGAGATTTGAGAATTAAAATTACTCTCAAAATTGATAAAATTTCGATTAGAAAATTCAGATGTTTCTCTAAAAATGAACATGTCGAGAGCTTCACGAAAACAGAGGCATTACTTTAAGTTTATCCGTCACGTCATACCAAGGAGAATAAATAGGAGCTGATCACTCTAATTAAGTGTTTCCGATTTAGAATAAAGAGAAGCTTTTAAATGGCGGGGTAGCCACTCATTGCCCGTGCCATTTGCAATACTAAATAGTTTCGTAAATTCTTTTAATTGGTTGCATTTGAATTGAATGCCTTAATATACTAGCCCAAATGTCAACCTCACCTGCAAGTGGTACTTCCTCCTAATTAACTAACGAGGCTCTGGCGACCGAGATACGGCGGAATAACCGACCATCGAGAACATATCAAATGATGTTCTCTTCAATGACCCACTACCAACTTCTACTGGTTAGGTTAGTAGTTGATACATAATCAGTTTTAAAGCAATGAATACAACACAAAAAGGAAATATTACCCCAGGTGGTAAACCAACTACCCAGTTGGCTAATCCACCCTCTTACGAGGCTGGCTCAATGGGTTCTGGGGTTAACCAATCATTGCTAAACCCATTCGAAAGAAGTTCAATGTTGTTTAGATCACCAAACAGTCATACTAACTCTGCAAATCAGCAGAAAGACGAAAACGCTGAACTCTGTCGAAAACTCAGTGAAGTAGATATACTTTTAACCCAACTAAGAAGCGAAATTGAAAAACTAAAACAAAAAAATGAAGAATTGAAGAAGCCCAAATCAATGGAGATTTCTGAAAACCCGCTAACTTATTATTATTAGGTGTTCTTTATTAAAAATAAATTATAAAAAATGAAACAGAAAGGAACAATATGTAAAAATTCAGTCTTTAAATATGAAAATAAAAATACATTCCGAAATACCATTTCACCCTCTTGTATGGGTGACATGGTATACTGATTAAGGTGATTTGGCGCATAAAATTTACTTTAAATTTTGATTGCCGCATTTGTTGCATGTTTTCACAAAAGAGGTGCAAGTATCGTGCGACCACATAGTACATAATATGCACAGAATCCAGTCATTCTTTTTGGAAGTAGAATTGTAATACTCCCAACATCTAGCGCAAATTTTCTCCTCAAAGTCCTCCAAGCTATCTGACTCGTCATCAAATGGAACTACAATATTCTAATCTTTAGATGAGGATTCTTCTACCACCTTCTTCCGTTTCTTGTGAATTTTTGCGGTTTTATAGTGTTTATTATTTTCCGCTTTATTGATTTTAATTTCAGTTGATTGATGTTATCTACCGCGGTCAACACTCGAGATTTTTGCTTCCTGGAATTATTCGTTCTACCCTTACTAATTGATGGTATTGGTGATATTATGTCCAAAATTTTTCCAGGGGTTACGTCGCTGATATTTTCATTATCAACCGTCTCAAAATCCGATCGTTGACTTTTCTTGGGAGTTGCTGGCGATTGAAAAGATGAAGTCTTGGTCGATGCATTTTCAGCGAAATTTCCAACTATTGTTATCAATTCGCTGATTATTTTAGAAGCTTCTAAAGATATGGTCAAATTTTCTGTATCGACTATACGTGTTTCCAGGGCCTGAATTCCGGTTCGGTGACAAATGATAATGAGAAATGACTTGATTTTTTATTTCAACTAGTCGGTTGCATTTTTATTTAGAGTAGGCGAAATAAAACATAAAGTCATTTCTCATTCTCATTTGTCACCGAACCGGAATTCAGGCCCTGGTCTTGTTGATGTTGTTAAGCATCATTACCACGCATGTGAATAAATCCATAATCTGGAATGGCGTTCGGATTAAACGGGAAAATTCCAGTGGTTGAAAATGCTGAGATACCATTACTTGGAGTTGCAGATCTGTTCCAAGTGGTGGTTAATAATTTGCCAAATTGCAGACGTGAAATTTGCCTATTTGGATGGTTTGCATGCCGCGTAATAATGTAAAAATTGTGTCGTATATAGTGGCAAATACAACAGAATTATATTGTTTTCTGCAGCAAACTCTAACATATCTACATTGCTGCAGTGCGAAGAATGACCGTCCAATATAATTAAAACTTTTCCTTGCGGTTTCCTTGGAAGAAAATGTTCTTTAAGCCAAATGTAAAAATTATCTGACTTAACATTCGCAGATTTACCACCCATGTATACCACCGAACCTGGAGGCAGGCCATCTTCAAATTCGGCGTTCTTGTTTTTACCTTTAAAAACACAAGCTCTGCCCTCTGCATTACAGCAAGCAATAACTAAAATTGTTTCTCCCTTTTCAGCTGATGTTATTACTGGTATATTTTTAGACCCTCTTTCGGCTATCACAAAACCAGGGCGATTATTTAGCTGACATCCGGTCTCGTCCATGTTAAAAATGTGTCCTGGTTTAGCTATTAAATCGTGTTCGGGTAGAATTTTTTCCAACAAAATAAAATAATCGGATATTTCACTACGAATCATTCCTTGAGTACTGTTTTGTGAAACTCCTTCGGATTTCCTTACAGATAAGTAAGGATGGCGCTTCATGAACAGTGTAAACCACGCTTTGTCAGCTTTTTGCTGCTCAGAATTAAATTTATGAATTATGCAGAACTTTTCTGCCAGTCCGAATGCCATTTCCTGCACCTCGTTTCTTGTTGGAGCAAAACCGTGTGCTTGTAGATTTTTTATATGGCGTACGATCTTTTCTTCAAAATTGTCGCCTAAACAACAAGAAGCACCCAATGAGGGTTTCTTGTCATTTTTATTTTTTAGCAGCCTTCTTAATGTCGTGGAGGGGATATTGTATCGTTTGGACTCTGCAATTATTGATGAAACTTTATTAATAATATCCATAATGGCCGCTTTTAAATCGGATTCTAGCCAAGCAGCCCGTCTATAGTTCTGTTTCTTTTTATAAATCGTAGGCATTTCTATAATTAGAATTTTTAAAATAAGGTCAAATTTCGAAATCTGCTTCTGACATTTCTACATACTATAAAAAAACACATGATCACACAATTGGTACTTGCAAAATAAAATTCTGTTATACAAACTGTCCTTCTCATTTTGGCAAATGAGCAGAGCAGATGCGGTATATACGTACCAAATCACTCACACACAGAAACACAAAATAAAAATTTACAAAAAAATAACTGGTTTTTTTTTCGTTTTTCGGTTATAAAAAATTAATTATTTTACGCAGCGCGACGAGATGTCTAACGATCAAAGTCTAGTGAATAACTAATCTTTTTGGTAATGTACAAAGGTAAAGAGAGTATTCGTATATACGAGAAACGAATACTGCGCCATATCTCCCACTGCGCCAAATCACCCGGCTTTACCCAATACAAATTTGGTTTCGTTAAAAGCTGATTCACATTTATTTGACGGAAATGGGTCCTTTTTGCTAATTTTACCTAACCTTGAGGTTACTATGTATGGGAGCCAGATGTAAGGGCGAATGAGGGATGGAGCGACGGTAATCGTGAACCGTGCCCAAGGAACGCTCCACTTGCCTGATAGAAGTGGGTTGAGAGAAACACTGGATGGTTAAATTTTTAAACAATATTGTGTCACACACGACAATAAGATGTTGAGATGCTCGTAGTGATCGACTAAGTTCGTGCTTGACACCAAAATATCGTCAATATACACATATACATATTCTAATCCTTTTGTGACCTCATAAATTATCCGCTGAAATATTTGCATTCCTTTAATTGTAGGACATCCTAGTGAATTCGTATAGTCCAAAAGGTACTGTGACAGCGGTTTTGTATTCTAACATCCGGTAAGCACTCACGAGAAAACTTATGGATATGTGGGGGAGAATATATATTTGGTACTAGAACGGCGTTTAATAGGCGATAGTCCTCACAAAGTTGTAATTTAGCTTCGGTTAACTGTGAGGTGATACCGAGCCTCTTACACAAGATTTGAAAATAAGGAGAATTAGGCCATATGGACCATGGTTTTGTATCAGTTGAAATGTAAGTCGCATTTGTGTCTACAAGGCGTTTGTGCATGATGCCACCAACCAATCCAAATTTAGCCTAATTATCAGCACCATTTCGCAGAATGCTGTTGTTCGCAGGGCAGATTAACGCATAGGAAAATCAGCTACATGCTTAGCGCCGTGAGTTTTTGGGACCTATATAAATTAAGTTATGCGGCATTATTCTTTTAAACACGTTTTATTAAACACCGCCTTTGGGCAAGAGGGAATTTTACCCGATGTGTAGACTTTTAAAAACGTTGGAATTACAATTCTGCTTCCTCACTTCAGATCCCTATATTGAAAGATTTAAAGGCTTCGTATTAAAAAAAATATTAAAGGTTAATCACAATTTTTTTTCAAATCTTAGTCAAATTTAGAAATATTACATATACATACTTTTTAAAAGTAAGAATTTTAAACCAACGGTTAAACGGAAATATTTCCCGTTCGATAAGTGCGGTTATTCTGATTAAAGTTTTCGAACGTTTGCAACCTTAGAACTAAAATGTAAAATTTCGATTTGGACTTCCTCCTGATCGACATGAATTTTGCTTTATTAATTAGATTCTAAGTGAATAAATTAGTTAGAAAATATTTCAGTTAGAAATCTGGTCGAAAAAAGCTTTCAAAAATATATTCGCGTTCAAAAAATACTATTTCCAAAAATATTTAACTCAACTTTACCGTTTCCAATAATTTAGCAGCATAAAACAACTTTCAATGAAACCCATTTTTAAGAATTTTTGTAAAAAAAATGCTGAACGGTTCCGTGTCCACAATAATTCGAAAACGTACGGATATATCAACTGAATTTGTACAAGGCTGATAACACATCAAATAAGTCAAAACCTTTGTTTCTTAATTTAAAGCTCCATACGGCCAAAAGCACTTTCTAGAAAGGCTGTATATTAGACAAAACCATTTTACATATAATATATAAGATTTAGAATACCTTGCTTTACATAGAAAGTAAGGCAACGAAACCTTTTCGAAGAAACCTTTTGATTTTGACGTTATTCTAGGGTAGAGTTTAGGTGGTAATCCTCTAGAAATGCAAAGGCTCTAAAGAACTACTATTCCTAATATAACTGATATTAGAAAAATTAGACACTTAGTAATAGTGGTGCAGAAACTTTATCGCCGAGGTAAGATTATCCAATGTTAGTCTCCATTGTAGCGGTAGTATAAAAATGCACAATTTAGTAAATTAAAACCGCTACAACCATCCTGAAAAATCTACATAGAGCGCGAATCCATACTTTGTAAAAAAAAAAAAAGATTGCAGTCAAATAAAGTGGCAGAGCAACACGAAGAAGGTCCTTTGGATACAATTTTCTACAGTAAATGAGCAGGCAACGTGAGAGTTTTGGCCAAGAGTAGAATACCAACGGAGTAATGCAAACTAAAACATTTAAAAATACTTTTCTATCCAGATCCCCACAACAAATTCGTTCATTTACCGCCCAAACAAAACCTAGAAACATTTACGGAAAAAACCGTTCAGTAAAGCGTTCACCAATCACGTGTTACAACAAAATGAGGATAATGACTAGCCCACAACTTCTACCAAATATTTCTAGTTTTTGTTTGGCAGCGTTTCCTTTGTTAGAGTGGCAAGTTCTGGAAAGCCGTGAGGAACTTATTTTAATTATTATTTTTTTACTCTCTGCTTTTTTCATCGGCTACTGGAAGAGGAGGCGATCTTTCATTCCACAATTATGTTCTCATCCGGCTATCCAAATTTGTATTAACAGTAACAAATGTTGCTTGACGTGGTCGTAATGGTTGTTCCGTCTCTTCTTTCTTGTCTACTGGTCCCCATCGCCCATTGAAATCCTTATAGTGACATAATAATCATTAAATAGATTCACTATATCTCAGGTGATACTGTCCTTGTCACCATTAACTATGACAGCTTCAATAAATAGATTTGGAGTAATTAATATAACTGATTTATATTTTTTAACAAGTTTTTCTGACTAACATTACTGAATATATTTTCATAATATCGCTTCTTGCAAAACAAATTTCAGATGATATTTTCTTATTAAAATTGGAATGCTGATTTCGGGTTTCTTAGTTGGAATCCAGTTTGTACTTAAAATTCCGTTGCGCCTCCCAATGAGCTTCCACAATTTATATAACATCCTGGGGCAAGAATTATTCTTCAATTAAGCAACGACACTTTTATTAGTTGTAAATTGTTCAATTAAATGATTTTACTTCTCAGTGTTTAACTCAATTGTCACTTCAGGATCAGTACTATCAAAATCCGTTAAAAAAGGAAATTCAGCAAAATAAAAATCAATTTTTCTAAAACCAATAATCTTATGTTCTAAATTGTGACGGAAAAATCTTGCTTTGTTAAAGATTTAATAAAAAATAATGGTCCAGTTATTTAAAGTTAGTTTTTAAAATGGTCGAATAGTGAACAGAATTCTTATTTGAGACTAATAATTGATCTAGTGGGAAACGCATTAGCAGCAATCATCCCAGCACCCAAAATATTCATATCACCAACAATAATTGTATCGGTCTTCCTTACATCTAAACAGTCCAAAAAACTTAAAAAATTATCAATATCTGAATTAAGTAGTCTATAAAAAGGACGTAGTTTAGTAGAAGTGAAACCTGGAAGTTCAAGACAAAAAAAAATTAAATGGAAATTGAACATCATCACACATTAAAATGTCAATTATTTCTGACACAGATAGTTGAACCTCCAGCAATTGTATCATGACGACAAGAACCAATACCCTGAAAAGAATTTATTTGAAAAGAAGTAATATTACGACTTTAAACCCGTGTCCCTTACTAAATACCAGAACATGATCAAGAGATGTGATTTTTGGATATAGTCTCTACAATCTTTTCAACAGTTTTAATAACCAAATCATGAAAGTATTTAGTAGATTAGACAACCCACATACAACCATATTCCGAGAATTCGATTTTTGGTTGGGAAAATATTAAACTTAGCCTCGAACCGATAAGTCCTTTGGTACGTTAACCAGAACTACTGCGACCGCTCGGCATCGGGTTATCCGGTCTCTCAGAATGGACAATTCTAGGTACAACCGAATCAGTAATTCTAAAGTAGTCAATGACAGAGATCCCCTTGACGTGCCACGACAACATTATTTCAACGTTTCTGAATTCAATTTGTCAAATTGCCTGAGAAATTTTTTCATAGATAGGCTGAAAGCAGTTTCGATTTTTTGTCTAAGAAAAAGAAGTGAAATACGTCTGTGAAATTAAATAAAAACTGGATATATGAAAAAATTCCATTTTTCATTTTTTTCTGCTATTCGTTCCAGAAAGCCGTTTTTTCTGACTAAACTGCATTCTGTTCAATTATTTAAAAAATATTAAGCCTTGCAAGGTCCAGGAAATAAACCTACTTACGTACTTGTGGATGCTGCTTAGTTAAGAAGTTATTTCGTTTACATAAATCTTCAACAGAAAAGTAATTTTTTAGGATGTTTTAGTATGTTTTGTCCGTAACTAGAAGAATTCTTGTTTAGATTTGATGGTTGGTTTAAAAAACAATATCCAGAAACAGAAAATAACGAAAATAAAATCCAGAAAACTATATCCAGAAAATAATCCTCAAACCAAAAGTGTGCAACAGAGAAGTTGTCAAAGTACCACAAAGTGCTAAAATTTATAAATGTTTTAAAAAATTCGACTTTCGCTTAAAAGTTCTTAAGCCCTGATGTAAAAATGACGTCTCCCGCCTGCACATATTTTTGGTGCCAAATTCGGCCGTCCACAACGCTCATCGTGTATTAAAATATTTAAAAACAATATGAATTACGGCAAATTAAGAAGCCCCGCCCTTTGCTCATTACGCTTGCCAAAACAAAGCGTGTTATGGGTCCGTGCAGCAGAAGTAGTGCTTCTACACTGAAAAAAATTTGCTTCGTTTTATTTATGAATGGCGTTTGTCAACCACAATTCGTACTATTAATGTAAAAATTGTTATTTTTACGTAAAAAAATGAAGTTTAGAAAAAAATCATAAAATTGTATGCATTAATAGTAAGAATCATAGTTCGTAAACTAAAAAATTGTTTAGTTTATTGTACTATACATAAAATACAATCACAAATTGTTTGCTTATTAGTGCAACTTGCATTATTTTACTAAATACTTACATTTGTAAACAATTCATAATATATATGAATAAGATTATGTACGAAAATATATGTTAAATACTTATTGTTCGTCGTATTAACGAATCTGGCATTAAAATATATGAATATTATAATTCGGCTTTTAAATGTGCGTTGAGTGTGTATGGTTTAGAAATTTTCTTTTGTCACCTCCGTCTCCAATTAAGATTTTTCATCACCATAAATCAAATTTTAAAGTTAGGCAGGAGTGCTTATTGAAATGTATCTTACGAACGTCCATTTATTTTGTTTAATTTGTAATGAATAAGAACCTTTTCTTCAAATTAATAAAACAAATTTTAATGAAATAATAAATTTTTGTCTGTTGAAATTCAGGTAAATACAGTATTTTATATTAGTGTTGTACGCATATGTAAGTCTTTTCGTTTTGACCGCGACTTTGTCGGAATTCCCATTCCGTTAAATTAAAATGAGAACATTTTTGTGCGGAAAATACTATTTCATGTTGCTTGCAAGAATATGTCAAATATCATAGATGAGCAAGGAGGACTTCATGAGCCACTATCCACCTTATAAATGTTGCTAAGCCTGTAAGTTCAGCACGTGGAAGGCCAGACATTAAAAACGCTTTTGTGGTATTGCGAACAGATCACGTAACAAAAATGAGCAAATAAATGTAAATGCCAGTGTAACTTAATTTATAGAATTTACAGAATAGAACATCATTATCATAGTTTTTAAAATTATGGATTCTGGGAAAAGTTGAAAGTTTATACACAAAAAAGACGCTCTCAAGAATACCAAAATGGGAGACATTTTGGAATTCGAATACCAACATGACGCTTACTGCTCCTATTATATTTTGTATCTGATTATATTTATTTTTAAGTTCTAGTTTATTAAAAGCAAATGTGATAATATGCCTAACATTTTATCAAATTCTATTAAAATTAAATAAATTAAGTAATAATATAAGGAAATTTTATATTTTTTATTTTTTTATAATGTGCTGTATAAATTTGACGAATTTATTTATCAAACGACTCAGATATACACTTCTATTATGAACTCTACATAAATATTAGGTAATTTTTGTTTATTAATTATGAACCCTTTACTACATATAAAATATTCAATATATTAATCAAAAAAATCATCATATTTGTGTATTAACCATTGAGTATGCCGTTCTTCTTATTATCGAATAATTTCGTATGCACAAATAATGAATTTTAAAACTTATATGTATGAATTTAGTCGTTAATATGACGTAACATTTCATTATAGCTATGAACAATTTCATGTTATCTTTAGTTTCTTACGTTAATAATAAGAATTTGTTCATCCACAAATGCTTTTAACTACATTAAAATTATAACATTTTTCGTATCTTTTATGAATCAATTCATAAATAATACAACGTAAGTAGTCAAACATAAAATAATTTTTTTTATGTGTTTCACCATATTAAAGTCCGATTTTCGTACTATTAAAGAAGGGTGGTATCGGCTCAGTTTTAACGAATATTTCTTACTATTAATGCATTTTTTGTCTGCATTGATGTAGGATTTTTTTTCAATGTGATTGTAATGCAGGCCTCCGAAATTAGAAAAATCTTTTTAGAATCTTATTACTCCCAAACATGTTCATCCTAATTAAGCGTATTCCGGAACTTCGTCAAAACACTCATTTCTATTGTCTCCGTCATATTTTACCAAAAATCGGTTAAGAAAAAACCAATACAGAGAGAGTTACGTTAAAATAAGGTAAGTTTCTTTGAAAATAAATCGTAAAGCTAAGAGTTAACACTTCCGAATCTATAAATGCTTCCAGTCTCCTTATGGTTTGCTTAATTCTTTGGGTTCGCTTAGAATCGATGAAGAATATATTGGAGCTTATTGCGAATTTGTGTTAAATCGGTAAAAGCTTTACTAACCTTGCAAACATTGGCTATTATTCTCATTTTTAAAATGTTGGGAATTTTTTTTGGCGAATAAATTTGGTGATCTGGAAAGCGGTGCGGCACTCAAAATACCGTTCAAATAATCAGCCATAATTTTTACCTATACTTTAATAAATCAATAAAATTAATTTATATTACCGAAAATAAATGATTGTAAAGAATTTTGATTTTCCAAATATAAGCCAAAAAAGTTTAGTTACAGTATATAGAACCGACTAAATGAATAGTGTAATATAAAATTTGCCTTATAGATGAATCAGTAAAATCGATGACATTAGCTAATAAAAGCTTTAGTAAACATCGGATTAAGATAGATTATGTGAAACCTAGACGTTCCTCTTGAATATGCATTGATAGATAATATCGGGGTAGTACAGTTGCACAAACGCTGTGGAGGACCTATTTCTTAACAATCATGGTTGTAGGGAGCGCTTAATAACAACAACAACCATTTAAAGGCTATAGCTATCCCCGACACATGACATAAAAGTCTGCACTAAAATGTTTCAAAAACGCTTAATAGAACCACCCCTACAGGTTGAGCGGGTGAATGGCTCACAGATCAATGATTATGAGAACTTCTTTTTTGCAGTGTCAAGTTTTAGTTATTGAAACTGACCGATACATATTAAATTGTTCGTTTATCTGTAAAAACAAATTTAGAATTTGTAGACAGCGTTAATGAACCAGGTTCCTGTATTGTTAAATTTTTTCCAAATTTGAAAATCGGGATTTGAAAATTTAAGTTTCTCGATTAAAAAAGTATTTCATTCTTTTAATGATAAGATGCTTAAAATGTATTATTAGGCAATTTTCCTGTTGCAAAATATTATCAATTGTGCAATTTACTAATGGAATTTAAGTCAAAATTCGCTTTTTGCTGCTGGCAAAACAAAATTGGTTATGATTCACCGAGTATTTTGTGCTTCACGGTTGTAACAGTTTTTAGAAAATGAAAATGAGATGAAAATTTTAATTTGTTTATGTTTTTTACGCTATATATATTTCTACTTACAAAAAGTCATGTCCATCACCAACAATGAGAAATCAAGAAATACTGACCATGTTACTAACGTGTAACCACTTTAGAGACAAACAGTTCCCCTTATCGCACACACAATAGAACAATCGTTTTTTGCATTATCCACACAGTTTTTTTTTTACTACCGGCATAATATAACAAATAAATTTTCTATACCGAATTTTGAGTTTCGTATATATACATAAGTATAAATTGTTATTGTTCTTGTATGTACATAAAAATGTACTCGTACATACATAATATATTCTAATAAAAATAATTTTAATAAAATGAAAATGTTACACTTGGCTGATAGTGAACGGAAATTAGTTACGATGTTATATACCTAAAGTAAAAACATAGAATTTCTTAGTAGGTATACAATGCCTTGGTCGGTTTGTAAACGATTGGTTACTTCTTTCTATATATATGTATATATAAAGTTAACTTTCAAATAATTTTCGCGATTATTCATTCAATTAAAAATGATGACCAATCAACCAAACTCTATATACGTCAATTATGTATATTTTCTTGTCTTAAGGTTTTTTTGTTTTGGGTGTCAATTTTCTGTATTTCCATAATGTATTTGTAATTTATTGTAAATCGGGTGAATTTAATTGATTTGTTGCTATATTTCATGAAGTGACAACAACAACAATGAGAACATAAAATGGTAACAGTGTTTTTCGAATGTTTTTGACAGGAAATAAATTTGAATTTTATACACTTTTAATGGAACGTGACATGTTCAAAAAAAATAAAAATATTAGTTGCTGAGTTGCATGCGTAAAATGTTTTCTTGCGATACACAATCTGGAGCAATATATTGTAATAAATATTTAGTAAATTAAAATAAAATGTTGAATATATTTGAAAATTTTAATATTTAGCCAGCTTACCCAAACAATAGAAAGCTGAGTTATAGGTTAATCTGCGTTTTCTTACCTGCAAAATAAAAAAAAATTTAATTAGGTAAGAATTATAATGTGATAAATTTATTTACTTGTCTAATTTCCCGGCCAATCCGGGTAAATTATACTTTCATTTAATTCCGTGTAAGAGTCGGTCTTTTCCAATTTGTGAAGTGTTTCGTGCTAATTGTGACACACATTGCATCTGAATAATTATATTTGAGATTATTCATTGTCAAAAGCAAATTTTATAGTGATTGGGATCGGAAATTCTCTTCTCGAGTTAGTTTTTCTATTTCTCGGTTTTCTAAATTTCCCGTTTAAAAATGTATTTTGCAACTAGTTTTCTCTAAATTCCAAGATTTCGCAATTGAAGGTGAAAGTATGTAAAAAATTCAATTTGTTGGGGCAGTACGACAGAAATCGTGAGCAGAATTTTAAAAATTAAAGACTCGACTTTAAACTCATCAGAAATTTTGTATTCCGTTTGTTATATTGTGCAGATCCTAATGGGCCTTTTAAAGCTGAACTAACCTTATATAACTAACTAAAATTAAGCACCCCTTTATTTACTATCAACTAAACGCAACTTGAACAACTTAAAACAGCTTAGCATAAGAGTCAGGAAGAATTCTACTATTAGTCTGACTACTGGATGTCAAATTGTGTTTATAAAATTTTAACGATGGGAATATAAAATACGAGTAATTATATAATTGTGGTGCATTCCCTTCGTTAATTAGCCAACCATAATTTTTAATTTAATTAATTTAGTTTCGTATATACCAAATAATTTTGGCAACAAACTAAATGCAAAATAAAATTCTTTATTTTGATAATTCAAAATTAGAATAAAAAATTATGTGTGTTTTAAAGTACAAATTTTAGCCTTAGGAACACAATTTAATTAATTAAAAAATATGGTCCAGATCTTATTTCCAAAGCAACAAAAATTGTATGCTTAATTACAAATACAGAAAAATTTGACAGCACAATTCGACATGTCTAAAGCTTTAGAAAGCAATTAGTTTAAAAATTACTTACGACTGCCTTCGGTAATTCGGACTGTTATCATGTTTCGATTGACATTTGCAAGCATTTTGCCAATTTACGTTTTAAATTTATGAACGTCTAACGTTATTGAAAACCAAAACAGTTCCACGGAATTCCGCGTTAAATGAAACCAAAACCTTATATCTATATAAAATTGCAAAGCTTCCTTTTTTCGACCCTTTAAAATTGCAAATCAATGATTATATGAAATTAAGCAACTCAAAATTCATTTGGAGGAAGGATAGACCTGTTTTCACAAAATCCCCAAATTATGAGTACTTCATTGTTTCAAACAATCGAAGTGAAACGGAAATTTCTGTGACTTTTACGGCAAAGTCAAAACCAAAACCTGGTAGAATAGATATCAAAAATAAAGAAAAATGTAAAATAAAAAATTAGCCCGAAGGAAACTAATTTGGTTTTAAAAACATTGCAATACTTATTGTATCTGAAGCTAAATGATTCGTTTCTGTAGAGAATTCATACGTGTAACTAACTGATATGTCGAATTCATATAGGTAATTCAGCTACAATTTATTGATAGAGCATATCAATGTTTGGAAAAGTTGTTATTTAATAGAACATCCAGCCGCACGGAACATTAACAGGGTAATAGGGAACCGAACAAGTCAGGCGAATAAAATTAGTTCGTGATTATTTATCAGTTCTCCCATCAATATTCACTAATTATTCACTTGATAATCGCTCGCTGTTCACAGATGAGATTGACTGATCACTAATTAGTAAATAACAAGTGTGTAAATTCAACAATCAACAATCTGATAAAAATCAATGAGTAATCTATATATAGCTGGTGAATAATGAATGCATTTTTTGTGAAAAAATTCGGTAGAATAATGAGTTAACAGTGGGGAAACAATCTTTGAGTTACATGGAGTTTCAAATTAAATAATATTAGTGAATAATAATTATTTGTGAATATTGATTCAAATTATTATTAATCAGTGAATAAAGACTGAACAAGAGTAATTTAAGTGAATAATAAGCAAAAATTTGACATTAAAATAAAATAATGAGCTTATAATGTGTAAATGGTAAGTGAATTAAGCAATCACTGTAATGTTTCGTGAATATTCACTCATTTCTTTAACCAGTCAGTGAATAATCAGCAGTGTTCCGTCTACGCCTATTTTGAGATTGTGTGTGCGCAAGTCGACAGTAACGTAACCAATAGTTTTTAACATAGAAAATGTAGAAAATTCGTAGGGAATGCGTAGATAAAGCAATTAATATTGTGACGGTGACATCTAGGATGTGATAGAATAAGTTAAATTAATAGCTCAATGTTTTACTGTACTAAAATGAGGTTTTACATGCTAAAACAATTCTAAATGTTTCTACGCTATTAATACTAGTAAGATAATTATTAGTAGATTAAAAAGGAATTAAAAAGTGATTTAAAAAGTGTTTTAGAGGAAATAAAATTTATAAGTGTACAGTAAAATTTGAGAATAATTTATATAAAGTGATTTTGTGAACTTTTATTAATAAATTGTATTGAAATTGTATTGTAATAATTCTTGTGCTAAATAAATAAATTCGTTGGTGATAAATTGAATTGATTTTGTTTTATTCACAATCCAGTGATACGAACCTTGATTGACAAGGCAAAAACGTAACAATATTTTTGTTGCTATTTTTTCCTTTGTATCGAACTCAGAACTACTGCTCAAAAATATAATGCCTATTTTTGAAGTACCCAAATAAACCATAAGGTCTGAATCGATATCCTAATGCATGGAACCCTAAAATCACAGATTTTGTAGGGTTGCAGTTAACAAAATAAAGATAAGACATCATTTCTCAGAGATATAAAATAAGGCTTAAAATAATTTTTAGATTGTTACATGAAACGTTACCCAGTTTCATAAACTGTGGTCAATCCCGTTGTTTTGACTTTTGACTTTGGTTTAAAACAAAATTTTACTCAATAAAAGCTCCCCATAGTTAATATTAAATTAAACTTCATTCACCACTAGAGCTGCTGATTTAGTACAAGCATTTTTGATCCCAAAATATAAATTTTTTAACGTAAATTATCTCTCTTTATTAATAAAATAACTTTTAAAATATAACTTTACTAAGAAAGAAACTTTTTAACAATACTTTCTAATAATAACTTGGGTATGAGGAATCCGAATCTGAAATCATTTTCGAAATTCGAAAAAAAATGATACACACGGACACACTTTTCGAATTCACAAGACGTAGTTTTTCGTCCCAAATAAAAAGATCGAGTATTTCAAGCAAAAATATCGAGCTTCTATCTCTGCAATTACCCCCTAAAGTTGGATCTTTAGAGGCTCGAGCTAGCTCTATTCACCACAATTAAAGTTCTTACTATTATTACAAATAGAGGGTTGTTCCCGAGAATTTTCGGGACAAATTTCCCTGGAAATTAGGTACATTTTTATCATAAATTCAGGGAATTTTTAGTTTATATTTTTCTCAAAATTTATTTAATTTTTTCAGTGAAATATTTCAAAATTTATGATATCTTTTTCTGAAAACTCATCTATGTCAAATGAAAAGCAACGTACCTAGCATTCAAAAATACATCCTTGCTTTTTATATAAAAGACGCAATAAGAAAGCTGTTTTATCCAAAATTCGAAGGTTATGGAGAAGATTTTTTTTTTTTTAATTGAATTCGCACAATTCCCAAATACATCCATAGGGGATATAGACTATCGAATAATTTGACTAAACTCAACAATATGGAAACAAACGATCAAAGGTGCAATTGCCGTATTGGTAAAAAACGTCAAAGTTTTGAAAAGAGAAGTTGGTGCAGTCAATTGGATGCTGAGGCATTGTTAGTGGAGTTGCCGTATTAGCTACATTCCCTAAGTGATTGTTCCATCGGAACAAAGACGATTCTATTAGAACAGTCAAGTAGTAAGAACCATTTGCTGTTGATAGTTTTTATGGGAAGAAGAGTCCAATGATTTGTTGCGAGCTGATTGATTGTATAAGGAGAAAACTTAGTGGCCGTGTAATAAATTGATAAATAATTTATTGAAATTTAGGACTCCAAAGCTTAAACCGTTATCGTTTAATGCCGAAAGTTTTTTTTAAATGAATTTCGCGAATTTTCAAGCAGCACCAAAATCAATGCAAATCACATGTAATTACTGGGCCATCCATTGCCTATAACCGAGAAAAAGTTGTTATCCTGTCTTCCTACAAAGCTTCTTGAGAGTCCGACTGGGAACGGTTCCTTGTCTCCCTTATTAGCGGAGTAACTTTGCCTATAGAAATGTGACTTTACTAAAATGAGTTTTAAACGTTCTTCACAGTACCCCAGCTTTCGTTTGATTTCAGTGGATAGGCTTTCTGAGATTTTTCAAAACAAGCTGTAAAGGACGCGAGTTTTCTTTGCGTTTAATAAAAATTGCCTGCCTGGTCAATGGAATAGGTAAGCTTTCAAGCATTATAATTATTTTAGGACCTTTTTGATTCCTCCTTAAAGTTATATTGCTTGCATCCTTCCTTTTTCTATGGTTTGGCAAAATAGGAAATGTTTACAGAAATTTTAAATGTTCAGTATATTTGGCGTCTATTTGCATTGCGCTCCAATAATCAGAACTTCAGGTTGCTAAGTTTGATTCATTGATTGATTGCGATGTACGATCAAGCAAGCATTAAGCAAGTCTCCTGTATTATAAATGCGAATACCAACACCACTACTATACCCATGTTACCCAACACGACACATTCTTCATGAAGCCAAACCCCGTAAAGAAAGGCGCCACATCGATAACCACATAAGTCTAATAGTTATGATATCCGGCCCCTGGCCAGGCCGCCGTCGTAAACCTTTTTTACATATAACAAGATCGAGGGATGGGAAAGGAATGTTAGCAACAAAGACTCAACCCGGTTCCAGACACCTAAGTAGTTGATAGTTAATAAATTTGTTAGTAATATGTAATATATTTTTTAGTAATTTATTTAACACAAGACAATACAATTTTAAAGTTCATCTCTACTGCTCCAACCTGTAAGAAGACACAATGACAACACAAATTTCCTGGTACCGCAAACTCTTTTTCTGAAAAGCCGTAAACAACTATTATTATTTCCCTCCAACATTTTTTCCATCGGCGGTTGTGAGAGGGGGGCGAGATTTCGTTCCATCATCATGTTCCCATGCGGTCACCAAAATTTGTACTAACTTAACTGTAGGTAGTGTTGCTTGACGTTGTTGTTGAAATCGTTGCGTCTCTGCTGTCCCTGCTACTCGCCCCCCTGAACTTCAGGTTGCTAAGTAAAACTTTAATAAAGTAGAAGACAATGATCTCATGAGGTACATTTAATAAAATTATTATAAGCAACCTACGAAAGTTTCATTTTATTATAAGCTTTTATTTAATTTGACATGTGTACCTTTATTATCTTTCCATCTGTTTGTTTCAACTTTTTTGATGTTTTTTTAACCAATTTTCACGTCCTAGAGAGATAAAATTGCGTACTCAGATCAGATTCATAAAACATTTTTATTTATATACATAATTGAGAACTGAGCAGTCGAGGATTCATTATAAGAGGGTATTTCTAAATTTAGGAAAATTTAAAAGTTCCTTTAGAGAGTCATATATATTTAATGTTGTTGTGAAAAGAAGATTAAAAAGTGACGTTGTTCTAACTTAGTGATATGAATATATGTTGAGGTACTCTTTAATAGATGATCTTTAAGTGTTTCGAAATTTATTTCGCTCCAATTCATCTTGGGTCTGAAGAGATTAATCAATTTTGTGGAATTGAGTTTGAGATTAGAGCAGATAATACAATGTTGTCATCAAAATTTTAAATTTCTGATGATTTTTTTTATGTTAAGAAAGTTTGAAATTTATGGAGTTTAACCTGTGGTTCCAATTGGCCGGAATCTATTGTAACTAAATCTTACAGAATGACACAAAAAATTGAATACACAAATTGGATTAAAAGGTTTTCTTAAAAATCGATAATTTTTCATTTGTTAAAATCTACGTAAATAATTCTCAGCGCGGTTTTAACAGAATAAAAATCGCCGATAATCTTCTCCTCAGTATTCTTTGTAATTAACAAATAATGAGATAAATGCAGGAAAAAATGAATAAACAAAGCGAAAATCACTGGACATAACAGCGGTGGATTAAGGAAAAACCGGACCCAAGGCAAGCTTTAGTTTCCGGGTCCCACAAAGTAATAGGAGATTTCGGGTCTTAACCAAACTTTCATTTACGACTTAAACCACCCCTCAATAGTTTATGAGAAATTTGTCAGCGCACTACTTCTTATTCGCCCCTATATTGTGCAAGAAGTACCACTAGTGCTACTTGACTAAAGTAGTGAACTTTGATTGGCCTGTGGCACAAGTTAGTGAATTAGATTTGTAAAGACTACTTCAATAAATACCAAGTTCGCAAACCTTGTTAAACAAGATGAATATATTCAATTATCTAAACGATTTGCAGTACAATCAGACAAAGGGGCCCTTGACATTTTACCTACTTCTATGTAAAAACACCGACAAACCTTAATTTCAGAAAAACAAAGGGCCCACCGTCATACTACCAGGTCACCACCGATTCAGCAATAATTCAAAGAAGGTTTCCTGCAATTGATGCTTTACATAAACCCCAAGAAAAAAACGATTTTTTAAGCAGCCAACATACCACTATGCAAGATTAATTTACATTTAAAAGTTACAGGTGCAGAGACCAAATAATATTTACGAAATAATTCGGTATAGTAAATCTAGCAATTGTAAATATAAATCGGTGATTATTGCGTACATCATAAGCCGCAACCAATCTTAGCAAAAGATGTCCACTACGCGAATAAAGTTATTTTAAAACTCGAAAAATGTAGAGATGTTGTAACGGTAAAATCTTAAATTCCAAAAAAAATTGGCCAATTCACGACGACATGTAAGCAAAACCTGTGCAGGACAAAATTTACGTAAGAAAGAAATAAACAGTAAGGCAGAATTAAGTTGTGCCTTAATCGTTTGACGCTGGATTCCCCAATTTAGGTCAGCTTCAATATCCAAGCCTAGGTATTTGAAGGAAGTCACCGGATTAATTTTAAACCAAGAACTTCCACAATAAATTAAACCGAAATTATGTTTATGTTAAAAAACTTCAGGAAAATACCTCTGATATGGGTCACCCAATATTTTAAAGAACATGACCTTAATTTTTTCACTTAGTAAAAAAATGAGCACCAAACGAACTACTTTGGACTCCCATATGTCGGAATTAATGATATTAGCTCAATCATGTAGACTCGTTCCTTGAGAGGTCAAAGAAACATCATCAGCAAATGAAATTATTTTTCAGTACGGAACCCTGAGGAATACCGTACTCAATTCAAAAGTAAACGCTATAAGAATTACCTATTTTAACGATAACCGATCTATTTTTAAGGTAAGATTCAAACCAACTCATTGATGCACCTCTAAAGCCAAAGATTACAATTTTAACAAGAGCAACTTGTGGTCCACGCATGTTGATTAGTACTAAGGATGATATGTTGCTTTAAAGGCGAATCCATACGAAATTTCATAGATAAGAAGGTGAAAGACATCAGCAGTACATTTAACATGTTGGAGCTGAACCCTAAAATATCTAGACTAATACTACATTTTAGGCTTTAAATAATGGTGGCAATTTCAGTCTCAACAACCGAGTATATACAATAAACAATCAACAATTTCAATATTAAGAAGGCTAATAATGGATGACGAAAACTTATTAAGCATTCTTAAATCAAATATAATTCGAGGGAAACAGTTACCAAACTCATTAGTAAGTAATTGCTTCCGAATTAGACAGTAGTATTGATTTAATAGTCAATATTTTATCAATAGTAAGACTAGAAACATTACCTAAAATTTCGTTAACAACCGACCAAATCTTTTTATTATCAAAGCCATAAATACGAAATTTATTGCTATAATAATTATATTTATCAGAAACAACAGTAATATCAACCTTTCTGCAGGTTTTGACAAATTAGTGACGGAGCTTCAAATTGTCTGGATGTTTATTTAATTTCCGACCAATTTGCTTAATGTATATAATTTAGAATATTATAAAATTTTAATTTATGGTCATCCATGTTTCAGTTAAAAAAATTACAGCGGGAAATTGATTAAAATAATTTAAGTTATCAATAAGTTTGCCAACATTTTTGCGCATACTACTAATATTCTGATGAAAAACGGAAAAATTAAAAATGTTGGGATTAGTCAAACTACTATCTAAAATATTAGTGCATAAAAATGAAGAGGAATTATGAGCTTGAACACTATATGCGGGACCTTGAGTTCTTGAAATAAATGAAACAGTCATAGAAATACAAAAACAAAACCTTAATTGTTAATGAACTCAAAATCTCTCTGTTCATCTTTCTTTACACAAATATGACCTTAGCTGCATTAGACGCTACAACACTTTTTAGCTTTCTTCAATTTCCAAGTTAACGTGAAAAAATTTCGTGTAGCCCACACAAGCTGTTGGCGATATAAATTAAATTACTGCACCAAGTAGGCCAGTGGATAAGTCCTTTTTAACATGAATGAAGTTTAATTATTTATTTTGTAGATGGTATCGATGTCAGCTTCTACTACTTTCAAGTTTAAACATATATTCAGCATATTTACTACTGAAGATAGTAACTCAATCTGCTTGACCTGGGGTAATCCAATAATGTCTATGTTATTATTAAAATCATACTACTCTTGGATAGACGAGTAAGCAATTTCTGGTTCTCACTACTTCAGCAGTTTCTTTAGCAAGGCATTCCATAAATTTACAAAACTTGACTTTCGTCGTAGAAATACTTATTTATTTTATTTTTCAATTTATTTCATCAGTGTAATCATAGTAATACATAAAAAGAGACATTAACAAGAAATAAAGCAAATAAGGCGTTCAACGCCGAAGTACCGCAGTGTTGATCAATCTGTTTAAAATTATAAGATAAAGTTTGGTGTGAGGCCAAAAAACAAAAAAATCATATATCAATGGTAAAAGTGCATAACCTTGCATCTACATTTTTTATATTTTTGCAGGAGGTGAAAAAAATCGATAGAACTGGCCATATATAGATACAATAGAAGAAACTAACTAAATTGAATAATTGTTCATGTTTGAATGTTCTACGTGCAAAAATTGAATTAAAAAAGGAAGCAAATATTAGTTTTATTATACCGACAAACTAATAAAACCATTTTGGGCACATTTATAGATACATCAGTTGGCCATCACTAAATGCTTACGATCAACCAGATTCGATTTAGAGCAATTGTTGATGTTACCTCTTAAACCAATTCTGTATAGTTTATGCAATAACAGGTTATGACCCACCATGTCAATAGCCTTTTTTATACCAATGCACAACCCGCCGCAGGAATCAGATTCATTCAATGACAAATTAACTGTATTTAGGAATTTAATTAAATCAGTTTCAGTAGAAAAATTACTTCTAAACCCGTGTTGACAGCTACTAATTATGTATATTATGTCTCTCTATAAGAAAAGGTCCATTCAACTTTTAAGAACTTTTTCCACTTCCAAGTTTTAATGAAACTGGTTACAATGCAAAAGGATGATAATTATTAAGCTCACAACGCGAACCATTTTTGTGCAATGGATTAAAAATATGTTTTAATATAGGGACAATAACATTTACAACGTGTTTTATCAAATAATTACTCATACCAAAAATTTTATACGTCAAGCTGGATTTCAAATCACAAATAGTTCTCAAAACTTCAGAATACTTGGATTGGATGGAAAAAAAAAACGTTTCACGAACATAATAACCATTGAATTCCACCGAGTTGCCATTTAAATGTAAAATATCAGATTTATGCTTCTAGGCAACATTTCCAAAATAATTTCCAAATTCATAAGCAATATCAGAAGCAGTATGCTACAATTAAACTAATAAGATTTACATACATCAGAAGATCTGTTACCACATCACTAATAGTACGCCACATAAACTTAGCATACTGTTGGAAGCGATCATTATCTTGAGAACGCTTGGCCTTTTTTAGTAACGACTTTTAACGTATAATCATATTCAATATAGCTTCATATTTCTTTGGTTTATTAGGAAACCTTTTACGTGGTTTCTTTTTATCTAAACTATCTAAATAAATTAAATTCCATATTTCTGAAAGTTTATTAGTTGCAGCAGGTGGATGATTGATAGTGAAAATAGATTAAAAATCGGCTGTACTAAACTTTTCAACAAATTTACAAACATTAATATTAGGCTTATCAGTTTTGCTGCTGTACGACTGAAACTTGATGATATTAAGCTTAATATAAGATGATGGTCTCTAATCATATAGTTAAGATCGAATCTTGTTTTTTTTTTCTTTCATAAATTCAAGCTCAGCCTTGTTTATATTTAAACAATTGTATACCTTTAATATTAATGTTAGTGACCAGAAAAACAATCATTGCCTTATGTTTGTGTGACAAACTTCGAACTTGAAGTTTCTGTGGCTGTTATAGTCTTGTAATATATAGTATTAAAGACAGAAAAATATGATTTTATGATATATAGTATATCTTGACAATCAGACGTGGTACCGATCAGACGTGTTTTTGATTTCGGTGCAATCGTAATTTAATTTAATTATATTTATTAGTTTCTGTGTTGTTTTGTTTAACTCCTAATCTATAAATAATCAGTGTACCATAAGTAGTTTTGTAGTTTTAGTGATAATGGATAAGAAGTGTTTTGAATGTGGTTGTGCTACAAAAGAACTGTACTTTTGTTGTGTTGTTTGTGATTAATTAATTGATTTTAAGTGTTTTGGCATTAAAACCAAAACTACATTCGATTTAATTTGTTAACTAAAAAATCTTCGATATATTTGTGACGATTGTGATGATCTGCTTAAAGTTTAAATGGATTTATTTCCAAAGATGACAGATTCTTACAATGTTATTAACACTAACATTCATAACTTCCAAAGTGATCTAATTTCCATGAGTTCAAAATTATCCAATATTAATAATCGTCTTAATAGCGGTACTTCCAAGTTTATAAATAAAACCAGTAATATTAAAGCTAATGACATCACGAATGTAAGTGTGGTTGTTTCTCAATCTATTCAACAATTAACCGATAGCGGTGGGTGCAACGGTAGTCATATAAATATTAATAATAAAGTTAATGATAATGATGGTACCTTAGCTCAGATTCAATCTGAACGGGCTACTAATTTATTACCGACGATGATGACTAATAATGATTGTATGAACCAAACTAAAATTAAAACCTCAAATATAAGCTCGTGCTAAAATGTTTCACCGGTAATTTCATCGAAACGTTCGATGATTTATAATAATAATGTGGCTTTCCAAAACAAAACGCTTAAACCTGATGTCATAATTGGTTCCGGTAGTAATATAGCATCTATTGAAGCTATTCCACCACGTAAATTGATTTTTGTGTCAAGACTTAAACCTACCATTACTGACAGTGAATTCACTGAGTTTGTGAAAAATAATCGTCAAATTTCGGATGCTACTAGTGTACGGATCAATAAAGATTGGCAGAATGGAGTAGGAGCGCCTTATATTTCGTATAAAATAAGTTTGCCACTTGAATTCTTTGTTCCACTTATGAATGCTGATTTATGGCCGGAACATGCACTTATCAAGGAATTCAACTTCAATCAAAATAGAAGAAATTTTCGGGGAGGTCAGCGGCTCCCTCAACGAGTGCCTTAAGCACAAACATATCAACACCTAATAGTATTGATTTAAGAAACAATTTTATATATTTTCAAAATGTTTGCGGTATTGCCTCTAAGTCCGCTGAGTTCTATCGCTTTGTTGTCGCTTCTATGTATCCCGTTTGCCTGACTGTAGAGACCAATTTAAATCCGAATATATATATAGTTCTGAGTATTTTCCGATAGACTATATTAGGTGTGACCGCTCGGTACTATCTAGTGTCAAATCAAGTGGACGAGGTGTATTGATGACAGTTCATTCAACTATTGTACGGGTTGCAGTTGACAGTGATCCAACAATTGAACTTTTATGCATCAAGTTAAATATATTTAAGAAAAATATTTTCATTATTGCCTTTACATTCCACCGAGGTCTTCATCTGTAGTTTATACGAGATATACAAACTGTCTGTATAATATAATTTATAAACTTAACTTAGTTGACAACGTGCTGATAGTTGGCGAATATCAACTTGCCAAAGGTTGAATGGCTGGTAGATGACGACGTAAGCTGCGTCATTCCGTACAATGTTAAGTCGGAGGATGAATCAATACGTATTGATTCTATTTTGTCATTTGGTCTCGTTCAGATAAATAACGTTTCTAACTATAATAGTAAATTTCTGGACTTTTTTTTGCCAACTCTGCCAATCTATTTATGATAAAGTTGGCACCAGTTCCGTATATCATCAACGATGTCAACCACAAATCGATGGAAATCAATTTAAACGTATCAGATTTTTTAGTGTCTTTAGAAAACTTGTGGATTTCCATCAACTATGCGGTTCAATGATGTTACTATAATTCTGGCGATATTGCTGACTTATTTACTAGTAATAATTCTGGGAATATTGATGACTTATTTGCTTCATTTTTTCAAAATATATATAATCGGACAGATATTGATAATGACAAATATGTTAGCGCAGAAGATAGTTGTACCAACTCTTGTTTGTACACACCTCTTATACATATCTCCAGAGGATATCGTTAAATCCCTCCATTTGTTTTAAGATTGATGTGGCCCAGATGGTATACCTTCATACTTGCTTAACAATTTTAGTAAGGAAATGGCTTTGCCTTTGTTAATTTTATTTAATGATTCACTTTTAAAGGGTGCTTTTCCAGTTGCCTGGAAATCGTCTCGTATTGTACCGATATTTAAATCTGGTAATAGGAGTGATGTTTCTAACTATAGGGGTATTTCGTTATTGTCAGCCATTCCTAAATTATTTGAGTCAATTATGTATGATTATATGTTTTTTGGACTAAAGTCGTTTATTGTAGATGAGCAACATGGTTTTTGCCGTGGGCGTTCTACTGTGTCAAATTTAGTGGAATTTACGAAACATGCCACGGAGTTGATTGAGAGTAATGCTCAACTGGTAGTCATTTACACCGACTTCAGTAAGGCGTTTGACTCAATCAATCACTTTATTGTTTTGCAAAAATTAAAATCTTTCGGAATTAATGATAACTTAATCAAATGGCTGTAGCAATTAACTGTAGCAATTAACAACAGTTTTTCTAAACCAATTTATGTTTATTCTGGAGTACCTCACGGCTCACATCTTGGTCCACTTATTTTCATATTATTTGTAAATGATATCACAAAATGCATAAAATTTACCCGATGTCTAATATATGCTGATGACCTAAAAATATTTTCTCCTATTCGTAGTTTATCTGATGCCGTTAAATTACAAATGGATATAGAAGGGGTAAGCTCTTGGTGTAAGAATAATTTATTACATTTGATTGTAGCTAAGTGCGAAATGGTGACGTTTACACGTTCATCTTCGCATCTTATTTATAATTATAACATTGCAAATAACATTTTGAATCGTCTTAACGAAATAAGGGATCTTGGAATTATACTCACTTCTACATTATCATTTAATCGTCAGTTTGGCATGATGTGTGCCAAAGCCCATTCTATGTTGGGATTTTTAAAACCTAGTATGAAAGGGTTTAATAAATTAATCATTCAAATATGAATCTCTTGTACGCTCACAGCTCGAATATGCGTCATGTGTAAGGTCTCCACGTTATAATGATCACCTAAGCAGAATTGAATCAATACAAAAATCTTTTCTCATTCATATAAAACTGGGGAGTTTGACCGTCGATTACCTTGGTGGGAAAATGTTAGGAATCTACGTTCATATGTAGATAGATGTAAATCTTAGAAAATTGAGCCACTTGAAATTCGTCGTCAGCATGCTTGAGCTATTTTTATTTCCGATTTACTTAACGGTAATATTTTGAGTGCGTACTTCTTAATGAACCTAAAATTGTATGCTTCTATTAAAAACCAACGTACTCGCACACTCTTGAAAATTGATTTTCACCGAACGAATTATGGAAGCGACGAGGCTTTGAATTCTATGTCGGAACTTTGTAACGAACTTTGCATATTTTGCGACTTTAACATGACGAAAGTGGAAATCAGACAATCATTGAAAAAAAAATTGTTTCAGTTGAATAATTTAATTGTGCTTTTAATAATTTAATTTTTTGAGAAAATTGTATTTTTTGTTATTATTACTTAAAATTGTACTGGAGCTTATGGTTCCGAATAAATTTTTCTTTTTTAAATAAAATAAAATGACAACCACCTATTTTTAATTGAAATAGCTTTAAACGTTTTTTCGTGACATTTTTGTTGCTAATTGATGCAAGTAAAAAAAAAAATAACCTTGGTTGTTACTTTGAGCAAAATATTCATTTCTATTCCTATTCCTGTTCCTATTTCACTTACCAAAGTAGGAAGCTTAATACTAATTTTGGCAGCAGTCAGTTGTAGCGATAACAACAATCATGGGGCTCAGACAAATGTGTTGGTGTAAATTCAAGGTACCCCGCGTAGCAACTAAATTAGCCTTTATTTATGAAACAGCCTAGCACATTTATTTCTAAAACAATTTAAAGCTTAGATTTAGTTACACAATTAATAAACCAATCTTATATCCGTCAACCTTTCAATCCATGAAACGGAGGCAAAATCAAAACCAACTGTTGGAATATTTTAATTTAATATTGATGTTTGTTAACTTCATTTTACTTATTGTTGTTTATTTTTAAAATTTCCACCCCTAAAATAAATTAGTTCAATCACTCATTTTAGCCATTAGTTTAATTGGATTTAAACGTCATAAACATAGGGGTATAAATTTTCGTTCAAACCCACTTATAATTTCTAAGAAATTTTCTAATATTTAAAATTTATTTCGGATTAGAATTACACAAAGGTAATATATACGCGATTAAAGACACCGACATCATATTTCCATGTAAACAGACATTTACAATACAATTTACGTCAAAGTGAAAACAATTAAAAATAAAAAAAATTTATTAACCATGTCAAAATTAATTAATCTCATTATCATGAATAGAATATGCATAATCTGCTAAAATCAATTCTATACCGAAAACCGAAACATCATTTTTTTTTTAACCGAATAAAGTGCAATTAGTCTTACTAATTAGTCGAAGAAAATTTTCTTAAAAATTCGACAAATTATCGTCTTCCATGTTATAAAAAAAAAAAAATTATAAAAGATTGTGATCCAATTATTATGTTGTTGCTATACTTAAATTTTATGAAGCAAAAAATTTAATTAATTAATTATTATAAGTGGATTACAAATGTATTAGTATATGAGCAAAGTAAACATATTTAATCCTTATATCCGTTTAATTCATAAATGGCATCGTATATATCTTGCCGATCAATCTTCTATTACATGTATCGAGCAAAACAAATAAGAAATAGAAAATTCCACTAATAGATTCGTTTATCTAGCGACATTTTTAACAGTAAATCAAACTCAATCAATTATGTGATAAAATTTTTTAATTTTTGTTTTGTTTTTATTTTATGTGATACGAAAAAATGTTGTTGGTGCTGAGTTGGAATCTTTCCATTCTTTATATATTTTTTGTTTGATATTTATGTACACAATTTTATATATTATCCTCGTATATACTGCAAAGCAATATAATAAATTTCATTAGACTGTTTCCGGTTATTATACCCCAACAAAAAAGAAAAAAAAAAAAAACAGAAATAGTAAAGTATAGCAACATTTCTTGACGTTATCTTTTATTTGCTAACACATTGGTGGTTTAAGAATTTTGCTGTTGTTTTTTTATAACAATAACCTGTATTGTATGAGGAATACAACATTTTTACTCAACCTATAAACAATTTTTATTTATACAGTGCAGGCTGTTTTAGTGGTTTAAGTAGAGGGAAATGCAAGACTAATTGCCAATTTAATTATTAAAACCGACCAATAAAACAACTTCAACATGATTAATAAAAACCATTCAAATGAGTTTGTATAGATGACTAATCATATACTGAGATTCAGTTAAACATGAGTTTATTTTCTTCTAATATTTAAAAATCTCGTGTCACGGTGTTTGTGGTCGCACTCCTCTGAAACGGCTCAACCGATTTTTATGAAATTGTTTATGTTTATTTCGTAGGTATTAGAATAGGTCGTAAATTATATTTTATACCGCTAGGTGATTAGGATGTCTCTATCCAGAAAACTTTGACAACAATTTTTAATTTTTTTCGTATTATTTTTGATTTGGCATCAAAAAATAGCTATAACCACAAATTTTTACCCTTCTACCCCCCCCCCCCCTCTCCCTATTTTTAATCGCGATTTTAGAATTTGTGTATGAACAATATCCAAATAATTTAACCGTCTTTTGTATTTCGCCTCATCGAACTTTCATCCACATACGCGCAAGTCATTAACGAAAAGCATCGCGTCATTTTAACATTTAATTCTGCATTTGTTATATATCACAACACAGTGTGTGCAAAACTTTGTACGATTTATTTTAATTTATAAGAAATATATTATGATTGTAAAAAGGTTGGTAAAATACTAATAGAACAAAAAAACTATCGGTATATCGTTTTTCATCAGTAGGTACAACAATTTTGTCTATTTCTATCTATATATTATAGTGAACAATGCCAGCTAGATGCAAAGGGGCACATTTGGGTCGTCGAACGAATAAAGCAAGAAACATGCGAAATAGTAGAGCAGAAACAGCAGACGAATAAATCCAACAAGATAACGAAAATGTGCGTGTGACCATGTCGCAGTGGGGTGCATCTCAATCACAAGAGACACGTGCTGGACGAAATCAACAACGACAATTGGAACGGAGACCGCCTCGCTCAAATTCAAACATGAGTCAGCCGGGATGTGTTGCGCATCAGGAAAAGTGCAACTACCAGAAATTGAGACACCACCGAACCATTGAACGGCTTGCTCATTCTGTTCCTGAAGTCCATTCGCACATTAAATTCATGTTTCAAAATGACTTCGTTCGGAGCAACAGAAATAGTTCACAATACTGCGGCATATGGTCAACAATTCAATTCAACGTTCAAAAATCAAAAGCCATAAGTGTACCACAAAGTAGGCTTATTGCTGCCAATGCCAAACAAACCACATAAATGTTTTACAAATTTACTTTATGGGCGGTGAGGACATCAACCGTGTAGGTACACGTTGCGGCTACAATAACCTCAATTCGCCTAATGCCAGGCGCATCGTCGGCGAACTGGACGCCCTATTGAATGAACACAATGAATTATTGAAAATCTTTAAACCACACATGGACGATTTACAAAGTGACAATCACGCTATTGTCATCAATCCTGATAAAACATTAGCTGGAGGGCACGTGCGTAGATTCACTGTTTTGAAGAAGAAACAATATAGCTGGAGTTTACCGCCGACACACACCGTTCACACAATGCTCTCCAATATTCGCTAATTTTCTGGAAGGTACAAGACGGATATTGCATAAACATTAAACAACGAGATCCCGCCACAGGTAATTAATTCATTATGAACATCATTACTCATTTTGAGTAATTATTAATGAATATGTTGTTACAGGAGCTGAAATAAACAAGAAAGTGAGCTCGATGGATTTATTTTGTGTATCGTATGATGAGGACAACGTCATTTTGCGATATCATGAGCTGTGCCTACAATTCATGGTCGACATGTACGCGAAGGTAGAGAGCGAACGACTGCGACAGAATTAACACGCCGACGCCGCTGAAATTAATAACCCTATCATTCTATCATCATCGTACGTATGCAGTCCACGCCATGACGACCGTTTTTATTTATCATATTTACATATGTAATCCAAAGTGGCAGGAGATTTTATCTTTGCTATTGACTTGCAAAAATGCAATACATCATCATGATATTACAGCACGTGTGCTTCATTACAAAATTACACGTATTCGGTCCCACACGTTGCTGGATGTATTCGGTTGAATGGCAAAAGCGAAGATTACCTCATGTACACATTTTGATTTGGTTACTCGACAAAATACGCCCTGAGGAAATCGATAGTGTAATTTCCGCGGAAATTCCGGATCCATTCCACAAAGATGATTCGATCTGAATCGTTTATCGCCGTTTATCGTTTAGTTTTCCTAAAGATTTCACCAACGACACGATCACAAATGTCGACGGATATCCAATATATCGCCGAAGAAATACTAATATTGGCGGACAATAATTTTCGCTAAATATTAACAACGCTGACATTGATATTAACAATCGTTGGGTGGTACCATATTCGCCTCTGCTGAGCAAAATATTCAATGCTCATATTAATGTTGAGTTTTGCAGTTCGGTGAAGAGAATCAAATACATTGGCAAGTATGTGAATAAAGGCAGTAATATGGCTATGTTTCAAATCCAAAATAACGATGTGAATGCTCTTCGATTGAATGACAAGTAGGGCGAAATAATGCGCTACCACATTGACCGATACATCAGCTCCAATGAAGCTGTCTGGCGTATCTTTGGTTTCCAAATTCATGAACGGGATCCAGGGTCATTGACTGGGGATAAAGCACTATGATAAAGCTGTCCCAACGCTAAAAAATTCCAAAACAAATTTAGAAAAATGGAATATTGATGTACATTCATTTTCCTATAATTTGCGTTAAAAACCGGAAGTACAAACTAACAATAATTAGCATAAATGGGCTAATATACACCATAATTACTGTCAAAATAATTTTTTTATCGATAACCTATCAAGTTACGGAATTTAGAAAACATGATAAGCATAAATGCGGAAATTGCTATAACACCCTGAAAAAAAGCCCCACCCACTATTTATACAGTTATAAATTTAGCCGTTCGTCTTGAAAACGGCCAGCGCTTATTTTTCACAAACGAGACAGCAATTGGGTGTGCCATAAATCCATCAAAAACTACACTCACAGAATTTTTCGAATTGTGTAATCGTGTGGATACTTTCGGTGCCTTTGGACGAACACTACTTTATTGCGACGTACTACGCTATTTCACATGGAATCAAACAAAAAAATGTATGCCCCGCAAGCAAGGTACACTAATTGATGCGTGCCCGGCCTATTCAAATTAAACACTTTGGGCCAGTCACTCCAAGGCAGATTGAGTGCTTCCATCTGTGACTGTTGTTTGTTAATGTCACCAGCTCATTTTCATTTCAAGATATGTATACGCAAAGTGAATGGACAACAGTATCCAACATATAAAGATGCATGCCTTCAACTCGGCTTGCTTGAAGACGACTATCACTGGGACGATATGCTTGCTGAAGCGATTACATTCAGCGACGCTATGTACAATGAAGCATTGTTTACTATCGAAAATCTTTGCGTTTTCATTTCCAATTTACTCTTCAGTCATTTCAGTATGAGTTCGCCATATCGAAGTGCATCTGATTTAATGTTCACCGAAATAAATCGTGAACTGCAGAAATGGCAGAGATTGTTACTCGTAATCTTTCACTACTGACTCATGAACAAAACATCATTTACGACCGCATTATGCTGGTAGTTTCAGCGGGACATTATGCTGGCAGTTTCAGGTGGTACTGGCAAAACATATGGCTTTGCAGCAACTTTATTGGATGGAGGCAGAACAGCTCATTCAGCATTTAAGCTGCCACTTATTATTCAAAATAACCCATAAAAAACAATCGTTCATGGCACACAAACATTCTCTTGAGGTGCTGAACAGAACACTCAAAGATATAAAAAACAACGACAAACTATTCGGCGGCACTCTGTTACTCCTTTCATGTGATTTCAGACAAATACAGATCAACGCTTCCTTGAAATTATCGCCACTGTGGCGTAATGTTGAAAAAGTAAAGCTAAAAATAAACATGCGCGTCCAAATGCCCCAAGATCCATCCGCTGACACATTCTTGAACCAATTGTTAGATATCGGCGATCGAAAAGTTGCTGTTTAAGAAAATACTGGATGCATAAAATTGCCCACTAATTTCTGCACAATCGTTCTTCGCAAAATGCTCTCATTGAGCGCATATTTCCCGATGTACGCACACAATACATAAATCATGGGTGGATGGCATAAAGAGCCATTTTGGCATCAAAAAATGTGAAAGTCCACGATTTAAACTTCAAGATACAGCAGTCGTTATCAAACAGAGTTTTTGAACTCACTGGATTTGCCAGCCATACCACCACACCTTCTACAACTGAAAGTTGGTTCTCAGGTTATTTTACTTCGAAATTTAAACCTACTACGGCTGTGCAATGGCACGCGATTGATTATTAAAAAATTGATGGAAAACCATTTTGAATGGCAAATTTAGAGCCGAAAATGTTTTGCTGCCATGAATTCCAATGATTCCTACAGACGCGTTCAATTTCCTATTAGATTGGCATTCGCAATGACAATCAATAAGTCGAAAGGCCACACGATGTCTGTTTGCGGCTTAGATTTGGTGTTTTATTGTTTTTATCGGCGGTCATCGTCTACAGCACTGTATTCCTCTTTCTGTCATATTTCCCATCACGACACACTTACAATACATTCGTTAATTTTTTATTTAACAACCAAAATATTCACTATAAATAATTTATATCGCGGAACAACGTTTGCCGGGTCAGCTAGTATATTATAAAATGGTTTGTTTTTAAAGTGATACAGGATTATGAGACATGATACAAAATTATAAAATCATTTATTCATAATATTCGCTATACTAAATTAGACCTTAAACATTGTTATTCTATGGCTGCGGTCGAATTCTCGAGTAAATCCGCTAAAATCGGTAAATCCATTTACCATTTTTTATATAGGGTAATTAAAAAAAGAAAAATGTTTCACGATAAGATACTTTATTCTTTATAAGAAACAATTCGACTGCAGGCTAATTTCCGAATATTTGCAAAACCAAAGATCATTTCGTAAAATCCAGACCATATACTAACTTTTCCTATAAGCTAATTTGGTGTCAGCTTTTAAAGTTTTGTGTTGCACAATATTCAAAATAGTTTGTGCAGCTCTGAAAAACTATTTTGATTATGTACTGCAACATCCATGAATCTAAATTTATATATAACTTCTTTTATACCTTATTGTATTTGCATTGTTCTTATTATTATGTACAAATAATAATTTAAAACTATATCCATTTTGGATTGAAATGAGAGTTGCAAGGGACATTTCATTCACTTGAAATTATAATAAGACAAACATTTATATTTCATTGATGTGACCTCTACGAAAATAGATATATTTATTCGTTTGATGTTTTAAGGCCGAATGGGTCGGAAGGCCGAATGTTAAAAGGCCGAATATTGAAAGGGTGAATCTGCCGAGAAGCCGAATGTCCAATGGCCGAATGGGTCGATCGCCGAATATTTCGAACAGCCGAATGTCAAAAGCCTAAATGGGTCGAATGGCCGAACGTGTGGAAAGGCCGATTGGGTTAAAAAGCCGAATAATTTATTGAAATCAATATTTAAATCATTGAATTTTTTTTCTTAATGTTAAATGATTTAAATAAATGTAAAATGCTTATGCTCAAATTTTATCGAAAAAATGTGTGTCTTTGTGTTTTCTTGTGTATTGCTATTTGATGTATCGGTTTCATTTTTTGTCTGTTTGGTAATAATAACTGTTGTGAACTAGCAATGTGTTTATTTTTTATGGTCAAGGCGATTTGTAAGATATTTGAGAAAATACATAAAAAAAATATATATTTGTATGTTACGTATTTCCCGAAAACATATTTTTCATTTTTATTACTTTAGTTTTGTTATTTTTAATTTTTAAGGGTAGATTATAATTAATTTTATTTTAATGAGCCAATGATTTAAAATTAAAACAAATTTTTAAAATATTGGTCTAGGGCTATTTTTTACTTAAAAAAACCTTATTACAGTTTAAGCTTTCGATTCCTATTCAGAATCATTCTCAAAAGCGTTATGAAAAACTTATTTTGTTCCTTTTATACCCTTTTTAATTTTGCAAAGCTACCTTAATTAACCCATTTATCATAGAAACGCATAGTCTAGACCATTTATTTGGAAATAAATTTGTACCCTAATGCTTTCCATGTAAATAGGTTGTACATTTTAGAATCAAAAATAAATTGTATGAGGCAAAAAAAAATTAGATCCGTCTACAATGTTTATAGAATTTGTAATTGCTTTAATGTGCAACATTTCTAAAATCGATCTTTTCTTAAATTTTTTTGTTTTTCGACAATTTAAACGATATTTAAACAGGGTAAATGGTTGGTATCTTTCAAATGCTGTGAAAGTGCACTAATGTTTGAATTTATATTTGCATTAGCGCCTCTTTTGTGTTGATAAATCCGTTATTCCAAAAACTGCTTTTACTGCTCTGTGTATATTGCGATGCAACTGCAACATACTTTGTAAAAAATATTTGCTTGTTTTTTTTTAAAGTTTTTTCATCTTTCATTTTTGAAAAAAAATTGTCTGTTAAATTTGTGGCTGTTATTAATTAATGTATCCGCTTATTGGTTTTCAATTAATGCATGTTTTAGAATTTTTAAATTTTTATGGTGGAATTTATTATCCGAAAGCTTTAGGATTTTTTGGGTTTTAATTTTCATAGTGTTAATTTTGTAATTGGTTTGGTTCATGAATCAAAAGGATGTCCAAAATAGGAATTTTGTTCTCTACTTCTTTTTCAAAAGTGAATTTTTTTCTGTTGTTTATGGAATTAAAAGCTTGTATGAAATTTTCAATCTTATCTACTGGTACAGCTGTTATAATATCATCAACATATCTGTAGTATAATAATGGTTGAAAATCTAAATAAATTTTGATATAAGTTTTTCATAACGCTTTTGAGAATGATTCCGAATAGTAACCGAAAGCTCAAGCTGTAATAAAGTTTTTTAAAGTAAAAAAGGGCCCCACACCAATATTTTATAAATTTGTTTTAATTTTAAATCATTGGCTCAATAAAATAAAATTCATTATAAATCTTCTAGTTGAAAAATTGAGAGAATTATCGAAATTTAAAATCTAAGTTTCTTCGGATACATTAAAAATGAATTCGGCAATCACACCATGAAAAGCATGAAGTCGTTTATGAACGAGGATTTTCATCTGGCTTTGCAAAGCTGCTAAACAAGCAAACATTTCCTGCTACAGTGTAGAAGAGAAAAAGTGTTTCCCAAAACTTGGAAATTACAAAATAATTGCAATACAAACAAGAAAGTTTCCCTACGTTTGAAAAAAACATTTATATTCGGTGTGATAAACAAAAAATCACCGAAGAAAGGAACAATAAATAGTTTGGCATTATTTAACCGGTTTATTGAAACAACTTAACCGGGTTTCATTGAGGAAGAGTTTTCTGAATGAGCAGCGGTTAATTACAACTATCATTTGAACAAAATTAAGGTGTAACAAAGAAATAAATTTAATCATATCATATAGGACGGTTTTCATAATATGACGAGTGGTTTACTTTGTACTTGCGAAAAATGACTGGTATATTTTGCATACATCGATCTTCCGTTTCACATCAAATTCGTTTAAAGTTTAGGAAATAAATTTTGGTACTACAATACAATTTCTCAAAATTGTCTCAGTTGTTGAAAGTGCAATTTTCGGTTTAAATGATAATGATCGCATTAATATTCGTATTAATCTCATAAATATTTTAAAAAATTTCAACAATAATATTAATTTACAAAATTTAACACTAATGAAAAAAGAATTTTAAATTACTTAAAACAAAATAAGTTATTTTTAAGAGACAACCCAAATATTATGGTGACAAGAGCAGATAATGGGAATACTACGGTTTCAACATTACGAACAGATTATATGGATAAAATGAAGCATTTATTAAGTGACACATCCACATACGTACAAACACCCAAAGATAATTCAACATCAATTCAAAAAATAAATAAATTCTATAGTAAAAGAATACTCCAGGGATTCCAAAATTATATCGCCTACTCAAAATCCATAAACCAAATTTACCGTATAGTCCAAATGTAAGTTCCATAGCAAGTCCCAAATATTCTTCATGTTCATTTTTAAGCAACATTCTGAAACCAAGTTTAGGGACAACAAATTCTGAACATTTCAAAAACAAAATCAGTAATGTAAATATCAATAATGTTAATTTCTTTAGATGTCACATCTTTATTTACTACCAAATTGTAAAAAATATTATTAGTCAAAATTGGAGAAATATAAAAATAAATTCTAAATCAAAATTAAGAAAAATACCCTTTTTACAGCTTTGGACGTCGTTGTAAATAATTCAGAAATTTCTTTTGATAATAAAATTTACAAATAAGTTTTTGGCTTACCTATGGGTTCTCCAATAACTCCCATCATCGCAAACTTACTAATGGAAAATTTAGAAATTACAATTCTAACCTATTTAGATTTTCAACCATTATTTTACTACAGATATGTTGATAGTATAATAACAGCCGTGCCAATAAATATGATTCAATATTTCATACAAGCTTCCAATTCATAAACAACATAATAAAATTCACTTAAGAAAAAGAAGTAGAGAACAAAATTCCTATTGGGGCATTCTTTTGATTCATGAACCAAGCGGCAAAATTTCTTGTGATTGGTATCATAAAACTATTTGGTGTGGTAGGTATTTAAATTTTTATTCTTGGCTTCCCACCACTTACAAAATTAACACATAAAAATGTTGACCCAAAAAATTCTAAAGCTGTCTTATAATAAATTCCACTATAAAAATTTAAAAATTCTAAAACATACAATAATTGAAAACCAATATCCGGAGAAATTAATTAATAACAAATTTTGCAAAAAAATACATTTTCACACAAATCCTGATTTTCAAGTTCAAACTGAAACTACCCATTGGCCATTCCATATATTAAAAACCTTTATGAAAAATAAAACACATTTTTAGGAATTATAATTTTAAAACTATAGGAAGTGCAGCCACAAATTTAAATGACAATTTTTTTAAAAAAAATGACAGATAAAATACCTTTAAAAAAACAAGCAAATATGGATTTCCAAGTATGTTGCAGTTGCAACGCAACATACACAGAGCAGACAAAGCAGTTTTTAGAAAAACGGATTTTTCAACACAAAAGATCCGCAGATCCAAACATAAATTCAAACATTAGTGCTCTTTCACAGCATTTGAAAGATACCAACCAATTAATCAATTTAGATAACGTCAAAATTTCGATTTTAGAAATGTTGCACATTAAATCAAGTATACATATTCTATAAACATTGTAGAATATTTTGCATATATTGGTAATTCGTATGAATTGTTTATATACATTTTTTGCCTCATACAATTTACTTTTGATTCTAAATTGTACAACCTTTTTACATGGAAATTATTAGAGTACAAATCTATTTCCTAATAATTGGTTTAGGCTATGCGTTTCTATGATAAATGGGTTTATTAAGCTAACTTTGCAAAACTAAAATTTGTATAAAAGAAACAATTTTGATATAAGCTTTTCATAACGCTTTTGAAAATGATTCCGAATAGGAATCGAAAGCTAAAGGTTTAATAAAGTTTTCTAAAGTAAAACAGAGCCCTAAACCAATATTTTAAAAATTGGTTTTACTTTTAAGAGTAAATGATTTAAAGAGATGTTTTATAAATGATAATTAATAAGAAAATTTTGATAAAACTGTGTTTAAATTACTTATGTGACTAAATTATTAAATATTCTTCAATATGAATTATGCAACAATTGTAGGGAATATCTTATATTACTTTATAATTCAAGCACATGGAGGTAAGATGCTCAGAACGTTCTTTGGTATGTTTTTGTGTCGGTACAGCATGTTTCATTAATGAATATGGCAGTACATCATATTTCGGGAAGGCATATTTCAGTAAGGCATATGGTACACTATGGCACATTTCATTTTGATATATTTCAATTCAGCATTATGGTACACCTCGACATATTTCAGTACGGTATTTTAAGACTTGGCTATTTCTTAACCGAATATTACTAAATTCGAATTGTATAAGGGAAATATTAATGGGATTCTAGAATGATTTTTTGATGAAGTTCTAAAGTGTGACCAATTAAGGTGAAACTTGGATATTTCTTAACTAAATATACTAAAATTTAATTACTCAATAGAATTTTCCTATTGGAGTTTTCCTTAATTTAATATAATTTTCCTAGACTTAAGATAATTCTCGTTTACGTAATATGTAGAATCATCCTTCACTTTAGAAAATTTTCGTTCACTTGAGCCCCTCACTTTGATTCGGTCTTTTAACAAATTCGGCCTTCCGAAATTGGCCTTTTTAAATTGAACCTTTCGGCATTCGGCCTTTCGATATTCGGCCTTTTGACCATTGCAGCCCTTCGATGTTCGGCTTTTTAACCTTTTCGGCCTTTCGACCTATCCGGTCTTTTGGCATACAACATTTTGAAATTCGGCCTTTTGGTCTTATATCCATTTATTCCTTGTTGCGAAATTATTTTTCATCCGTTGACCAAAAAGGAGGATCAAGAATCATTTTTAAACATTTTAAAATCCAAATTAAACGATAAAACTATTGTTAAATATGGTAATTTCGAAAATTAGGGAGATTTAAAAGCAAAATTCGTTTTACAATTTCTTGATAGCCGCCATTTTTGAGTTATTACCAGTTGAATTAATACAACTTTGACTACAGCGAAACAAATCTGTCAAAGAATTTGCTTCAAAAAAAGATCAATTGCTTTCGGAACTTAATGAGAAGGGGAAGCGGCTGCGAAACAAATTCGAAATCTTAAATCTATAACATTACTTAATATCTTTCAAAATGGGTTATCATAAATCACGTAACTACCATAAAAATATTCGTAAAAATTGTCAATTATTGTTATCCGTTTACAAGAGCTAATCAAAATAATAGCATTAATAATTCTAATTCTACATAATAATAAATTTCGTATTGCAAAAATATTAGTCATACCCGTAAATGATTTTAAAAAGTGTGAATTCAATAAATCGGTAAACTAAAATCATTCGATTCAATAAAATGTAATGTTTAGGGATGGATCAAAATGATTTTATTCAAACAAATTCTGATTCGAAATATTTTCCTGGTTTCATTTTCAAATTCCAATTCTTAAAATAAAAATCTCAACTTCCAGTAAAATTTCAAAGAAATATTTTATCAACCACCTACTAAATTTGACGGCTTATCTTTAGATATTCTAAATTCTAATAAAAATAAATTTTTAGTCGACACTGGTTGAGATATTTGTTTAATTAACCGGGCAAAACCCTAAAATTGATATTTTTTAAATAAGCGAATCTTTTAAGATGTGTTGGTGAGTTACTCGGCATTGTTAATACTTTGAATTAAATTATAGTATAACCGTGTCAAAAATAAATTAGTTCAGTGGAAACTTTCATGTTCTAAACACATTGAAAAATGTATCCGCATAGGTAAGTGAAAAATTTAATATCTTTTAAAAATAAATAAACGATTATTTAAAGTGATTTGTGATTTAACTCTAAGAAGAATGTTTATTCATCGTTTAACGTGTGAATCAGTCAGTGTGTTTTGCGTTTGAATAACAAAGTTATAGAGCTAATTATACCAATGTATGATCAATCATACGTTGAGCTGCTGTATAGCAATTATCGAATATGTCAAATTTAATTATGAATGCCTGAGCAATTACATTTAAGCTTCTTGATTTTATCTCATTTTAAGGTACAACTAATCGAGCGAAAGAGTTCCTTTATTGCAACATGTCATAAATCATATTACACATATAAATCATTATGGACATTTTTTTATGAAACAATAATTTAAATAAATAAGCAAATTATTAAACGGTTAACGCCATTAAACGATTTTAAAAGGCCAATAAAAGTATATCTATCATACTTTAAATGATATTGAAAATGAAATTACGATAATCCGATGGAGACAAAATAATCAACTTTTAATTGCTCTAAATTCCACTTACGATGAACATAACGTTCGAATTAAACCCAACGGGACTAGGCCTTTTTTCCGTTTTGTATTAAATCGGTCTTTGTGTATGGTTAGTTTATTTATTTTACATAAAATGAAAGATCCTAAAATCAGACGGCTCTCCTTTATTCGGTCAATCGTAATTTCGTTGTTGTCTGAAAACGCGTTTGTAAAAACTGCACATTTGTCAAAAAAATGCCTGCCCCAAGACCCCAAAATAAACAAATTAGATATAATGGTATAAATCATTTGTTTGTCATAGGCAACACACAAAAGCAGTGTGGTACGTGTGGAAAGTGCTCCAAATACATTTACGAAAAATGCTATATCGACCTCCATCCAACAGTTTGTTTTAAGCAATATCAAACGATATAAGTGCTATGTTTATAATTATTTTGATTTTAATTATTATTTATACCAGACTAAATATTATTTTAACTCCTATAGATTGTTAAAAATATACACGAAGTACTATGTTAACAATGTATCTGAATTATGGGACAATTTTATTGGCTTAAATAACGATTAAATTAGCATTATATTTGAATCATTTAACGTATTTATTTTCTGCTTCTACCCAATATATGCTGTATCATACGAGGCCCCTTCCCCCTCATCGAAAATAAACCAAAACGAAATTGTAAGATCAGAATCCCTATATAGCTGTTAGTATAAAAATTTAGAGAAATCTGTTCATTAGAACGTAATTTGAGTTCTGACCGGTTAAACGGGAATAGGAGGATGAAACTTGTTGCCAGCCACTCTAATAAAATTTCCAAATAACGAATCAATTTCACTAGACTTCGAAATGGTTCCAAGTGATTTTCTAATACCATGAGCCGGAATAAATAATAAATATAAAATTGAATATGACGAAAAGTTAGATAAGGTTCTTTCTGTAAATAAGTCATAAATTCCAATTCCATTTTGTCTTATTCCAACTAGTCAAGAATTTATCAATTCTATTTTGTTAACAACCTCTACTAGAGTAGAAACACTTGTTAAATTATCAGCTCAAAAAAATTTGGACAGAAATTATTTCTATCGGGCAACAGAAATTTTACATGGAGCTTTCATGACAAGCGCCATTGTAAATTCATAGAATTCATTCATTCCTATAAGTATTTGAAACACTAATAGCAATACCACAAAAATCGACAATTTTTCAATTCAATTTGAACCTTTTTATTTCAAATTTCATTGAAAATTGAAATCGTTTAAAAATACTAAATTCCGAAATTAACTCAAGATACTTCAATAATGAAGAGAAAAACTTGACTTCTGTAAATATGGGCGATAAAATACCAAATAAAAATGGAATATTTTATAAAATTCCTCTGAAACCTGACAATCGCCCGGTACACTCAAAAACTTATCGACATCGAGAAGCCGTTAAGAATGAATTAAAAAGACAATTTGACGAATTTTTAAAAGATCAAATTAGCAAATCATATTCAAGTCCCTATAACTCTTCACTAGCCTGTTCGTCCTTTAAAAATCTAAAGACAACGTGAAAAAATATAGATTTGTGGAAAATGTAAATTTAACCATTGCCATTTTAGATCAATTAGCCAATGCGAATTATTTCACGGTACTATACTTGGTAAATGGGTATCATGGGTGCTCCCGCAATATTTAAGCATCTAATGAACCAAGAAGAGGGCTAAATGTTATTAAATGTTTTACGTTGCAATGTTTCAAAAATTACTATCTCAAATTGGAACCGCACAAATGTAATTTTCTTAGAACAGAATTCATGTGTCTTGGTCATATTGTTACTAATCAAGGTGTCAAAAGGGACCCAGCAAAAATAGAAGCCTGTCATAATTTCATTTTTCCACGTAATCAAACTGAAATAAAAAATCCTGGTAATCAATGGCTCTCAGGACGAAAAGACACTCCTTTCACAATGGACCCTTTCTATGATAATTTTTATCGTGAATTGGAGCACCAACTGATTTATCGGCTTATTTTAATTTACCTGGACTTTAAAAAAACATTTTTTGTAACTGCAGATGCTAGTGATTTCGCTATTGGTGACTTACTATATCTCAAAAATCGATAGGACAAAAAACTTTTATGCCTAATGAAACTATACCCCACAGTAGAAAGCTAGTTACTTGCTGTTTTGTAGGCTGTGGGCTATGTGAAAAAATTCTTTAAAAAAGACTGAATTTCGACAGTCAACTGAACCTAAAAATAAAATTCATTGACCCGTAGGTCCTCCTGTTTCAACAAACGAAGCTATAATAACGACCTTTTAATTGCGATAATGTTACGAAAAGTAAAGAAATATCGAAAAAATATTATAGCCAATCGCGCCCATAAACAATGTACAATGTCAGTGATTAGGGAATCGCGAAACAAATTTTGTCCTCCTAGAGTTGGACCATACGAGATTGATAAAATTACTTTTCGAGAAAATTGTCAAAATGTTTCGTTGTTGCATTATGTGACGTCGTTTTAAACAAAGTTGCCCTAAACACCCTAATCGCCTTATTTTTCGAAAACTGAATCTTGTTTCTGATGGAACAGACTCTACCCAACATGCTCACATTAGTCAATATGGTATCATCTTCCAGGATTTGAAGTTTTAGCCTTAGGCTTTTCAAAACTTAAAAGCACATAGAGTTCGAACCTATTTAATTATAATAAAAAAAATGCTCGAACAAGAGACCGAATTACTTCAGTTTTTACTGACAGCTAATCTACTCATTGTGTAATTTAGGTGTTTTAAAACTTAAAAGCACATAAAGCTCTAATCTATTTATTTATCATCAACACTCTACATGCTCATCAACAATTTCACGAAAATGGATTGAATATCGAGAGAAATTCAAATTATATAGATTTGACAACAACAAATTCTCTTTCAGTATTGTGACAACAACAATACAGTACATTGATTGTATTCAAATTTGCAGTAAAACGTGTAACTAAACGAAATTCTACATTAAAAACCTAATTATCTAAATTGTTACTGATAACCATTTAATAGTGGTATGTTTTTGGGCTTTTTAAACTTGAAAGCCATAAAGCTCTAACCTATTTTATTATCTTAAACCCTATATAGGCTGATCAAATATTTCCCAAAATTAGTGGAAATTATTGAATATTGCGAGAAATTCAAATTTTATTAGATTTGACAACAACAATTTTGTATCAGTATTTTGACAACAACAATTCAGTAGATTGATTGTATTCAAATTTGTTGTAAAAAGTTCAACTACATGAAACGCTACATTATAAAATCTGATTGCTTAAATTATTACTGATAGCCATTTAATACTATTGTGTTTTTGGGCTTTTTGAAACTTGAAAGCTATAAAGCTCTTACCTATTTTATTATCTTGAACTAAATATAGGCTGATCAAATGATTCTCAAAATTAGTGGTAATTATTGAATATCTCGAGAAATTCAAATTTTATTAGATTTGACAACAACAAAGTGTCGTTCAGTATTTTGACAACAACAACTCAGAACAGTGATTTTATTCGAATTGATTTTAAACTTTGTAACTAAAAGAACCGTTTGAACAGGAAAGCGCATTACATCGATTGTTATTGAGAACAGTTTAATTGTAGTTCGTTTTAGGCTTTTAAAAACTTGGAAGCTTATAAAGTTCTAACCTATTTAACTCTTTCAAACCGCTGATCAAATACTTAACAAAATTAGAGTATATGATTGAATATCCCGAATAATTCCAATTTTAAAAAATTTAACAACAACAAAGTACCTTTTAGTATTTTGACAACAAAAACTCAGTACTTTGAACTTATTCGAATTTCTTATAAAATGTGTAATAAAACGAAATGATTTTGTATAAACTGAAGTAGTTACATATGACAATTAAATCCTATTGTGTTATATCCTTTCCTAAACATGAAAGCCCAAAACAATTAACGTATTTAGATGTCATAAACACTGTTTTGCCTCAGTAGTAGTCATTACATATAGATAACAATATAGACAACAAGTTTTGTCTAAGACAAGTGTCTTAGTTCGAAAACTCAATATAGTAATACGCGTGTAAACCACTAATTTCACCGGCTGGTAAATGTGTTTACTAATTTTCAGATATCGTAGAGTCGTGGAAGTGTGCCACTTCAAATTTCTTTACCAAAGAACCTGCCCTTCCTTGATAATATTGTACTATATATGGTAATAGACACTTGTTTGAATATTAAATAATCAGTTTACAATTTTAATAAGCATTTCTCGTTCCCTCTCTTATAAACTATAAAACATTAGAGTTAGAAACAAAGTTAGAGTTTAATGCCCAAATAAGTATAAAACCTGTAAACTTCGCAGCACCAAAAGTCCCACGCTTTATAAACTTAACAAATATAAGGTTAAATATTCTCCTTGTGCAACATTATTAGAACAAGACTTGGATAAAATTCCAATTATCCTTAGTATAAGAAACAGAATCAGAAACGTTTTCTTCAATAAGAATTCACTTTAAGAATGAGTAATTCACCTATACAATGAATCAACGATAACATCTGGGACAATAATGTACATATGAAATTTTCTCAAGCTTTTTCGAACGATTTTTGTATGCCATTTTAGCAAAATCATTAAGCTTTTGTTTATTTTTGACAAGAACCTTGTGTTTACTATTAAAGTGTTGAATTTATTAGTTGTTCCTATTCATCAACCTTTAAACATTTACTACAAATTTACGGCTTAAAAAATTTCACTTAAATCGCACATCTATACAAACTGGTTTTTAGTATAAATAATCCATTATAAATTTAATCAATTTCCCGTTAACAAAAAATCATGTTTCAAATAAAATTAGGTTCATATTCTGAGTTTAATCATTTTTAATATTTCTTTATAAACACCATTAATCAAACAGCATTTTTTAAAACTCGTGTACACACAAATTTGCTTTTCTTACGCTTTTAGTGAAGTAGAAATTTTCTATAGCCAGGGTACAGCAAGTCCGAAAAACTTCGGGACGGATTTCAATGTGAAACGCTAAACAAAAATGATTTAATTCCTTTTTCCTATAGCAAATATTTTACTAATCAAATCTAGATCAGAATTGGCCCAACGCAGAGAATCCCTGAGAAAATTTGCATTTTTTGGTTTTCCATTTTGAATTACGGCAAAAAAATTGTATAAAGAAAATGTCTGGGATGTGTTTTCGAAGGTATTTTCACATTTTCGTGGGATCAGAGTCTGGGATAACTTCAAGTCGGTTTAAATAGATTTTTTGTTTCTTATACATACATATAATGAAAAACAAATTAAGTCGCTAACATCGTCTACTGTGGAACTTACACTTCAATCGGACGGTTGGGTAGGTGAGGCAAACACGTTTGTTCGTAGAAACAAACTTATTCAACGGTTACTTGAACCAAGCAGAAACTATTAAAAAAATGGAATTTTCACTAGCCGAACCGAGTCCGGTTTTCGCCTAAAAGTATAAAAGGAAACCGCCACAATTTCCACTCAAAAAAAAATTTACACCCAAAGGAACACTCGCATTAATATTATATTTTAATTATCACTCAAGAAATTTTTCGAAATTGTTATTGGTTGGTTTTTCTATTCTAACTACGCATTCAAAACCACTGCAACCGTACCATGTGTGATAATTTTTTAATCGTAAATTCCACTCAAACTTTTTTTCAAATAATTTTCTTATTTTTTTTTTTTTTCAACATTTTCTTTGAGCCGAAATTGACTAGCTCTCAGTTACTTCTCATCCAGGAAAAAATTGTTGAGTGGAACCTGGAATATTTTAAGGACACAGTATAATGTTGTTATTCAGGCATTAACTTCACTCCGTGAATAGCGAATTTGGACCTGGCAAGAACTTTCAAAAAACCCGTTATATGTACAAATACAATTGGTATGTCAACAGTTCTGCAATTTAAATCGTCAGTACACGCTAGTTAAATAATATTAAGCAATTAATTTATATTTATCACTCTAACACATGTTCTAGAAAGTTAGTCGATAAATTGGTCATAAATACTTTGAAAAACTATTAGACAAAATATAAAACAGTAACAATAAATATTTATTATTCCAACTATAAAAATATGTACAAAAATGCAAATTAGGTAAAATATCGATATACACGAGACCAATATGATCTATTTTATTAATTTTACAACGGTTAACTTACTTTAGAAAAAAATATTGACTATCTTTTTGCATAATAACTTATAACTTTCAAGCTTTATGAATAAATGTTTTATAAATATTGAATATTTCATTCTATCTAATAAATTATGGTTTGATTTATGGAGGCTTAATAGAGAAAGATTTGATATGTCAGTATGATACAAGTTTTCGTTTATGGTATGGAATAAACTATAAAAAGTTGTTTATTATCAAAAAATGCAGAACTGACGTAGAAAGTTTTTGTAAGTAAATTTAAATTATTTATTTATTTTAAATTCGGATATTTCATTATTTTATTGTATAAATCAAGCAATTATGGTAAATCATAAAACGTTTCTTTAAAATAAAATTTGATTCGTTTATTGTGACAATTGTTTTACTCCGAACTATAGAAACTACTCTATCAAGTACAAAGAGTCTTTTAATAAGTTTCATAATGGAATATTAGCAATGGGTAAAGAACTAGTGTTTTTAATAATGTCACTGGTACTCGAAATTTAATACAAACTTTTGAACTCTTCAACCTTTTTATGTTCTGGTGTAAAATTTCTAATTAAGTTTTAATATGTAGAAATACGACAAATTTTAAAAATAATTTGGAATTTAGATACATCGAAGAATATGGTTAAACACATTTTGCATACAACGAATACCTAAACAAACCCATGGCAAAGTGATAAAAAGCAAAATGTCGTTGTAACTTTAGGAATTTCTACTTTCTGTCTGTTCATTCGGATTAGCAGTGTTCTAGTTTTAAACAAATTTAGAAAAATTGCATTAATTAAAATCGTATAAGGAACTTAATTTATATACAATATAATAAAAATATATGGGCTATGTTTGGTCCATTGGAAGCGACCCACAAACAAACACATCTTTCAGAATCAGACAAAAACCGTAAAAGTGGAGCCAATGTCAGTCTCACCAAAACGGTAGGCACATTTTAATCAGGCTTGAATTTTCATTGTTAGATGAGTTACTCATTTAAGAACGTTCAGAAATTCTTAAATAAAAAATGTCAGTTTTTTAAATTTTCGATTTATAATTTAAAATTCTAAAATCAAATCTTCGAAGAATTTGTTATTATTTCAATCGATTTTAATCGGTTTCAATTGAAACTGGATGAAGCTGCTTAATTGTCTGACATTATTATTTCTGATAGCCACTGAAATTTAATTTTATGGCTATCAAATATGAGAGGCAACGTTGTTGTTTTCAAATTTATTAAAACTTGAAATATTTGTGAATTTTCATGTTGAGCTTTATTTTAATTGTAGAACATTATACATAGCCTTATGAGCTTCTCAGTATCGAAGAAGCTAGAAACAAACAATGATTGAATTATTTTATGTAACACAAAGATTCAATAATCAGCAGGTGTAATTACTGCACGAGTTTCGGCGACATCCATTATAATAAAAATTTAATTGTTCAACAATTGCAACAATATTTCTGGAAACCATTTTCTGATCACTTTCTAGACCACAGTTTCGACATTCCCAAGTACACTTGAACAAAAACACTTTTTATTGGTTCGATAAATATAATCTAAATAACTGTTTGTCCTCAAAATCAGTGTTGAAAGATCATTCAACCATAATTTTGTTCGATATGAATGCTTCAAAATGTATAAATTATATTTTAGAATCTGTTTCATGTTTTAAAATACTGGTTCCTATAGAATGATTGGAAAAATTTATTCTGAGCACTGAATCTATTTAATGCCTTATTGAAGTACTGCAGCCGCCATCTTATTTAGTAAAATAGGGAGAAAGCGGACTTCAATGCCCAGTAGTATTAAACCAATTTGCTTCGTGGCATGTAATGTTAGAAGGTGATTATCAATTCGGTGACAGTAAAAAAGCGATTATCACATAAACCGAAATTTTAAAAGGAAAACTCTTAAAATTGTAACAAAATCAATTTAATGTCTCCAAATATATATCCCAATTTAAAAAATCTGAACAAAAAATTCAGATTACTAACACATGATAGGTCTAACATTAAATTATTGCGAATTGGTGTCAACAATGTAGGACCGAAGAAAATACTCAGTTGAATTGCGAAAATCAAATAAAATAAAACTTTTGATAGGTCTAACTAAAAATTATATTGAGACTGGTGCCACCAACGCATGACTTTAAGTTCTCCTTAAATCGTCACTTCAGGACAAAACAGAGGAACGAAACGTTCGATACTTTGGCTGAATTACATTATGGGAAAAACGTGAAAATCCAGTCAGAACCATTATCTATGATTCTATGAAAGCAATAAATTTGATGTTTCGTAACTGTGTTATGCCTAATGCTAAAATTAGGTAGGGAAAATGGAAAAATTATTTTTTAACATTTGCTAAATTTTGTTAACTTGATAGACATTTTTTTGTCGAGGTCGGGGTTGATACAGGAATCAAGTTAAACTGATGAGGATAAGCGATCTCTGCTTTTCTATATAATAAGGCAATGGAAGGGCTGGGCGAGTTAAGGTCCGGAGCCAACAAATGGTGTTCCCCAAGGAAGAGATGCAAATTCTAATAACACAATCTGGGAGAGCACGGAAACAAAACAGCGAGGTGAGTGACTCCTTGATTACTAGGAAGTGTAGGAAGACCATTCCTTTTCTGATTATGGTTATCTTCAATTTGAAATGGACCTAGAATCTTTTTTATGCTTTTGTAGAAAAGTTGTCAACTAATGTTCTGGTGACAGGGCCAGTAGCTTTACGGTCAAATAGTAGAAGGAAAATTATGTGGAACATAAATAGTGTTAAACAATTTAAGTCGCCTGAACGTCATAGTATTATCCTTGCGGGTGATTTGGCGTCTACTGGAGGGGGGAACAAAGTTGAGCAGAGTAATCTATCAGCTTCGTAACCTTTCAGTGGAATGCACATTACGCGACCTGTTGTGGTCATGTTTTAGGCAGCTGGCGTGATGGGTACAATTGTGGAAGGGGTAACCTGGTCACAATTCGCAAGTGTTCGTACTGCCTCCTCGTGGCAATCACCGGTAACTAAGGCCGTTTGTTACTTTTGACCATTTGGCACAGGTTAAAGTATGGCGCTAAAGGAGAAATCCTTGATAAAAAACCCTAATCTAAGATGAAACAGCATATGCCGATGGATGAATGACTGATAGTTTAATCAGTCCAAACTATACGGGCCCTGGATACCAGGCGCCCTCCATTTTTATTTAGCCTTCCTTTAGTAAAGCTGGATGTCCCACTGGTTGTAAATAAAAATAAGGATGGTGACGCTCCTAAAGCGTCACTCAACCGCGATAGTTAAGCGGTGGTTTTCGAGGACCTCGGCTCTCTTTCCGATGTGGTACTCTTGATGAGTGGTCCATCGGATGGGAAGCTCCGTTCGGGGCTTGACAAATTAGTTCTCAACTCAGACATGGACACCTCAGGAGATGAGAACTCGGCCGCCGAAAGTGGGAGTATCTCCTCTGTGAAAGCAGGGGGGAGAATAGACGTCGCAGAGGACCCGAAAAGTAATGTCAGCATAACTGACAAACCTGTCGCGGCCCCTCGCGTGAAATTGTGTGGGGCCGCGAAAAAGCGGTATAAGAGGCTTTTTGCTAAGGGCAAACCGCCCGGAAGCGATACAAGGCTTCTGGCGATGCGGCCACAAAGGGAGTCTTGTGCTCCCACAGAGGCCCCAACGTCAAAGAGAATCCGCTCGGATGAGAGTACTCCACCGGCACAAAAAAAGGCCGGGGGAGAAGAGGGTTCTGCGGTACAGTCTGGACTTACCTTTAGGCAGGCTGTGGAGTTGGAGATCGTTCGAATCTTGCCTCTGGTTTTCCTGAGGTTGTCCTCATTGGAGAGCAGCCTAAAGCTGTCCAGGAGGACATCCTAGATAAAAATGCTACAGCAAGAGGCCAAGGAGCTTAAACCTAAGTTGGCAGTCAGCTTCGGCCTGGTTGGCTTGTACGAACCTGTGCTGACCGGGCCACTGTTCAGTGGCTCAGGGTGTCTATAGGAAATATCAAGCCATGGGAGGGTGCACAGCTAATCGTGGCTGAGGCAGAAAATCTGCCTCGAGCCAGGATTGTGTTCGGCACCTTCCCAAATAGTGCTGAATTGCCCACGTAGAAGCTTTTTGGTTTTATCAAAAGCCAAAACGGAGGCATGCAGGTGATCAACTGAAGAGTGATCAAGAGAGAGGCGAAAGGCTCTTCAGCCTTTTGCACCTTTTCTATATACCACTCTTCTGTTGAGAAGCTCAAGCGGGTTGGCTTTAAAGTCAACTATAAGTTTGGGACTGTCTAATTGCATCCCTAATCGGAAGATACATTCTAATTAGAAGATACGGTAGTGGCACCTGTATCTAAGACCACTGGGGTGGCCGCCCATCTAGGAGACAGCTAAAGAGAAGGCTAAAAAGAGATAGGAAGGCGTCAAGGGTTCCACGGGGAAAGGCCCAGCAACGGCTCTCCCCGCGCAAGCCGCTGGTGAGGCCTGGAGGCTCTTAGGCAGCGCGGGCCAGCAGAACGGCGATGGAGGCCACTGCTCAGCCATCAGCAGGACAAAAAAAGCATGCGGGTGATGGCAGTGCGGAAAAGGATGCTGAGCAGGGTATTCAGAAGAGGCCTTCGGAAAAATTAAGGCATTCATTGCCTGCCTGCTGATCAACCTGCTTCATGCAAAGGCGTCTTTGGACGTCCTTTGTCATAGGTTTATCTGCCAAAACATTAGCTTGGCTCTAATCTAGAAGCCATGGGTGATAAGTAACCAGATTGGAGGATCCCACCAAATCAAGTGGGTAAGTTTATTTATTGTAACGGAACTCAGAGTCCAAGAGCGGCTATTTTGGCCAATTCGCAAATTAATTTTATTCCTATTTCAGAGTTTATCTCCAGGGACTTGGTTGCAGTAATGGTGGAGGTTCTGGGTGAAAGAGGCAAACAGGAGGCTATAATGGCCTCCTCCTAATTTCCCGGAGACTTCGAGTTAATACCTCCACTTGACGTTAGGCAGCTCATAGCTCATTTCAATGCAATGGGTTGGCGTACCCGATAGGATGCGATGCAAACGCGCATGACAAGGTGTGGGGTAGTACGGACATCAATAACAGGAGTGAGTACTTCTTTGAATTTCTGATCTCAAATAATGTAGACATTGTCAATATGGGAAGGAAACCTACTTTTATAAACGCGATTAGGAAAGAGGTTCTAGATTTGACGCTACCTAGTCCGCATTTCAGCGACTTGTTCAAACTGGCATGTGTCTGAAGAGGCCTCATTATCTAATCATATGCACATCAGATTCGATTTGGCGGCTGAGACCATGCAGCGGCAGGAAATCAGAATTAATAAACTAACCTACTGGGACTCTTATGGAGGCTCACTCGAATCAGAAATGCCCTCTGTTGTGGGGAACATAGAGCCTCCAGAGGATTTGGTGATCTGTTCAAACCAGCTGCATAATTCTATACACTTGGCTTACGAGAACAGCTGCCCGGTTAAGCGAAGAGAGTCCACAAATATTGTCCCTTGGTGGACCGGGACGCTGGGTAAACCGAGGAAAATTTCGTGTAGATTATTCAACATGACTAAACGCACCGGTGAATGGGGCGAGTATATGATCGCCTTGACGGAATATAATCTCGAACTAAGAAGATACAAGAGGGCTACCTGAAGGAATCTCTGTGAGGGAATCAATGAATTGCCTTCTACAGCTCGTCTCCAGAAAGTCCTTTCCAGGTATTATTCAAATGGTCTAGTACTTCTCCAGAAGCAAGATGGGAGGTTCACTGGAAACAGGAAGGAAACCTTTGAGGTACTGCTAGAGACCCAATTTCCGGATTCAGTAGTGGTAGGAGCCCAAGAGGACTCGCATGATCCCTCAATTGAGGTGCCTTTAATTTATGAATCTTTGAATCTAGGAGTCGATGAATCACTCAAGGGCTGGATTAATCAAATGCTTAGAGGCAGAATCATAAATGCCAGTTTGGACAAATCCTTCGCAGGAAAATTTTTAAGTAGAGGCACCCCGCAAGCAAAAGTCATGTAAGGACTTCCGATAACCCTCTCCATCCGACACCCGAATTGTATAGGTCTTTTTAAGTTAAAGTAGCTGCCATAAAATAAGTCGGATGCTGTTTGAGGTATATTGAAATATCGGGGAGTGATTTTGGCACTTGTGCAGACAGAGAGGCCGGCTGCCAACAAAGGGCTTTAATGATACCACCCCACCAGTGGCGGAGCTAAGTACCTGCAGTACTTGCAGCTGCAAGGGCCTACGGGTACTGGGCTCCAAGAGATTTATCAATCATCCAAATATTAATTCAGATTCAGAACTAAATATATTGTAGCTTAACTTCAGATTAAATTAAACCACATTTTAAAATGTAAACAACGAGACATTTCTGGGCCAATTTTGAAAAAAAAGGCCGTCGTATATTTTTTACAGAAAAAAGAAATCGTTACTGACGCTATTAGAAATTTTCTTCATTCAGAAAATTCACCTCTAGAGGAAAGTTCTCCTATCAACTTCAATCTTTTAGAAATCAAATTAAGCTTTTTGCAAACAACTTCAACATTTTGCAAATCAATTTTTGATTAGAAAAGGTTAAATTTCCTGCTAAGCAGCTTGCTAAAATTTGCTGCTAAGCACCTTGTTCATAAACATCAAGAGGAAATTGTTGAAATTTGCTTCCTAGAAAAATAGCGTGACTGAAAAAATTGCTTGTTTCTCTGATGATTACAAGTGCCTTGGTCTCTAGAAAAGGTATCCGGATGCTTTAGCCAAACCAGTCTAGTTTCTTTAATGAATTAGCGTTCGTTCGATTCCATATCCCATTGTCTCAGATTTCAGCTTTTGATCAATTTCTAAAATTTCTCGAAACTATTGGAGACTAGCATGAAGACTGAGTAATTTAGTACACCTTAATTGGTTAGTCGGTATTTCGGTGAAACAGATAGATTATTTGAGATTTTCAACGTTATTCGAATATGTTTGTGATTGTCGAATGTATTTAGTTGACGTTTTCTACACTAACAGCCTGCAAAGACGGGCATCAATAGTAGGTAGCAAATAATAATTTATGGTATGACGATGAACCTGCCTCTGTCGGTCTTCTTTGGATTGCCATCTAAACCCAAAAACCTAACTTAACCTGAAGCAGAATTTTTTTTTGGTTGACATCTGAAATAGTAACTTGAAAAAAAAAAGGTTTTAAGCTGATATATAAAATTTTATCAAGATAATACCGACCTTTATTTTGAGCTGAAAAATTTGAATAAAATTTGTATTGTGGTATTACCGCTGCATTTTTTGGAGGATGAGTCATAGGTCAACTTCTTCATATATAGCATTTGGCCCATTTGCGCACGAATTAGAAAAAAATTTAACTGGTTTTTAGCCCTCTTACGTAGACAACAATTTACAAAATGATATGGAAATTATCTGGAGTTTTGAGCAGCCATAATAATTTCTGCTAAAAATTTACAAAGCGTAAATTCTGTCCTAAAGAAGACGCTGAAATTAAGATACAAAATTATTCACTTTCAAAGTTAACAGATCCGACAAGGAATGATTCGATTCTGAAAAGGACTTATTAAGTATCCTTGTAACGTAGCGATCACAACTATTTGCAGACCAGTGTTAGGTTAAGTGTGAATGTTATTTCCAATAGGAGTCAGACAACAAAGTGTGCAACCAGAGATCATTGAAATATAATACTCGAGTGGAATTTAAGATAGGCACAGAGTATGCCAAGCTTTAGTTCAGTTTAGGTTCTTGATTTCTGTAGTTTGTATTAATATAATATTGCCATAATATCCAAATATAAAAGTACAATTATTATTTACACAGAACTTTTTTAAATACTGCTAAATTCACCAAAAATTTCAACACCATTCAAAATTTAAAATAAGACTAGGAGCTCACAACTTTTTTGCCAAAATGGTAAGTGAACACCGGTTACTGCAGTATGGGTATTTCAAAAAACATACAAGCAGGTAATAATCAAAACGTTACTTGAATAATTTTCTAAACGTTATTTCAAAGATCTTCCAAAATAAACAACACTTTCCAGGAAAGTTTCGATAAGGCTATGGCAAGCTGTTGCAAAATCAAAATATAGTTTAAAGTCACCACATAAAACAATTTTCTTTGTAGACATGTTTATTAACCTCTGAACTTATAAACTTTATATCCCGAATATTAATAAAATTTCCTAGAAAGTGTATCTTACATTAAAAATATTCATTCAATTTTGAATCTGTAAGATAAGAAATGATATTTAATGCCAGACAATACTAATCTTAAAGGTCATTAAGTAAACAATTTCTTTGATATTTAGTATGTATACTCTTCTACGTAATAAATTTAAAATCATCATTTTTCTATAAAACAGACAACATTACAAGCTCTGTCTGTTACGGTCGACTAACTGCCCAACACGTTAATCTTATAATTTCATATTATACTATACAACCGTCCATCTGCATCATTTCATACATAAAAGTTAAAACGTAGAACAAAAGCACAGCAAAACTTAAATAATAAATTTTCATCCCTCGAACAACTATAAATCTTGGAAAATGTTTTTTTTTTTTTTTTTTTCGTAAAACTTAAATTTAATTAAAATATTTTCTAAGAATTTTGTATTTGTTAAATTGTGTACACACAAAAAATCATCAACTACAATATATATACTAGACAATAATGACATAAGACCACGACGACGATGCAGTTTTCTATAAAAAAATATATTTGTTATTGATTTTTGTACTCTGTAACTATACAACTGTAAAATGAAAAGATGAACACAAGATTAAATTATAAATCGTAGAAATAATGATTAGAAAATAGTTATTGGCATAATAAATATTGGTTGTGTATATATAGGTATGTGTAAGTAAGCATAAATGTGTACGTATTGTTTTTATAAGCGTTCTTAATATATTTATTAGAGCGGACAGTTTTAAGAAATCCACTGTACCACTAAAAGTTATAATTAATAATTGTGACAATCAATTTTCAATTATTATTTGTAATTATAAAACCTAAACAATTTGCGTTGTATTCTACTACTATAATATAGAAAATAAAATTTGCACTCTTATCGGAACAAAATATTTGAAGAAAGTTAGCAGCTCGAAAAAAAATATCTATAAGTTTCTTAAGGTTATGTGTATATACATACATCAAACAAATCACTTAACCCGGTCACTTGCTAAATAAAGTAGTGTTGGGTACCGATCCAGGAAAAAACTACATATACAAAAAATCAAAAAATAAATCCGGAAATGAAGTTATGAAAGAGAAACGATAGCATAAATGTTAAATTTTATAAAATTTGACATTTCTTTGAGGGATCTTATTCCCGAAAATAAAAATCCTTCAAAAAATTCAAAAACTAGAGTGCCATTGCCCCACGCCCAGGAAGACTACATTACTTTCTATTATTTATTATATCTTTCCAATGATCTTTGCGCAAAGAGTTCAATGCTAAACGGTTATGGCAGCTCTAGTTTAGTAAGTGAATAATTAATAATAAAAATTTAATAAAAATTTTTGAAACGTGTTCAGTTCGAAGACTCAAACACGTTCAATACGAATTCACAAACAATCCCCGAATTTCTATAGATGTGATTTGGTGTTTGGCGAATGTAACCTGGTCCTCTGGCAGAAAATCCACCAAATTGATGCCAGAAGAAATCATTAAATTGTTGTTAAATGTGATCAACTAAAATATGAATCCAGTTGCGACTATAAAAGTATGAAACAAAATATGTTTTTAAAAAATTGTTAAGTTTTAACAGATTATTTTGGAATGGGTACGAAGGGCCGAATTTCAAAGGGCCGAATGTCGAAGGGCCAAATGTCTAAGGGCCGAATGTCGAAGGGCCGAATGTTGAAGGGCCGAATGGGTCGAAGGACCGAATGTGTCGAAGGGCCGAATGTCGAAGGGCCGAATGTCGAAGGGCCGAATGTGTCGAAGGGCCGAATGTGTCGAAGGGCCGAAAGTGTCAAAGGGCCGAATATCGAAGGGCCGAATAGGTCGAAGGGCCGAATGGGTCGAAGGGCCGAATGTGTCGAAGGGCCGAATGTCGAAGGGCCGAATGTCGAAGGGCCGAATGTCGAAGGGCCGAATGTGTCGAAGGGCCGAAAGTGTCAAAGGGCCGAATATCGAAGGGCCGAATAGGTCGAAGGGCCGAATGGGTCGAAGGGCCGAATGGGTCGAAGGGCCGAATGGGTCGAAGGGCCGAATTTTTTTTTTGTTTTGTTTTTAGAAATATAATTTTTAAAATTTGTTGTTTTAAGGAATATTTGGTAATTTTTTTTTTGTCAAATTTAAATTAATTTCTTATGAATTTATGTATTTTATTATATTTAATCTTTGGATATTCTATCGACAAAAATATTGCATTAATTGATGTTGTTTATATTTTGCGTTCCTTTTGGAATTATCAAGTGAAAAAATATTTGTACATAATATGTATTTGACCAAAACCGAGTCTTATTATAACAATATAAATGGAATATATATGTATGTAGGTATACACATATGTATTACTTTTGTAGTATAACCGTTCGTATATAATACCAAAATGCGAATGTTATTTTTTTCAAATATGCGTACCAAATGTAAATAGATTTTAAATAAGAAAAAAGAATTTTGTCATAAAATGTCATTAAAATTCAATTTACTCCTGTTCTTTAAACTGATGATAATATTCATTCTTTTCGAACGATGTTATTTTATAGACCATTATATAGTTTATTGCTATTGTTTTAGAAAAAAAAAGTAAGTGGTGGAATTTGTCTTTTGGAACAAAGAATCCTAATTATCGGTCGGCTTTCTTTCAATCTCACTATACGAAAATGTATTATTTTGCTCTACATGATGAATACATAAAAAAAACGGATGGAAACATTTTTCAAGGGTGGATCTACAAAAAAGGGTTTTATTGATGTGTCCATATACATAATCATAAATAAATAATGTTGTATTATGTGTTTTGGTTATTCTATATACCTATTTGCATCATGTACAAATATATCTAGAAAAAGAAAACACAAGAGAAAGATAACAAAAATATCTAGAAAAAGAAGAAAAGCTTAAGAAGAGAAACTAACTTCCGGAATTATAATTTTAAACAAAATTTGTGTAATTATTACAATTTGTTTTTTATTAATTGAATCTGAACCATCTTGATGTAAGTAGATAGAAAAATGACATCGACTAATTTAACTTGGAATTGTAGAGGCTAACGGCTTCAGTAACTCTCACGGGCACGCGGGAGGTCGCTGCGCTCCCCCCCCCCCGCTTAGCCCTCCGAGGGGCTTTAGATTTGAACTTCGGGGGACGTAGGAGCCGGGATCAGCAAACATGTCGCACTGCGTGCCGCACGTAAGACCGGATTATATAGAATCTATTAATGACACCCTACTAAAAGCAAAAATAATCACACTATTTTGTTATGCAAGATTTTGTAATTGCAAGACTTTGTAGTTGCAAGATTAATAAAAAAAGCAATATTACGTTAACGCAACATTTTGAAATGCAATATTTTATATCGATCCCAGTAAAACTATTTCACTAAATATTCATTATTGCACTACAAAATAATCAAAATAATTATTTCGGAAAACCAAATTTTAAAAAACAAGATTTTGTCCCACAAAATTTTGGTAAACTATATTTTATACGGTAAGAATTCAATGACAACTGGAAAATTAATATTGATTCTCATAAATAAATAAAAATTAGAGTTTTTAATATCAAATTCGGTATTTTTATTTCATATTGAATGTTAATCTTAAAAATAATTATGAACTTAATATCTAAAAACTTTAACTTAACCTAAATTAACCATCAAAAATGCTTAAAATTCTAAATTATGTGCTATTCCACGTATCATATCAAGAGGTATTGTTTTGGTATTTATTATTTTGTTAATATTAATTTCTTTAATGATAGAAGTTTGTGGCGCTTCAATCCCAGCTAGTAGTTCTTCAATTTCTCCCTCAATTGTGTTTTGTTCTTTAATTAAATGTCGAACAAACTGGAAAACTCCAAAATATTTTTCACCTAATAATGTGTTCCACCTCCTATGCCATGCTTCAACTTTATTCGTTGTTCGTGGAATGCCGTCTTCTGAATTTTTATATACTGGCCAAAATGTAGGATGAAAGAGTGTTGTTTTCCTAATATTTCGATTAGGAAGATTACGTCCTAATACATAATTTTCCTCAAACCACGTTAAAACTGGCAATAAGTCCTCTGAAACCGTCGATTTAATTTCCAAAAAAGTTGGCTCCATTTGTTCCGATGATAGAAATGCCAATGCTAAAAGTTTAAGGCAATCCAAATTGAAAGATATGTCTCTACCATACCTTTTCACCAAGCCAGCTGCTTGAATTTTTCTATATATGGACTGACTTAAATGAAATAGACAACCTTTATTGGTGGTTGATGGAAAAGCCCGTTTAAATGCATTGATAGCACCAATTTCCAAATCGGTTAATATGAAATTAGGATTTAATAAAATGCTTTTTTCTGTTGCCAAATCGATTATTTCCTCCAACATACGGTCATATCATTCGGATGTTTTGCTTGTCATAAGTACGTATATCATTGGCAAAATATTCGAATTACAATGACCAACCGGAACGTGAATCGTATAGAGTTGCATGAATAATTTAGGTACCGTCTTAATAGTTCCATCAGCAATCCAAAATTTTGCATCTCCGCATCTTTTCAAATTAGAAATTTTACCAAAAATTAATAATTTGTCATTATTATTCGTACAATCATTCACTAGAAAATTATATCTAGTTATTGTACTTTGTAGGTTTACTGGGATTTCGCAATTTTCTATATTTACAGGTTCCGGAGGTAGCACAGCTCTTCGTACCGTCTTTATTATTTGATTTATGCTATTTTTATTTGGTAGTTTTGGTTAGAGTAGCACACCAGTAATTCCCAAGTTGGCGTTTGTTGCTTGCAGTATTTGGACGGGTTTCATATATGGGTTTTTAGCTGCCTCCTTAACATCTGCCCGAATGTCTTTTTTTATCCCTCTAACAGGGTTCGGCGAAAGGTTTGACATGGTTGTGGGTGTCCCGCTTTATCAATGTGTTTCCCGTCATGTTTTATTGATATAACGCGAGCTTTACAAAATTCTTCATTTTCTTTACCTTTTTTCTTGTGATTTCGCCTTTCACACTCCCAGTAATACTTTTCATTCAATTTTTTGTTCAAAGTAAACAGGTAGCCATTAACTGATAGCATGGTTTTGCAACTATTTGATTTACACTCATACACAAGCTCCTCCATTATGTCTAATAAATTAAATAATATATAAAAATATGAAACCGTATTACAAATATAATAGCAAACACAATTTAACTTTTTTAAAAACAATTTTTTCAGTTATAAATACCTGATTATATATTTAGGTAATCCGTATAAAAGCCGGAAATTTAAAGACAACACCAAAAAAAAATTTACTTTCAATTTAATTACACAGCAAAAATTTTAAGAGATATTTTATTATATTGGGTTTATTAATAATCCTTTGTAGTCATATAAATAAAAAAAACGTCTTTGTAATCACACAGTCAGCCTAAGAATAACAATTTTAATATTTTTTCAAATAAAGAAAATTTAACGGAATGAAATATTTATATTTGCGGATAATGATGCGGAATATAAAAAATAAAAGGATTACCAAAATACATAATGTTGTAATTTATGGAAACATCAATAAAATTCTTTTTTGAAGAATGAACCCTTGAAAAATCTTTCCATCCCTTTGTTTTTTATGTGTTCGTCGTGTAGAGAAAAGTAATTCATTTTCGTATAGTGAGATTGAAAGATAAGCCGACCGATAATTAGGATTCTTTATTCCAAAAGACAAATACGGAATGGGTACGAAGGGCCGAATTTCAAAGGGCCGAATGTCGAAGGGCCGAATGTCGAAGGGCCGAATGTCGAAGGGCCGAATGGGTCGAAGGGCCGAATGTGTCGAAGGGCCGAATGTCGAAGGGCCGAATGTCGAAGGGCCGAATGTGTCGAAGGGCCGAAAGTGTCAAAGGGCCGAATATCGAAGGGCCGAATAGGTCGAAGGGCCGAATGGGTCGAAGGGCCGAATGGGTCGAAGGGCCGATTTTTTTTTTTTTTTTTTTGTTTTTAGAAATATAATTTTTAAAATTTGTTGTTTTAAGGAATATTTGGTAATTTTTTTTTTGTTAAATATAAATTAATTTCTTATGAATTTATGTATTTTATTATATTTGATCTTTGGATATTCTATCGACAAAAATATTGCATTAATTGAGGTTGTTTATATTTTGCGTTCCTTTCGGAATTATCAAGTGAAAAAATATTTGTACATAATAAGTATTTTACCAAAACCAAATCTTATTATATCAATATAAATGGAATATATATGTAGGTATACACATATGTATTACTTTTGTAGTATAACCCGCTCGTATATAATAACAAAAGGCGAAGGTTATTTTATTCTAATATGCGTACCAAATGTAAATAGATTTTAAATAAGAAAACGGAATTTTGTCATAAAATGTCATAAAAATTCAATTTACTTCTGTTCTTTAAACTGATGATAATATTCATTCTTTTCGAACGATGTTATTTTCTAGACCATTATATCGTTTATTGCTATTGTTTTAGAAAAAAGTGGAATTTGTCTTTTGGAACAAAGAATCCTAATTATCGGTCGGCTTTCTTTCAACCTCTCTATACGAAAATGCATTATTTTGCTTTACACGATAAATACATAAAAAAAAGGGATGGAAAGATTTTTAAAGTGTGGATCTACAAAAAAGAGTTTTATTGATGTGTCCATGAACATAATCATAAATAAATAATGTTGTATTATGTGTTTTGGTTATTCTATATACCTATTTGCATCATGGACAAATATATCTAGAAAAAGAAAAGACAAGAGAAAGATAACAAAAATATCTAGAAAAAGAAGAAAAGCTCAAGAAGAGAAACTAACATCCGGAATTATAATTTTAAATAAAATTTGTGTAATTATTGCAATTTTTTTTTTATTAATTGAATCTGAACCATCTTGATGTAAGTAGATAAATGCCCACTTATATAAAAAATCAACTTAAAATAATGGACATAGGAAAACTGACTTTGGTATGTAAATTCTGCATTACAACATATTGCAATTACAAAAAGTTGCAATTATAAAATATTGCAATATAAAATCTTGCATAACAATTTCCCGTACTATTTTTACTTTATTCTGAGGACAATAAATTGAAGAAAAATGACATCGACTAATTTAACTTGGAATTGTAGATGCTAACGGCTTCGGTAACTCTCACGGGCACGCGGGAGGTCGCTGCGCTCCCCCCCGCTTAGCCCTCCGAGGGGCTTTAGATTTGAGCTTCGGGGGACGTAGGAGCCGGGATCAGCAAACATGTCGCACTGCGTGCCGCACGTAGGAGCGGATTATATAGAATAAAAGGATTACCCAAATACATAATGTTGTAATTTATTACTGGATGAATGGAAAATATCTATAAAACTCTTTTTTGTAAATCCACCCTTCAAAAATCTTTCCATCCCTTTGTTTGTTATGTGTTCGTCGTGTAGAGAAAAAAAAATACATCGTATAGTGAGATTGAAAGAAAGCCGACCGATAATTAGGATTCATTATTTACTTTTTTTTTTTCTAAAACAATAGTAATAAACTATATAATGTTCTCGAAAATAACATCGTTGGTAAATGAGAGAATTTTTATGACATTTTATGACAAAATTCCGTTTTCTTATTTAAAATCTATTTACATTTGGTACGCATATTAGAAAAAAATAACCTTCGCCTTTTGTTATTATATACGAGCGGGTTATACTACAAAAGTAATACATATGTGCATACCTACATATATATTCCATTTATATTGATGTAATAAGACTTGGTTTTGGTAAAATATCTATTTTGTACAAATATTTTTTCACTTGATAATACCAAAAGGAACGCAAAATATAAACAACCTCAATTAATGCAATATTTTTGTCGATAGAATATCCAAAGATTAAATATAATAAAATACATAAACTCATAAAAAATTAATTTATATTTGACAAAAAAAAATTACCAAATATTTCTTAAAACAAAAATTATATTTCTAAAAACAAAACAAAACAAAAAAAAAAAATTCGGCCCTTCGACCCATTCGGCCCTTCGACCCATTCGGCCCTTTGACCCATTCGGCCTTTCGACCCATTCGGCCCTTCGACCCATTCGGCCCTTCGACATTCGGCCCTTCGACATTCGGCCCTTCGACACATTCGGCCATTCGACAAATTCGGCCCTTCGACATTCGGCCCTTCGACATTCGGCCCTTCGACATATTCGGCCCTTTGAAATTCGGCCCTTCGACATTCGGCCCTTCGACATTCGGCCCTTTGATATCATTCCGTTATTTTAATTTGTTGTATACCTTAGAGAACTGATGCTACCTCAAACCACTGTTTTAACCATTTATTTATTAGTATTAACAGGAATTAGTACGTTTTTGAAATATCTGTATTTTTTAATAATGGTTAACTTACTAAAGTAGAGAACTCCTCCAAGAATGCGAAATTTTCCGGACCCCTAATATGAAACATGAGCTAGTTTCTCTAGAATTTAAGGGAAGTCGCGGAAAGCAAGCTAGCACCGTTCTTTACATAACCTCCTTTTAGTCTAGATGGACAAATTACATTACTAAAAATAGCATTGCCTAAAGAAAACATCCACAGTATAAATTGCCCGACGAACTTGTTGATTTCAGTGATGAAATAACTTGTAGAATTTTTAACGAAAGTTGAGTTGAGAATTGTTGGCAATTAAATCATCTCTTTTTAAATCATTAATTTTTATGTCTTGAAACACACTAACAAAAAACTTGTTCAAAAGTTCAGTTTCACCAACATGCCCACGTGATAGTGATAAACAACCAATTTATTAACAGCAACACGTTTAATTCCATTTCCTAAAAGTATATTAACATTTACCTTTTAGATTATTGAACTTTTGAATAATAGAATTTAGTTTCAGCCATTTTCACTTCTTTTTCCAGTTGTACGCTAACTTTCTTAAACATTTATTTTTCCGTCTGATTTTATACCATAAATCTTCAATAAGAGCAGCTCCCTTTTGGAGACACCAGGGTCTGGCCAGACCCTTTTTGTGTTTGTTTGCATTATTTTTATATTTATAATTTCCCCATTGTCAAAATATTCCATATTTTCCTAAAGCTACTAGTTTTGAACAGAGTCATAGTCTCTTCGAATTTTGTGCTGAAAAGAGAGTGTAAAGGTTTTTTTTTTGTGCTTTTTTTTCTGTTTGACGTAATATTATTAGTATCGTAATTAGTCTAGTGTTTTATTTTCTGGTTTATTATTCAACAAGAAGCGGGTGATATATTTGTTGTATTTGACTTAATAATAGACGAATTTGGAGAAGGAATGGACCAGGTGGACAAAGTTTACCAAACACGTTCTCGGTTTAACCCAAGGTTCTATGACCATATTGCGGTTGCCTCAGCTAACGGTCTTGAACGAGAACGAGCAACGGAGGAAGAAGAAAACGTTGATACTTTTGCTGTCGAAGCAAATTCTGACGAAGATGCTGATTATTTACCAAATAAAGATGACGCATCCGATATACAATAGAAGCAGAGCAGGAATTAGATGTAATACTATCAACAACTGAAATTCAAACGGCAGTTGAAGTACATCAAGTAAACGAAATGCAGCAAGCAGCCGAAACGCAGTCAACAAATGAAATGCAGACCGATATGCAGGAAGTTGAACATGTTCGGTAAAGATAGTATAAAGTGGAACAGAGCACTGCCATCAATTGGTCGGACACGTATCCATAATGTTATTAGGTTTAGTGAATGGCCTACTTTTACAAACTCGGTACCAATTTAAGTGTTTGAAAGGTTTCTAACACCAAACATCGTGTTTATCATAATAAAGGAAACAAATCGGTATACGAATTATAAAATAAATCAATGGAATACTAAGAATCCAACCAAAAACAAAAAGGTATGGAAAAAGTTCAAGGAAATTGAACTAAATGCATTTATTGGTAAACTTTTAGCTCCTGGCGTAACCCACAATAATATGCAACACGCGAGTTTTCTGTGGAAAACGATGAACCTTCCCTTTTTGAAAGCAACAATGTCATAACGCAGTTTCATTGCTCTGACACGATATATACGATTTTATGATAGCCGTACCCGTAATTTTCGTACACAATCCGACAAAGCTACACCAATTAGGGATATATGGAATTTGTTAAACAAAAATTTGGAAAGGAATTACCGACCACATAGAGTGATATTACCATAGACGAACAATTGTTTCCATATCGTGGGAGGACGAAGTTCACAAAGTACATACCGTCTAAGCCTGCGAGGTATGGAATTAAAGTATGGTGAGCATAGGATACAAAAACATACTATCCACTACAAGGAAATATTTATACGAGTTAAAATCCAGGTGCAGAACGGGCCGTTGACCAATGGCAAAATGAAATGTTATGTTTGGCGTCTAAGTATTCGAACTCGGAAAGGATAACCGTAGCCGATAATTTTTTTACTATCTTACAAGGGTGTAAACGCTTCATAGATATCGGTCTAGGTTTTGTAGATACGCTGCAAATCAACAAAACATGTATTCCAACTAAAATGAAAAAAAAAATCCTCATCAATATTTGGGTATCATGAAAATAAAGTAGCAATGTGCTCCTACGTCCCAAATAAAAACAAACTAGTGATTCTTTTATCAATAGTACATTACGATAAGAACGTAATTGGTGAACTAAAAAAGCCAGAAGCAATTATTTATTATAATAAAACCAAAAGTGGCGTCGACGCAATGTACTTAATATTAAGCCCACTTCACCACAAAACGACGACCAAAAAGATGGATTTTGATATTCTTTTATAACATAATTGACATTACAGGATTGGCGAGTTATATCATCTGCAAAGAAGTTAAGCATTACAAAAACACAGATGCTAACATGAAATGTTTATTCTCGCTTTCAAAAACTCTAGTTCGTCCGCAAATAGAAGCTCGTAATAAAGCAATTTTCGAGCCGATCGCCAATAGAAGCATTCACTCAGAATTAAGACTTTATTTACACCCGTTGTGGCAACGATAAACGGTGCCGATGTCCTCCAAATGAAGCGAGACTGCCGATTATGCCATGAATACGACAAAGCCCGTCGCAAAACTTGCTTTTACTGTGTGAAATGATCGACTCCAGTATGCCTGCAAGCTGCAACACTCTAAATGTATATCTTAATGCCTCCAATGTATAAATGAATAGGAACTTTAAAAGTTCATTCAGGCTATGAATTCATTCCTGTAATTTTTATTTAGTAATTAAACTTAATTTGACATATAGGGGTCTAGCAAGACCCTTGTGTTTCAAATGTAAAAATAAAATGTGGGGTTCACACAAGGGTTAAACATATCGGCGAGTATAGTTCGAAATGCAAAGAGGTTAATTTATCAAAGACTTCAAGTCATAAGATGACATCTTAAGAAGGTAATCGGGTGAATAAAACTAATTAAGAAACTAGCCAATTTTTAGATTTACTGCCTGTCAAACTACTACTAAATTCAACGACAAAGACTTTTGTCTTCGATTGGGAACAAATCACAGTAAATTTAAAATTAAACCTGAATAATGTCAGTACTAAAAGTTCGAATATCAGAAATCGGATTACATTTAATAACCTCATTGACGTATACCAGCACCCCATAAGCGCAAACAAATTTCGATATTCTTTCAGCGAGACCATTAAACGAAAATGGTCCTATGTGATATTTGTCGGAGTCGCTTTAAGGCTTTATATAATCAAACCGTATCGGTTTCGTAATTTGAGTAACCCTAAGCGAGGGTTTCTAATCTAGATTTGAAGTGCTGTTAAAGCCAATTCATTTAGCCAAAAACAAAGCAACCAAAATAGTTTTAGCCATCAGCGCCGTACATAATTTTTTTTAACTGAAGATCATCTGAATAAGCAATAGGATTTTGATTGGGAAAAAATTAACGGAGAAATTAATAGTAAAATGGACCCACTGAAAGAAGATCCACAAAGAAATACATCACTAGACGCGAAATAGTATACAAAATAAATTTAAAGAATATTTTGTGAGTTCAGACAGTGAAATTACGTTTTGAAACAGCCTTTCGTTTTGTTTCAGTAAAATATATAAATGGTTTTGTCGACTTTCCGAAGTTGTAAAAAATTTTAACGAGATCCCAACGTGAAACGTTGTTGATATTCCCTGTAAATCTTAGCGTCATAGCTTAACATTTGCAAAAGTTACGTAGTCAAGAGTACATCTATCTCTGTGTGTTGGCGATTATTTACAATTTTAGAAATGGATTTAAATTTGCAACAACGAACTTGTATTAAATTTTGCGTAAAAAACGGATTTATTGGTACGCGAACGTTGGAAATATTGGAAAAGTGTTTCGGTAACGATTCTCTAAAGAAAACGGTCGTTTACCTGTGGCACGGGCGGTTTAAAAGTGGTCGTGAGTCAATCGAAGATGATTAACGCAGTGGCAGACCATCGATATCGAAAACCGACGAAAACATTGATAAAGTAAAATAAATGTTGGTCAATAACCGCAAATTAACCATCAGAGAGATAGCGGAGGACTTGAACATTGCTTATGGATCCGTCCAAGACATTTTGGTTAGTGATTTGGGTTTCCGTCGAGTAGCAGCAAAGTTGGTACCAAAAGACCTCAATTTCATGCAAAAAAGAGACCGTGTTGACGTCGCAAAAGACATGATTTGCGAGGCTGAATCCGATCCCACATTTATCAAAAGGATCATTACTGGAGACGAGACGTGTGTTTATGAGTACGACACGCAATCCAGACATCAGGCAAGTGAATGCGCGGAGCGTTCACCAAAAAAAAAACACGTCGTTTTCAGTCAAAAAAGAAGGCAATGGTCACGGTTTTCATGGATTACAACGGTGTAGTGTATCATGAATTTTTTCCAAAAGGCCAAACCGTAAACAAAGAGTATTATTTGGGCGTTATGAGACGTTTGCGTGAAGCAATTCGCCGAAAGAGACCAGAATTGTGGGCAGAAAACTCGTGGATTTTGCACCATGATAGCGCACCGTCGCACAGTGCCATCATTATTCGTAATTTTTTTACGAAAAATACAACAAATACCATCCAACAGCCACCGAATTTACCTGATTTGGCTCCCTGTGACTTCTTTCTGGTTAATCGAGTTAAAAAACCATTACGGGGAACGCGTTTCAGCAGCCGAGATGAAATAATGGAAAAATCGCAGTAAGCACTGATGGACATACCGAAAACCGAATATAAAAAATGTTTCGAGGATTGGATCAAGCGGTGGCATAAGTGTGTTGTAGTCGATGGGAATTACTTTGAAGGGAACAATATAGATTTAGATTAATAAACTTTTATTTTTATTTTTCTGAATAAATTCCGGGAACTTTTTGATCAAGGTGTTATATGTCATTTGAACCAGTACCAATTTTCTTTTAATTTATTTTTTGCAATTCTGCGGTATACTAACATCGTAAATTAAGCAGTTTGGAGGCCATATCTTTCACCTATCTGTTCAGTATACCTGGAAAATTTCTGATTGCAATTCTGTTTGTGAGCACTTATGTTTATCTATTGTTTACTGAGAAATCTAACCTCTACCTTATTAACCCCCAACTCAACTACAGATAATCCTTACCGTTCTCCTCCAACGTTCTCATCCTCAAGTTATTCCTTGAACTAACGCTAAATTCCATATAAACCCAACTCCAACTACATCTACGTTCAACTAAACCACCTAATACTTTCCAAACTAATCTCCGTGCTTAACACTAAACTCGACCAAAACCCAATATTCAACTGACCCCGAAACTGAACGCCCAACGCCATCCCCAAAATTCCTTGAAAAACTCAACGCTAAGTTCAACTCAACAGTCAACATAACCCAAAATAAATCATAACTGAACGGATCGCAAACTAAACACCAACAAAACCCCAACGTAACCCTAACCCAACCCCCTCTCAACTCAATTCGACCCTTCAACTAAGCCTTTACCTCAATACAAAGCTCAATGCCTAACTCAACAACCAAATCATCATGGTCTAAAATATTCAGTTAATTCAAATTCAACTCAACTTTAACTCAACCGCAAACTCAACTCCCAATTAAATTCTCAAACGAGGATATAATAAAAAAATCATCAACATGAATCCAAAAACAAGGTTTAGTACCAATTGTTAATAACCATGTAGTATTTGATTAATTCGTATGGCATAGGTACCACCCGATGTTCTTGACGTACAGGTCAAAAAAGCATCTAATTAAATTCTTCGCCTTGACCATAGAAACCGATTGTTAAAAAAAAAAAAAATCCGACAAGCTGTTCTTGAGATACCTTTTGTAAAGACATAGACAGACATACAGACGTCCAGACATCCAGATAAATGAGCAAACATTTTTTTATTTTTCGGACTCAGGGATCTCCCAAATGTTTGTCCATTTTTGACGGGATTTCAATAGCTTTGGTCTTTGACGACCGAAGTACAATTGGTTTTTTTACCAACAAAAATGTTGACAAAAATGGAGAAGTTAGCCGCAGAAGTTAACGTCAAAAGTTAATGACGTACCTGTCTACGGAATAATGAGGATTTCGTTAAATAGCATAAACACAAAATCTTTAACAAGAGCCAAAGAGCTTAAAGAATATTATTACATAAGTATACATAAGTAATTTAAATTCAAAATCACAGAAATATATTTGTATTCGAGATAAAGGCCAGAGCCTGCAGACGAAGCTTAGAAGCGAATGGTGACGGATGAAGCGAAAATTTATAAATATATTCAAAAACTAGTTTTGCACGAGCCGAGATTCATGGTTTGTTAAAGAGGTGCTGCTGATCTCCAAAGATCTGAACAATGCGTTTTCTGTAAAGAAAGCTGCTGCAACCTCTTATTGCTCCTCATGTAACAGAATATTATGGTTAGATTGTAGCACGCTACTAAGTGGCATAATACGAACTCATAACGTAGAACACGTGCTCATTAATATTCGAACCAATAACCTAATATACCAGGTGGGTCATTTGATCATCCCAATTTGTTTTCTGAATTGTCTAAATAAAACTTGGCAAATTTATAATGGAAATTTACATGAAAATTTTGTTTTCAAAATTGCGACGATCAATTATTGGTTGGATTAACATTCGAGCTAGGCTAACTTCTAATAATAGGACTCTTTATGAATATGGCAAATGCTTTAAAAAATCCGGCAGAGACGAAAATTTCCCTTTAACGGCGGAGGTTTTGTGACATCAAAATATTTCAAAGCCCAAAAATATTCACAACTTAGTTCTTTCCACCCTGTACGGTGTAACCTCTAAATGCGGGGTTGAGGTTAAAATTTAAAAAAATTTACTTTTAAAACTCACTAAAACCGCATATTTACCGCAAACATTAAATGACGGTCCAACTGTACCAGTGATCTCATACAGGGACCAGTATTTTTTCCATACGAGATCATATGATCACATATACGGAATTAATACAAAATAATTTGGATTAATATTAATCATGTATGTATGTTTATGCGAAACAATCAATCATGCCCGATTAACAACTTTAAAGTTAACGTCATTTGAGATCATATATACGGTGATCGTGCACAATCATATTATATCATATCACTGTTTTTGTTGTACATGGCTTATATATAAAATTTATTCGAAAATATTTTTGATTCAGACTATGTAGATAATGAAACCATGTTTAAATTAAAGCCCACGCTCCTTTAAAACAAAAAAATAACACAAAAAACCTTTCAAAAATCTAGTCCCGAATATACGTAAACATTTGTAGATTAAGAGCAATGTCATCATGTGAATAATTAAAGTCGATTACTATTGTTATAAATAATTTCAATTAACAACAATTATTTTCATTTAAAGAAAATTTAAATTGAATCGAGTTTTGCTTTGTGTCTATGCGAGAGTGAAATGTTATCGAATTACAGACAGTAAAATTCGCATGTAAGATTCACATTACGAGTAATTATTTTCTGTTTTAAATAGTTAAAGAAATTGTTTATGATTTTATTTTTATTCTTTTATGTTTTTGGGAAAGTGAAAGTTCAACAATTTTTTTACTTTTGCCTCGCGCACTTTAAATAAACTGAATTTGATGAAGATAAATTCGTTGTAGGACTTGTTATATTTAAAAGCTTCTTAATTAGTGTCATGTTTTGTTGTACATAATAGTGTATAGGCATGCTTTTATGTGTAAAATGACTAATTCAATGAGAGTAAAACTATTGGATATAGGTTAAATGAAAGTACATGGTAAAATGAAATCGCTTTGCGGTAAATGCGATCAAGTTATTTCCTGTAAAGTTAGTACCATCTGGTATGTTTTATGTTCAACCAGGGTGCATAAAATTATTTTACCGCACTTCAATATAATGGTAAAAGCATAACATTTTTTCTTTTTTTTTTTTTTATAAACATTTACATAAATATTGATACGCATGGTAGTTTTTATGTAGATTTATATTATGCTGGATTTTTTTATGTTTACGAGTTAATACAAAATTTGAAAATTTTAATTAGAGTATATACATTAAATTAAATTTTGTCGTTCAATAAAATTGCGCGAAAATATCGCGTGAGAAAATTTCGTTTTCCCCCTCAAATACCAAGTTGTATATTAAAATGACGCTATACAATCCAATATTAATTGACAATGTACATGTACCACATAATGATTATACCTAATTATAGAAAGTATCGTATTGGGTACGTTATTTAGAAATCATCTTTGTTTGGTAATCAATTACATAGCGTGTATTCAACAGCTAAATGAAAGGTAGATTTTAATCAGTGTTTTCTTGAACGGTTAAAAATGATGATGGAAAATGAATTCATTTAATTTCTAGTGTCCTATAGCACATTTCATAAACTGTGTTTTACAACAAAATGTTTGGAGAGAGAAAATAATTTGCAAATAGATTTAAACAGAAAAAGCTTACAGATACAAAATATACAATAAACTGAGTTCTCGAAAAAAAATCTCCATTCGTATAGTGCTTCAAACCAATTTTCGGTTACGACATTTGACAATAGATTTACTACATCACAACTGTAAAAGCTAATGTACCTCAAGAACTTTATATCAATCTAACGTGCAAACCGTTATTATAGTTCTCGTTTCACCGAAAATTTAATATCTTGCTTGGTACCCTTTATGTAACAACCTTTAAAACTTTTTATCAAGATTAGTTTACAAAAAAAACAAATCCGACGTCCATTTGGTAGCCTACCATGTTGCTGTATACTTAATTTGGATAGACTTATATCGTAAGCAACTAGAATATTTCAAGTCCAAGAAATCACATAGTACGTGTAATCAAACTACAGGTCAACAAAATCATGAATTTTGTGATAAATGTAATTAGACAAAAAAAATTCGACTCAAATTCCAGCCGAAATACGCCATTTGTCTGAGGCTAAAATTTTTTTAAAATGAATCAAGCTTGGTAATAGCCTACGTCGAATCTAGATATTACTTCATGGAAAAAATTGCTAACTTGCCTAAACCTGCCGTTCTATAAGTATTAATTCTAACCCAAAATGTATTTCAAAAAATCATTGTTAGTTTTAAAGTTTTTAGCCGAAAGTAAAATGTCGATAACGCAGGTTATGTTATTAAAATTCCAGCCTATACAATATAAAATTTAGTGGTTGTCAGCCGAAAGTAAATATGATACATGGATTAAAATAAACATTTTTGTAAATAGTCTTACGCGGGAAATTTTGTTTAAACTAATCGTGGAAAACATCGGAAAATCAAAAGAATCCCCAAAATTGAGATAAAATCAGCCTGTGAGTGTATATTTGAAGTTGAATCATTTTAATGTTGATTTGTCAATAGCTATCGCACAAAAAAATTCATTTCAAGTTTCTCGTGGAAAATCTCCCAAAATTATTAGAAAATTATTATAAAATTAGCCTTTAGATTGTTATGTCTGGAGATGGTTGGCACTGATGTAACTTGTCAATAGCTACATTAGGGAAAAATTCAGTTCAAGTTGTGGGAAACAAACAATCTGTTTCGACTTTTTGCATACCTTTGCATTAATTACTTGAAGCTGATTTTACACATTCATTTCGTACTTTCGGCAGGAAACTTTTTAAAATTTTCCGAGATTTCTCACGGGAAACTCGAACTGAATTGTTTGCCTTGGGCTTACATCAATGTTATCCATCTCCTTCTAATGATTTTTGGAAAATGGAATTTTCCGATAGTTTCCCAGGAGAAACATGAACTGAATTTTTTTCCTGTGATAGCTATTGATAACTTTCATCAATGTAACCCAGACATAACATTCTAGTCCAGGCAACGAAGACCAAAAAATACCAAATAGCGGAAATAATTCATGTAGTAGCCAAAACTGGTACAGTTGTAGGGGAAGGTGTCCTTAACAACATACTGAAAGTACTGAGGGGTGGGGGTGAAGCTAAGGGTGGGGTGGTCTCGAAAGTTTCTGTTTTAAAATTTTTCGATAATAACTCAAAACCCACTGCTTCTATCAAAAAAAAAAATGTCTATACACTAAATTAATCTACATAAAATTCACTACAATAAAGATTCTTCACACTTTTTGATAGGATCAAAGCTTAAGGAAATGTGGAGGGATTAATAGAAAATTAAAAAAAATAAACAGTTTTTGCTCGTGCTCGTCCCTTTATTCAGTTTACAATCAACCTCCTTGTTGATCGTGAGTGTTCAAAATATCTGCTTTTATTACATTAAATATTTGCACGCGTTTAATATAAGATTATTATTTCCAGTGTGTATGTGACTATGGCTGAGAATTGTTTAATTTGTGAGAGTGAAGTTGAAAGTGATTTGTGCAACGTTGGAAAAAAGGGATTATTGGATTAGTGAAGGCAAGTGTTTTAAGAAAAACATGGGAAAGAGATAGGTTTCAGGGGTAAGATAAATGGTGTTGTTCATAATTCATGCAGAAGAGAATACGTCAGAAGTGACTCAATAAAACGGTTTTTGCGAGACACTCTTTCAGATGAATCTTCAACATCACGTGATGCTTGGTCTTTGCGTTGAGGACAAATGAAATTTGATTTTAAAACAAAGTAATTTTTCTGCACGGAAACGTATGACGAAGGGAAGGAGATTAAAAAACCTTATGCTAAGCGACGAACAGTTTTTTATGTTCGTACGGTTGCGTTTCACAATTCTATTTTGAATCGTGAAAGGATGAGTGGGGAAACGATGTAGTGAGACGTATCTGTACTGTTGGGGATCTACACGCAGCAGATGCAATATATCACGAACATTGTTATAAAAGATTCATGTTAACCTCTGTACGTTCAAAAAGAAAAGCTGGACGTCCACAAGATGAAGGGATTTCAGAAGCAATAGAAGAAATATATGATTATATTGAAAGGACTGATAATTGCCAATACTCTACGGACGAGTTGTTTCAACAGGTTATTGCAGGGGAACCACGACATGTGAAGACCATTAAGGAGAGAATGAGGAAAAAATATGGGGATCAAATTTTTTTCAGTACTATTCGCACCAGACAAACTGTCGTCTACTTTCTTAGTTTTAGTGATAAAATCTTGAGCGATTCATGGTACACTTCTGGGTGTAAAGATGAACAAAGATAACGTGAGACATTGAATCCATGGCTTACGACAACAGTGCCTATCCCCCTTCATCTAGCTTCTGCAGTGAGGCTGAACAAATAATACCTAAATCTCTTAGAGTCTTTATGGACTGCATTGCAAGGAAAAAAAGGTCGAAAGAGGCAGTGGGGAAAAAGATGACAACTATTGCTCATGCTCTTATTGCTACTGTTCGCCCTCGATGTTTCATATCCCCAATTCTGACCAGCATCGCTCTGTTCATATACAAAAAAAAATCGGATCAAAAAACTTGGGTACCTACTATCGAAGTTCATTTTTAACAATAAAAACTGTTTTTTTTTTAATTTTCTATTTACCCTCTCCATATTTCCTTAAGCTTTGATCCTATCAAGAAAGTGTAGACAATCTTTATTGTTAACGAAAAATTGAAAAAAAGGAACTTTCGAGACCCCTCCCCCATCCTTAGCTTCACTCCCACCTCTCAGTACTTTTAGTATATTGTTAAGGACACCTTCCCCTACAACTGTACCAATTTTGGCTTATATTTGAAATATTTCACCTATTTTTCCTTCGTTGCCTGGACTATTCTAGAGGCTGATTTTTAAATAATTTCTAATGATGTTTGGAAAATCGAATTTTCCGAGATTTCCAACAGAAAACTTAAACTAAATTTTATTCCTTAGACAGCTATAGATAACTCACATTAATACAATTCATCAATAGACATAACCCTCTAGAGGCTGATTTTATAAAAATTTTCTAATAATTTTTAGGAAATTTTCTAATAATTTTTATCGAATTTTCTGAGATTTCGGATTGGCTTTTCGGAATTAGTTATTGACAAATCACATTAAAACAAGTTGATTTTAGATGTACATTTTAGAGACTGATTTTATTCCAGTTTTGTACATTCTTCTGATTTTCTGATCTTTTCCACGTTTTGGTTAAATAAAATTTTCCACGTAAGACTATTTACAATTTTTAATTCAATCCATGCATCCTATTTTCGGCTGATAGCCACTAAGTTTGTTATTTTTGGTTGGTATGTTAATAGTATAATCTGCATTATCGACATTTTCTTCTTCTTTTTTCTAATCCAAACTTTGTCAAATGAACTTTCAACTAGGTAAGGACATACAAAAGCAACATGACGAATTGTTTGGTCATATATGCTGTAGTTACAGTGTGCTGTACAGTAAACAAGTTACTGGACAAACAAACAAGACAGTTGCTTCAAATAGAATTACGGGCAGCATCTAAGTCGTAATTACGAGACATGATTTTCTCGAATAGATTATTAAATTTCAGTTCACTCTAGCACCAAAAGTGAAGACTGGTTTAATTATTAATTTAGTGAAAATTAAACATACAGGGTGTTTATAGTTAGTCGAAAGTGTCCAGTAGAACGTAAAAATCGATAGTGCAGATTACGTTATTTACATTCTAGCCAAAAGTAAAAAAATATAGTTTCCCGTGGAACATCTGTGTTACATCTGGAGATCGATTCTATTTAAGAGGTGTGTCAATAGCTATCGCTGCAAATTCAAATCAAGTTTCCCATGGAATTCTGGGAAAATTCAATTCTAGTGTACCTCCATAGTTAGGGCATCCAATTTCTGTCCAAAATATATATACCGGTATTTTGGTATTACTAACCTCATTGTTTATTGCAACATCAAGCCTATCTTCAAATCTTACCGATAAAAATTTCTCTTTGTCCTTGGAGGCTTCACTATCAACAACGCATTCTGATGTTGAGTATAAAGCTTCATCTGGAGCTGGGGTTGAAGAAAGCCGCTGCATAACATGGACAGTTATAATAACTATTTCGTTTCTAGTTAGTCGATTAAAATTGACGTTCGAACCAAAAATGCTTTGGACTTTCTTATCCATGTGCAAATATTGCAAAAGGCAAGATTAGTTTGTCATTTTGTGATTCTCTGGACCAAGGAGGAGTTCATTCGGTCAGCTAATGGTCCTTCTCCCAAATATTAAATCGTGAATGCCAGGGTAGCGTCAGCTGACAAAAGAATGCCTCCCTCCGACATAAGACTTTTACTGCCAGTTTGACTGGTAAAATAATAGTTAGAAACCGTTGATTCTTTATTCTAAAACGCCCGTTTCGGTAAAGCTTATAGTTGATTTGACTTCGATCGGAGCTTTTAGGATGCAATTTCTTAATTTATAAAACCGCTCCATTATATAAAGTAAGCTATTACATCTTGTTTTTGGTTCTCAAGTTACAGATTGTACTTTGTCGAATTCAGTTTCACGTAAGATCTTAGACTAATATTTTTGGTCGGTGATCGTCGAAACAACTTTACAATCTTTCAAATTTTATTTAATAATGAAGCAAAACTATTGGTACGTCGTTTTTGTTGTTTTTCACTCAGTTTTGTTTTTTATTGAGTGAAACATCAATCATACGAATAAGCTATACGGTTAGATTGTTCCAACACTCACAAAATAAAAGTTAATATATTGCGTATTGCGTTTACTCTTCCTGAACCTTGCTTTGTTTATAAATTTTAAAAAGTTTATAAAAAATTTGAATTTATACGATTCCAATTAAAATTTTGACTTAAGTTACAATTCAATGAATATTGGGTGAATAATCAATAAAAATTTAAATGCTGAAATACCGGTATTGATAGCTCAATACCGGTACTGTAAAATGGTCCGCTATACCGGTATTTCGGTTTCCGGTATACCGGAATAGGATGCCGTATCTATAGTGTTATGTCTGGAGATGGATTGCACCGATGTGACTTCTCCATACATGCGCTAGAAAAAAAATCTGGTCCCGTTTTCCGTTGGAAATCTGGAAAAAATTGATAAAATTACCGACAGATTGTGTTATCTCAATCGAAAAAAAAAAAATTGTGATAAATCAGCCAGTAAAGGGTCATTTCTAGGAAATCTGGGAAAATCTATACATAAAACCAGCCTCTAGAGTATTATGTCTAAAGATGTATTGATTTGATGTAATTTGTCAATAGTTATTGTAGAAAAAAATTTCGGCTGAACTTTCCCGTGGGAAATCTGAAAAATTTTATAAAGCAATTGGTAATGCAGATTATCAAGTCAAAAAAATATAAATTTGTATAAAATTAGCAAGAAAATTGTTATGTCTGGGAAATCTGAGAAAATTCGAAGTAAAACAATCAAATAATTTGTTCTGATGTAAAATTTTAACTGAATTTTTTACTGCGATAGCTATTACCAAATCACATAAATGCAATACATCCAGACATAACACTCTGGTCAAATTTTTACAAATTTCCTTATGAATTTTTAAAATTGAATTTTCCCAAATTTCCAACGGAAAACTTCCACTTAAAGTTTTTCTTGTCATAGCTAATAATAAATCACACCAAAGGGATCCATCTTCAAATATAAGGCTGTAATAAGCCAATCTGCATTATCAATTTCTTACTTTAGGCTGGAAATTTTATCAAATTTTCCCAATTTCCTATGGAAAAACAGACCAGAATTTGTATCTGTCGATAAATATTGACAACTGACGTCAACGCAATCTATTTCAAGATTTTTGGAAAATCGAATTTTTTCTATCCAATGATTTTTTAATAATCGAATTTTCTCAAATTTCCCACGGGAAATTTTTTTCTGAAATAACTAGCTGTAATAAAGCAATCCATCTTCAGACATAACACCATACTGACTGATTTTATTTGTATTATATATTTTTTTCGGCTGATAATATCTGCATTTCACACGTGAAAAATAAAGGAATTGTTTTTAGCGGGTGCTATTGACAAGTCACAACAATAAAATCCATCTCCAGATATAACACTCTAAAGGATTTTATAACAATTTTAAATATTTTTTGGATTCAGTGAATTTTCCTCAATTTTCCATGGGGAAGTGGAACGAGGTTTTGCCAGATACGAATATTGGCGAAAGTCTTCAATACTACCTACCCATGCATCCGTAGTAATTTCGGCTTAACACTATCGACTGATAACGACAATATTTTTTACTCTCGGCACAATCCACATAATTATCGAATGTTTCCGTTGTCTAAAAACTTTCGGCTAACTTTAACAGTAGGAAACAAATGTTGTTGTATGCAGTAGCCGATCGGGGCATTAATTATCAGTACTAAGGCTTTTTTCTACAAGTAAACGAGGAAAACCCTCTAAAATTTGAAAAAAGTAAGTTTTCAGTTTCAATAATAAAGTTTAGAAAAAAAAGAAAAAAGCTAACCGGAATGGAGCCGCAAAATGAACCAAAGGATTGGGAAGAAAATGAGTGCAACAATACTGGATTATATATTTTTGGTTCTTCGTTCCAACTGGGCCGGCTAAAGATAAATTATCTACAATTTTTGGATTTTAATGAAGTTGACCCCATGAAAGTAGTCTGGTTCACGATAATTTTAAAATCAAGAACTTTTTCGCGGAAAGAATATCAAAAGTAGTACCAATAAAACGTAACTAACCAAAATAATATGCAGGATTCATTTTTTTAATTTTCGATTTTTGTTTCAAATGTCGGCATGGCAGGCATTGAAAAATATTTATTTATTCCAAAAAAACGTGAATCTAATTAATCCATAATATCATACGGATGCAGTATCTAAATTAATCATTCTATTTGCCATTAATGAGAAGTCGTTGAAAACTGTATTGGTTTTGTCATTATATTATCAAAACAACCAGGTCCGCTTACAAATTCTATCGATTTCGAAATCCAGGCGCTGAATACGAATGTGATGTCTGTTTTGCTCCGTCACCCAACAGTTTTCCACAAAACCCCAATTTTAGGTCAAAATTGCTCAAGAAAATACAAAAGTCTATTTTTTGTACCGTTTGCTCGTTTCTCGAGTATTTTTAACCGGAAAAAAGGATTCCGTAGTGTTAATTTACTTCCGACTCTTCATTATGCCAAAAAAACACACGTCAACAGCAAATTAACTTGTGGCTGCACCCAGAACACCTCCACGTGGTGACGGTGGGCAACGGAGTTGTCAAAATAATCGGCTATGTTTCCGGGTTACAACTTTCATAGGCAACTTGGCCTTTGAGGAGTAAAAGGCTACAAGCAGACATCAGTGTGATAGGGACCCAAATGTGTTTTGTTACATTTGGGGTAAATTTAAAATAGCTAAATGTCGCAAGACTATATTTGACTCGACTAAAAATATATACCACCAATGTTTTGGTAGAGAGATCCTCGAGGAAAATATGTGGGCTCCAAATATTATATGCAATGCATGTTCAACAATGCTAAAGCGGTGGAAGAATACTAAGAATAACTCAAATTTAAAATATACAACACCCGCAATATGAAGAAAGTCTCTATCTAAAGAGGAATGTTACTTTTGTAGTACCGAAGTGAAACGTTTTAATTTAAAGAGTAAATCAAATATAAAATACGCAAATGTATGTACAATGACGAAATCTGTAAAGTCCAATTACTTCAACTCAAGTTTTCCAAACAATGAAGTAATGAAAGTTTCAAAGGATAACATAGGTGAGAGTGAAGCGTCCAGCGGAGAAAAATTGTACAGCAATGAAAGTGAAACGGAGGAGAGTGAGGAAGAGTTTATTGCACTTAACGAAGAGAAAGTTCCAATACTATTCACTCAGAATGACCTCAATAATTTGATTAAAATATATGCATAACCAAAAGATGTATCTGAAGACTTAGTTAGTGAACTGAAAAGTTGAAACTTGGTAGTCCCTGGAACAAAGTCTCCAATTTATCTAGAAGGAGAAAAGGAATTTCGGAAGCACTTTACAAAAGATAAAAAACTTCATTGGTGCATTACACAAACCAGCACTGATGAATAATTTGAAACCTAATATTTACAAACTTAACGAGTGGAGACTATTCAAAACTCAGCCTAAAAGCGGTACTACTACACAATGAAAATAAATATGCCACTGTCCTAGCTAGGATATATTTTGGAAAAAATGAAGTATTCGGAGCACAATTGGCAAGTTTGTGGAAATTTAAAAATTAAAACAAAACTGCTAGAGAACCAAGCCTGGTTTTGTAAAGTACCCTTGTTTCAAAATGTCTCTGGAATAGTAAAGACCAAGAAAACCATTACGTTAAAAAACAGTGGCCGCTAAGAGACTGTCTTTAGCCAAGAAAACCTATGTAATTGAAGAACCTTTATTAGATCCCTCAAAAATCCTCTTACCTCCACTACATATAAGACTTGGGCTGATGAAGCAATATATAAATACATTAGATAGAAAATATCAATGTTTCCAATACATAGCACAACAATTTCCAAAACTGACAGAGGCCCTGCATTACTGACCTCTGGGTGTAATCGACCCAATTTTTTTTCCGTTAGTAAAATCGAATTATAAATAATTGTCACTAACTTCAGACCTATATGTATTTTAACCTTAAATATTTCCTTATATTTTGACGTAATTTTCAGTTGTCTCGTGTCATTGGAAGTGTGAACTATAGTTAATTAAAAAATTGATTGGGTGCTATACATCCAGGTCAGTAATCGTGATTTATTTTTTTGGGTGCTTTACACCCAGATTAGTAACGGTGAAATATTTTTTTAAAATTAAATATATATTTGGTTGGTTGAGACCCATGTTTACACACACAGGTGATTGTTTTTTCCATATTTTATCGATAACTGTATTTATTACACATACATATATTACATGAACGAGTAAAATGTGCAGTTACGAACTAGAGCAAGAAAGGCTATGCGCCATACTAGCAGAAATGGATAGTGAGGTGGAGTCGGTTGGTCGTGATGAAGAAAATGATGACGATACAGAAATAAGAAGTGATCATCAATCAGATACTGAGCAGGAATTGAATTCTGATATCGAAAATCAGGCTGAAAACCCAAATGCTGATTCATCTATTCGAAAAGATGACCCAGTTTGGAATAAAATACCTTTTGTTCAAAGACGAACAGCACTGGAAAATTAATTTAGAATAGCACCAAGTCTGACAGATTGCTCTAAAAATGCGAAATCTCCAGAACAGAGTTGGAACCTGTTTTTTTCATTTGTCGATCTAATTGTGGAAAATACAAACATCTATAACTAAGCAACAAGACAAGTATAAAGACGTAAAACATGCACGGCTTACTAATACTATCGAGATGAATAGTTTATTTGGATTGCTATATTTATGTGGTTTACATAAATCGTCACATACTGATGTTCGAGATCTATGGGCACAAGATGGCACCGATTTGGATATATTCCCCGCAACAATGAGCCACGTTCGATTTCAATTTCTAATGCAATGCATTCGTTTTGATAACGTAGAAACTCGTAAAGAACGGCGTAGTTTGATAAATTGGCACCAATTCGAGAAATTTTTGAAATATCCAACACTAATTGTGAAGAAAACTATAATGTTGGTTGTGACAGTTGACGAAAAGTTAGAGAGCTTTCGAGGGCCGTGTAGCTTCCGACAATATATCCCAAATAAGCCAGCTAAATACGGTATCAAAATATTTTCGGCTGTTGATTCCACTACCTTTTATACGTCAATATTAAAAGTCTATTGCGGTCAACAGCCGCCTGGACCATTTAATCTTTGCAACAAACCGCAACAAATTGTAGAACGCAAAATAATTGAGTTTTATAATAAAACAAAAGGTGGGGTTGACACAACAGAGCAATTGTGTGCAAAATACAATGTTGCTAGAAATTCTCGCGGCTGGCCATTGGTTGTATTTTTCAGCCTACTTAATTTAGCCAGTATAAATGCTTGTATAATATTATTATCGACTGATGATCCACCACTACATTACCAGAAAAGATCTTATTTATAAAAGATCTGGCAAGGACTCTCGTGCAACCCCAAATCGATCAGCGTAGCAAGTCTAGTTGATTGAGTTCTAATATAAAAGGCATTTTTACGAAATTTGCTACTAAACTTCCTGCAATTAAAATGGACCAAGAACCAGGAACCTCGCAAACGTGCCGTGAAAAATCCGAGCCGTCACTAAGGAAACGGAAAGCGGAAAAGTGTAGTCGATGCCAGTTATATGGCTATAAAGCAGATCGGAAAACCAAAACCACTTGCGACCGATGTAGTAAATACATTTGTGTTAGCCACACAAATGCTCTTTGCATAATGTTCTATAAAACCCTTCATCTAGTGACGAAACGTCATTTTGCTGCCGAAAAACAAGGTAAATCGCTTGATTTCTTTTTTTTTTTTTTTGAACTAACGAATTTTTGTTTATTATTTCAGCTTTCCAAAAATATAGGAACTTGGAATGTGATACTTAAATTAAAGGACTATGATGTATTGGTCCAAGACCATTACCTTTTTTAATTTTTTACTGAAATAAAGTGTTTATTATATAATTTTATAAAAAATAACGAATTAATAAAGTGAACTGATTGTTTTTTGTCTTAAGAATTTTTATTGAAATTTTTTTAAGATAATAAATTTTATAATTTTGAGGATAAGATTCATCAAAAAATGTAAATTTAATGTTGTGGGTGAATTACAGCCACGGTCAGTAGTGCTGTAATAAAACTAGGGGCTCAATTTCAGAAAACTTTGTGAAACATTCTTAGGAAACACTTGAAGTGAGTATTACAAAAACATTGTGATATAGTTGATAGGAAATTAAAGGCCATTGGGATGTCGTATGAACTGAAAGCTCTATTTTTTGGGTTTCCATCTTGATTACATTCCTCACCATTTGGGCGACTAATGTGGAGAATAAGTGGAGCGGTTCCTCCAGGATGTAGGGGAAATGGAAAGGAGATAACAGGGATGGTGGAATGTTAACATGTTAGTGGACTGTTGTTGGATGCTAAAGATTGATGAAGAAACAAATTTGAGAAAAAGACCTAGAAATCCACTTTATAGGTCATTCGCGGGCAAGAGAGTACGTAATTAAACTTTACTTGAACGCTCAAGCTACGATAAAAAGCAACAAACTGTAACTTAATCTTAAGCAGACAAACTGCAGCAAGGTCAGGGGAACTCGTTTCAGCTACCATTCTTAGATAAGTTTCACTTTCCTATTGCCAAAACCCATTAGTAATCAAAATAGAAAGGTAAATTACATTGGAATTTTTTTGGCCATTTTGATCTAAAGTTGGGCTTTTTTTAGGTTACTGATGAAGTGTCACATGTAAATTTGGACTACGGAATCCTTTTTTGCGGTTAAAAATACTCCGGAAACAATATATCTGGAGTAAATGGTACAAAAAATAGATTTTGGTAATTTCTTGGGAAATTTTGAACCAAAATTGGGGTTTTGTAGAAAACTGGTGGTTGATGGAGCAAAACAGATATCGGATTCGTATTCAGCGTATAAAAATACATAAATACATAAGAATTGATATGCCAGACGTCGGGTTCAGAATTTTGCTTTTTTTTTTTTTGGTTTGCCGGTGTTATTTATGCTTATGTAAAGCAGAAATTGTATATGCTACCATTTATTTTGAAAAGTAGGTAAACATTTTGGTGTTTTTACAACATTTGTTAGTCTCAGGTAAGATTGGCGAACAATGAAAAATATCGAAATGACATTTTATTGAGGTACATCACCAAGTTCATTCATCTCGATAATCTTTAAACTAACCAGGTTATAAACATCGTTTATATATTATGTCTGAATGGGCAGTCAAATTTCCAATGAACTGCTGTTTTAAAATTTAAGCTTTAAGCACTAGTAAAATGTTGTTTGATTTTGTTGTTGAATTTTTAAAGGCGAACGTTGTTTGAATTGTAACACTTTTCAAATTTTAAATAGCTTTTGACCAAACAGAATCACCAATATTTTGTTTATGCGCGATATGTAAATTAAAATATTTATTATAATTAACGATACGTTTGTAATTTGAAAAACACAAATTGAATTTTATTCGTTGCAAGGTGATACTTGTATTTATTTTAATTTACTTTAAGAAAACTTTTACTTCTTAAAACAAAAAACAAATTTTAGTGATTGGCATAATTTAGATTAACAACCGCTCTTCTAAGCACGCTTAATAAAGTAACCAACAAATATATAGCCTTAATGTCAAAATATAAAATTATATGTTTACTGTAACTCAAGTAGCAGGAAGGATGCAAAACAAACAATCTTGATCAAGACCAATTAAGGTCGCGGTGGTCACACTTATAGTGATCAAGAAATTACAAAAACAACATTCCTAGATATAGAAAATTTGCATCGTCCTTCCGCAACCATTTAACTTACAAAACAAAAACCAGAACAAACTATTAAAGAGCAATGCAGTTATATTAATAATGGAAGTACACATAAAACTATAGTGTAACTGAACTATTTATTATTACCAATAATCTAGTTCTTAGATATATCTACATTTTTATTGTACCCAAGTATTATACAGTTTCGTTCATATTTATCTTTTAGCTCCACAAAGAATTAGCATTTTAAAAGAAATGTATAACTTTAAACCCGTTCGACTCTGTATATTGTATAGGTGTAGGCCTAATAAAATCGGTTATCTAATCTAAATAAATATAGCCATAAGTTAATATGAATGATTTAAGCCGCACTTTTAATAATACAAAAAATATTTAACCGCATCTTCTAATACAATTTATAAGCATAAAGGGAAAATAACAAAAGACTTCAAACTGTAAAACGACGAACCTGCTTTTTTGTGAAGTAAAATTTACCCCTTGGTATAGTTGGTTTATGTGTACATGACATACGGTCGGTCGATGCATACATAAATGACCGAGATGAAAAATTTTAAAAGAACAGGTGCGGATATGTGTTTGTGATTATTTTCCCGCAAGATCACCTACATATGTACATATGAGTTTTACATGTCTTATGTAATTCCAATTAAAATCTAATTAATCGGTACATTTTTTTTTACTATTAAACGGTTATCAAGTTGGTTATTTATACAAATTTTACAGTTTCATATAAAACTAAAGAAGTTTACAAAGTGTATAAACAAAACACTCAATCACCTATCTAACGGTCGGTAATCGCGTTATACCAAGATGAATTATTTCAGACACGAAAATCTTAGACATATTAGTGTGTTTACACACACAAGCTACAGGGTTATTAATTACGGCACGCATAATAGTTGGATAATAATTATTTGTAAGGTTACATGTATAGCTTTTAAATCTTTATCTATAGACAAAACAAAATGGTGGAAGTATAAATATTACATACACTCAAAGATACCTAAATAATTACATATTTATGCTTATGTTGCTGTTTTGTAGAGGCAGCATACTTACATAAACAATTTTTTAAAAGGTTCGCGCATAGTTTACTAACGACAAGTGTGTATAGGTGAGAGATTAACTTTAACTTAAGTCATTCTTTTATGTATACAAAGCGCATAAAATATACAAAGAAATTGTATACATACACATATATGTGGGAAGAATTGACTTTGTATAGAAAGGAATTTATTTTTTGTTTGTATATAGCTACATACCTAAAGTTACTTTGTTGTAATTATAATCCAGTGTCACTATGCGTACAGTTTTTACATCAAACACGAAATTTAAAACACTAGATGCACTTTGCGCGGGCCAAATATATAAAACTATAACACAGTAACTATAACACTTTAATAATAAAACACTTTAATAATATTTTTTTATTTATAAAAATCACTTTGTATGTTTTTGTCGTTAATTTAATTTAAGGTCGCCTGAACATAATACGCGATCAACGATCTGATCTGAATATAAAATTTTATTCGACGACCACAAAACTCTTAATAACTTTTGAAAGAATAATTTCTTTTTTTTTGGTCGATGTTAAAATAATCAAGACACAACTTCACAAAAACTAAATAATAACTTTACAATAGAACCGAACACGCGATCAAATTAAATAAATAAAAAAACTAAAAAACTATTTTTTTCTTCATTTTATTTATGTTTTGGCTGTATGTAATAAAAAACTTTGTTCGACTGAATTCGTTGAATATAGACTGTATAGTAAAAACGCGGTGTATCGTTGAATATGATTGTGTGTTCGGCGGTTTTTTTTAAGTCTTGCGTTGTGTTTATACGGTGTACACAAACAACTATAATATAGAGAGAGTGTTTGCAGCGAAACTTTAAAGTGAATGCTATTTTGTGTCTTTTTTTACCTTCGCTCTTTTATATGTATGGTTTATACAGTGGATTTGGTTTATAGCGTGGTGTTGATTATGATTGTGCATTGGAGAATGCGTTGATCAGTCGAGGGATAATATTAGTGCATTTTATTTATTTTAGTAACATTTATTCGACTGCACTTATTTTTAAATTGGAATTACAAAGTGTAATTTGTTTTTAGTTTGGTCTCACGATATATTTAATTTTTTTTTTTATAAATACAATTTTATAGTTAGATATTTGAAGTATCATGAAAACGAGATTTGCACTAGACTTTTAGAAAACAGCAAGAACTATAGCAGAACGACTGTTCGAAATACTAAAGTTTTTCGTCTATGGTTCATGATTTTCCTAAATATCAATTTAATATTTTCTTCTCAACAGAAAGCAATCAGCAGAAGTGAAACTGAAATCAACGAGAAACCGCATAAGAAATAGGAAATAAAAAAATCGAGAAGTTGAAGATTCCCTAATTTTTCTAGTGGTATATACTGGATACTGACGGCATATGTTCAAACCTAGTGTCCATTATTTCATGTGGTTGTAAAAATTCAAAATATTGGAGAAAAGTTACTATTTTATACAGAGCAGTGGAAATTGTAATATGCAAAGTAATTCCAGAAGTTATGACAAGTATATCCAAATTATAAAACCCTCTGAATTTGACCATGAAATCCTACACTGAAAAAAATATCGTAGTTGAAATTGAATAATCAATTTCGTTGAATTTTGAATCTCAACCTATACTAAAAAATAAGACTTTTAACGTGATTCAAACGGGAGGGATGTATATTTAAACAATTCAAACGTGATGGTTAATCAAACAGTATTAAACAAATTAAATGATATTAATGGAATTTTGGAGAAATAAAAAGAAATGTTCGACAATAAACCGAGTAAAATTAATGGATTTGAGGCACGAATTAACATAAAGAGAAATACTACACCTGTATTTATAAAAGCCAGACCTATTCCATTTGCGATCAAAAATTTAGTTGAAGAGGAATTTAGGAAAATTGTTGAAGACGGTATTCTAGAAAAAGTCAATGCAAGCGAATAGGCAACACCTATAGTTTCGGTTCAAAAAGCGAAAAATCGAGTGCGTATTTGTGGGGTTTATAAGGTAACAGTTAGACGGGTTATTTGCAAATATTGCCGGAGGAAAAAAATTTACGAAAGTTGATTTAGCACAAGCTTATTTGCAACTGCAAGTGCATGAGCAAGATCGAAATTTGTTGACGTTAAATACACAATAAGGATTATATCGTCCAACAAGATTAATGTATGGAATCTCTTCCGCACCAGCTATTTGGCAGCGTCACATGATACATCGGTTAGCAGACCTCCCTGGAGCAAATTTTTTCTTAGACGACATAAAAATTACTGGCCTTGATGATAAAACACATTTAGGAAGAATCGAAGAAGTACTATTGAGGCTGCATCAATACAACATGAAAGTGAATAAAACAAAATGCGATTTTTTTGCGGATAAAATTGAGTATTGCGGCTATATAATCGATCGTCATGGAATACATAAAACTACTGATAAAGTTGAAGCAATGACCAACATGCCTGAGCCAAAAGATAAAGATCAAGTTCGAGCATTTGTTGGATTAGTAAATTATTATGGTCGTTTTTTACCAAATTTAAGTACTATATTGCATCCCATAAATAACATATTGAAAAAAGATGTTAAATTTGATTGGGATATTGAATGTCAGAAACCATTTGAATACGTAAAGGACTTAATTAAATCGGAACAAATACTTTGTCATTACGATAGTAAACTACCAATATTAATGGCAACAGACGCATTTCTTAAGCCAAGTTTGAAGACGGGAGTGAGAGACCAATACAATACGCGAGTCAAACCTTAACGGGAACTCAGCAAAAGTACACACATTTAGACAAGGAATGTTATGTAGTTATATTTGGAATTAAAAAATTTTATCAATATCTATGTATATGGGAGATCATTTATCTTAATAATAGATTACTGCATTACAGCACATATTCTCACCAAAGAAGGGAATACCTACATTAACAGCTACTAGATTACAACATTATGCAATTTTTTTAAATTCATTCGATTACACAATACAATTAAAAACTACGAAACAAAATGCAAATGCAGATTGTATATTCAGACTACCACTACCTCACACAAGTGATTACAAAATCGATGTACTACAAATTGATCTAATAGAGAATCTACCTGTTACAGTTCAACAGTTGGCACATCACACTAAAAATGATAAAGGAATTTGGAATTTAGTCGAAGGACTTAAAAATGGGATGAATATAGGGCCAGAAGACAGATTTCAAATTTATCAAAAGGAATTCTCATTACAAAATGGTTGTATTTTACAAGGAATCCGAGTTTATACTCCACCAAATTTACGAAATTCAATTTTACAAGAATTACATTCGGGACATTTTGGAATAAACAGGATGAAATCGTTAGCTCGACTGTATGCCAAGAATCGCGACCGTTACCAATAAAAGTACCTACACATAAATGGGAAAATGCTTCGAAACCTTTCAAAAAAGTCCACTTTGATTTTGCTGGGCCTTTCCTGGGTAAATATTTATTTTTTATAGTAGATTCTTATTCTAAGTGGATTGAAGTTAAAATCACAAAGAATATAACAACTGAAACGACTATGAAATGTTTACGAGAATTTTTTGCAACATTTGGAATACCTGATATTTTAGTTTCTGATCATGGAACTCAATTTACCGCAGCATATTTTCGGGATGGGAGCACCATACCACCCATCTACAAATGGTCAAGCAGAACGGTATGTTCGAACAATCAAAAATAAATTGAAAATGATAAACCACGATGATGATTTACATACAAGTTTACAAAAAATCCTCCTAGCTTATTATAGGAAACAATACATCCAGTCACGAATAAATATCCTTCAATGCTAGTTTTTGGAAGGCAAATAAAATCAAGGTTAGATTTAACATTACCTTCTCACTCTATAACTTTTAATGATAGTCAGAAACAACCTACCGATACATTGAAAAAAAAAATTGAGATTCAAGATAGAGTAGCAATTAGAGATTACATGGCAAAGAATAAATGGAAATTTGGAAACGTAGTAGAATAATTAGGCCATATTCACTATTTAGTAAAACTAGATGATTTACGAATTTGGAAGCGCCATGTGGACCAAATGAGGAAAGTAAATAGTAATGTTGGAAATCCAAAGGGGCTAATTAAAAATACTAGTAACCCATCTCAACCTATGATAGATTAAATTTTGAGGGAGGAGAAATTGTACCTAATGACTTTTCAAAATTAATACCAAATAGAAATAATTCAAATGAAATCTTATCACAAAATGATAATACTGAAGATGTCAATACACACTCAAATATTTTTGATACTGGTACAAATCCAAATCATTAAGATACTAACATAGTTTTAAGAAGATCAGATAGAATAACAAAGAAACCTGATCGATTTATTGAAAATTATTAGTACAAAATAATTGGTTCGTATCTGTTTATTTTTTTTTGTTATTTTATTGTAATTTTGAATTCATCTATGAAGTATACAATTACAAAGTAAGAGGAGAGATGTTATAATATTGTTAAGTTACATAACATAGGGTTAAATAAATGTACAGTAGGCAACAACTTTTGAAATACACATCGTGCAATTACAAATAAATTCATTCGTTTATTAACCGCTATTATGCTTACACGAATGCGATACATAAATAAATGTAATTAAAATATATACTAAAAATGTGTTTCTTTTACGACGATTCGGGAAGTTAAATTTACATCATTAAAGTGCATGCCACATACAAATGAGAAACCGGACAATTCGGTCGGATACTCGGTTTACATCGCCATATCAAAAGAATTGTCGGACCTCAAAATGACGTCACCACCCAAACAAAACTAAAATTTGACAATTCCTCAATTTCAATTTATTAATTTAATAAAGGCTGATGCGTCCGAAAGAACTAAAATTAACGTTGTATTCCGCGTTATATTTTTATTAATTACCGGAGAAAACGACATGGAGAATTTTACTATAGTGAAATTAATTCAGCAGTATCCGGAGAAGTATATAAATTATTTTCGAATGCCGAAGTAACATTTCGATTATATATATTCTGAGGTAAGCTTATTGTCCTAGCAAAAAATATACAGAAGAATCCCATATCAAAGATTTTATAAAGAATATATCTAACTAATTTTATTTTATTTAGATTTTTGGCTACTGGCTGCAGTTTCACCGATCTAGCGTTGAGGTTCTTAATGAGAAGATCTACAATTGCAAAATATATTTATCAAACCATTAGAGGCATTATTAAATGCCTAATGCCTGTTACACTACCAAAACCAACAACTGAACATTGGACCTGTATAGCTAATGATTTTCTCGTTAGATAGAATTTTCCCAACTGTTTAAGAGCCGTTGATGGCAAGCATATAGATTGTTTTGCTCCAAATAATTCTGGTAGCCTAAATTTTAATTATAAAAAGAGATTTTCTACAGTGCTAATGACAATCGTTGACGCCGACTACAAATTTATCAGTGTAGATATAGGTGCATATGGTTCGAATTGCGATTCAGCCATATTTAAGAACTCGGTTAAATGCGCCAGAGAAACTTAGTATTCCAAATGATAGCTGTTTACCAAATACAAACATAAAGGTGCCTTAAAGTTTGCTAGGAGATGAAGCGTTTGGTTTGAAACCTTCATTTTTAACTCCGTATTCTGGAAAAAATTTGCCTCAAATTCGTCGGTTATTTAACTATAGGTAAGTCGTAAAATATTTATGACAATTTCTTTTTCACATACGAGTATATTTTATTTTAATTTATTTATAGATTATCACGAGCAAGACGAATTGTCGAAAATGCATTCGGCATTTTATCCAGTAAATGGAGAATCCTCTTTAAGCGACTGGAGGTGAAACAATAAACAACTATGATTGAAATTATCATGGCTTGTGTCATTTTACACAATGTTGTAAAGACAGATGTAAATGCTTTGGAGAAAGTTAACATTGTTTCACATTCCACCGAAGATTGTTCAACTACTACTAATACGTGCACGATTGCTGCTTCGCGTGGATATGCAGTATGATATGATTTAAATAAAAAAACTAAAATTTTCATTATTATAAATAAAATAATTTAATTCATTTTAATTATTTCATAATTAATTCATTTTAATTAAAATATTTAAAAATACCTATAACAAAAATAATTTATTTTTTTAATCCGAAAAACCAAGTGTATTCAGCACATTTATTCACAAATCGACTTCGTAATACTCCACTCCTTCCAGTGCACGCAAGCATTTTTTGTGTGGTTGTAATTTTTTAAATTCAGTTAAATGTGTAGATTGACGACCCAGCGAAATAAAAAATTGTTCTAGTGGTGGTGGCGATGGAGGTAGTCGAGGAGGATCAACATTTAATGAGCTTATAGCATCGAAGATTTTTCCCTTATGTCCTTTTTCCTGCGTCGAGTTTAGGTAGTTGCTTATTGTGCTGAAATATATTTTAATGTAATTTTTGAAATTTAAATTTGTCAACGATAGACAAAATAATATTTAAGTACTCGAAATTTGATTAAATGTGCTGATTTATTGATGATTACCTCGGAATTCTAGTCAACTCACTAATAAATTGTAAACTTTTGTAGTGTTTCCATTTTATATCTGGTACGCTACCATGTCCGCTTTTTAAATATGCGTGAAAAAGAATCTCTTAAAGTACTCCATTTTTTTGGCAATCATACACTAAAATTCACATACAAAATTTAGATAAAAAATATTATTTAGTATTACATTTAAATATTTTACCGGATTTTCCCAAAACTTTAGAAATTTCTTCCCAACTTTCATTTTTCTTATTTTTATCTTTAAATTCACTCATTCTTTTATTGTAAAGGCAAGGATGTGCTTTTACCTCTATAATTAATTTTACCTCAAATTCTTCCTGAAATATATTTTTGTTAATGTTAATTAATTTATATAAATAAATTTTAGTAAAATTTTGATACAAATATAATGTTCTTATCGTATTCATTTTAAATTATTATTATAACAGAAAACGGCATTTATTTGAAACTGAAAAAAAAAGCAAAGCCGACAAAAAAATCTGGTGAGAAATGATGGGTTCGTAAAACAGCAAAATTGCGTTCTTTAGCCGACAAAAATTATACCATTCAAAATTTTGACGGACGGATTTTATTTTGACGGCCGGCAAAATATATCATTAGGTTTTTTTGAATGAAATTGTATTAATTTTACTAAAAATTTCCCTGAATGTAATAGTTACCATCAATTCCAACATTTTTTCCAACAATTATTATGTTGTAAATTGTCTCTTTTTGTCAAAAAATGTATTTGACGGTTTCAAATGCAGGTTTGCTGTTTGTGCATGGGGCATCGCCTTAACGTTAACAGCTTTCTTGATCATATTAATAAAATGCATCAAGCGGTCACTTTAAGTTTATACAAAGAAGGAATGCAAGCAACTATTTCTTTGCGTCAAAACAATGAAAGTAAATCTCAAAGCAATGTCGACATTAATTCAATATCAGACGAAAAAGTTTGTGAAAATTTAATTTTTCCAACTGATTCATTAGCTGCTAGATTCACATATTTGCTTCATAATAATTAAAATTTTACTTGAAAAAACATCAAGGATATTCAGAAACGAATTGTTGATACTTTCTTTTAACCGGCAATACCTAATTTAAAAAAATATGTATATAGATACTAGAATGGATAATGTCAAAATTAAGAACGATTTAGGGATTGCAAAACAGATCATTTGCTACACATGTGGTTAAAACAAAATAATTTACTGCAAGAATCAGTTCAATTTTTAATAAATGATTCAGTGGGTGTATCAATGCAAAGTGGTGAGGCTATATATGATGAGCAGTGTACGATAGGCGTTTTGCTTCCTCTTAAGAGGAAAGGTTACCGAAAACTGACAAAAATGTTAAACGAAGAAAAACGTCTTGGCACACGATTGAAGACAAATAAACCGGACCTCTGCAAAGGTTACGGAAAACTGACAAAAATGTTAAACGAAGAAAAACGTGCTTGGCACACGATTGAAGACAAATAAACCGGACCAATTAGGGTCATGGCTAAAAATACTCTACGTGTAAACCAGAAAAAATAATTGATGACCAGAAAGCAAGAGGATTTAAGGAAACTAAAGGCAAAATATCTCTCAACATGTTTATGTTGACATTCGATACTGATGAAGATATCGAAAAAATTTATCAAATTAAGCACATTTTGGGATGCAAAGTGGTTATTCAGCCTCTAAGAAGATCTAAGCTTTTACCACAATGTAAACAATGCCAAGCCAATGGATATAAACAAATATATTGCAACAGGGAACCCATGTGTGTCAAATGTTTAGGTAAACATCACACCTAAGATTGTGTAAAATCCCAAAATGTTCAACCTAAATGCGTTCACTGTGGAGAAAACCATCCGGCTACCTACGGGGGATGTAGCGTTGCAATTGAACTGCAAAACATCAAAACTAAGAATGTGATTGCTAAAAATTCAAGTTTGCTCAGGAAGAAAGCGGTTAAGATGAACCGACCCGAGCTAAATCTTAGACTGTCGGGAACGACATAAGGACAATTTGGTAAAATGACTTATGCTCAAGTAATGATGAGCAACGGAAATCAAGCAAAAACTGCTGAAAATGACGATATAAGTCAAACATTTAAATTAATTTTAAGCAGACTAAATACGTTTGATGAGCGATTACAGAAACTAGAATACAGCACTAAGGGAGCCATCCCTAAACAGAAAAATGGCAACAGAACTGCAAGTTCACAACAGACATTCAAACACACTTCACTAGACAATCAATTATTAAATTTAAAAATTATCAAATATATCACACTATTCACCCTGGAAACACTGCTAAAGAGGTAGTGCTGTTATAATTAGAAATAGTATTCATCACTATGAGGAGTTAAAATATGAAACAGAAGAAATACAAGCAACTGCTGTTATTGTCAAAACCAAAAGTACTTCTTATTGTATTGCTAATCTCGAGTTCCTCAGTAAATTAGGAAAACAACTTCTACTTGGAGGAGACTTTAATGCAAAACAATATCCACTGGTGATCCAGATTAACAACGACTAAGGGTAATGAACTCCTAAAAGCTATCAGGAAATGCAGTTGTAAAGCCCTTTCGGCTGGAAAACCAACCTACTGGCCAACTGATCCAAACAAAGTACCAGATCTGATTGATTTCTTTATAATAAAGAACATATCTGTAAATTATGTACAAGTAGATGAAAGACATGACTTAAACTCTGATCATTCACCAATACTTCTAACGTTAAGTGAAAATTCAGTCAGCAAGAAAGAAACCCTTTCCTAGTAAATAATCACATTAATTGGGCAAGCTTATGACTATCGCTAGAAGAAAAAATTTAATTAATGGTTCCATCAAAGACTGAAGAACAATCAGACAGAGATGTTCTCAAATTTGTAAACGATAAACAGCAATCATCTTAAGAAAATACTCCTGAAATGTAAACGAAAATCAAGATAAACAACGACCCCATGGAAATTAGGGAACACCTCGCAGAAAAAAGAAGAGCGAGAAGAGTATGGCAACAAACAAGAGCCGCCTCAAGATAAAACTCATTTGAACAATCTCACTCTTTAATTAAGCAGAGAGATCAAAAAAATGAAAGTTAAATCAATCAGCAACTATTTAAGAAAATTAAGTAATGATAACAGTACTGATTATTCACTTTGGAAAGCAACCAAAATAATTGAAAAAAAGACTTATCATGCAGAATCCCCTAATAAGAATAGCAGATGAGAAATGGGCTAGAAATAATGAAGACAAAGCTCGAGAATTTGCCGAACACCTCGAAAAAATATTCCAGCCACATGAAGACCAAACGTTGGAAGCCAAGATAATGACTGAACAAGATGTGCAAGAAAGTAAAGAAATCCTACCGACAACACCAAAAGAAGCCATGCATGAGATAAAAGCTAATATGAATACAAAAACGCTCCTGGGTACGATCCAAGGAAAGCTCTGGTGAAGCTCACCAATCTAATAACTGCAGCATTTATAATCAAATGTGTACCAAGCTTATGGAAAATTGCAGAAGTAATTAAGATCCCAAAATCTGGAAACCACCACACATAACATCATCTTAAAGGCCAATTTCGCTATTGCCAGTCATGTCCAAACTCTTTGAGAAGCTTCTGGTAAAAAGATTAAAACCGATAATCGAGAGTAAAAACTTGATCCTAAATCATCAGTTCGGTTTTCGCACCCATCACTCAACAATTGATCAAGTACACAGAATAACCAGTATAACTGAGAAAGCATTAGAGGAGAAAAAAGTCTGTTCAACAGTATTTCTAGACGTTGCACAAGCGTTTGACATAGTGTGGCATGAAGATCTTAACCACAAGTTAAAAAATCTTCTACCAAGGCAATTTGCTAAGATACTGCGGAATCTTACTTGAAAGATAGGTTCTTCAGGATTAAGTTAGATGATACATTTTCTGAATTGAAAGAAATCAGTGCAGGAGTTCCATAGGGCTTTGTATTAGGGCCGATTTTATACCTACTATACACTAATGATATTCCAACATTAGAAAACAATACCGTGGCGACTTTTGCAGACGACACGGCGATCTTAGCTGTTGGAAAAAGCAACGAAGAATCAACACAGAAGTTAAAATCAGCTGTAACTCAAATATATAAATGGACAAAAAGATAGAGAATAAAACTAAATGAAGCTAAATTAGTTCACATCAACTTTACAAACAGACGATTTTACGATTACCATAAATCGGGAAATAATAACGCATGCGAACACAGCTAAGTATTTTGGCATGACCCAGGATGTTAAACTATGATGGAAAGCACACGTTAAGAAGAAAAGTGAACAATTAAGACTTAAATAAAGAAAAATGTATTGGCTGATGGGAAGGAACTCTTCTTTATCAACATGCAACAAACTTTATGAGTAAATATTAAAACCGATTTGGACTTATGGTATTCAGCTTTGGGGTTGTACCAAACATAGCAACATAAATATCATGCAAAGATTTCAGAATATGGTGTTAAGGAACATTGTTGATGCTTTCAAGAACAATGACCTTCATAAGGACCTTAAAATGAACCTTATCTTAAACGAAATCTGGAAAAAGCACGGAGACATGAAAAAAGGATCCGCCCATGTGAACATTGAGGCAACTCAGCTTCTAAGCATCACGAATTTAGTACGCAGACTTAAAAGGATCAAACCTTTTGAGCTAGTGTGTTTATCAGCTTAAACAGCATTGTGCTGATCTAAAATCAACTACAAAGACGTGGTTTACTTCAATTTACCTGACACTATGGAACGCCAATGGGAAGAAGCCATAGATTAATTTAAGTTAGTTAGTAAATTAAGTCAGAAACAAATTTCTCATTAATCCAGGAGACTAGATTGTAATTATATTAAATAAATAAATAAAATTTATTTTAAATAAAAAAAATAAAAATAAAAAAAGGTCGAATAGTGGACCAGTGGATTATGAGAATTTGGTTTTATTCTCTCATCGGCCGAATGTCGAAAGGCCGAAAGGGTTGAAAGGCCAAATATCGAAAAGCTAAATTCTGAAAGGCCGAATGTGTCGAAAGGCCGAATTAGACGAAAGGTCGAATTTCGAAAGGCCGAATGTGTCGAAATTGATTTTAATTTTTCATCTTTTTATGGGGTTGATAACATATTCCCGAAAAAAAAATCCAGAAACAAAAAAATTCAGAAAATCAAAAATCCAGAAAACTAATATTGAGAAACACAATTATCAAAGTGCGACCCAAGTTAAAGGTAAAATTTATAAAATGTCTTTAAAATATGAGTTTTTCCGTAAAGTTCTTAATATTTATGGTAATGGAAATTGTTTTAGGTATCAACCTACGATTTAATGCTTCGTTAATGCTTCGTCAACCTTGCAGACACAGATCAAAGGAATTGTATCGCTCGTATCGCTTCTTCTGATAGATGTACCACAAATGTTTCAAGTGATAACAAAAGTCTAAAAATGCCTATAAAATTTAAATTTTTCATTTATTTCAAACAAAATAATTTTTCCGGATTGCCTTCCTGATAATTTCTAGATTTAAAATTTCTGGATTTTTTTTTTCAGGCAAATGTAGTGATCCCCTTTTTATGAATGAAAATTTTCAAAATTTATATTTTTATGAAAACTAAAATTTATATATTTATCAAAATTTTTGTATAAAAATGTTTAATTGTAAATCCCCTTAAAAATTAAAATCTTCTTACGTTTTTTTTGTCATATAATTGAAAATTAATTAATTATATGAAAAAAAGGAAACACAAATAAAATTTGTTTCCGTTAAAATTTGATCACATTAATATGATACATACACAGGATTTTTTAGCACGTATTTTCAATATAATTAAATCATTTTCATTAAGAAATAAAATTAATGATTTTTAATATTGATTTGAATCGCTTAAGTGAAGGAAAATTTAATGAAAATTCAGAATTTCGACCCAATGGGCCTTTTGACTCAATCGGTCTTTGGTCCCAATCAGCCTTTCCACACGTTCGGCCATTCGACCCATTCGGCCTTTGGACCCATCGGCCTCTAGACATTCCGCCTTTCAACACTTTCGGCCTTTCGACCTAATCGGCCATTACATATTTGGCTTTCGACACATTCGACCAAACGACATTCGGCCTTTCGATATTCGGCATTCCGCCCCATTCAGCATTTTGGCGTTCGGCCTTTCGACATTCGGCTTTCCGACAGTCGGCTTTTAAATATCGAACGGTGGTGCGGAGTACACTGCAAATTTCTAATGAAAAGAAATTTTATTACAAATTTGAAATAAAAGATTTTTAAAAATTAATACAAGTAAACTATGAACTACTGAATTGTATGACAAGTTTTAGTATGACTTATAATTTTTACTGATGATTTTTATACTGAATAAATATTTTCCCCAGTGGAATTACAACAAAAGACTATTGCAGTTGAGTGCAATTCCAAAAAATAATTTTGTAGAAATTTTATTAAATGAACGATTCGTATGGATTAGGGTTTTTTAACTAGGTAATTTAGAGGCCTATTTCATATGCTAGCCAAACCATTATCATCATTGTTGGTAATGGCCAATATTGGCCCTTGAGTGTTGAGTATGGTTTCAAAAAAAAAAAATTTTGTAGAACTATTATAATTCATATAAGACACCTCATTACAATAAATACACTTAATTTAGTACACATAAAATAATCAGATACAAGTTACAATGAGGCGCTAGTCCATGTACATAGACTAGCCCCTCTTGCAAAAATGTATGCGAAGGCGATGTACAAAACACATTCTATAAATTCGGGCCTTAAATATCACGTACGAAATTAAAAACACATAATAATAAATAACACGGATTACCAATGAGGATTGAACCTATTATTTCAATTTTAGTATGCTGAGAAACTACTATACAGACTAAAGAGTTGACCTTATGTAGCAAAGCGACAAGATGTTGACCTTATGTAGTATAGAGACAACGGTTAAAGAAAATGTTGGATTTTTTTGTACTAAACATTCCTGGTGATGAAATTGGGTAAAAGAAGTTTTTGTATCTGATAATTGTACGTGTTATAAATCAGGTGTAATTATAATAGTTCTACAAAATTGTATTTTGAAATCCCACTCAACTTTAAAAGAGCAAATATCAGCCATTGGGAACAATGATGACAAATGTTTGGGCTATCACATGGAATAAATCTTTAAATTATTTAGTTAAAAAACTCTCATCCATACGAATCGTTCGTTTAATAAAAGTTCTACAAAATTATATTTTGAAATCGCACAACACTCAAGGCCAATAATGGCCATTGCCAACAATGATGACAAAGGTTTGGATAGCACATGGAATAGGCCTCTAAATTACTTAGTTAAAAAACCCTAATCCGTACGAATCATTCGATTACTAATAGTTTTACAAAATTGTGTTTTGAAACTGCACTCAACACTAAAAGAGGCTAATACCGGCCATTGCCAACAATGATGACAAAGGTTTGGCTAGCACATGGAATAGGCCTCTAAATTACTTAGTTAAAAAACCCTAATCGATATGAATCTTTCGTTTAATAAAAGTTCTACAAAATTATATTTTGAAATAGCACTCAACACTCAAGGCCAATATTGGCCATTGCCAACATTGGTTTGGCTAGCACATAGAATAGGCCTACGAATACGAATCTTTCTTTTAATAAATGTTTTACAAAATTAGCACATTTAAAAGGCCTCTAAATTACATAATTAAGAATTTCTAATCCATATGAATCAGTCGTTTAATAAAAGTTGTAAGGAACAAGGCACACATTGGCTTTGATTTAATTAAAGCTTAATTTTTAAAAATACTTTTTTAAATACTACTCAATTCTTTGAAGTAGCACTCAATTTTCCTATATGAATTGGTTTTTGCAGTGTAATACTATGGAAAGTCTCGAAACTTTACACTCGTGGTTGCACCTCGCTAATAACATACTGTTGCTTAGCTTTACTAGAACAATAAAGAATTTATAAACTTCATCTTCATTATCTAGCTTTCATTGTCAGACTCTTCATCTGACTAGCCGAGAGAACTTTGCTTCCTAGAATTATTTAAGATATCTAATGTAATATTTTTATAAACATGGATAAGTATATATATATATATATATATATATATATATATATATATATATATATATATATATATATATATATATATATATATATAGAATATATATATATATATATATATATATATAGAATATATATATATATATATATATATATATATATATATATATATATATATATATATATATATATCTATATAGATATATATATATATATATATATATATATATATATATATATATATATATATATATATATATATATATATATATATATATATATATATATATATATATATAGAATATATATATATATATATATATATATATATATATATATATATATATATATATATATATATATATATATATATATATAAATTAATTTAAAATATCCGACAAATCATAATGATACATAAGCCAAGATACATTTGTGACGTGAAAGTTAGCCAATGAATTGAAAACACAATCTTGTCAAATGATCTCGTTTTAAATGATTTAAAAATTACCAACTTCGAAATATGAAATTATCAGAAAATTATAATAAAAGCCGCATAGTAGTATAGTTATCATTTATTAAACTACTAATTTTAAAAGCATACAAAATATTTTTATAAAATTTCACCGTCTCTTGAAACACGAGTGGGGCCTCAAAGTAATTTTTTATTTGAAATTTCACATCAGTAGAACAATCTTGAATTTTAATTTCTTTAAAAATTGTTCTATATTTAAATATTGGCAGATTATAGGTTTCATATTTTTTTCAAATAATTAAAAAGTTTATGTTTTGATTTTTAATTCGAAATGAATCTATAAAGAATTTTGAAATCGTTTTATTATGTTGTATATTAGGTAATGACAGTTCTATTAAACTATGTATTGGTTTCGTAATGTACTCTAATACTAACTCTTGGATTTCAAAAACTGCTTCAAGCGAAAATTCTGGGTGCTCATGTTATTTTGCAAAAAAATTGAGTAACTGAAGTTTTAAAATCAGAATTTTGAGAATCAACAACTTGCTGTGGAAAGGGCTCACTATTAAAACTTGATTTTAGTTGATTGCCAAAATTTATTGATGGACTTGGGGAACCATTTTCTATTGAATTATCTCTCAAATTGGTGGAGTCTAACTAATGCTTTTTTAAATATTTTTTATGGGAATGAATATTTTAAAATTTTGGTCTATAGTTGAATCGACAATTATTGAGATTTTCACAAGGATTTTCATAAACTATTGTACTTTCATGTGTTGAATTAACTGCATGCATAATACTCTAGAAACACACATGCTGATCTTAAGATCAAATTTGGTTTTAGTTTAAAATGTCTATAGATGTAATTATAAGAAGTATGAAACCTTTTGCAAGTTAGTTAGCTTCAATTCCATCCAGATGCTAAACTGCTCTTTTATCTTTCAGATTTTCGTGGATGTGAACTGTTTCCAAATTAGTATGAATCCATAGAGTTAGAAACTAAATATTAGTTGTAGCAGTACAAAATCACCGGCAAAACAAAATAAGTGAATTAGTTTGTAGAGACGATTTGATGCAGTTTTATGATAATTTATTTAATCCTGATAAACATTGGGTGAGTCTCAAAAGTATTTCTCAAAACAAATATTTAAAAAAGGCAATAGGAAAATGAAAGCCTGATAGTTTATGCTAAAAAAAGGAAACATTCATTTAAAAACCTAGAAATACGCGAAAAACATCTAACAAAACTGTAAATTGTATAATTACCATAAATTCCATAATAAATTATACAAATTCTAAAAAATTTACTGTATCGACAAATTTCATAATTTTTATAATCATATTCGGTGAATGCTTTAAATTTGATAAATTCTATAATTTCTTTGAATTTATATTTAAAAAATTCTAAAAATTCTATATCCTTATTCTAATAACTATAAATTCAATAAATGCTATGCATTCTCAAATGTTACCAATTCTTAGTCCTGAGAAATTCCACAATAAATTCCCGAAATTTTACAAATTTTACTTCTGATACAAATTTTATAATCTCTATAACTAAATTTATCGAATTTAAAGTTGTTATAGGCTTTAGATAATTTAAAGAATTACCTGAATTTTTATAACTTGTAGAATTTGAAGAATTTACAGATTATATAGAATTGATAAACGAAAGAATTTTTAGATATTAAATAAATTGTATAAATTTATAAATTCTCATTAACATTTTTAAATCCTACATTATCTAAAAATTATATAAATTCTGTAAATTGTACAAATTCTATCAAATCTAAAACACGGTGAGTTTCTTAAACTTTATAAATTTTGTAAAGTATGATTATTCCAACCAATCCTGTTAATTTAATAATTCTTATAAACCCTTAGAATTCCAAAAATTTTATAAATTTAAAAAATTCGATTAATCTTATAAACATTAAGAGTTTTGTAAACTTAATAAATCCTTTAAATTCTATAAATTTTATAATGCCCATCAATTTTGTAAATTTTTTCAATTCTATGAATTCAATTAAGTCCTAAAATTCAATATGTTCCCTAAATTAAACGAATCTTATAAATTCTGTTGTTATTATAATTTCTGTAAATTCGAGAAATTCTGCAAATATAAAAAATACAACAAGTTTGAGAAATATTAAAAATTAGAACATTAAACACTATAAATTGTATAAATTTTATGAATTTTATAAATTATATTAAAAATAAATTCTACAGATCTTACAAATTCTATGAGATCCATAAATTATTTCAAGTAAGTCAGTTCTAAATATTCGACAAAATCAGATTTGACTTTTTTTTAAAATTTCATAGAATTCTACAAATTTTAAAAATTCAGTAAACTTGATAAATTCTATAAATTTTAATATTTCCGTTAAACCTTTAATTTTTATAAATTTTATTCTATAAATTCTATAAATCCGATAAAATCTATAAATTCTATTAATTCTTTAAATTCTATAATCACGATAAATTATTTAAATTTTATAAAATTTAATAAATCTTCGAACATTTTAAAATCAGTGAATTTTCAAATTCCGTCGATTCTACACATTTTTTAAACTCTAAAAATTTTAAAAATTCTAAAAACTTTATAAACAATTTTTATAAATTTTAGGAATTTTACAAATTCTATAAATTTTGTAAATGGTTTCATTTGACAGATTTTTAAAATTCTACAAATTCAAATTGTTTTAAGAAGAATTTGTACAAAAATTATAAACTTTCTAAAATCTTGAATTTTTCAAATTCATTAACTCGACGGTCGATCGATTCATTAACTTGACGGAACTCTACAAATTCCATAATTTCTATAAATTTTTAAATTTGTCCTAATCAGAACAAAAAATTATTTTAGAGGTTTCAGTGAACAATCAAGTTCTTATTAAAATTTTGAAATGTAATCCATTGTCTCCATCACTTAACAATGTTTTTTTTTATATTTCAAAAAGCTCCTTTTCTCCTCTACATATGTTTAAACCCTTGGAATGAGATTACATTAATTTTTAGACATTTTCATGCCTTTATACGCAAAAATCTGTATTTTCATAAAAACCTACTTCATCTACTCATGAGAAATGCATAACGAAAATAAAAATGTTACCAATTCTCAGTCCTGTGAAATTCTAAAATAAATTCTCGAAATTTATTAAAGTTTACCTCTCATACAAATTTTATAATTCAATTTATCGAATTTAAAGTAGTTAAAGGATTTGGAGAATTTTTAAAATTACCTGAATTTTTAGAATTTATAGAAGTTGTAGAATTTACAAATCTTATAAGATTTACACATAAAGAATTAAAAAAAATCAAAGAATTGCTAAAGTTTATAGAATTTGTAGATATTAAATAAATTGTATAAATTTATAAATTTTCATTAACATTTTTAAATCGTACATAATCTATAAATCCTACAAATTCTGTAAATTCTACAAATACTACCAAACCTAAAACACGGTGAGTTTCTTAAACTCTATAAATTCTGTAATGTATGATTATTCCAACAAATCCTGCTAATTTATTAAGTTTTATAAATTGTTAGAATTCTACAAATTTTATAAATTAAAAAAATTTGGTAAACCTTATAAACAATAAGTGTTCTATAAACTAAATAGATTTTTTCAATTCTATAAATTCTATATTCCCCATCAATTTTGTAAATTTTATAAATTCTATGAATTCAATTAAATCCTAAAATTCAGTAAGTTCTTTCAATTATACAAATCCCATAAATACTATGTTGTTATTATAATTTCTGTAAATTCATAAAATGCTGTAAATATGGTAAAAATCGAATTAATGCTAAAAACATTAAAAATTCTAATACTTAAATTCTATAAGTTGTAGAAATTTTACGAATTCTATAAATTCTATACATTTCACAAATACTATAAATTCTTGAAATAAATTATTTCATGTTTGTCAGTTCAAAAAATTCTACAAAATCGATTTGACTTATTTTAAAAATTCCATCGAATTCTATAAATTTTAATATTTCCGTTAAATCTTTAGTTTCTATAAATTGTTTTCTATAAATTCAATAAAATTTATAAATTCTATTAATCCTAAAAATTCTGTAATCACAATAAATTCTTTAAATTTTATAAATTTTATTTAGTCTTTGAAATTTTTAAATCTATAAATTTTATAAATAACATCGATTCTTAACATTTTTTAAACACTAACTAAATTCTACAAATTTGTAAAACTTTAGAAACAATTTAATAAGTTTTATGAATTTTAAAAATTCTCTAAATTTTGTAAATGGTTTTATTTAACCAAAAATAATTTTAAATTTAATTGTTTTACCGTTTTATTTAACCAAAAATAATTTTAAATTTAATTGTTTTACCGTTTTGGATTTATTTTCCCATAATGCACAAATAATTTTTAGAACCAATTTGCGTGCACAAATAATTTTGTTATACCATAAACGAACTATAATTTTTGATTGGAATGGAAAGCAAAATAATTAATTTAATAAAATTAAATTAAATATTTTCTAAAAGTTTATATTTGTATAATTTTTAAAGTTTTTATGTTACTTTGCATTAAAAATTAAGCATGCACAAATAATTTTGTTCCATCGCAAAAAATGGAAAGCGTCTATTTCGCTAAAAAAATATTATGAAAATTTTTAATGAATGTCAAAACGTACATATATTGATACATTGAAAGAAACACGTAGATATATGGCATTCCAAACCGTCAATGAAATTGAATATTCTAGACGGCAAGTCACGGAACGAAATAAAAAGTTTTCACGAAAACGAATAGTGCGAGGAATATTTAAATGAAAATAGATCCCAACAACCTAAGCAACAGCACTACTACAAAACGTATTTATTATGTGACAAGCAGTTAAGTTTTTTCTACAAATACTTATTTAAAGTACGATGCGGTTCAAAAAGATAAAACAAGACTGTTCTTATATTAATTTATGAAACTCGGTTAACAAACGTGGATAGAACCACCCACTTCAATAAATTAAATGTGTTACTACGAAATGTTTTGTTAACCTATTATTACAAGCAAGTACTTTATACTGTACTTTAACTTTATTTTGTGATCGTTTTTAAATAAACTATCATGAGACTAACGCTGAATTTTTAAGTCCACTTTAATAAACTGTTAATGTGTTGTTTAAGCTCTTTTATTTAAATCATTACAGTATACCTTCTTTTTATCCAGATAATTCAATTAACCGACTAATGGCAACTCTGCTTATTCCTAACTGGATAATTTAAATGCGGTAAATTTCCAAAATCATTTACAATCTTGACAATAGAAAAATTAAGTTTACTGTTTCAATAAAATCTTAGTTGTGGTGTGTTGCCTTGAGTCTGTAATTATTTATAGGTCAACCACCCGTTCATCCGTTGAACACTCTAACTTAAGTATAAATCCAAATAATTTGATTATAATAAAATAAAATATCAAATTTTACTGTTATTGCTTACTTCACAGATTCATGTATTTAATGGGCCACAATCATCTTAAATTTATGTGAATTTTTTATTTGCGAAATTTGATACGGACTTCCATCCACAATTAAGTTTTTGTGTTCGCGCATCTATAATTAAGAAATTTCGATATGAACAAAAAAAATTTTGAATCTTCATATTATGAATTTGTATTTAACATTGTTGCTAAATTGCTTTTTAAGTACTTCTAAAATTAAGAACTGTTTGGGATGCTACACGGTTTAAAATTCCATTCATCATTGCAACTTATGTATACACGTAAATGATTCACTAAATCGAGACAGTTCTCACAAGACACTGTGATTTAAATTATACAACAATTAAAGAAATTAAGTTTTGTTTGTATTTCTTATTGAATTTAAATTTTTTGTTGCAGACGAAGATAAAATAAAATATGTTGTCGATGTATAGGTATGTGGATGCTGAGAAAGAGAGTTTAAAAGTTTTCTTGACTTATTGCATACATTTATACGGTTTATCTTAACATATTTGCTGTGTAGTGGAATCGTATAATGGTAGTCGTTTTCATCTCACTTTTTATTGAAACTTGTTTCAATTTTTATGTATGTAAAGTTATGTTAGTGCATTCGTCATAAGTTTAAAAACATTTAAAAGTCATCGGACTGTTTTGTTGTATTCGATACATAACTAATACAAAATTATGCAATTCAGTGAAGTTGAAATAAAAATATTGATAAATTTTTAGCAAAGTTCACCAACCGATCAACATTTTGCTTTAGAAAATGTATTTTTAGTTTCCGGCTAAAACAAAAAACTACCAGTAGAAACAAAACTATAGATGTAATTCACAGTCGAAATGGTTCTAGAGCCAGATATAAACATTTTCTAAGCGCCAAGAGCCAGATATACAAATTCTCTCTTGTGGCGCTTGTAAGCATTCCAGACCTGTTTGAATATTGTTTTATCATTAATCGCGTTTCTAAACCTACCATGTATATTTTAATATCATTTTCCAATTTTTATGATATTGAGACTGCCGCAAAATGTAAAATGGAGGTTAAGTCGATTGTCTATTGTTTGTGATTAACCGAATAGTCAAAGTCTGATTTCACTGAAAGTCAAACATCACAGTTATTTAATACTGCTTCCGTTCGGTATTTCATGATGAGACATACAATATTTGTTTCACTCGACTGAACCAGTATTCATCTGTTCATCATAAGACCAAGCTGCTCAAGCAAATCTTTTGGAAATCATCTCTTTGCTAAATAACTTATAATTTCTTTATCAACGTATTTCGGAGCATTTTTAATAGCGGTATCACCAAGAGTTATGTTGGTTTTTAACTAAGGGTACTTACCACAATTATACATATATTGTTACATTACATCGGTATAGTTTAAGATTAGCTTTGATACCTATCTGGTTTATTGTTCTAATTAGCTATTACGTTAGTACAAAAAATTGAAACGTAAAGGTGAAGGGCATAAACCTGGCCAAAAATTGTGAAGATGTACTTCCTTGAATGGCATTAAGGGCAATATGTGATACATTCAACTACTTTAAAATACATTCGCTAATCACAAAAATTTATTTAACGAAATTCATGGATTATTGTTGTAAAATTGTCGGCATTGGCTATGCCAACGTGTGATGATGCATTTCACATTATTGCGTAGCACCTTCCGGATTGGCTTGTTGAAAACCACATCACAAATGTATACGATATCTTGAAGTACAAAATAAAATTAATTACCAAACGATAACTGAAAATATCGAGATGCAAGACGTTACTGAGACTAAATATTTTGCAATCAAGGCAAAGGCACCACATTCGAATCCAAAAGTATTGGATGCAGATACCCGTAACCTGCCTAAAGTGTGGCTAAAATTACTACCCGCGCAATTGCGAACTGTTTCTACGACTTTCCGTACATAAAAGAGGAAGCTTCGTGGCAGCAAACAAACTATGTTTCATATGCATGTTACAAAACCTTCAATCCATTAAAAAATGTCGTTCGCAGTTCAGACTTTGCACTAAGGTATGCATAAGATACAATCAAGTACTACTATTTTAAATATAGAAGCCGTTCCTAGTGCGTTAATATCGAAAAATAGAAATAGGAACAGTTTAGATGTTGAGCATGCTTTTACAATCTATACTAAAAATGTTGCGATTTATTAGATTCTGGAGCATAGGCTTTTTTTATTTCCAAGTCATTGCCGAGTAAAAACGCAAAGGTACTTGTAGTGTCAGGTGTCAGGTGGGCGTGAAGGTGTCACTCCTGGTACCGTCAATAAACTCTTCGGCAGAAACAATACAGGTTTTGCAAAAACTAACCAACAGTCTACCTTTTTGCAATATAAATGACGCTAAGTGGCTGATCCACATTACTATACATCTGCGTAGCAGACATGATAATACAACATGAAGCCATATTGATATTATAGAAAAAATTTTGGTTGTGCAATATTGGAAGTTTGGATGGATTTTATCGGACAAAGCAATTAAAAAATGAAAACAGCACTGCCCAATGAGTTTAAATTTTCCTATTGGCTTAAACGTCATCGAAACCCTCAAATCATTTTGGGAAATGGAAGAAATTCCTGCGTGTAATCCTTTTTCTAAAGAAGTTATCGGCTGCGAAGCTTATTGTAAAGCAAATTTTCAGCGACAGCTAAGTAGTAAATATGTAATAAAACTGCCCTTTAAAATTTCTTCTTAACCTTAAGAATTGCCAGAAAAAAAATTTCTTAATTTTGAATAAAATTTAATCCGCGATGCTGAATTAAGAGCTCAATACGTAAAAATCATACAAGGAAACATCACTTCAGGATATTTAATAGAGAGATTCCGAGCAGAGCGCGGAGCTATCAAGAAAATTGAAGATACAAATGGAATCTATATCAACGATTTGCTATTGATCGGTTCAACAATCCAATCTATTTTATGGAAAACGTTGATCAATTTTCGTTTTGCATTTACGGCCGATATTGAGAAAAATATACCGTTAAGTTTTGGTAAGTACCAAGATTTTCAGCGTATCCTATGGCGGGAAGATGTGAATGACTCTTTAAAGCTCTACAAATTAACTACTTCCACGTTTGGTATGGCCGGATCAGCATTCTTAGCGATTCGATAACTTCAACTGGCTGCATATGATTTTAAACAAGAATACTCTATCATCAGTAACGAAATTCTATGAAAATTTATATCGATGTTTATATATCTGGTGCCTATACTTTAGAGGAAGCAAAGTACCTGAAAGATTAATTAACCAACATATTTTCTCTAAACGGATTCAATGTGCGGAAGCGGAAATCCAGCGCTATTGAATTATTACAACAGTCGATAGATCGAGATACATCCATGATACCATTCGAAGAAGCTTCAAATACGCTACAACTAGCCTCAAGTGACTCCAACCAAGCAATCAGTAATATACAAGGCTTTCAAAATTTTTTAACCTCAGGGATTATTTTCGCCATCGATTGTGATGGCCAAATTACTATATCGAAAATTATAGCTAAGAAAAGTAGATTGAAACGATGAGCTGTATGATGATATCGCTTTTGTGTGGATTCGGCTTCAATCAGAACTTCCACAATTAGAGCACCTAAAAATAAAAAAACACTTCAACAAGAAAGAAATGCTGCTTCCACTTGCGGTTTAATTAATGAATAGAGACATATAGATTGCACCTATTATAATCAAAGTTACAGTAGGAAATAAGGAAAACTTTGTTCGATGATATGCGTGTGTAGCGATGGATAGATTCTACTATTGTTTTAGCTTGCACAGCAAATATGATCTCGGAAAATACAACGATTGCTACCAAGAAAATATTTCTCTTTAAATCAGATAGTAATCAATCAGACTACGCTTACAGGGGTATTTTATTATCGAAACTTATGACGGTACAACAATGGTGACTCAGACCAGAAAATGTTTGGCCAATCACCAAACAATAAGTTCTTATGACGACACAATTTGCGAGAAAATTCGTTCATCCACAATACCATTACTTTCCACAGGATTCTGTGATCGAACGTTGGATGGACAACATCGTAAAATAATTAGTGCTCATAAAAAAATATTTAAAAAATAAAATAATAAAAAGTGATTTACCGGTGTGGAAATTTTTTTTTTTTTCAAAACATGTGGTCTAATAATTAGTGATAATAATGAACAATAAGTCATTATATAGTGAATAGTGTTTAATATATAAGCCATTTATTAGTTATAATTTAATAGTGTAATGATAGTTTAGTACAGTTTTAAGTTTTTAAAATTTTTTTGTGATGCACAAAATATTTTTTTGAATTTTAAAATAATAGTGATGGTAGATAGTAATAATAAATTAGTGAACGGGATAATAACATCTCCGATAGTTTATTAGTTATTTAAGTTTTTGTGGTTTACACGTGATATAAAAAATAATGATACACACAAACTTTCCGTGATGTACAGTGATAAATATACCCATACACACAAACTATCGTGGCGTGTATCAGCGAAAAAATTAAAAACGTTCTCGAATTCTCTAATTCTAGAACAATAAACAATAAAACAAAAAAATAGAAAACAGTAAAAAATTCGATCATTCGATTTTTTGAAATGTGCTTTTTTTTTATGAATAGCGGTAATCGTTTTTACATAATTATTTTATATATTTTGATTTTATTGGTACGCAATACTATTGTATGCGTAATATAAACTATATACAGTACATTTAAGTGAATTATAATTCAATAAGCATTTTTGGTATTAAATTTTTATTTTTTTTTTATTTTTTTTTAAAAAAACGTGCTCGTAACGGTCATTATAACGGGAGAGTGTAGCAGCATAGCCTGCATAACTCTAAATAGTTTTAAGAAACAATTTTTATTTCAAATACTAAAAACCGGTAAAAGTGAATGTGATACAGTTATATATATTTTAAAATTGTTTAAAAGTGAAAAATATATTAAACAATAACATCGTGAATAAAGTGACTATAACCATCGTGGCAGGGGTCAACAGTGTAACGCCAACCGACGCTGTACAATCGGGCGCATCGGCAGCACTAAAAAGAGATCACACTGTTGATGAACCAATAGATACAACAAATAAAGTTTATGTTTTTGAAGATCAAACAACAACATCAACAATGAATAAAGACGATCAACCGAGTAACGCGACAATACAAAAGTGGGAGAAGGTACAATCATCAGAAAAATTGTACGATGTACCAACAAAAGCTGAACGTCGATCACGATCACGACTATCTCTAGCCGGGGACACCTTAGAGATGGAAATGATCAAATTGGTCACTGAAAACAATAAATTAAAACAACAAATAAGCAATATTGAATCACAATTCCAAACACAAATGGAACAAATGAAATTGGAGATGCAAAAACTACAACAACAAAAAAAAACAACCTTTACCTGAGAAAGAGTTGACGGTGGACAGCATCGAAATCACCAATCGTTTCGATCCTCTGGAACAACAAGTTGCAAACATTCCGGATGATAATACAATGACAAGCGATGATGAAAACCCGTTCATCACTGTAAAGAAAAAGGTACAAAATAAAAACAAAAATTCAACAATAACAAAATTAAATATCAAACAACAACAGCAACAACAAAAGCCAAAACCAACAAAAAGAGGCAGCAGCACAAACAAGTAACACAAACCATAATGTGACATCAGCAACAACAACATCTGATACAACAACAACCAAACGTAGTATGCGGCCACCACCAATCCACATGCACTTCCAGGAGATCAATGACACGATCGCATTGATTAAAGGTTCCAAAATTAAAAACTTTAATGTTAAAAGAGTAAGCAAAGATAAACATACCTTACAATTGGAAAATTTAGTCAATTACAGGGCAGCCAAAGATGTATTAAATGAATGCGACACCAAGTACTTTACGTACAAACCAAAAATGGATAAACCTAAATCCATTGTATTAAAAGGATTACATGAAGACGAGAACACCAACGAGATCAAAGCTGCAATTGAGGGACATAACATAAAAGTCATCAACGTAACGCAATTAAAGACGAAACACGCAACACAAAAAAATATAAAATTACCATTATACATCGTACAATGCGCGCCCGAAACAAATATGGGACAAATTTACAATATCAACGCAATTAATTACCAAAAAGTAACATGGGAAAATCTAAAAAAACAGACACGATAATGCAATGCTATCATTGTCAAAGATTTGGAGATGTAAACCGTGTTTTCCATGAGAACTGCACTAGAACTCGATAAACTTTAATTTACTTTTACTCTATGTAAGCCGAAAAAAATTAAATTCATAAAGCGGGAATATGTAGAGTATTTGACATAAATACACATTTTAAGTTTAAAAATTTCCCTCTTTCAGTTATTTCATCAATATTTTCTTATTTCTTACTGACGTCATTACACGCAACTACACTCGATAAATTCAAGGGTTTATCAAGTGTAACTAAAAAATAAGCTATAGTTGTAATTATTTGTTGCTGTAACAACTTAAAATCTGTATTTATGTTAAATGCACTACACATTGGCACTTTAAGAATTTCTTTTTTTTTTCTGTTTATATAGAATATAAGGAATTTAAAATTTATCGAGTTCTAGTTCAGTTCTCATGGAAAATACGACTGTAGCTGCAAACTGTAACCTAAAATATCGATGTGTCAAATGCGACGCGGATCATGAGCCAGGGCAATGCTCAATTAAAATCGAAATAGTAAAAGACGAGATATATTGCGCAAATTGCAAATCAAAAGGTCATCCAGCTTCGTACAAAGGATGCCCGGTATATCTAGCTACAGTAGCTAGACTAAAAGAAAAAATTGCAAAAAAAAGAACACAATCAAGAAACCCTGCACAAATCGAAATTACTAAGGACACTTATGTTAACAAAGAAAGCGGAACATTTGCGAAAATGCTGAGCGGTAAAAGACAACAAACAACAACAACGGATAGTGACAAAATGGAACAAATGACAAAAAAAATGGAAGCAATGGAAAACACAATCTCACAACAGGGCGAGCAAATATCTCAACTATTGCGGTTAATTAGAGAACTATTAAATGACAAGCAAAAATAAATTAAAATTGTACGCAATAAACGTAAACTCTATAGCCAGTACACAAAGAAGAATAAATCTACTATATTTAATACAAAGCAATAGCCCGGATATCTTACTACTTAGAGAAACAAAATTAAACAATAAACACCAAATGACATTTAAATATTACAATATATTAAGACAAGATAGAATTGCTGGGAAGAGAGCTGGCGGTACGGCAATAATAATAAAAAATAATTACAATTTTCAACAAATAAATACAAATAATAACAAAACAGGTATAGAATACACAACAACTAAAATAAAATTAAAAAATATAAATAAAAACCTATACATAATAGCAATTTATTGTGGCCACGCAAATCATAGTATCACGGAATCACATTTCCAAATTGAATGGCAAAATATTTTTACAACATATGATTTAGCCAATCCCGATAACTATTATACTATCGCAGGAGATTTTAATGCAACCCATACAAATTGGGGAAATTCATCAAATAATATTCGTGGAGTAAAGCTCAACGATTGGCTAGATCAAAATGACATAGAATACAGAACAAAACTATATAGACCGGATAGTCCAACGTTCATAAGAACAGGAAATATGGTTGACTTTGCAATAATAGACCTAAGACTTAATATAAAAACAAATGAACTTGGACAAATACCGGCACATACATACGATAGTGCTCACAAGGCAATAGAGATAATCTGCAATAATTATGATAACACCAATAATAGCTTCCAAATCGATAAAATTCCAATAAAAACTGTACATCGATTCAATTTTAATAATACAAATTGGCCCTTATGGCAAACAAAATTAGAAAAACAATATCATAAATATTTACAACGTAATAGTATAAAACAAATAATACCAGACAATACAAATATAACAAACAATGAAATCAATAATAATATTAAAACAATAACTAACATTATTAATTCAAACATAAAAATGAATGCTACATGAATAATACTATTAAAAAATTATATAAAACAAAATCACATAGAATTTCACTATTAAAACGAGGAAGAAGATTAAATAGATTAACACAAGACCAAATAAATATACTTAAAGCTAAAATAAAAAGAATAAATGAAATAATAACACAAAATATCAAGATAGAAATAAATAAACGATGGCAAGAACATATGACAAACATCAAACTAGGGCCAAAAATGTTTGCCCATGTTAAAAGGATAAGCGCAAAGGATAGCACAGACTTTAATATTAAACATTTACAAGTGGACGAAATAGATACAGGTACAATGCAACAACTTAATATTGATTGGACACAATTGGAAAAGGAAGGAGATAAATATTATATTTCATGATCAGACACATAATTTAAACATACTAGGACACTATATACAACAAACAACAACTCCAAATCCGCAACTAGGGAAACCAGTACACGAGAATATAATAAAACAAACAATAGACCCTTTAATAAAAAATTTTGAACATAATAAAAATAATAATTCCACCATAACTAATTTTAACAGCAATAATACAGCAATATAACCAATTAGTGACAATAATAATAATTCATATTTTATAAACACAAAACAATTAAAACAAATATTACATTGCCTTAATACAAAAAAATCATTTGGTCTGGACAATCTACCCTGCATTGTATAAACATCTACCAGATATATTAATTAAAGAGTTTTGCCGTTTATTCAACCATTGCCTAAACAATCGTATATTTCCAAAAATTAAGAAAATAGCAAAAATTGATCCCATCCATAAAAAGGGTGAATCACCACTCAATCCAAAAAATTTTCGGCCGATAAGCCTTCTTTCCAATCTTGGAAAAAAATTTGAAATCATATTACATGATAAACTCCAAGATCACATTAGTGCAAACGCGTTATTACCAGACAATCAGTTTGGTTTCAGATACAAACACTCGACAATACACGCTATTACAAAATTAACGGCTGATGTTTGTAAAAATCTGAACCAGACTGATTGTACTGGTACGATCCTAATGGATATGGAGAAGGCTTTCTAGTCTGCTTGGCTGGATGGGCTGATCTATAAAATGAAAAAAATGAACTTTGATAACAACATCTTGCAACTATTATATGAATTATTATATAATCGAGAATTTCGTACAACAAATGGAAATGAACTATCAACGAAAACATTCAAAATATATAATGATTTGCAAAAAGGTTCAATAACAGCACATGTGAACAACTTAATTCATCAACAATACAATCTATATCATATGCTGATGATATAGTAATTTATGGTACAGCAAAAAAGGTAACAACAATAACAAAAAATATACAAGATGCAGTAGACTTTGCCGTGGATTATTTGCACACACGGAGGATAAAAATAAATCCGGCGAAATGCGAAACAATCCTATTTCGAAAGCCATACCAGCTGTCAACGTCAGATACAAGAAATAATTGGAAAAAATTTCAAATCAATATAGCTGGTACGACCTGTGTGCAAAAGCCATTGGTCAAATATCTAGGCATAAATCTAGACAAATGTCTATACCTAGACGAGAACATAGATATACATATAAAGAAAGCGAAACAAATCAACATAAAAATAAAAATGTTTTCTGTAGCCAATACATAAATATTCCAGTCAAACAAATCGCATACAAGTCCTTGGTACGCCCAATATTAACATATGGTGCCGCAATTTGGTGGAATATTGGACCGTACACCATGGAAAGACTAAGGATTTTCGAAAGAAAATGCCTCAGACACTGCCATGGTGAATTCCATACAGCCGTTTCTGATTATAAAAAATATATATATCTAACCAAAAATTATATCAAAAATATGAAAGTAATAGAATTGATTTACATATATTAAAATTAGTAAGGGACCATATAAAGAGTTTTACAGATAATAGAGAAAACTCGTAAATATTTTCCCCATATTATACCGAGGACAAAATAAATGATGACAGCATCCAGAAAAATAAAAACCCAGGACCTAGGTAGTATGGCTTAGGGTGCTACGCAGAGCCAGCTCATCGGCTTCTGTATTTCATGTACTATTGAATTGCCAGAGACGTCAATGTTAGATGAATGTTACACTGACCGACTATCTCGTTAAGAGATGAGAGGCAATTCTGGACTACTTTCCGACCTACTTTTCCTAATGACTGTCCGTATAAATGCGAATATGAACGAATTATATTACATTATACCTTAACAAGTCTAGGACTTCCTTCAAGGCAGTTACTTCAGCTTGAAAAAATCTACAATAACCAGTCGGGGAGACGGAAGGAGGGGTTTGTCAAATGTTCCTTCCAGAACACTTCATCCTCTACTATTCCATCCTGCCTTGAATCATCAGTGAAAATGTTTAAAATTCCGGGTTCCCGACCTGCATCCGAACCTGTATATGAACTGAAAGTGCATTTCCCACATTAATTCTAAATGAGTCCCTGTCGGTTTTCCGCTTGTTTCTGTAGATTTGACTTTTTCAATGATGCCAGGACTATTTCGAAATGATCAGAAAATAATGATTGAGACAAGTGAAATATCTAACACCTCCTATCTGTTTTTAGTTTTAAAAGTCAGCTTATTGACTATGTTACATATATTACATATAAAAAGGGAACCAACGTACTAATAGAAAGAACAACAATAGATGAGTAAAAATTAATGAGGTTAATGGAAATTCTCACATTAATGAATAACTAAGTTCCTCCAACATATTGGTATTTAAAACTGACTAATGCATTGATTGCCCTTAGTTTCCGTAACCGAATGATTAGTATATTGATCTTTTAGATTTTATTCTATTCCTTGGGGCGGTTTCTGGCATGTGCAAATCTCATTTTTCAATTATGATTTTAAAGATCGTAATCATACTCAAATTTAACTTAATTATCAAATTACACCTACATCTCATAATCGGCAATATGAATTGGGTATAAACCAAATTAGTTTTTTTCTATATACCAATCTAAATTCTTTCTGTTTAGATTGTGCACGCGACATTAAAAATTCCGTCTCGTCTTCATTCCAATGATTTATTGGGATAAGATAAAAAAACGTATTTAAAACGATGATATCGCAAACAAAACACAAAACAAATAATAGAAAATGATGTCTCATATAGATCTTATAGTGATGATGGTACGAATTTAGATTGCATATACCAAAGAAAAGCAGTAAAAAAATTTTCAAGTGTTTTATTCTTTACGAATGTGAATAGACTCTAATTAGATATGCAATGTGGATGGATGTTGTCATTATTGTTGTCAATTAATTTTATGACACAGATAATGTCTAGTAATTTACTTTGATGATTTTTTTTTTTGTTGCTTTGTTCTCAAAGGTGTTTGCTAGTTGTACAAATATTTTTATTCGTATAATGTATGTACTCGTATATAGGGAAAACCACTTCATTAAATTTATTGTCCATTTTTGTAAAACAAAACAAAAATAAAAACAACAATTCTTGTTCAATCTTCTGCAAGGTGTGGTAAATTAATATTGTGCCTCTTTGTTAGTCACAATTTTGTCTTAGCACATTTTATTGATTTTATGCAACAAAAAAAACAAAAACAAAAAATGATGTAGGATTTTTTGAAAAAATTTTTTGTTCAACCTAAAAATAACTTAGATATAGGTAATAGACAGGAAAACAAAAGAAAAATCTTATCTGAACTAATTAATCTGTGTTATATAGCAGCAGGCACCAATATCCTTCACAATGGATGAAAGCATTAGCAACTTTTATTTTTTTTTTTTCGTTGAGGAATCGAAATGTTTTCTTCTCTATGCTTCAGTTTTTTGTGTTATCCTTCAATTTCTGTTCAAAAATATAATAAACTGAAAGGATGTTTCTACCTACATAGAAACTAAAAATTTTTGTTTTTGTCTTACATGTTTGTTATATTTTTAGTAACAGTAAAACAAACAATAGCTTAAACAAAGTCTGCGATAAAAACAAATAATACACAGAGACTTTTGTACAATACATTTATAATAAAGTTTGGATCAGCAGTTCAGTACGTACAAAAGTACAACAAAATTTGGATGGCTGAAAAAGGAAGAAAACGAATGCACCTGTTTTATTTTAACCAAAAGATCAACTTTTCAAATAAAAACCTTAACTAACTTAACTTTTTTTTTAAACTACTATGTAATATAACAACTATATATGTATATGAAACTACTATATAGTTGGTTTGAAGAGAATAGTAAGTTGAATAAAATAGTTTTTTTGTATGCTGTATGCTGTTTAACTTTATACTATTATTGTATTTTGGTAAGTTTCAATTCACACACCAGTCCAATATTGTACAAAATAGATTTAATTTGGTTACCTTTGTTATTGGATTTCTTTGGGGAGCACTTTTCTATGTCAAATTAAGAAGTTTATGTTTAAGGGTAAAAACAAAAATTTCACGTAAGGTATATCAAACTAAAGGAAGGTGGAAGATCTTAGCAACATAATCGAATAGCGATTAATATTTTTAACAAACTCATGAAGAGGTACATTAACCTTTATGTTTACAACCGCATACCCGGGTATGTTTTTTCAATTTTAATGACCAAAATTTAATTGATTTAGGTATCTTATCGACATGAATCCTTCAGTAGTGGTAAATAGATGTTCGAAGATATTAAAAGTATTTCCATTTAACTACAACTTTAATAATTGTAAACTTAATAGATATATTGTTTTATAAAACACCGAAAATTTTATTATTATTTTGTTGAAAATAATGATGATCTGTGTCATCCGAAAGATACAAGCCAACAGCCGTTTTTAATTTCATGATATACATACTTAATTGATTATATACAATTCCAATACATAGAGTTGTTCTAAAATTTAATATATACATACAATTATAATTATTATATACTTCAACTACAGAAATTATTTATTTATATGCAATATAATGTTTACGAATTCGAAGGGCTACGTAATTAATTTTAAAAATGTATTGCAATGCGTGAACATATCCGAACCCTTGAAATAACTATTTCAAATTCTAGAAATAAATACTAAATTTAATTTTATACAATACAAGTTATGATTAATTATAAGAAATATTAGTATTCCTTTTACAATAATTATAAATTAGTTAATAGAAAATTAGATTATCTTAAAGATTATTGTATCATCAATAAGTCGAACTTTCAAATAACAAATATATGTGCATGACTGGCAACTTTTAATTATCAGATTCGGAGTCAATTGGTAATATGCTAATTTTCGTAATAGATCGCTTAAAAATAGATTTAGATGTTTGACATGTGACTACTCGAACCCGACCGTCAGAGCCTGGATGTGTTTCAATTATTCTGCCTAAAATCCAATTCATAGGAGGAATGTTTTTTTCATGCAAGAGGACTAACGTGTCAATTTTGTAATTATAAGTCGATGATTTTTGCCATTTGTATCTATTTTGAAGGCCATTTAAATTTTCAACATGCGAGCGTTTCCAGAACTCCTGAAACATCATCGGTATCAGCTGGAATCGTTGCAATCTATTTAGATTTAGGTTTAATAATGATGGTTCTGGCAATGCGAACAAAGGCGAACTAACGAGGAAGTGCCCTGGAGAAAGAGCTGAATCATTCGAAATTGCAGTTAAAGTTAACTTGGCATATTAAAGTGTGATATTCTTCTAAGGTTAGAGAGCGTGTACCAATTACACGTTTCATATGCCATTTAGCATTTTTAATCGCGGATTCCTATAATCCACCAAAATGTGGAGATCGTGGGCTACTTGTCAACCATTCTATCTGATTATTAGCACAAAAACATCTTTGTGTCACCTTGAAATTTTTCTGCCAAGATCAAATTTCTAAGCTCCTTCAATTCAGATCTACCACCAATAAAATTTGTAGCCTCGGGAAATGAACCTACGAAGGCAAGCCAAGAATGATTTTGACGACAAATCCATGACAATTTCCAAATGGATGGCTTTGATTACGAAGCAAATAAAGAGACAAACATTAATTTTATTTTTAGTTTTTAATCTTACATTGGGCCTAGCGTAAAACGGTCCGCAAACATCTATTCCCACGATGGAAAATGGTTTAGACTAATTAACGCGGTCGATAGGTAAATCGGCCATTAATTGGTGAGACCGTTTTGGTTTATTACGAAAGCAAAGAATACACTCATTGACAACCTTTCTACACACATTCCGTCCTCCGATGATCCAATACTGTGATCTTAAATTATATAATAACGTTTGTGACCCACAATGAAGTAAACGTTTATGCTCAAATTGAATAATGAGTTTCGTGAATGCATGCTGGGATGGTAACACAATTAGATGCTTACTATTACAGTTAAGGCTTGAATTATTAAGTCGTTTCATCTAAAAATGCTGATAATACCTTTAAATTGCTAGTGTTCGGCACCGTAGAATGATTTTTCATATATTGAATCGCATTAGAATATACGGTTAGCTGAACTATTTTTATCAGACAGTCTAACGTCGTTTTTAACTCAGTTGAACATAGCTCACCGGTTATCTTAAGTCTATATCTTTAACTTTAGAATTATTAAAGAATCGAAGAATGTGGGCTGTTACGCGAAGAAGCTTTGTAAACGAAGCATAGCAAATAAACAAATCCCAAGGTGACGAAGAATTACACACTGTACTTGACACGGTTCGACGAAGATCTAAACACAATAAATCTGAACTAATTTTTAAGTTAGAATTTTTTAGCCATTTAGATTGGTCTTCTAAAAGAAACAAAGGACCTGACCAACATAACTTAGGCTCTAAAAATTCACTAAGCATTAAGCAACTTGATACGAAGTCAGCCGGGTTTTGGGACGTAGGGACATAACACCATAACTTTGAACAGGAGACAATTCCTGGATTTTGTTGATTCGGTTGGCTACAAACGTGGCATATTTCGATGGCTCTGATTTAATACGAAGAAGAGTAATCTCTGAGTCTGACCAAACATATACCATATTTTATTGTATTGCAATTTAAAGCTGTCAAGTATTTTGCTTAATGTTTGAGCGAGCAGCAGTGCTCCACAGAGCTCGAGACGAGGAATAATCTGTCTTGCCAATGGAGCCACCCTAGATTTTGAACAAACTAGTTTGATATAATTTCTATTATTCTCGTCTGTTACTCTAAGATGAATCACAAAACCAAAACCATTTTCAGACGCGTCTGAAAAACCATGAATTTGTATTAAGCTAGCTTTTGGTGCTAAAATACATCGAGGAACCAAGATTTTATTTTAATTCTCTAATTTGTTGTGGAATTTAGTCATTACAGTCTATATTACGAAGCGTCCAAATATCCTGCATTATTATTTTAGCAAGTAAAATCATGGGAGTACAGCCCTAATGGATCAAACAATTGACATATCTCTGACAATACATTTGTTTGGCTTAGTACAAGGAGTTTTTAAAGAGAATTTGGAGAAATTCATTTCGAAGTCATCTCTTAAAGTATCCCATGATAGACCAAGTACTAGAGAAACATTTGAGAAAGATTCAGAGCATGACGAAAGAACAGATATATTCGAGGAAAATTTACGTAAATGGAAACCGCCCTTTTTTAATAATTGGCTTAACTCTGATTTAATTCTCACTGCACCTTCAAGTGAATCAGAGCCCGTTAGACAGTCGTCATCATAAAAATAAGAAATTAAAATTTTTGATGCTGCAGCAAATGAGATATTTTCATCTAACGCCAATTGTTGTAACCTACGAGTTGCGAGATACGGAGCGCTCTTAGTTCCATAAGTGACTGTTTTCAATTTATAGCAGCTGACACTTTCTGAGGGATCACTTCTCCACCAGATCCGCTGTAAATCCTGATTATTTTTATCAATCAAAATTTGCCTATTCATTTTGACTATGTCAGCTGTGAAAGCAACGATGTGTTTCCTAAACCTTAGAATAATAGACAACAAATCTTGTTGGATAGTAGGACCCTTGTATAAACAATCGTTTAATGATAAGTTGGACGAGGATTTCGAAGATCCATTAAAAACGACCCTTAACTTAGTAGTGGTACTACTACTCTTTATAACAAAATGGTGAGGAAAGTGAAATGCTTTGATATAAGAGTTATTGATAATGTTTTGGATATGAACAAGTTCCTTATGGCCCAAGGACAAGTACTTAGAGTAGAAAAATTATTTGAAAATTGCTTAGTACCCTTGAAATAGGAGGTTTTGCCATAATGAAGAAGCGAATTATGTTTTTGCGAACAGAAATTTCAAGGTGGGTTGCCACAACTATTAACGGTATGATTACCAATTAAACAGTTTTTACATAATCTATGATTCCGAATGAACTGAAATCGCATTTGTGGTGTAATCTTAGAATCAGTAAAGTCTGGACAATTGGATATCAAATGTGATCTTTTATAATAAACACACTGAAGAGTATGTAATACTAGCGACGTTGATTTTTTTTAGAATATTCATTTTTTTTGTATATTTCACTGATGAAGCGGTACTTTTAATCGCATCTAGCACTAGAACACGATTTCGAAGAAGGGTTATAAATTTCTCGAAGTCTAATATTTTGTTAGAATCAGAATTTTACATAATGTGAATTTTCGAAGAGTTGTCTAATTTTTCCGTTATCCCAAGCATCTACTTGTACATGTAAAGATTTCAAAGCATTACTATATAATTTTTTTACTAAATAGTGAATGAAAGCTTGCAAAGAATTAGACGAATTTTCGAGAGGAGATTTGATGTTATATATTTCTCTCATACAGGCCTTTTGAATGATAACTCTCACATTATCGTACCTGTCGCAAAGTGTTTTCCAGGCCACAACTCCACAAGCACGTCCCACATATTCCACTGAGTACCCTTTAGGCTCTCTTTGAAGCTCCTTGTCTTTGTCACTTGGAAGTTTGCAGTTGTTTATGCGACTGGCGCGAATTGTTCCTAATGCATATATTCCTCGACTTCGTAGATATAATATAGTAGTGGTAGCGACGTATAAAAATTATTAAAATAAAGGAAATGATATTTAAAGTCAGTAAGTTAATGTGACAAGCGAACAACAACGTTAGCACAAGCCCCTAACTTAGGTGTATTTGGAAGCACTACATTATCTCCTGATCCAGTATATATTTCTAACTTATACGAAAAACCGTACGAATCACGTAAAACAAATAATTTTATACCGCACTTATACGGCGAGGTTTGGCATATACTGAATCGGGATTTTATTTTAGTACCACACTTTAACGTCATTGTATTCCTTATAGCCTCGAATAAATGTTGCCCCCAGTAACGCTCCAGACTTGGATAACGGTAAATAGGCTATATACCAAAATACCGACACATTTTTTAATGTCAACATAATTTACAGAAAATTTGGTTCGAATGTCCTGTTGGAGAACATTCAAGTTGGTTTCTTTTGCTATTTTTTCGAACAACTCATCATTAAAAAAAATAATTAAAACTGGAATAAGGCGTCTTGAGATCGTTAAAACTCTCAGGAAGTTTCGAGTCACCCCTGAACACAATTTCGTTTCGATGAAGAACAAGATTTTTTTTTCTCTGTTGACTTCAAGTCAATTTTGCAGCACAACAAGCAAACCCACCATTATTTTGTTGCTTGCTAGGGCCGTATTCTTCAAACACATGTAAAGGAGAACGGGGCCGCTTTGTTGGTTTATTCGGGAGCTTCGATAACGGTTGTGCGTGTGGCTGTTGTTCTATGTGTGTTACATTGACCGGGTCTCTGGATGTGGCTCAACTTCTGGTGGTTGCATATGTTGTTCTGTTGTTGGTCTCTGTGATGAAAATTCAACGGGAGGTAAATCGAGGCTCGTATTTTTGTTATCAGTAAAAATTCCAGCTGAAGTGTTTCTCTCTGACTGGGCCACCTGAAGGTCCATTTCGTGATAATCTTCAACTGATAAATTAAAATCAGGATCGGCAATCGAGTCATCGTCATCAAAGTCACCATCATCCGCTTCACTGTCGCTTGTTGCACTGCTTATTTAATTCCACATATCCTGAATTTCCTCATTAGTCATAGAGCTTTAAGGTTATACGGTCGATGAAAACCTGTTGGGCGTACCTTAACCTCTTTCTGTTTCCTGTTTCTTGGCGTTTCTAAAGGCAATAGTCAAATTCAGTTGACAAAATATCGAAAACGAAAACAAAACCACCATAGATAGACCCAATCCACTTGAAATATTTTCAAACATAAACAAACATGTATATATAAAAAACAATCGATCAACCGGTAAGTTCGCCCGCCTTTGGACGGTGTTTACATAATAGGGCACAGAGGCACGTTTATATTTTTGAATCACTAAACAAATTTCACTATCACAAAATATAAAATTTTTCCAACATACCAATAATTTTTTGAACAAAATCAAACGACTCCAAATACTTTTTATTTATTTTTTAAAATTCTAATGCACAGAAAATAATTTTGTTATAAATTTGACAAGAAAATTCGACTTCTACTGTAAGAATAATACAAAAGATAACCGTTACCAATGCCGTATGGCCCAAGATGCTTTCGATACCGTTTTTGGTAGCAAAATGTCGCGAATTTGGCGAGTTCCTGGAACTATATGGGGAGTGCGTGTTGCTGATACGCGCCCTATAATGCATAATGCTCGACGGGGTAACTGTGCATACCGTCGGCACTACTGATTTAATTCGCACACTCGCTTAGTACACAAAAACACTTAAATATTTATTTTTATATGTATTATTTAATTTTTATTATTATTAATAAAAGATGTACAGTCTTTAATTATTGTTTCATAAGATTTTTATTTTTTAGTTCGTTATAAAATTATTCAAGTGTATGTACTAGTAACGACCTTACTAGCTCGGCGAACGTCTGCGATACATCTTTATTTTTGTTCACCTTTTTTCTTTATAAACTCCACACATTGTTTTTCGTTGCCTAATACGAATTTGGAATTTGGAATTAAATACTAAGGCGGTGGAAAATATAAATAAAAGTCTGTTGCTATTTATCTTTACCAATATTAGTTTATTTTATTTGGCGGTGATAATTCGAACATATCATAATAAACTGCTTGCATAATTGTTGCAAAACTTTACGCCGGTGACTGGAGTTTTTTTTTTCAAGAACCGATTATTTTCTATGTATACTATACGTGCTGCTAAAGCCGACACATCCAAAATATAATTAAAAAATGCCAGTGGCTAGCGATTCGTCCTCCATTTGCCTGAATATTCGCCCAACATTTTGTCCATATTATCCACGCCGCCCTTAGTTCTGTTATAATCTAGGATCATTGTTGGTTTATTAAGCAATACTTGTGTCTCATAATCATAATAGATAGAGGATAAAACCACAACAGCTTTGTTTTTTTTTTGGAATATATGAACACATTGTGATGTTTTTCCAAAATCCGAAAATAGACGATTCGACAGGTCGAGGCTTGCCTTTTACGACTAGGAATTCCGCTGGTAAGAATCGCCTTCTTTTATTTACTGTCCCTAGAATTGATAAATTGTGGCTACGCATCAAACTCGAAGCTAAATTTTAGCTGGTAAAACAATTGTTACCCGTAATATTTCGACCGTTTCCATGAAACAGAATACAGCATAAATCTTTAGCAACACTACAACTTTCTTTTTGTGAGTTTGCAGCCATTCCAGTGTAGATTTGTCCTTTCAATGGATACGAGGTAGTGAAGTCGCACACCCACCATACTTTAATTCTATATCTGGCCGTTTTTGATTACTGTGTGAAACGTGTACTACCTAGATATGGAAACAGTTGTTATGTATCCGTTACAAATGAGGATCCCCATTATCAAATCTGATATAGCGGCTTATATAGTATAAAAGCGTTGAACACCCATCGTAGCGCGGTAAAGGGGATGAGAACTAGATGTCCAGAAATCTAGTATACCATATGCTCGTTCTTGTATCGGCTGACACCGGCAAATATTATAATGCCGATAAATCCATCAAATTCAGAGATCCATTGAGCTCCTCTACTATTGGTCTGGCGAATGACGATGCCACAAATTTCTTCACTTATAAATAGTTTAAATGTTTGGGTGCTTAGACTGTTTGTTTTAATTGTTGGGCCTGCGCAGTGGTCGATTCAAAAATGTAATGCGACAGATTTCTACGATGTATTGGTGTAACTTCACTCCAAACTATTGCATCCCTTGCGTTATATTCCAAAGGATTTGACTGCTGCAAGGGTTCTCCTGCCAACTCTTCCGCCACAATATCAATATCTGAGTCGTCGTCTTTAGGAATGAACGCTGATAGATGTGGCTGTTCATCATCAGATAAACGGTCATCAGTACACGAAGTACTGACTTTAGTGCATCGGCTTCTTGATCATATTGTGTTGGTATGTTGGGTACATTTTCATCCTAGTAATTCAATAATACTACGTAAAATTTACACCAAGTTAGGTTTCAACATTACCATTAAAAATACTTAGGTTTCATTCAGTTTCAAAGACTTCGTCCATTTTACTTCTTAGGTAACTACCCCGTTCTTTGTAAGATAATTTCTCCCACGCTTGTGAAGATAACCACTTATCTGCCATTTTGATTTTAAGAAATATGGTATTTCGCAAGTAGAAAGGATCAAAATTTATTTATATTAACGTAAAATTCAATTTTAAAATAAAATTTCACGCAAAATGAATAGAAATCGTACATGCTTACCCTTATTGGTTGTAAAAACAAAGATAAGAATTCCGTTGTAAACACAATGGTTAATATAACCCAATTTAATTTATGATCCTATGGTATCATCAAAATTAATAAGGCGCTTAATTATCGCAATCAAATAAAGCATTTTACATTAATCCTATAACTGATTCTTTAATTTTTAAAAATCGCCTATATCCGTGACACATTATGGACTTCATAAATAAAGTTTCGAGTTAACTTTATTTTCAACAAAAATTTATTTATTTCTCTTAAACAAAACTCGTACAACAAAACTTAACACAAAGAATATAATTAGTGGACACGGGTATAGAAAATTAGGTTAATATCAACTGATATTAGCGCTTAACCTACTACAGGTTATTAGAAAGTTATTTAATTGTAGTATGGGGATAATCAATATAAAAAACATTCACAAGGAATTACAAAATCTTATTTAGCAAACATAAATTCAAAAACTCTGAACCTATAAACTTATTGGTAGTTCACGTTATTTGTAAGTACGAAGACAGTTTAAAGATATGTAGGCGCAGATACGAAAATAATAAGCTTTCAAAATAATTCACTAGCAAATAGTTATCGCATCATTTAATTTTCTAACCATCAGAATAAAAGTCAGAAGTTGAACTGCCAATATATTGCGTTACATAAAAATGAAGCATGATCTCGTCGACTTTTAAAAACATAATATGTGTTATGAAGGCGATAAAATTATTGTTGATCCATACAGAAATTACAAAAATATGTGTTAAAAGGAACATTTGGAGTATGCCAATTACAAGATGTTTTGCACAATATTTAATCAAGATTTTAATCTCTCCTTCTTTAGTCTTAAAAAGTATCCATGTGAACTAAGCTTCCATTTTATAAAATCGAATGAGGCCGAAAAAGTTCTAATTCAAGCAAAATATTGCACCCATTTGAAAGTCAAGTCTTGTCCCGTACCGAAAAAGAAATGGATAAAAGTCTATATAACTTTTTAGAAGCATACGATCTGCAAGCAGTGTTGCCTTTTATACGAAAATAAATTAAAAGACCCCGCAAGAACTACAAATTATTTGGGTATCCCAATCTAGAAAATAAGAAATTAAATAAAATTAAATATCAAATTATATAAGCCAAAAAGGGTTCCTAGCAAATATTAATGTGAAGTTCTGTGAATAAGATCACTTATTTTGGAATGCTCAATTGTTAAAGAGCAACGGCTTTAAATAGAGTATTCCAAAAGCTCCGTAAATTTGTTAAGTATGTTTAACTTAATTAAATAAATCGAACGAAATAGATAAATGCGTATGGCGATACCTGGATCAAATTCACAAATCAGTTAATCAAACGGACACTAATAAATACTAGATTAGCCATATATGAAATGAGGGGGACTGTGCCCATTCCCTAATTGAACGGCAGGCCAAAAAAGCCAGAAAGTCAGCACCTATGTTCCAAATCTGTATGTTAGTACTATAAGGTCAGCTAAAAAAAACTGGTAAGCCATATACGGTTCATGAGTGATGCGACCAAGACTTTTTGAATTTTAAGAATCTCAACTGGTGTAATAAAAATAATAGAGACATTTTTAAGATTTCAAGTGCGTTAACGGGAAAATAAAAAGTAGTCCTCCTCCTAAAGACCAACGCACAAAAATCTACACCAGCTAATAAGACTCAAAATTACAAAATTACAGCCGTCGAAGATTTCACCAACAAATTCCCAATATATTTATCACATTATGCCAGAGAGAAGGCAGGTAATAGGAAATACCTTTCTCCTGATTTGTATATTACAATTATGCACAATTTGTACTGAACAAAATTGATCAAGATAATTTCAGATTGTATTCCTTTGATCTTGTTAAAGTTAGCCGAAAGTTTCCAGCCGAAAGTAAAAAGTCGATAATGAAGATTATGTTATTAACATTCCAACCGAAAATAAACAATTTGGTGGTTGACAGCCAAAATTAAATAGGATACATGGATTGCAATAAAAACTTTTGTAAATAGTCTTACGTGGAAAACTTTGTGAAACCTAGTCGTGGAAAATATCGGAAAATCAAAAGGATTCACAAATTTGGAATAAATGCAGCCTCTAGAGTGTATGTCTGATGTTGAATCGTTTTTATATGATTTGTCAATAGCTATCGCAGGAAAAAATTTCAGTTCAAGTTTCCCGTGGGAAATCTCGGAAAATTCGATTTTCCAAAAATTAATGGAAAATTTGTTTAAAATCAGCCTCAAGAGTATTATGTCTGCAGGTGGATTGGATTTATGTGACTTGTCAATAGCTATTGCAGGAAACCAATTCAGTTCAATTTTCCGGGGGGAAATGTCGAAAAATTTAAAAAAGTTTTCAGCCAAAAGTAAGAAATGTATGAATAAAAATCAGTATCTTAAATGTTTTTTCTGGATATGGATTGCATTGATGTAACTTATCAATAGCTATCGCAGCAAAAAAATTCAGTTCAATTTTTAAGTGGGAAATCTCGGAAAATTCGATTTTCCAAAAATCATTAGAAAATTTTTATAAAATCAGCCTCGAGAGTGTTATGTCTGGAGATGGATTTTATTGATGTGACTTGTCAATAGCTATCGATTTCTTATGGGAACAAGTCACATTAATGCAATTCACCTCCAGACATAACACTCTAGAGGCTGATTTTATAAACGTTTTTTAATGATTTTTGGGAAATCGCAAATTTCCCGAGATTTCGGATTAGCTATTCGGAATTAGTTATTGACAAATCACATTAAAACAATTTAACTTCAGCTATACACTCTAGCGGCTGAATTTATTCCAATTTTGTGGATTCTTCGATTTTCCACGACTAGGTTAAATAAAGTTTTTCACGTAAGACTATTTACAAAAATGTGTATTTAAATCCATGTATCCTATTTTCTTTCGGTTGTTAACTAAAATTTTTTTTATTTTTGCCAGGAATATTAATATTATAATCTGCATTACCGACCTATTACTTTCGACTACACACTTTCGGCTAGGATTACATAATATGCATTTCCATTTCTTTACTTTCGGCCGGACTACCACAATCTACATTATCGACTTTTCATTTTCGGCTGGGAAATTTCGGCTAACTTTAACAGTATATTCCTTTGTCGATGTTTATGTTTCGAACAGTATTTAATTGAAACTTCAATTCACATTTTCATCCACTGATAGCTGCTGAAACTATGATAAATTTAAAATAGAAATGCAGCACTCAATTCTTCAGGAACATAAAAACTTGAAATAGAAAGAGAATTGCATCATAAAAAATCTGAAGTGGCGAGGAATGAAATGAAGACTGATGCCGAACGAAGGAAAGCACTTTTTTCTTTCCATCTCAATATTTTTATTCCTGATAAGTAACTGGAGCAACAAATAACTAACCGAAAAATCAATTTGAATAAAATGAAAGTTTATGGCTTAAGATCCAATGGATTCAATTTTTAAGTGATAAACATTTCGTAATGAAATTCAAATAGTAAACTTGGTAAAACAGAAATTTGCAAACTTTTGATCGAATCGCTGCTCCTTTTACTTTCTGATGGTTGATCAATTGACAAATTAAAATTATTGTAAACGACATTAACATTTTCCTGCCAATATACAATGGATTCAAAAAAAAAATTTACATTCATAGGTACAGATGAAAAAGGTAGTTTTTCCGGAGAATGTGAAGACGGTGATTACTAAACAAAGAAAATGTTGATAACCGTGATTTTATTTTATTTGTTATGGTTTATTGTTAAATATATAAATAGTTATGAATTGATCTATTCAACGTTCTATATTCAAAATCTTGAAAATTCTCATATGGACAAGTGGTATATTCCATAAAAATTTTACGAGTTAGTATTTTTTTTTTAATATGAATAATTTATACGAAAAACTGTTTTCAAAAGTTAAATATTTTAGTTTGACCACTTTGCTTCTCAACCACTCAATTGCCTGATGATAAAAAATTTTAGGAATATAACTGGGTCAACGCGCTAACTTTTTTTCAATTATTAGAAAAAGTTGGCATCAAACCACAAACGTAAACTCTCGTGTCAGAATTAATATTTCTTGTAAATGCATTTCAGCTCGACTTAGAAGTACTGTATATTTGAATTTGAAAGGAACACTAAAAGAGTCACCCACATTAATCAAACATTTTCTAGCAATAGATGTTTATGTAGCATCTATCATATCGAAAGCAATCTTTAATATTAACAATTAAACAATAGCAACACATTTCGTATTATTTAAACTAATAATAATATCACCGATGATTCAGTCCGCTGAATATGCTTTGTTAAAAATTGCATCATCTGGGATTTCTTTACCTCCTTCATAAATTTTAAAATTCATTTAATTTTCCTTTAAAGTGCAACAAAAATTTGACATTTCTTCCAAGTTTCTAATTTTAAATTATTAAATGCAACAAATTTCTTCGAAAATTTTGTTAATTTAAGTGGTATGCCTTTGCTTTGTATAACTTCTCCAATTGGAGACTTTATTAAGGAGAGGTTCTAATGAATCTCGGTCCGAAAATTCAATGTTTTTTTAATTTCATTTTTTAATAGCCTATTATGTGTAAAATATATTTCCCAAACCGTTTGACAGAAATAAACTTCATAAAAAAGTTATGACATATTAATTTGATCGGCTTTTTTACTTATCAACTGAAAAAAATCGTTAACAAAATCTTTAATTGCGCCTCCTGAAAAACGATGATTTTGATATCTGTCTCCACGATAACTCAAAAATTACTCAATGGATCACTATTCTTATTTTTTTTTTATTTTGAAGTTCATTTAATTTATTAGAGGATAATCCTAAATGCAGATAATATTTGCTTATAAAGCTAATAAGACTCAAAATGAAAAAATACAACCGTTAAAGATGTAATCAACAAATTTCCGATATATTACTCACATTATGCCAGAGAGAAGGTACAGATTATAGGAAATACCTTTCTTCTGATTTGGATATCATAATTATGTACAATTTGTACAAAACAGAATTTGTCAAAATAATTTTAGGATGTGTTCCTTTGTCGATATTTTTGTTTCGAAAAGTATTTATTGAAAAGTTCCAATTTACATTTTCATCCAATGGTAAACATTTTTATAAAGTAAACTTGGAAAAAAGGATTAGCAAACTTTGGATCTAACCGCGGCGTCTTTTATTTACTGGTGGTTGACCAATTTCAAACAACAATTGAAAGACATTAACAATTTGATGTCAATAAACCATGAATTAAAAAAAAAATTACAGTTATTGGGGCAGACGCAAGATGGCAGTCTAATCGTAGAATATGCATATAGTGATTATTAAATAAAGTTAATACTGATATTGGTTTATTGTTAAATAAATATGTAATTGTGAAACTATAACCAAATTTTCATAAAATAATAAGTAGCAATAAAAAGTAGCTATTTACATAACACAATCAGAAAAAAAAAAAATTTGTTGCCTCTATAGCAACAAGAGAAAAAATCGGTAACTATGAGTACCTGTTGTTAGGCGTCTGGGTTTTCTCATTATTAGCAAACGTATACTGTAACCTCCCTGATTTCTCCTCAGTGATTTCCGTTCGGTATGCCACATCCCAATTGTGTGGTTGGTCAGATTCCAAATTTTCCCTCGTTTTATTTCCTTTTGGGACCTTCAACCATGTGTTTTGCTGTAAAATGACTTTCTTAAGATTATAAGAGAAGCTACAAAACACCACGACTGACTTAACTTTTACCTGAGCGAGCACCAGGATTAAGTCGTGGTAGCATCCCCCCTCTTAGGATAAATTTTTGTAAAATGGCGAGAGTCTTGCTCAACAAATTACAGATGGTATCGTCCATGGCGATCAAAACATGGTAGCAGAATAAAAAATTATATTTTCTTCTAAATCTGTGGTAATAATCAGATGATAACAACGCAATTTTTCAAACTCTCAAAAAGTAGATAATTTTTTTCAACTTTTGAGAATTTAAAAGTAGACCGAGCAAACGGCGCAGTGGTTAAAGCTGCGGCGGTTGGATCGGGAGGTACCGGGTTCGAATCCCTATAGGGGCGGGATGCAAAAGGGATTTTTCATCATCTGATTACGATCGGTGATGACGATGAACACAACTATGACCCCCTGTTGAGAGTGCGGAATCCATGGGCCGACCCACCTTTCATGTCAGCACTATAGGTTGGCATGAAGCAATGCAATGTGCAGGTGGTTTAAACGAAAACGGGTCTATTGCCGTACGTCCTCGATTTGGCCACTAAAGGCGTAAGGTAGGACGTAAAAAGCGAACTGCGAAAGAGTTGGAAGTGCCTCGAGCCCCAGAACAGATTGCAGGGATAAAAACAAACAAAACAAAACAAAACAAAAGTAGAAACCAGTACAATAGCTCAAATGGGCAACCCTAGAGGAAAAAAATATGCCAAAGATCATTATTGCGAAACACAAGAAACGGCCGGGAGAGCTAAAGGGAGTATAAAAAACTGTTCCATCAGACGAAAAGATAGAAAATTGTGTTCTCGTATAAATTAGGCTCCTTTAATTGCTTTTTGGCTAAACAGCAAACAAGAAAATCTTAAGAATAAACAAACCATACCACACTCATTGCTAAGATGTAGACAAATTAACAGAGAGAGCATAGGAATATGACAGTGAAAGGGTTAGGTTAAAAATACAAAATTATCTCCTAACCCCTTTATAATCTTCGTTTATTTCTAGGTGGGTATTTTGCAGAATCCGCAATTTTCCATGTGACATGTGGGCATTTACTCCTTAGAGGGTTACGTTTTAAAACATTATGCGAGATTTTTCGGGATTATTCAAGATATTCAATATAATTCGAATTTAGTTTGGATTAAATAAAGCGTAGCATTGAGCTAGGTGAAGTCTCTTAATTATTTTTTTTCGAGGGAGATGTTTTTTTGCTTTTAATTTGCTTTGCAAACTGCATTGAAGTTTTGCAAGATTATTGTAGGATGTGCGATTGTCAAGGAGATTCGAAATTTTTAGCCAGAAAATATTTAGATTATCCTAGAATTCTAAGAAGATTTAGGGATTTTCGAATCTAAGCGATTTTCGCGAATGAACGAAAACGCGAACCAAAAAAAATATCTTGCCTAAATTATGTTGGCAAATATTATAATTGGTAATTCATCAATATTAGTTACAATACTGAGACTTCAGATTTTCTGATTTTGCGACACATTAAGGGACCCGAGAACCCGCTTGCCAAATTTAACAACACCACCTCAAAATAATTCGGAAATAGATAAACAACTGGATGAAGGAATACATTTGGAAGAAGATCAAGCTAAATTAAAGCACACGCTCAGATTTATGAAATTGTCCCCGATCAACTGGATTAATATGTAACGGAGAATTATTGTAAACGAAACTTTTACTTACAAGTTAACATCAACTTTCATAAACTAATGTTAGGTCGAATATTTATTTATTTCTTATCATATCTGTCAGTCTAACTAAGCAGATTTATACTCTATTAAACGGGGAGGATAGGCTCAAATTGCAATTTTTCAAAAATTAGCTAATTTTATAAAAAAAATGGTTTTGTAAACGGTGGTACACTAAAATGAAGTTGAAACTTGAGCCCAATTCAAATTAAGCTGTAAAGCTTAATAAATTCTCATTTACTAATATTGTGTAGTTCAACGGAAGAGGGTTTCAATTTACGCAAGCAATCAATTTAATTGTTGAAGAAACAAACAAACGCTAAATATAACGTCTGCCCAATTTGCAGCCGTTTTTCCGCAAGTATACTCAATAACAAACCATTTACTTGGTGTCATGAAAAAATTAAATTTGATCCTCCTAAATAACATGTTGTAACATAAAATATATTTCACATCGCATTGTGAAAATTGGGTCATTAATTTTTCGGTTTTTTTTTTTTTTTTGTTATGAAAACATACATACAGGAAAATATTATTAAAACGGTCAATAACATGCAATGTTATTCCACGCTGTGATTGCCTGTACACACATTCAAATTTCCATAAATTAATAATAACATTAGACCACCAACCAGCCCCAAATGCATATACATGTTCATTGTGCTATATATACAGACAAGTATTTTGTATATGGGAAAATAAATTCCGTATCGATTCTCGATTCCACTTTATATGAGTATGTACAAAAATAAAACATACCTTTGGCAACACCAAAATAGGACATCGTCATTATCAACGCCATTGTTGTTATCATGCAAGCAAACATGAATGTATTTTTGTGTAAGTGTATTTTTTAATATTTCTGCTCGTTTAAATTTTTGTTAAGCTTTCAATGCCACACCATATGCAATTATCTCGTCTGCTCGACCAAAATTGTGTACATAATAAAAACGAAAAATTGTAAATGAAAATAGCAAAAATAACATCTATGCTTATATATAGCATATGTCTTATGCTATTATGGTACACAATACACTAACTTGTCACACGAATATTACTATATTGTAGAATATTATTTTAGCAAACTGTTTATTGAGTCGCGTGAAGAGACTTTAATTTCTTATTTAACAGCATTTGAATTGGAAACAATAAGAAATTTAGAGAACAAATCAAGCGAAATGAATCATGTACGAGCCATTCGTATACACAATTTTCTAAATAGGAACGAAGTGCAATATTTAGTTTCACTACAATGTTTCAAGCTTTTGTTAGTTGTTAGATTGTTTAAATTAGAATGTGGATGGAAGCACGTACTGGGTATTTGCAATTAAAGAGTGTTTGTCAAATTAAAGAATTGTCGTTGAAAAATCACGGTCTTATAGGAAGAGTCGGGTACTTAATTATGGGTAATTTTATTATCTGGAGAAGCTTATATGAAACTAATTATTTTACAACGTTATTTTCAAAGCATGTGTGTTTATACAACTATATGTAGCAGCTAATTTAGTACTTTATTAAAGTACTGTGCGAGTATGCGCACTATTTATGCGAGTGTACAAAAAATATTATTAGTACAAACCAAGCAAATATTAGTTAAACCAAATTTTAATGCGATTAACATACTGAACATTATTATGTTAAGACAGTGTGGCCTGAAGACATCAGAGATTGTTTACATGGAAACATTTTTAAAAATGGCAAAGCAATTGGAAGCATTATAAATTAAAAGTAATTTAGGAAATTACGGGCAGCGTTGGACAGTCAGTAAGCTTAGGCTGTTTCCAAACCCAATACTTATTTCAATAAGCCTGTTGACCTGGGGTTACTGTATCCAGAATCGATGGCTGCATCAAAGGAACTTTTAACTTACAAATTTTTATTGTACATTTATGTAGCCCCAAAGCAAGTTGTGTCTTTGACTTTAATTTGCAATTTCCAGTAGCCTATGAAAGAAACGTGTGTATAAAAAAGTATATAAAAAATCGTCCTCACAATAAAAAAGACACGGATTAACTTTACAAGAAAAAACGCACTAAAAAACGCGTAAAAAAACCCACAATTGAAAGAAAAAACGCACAAGAAAAAAACCCACGAGCTAAAAACGCGGAAGAAAAAAACGCAACATAGAAATTTATACGACTTATACCTCATGAGGTGATTTGAACTTCGCTCCTGAAAATTAACTCAACTCCCAAATCATATCCTAACTGACCGTTTAACCTAATCTTCAGCTCAACCTACAACTCAATTTACAACAGATCCTCTATCTCAACCGCAACGCAATTCTAAACATAATCACCAAATTATCCGCAACTCAATCAGCAAATTCACCCCAAATCAACCTTAAAATCAACCCTTAAACTAATACTTAATCAACTCTTAAATAAATGCCAACCAAACAATTTACTTAATCCTAACGCGAACTAACTAAACCCTAACTCAACTTCAAAATAACTTAGTTCGAACCAAATCTTAACTCTCTGCTAGACTCCAACGCTGAATGGCCAACCAAACCCCAAAATCAACTCGATTGGAAGGCTACATGTTTGTACAAACTCAACTCTAATCAAGTAGATATAATCTCCCATCAAACCCTAAACTCGACCACAAATTAATCCTTAACCCAAACCCCCCTCACCAATCCAGCTCAACTTCAACTCAAATCCTAGTCAACCTTAAATCGACCTTAACTCAACACAACCCTAAAGTCAACCGTAACTCAAACAATTACTCAAACCCAGATCAAGCCTCAACTCAAGCCAAACTCGAGGTTAAACTTCAACACTCTACTCGACCACTCAAGCCTCAACCCAATACTCAGCTTCACTCACAACTCAATCATGTAACTAAAACGATCCGAAAACTCCAAATTCACTATCAACTTAATCCTAAACTCGACGGCCAACAGAATCCTCAAATTAACGAGACTCGAAAAGCAACATTCGTATATGAACTTAACTCAAAAATACTTAAGCTAACTACCAACTCAACACTTAATAATAATAATAATAATAATAATAATTATTATAATAATGCTTTATTCAATGTATAAACCGTGGCTTTTGTACATCACACATATTTACAACAGCAGAAAATAACTTAAAATTAACAATAAATATTTCAATATCAATATAACAATAATTAGCAAATATACAACAATGGACATATATACATAATTAATTACAATATGTACAAGAACTTTGATATTAAGTTACTAATTTAAACATAACCTTTTTAAATCCGTTAATGGAACTTATATTTTTTAATTCTGTAGGCAAACTGTTCCAAGTGATAATCGCATTTATTAATCCAGAGTTATTGTAAACATTAGTTCTACTAACTGGCAAATTAACGTTCCTAGTTCTCAATGACCTAGAAAAATGTAATTTATCATGCAAGTACAATGGTACACCCGATTTAATTATTCGATAAATAAAGACAGCAGTTCTATAACAGTAAAACTCAAACAAGTCACATCCAAGGATTGAATCTTTAAATTCGGAAACATGATCAAACTTTCTAAGGTCATGAACATATCACACACAATTATTAAACGTAACCTCAAGTAACCGCTTTGAGGAACTATCACTAACTTTTCACAAGATATATGCGTAAGTCAACTGGACAAAACTTTTTTATTAGTCTGAGTGAATATAAACCGTAATTAACACGCTGGCACATAGAACTTACATGATCATTCCAAGTAAGTTTTGAATTCAATAGTAATCCTAGGTTATTAACCGTTGGAACAAATGAGATTGTATCATTGTTCAAAAATAGCACAGGTGAAATATTATGCGAATTATTTCTAGTGAGCAATAAAGCTTTACTTTTAGTTGGATTAATGGAAAGTGAATTATTTTTGGCCCATGACGAAATATTCCTAAGATCTGCATTAAGTTGGATAACGATTTCCCCCAATTTTAACAAGTCACCACCAATATACAGTTGTAAATCATCAGCATAAAGATGAAATCGGCAATTTAAAATATGTCAAGGTAGGTCATTTATATAATTGGAAAAAAGTAAAGGGCCTAAAATTGATCCCTGAGGCACCCCAGCAATTACATTACTTATACCAGAATGATCATCACCAAGCTCATCACGATTACTCAAATAAGAAAGAAGCAACAAAATAGCAGAATCTGAAAAATTATAATATAACTTTAACTTTTGAAGCAAAAGGATATGATTAACACAATCAAACGCTTTAGAAAAGTCTAATAGGACTAAAATTGTAAATGAATTACCTTTATCTAAAATAGCAGATAAATCATCAACAATATGCACAAGTGCAGTAGTAGTATTATGGCCAGATTTGTATCCAGATTGGAATTTGCATAGATAATTAAAGCTATTGAGATGCTGAAGAATTTGAAGTTGTATAATTTTTTCCAGGACCTTGGATAGGGCAGGCAAAATACTAATCGGGCGAATGTCACAAATATTCGAAATTACATCCTTTTTAGGTAGAGGAATAATCGATGCCACTTTCCACAAATTAGGAAATACTGATTTGGTCAAACTCTGGTTAATGATAAATGTAATTTGGGACAGAAACAAATCAATAAATAATTTTATTACTCTGAAGTTTACCATGTCATATGCCATCGAATCAGACTTAACAGTACAAATTGCATTCAATACCATAAGTTCATCGACACAATCAAAAACAAACCCATAACTACCAGAACTAATAAAATCAAAATCGGGTAAAGGCAAAACACCTATAGATTCGTTAAGTTTACTGATCCCTACCAAAATTTCATCAGCACAAAAGTCAATGACTGCTTCAGTCGACTTACATAAAATACCTAGTTTCTTCAAATTGCTCCAGGTTGTTTTAGGTTTGTGCAAATTCCCAAAATAAAATATATTTTTAGCTTGATTGATGCATTTGTTGGTTTTATTTCTAAAAGATTTAAATGATTCAAAATCGAGCTCTAATCCAAATCTTTTATATTTTTTGTAAGCCAAATCCCTTCGTTGAATTAAATTCAAAATTTATGCATTTAACCACGGAGCAGTGGGACATTTATTTATACTCGTTTTATGAGGCACACAATTAGTATCTAATTTTAAGAATTTTGAATTGAATTCTTCAACTATATCATTCAAATCATGATAAAAATAAAGATTTGACCAGTCTAACGAAAAGAAACAATTTACAAAATACTCATGATTAATTGCTTTATAATCAGGAACAACCGTATTTGAAATTTTATCCCTGGTACGACTGAATTTATAGCAGGCAAAAATCAAGTCATGATCAGAAATGGCAGGAACAGCAAGCTGCCCAAAAGAAATAATATTATGCTTATCAGCCTCATACAAAATTATCAAATCCAATAGGCTTTTATCCAATCTAGTCGGTTGTAAAGGTAAATAAAATAAATTATGTAAACTCAAGCAAGTTCTTAGTTTATTGGTAATCAACATATTAAAGTTTAAATCACCACAACAAATAATTTTTTCATACTGAGATAAATATTCAGAAAAAATTGTTTGTAAATTATTAATATCATCAGTACAAGCAGGAGGCGGGTTATAAATAACCAAAATAAGAATTTTACCAAATCACCCAACAAGCTCAGACGCCAAAACTTCAACCTTACCAAAGGCACCCGAGAACAATTTACTAACCCTCAAAGTAGACCTAAAATAAATACCAACCCCACCCCATCGCTTTTTATTAATACGATCAAAACGTATTAGTTTATAATTATTGATAACGAGCGACTTGTTTGTAATTTTGCTGTTAAGAAGAGTTTCAGTTAAAGTAAGAAAATCAAATTTGTATAACTCTAACAGAATAGTAATTTCATTAAAATGTTTAACCAAACTACGGACATTTAAATGGCCAGATTTTATAGAACAATTTACATTTACCTGCAGATTATCAATTGGAACAATTTTACTACAATACAAGTTGTTAGAATTTAACGTGTTGTACTGTTGGCTGCAGTGGTTGCCCGAAACTTCACCCGTGGAGGCAATGCTGTCCGAAAATTTGTATTACTAAATTCCCGAATGTGTACACCAGTCGGCCAAGTATTTGGATCAAGAGCCTTTACCCGTAAATCTGCTTTTATGCCCAATTTGTAGCAAACAAACTCCAGCGATTCAATGTTGCGTTCTTTGGGAATAAGTTTAAATATTTTGGAGTCCTCAACCTCCAAGCATGTTTTAGCCATAATAGATATATCATTTTCATTAGTATGAGGATCAAATTTGGAAAGGTGTAACCATACTGTCGGTTCAATGACCTTTACCCCAAAATTTTCGGAAAACTGTCTGGTACCACAAATCGATTTTCTGTCCCGATGTTGAGGATTTTTATTTTCAACGGCGGGCACAGCAACACTGGAACTCATTGTGGATGATGTCACCTCAGCAAAGGTTCTCGTAGAGGACAAATGATTTTGCATGGACGAATGATTTTGCATGACCGCAGGTACAGTATAGATGTAACAAATCTATCCCCAGTTTCCATACATGTTTCTTGATTCAATTTGGCACAATTTGTTCGTGTTTGATCGGCAATAGGCATAGCAATCGCATCTGAACAATCATCGGTAATGATGCAATCGGACATGTGAGATTCCGCTGGTCTATTAATATTATCCTGTGCTTTCTCTTCGAATCTTTTCATTGGGATTTCCATTTTTTTTAATGATCCCATTATTTGACATACAATTTTTACTTGTTCACTGTAAATGTTTTTACAACTTTCACAAAACCAAAAAATGCTGTCTGAAGCTGAACTACAAATTACATCGAAAACGTTTTTCCTTAATCCAACACATTTATAGTGGGCAACTTTTTTACATAATCCACTGTACACTAACACGTTCTCAGATACACCTGGAACAGCACACGTCATACAAATGTTCGACTCCATTTGATTATATAAATAAACCACACAATAACACAATAACAAGGGAACAATGAACAATGAACAAGGAAACCGAATCACACTAAAGTTTATGTTACACACTATATACACAAAATATTTACAGACACATACTATTAAATTATTATTTGTACAAATCATACAATTTTATTTTATATTAAATATTTTTTTTTTAAATTGCAAAATTATACACAGAAAAAAAACAAACGTCCATTCAGTTCAAAGCTGGTTAATTTTTTTTTTCTAAACACAAAAAATTCCTAACATAATTCCTAACATTATACCAACATACCATCATGATGACACTATACCATCACACTATCACGGGATATCACAACAAAATACCATCATCACCATCACCACAAACATCATCATCAATGTCACCATCACTATTATGGTCACCATCACTATTATTGTCACAATCACCATTAACGTCACCCTTAAAAATATTTTGAGACACTTTAAATATACAAAAATTAACTCAATTGGTGATGTTTTATGAATTATTCATTAGTAACTTTGGACCAGATTATAATCCCTCTTGGTATGAGTTATTAACAGTAACCTTTCTAAATCTTAAACAATATTTGTGTTAGGTTTGCGTCATATACAAACATATATGCAATCTCTCACTTTTATATCTATAGATTGCTTTACTGCTCACTTAACTCTAATCGAACCCCAACTCAACTCCAATTAAACCCCCATTCAATTCGCAAATGGAACCCAACTTAACCGCAAATTCAATGCCCAACTCAGTCCTCAAACAAGCATACTCGTATATAGAAAATCGATCAACTCATCCTAATTAATATACCCTCAACTTCAACTCAACCCGCATATTAACCCTAACTGAAACTTAAACTCAACCCCAAACTCAACGCCAAACTCAATATTCAAGCTAACATATTTTAAAAATTGGTAAATGGCAGGTATCCGACCCTCATGATGTACAGATTCCAAAAGTTTTTCAATTCTCCGCCTTGACCACAGAAACAGATTGGCGAAAAAATTTTAAATTGAATAAACCGTTCACGAGATATAATGAGTATAGACAGCCAAACATCCAGACGTCTAGACATCCAGAGAAATGGACGGAATTTTTTTATTGTTTTTATTGATTTTTCGGACTCCGATACTTTCAGAACATCGAGAAAAAGTGGTTTTGGACCAACCAAATTTTTGGTCATTTTTGACAGGATTTCAATACTTTGGACTTTTTAGACCGAAGTAAAATTTTTATTTATTAATGGTGGGGTAGTTATAATTTTGCTGCATTTAGCTTCTAAATTTGACTTACCAATGTGTTTCTGATTCTCCGGCACTTAAGCTGGTTTTCTAGGTTAGTTTGTATTTATGCAGAATTTGTCATCAATTTCGCCTTCGCTGTTAAAATACCAAAACCGAGCATCTCTTCTTATAACTCTGACCCTGGTTTTTTATAATCATGTCTTGCAATTCATTTTATTTTATTGGCTGACAGTAACTCCCGTGCCTGGTTTATACCATTACGTTACAAAAAAATACCTGACTATTTAGAATTCCACTCACGTATCGTTTAGCTATTTAAAGCGCGTTTATCATTAACATTAAATTTGTATAATCATCAAAACATATCAAAAACACAAAATCCTCAAGTTTAAGGTTAATCATGAACTTCATAACCCACCAAAAACATTCTCATTTAAGGAAAAACATTGCAAGTATTTATAATAAAACATCATATAGTACATAACATATCATTCACACATTTATACTTGTTGTGTACAAGTGGTACAAATGATGCTGATTAGATAGTGTACAACAACTGCATCATAATACAAATAGTTCATATTCTAGTAACACATAACCTAATTAAGCGATGTATTAAATAAAACCAAACAGAAAATGCTTCGCAAAGAAATTTATTTAGTAGAGAGTTGTAAAAGCTCGCTTTCAAAACTGAGTACAAAAAAAAAAAAAAATATTTTGTTATGTGATTTAATTTGAAATTTTTCCAAACAAATTTTAATGCAACTTATCAAGAAAAAAAAACTGTCTTAGCGAGAATACAACAAGAACAACCAAATAATATAATATACAAAAGAAATTCCTTGCCTCTTCGTCTTAGTTTTGCTTATTTTTTATTGTTGTTGTTATTTTGTGCTTTTCTTATTTTCATCTCGTATTGTTTCAAAATCTCAACTGAATAATAATAACAACATCAATTTTCATTCATCTTAATTATTTTTTCATTCGTTGTTTTTTTTTTTTTTGCTTTTGCTTTTACTATTGTTGTTGGTGGAGGCGGTGTTGTTCATATATTGTTATGGTGGTGGTGTTACACATTTAAAGAAACAAAAATATTTTATGTATGACTGAAATGCTGTGCGCTCATACTGTGTAGCAAGCAGCTATAAATGAATTAACAGATGTCCATCTGATTACTCGTTACGATATTTGAGAATAAGAAGTCTTCCAATTTTTAATATCTAATTCGTTCTCGATTTAATCGGGTGTTATATTGTCGCGCACACTCTTTCCGCGGTTGTTCAAATTCCTCGATAATTGGGGGGTGAAAAAATTGTCCGTAGAACTTTTAGAATATCTGGAATAAATGCCTGTCGCCATAATCATTGGGCGACGCGACGGTGACACCTAGGGAGTAATAGAATAAATTAAATTAATAGCTCAATGTTTTACTGTACTAAAATGGAATTTTCCATGATAAAACTGTTCTAAATGTTTCTAGACTATTCTTTCTGGAAAAGTCATGAAATTTCCAAAAGTTTGGTTTGTGTATATAAAAACTCGAACGAGGTCGAACTGGATATTGTTTGTTTTTTGAAGCGAAAGTATAAAGATTAAAAAGGAATTAAAATTTGATTTAAAATTATAAGTGATAAGTAAAATTGAGAAAATATTAAAGTAAAGAGATTTTGTGAATTTTCGTTAGTAAATTGTGTTGTAATAATTTCTGTGTGACATAAATAAATTCGTTGGTAATAAATTGAATTGTTTTGTTTTGATTCACAATCCAGTGATTCGAATCTTGATTGACCAAGCAAAAACGTAACAATATAATGGATATCTAGATATAACACTCTAAAGGAAGCTTATAACACTCAAATAATTTTTCTCGGTAGGACGATGTTTTGCCAAGTATATTTTAAACAAAAGCCTTGATGGCTAAAATACACTATCCCCCGATAACAACTATATTTTGTATTGTATTAGTAAACTGCGTCACCGATTTTTTTCTTTCCAGCTAGAAGCTTTATTTGAATATTACTAGGGTTCTGCATTATCGACATTTAAATTTCAGCTGGATACACACTAAGCAACTCATCTCAGAAAATACGTCAAAAATTGATGATTTTTGAGTTATGCCACTCTTCTTATGCACTAGCGATATAAGGAGATAAAGCGTTACTATCCAATGCACCAACCAACCTAGCTGTAAAGCATTCGCGATGAATAAACAAATGCATATTTTATATTTCTGTTGGTGTCATCCTTTTGTCAGGTGTATCACGATTGGACTAGTAAAATCAAACCTACATTTAAAAATAGTCGACAAAATACTAATGAGTAACCCGGCCAAGTTCTCATTATTTGCGTTGCGTGTAACTCGTTATTAAGTAGGCAGTATAGTTATCTAGCAAATTTCAAAATCAACGATGAGCCCCCATAACCGAGATAACATTTCTGACATTATTATTGGTATGTATGCGCATTAAGCCTTCAATAATAACGTTTGTTTACCTTTCATCATTACCAACGATAAAAATTCAAAGTTCCGGAACTATTAACATATTCCACCAAAACATCATTTTCTATTGTTTTAAATTTTAATCCATTCCAAATTTTAATCGCAAAGGGCCAACTTGATCCATACGTTAGTAACGGAGGAATTTATTAATATACAATGCAACGTTTGAATCCGTCTACAGAAAAATTTGATTATGCTTACAAGTAGGTAACCGATAATAAATTACTGATGCTCATAAGCGGCTTAACTAGTGACACAGAACCAGTTCATATTTGCACATAAGCAACCTAACTAGTGACACAGAACCTGTCAAATTGAGATAAATTCTAAGAATGGCATTATGGTTAATATTTGTAAATTAGTCTTAAATTAGAATCCACTAAAGTTCACTGGAGCGATTGACCCCAGCGGGTCGAAAATGTGCCGGATTCGGACAGAATTTTGTAATCGGTGTGTGGTCTAGCACCTTAACTCAGAATTAGAATATAAGCCCGATCCTATTGTAATCAAAGGATTTCTTTGTATTATTGAGAATAATCTCACTTGGTGACAACAATTTGAATCCATCAGTAAGTAAAGTCACTTTGTTGGATTATTTTAAGGCTATCTTTTCAGTAATTGTATTTCCACCAGGCATATACGGATATCCAGATAAAAAATAAAAAAAGAAACGAAAACTCAATTTATTGTATTGACTATAAATTCCAATCGTGGAGGAAAGCAAAAGTAATATTTCGTCAACTAATTACTATCGATGAAGGTATATGTGGTCCCGAGAGTAAATATGCAGTCCCCTTCTTTTATGTTTGTAATATTGTACGGTAACATAGAGCTTTACCACAATTTGGATACTGCATAAGGTAGAAAGTTAAATGGAAACTGCGAAAGAGTTGGCAATGCTTTCAACATTAGAACAGATTACCCAGATATACTATATATAAACAAAATTCATTTTTTGTGTAGAAACATGGTCTGCTAGATCCCTCCATGACCGAGTAGAAACCATATCATTTTTAACATGCGGAATTTCTTTCGTGTAATAAAGCGAATAGTATTCGGTCATAAAATTTTTTTATAGCTCGCAAATCTTTGTATCCCGGCTATAGAGCGGCGTTGCATTCTAGTCAACCGTTGATTTAATTCATTAAGTAATTTTCAAAATTTAGTTGTGGGCAATCTTGGTTTTGGTGACGTTCCCTTCACAAAGTTTTTCTTCAGGCGAAAAAATGTTGCTTCAATAAAATATTGATTCGACATTACATGTTAAACTAATATAATGTTGCTAATGAAGTTGCGATTTGTGTAATCCCAATTCGACTTTTAAAAAAAAGGTGACCGTAAGATGTATGTTCATCTCAGATCAGTTGGCATTTCATATTATTCACCTTCGTCAATCGACCCCAACATGTCGAATCGCCATCTTATATATCATATTAATTAACTTTACTAAAGTCCTCCTATTTCATAACATGAAACTTGGTCACAAAAAGTAACTCAACTTTGCACTGCTAAATAAAGTTCTTCAGCAAGAAGATTGGAATATTGTCCAGATAAATAACCCTTTCAGCTCTTGATTTAATACTCTAAATACTAAACAATGATCATTATACTTTTTGATATATTTGCAAAATAAATTTTCTTGGCCAAGGAAATGGCCACTTCCGGTTGCCCAATTTTAGCTACAATTTACTGGGTCATTTTAAATTATGAAAAAAAATATTAAATATAAAATTTCTGTTCATCTAAATTGTAGGAAGGACACACTGATTACCCTTTCGGGTTCACAAAACACATCTGTGTGGTTAAATTTTTAGTTCCATAAAGTAATCTAATTGAATACGGGTAAAATATTAATGTACGCCCAAGTAACACATTTGTGCATATCATAAAACGAGTTTCCTCAACAAAAAATTGCATCCAAAGTAAATACCAACTCGTACAATTGTGCAGCTCGAAATTGATATATCATTAAGTTCAGGCTATCTAAACATGCTCCAATTTTCTTGAAACTTTTAGAAATTAATAAGAAGACCTCTAATAAATAGTCGATCACATTTTTTTTTAGTAAATAAGAGTAGTTGTTGGATATATGGCACCCACACATTTGTGCTGGTTGAACTTAAAAAAGTAAATTTGATACAAGCCAGTTCGTTTGAGGAAATCAAAAATACATTTGTGTTTTATTCAAATAATAATATTGTAACATAAACAATTATTACACCTAAAATTCAGTCAAAATAAATTAAGTACATAATTCAATTATGTATATAAATATTATAATTATAACAAAATACGAGACAACAATAAAAATTTTACTTTTTCAAAGTATGGAATTCTTTGAAGCAATTGTTTAGGGTTGAGGAACACAAATACACATTACACTTTTCACATCTGCACCGAGTGCGACTTTTACATTTTTCAAGACGGCAGCACCTAGCTGATGACAAAGCATCCCATGTAGGTATAAGTGGTCATAACCATCATACCGTTTTCCAATAGATAGAAGTAGTGAACACGACGAAGTAGTTGGATTTTTAGTAGCTTCTTCGTCATCATCGCTGCTTTCTCGTCTTGGCCGCTTCGTGTTTGCAATTAGAGCATCCGCTAACTCCAATTTGAAAACTAAAAGGTCCAAACATTTGTTTTTCGGAACTCGACATGTTAAACCTGCCGATATTCCATCCAACTGTTGACAACCGCTAAGTCAATAAAAAGATTTGTAGCTTTCAAGGTCCACTTTTTTGTTTTTATGAAAGTTCTGTAGTACTCCATCATCTGGTCGACAATGTCTACACCGCCCATGTTTTGATTATAGTCGGCTACGATGGCGGGGCATGGAAATTTGTCAAAACTTTTCGAATTTTTAATCCATCGATTGACCGTTGTTAATGCATTTGTACCAGAGTAGATATGCATGTAACACACTTTGTGTCTTTCCACTTTACCGCTGTTATTTTATTTGTGCCATCATTCAGAATAAATTCTTCGCTGTCCCCTCTTTTCATGTGGCGATCCATTTTAAATGCAACTTTATTTAATCGGTTGCTTATTATGGTCCCTAAAATCGTATAAATTAAAATATTTAGTTATCAATTGAAGTTAATTTTAACTCATATCATATTTAAAAATGTTACATGTTGCTCTATACTTCATTTCCAAAAGTTTTTTAAAAGGGGTACGGTTGTAAAATACCGATCAAAATAAACAAAGATGCCTTTGGGAACGTTTTCAACTAATCGCAGAACTACTGCTGGTCCTAACCCTAAACTTCGATCACCAAGATTAGTTTTATCGCCCTGATAAATTTCGAAGTCCACTACAAGGCCTCCGGAAGTGCTCACTACAAAATTTTTAAGGCCAACTGGCCGTGGCTTATTTTTGACATATTGCCTTGCCGGGCATCTGCCCGTATACGGGATCATTTGCTCATCTATTGAATACTTCGCTACCTTTTTAGGTATTGCCCGACACCTATCTCGAACGGCGTTTATTAGAGGATTTATTTTCAAAAATAAATTAGATGGATCTGCTATTGTTTCGATAACATCAATATAATGTAACGACCATCTTAAATATTTAAATCTTGTTTTTGAAACAGCAGATGCAATCATTGGAAATTTCAAACCAATTCTCCAGTACATTTCTAATCTTGGATATGGAATGCATCCCATGGTCAAAAATACACCGTACAGCATTTTAATTTCGTGAGCTGATGTTTTAAGCTCACTACCATGTTTCTGCAAATGATAAATGTTGGTGTTATTTGCTGCATTGATGAAATGTTGTTCCGAAAAGTATCGGGCAAAATACTCCATCGGCGATTTCACATTGATTGTTTCGGCAATTTCATTTTCAGGAAACGAGGGTAGTGATTGTGGCGTGAAAAAATCTCGATACCATTCGTTCAAAGGTGTATTTCCAGGTTGACTGTCGTTTTGTTCGTCATCTTCTGATTCGCTAGACATATTGTCTGCCGACAAATATACTAAATTTGGATTTAGAACGACACCTTCCTCGGAATCTGAACCCGAATCAGCAAGAATTTCATCGATTTCGCTTTGATTACAAAGCCACTGGCCGTCTTTGAATACAACTAAAAAAAACGTTGAATAATAATTTTAATGAATGATGAAGTTCAACCCACACAATTGTTTATGTCAGTTTTTGCAATCATTATGACGATATGGCTATTCTTTAATTTTACTCAATTTTTATATTAATACAATATATAATATTCAATCTTTAACTTTACGTAAATAAATAATTCAAAAACCATTTTTAAATATATATTTTTGTACTTACTTTTATACGGATCATTCATTTTTAAATGTGCTATTTTTAAGGTTAGAAAACACTACTAATACAAATTTTTTATTGTTGTTGAATAAATTTCAAATACTGTCAATTTCTTCTAATGGAAATGGAATACACTATCGACCAGATATAATTACGAAAATGTACGATAGCATAATAAAAAAATGCTGTCGTATCTACACAAATATACGCATGAATCGATTAATGTGCTAAATATTAAAATTCGTAACGACCAATATAATAATTACACATTTGTGCGGCTCGAACTCCGGTGATGGTAAAGTTATAAACAAAGACGGCATTATATTTATATATTTATATACCCACATTTTTGTGCATGTTAAACCAATTGTTAAGGACTTAGTTAGTTTTTTTGTGAACCCGAAAGGGATAAACCAAATCAAATAAATTTGGACATAAAAAGAGAAAAACCGACATAGTTGAGTAATGATGAGTATAATCGAATGACTTGTTAGTTGTTTTGTTTTTTTTTAAGGGTGGATGTTTGTAGCCCAGAGCAATGCGAACATTGAGGCCTATTGTGCATCCCTAGAGATTCTTACGTAAAATGTAGGTCTTTGTCCTTGATAAACGCCGCTACCTAATGCAAATCCAGTGGGTCGGCGTTAGGCCACTGGATTATGTAAGCATTGAGGAACTTGAATCTTTCTAGGATGATAGCATAGCATGTGAAGAGTAGATGTTCCGATGTCTCCTTACCGTAGTCACAGAATCTGCACTGGTCCGTAAGGAACCTTCCCATTTTATATAGGTGACCGTTAAAAGGGCTGTGCTCTGTTCAAAATCAGGTAAGGGATCTTAGGGATTAGTGGTCCATCATCGGTGCCTCTTCCAGACGTGTAATATTATAATTTAATAATTTCTTAGCCTGTCTCATCCCAATGAAGGACTCTCAGAGTAATTTTTTATAGTTCTGCTCCCAGTCCCTTATACCATCAGCCAAGTGGGTTTTGGAAAAAGCAATACTAGGACTGGGACCCAGAAAATCTCGGCTTGCTCCCATTTTTGTACATCGGACTGCTGCCTCATTTCCTTTAATGATGGAGTGGCCAGAAGACCAAAAAAGCGTGACTTTGTTTGCTTCACCAAGTTCTAATAAATTACAGTAGTGGCTCCAGATCAATTTCGAGTTAAACACTGACGCTCCTAAGGCTAGCGGAGCTGCCTGGCTGTCCTAAATTATACAGATTTCGGTCTTCTTATATTTCTTTTTGAGACATTGAGGCACACATACCTCAAAAGCAAAGGTCTCTGCCTGGTAAGCTGTGGGGCAGTATGCTCAAGGGTACGCAGAGTTCTAGGTCGTATGCCATACAGAAGCATGATCGGAGAGGGAGGAGATAATATACTCTGCCATTGATAATATTCTCTACCCTATCCGGCAAATTAATGGTAAAATTCCTCCGACAGTCGATTTGCCTTACCATCAAACCTGATAGTTAGATCAATTCCTCCATTAATTTTAATTTATGTAGGAGACACTGTTGTGTCCTGGCCTTTTTGTTTTAATTTTGGTTGCAATTTTTAGGTTCAGCTCTCTTGCACCGGCTACTTTTTAATGTGCAGGTGCAGTGGTGAGAGCCCCAGTATTCTCTCAAGGGCAGCTGTTGGACAATTCCTCATTGCTCCAGTTGCACACATACAGATTAGCTTCTGGATCTTGTCCTGCATTCTCCATGCACTAGTCTGGTCCGTCTTCGGCCACCACAGAAACGCCGCGTAAGAGACAATAGGTCTGATGACGGCCCGGTAGAGCCAAACCAACATTTGTGGGCTCAGTCCCCACGTTTTGCCAATCATTCTTTAGTAGGTGAAGTAGGCCTTATTTGCCACTCAGATTTTTAGCCAGGGCTATCAGCGAGAGGACAGTTTTCCTCCGGTTCGTAAAGAGAGTGCAGTTAACCTTGTTAGTATTTACCGTAAGGCCCACCTCCGTGCACTAATCATTTACTACGTCTAGATCTTGTTCCATTCTTTCCCCTACTGTATTTGCGAATCTGCCGCTAACCATCATGACTAGGTCGTTTGCATAGGTAATGTTTGAAAAGTCTAAATTCCTCAGTCTGGTAAGTAATTGATTCATCACGATCAGCCACAATAAGGGAAAGAGAACACCTTGCTGGGGGCAACCCCTGATATCCGCTATGGTGATGGTTTTTTCTCCAAACCTCTTACTTTTTTTAACATGGTTATTATCCACCTTACTGTTAGGGGAGGGGTCTATACTCCTTGTTAGTGCTTGTTCCTGAATTAACTCGAAACTAGTATTATCAAAAGCTCCTTGGATATCAATGAAGAAGCATGATAAAAATTCTTTATTCCGGAGCGTATCTTCGATTTCCGATGTCAGCTCGTGTAGAGCTGTTTCTGTTTATTTCCCTACTTGGTAGGCGTGCTGCCTAAAGTCCAGAGGGTATCTTTGGAGAGTGTTGGATGTAATACAAAGTCCCAGAATTTTCTCCATGGTTTTAAGTAACTCTGATGTATGGCTAATAGGTCTATAAGGCTTAGTCTCCTCTGGGGCTCTTTTTCCCACGTTTGGGATAAAAATCACCCGAACCTATCTACAGCATTTAGTATACGCAGTCCCTTCCCGGGGATTTGAAAGGGACAAATGATTTGACTGCTCAGCTTTTTCGTTCCGACGTTAAAACCTGCCTCGAGAACTTGTAAACCCCCTTTTGAACCAGTTACGGATGTGGATTGTTAGTTGTATTTTGAAAGCTATTTTTAAATTTGTCAGTCTAGTTCTAACTCATATAATAAATCTGTCCTTAGATGAGGGATTTGTACCTTCAAGACTAATTGGGCTTCAGCAAGTTAGACTAACTGGGCTCCAGCACCGGGAGCACCGCATTTTGGAGGATTGTGGGTGGCCGAAGTCAAATCAGTAAAACATCATTTAAAAAGAGTGATGGAAGAAGCAACTTCGACGTTTGAAGAATTAACAACATTAACTAGTCAAATAGAGGCTTATGTCTTGATTCTAGGCCAATTTCACGAATGATCAATGATCTAAATGATTCGACCGTTTTAACTCCAGGTACCTTTTTAATTTGAGATGCTATCATAACCCAAAGCCTTAAGTCACAGTTTTAGACGACAACATAAACTCATTGACTCGATAGCACTTGGTCCAAAATTGAAAAAGGACTTTTGAAAAAAATGGTTGCAAGAATATTTGCATCAAATACAACAACTATCAAAAAGGACCACTAAGACATCAGTTCTGAAAATTGGACAACTGGTGCGAGGCAACAACGTTCCACCATCCAGATGGAGTACTGGACGTATTGTACAAACTCACCCGGGACAAGGTGGAATCGTTTGTGTAAGTCCCTTATAAAAAGGCCAGTGACAAAATTGTTACTTCTCCTAATTGAAAACACCGTACAAAAACAAGGCGCAGAATTGACTACCGAGACCACTACCGTATTGTCAGCCACGATTAGCAAAACCACCAACACTAGAAAACGTAAGTTAACAGAAATCCATGAAGGGAAAAAACAGCCGAGGATATGGTTGTGAGGACAAATAGACGACGTGGTGAAAATAGCTGCAGAAAAAATAAAAGCCATTCCTCAACCTAAAAAGAAAAATCACTTAAGGAAAATTAGACCTTGTTATCAATCCAAACTAATGTTATTAGCTATGATTCCATTAATAAGTGAACTCGGGACATGCTCAGCAACTCTTAATGAAACAAGTTTTGATATTAGAACTTTAAATTCTACAATAGGAAAATATTTTGAAAACATTGAGGTAGCTCAGCCATCCCATCAACAATGGACTATTATATCTTAATTTAATTTATCGGCAATGTTCTTAGAGGCTAAGAGAGAATGACGCAAACCTGAAGCGATGATAAAGGATGGTTGCAGCTAAGGCAAATTTGTAAGTTCGTAATATCGCAAATGAAACAACAACTTACAAACATAAATATCAACAACGAAATACTCCAACCCACATATAATCATGTTCGAATGAAGCGAGGTCTGAGCGCAGAGACGACGCACAGCGGTATGATAACGAAATCACGTCCTAAAACAATGATCAACAGCACATTTATATATTGCAAAAAAAACAAATTTCAATAATAGAATCAACAGTGAATATCATCAAAAAGACTGGATAGCAGTGAACAATCAATTACAAGAAATATATAAGCAAACAGTGCCTTTATACAACCTAATACAAATTTCGTTTCCAGCACAGAATTTCATTGCCAAAGTTAATCTCATTTAATGAAGGTTTCACTAATTTCTTTCGAAGCGATGCAAAAATGTTAAGTAAATCCAATAAGAAAGCAATAAATATTGATTGTTGCTCATTTACAACGAATAACGAATAAAGACAATTCCAGTATGAAGAGCTGGCAGCCATAAATAAAGCATTACTGTCAATATTACAAAAGCCTTTTACAAAATTAAATTGCGTATTAACTTTATAATTCCCAGTATAAAAGGCATAGAAACCATAAATTAAATCGTGGGTAGTAGCAATTCCTGGGACGGAGATTTGCTTTCAAGTCCAAAATTAAAAGTACAATTAGCAAACGCTAAATCAATTAAGGTAGATTTTCCCATGAAATTAGTGGCCTCTTTTTTGAAATTAAGTTAGGCCCAAAAAAAGACATAATTGATTTGAATTTTTTGACCTTTGGTTTAGTACTAAGACAATTACAATTAAAGTCCACAATAGTTATTACTTCACTGAATTTAGACTGCATTTTAAAGCATTGACGAAGAATTGAATCAAATCACGTTGGTCTTTATTCAAGTCTACCAATATTCTACCATTACAACATTGATACGATAATTTCAGTCGCAACATCCTTATAACATCGTCCTTCCTCAGTGGTTTAACAAATCAGATTAAGAAGGAAATTTATTCCAAGTCGTTGTTTATTCATATTTTATGTAGACACTAAGATAATTCGAAACTGTCAAATCTCAAGATAGAATTTCTGTTTCCTTGTAATTATTACAAATAATCTAAATTAGCTGAAATTATTAACAAAACACTCTAACTTTCAAAACACCTCAAACATTTGTTTCAGAAATATGTTACAGCTTTACGTCCGTATTATCGCGATAGTGGTAGTTCCCCTATAGCATAAAGAAATATTTTTTCTAAAGTTAAAAAATAAAAAAAGCAGTCAATTCGAGAAGAACAGAAAAAAAAATCTAGAAACAAAACTAAATAGTTAGCAGAAAACAAAAGAAAAGCAGAAAATTTAATAAAAACGACCAAAGAGAAAACTAATTAATATCATTTAGTATTCAGACTTGAGATTTAGACAAAAACAAAAATAAAAGTATTGATTTTCTTATTTATTTCTAAAAAAAACTATTAGATTACAGCAGCAATATAAAGATTTGTAATGTTGTGATTATGTTTTATGTTTTAAAGCATTAAACTAATTTAATTTAATGATATTGCATAACTTTCATTAGAGATTTTTTTATTTTAATATTGTATATTACTCGCTTCAGACGTATTGTTCTGCACATAGCAAGTATTTTATTAGAAAAAGCCGATAAGATTCTGAGATATATTAAAGATACACATAGGGAAGTATCAATTGAACTAATCGTATAGGTCACGTTATACCTATAGAAGACGCGATGTATATTGTTATAATATAAATAAAGCAACGTAGGGAATTCGTTATATTTAAATAGCTTAGGAACACAAAATATGCTTCACCACACCAAATATAATTAGGAGAGCACCAATAAATTGAATAACTACGAACAATTTTAGGAATCAGAAATTGCTGAGTGATCCGAATTTGAATCATTTATTGTCAATCATATTTCTTCGAATTTTCGAAATGGTTTGCCTCTTTTTATTGTATAAAATTATAAAATCAAATTAATTTGGACAATAATTTGATAGGAACTATAAATCTGTGTTTTTTTTTAACAGTTACATAGTTTCGACAACAACATAGCGTGGTATACTTTATCAGATGCCTTAGAAAAGTCTAAGAGAACCAAAACTGCAACTTTACCATCTTCAATATTAATAGTAATATATCAGTAACTTTCAACAAGGCAGTTGTAGTACTGTGCTTGGCACGAAATCCAGATTGTAGTTCATCCAATAGGTTATATGTTTAGCAATAAAGCCACTGATCTGAGCATGAATAATTCTTTCAAAAACCTTAGATAATGTTGGTAATATACTTATAGGACGAAAATCAGTTACTGTAGATGGATTCGGTATTTTTGGAATAGGCGAAATTGTCGCAATTTTCGACGCATCAGGAAATATCGATTTTGTGAGGCCAGAATTTATAATAAAAGTTAAGTGAGGTAGCAAAACCGGAAGCAGAATTTGAATGAGGTTAAGTGGAATACCATCAACTCCTACAGAACTCGATTTGATTTTATCCAGATGAAAACAAACTTCTTCAGCAGAAACATTTTTAAAGTAGAAAGCATTTACTTCAGCGGCAGAATGAACTGCATCACAAACAAAATTTTCATCATTGGAGTTGAAAACCGAACCGAAGTAACTATTGAACTCATCAGAGGTAATGTCACATTTACACTCCGGAATTGGCGGATTTACATATGTGTTGAAGTTCTTCTAGAACAATTTACTCGTAGTATTATTGCTAAAACGATCATTAAAAAACTGGCATTTGGCAGCTTTGATCATATAATTTACTTTATTACGAGCTCTAACGTATTTTAACCTATTAATGTCAGTCTTATGCTTTCTCCAATTCTCATGTAGAAAATCACGAATATTACGGTGCAATAAAATATCGTTATTAAAATACGAAAGAAAATTAGCTAAACTAGTTTTAAATAAAAGCTTTCGACATCAAACGACAACGAATTGTGTTTGCTGGGTTGAAATCTACAGAATATAAAAATACAAAAACGCGACTGATTGATTGATTGATTGCGATGTACGATCAAGCATTAAGCAAGTCTCCCGTATTATTAATGCGAATACCACACCACATACCCATGTTACACAACACGACACCATTCTTCATGAAACCAAACCCCGTAAAGAAAGGCGCCACATCGATAACCAAATAAGTCTAATAGTTGTGATATCCGCCCCTGGCCAGGCCGCCGTCGTACACCTTTTTACATATAACAAGATCGAGGGATGGGAAAGGAATGTTAGCAACAAAGACTCAACCCGGTTCCAGACACCTAAGTAGTTGATAGTTAGTAAATTTGTTAGTAATATATTTTTTAGTAATTTATTTAACACAAGACAAATACTATTTTAAAGTTCATCTTTACTGCTCCTCCAACCTGTAGAAGAGGCACAATGACAACACAAATTTCCTGGTACCGCAAACTTTTTTGTTCTGAAAAGCTGTAAACAACTATTATTATTCCCCTCCACCATTTTTTCCATCGGCGGTTGTGAGAGGGGGGGCGAGATTTCGTTCCATCATCATGTTCCCATGCGGTCACCCAAATTTGTACTAACTATAGGTAGTGTTGCTTGACGTTGTTGTTGAAATCGTTGCGTCTCTGCTGTCCCTGCTACTCGCCCCCCATAAAAATACAAAAACGCGACTGAAAATAAATTCCTGTTTCCCTCACTTGAGCCAAACCAGTCAGTCTCTATAGTCAATTAGCGTTCGTTCGACTTATAGTTTCTCATTTGGTGGATCTTTTGATTAAATTATATAAAAATGAAATTTACAGGTTTGTTTTGAAAAACTATTTTAAATATAAGAAAAATGCAAATGCCAACTTAATTTTGCAACTAATGATCGTGTTTTTTTTTTGGTTATGTTTGGTAGGGTTGTCCTGATTTTGGAAATTCTTGCTTCCCGATTTCATATTTGCTAGTCTTAGGTTTTATCTTTTGATTACATTTTAAAATTTCTCGAAATTTTTAGAGTTTATCATCGAAATGAAATGCGCGATGTTTGAGACTTCATTGGTGATTCGGTGTTACGAAACAGTCAGTTTATTCCAGATTTTCGAGATTATTCAAGAAAGTTTGAGATTTAAGTAGACTGTATTTGATAGTTCGATGTTATTCGAGAATTTAGGGCCTATTCGAAGAATACGATTGTTCGTTATTTAAAAAATTACCCGATAAGATCCGAAGGTTCTATTCTTATTGCATATTGCTTTGTTGAGCTTAGCCTTAACTTGCTTATTAGTATTAGTAACATTAAGTTACTTGACAAATAATTCCATATTTACACGAATTTAGATTTTTACAGTCTTTATTCATTAATATCTAGATTTTTCGGTACTATTGAAATTGTTTGAGATCAATCGAGTTTCACAGAATATAGACATTATTCGAATTTTTCTGGGTTAATCATGATGGTTCCGCGGATTATTCTAGATTTCTTAAGTTTTTTAACATTTGAAGGATTATTGGAGATGTTTAAATATTTTCGAATTTATTCGAATTTTGTAAGGCAATGTTCTGCGGTTAGCTTTGAGTTGTAAAAATTTGCTATACAAATAACAAGATTATGGCAAAAATTCGGTATTTCTCCGATTTCCTGTAGGTTATTCCAAATTATTAAAGAACATCCAGGTTATTTACGTTGTACAGTGAAACCAACCCCTCCCTCTTACACCTAAAAGTTCTTGACATTTGTTGCAAATACATGATTTACGCTCATAAAACGAAAGGCAGAAGCCCAGAAATTACCGAGAAAGTTTAAATAAATTATCAAGCTTAAAGCTCATTGAAAACAAATAATCCAAATTAATCCCAAAATACCACCTTCCTTTATAATATCAAATTTGAAAATCTAATGGTTTGATTTGAAAAGCTCTTCAAACTAAAAGCTATTAATAGTTTACATTGAGCACAAATATACAAAATCCTATCCAAAATTCCATCATCTGACGGAAACCTCTTAAAACCAAAAGTCTTAGAAAGTTTTTTCAAATGTTGTGTTTTGTAACAAAAACACAAATTATTAAAAGGCTCAAAAATGGTAAGTTCAAGCTTAGAGCTCATTAATAACAAATATTCTAAATTTATCCTAAAACTCCGTAGCCTTTATAAATACCGAATTTCAGAGTAAAATCATTTGATTTAAAAAGCTTCGATAAACGAAAGTTTATATTCTAATACCAAGTTTCCTAGTAAAATTGTTTGGTTTAACTCAAAGCTCTTGATAACTATAACATTGAGAACAAATATACTTTATACTTTGTAAACACGAATTTCTGGGTAAAATGGTTTGGTTTAGAAAGCTTTTCTGATTGAAAGCTCTTAAAACTAATAGTTCTTGGCATTTTTTGCAAAACATAGTTTTTGGTCATAAAACATTTTAACAAAAACCTGAAATTATGAAAAAAAAATCACAAATGTTAAGTTCACACCCAAAAGGTATAATTTAATTATCAAGCCTAAAACTCAATGGACACAAATATTCTAAATTTATTCTAAATACAACCTTCCTTTATAATATCAAATTTTAGAGTTAAAGGCTTTGGTTTGAAAACTTCTTAAAACAAATATTTTAAATTTTAGCCAAAACTCCGTCACCTTTTGTAAAATCATATTTCTGAGTAAAATGGTTTGTTTAAAAAAGCTTTGAAAATTGAAAGCTTATAAAGTTAAAAGTTTATGATTTTTTTGTAAATACATAAAAAATTTTACCAAATGCTAGAGAAGGCTCAACGTCAAAAGTTAAGTTAAAACCAAAACAAAGCAAATGCTTTTGCATTTTTGCAAATCCATATTTACAAAACTTACGGATAATTCGATATTTGAGAAGTTCCAAGAATATTCAAAACACTTTGGAAATTTGACATTTTAAGATAATTCGAAATTCTTGATATTTTTCAAATTATGTTCGAAACTGGTGGTGCTTTATCGATATACTTAAAAATCGCCAAAGCATTGAGTTGCAAGATGTTTTGTGTCATCTACTCTCAAAATCAGTTACTTTTAATTAATGCGAGACTAGACGATAGGATGAAATAAGTTTTTTACTAAAAGCTTTACTTATTAATAGGTACAAGAAGCAATTTTACGGGCCCAACAAAATGTTGCAGAAGCCCCGAAATTTGTAGTTACGCCAATGAGCATGATTCAAACAAGGCTAGCTCAAAATTTTAAGTCACGTGTTCTTGACTTCATATAATCCCGCCACATACATTTGAATTCGATACTGACTGAATGTTATTCTAAACAGATTTTTAGATGAGATTCTAGAATAGGGCCAAGTATAATGGAACTTGGCTATTTCTTTGCCTGATATAATGAAATTCGACAAGTAATATCGAAGTGGGATTATCAAATGATTTTTAAAGGATGTTCTGGAATATGGCCAAATATGATGGAACTTTTCTATTTATTAACCGATTTTGATGAAAATCGACATGTGCGATAGAAATGGAATTCTAAAATGATATTTAGAAGAAGTTCTGGATTATGGCCCATTTGAAAGGAACTCGGTTAGTTTATAACTGATTATTATGAAATTCGATATGTATGTGTACGATGAAAATAGGGTGCTTAATTGATTTTTAGACGAAGTTCAGAAATATTTCAAAGTAGGATGGAACTCGGATTCGTCTTAAATTATTTTGATGAAATTCGATGTGTACGATGGAATAGGCATCTCATACTGGATGTAAGATGAAGATTTCCCTTTAATCTTTGAGTTATGCTTTTCAAGTATGCTTGCCGTCAGAATAGGCTTAATAGGTGCCTTGTACATTTTGTGTTTTTAAATTGCGACAACTTTATTTCTCCAAAAACAGATTGATGGATTCTCGTCACATCTGTACAATTCTTTAGTAGACTATTATTACTTGATTTAATGTATGTGATGAGCATAGTGTTTCTAACAAATAAAATGTTTACTTTCCACCTGCACTAAAATGAAATTTATTTTTTTTTCTATGAAATTAAGCATGTTAAGCCATTGTTGTTAATATAAATTTATTTTCTTGTCTTATATAATTTTATGACGGTACAGTGGTTCCATTTTCATAAGGAAAACTTGTTTTTTTTTTATCAAGCTTCAATAATCCACCACAAAATTGCAGAGATGTGCCAAAAATCTATCAATCTGCTTTTAGAGAAACAAAGTTGTCGCGATTTCAACACATAAAAGGTATAAAGAACTTACTCAGCCGAATACACCTAAACCACAGTTGATCTTGCCGCCCTGACAGCAATCGTGCTTGGCCATATTTCAGAACTTTATCTAAAAATCTTTTCAGGATCACATTTTCATTGTACGAGTACATATTGAATTTTAATTATATTTTAATCGAATTTTTAACTGGCCATATTCCAGAAGAAGATTTAGAATCCCATTTCCATCGTATATGTCGAATTTCACTAAATCAGTTGAGAAATAAAGCGAGTTTCTTCCAAATTGGTCATATTCCAGAACTTCTTAATATAATTTGGAATCCTATTTCCATCGTATATGTTGAATTTCACATAATAATCGGTTAAGAGTTAACCAAGGTGTTTCTAATAGGCCATCTTCCAGAACATCTTCTAAATATCATTTTAGAAACCCATTTCTGTCGTACATGTCGAAATTCATCATAATCGGTTAAAAACAAACCTAATTCCTTCTTAAATGGCCATATTTCAGAACTATTCCTAAATATCAATTTAGAATCCCGTTTCTATTGCATATGTGGAATTTCATGTAAACGGGTTAAGAAATAGGCAAGTTCAATCCTACTGGGCCATATTTTAGAACTCCACCAAAAAATTATTTAAGGATCTTATTTTCATCATACATGTCGAATTTCATAATACTCGGTTAAGAACTAACCGAGTTCCTTCCGAATTGGCCTTCTTCCAGAGCTTCTTCTAAATATCATTATAGAATTCCATTTTCATCGTACACAGAACTATCCGAGTTCTTTCCTAATTGGCCATATTCCAGAACTTCTTCTAAATATCATTTTAGAATCCGATTTAAATCGTACATGTCGAATTTTATCATAATCGGTTAAGAACTAACCGAGTTCCTTCCGAATTGGCCTTTTTCCAGAGCTTCTTCTATATATCATTTTAGAATCTCACTCCATCGCACATGACGGATTTCACCAAAATTAAACGATGATTGAATAAATCTATTTGTACAACAAGTTTCAAAAAAATTAACCCAAGGAAAATTTCTACATAGCATATAAGCATGGGTGAATATTGAAATAAAAATAAAACACTTGCACAAAATTATGCTGGGAGCATTGGACTTACAGTTTGCTTAATGTTTTGTGCTGTCAGTATCCAACCAAGATTCTCCACCAAAGATGATAATATTTCTTATCCAATTGTCACTTAAATGCTGCGACCCTCGATGAAGCATCCAAGGAGACGAAGTTTTGCTCAGTGATCAGTTATCCTATAGGTATTTGAAATCGTTTATGTTTGCAATTATTAATTACTTTCGTTGATTATTTATTATTACTAATTTGTGATAAGATTTGTGTAGTAACCATATCTCTGTTATAGGTAAAGAATCTCGCAAAATATAGTGTTCTCCTCACCGCTTGGATTTGCTGATAGTTTCAATACATACTTCTCTAAAATTGTTGCTACCAAGAGACCTTATGTTAGCAATCATAACTTGATTAGATCTAAGTCAATGGTCTAAGATCTGTTAATAGTGTTTTTTCTAATATTGTTGGCGTTTTAGCTATGACTGTTGATAATTAAAGGTGGTTTTCCGCGCACATTAAAAATTGGAACGGTTATACCCTTGTATAAAAAAGATGATCGCTTGCTGTTTGAAAAATATTTGAAAAAATTGTTAAATCGCGTTTAGTAGACTACCTAAATACATTTTATTAGTTTGGTCATTGTCAATTTGGATTCAGAACTGGTTTTGGTACTGAAGGCGCTCTACTTAAACTAATAAATCCAATACGTGAAGGTTTCAATGACTTTGATAAGTTAGTCGCTCTCTTTATTGATATTTGCAAACTATTTGATATGGTGAATCACAAGATTATTTTAAGCAAACTATCGTATATTGGGTTCGGAGGGTGGTAAGTTTGATTGGTTTACTTCTTATTTAGAAGGTCGCTTAAACGGGTGAGCATTGATGAATCAATGCTTTTCCTAATACACAAAAACTCGATTTTTCGACGATGCAAGGCATTTGCTTATAATTGTAACAATTACTTGTTAACTGTATCAACTGTGTCAACTGATTAATGATGATCTTGCAGTTTTAAGCAATTGGTTTTATATGCACGGACCGGTCCTAAGCCCAAAAACTAAGGCAACTTTGTTTAATTTGAATGCATATCGTTCATTTAAAGCTAATATTGTTTTGAAGAAGCTTGTTGTCCTTTAGAGTCCTTTGATGCTCTTTGTCCTTTTGAGGTATTGAAATCATTCTAGCATACTTTCATTGAGTCGCGATTACCATACGGCATTTATTCTTGGGGTTGCACTTACTTCACCCCAATTAGAACATTAATCATTGCACATAAGCATATCATTAGATTGATGTAGCTTAAAACCATAAGCCCAATTCTTCTGATAAAGCATCTTTATGTGTTTAAAATCATGAAGGTATACTTTGTAAAAAGTGATAACGAAAATTTGTATTGTCATCGAGATAGCTTTAGTAAAAGCATAATTAGCAAAGCGAAATAGAGTACAATTTTGAAGAGGCAAAACACTATCGAGAACGAATCGAAAAAAAAACGGTTACTACATTTTATTACACAATTGTAGGTCTTTATAATTTGCATGCAAATGTTATCATTGCTTAATACGAATTATCCTTCATTCCCTGTCAGTGTTTCTGAGAATAATTGATTCAGCTAAAGCCTTTTAACAATATGCTGTAGAGTAAACTTTTGTTAACAATAACAATATATCGACATGCATATAAATGCATAACAATATACTCATCTACACCGATTCGACATGCAAATACATTTCGATAAAATTCAGTAACCATAAAACCGAATAAACATTACGAAAAGAAAATTGCATTCATAAAAATCAACATAAAACATTGTTTAATATTGCTACAACCATCATTGTAATTATTTTTCTTCGTAACTTTCTCAAACCACTTTTTAATTAATAATTTCATTTAACAAAAAGGTAAAGAATCTAGCAACTTAAGTCTTTTTGCTGTGAATTTTTTAAAAATGAAAACAAAAACGAAATCACGTGAAAAAACAAAAAACAATGGATGATGAATAATTGTGCACTGTACCTTGTATCAACACAAACCAGAACCGATGGTGATGCATACATTTCCTTTAAAAAGTATTTCAATACACAATCACCATCAAAATGTTATATATGAATGTAGGTATTATCATAGCATAATCATAACCATAGAACATAACAATTTTTTCATATTCATCTTTTCATTATTATTGACAATACACCTGTGGTTCTCGATTGGTTATGCGCTCGCTTTTTATGTTGTAAAATTTCTCAAATTTATGTTTTTCAAAATAATAATAGATTTTTATGGCATTCTTTTTATGAACAATCTGGTACACACACACAATACAAATAAAGTACAAAACATCTCAATGTTTTTTGTTTTATGTTGCTTGATTAATGGTCGATAATAATATAATTTCACGGTTCAATACTATTGGATTGTATAATATCAAAAAAAAAAAACCTTTTCATTTGTGTCTTTGATAAAATGTATGAACGTTATAGTGTTTGAGGGTGACATCTGCATAAAGTATTAGGAAATAACGATAAGTCGATCATACAGTTTGGTTTGCGGATAAGATTGAATTTAAATGTACATGGTTTACAATTCAAGGTTCTAAGTTATTTGCACGAATTTATAGTGGCATCTTTTACAACTAAATAATTCAAAATATTTCGAAATTTTTACAATTTTGTAAGTTTAGCTCACCCAAGAAAAATGTTAACTCAAACTTAACGACAAATAACTTTGTTAACTAGATTATTATAATTTTCGAATACGTCAGTTTAGTTTTAGTTAAACATTTAACAAGTGCAAAATGGTTGGTTAAATAAATCGTTAGTTTAAGCAAATCGACACTTCGAAAGTGTTCAGATTAAAATTAAATTTGCAAAATTAAAGTTATCTAGTCGCATACGGCACAATCGAATTATTTATATGGAAGTAGTCTCATTATTTATATAGGACTAGCCGATATTACCCGGCGTTACCCGGCTCGTACATATATACAATCGATTTATATCAACTTGGGACAACAAATTTTTTTCTCCCATTTGTACTTCCCTTCTGTGTTATAATAATAGAGAAAAATTGTGAAGGGAATCAGTGGAAACTATTTAGTTTAAAAATTATTATTGTGTTTTAAATGTAAAAATTTTAATTGATGTTGTAATACATTTTTATTGTTTGAATTATCGCATTTTATAAAGATTTGTATTTGTATTAAATTGTATTGCTGCTTAAATAAAATTAGTTTTTATTATTTTTCATCCATCCAGTGTAATCTGAAAACGAATTAATTTATTTTATATGAAATTTATATTTGTGAAATAAATAAAATATTACATTATTGAAGAGCTGCACGATGAACAACGTTCATAGTTTTGCCATTTTCAGCAAAAACATATAATCCAGATGGCTTTCCGACGCGAGAACATGCGACATAAAGTTGGCCATGGGAGAAGCATGGTGATACCAAATCAATAACACATATGTTGAATGTTTGGCCTTGTGACCTATTTATTGTAATTGAAATCTGTAGCTATCATAGGAATACGTGGTATTAATACATGTTCTCCTACGAATTCCTGTTATAATTGTCGCTTCAATAACATTGCCATATATTTTTTTAATTACCAAGCCAGTTCCGTTTCACAATTTGGGCGATTAAATATTGCGCAATAAAATAATTGGAGAACCAATTTTTAATTGCAAATGATGTAGTGCCAAACCTGGTATATTTATGGAATTTAAAAATTTAGATTGACAGAATCGATTTATTTAAAAGAAATTGTTTCTGTATCCAACATATCTTGAATTTTTAGATTCAAAAATTCTACTTCAATATTTTTGGGCGCTAAAATTGCACGATTTTGTAACCATTGAATTTGCTTATAGTTTTGTAAAATGTTTGGATATACATACATTTATTATTAGTTCTTCCCGAGAATTTACAATTGTACAGAAATTTTCTGGAAATTCGATTTCTTTGGTTATTTGATCAGCAGCAATTATTCCATTTCCAATATCAAGCAATTGTTTAGAAAAAAATTCAGCTGAATGATCGTTTTGGATAAGTACAGGCATATTTGTGGTTAATTTCATTGGTTTTACCGTTTGCCATAAAGATGAAGATTTAAGGCATGCGTTTATTTCATCAGCATATGTTGATCGTGGCATAACAAGTAGTGTTTGTCTGAAATCCCCAGAAAGTAAAATTATGATTCCACCATAAATATTTGTGTTGTTCTTGAAATCTTTTAATGTTCGATTCAATGCCTCCAATGAATGTTTATGAGTTATTGTGCATTCGTCCCAAATTATAGTGCCACATTTTTGCAGTACTTTGGCCATGTTTGCATTTTTTTTATATTACATGTTGCGTTTTCATTAGTTTGAATATTTAATGGCAGTTTAAATGATAATTGCGCTGTTCTCCCTCCATCTAATAAAGGTGCAGCAATTCCTGACGATGCGACGGCTAATGCAATGTTACGTTGGGAACGAATTTTTGCTAATAAAAGTGAAATCATGAAAGTTTTTCCTGTTCCGCCTGGAGCATCCAAAAAAAAAGAATCCCCCAGTTTGGGCTTGAACTGCATGTAAAATTCTGTCGTAAATAATTTTTTGTTCATCTATCAATTTTGGCTTATTAATTTGAACAAATTCAGGTCAATCAAGCATATTGTATGATTGTTCTCGTGTAAGATCATAATTAATTAGATCATTTGCTAATCTTGAAGGTGATAGTAATCCTAAAGTTTGAAGATTTTGATTTGAAATAGTCATGCAGATATCCTCAAGTCGCATTAAACTGTCATTGAACATGATTGGTAAGAAATAAATTGTGTTGTCGTTGTGAATACTGCGATATGTGTGAAGAATATCCTCAGTCATTGCATTTTTGAATTTTTCCCATATTTCATTTGGATTGGAAGGACTGCAAATTGTAATGATAATTGCAAATAATTGGCGTATTTGATTTGGAGATGAGGTAATGACTGCATCTTGAAATTCCAATGTAAATCTGCTTCTAATAAATTCAAAACCAAACATGCTGCGTGAAATGTTTCTTGTTGCTGTCCATTAACTGTTTTTAAATTACTAACTGAAGTAGGTCCTCGAACATTAATTAATAACAAACGTAAATAGAAACATTCTGTTTGATTTGGATGAATGGTGTAAATTCTGCCTAACACATTTGACTTAAATATGGCATGATGTCCATCAAGAGGTGTACCTCGTTTTCGAAGTTCCCATTTTTTTAATCCCACGTATAGTAGGAAGGCATTTCTAAATAAAGCAAATTATATGTAAATGAATTTTGTTGTTGACATGTATTGAAAGATTCTGTTAAATTAGACTGTAAAATAGACACGTTGTCCATTTTGAAGATGTACCGCTAGACGAATTACTGCGCTTGATCTCTTTCGTACATTGAAAATTAAAAAATACGCCAAATAGCCTCGCTGGTGCTTATATATATCTTCCTGTTTGATATCTTGAAATTTCGTCATTTAAATTGTCTTGTCGCTCAATATTGAAAACTGCCATGTAACTTCCTTTGTTGATATATATTTGCAAAAATATTTTATGGATTTTACGGATGAGCATAGTTCAACATTAATGTGTGCCTTAAATGTTTTTGATAAAAATGACGAATAAGGCACAATTCATGCATCTATTGTCAATTTCAAATTCATTTGTGTGAATATTTATCGTGAATGACTTTCCAGAATTGGAAGTGGATCTTCTGCGATATAGTGGATAGCCATCAAATCCAGTAATCGAATTCATTGTAAAAACTTAAGGAAAACTTTTGGAATATTTACCATTAATCATACATGGTGATTCATATTAAGTGCTCCACATGGACCAGGAACCATATTTAATTTGACAATTTCAAACAATTCTGGATCCGTGTCTTCATCAGGAATTTCAGCGCTTGTTACGTTGTCGATATTGAATGATCTTATTTTATTTGTCAGCCAAATTAATATATGAGCATGAGGAAGTCCTCGTTTTTGCCATTCGATCGAATACATCCAACTATTCGTTTGCTTATACTATAACGTCATGTCGATGCGTGCTATTATATCATGTCGATCATGCGATTGTTGACCATGCTTTAATAATTTTACAATATCGTTCCATTTTGGATTCCATGTGAATGATATAAATAAATCGGGTGTTCCGTAATGACGAACGAAAGTCATAGCGTCTTGAATATACTCTTGCATATGACGTGGACTGCCAATGTATGATGCAGGAAGAATAACAGTATTGCCGATCTCATTGGCATTGATACTTCTGTCTATATTTCCATTTATTGCATCACGCAAGTGGATATATTCGTCGCTTCGTAATTTTGACTGATTACAACAAATGTATCGTAGACGTTCACTCTCGATTTTGGCATACATATCGACAACATACTGATTGTATAAATATCTACATTTTAGAATGTGATTGTTTTCAGTAGATCTAATCATGAGTCGATAATCGTAATAATTCATATAGCACTAACTTTTTTGGTCAGTTCTGCGCCGGTGGATAAATTTGTTATTTTTATGTTGATGTGATCAACCATCATCAGTATCATCACCTTCCCAAAAAATTAAAGGGTGCGTCGGGTCCAAATTTCACAAAAACCCAAATAGCAATGAAATACCTATGGTTAAAATCTGAAGTTCCTAAGATGCTTCGTTGCTAAGAAACAGAAAAATCGTTATATCTTGGAAACAGCGCCACCTATCGGATCCGAATTTCACAAAAAACCCAAACCGCTAAAATCCTAATCTATGGTGAAAATTTCAGGTTTCTGCGATGTCTAATTCCTGCAGAAGGTTATTATAATTATTACAAACACCATTTTTTTATATTAGATATACTGAAATGTTTGGTAAGAAGCAAAATTTCGAAAGAGTTTATTAATTATGGAAAGTAATTACAATTTCAAAATCTGGTATATGGCTAGGAAATTTAAAAATTTTTATTAAATTTAATTATCACAGCACATTTTTAACATTTTTTAATAAATTTAAATTATTTTAGAATTATAAAACTTAAATTATTTCGGTCAAATTTAACATGTAACATAGAAAACATTCTTTGTGAACAATTGCATTCAAATGTTTGTTTTAATTGTATCCTTAACAATGTCGGAATATATCGCCGAAAGGTTTTTAATTCCTGATAAACACCAAATGATCATAATTTAACACTAGATTGCCCAAGGAAGTCCTTTTGACTGCTTTTTAATTTTAATTAGAAAAAACAATTATCTATACAATGATAAAATATCTTAGAATTTTGTGACTTTTTGTACAACATATAAATGCGTTTATTAATAATTGTAGTTACCTCTTTCCTCCTTCTTTTCCGGTATGTGTTATATACCTATATTGCCTAAAATCAGTCATTTTGACTGATTGGGAAATTTTAAATAATCAAATGACTCTTATTATGTATACGTAGGTTAGGTTAGGTTATGTTAGAGTGGCTACTTTCCGCATACTTTGGCCAGTAGTGGCCCATTCTGATACCACCAGGGTGAGGGGGGGGGAAGTTTGTTCTTATCACAATCTATTTTCTTTTTTCAATGTTCCTAACCCCAATTTGTACTAACCAGAGCAATGGTTGCTTGACGTTGTTGTCAAGTTGTTGCCATCTCTTCTATCATTACCACTCACCCCCCACTCTTATTATTGTAATTATTGTTAGAAATAACAGTTTTCATTTTTTTTTCGATTACCGTTACATGCTAACATACAAGTACATGATAAATTGTCGATGCGGGCTTATACTTGATAAATTGCAGTTGCTCAATAACATAAAGAAACCAAACAATGTAATTAGATGTGAAAAAAGGTTAAATTTATTGTTTTATGATCGTTCAACTTTTCTACGATCACCCAAAAGTTGTGTTAGTTTTTAGACCTTATCCTCACCAATCTTATCTATATTAGTTTTAGTTAGGGTATATTTTATATTATATAGAAGAAGAACTTCAAATTGTCCATTTTTGGTTTTTTGTAATTAGTACTAGGGATAAAAAAAAACAAAACTCGGTGATCAAATAAAATAAATATCATATAGTATCATAGTGTCAGAGAGAACTGAACTGAATGAAATGTCGAATAGAAGCGAGTTATTGGAAAAGCTAACGAACATAAATGAAGAGTGCTCCGATATAGAATCAGCCGAAAATGTCAGTGTCATCAATATGCCGAGGAAAAGGTGTAAGGTGCTGAGTTGTTCAGACTCTGATAAACTGAAAACACCTTTCAGGAGACCGAAACAGCTGCTGATGGTACTGTGAGGTCAAAATTTGACGAAGGTGGTATTCCTGGAAGGTTACTATCTACTTGTATTTTCAAGGATGTGAACGGGCCAACAGGCTACGCAAAAAGGAACATTATGGCATATAATCTTATCAGTGCTTTTTCGTTGATAATAGATAACCATATTATCAAACATATAAAAAAGTGCACCGAAGAAGAAGGCCGAATGCGTGCATTTATTGGGATTTTATGTGCTCGTGGAGCCTATGAGGCAAAAAATTTTAAACTGTGTCATTTATGGTCAACAAAATGGGGTGCCGAATTTTTTAGAAAAACTATGGCCAGAGAAAAGTTCAAGCAAATCCTACGATTTATTCGTTTTGACAAACGAACCGAAAGAAGTAGGCGCCTACAAACAAATAAATTTGCCTTGGTTTCGGAAATATAGGACAAGTTCATTGAAAATAGTCAAGGTTGCTATCAACCAGGGCAAAATAAAACAGTTGACGAGCAATTATTTCCGTCAAAAGCCAGGTGCAGGTTTACACAGTATATGCCTAATAAACCAAATAAATTTGGCATCAAATTCTGGCTTGCATCAGATGTTAGTAGCAAATATGTTTTGAATGGTTTTCCTTATTTGGAGAAAGATGAACAACGACCATCGTCAATGCTTCTCAGTGAACACGTTGTTCTGAAACTTGTCGAGCCATATACAAGCTGTGGAAGAAATATCACGACCGATAACTTTTTCACTAGCATGTCACTCGCGACAAAATTATTGGCCAAAAAAACCACTCTAGTTGGAACTATTAGAGGAAACAAAAGAGAACTACCCAAAGCAGCTAAACAAACGAAGGATAACATGCCTCGTTTTTCCACTTTGCTATATAAATCAGAGAATTGTGTTCTTACAATATATAAAAGCAAACCAAATAAAAGAGTAGCTGTTCTAAGTTCTAAGCATAAATTTGTGAAAATTGATAAAAGTAATAAAAAATGTAACCGGAATCTATACAATTTTATAACAGCACAAAATTTGGAGTTGATATGGCGGATCAAATGACCAGAAAATATACAGTAAAAGCTAGTTCTCGTAGATGGCCCCTCCAAATACTTTTCAATATTTTAGATTTGGCTGCTATAAATGCTTGGATCCTTTACAAAGAAACGACAGGAATATAAATACAACGAAAAAAATTCTTGTTTCAATTAGCAGAACAGCTTTCCACCGAATACAGAGCTGCAAGACAAAAAAATTGATCAGAACATGAAGACCCACAAAGATCAACTGCAACATCATCAAATGCAACCCATTCTAACAAACGCAAAATTTGTCAAGTACACTTTGCCACAACAACAAAACAACTAGAAAAATGTCAAAAGTATGTTTGTGGAAGATGTACAAAAAAAAGATTTCCACTTTTAGTTGCATAAAATGTACAAATAATAATGCATAAATTATTTTATTTTTTCCAAGTGAAGTGAATTTTTTTTATTGTTAATATTTACTAATAACTTGTTATATAACTGTAAATAATATAAAAAATAGTAAAAAATAATTTTAAACAAATTTCTTTACACATTAGTTCTTCTTTCACCATGTAGTCATTTTGACTGCTTTTGGGCAATATAGGTATATACTAAGTTTCAGTCTCTCTAGTGTTAATTATAAATTGAAAACACGTAGCTGTAAACGATATCACAAAAATGTTCTAAAACTAGGAGGATGCCGAGAGTTGAGTTATTCTCCTTATAGAAATCAAATCTTGCGAGAAACTGCCAACTTTTATGCCTATAAATTCTTATATGACTGCTTCTCACTAAATTTTGCGAGGCCCGCAATATGATGTGTATCCAGAATACAGCGGTGTAATTTTTAGTTTTAACATTTATTTATTTTTTTTTGGGTGCCGACCCAATCGTCTCTTGTACACAATATTTTTGAACCAAACAAAATGGAAATTGTTTCTTTTAAAAAGTACTTGTAATCCTTGAAATATTGGACTATAAATGTGATAGCCCCTATTTTGTAGGAGTGAAACTTATTTTTTAAATATTTTTTTTAATAAATATTCTGAAATTTATTGAAAATTAATAAAAGAGTATTTTTGCATAGTATATGAAAAATAAAGTCAACGTGTTTCGATTTTTTCCTCTAAACAACCCCACAATGATCTGGGACAACTTCTCGCTCTGGAGTACACAGGGCATTGTTATCGTCGACTGTTTCTTGATATGGAGGAACATCTTCTGTGCCGCTTCCATTTGTCTGAACTTGTTTCCATTTATCTTGAAGATTGTATATGGACGAACTCTTATTTCTTACTGGAGCTGGTAACTTGAAAGTTAGTTTTGGTTGTTGTCTTGGACTAATCGCAATCTCTGTGTTTTTCAATTGATTGATGTGTCTTTTCAATTGGTGTCCTGTATCAAGCGTTACTAAATAATGAAGACGTCCGAATTTGTGCATTACAATACCAGGAAGCCATTTTTCCTGACCGATGTAATTACGAGAGAGTATTCTGTCTTCCTCGCTTAATTGACGTTTGACTTTAATGTTTTCATTTGCAGTGTTTCGCATATTTTCTGATGGCCAAATTGCGTCAAATTTGATTCTTAGTTTCCTCTGGAATAAATTCTCTGCTCGACCTTTTCCTTCATTCAAAGGTGTGGTACGATACCTAAATAGCATTTCACGAATTTTGTCGGAAGTGGAGCCACTTTCATTTCCATGGCCTGAAGCTTATCCTTGAACATTTGAACAGAACGTTCTGCTTGTCTGTTCGTTGCTGAAATATACAGTGCAATAAACTTTTGAAAAATTTTACATTCCGAGCTAAATTTGATGAATTTTTGACTTTTAAAAATGGTTGCATTGTCTGAAACGATCACCTTTGGATACCCATGGTAGGCAAAAATTGATTTTAATTTTTTAATTGTCATTTCCGTTGTTGGACTGAAATTTGTGATTGCCATTTTCGGCCATTTTGATTTAGCATCAACCACTATTAGAAAAAATTGTCCCTTATACGGACACGCATAGTCAAGATGAATACGCTCAAAGTTTTCTTCTGGTTCTTCCCAGTAATGTGTTTCTTCTTTCCTTGGCTCTGTTAGCTTTTTAGCACACGCATTACAACTTTTAATGGACGATGTTGTGTTCATATCAATATTTCTCCAATAGGCATACCGTCAGCCAGAATTTTCATTTTACAAATATCAAGATGCGTTTCGAATACTTTCTGGAATTACCACTCTACATCCTCGAAAAATTGTGCCTAGATGTAAATGGTATTAGAGAACTTATCGAGTTTATCGTCTGTATGTTTATGATGTGTCTGTTATCATTATCTACTGGAACTTATTGAATTGGTGCTCTTGAGAAATAATCTATATTTTGATGAGTTCCTGCTTTCCAATGTTCTACTGTATTGGAATTCTGAGAGAAATGATGCATAACGTCGCAGACGATTCATGTCAGATTTAAAAATTGGTGTAAATGGTTTATTATCGGTCACCAGCTTGAATTTTTGTCCATATAAGTAAAACCTTTTGACCGTCCAATATATAGCCAGTGCTTCTTGATCCAATTGGCTGTAGTTTTGCTCTGCGGCAGAAAGGAAACGAGAAATGAATGCAACTGGTTTCTCTTCTCCTTGGACGACATGCGATAATACTCCGGCTATTCCAACTGGGCTTGCATCACATGCAACAGTTATGAGCAATGCTGGATTAAATGGCAATAGAACTTGGTCACTTGGTATTTCGGCCTTTAACTTCATGAAAGCTGCTTTACACTTCGCTCTCCATTGAAATTTTGCGCTCTTCAGTAAAATAAGGCGAAGTGGGTGTGTAAGTGTCCAATAATTGTTGTACTTCATGAAGGTTTTTTAAATGTGGTGCATCTAACACAGCTTTTACTTTTTCTGGTGCTTTTGAAATTTTATTTTGTTCAATCTGGTATGCAAGATAATTAATTCTTGTCATTAACTTGAAGATTGTATCTCTTCAACCGTTTAAAACAAGCAATTACCTGTCGGTAGCACTCATTGTAGTTTAAACCTGAAGCACCTGATCCAGTATTCGATAAAATTCACTTGGAGCCGTTTTAATACTAAATGCGAGCCTGTTAAACTGGTACGTTCGCACTTTCCTCATCCATCTGAACGTGATGATATACGCTTTATATAAATCCAGCGTGCAAAAATACTTTGAATCTCTGAGATTGTTGAGAATTTCCTCAATCCGGAAAATCGGGTAGTAAGCATCTTAGAGGCGTTTGTTTACGCCGACTTTATATTCAACACATAATCGAATGCTCTTATCCGGTTTTGGAATGCAAACCAATGAGAAACCCCAGTCGGAGGTATCCACTTTTGTAATGATGCCCTCTTCTTCTAAAGCAATTATTTCTATTTCGAATTGATCTCTATGTGGGAATGGTACTTCACGTGCTTTATGAAATTGTGACTTGGCCGCTATTTGAAGATTTAGTGAGCATTGAAGATTTGGAAGTTTTCATATTTTTTGTTCGAAGATTACTCTATAATTTGATTTAATGTTGCTAATGCTTTTTTCGATAATTTCTGTCGATACAATTTCATCGGTTGAATCACTCGAATTTTCCTTATCTAAATCTTGCAAATTTACGTTGTGTTACCTAATCCACGTTCTACCCAAAAGAGCTTGTCGGTCGTTATCTACAATGTACATTTCTTCCGTAATCGATTAATTTTTGTATATTGCCTTGACAGTGACTACTCCCTGGGGTGAAAAGATTTCCTTGAGATATGAGGGAAATTTCATATTAGTCTGACGTGTAAGATTCGAAATATTAAGCTTCTTAAATGCATTTCTTGGAATTAGTGTGACTTCTGCTCCCGAGCCAACTTGGAATTGCTGAAACTTTCTTTCTTTTTTGATATTTATGTAAAAAATTTTAAGCTTGATTACTGGAAACTAGTTGATTTGCGTATATGTCATGAACGTTTTGAACGTAATTTCCCTCTACTGGAGTTCCACTGCGTTTATTGATTTGCGATTATTCATTAGAGTCGTAATACAAACTTTTTCAATATGTCCTTTATTCTTGCATTTTTTAGAGTAGAGTTTGTCTTTGTCCCATTTGAAATTGGAAGTGTCGTGATTGTTGCGCAAGCAAAGACCTGTCAGCCCCAATGCTTGATAGTCGATTCGACCACGGGATCTTGACTGATTTTTGTAACTGGAACTATGAGCATTATTGCTTCGCTGCTGGAAACGACTTCTTGGCTCTCAACAATTTTTAATTTTGCTCACTTCATTTTAATCATTCGATTCATTTTAAATTTTATGTAAAGTTGATACTGTTAAAAGTCAAGTTAAAAATAATATAGGCCCATTATTCGAATTTTCTTAGTTGTATGGCTATCACTTCAATGCTTTTCATTATTTAAATACACGCCAGAGTTTATTGTTGCTAAATATTTCCTTAATAATTAATTCCTGTACGTAAAAAATAATTACAAACATTTCCTCTATGAATGTGAATGATATGATGAGCAGCAACGTTGACCAATCATACACAAATACTCGTTTGATTTATTTGGGATTGCACTGAGGCGATTGTTGAATTAGAAGTTAGTTAGAGTTGTTTTGAGCTGATTTAATGTTGATATGAGGATTGAGTTGAAATTGGATTTAAGTTGAAGTCGGGTTTAATTAGAGTTGAGCGTTGAGTTTGGGATTTAGTTAAGGGTAAAGTTGGGAGTTGAGTTGTGTTGAGTAAGGGTTCATTAGGAACTTACGGATTTGTCTGGGGTGAATTCAGAGTTGAGTTAGAAGTTAGCTTGATGAATTGTGCAGAGCGTTTAGTTTAAGGTTCATTTGAGGGTTGAGTTGGCGGTTGAGTTTAACGTTGTGTTGAGTTGAGTTATGAGTTTCGATTGAGTAACGGATTAAGAGCTCAGTTAGGGATTATTTCAGGAGTTGGGTTTAAGAGAATCAATCCAACAGTTCCTAAGCGAGTCTCAACGTCAGAATTGCACGGTTAGTCTCAAACTGATTTCAAGTTTCTTTCGGGTAAGTGGTGTTAACTAAATATTCTGAACCGACTCTATAAGAAGTAGACAAATCTTAACCATTTTTTATAGCGTTGTTTTGCCTAATTTCTGTCTCTATGCTGTGTATGGAGACAGCATACCGTTGAGAGGCGTGTTGTGGGTAGAATTCTTGGAAGAGGAGATAGGTGTGTGCAAAAATATTTCGTTTAATTTTCTTCGTAGATGGAAGTAGTTTCACTGAACAAGCGGAGGTTTTAATGGTTTTATTTTTTAAAATGTTTGTAATATTATAAAATAAGGAACATCCTACCAGTAGACCATCCTTCTTAAATCGTAATGTATTTTCTTACCAACTAATGTAGCCCCTAAATAAGAGTAAATATTAGCCCAAACAACCAATTAGTTATATAACCAGCCAGTTTGCAAATAGAGCTAAGAATAAAAATAGAAATATTTATTTTTGATGCAGTTGACCGACCAATTTTTAAGAAAATTTATTGCTCTATTTTTGCCATTTTGTTGTTTTGATTTTTTTTTTGCAACACTCTTGTGCCGCTAGCATTTTTATTATTGTCACAATATTATTTACACAACTTAACAAATCGATATAAAGTAAAATTTTGGTTTTGGTACAATTAGAAATGTATTTTCAATTTATATCCCGGAAACAAGTACTATAACGTCCAGATTATATTCCAAATAAAAACTTTTCCAACGATAGACGGAAGGCATTTTTTGTTTGTTTTCAATCTTGGCTTTTTGAAAACTAATAAAATCTATATTTTTTTATTTTTTATTTTATATTCTAACTTTACATCACAAACTATTTTTTATTAGACTCCTTATTCAATGTCGTAAAATTCTAGATAAGTTTTGTATGCTTGTGTGCTATTATTTATTTACGATTTTTAGCAGAACCAACTGCTTCCTAAAGTCAAACACATTACAAGTATACATTGTGGTTTTAACAAAATCAAATTCTTGGTAAAATTTTTGATTTTTCTATTTTTTTTGGATCTCCGCAATAGTCTGTTTACCATAAAAATATTAAGGATAGTAAAATCTTTGATCAAATTATCAATTTACACAGAATCAGTGGAATAACTATTAAAGATTATAAAAAACACAATTGGGTATCACAACTAATGTATTACATGCAGGAAGGGGATTTTTAAAATTTGACTTACTATAAAACTTCCATTACGACCCTATAAAAAATATGAAAATCTGTTATTAACAAAACATAAATGATTACATGCATTGGGTGCATAAAATTTAATTGACTACTAAATTTTCACTGCATCCAATAAAACTAATACAAATAAATTACGGACCATTCATGGCATTGAACACAACTCACGGCAATGACAAATTCGTAAAATATACTTTTTTGAGCTGAGAAAATCACAATGTATAGTCATCACAATAATTATGTTACATGCAGGAAGAGAATACATGAATTTTATTTTTACTACAACTTCCACCGTGACCGAATTACGGACCATAGATTACATTGAATACGGCTTGAGCATAGAAAAACACAATTGGTTATGATTGATATATGTAGATGAGGTAAAGAACATAAAATATAATTAAAAAAATTGAAGGTCGCCCAGAATTGACCAAGTAATGAGGAGGGAAATTAAAAACAGCCCACAATCAGGCAATCAACTTTTTGTTTTGCTCATTAATGCCATAGTTAAGGAGGCTATCCTTGTTTGTTGGAAAATTAGGTTAAAATCCAAGGTTGAAATTGTATTTTATGGAAGCATGCGAGAAATGTGATGTCAAAAATCAGTTTGGGTTTGCCGTCATAAATCAACCACATACGCTTTGAAGGGTCCCACAAAAAAGGAAAAAGGTCACAGCCACCATATTTTTTTATGTGCCTAAATCCTACGCCACCGTCCGATATAATGGCATTATCTTCAAATTAATAAAATGAGGTTTCCTACCAGAACTTATTGTATTCGTTTTAGAACTTTAAGTACCCATCATTTTTTACTCACAACAGTATGAGAGGAGTCTCGCTGGCTCATTTTAGGTTTTTTATCTAAAAAATAACCGAAAAATAGTATTTTATGGAAATTGAGCTCTATGTATTCTAATATGGATTACTTAAGAGAGAGCAGATTAGAATGACCTGCTAAAAGATTTTGAAGTATTACGAATAAAGGCCTAACTGGAGGAGGTTGTGGACCAATAATAAAGGGATTATTGGAACAAATTAAAGGGCTTGTGTTAGTGGGGAGATATAAACTCGTATATTTTATATTGCGATTTTGGAGGTTAAGCTTTATTTTCTTGGCTTATATAGTGTTAACAATAATGTTATTTTCGTTGTAGAACATTGTACAAACCATTAAGAGCTTCAAAGTTTAGAAAAAGCTAAAAACGAACAACGATTACATTATTTTATGTAACAAATTTAGTAATTAGGTTTCAGATTCTATCATTTCCTTTTAATAACCATTTTACAACAAATTTTCAATGTAACTGGGGTGCTATTTTGTTGTTGTCAAAATCCTCAAGGGAACTTTGTTGTTGTCAAAATAATTAAAACATGAAATACTTGCGATTTTAAAGGTTAAGCTTTATTTTCTTGGCATATATATTGTTAACAATAATGTTATTTTCGTTGTAGAACATTGTACAAAGCTTTAAGAGCTTCAAAGTTTAGAAAAACTAGAAACGAACAACGATTACATTATATTATGTCACAACTTTAGTAATTAGGTTTCAGATTCTATCATTTCCTTTTAATAACCATTTTACAACAAATTTTCAATGAAACTGGGGTGCTATTTTGTTGTTGTCAAAATCTTTAATAGAACTTTGTTGTTGTCAAATTAATTAAAACATAAAATACTTGCGATTTTTGAGGTTAAGCTTTATTTTCTTGGCTTATATAGTGTTAACAATAATGTTATTTTCGTTGAAGAACATTGTACAAAGCTTTAAGAGCTTCGAAGTTTAGAAAAATCTAGAAACGTACAACGATTACATTATTTTATGAAACACCTTTAGTAATTCGGTTTCAGATTGTAGCATTTCTTTTTAGTAACCATTTTACAACCAATTTATAATGAAACTGGGGTGCTATTTTGTTATTGTCAAAATCCTCAATAAAACTTTGTTGTTGTCAAATTAATTAAAACATGAAATACTTGTGATTTTGGAGGTTAAGCTTTATTTTCTTGGCTTATATAGTGTTAACAATAATGTTTTTTTTTTTTTTTTTTTTTTATTAGGCTTGGCTCCTACATAAAAAAGAGCCATATCGCCAAAAATCATATTTATAATTCTCTGTTTACATATTTTAATTACTGTTTACATATTTAATATTTTAATTCAATTTACATTTTTAACAATATATTTACCTCACTCTTAAAAAGAACCGGATTATCCCCTCACATATTCTATCGGCTAGTAAATATTTGTTTCGTATTAAATTGTTATTCCACTCATCCTAATAAATTCATACATTTCTTTATAAGCCAAAAAATCACCCTCATTCATTAATTCACTTAGATTTCTTGCATTCCGAAGGATGTTGAACTTTGATCTATATTGGCTATATCTGGGACAAGCCAATATGAGATGTTCAACATCCTCCACACTTCCACACAACTCACAATCTTTGTCCCTACTCAAATGACGTTTCCACAAGCATTCCTTCCAGTTTCCATGGTTCAGCCTGATTCTCTCAACCGTTCGCAACATTCGCGTATCTCCTTTGAGCTCCTTAAAGAACGGAATTCTCAAAGGAGTACCACGGAGCACTCTGTACTTCATTCCTTTCGTTAGACTTTTCTCGTTAAATTCATTCTCCCATTTTCTCCACAGATTCATCTGAAACATTCGAAGTACATCTCTTGCATTCTTACTTTCGTACTCCTGAACCGTGTCATTCAATGTACAATTTTTAGCAAACATATCGGCTCTTTCATTCCCTTCGATCTGTCTATGTGATGGGATCCATTGTATGGTCACATCACGTTGACAGTCTCGAACACATTCAAAAATTAAATCAACATACACATTGCCTTCCCTCCCACCTCCACATTTTAGCAAACATAAACCACTCTGGGAATCGGAAAATATTACTATTTTCCTTTCCCCTTCATTCACAGCCAGTTTAATTCCTTCAAACATTCCAATCAGTTCAGCGTTCATTATACAGATGCTTTTGTCCACTTTAAAATACTTTTCCACATTCTTACCAGGCATAAATACACCAACACCCACTCCATTCTCATTCACACTAGCATCTGTATAAACGATATCATCTTGCACATACCGCTGACTGATTTTCCCAAACATAATTTTAGCGATAACTTCATTCATTCCCTTATTAAATTCCTCCATATTCAAACATACAGTAAGATTATTAGGAACGGGTTGCGGACCAGCATTGCCTATACTCAGAAACATGTTCAAGTTTTCAAGTGCAATACTAGTTCTATATGTCGGTTTGTACACCGCCCTATTTTGTAATCTTACTAACATCTCGTTCCAAAACTCATTTTTCTTAGTTATCATTCGCACTGTCTCTCTCACTGTGATCCACTCTCTCTTGTAATCAAGAGGTGAATCACCCATTTCAGACCACAGAGTGTGTATTGGGGTTGAGTTAATCGCCCCCAATACCACTCTTGCACATGCATTTTCTACTTTCATTAATTGGCTAAAAGCCCCTTTCGAACCATTCCCATACACACTAATACCATATCCAATTTTGGAGGATATAAGGGCCTTCCTTAACATGTCAGTCACACTCGGATGAGCGCCCCATTTAGGTTTGCTCACCCGTTTAACCACATTTAAACGTTCCTTGCAGTTATCTGCCAAAATTTTCATATGCTTCCCAAAATTCATACGTCTATCAATCCAAATACCCAAATACCTGTACGCATTTACTAGTTCAATACTTTGACTATCAACACTTATATTAACATTTGCAACGTTTGTTCTGAAACTCATATAAGCACACTTATTAGGATTCACTCTCAGATTCAACATTTTAAGTTTTTGAATTAAATCATCCACCCCCTTTTGCGCTCTTTGAGCCGCCACATCGATACTTCTCCCTTTTCCAATTACTACAAAATCGTCTGCAAATTACAGAACGATTTGATTGTCTGTATTGATGTGGTGTATCTCGCTGGTATATAGGTTGAACAGAGCTGGAGATATTCTACTTCCTTGCGGAAGTCCTATATTTGCAACTCCCTCCAACCTAAAACCACTTCCATTCAGAACCATTTTTCTATCAGTCATGAAATCTTTTATCCACATACATACTTTCTGTGAAAATCCAAAATTCGATAGAATTTGTTGTAATTTCCACGGAACCACATAATCATAAGCTCTTTCGTTGTCCAAAAATACCGCAACAGCTTTCAAATTATCCTTTCTTACTTCCCAAACAAACTTTTCCACACACTCAATTGCAGAGTGGTTCTTTCGAAATCCAAATGTTGTCGATGGCAACAAATTATTTTCATTCACAAACTCTTCCATGCGCTCTTTCATCATTCCATTTAAGATTTTTATAAAAACATTCAACATACATATGCCTCGATAATTTGTTGCCACATCTGGATCTCTATCCCATTTAGGGATATGAACCACCCTGCTCTCTTTCCATTTGTCCGGTATTTTTGAACATATCCACACTTTGTTGAGTATCTCAAGCAAATTATGCTTTACTGAGTCACTCAACAACCGAATCATCTTATAACTTACTCGGTTCGTCCCTGGAGTGGTAGATTTTGATCTATCTAACACTCTCAGGAACTCTCCCCATTCATACATACAATCCATTCTTTCATTTCCACTCATTCTATCAACTTCATTTATTACATTCAAATCATTGCTTACATTCAATATCATTCTTATAAATTCTTCACCTTTTTCTCTGTTCTCACATACCACATTGCTCACATTAAAATATTTACCATTCCTTCTATTAAACAAACTCCATACATCCTTAGTTGTGGTTCTATGTGTCATTTGGGACACATATTCCCGCCAATTTTTCCTTTTTGCTCTGCGAATAGCCTTTTTCAATTTCCCATTCATTTTACCATACATAATATTATTCTCACTACTCTTATTCCTATTAAATTCACGCAAGGCTATTCGCTTTCTTTCATACCAGTATTGAACTTCATTGTTCCACCAACCATTCACATTAATCTCTTTCATATCCACAATTTTTGTACACAATTTATTTACCCGTTCAATTTCACTCTCTAACTGGCTTTGATTTATTTCATTTTCTCCGAGAATCTCATTCATTTGATTGACCCATTTCCTATTATTCATTAATTCACATTTTTTCCTAAACACTCGATTATCATTCATGATCATTTTGATCATGAAATGATCACCACCCAAATTCTCTTCTTCAACATTCCAAGTGACTCGGCAGGCCAGTTCAATAGTTGTCATAGACAAATCTATTGCGCTGGCCGTGCCTCCCACATTCGCCATTCTAGTTGGCCTTCCATCATTCAAGAGCACCATATCGGAGTCTTGAATCAAGTCGGCCAACTGTTTTCCTCTTGCGCAATTGTCTAAACAACCCCACATTCTCGCATGCGCATTCATATCTCCACATACAATCAGGTCACTTTTATCTTTTACCCACTCAAACAATTTTTTAAAGTCACTCAAGGCTTTTTTCCTTTCATCTTCATCACGAACCTGGGTTACATACACGCTCACTAGTAACAGATTTCTTTTTAAGTTCGTTGTTAAGGCGGCTATTGCTTCAATCACCTCAAAAGTGGGTAACTGAACCTCTTGAAGCGTTATATTTCTGGCGTACATTATCGCCACTCCACCATAACCATCATTTCTTGGTTTGGAAAGAAATCTGTACCCTCTCACATTCAACGTCTTGTTCATTCTTTCCCACGTTTCGCTTATAAGCATCACATTCACTTTATTCTTGGCCAGATAATTTTCCAGCATACTTTTCTTTGCGTAAAAACTTTGTATGTTTATCTGACCAACAATAATTCTTTCACTCATGTTTCACATTCACCCAAATAACAATTTATACATACCAATTAAAATATATGCAGGGAGAGTCCATTCATTTGTTTAACAAAAATAAATTTAAAAATAAATAAATTTTGTTGCATCAAAAAATATTGTTGTTGCATCCTTCAATGTCATAAACGTTTCATTTTGTTGCTCTGTGCTGCGCGTTGTTGTCCAATTACTTGTGAATAATATTGATTTTTTGTTTTGATTTTTACTTTCTTTTACTCTAGTAAAATAAAGTATAGTAATCATGAAAATTTTGGACCTTGATATTTTTAGTGATTTATCTGTTTTGAGGTCCCCTGAGTCCGAAAAAGTGGGTTTCGAAATGGTGTCTGTCTGTCAGTCTGTCAGTCTGTCAGTCTTTCAGTCTGTCAGTCTGTCAGTCTGTCAGTCTGTCTGTGTCCTCTCTACAGCCCAGATGGTTTAACCAATCGAACTGAAACTTCAGATTTAAGCTTTTTTGATAAATTGGGAGGTCCCAGTGAATTTTACTCCAAATCGGCTAACCGGAAGTGGCCACTCCCTTGGTCCAGAAAATTTATTTTGCAAATAACTTAAAAAGTATAAGGTTTACAAAAAACTACTAAAAACAAAATGTTTCCAAAAATTAAAAACAAATAAAATTAAAAAAAAAAAAAAAAATTAAAAAAAAATTTAAAAATTTAAAAATTAAAAAAAAAAATTTTAAAAATTATAAAAAAAAATTAAAATTTCTCAAAATTCTCTGTTCGTAAAAGAAAGTCGTGTGTTGGCCACACCTCCATTTTTTTATATTGTGTTTACGATTACATCGTAAAACTTGACCATACTAAGTCCCCTCCGTTTTATTTTTGGAAGGTGGTGTTGGTGCAATAAAATTATTATTTTTTGCATTTGCACTCGTCATTGCCATATTATACTGTTCTGTGAACGCAATTCTATTTTTTGTATTTGTGTATCTTGTTTTTTTGGCGGGTCGACCGCGCTTGCCAATATTTTCATCTACATCCTCGCTTTCCGTATCCATACACGATGAGTCGGTTTGCTGTTTCCTTGTGTGCAAATGATCTCTAATGTTAACCATTTTTTTTGTAGATTCAATTTTGTTTTCGTCCTCTGTGTGTAGCATGTTGATTTTTGCTACATCGCTATATTTTATTGGTTCTTTATTGTTAGTCAATGGTAACGTATTTTTGTCGCACGTGCTTGTTTGTTGTGTGTGTTGTGATTGTGTTTGCGTTTGTAAATGTTGTTCATCTGGTTTTTGTGATGTTATTGTTTGTTGTTGTGCTTGTTGTTGTAGTGGCAACTCGTTGATTGTATTGCACAATAACGGACAATCTTGCCTTTTATGACTATCTTCGCCGCATTTAAAACACCTCTCTCTCATTCCATCGTAAAAAATTCTTGTTTTATATTTTGGACGTATATAAATTGCGGAATTTCGCGTTCGATTTCCATGTAGATACCTCTCACACCCGAAAATACCGGTAACAGCGAGTTGGCAGCAAATTTTTCTCGTCTAGTGGACAATATATTGCCAAACCGTTGCATGGCCTCACACAAAGTTTTTTCGGAAATCTCTGGTGGTAGATTGAATACCCGCACATAACGCATTACACCACTTGTACCCTTAACAGTAACTTCTGTTGTTGTTCCATTTGTATATGTAAAGATTAGTGAACTTTTTTCCAATATAAATTTTTGGTAATTTTGTTCGTTATTAAATTTGATATATATATACACCGATCGTACAAATCTTGATACAGTGTGTGTATCTCTTTGCTGGTTAATCCCACGTTCACCACAAATTGCATCATTTCCAGCTCAGTAGGCTTTGGATCCGTCTTCTGGAACTGTACCCTCGCCGTATTTTGCCTTAAACTTTCCATATTTTTATTCCACAACCTTGTTTTAACAGGTATATATATATATATATATATATATATATATATATATATATATATATATATATATATATATATATATATATATATATATATATATATATATATTGTGTAATGCTCAAAATTGCGCTATTTGCCTTTTGTTTGCACTGGTTTACTTTTTATTATTTAATTGTTTTATTTTATATATTTTTTCACTGTGGACGTCTGTACTCGACGGATGTTGACAATCGAATGTGACCTTTTGGAATGTTTCTAATAATCTTCCTGTATTTTTGAATATGGAGGAATATAATCAGGGAATGAATGAAGTTATCGCCAAAATTTTGTTTGGGAAAATCAGTTAGCGATATGCTAATGTGAATGAGAATGGTGTGAGTTTTGGTGTCTTTATGCCCAGTAAGAATGTTAAAAAGTGTTTTAAAGTGGACAAAAGCCACTTTATAATGAACGCTGAACTGATTGGAATGTTAAAAGGAATTAAACTGGCTGAAAATGAAGGGCAAAGGAAAATAGTAATATTTTTCGATTCCCAGAGTGGTTTATGTTTGCTGAAATGTGGAGGTGGAAGGGAAAGCAATATGTACGTTAATTGGATTTTTGAATGCGTTTGAAACTGTCAACGTGATGTGACCATACAATAAATCTTATCACATAGGCAGATCGAAGGGAATTTAAGGGCCGATATGTTAGCTAAAAAGGGTACGTTGAATGACATGGTTCAGGAGTACGGAAGGAAGGATTCAAGAGATGTACTTCGAGTGCTTCAGATGAATATGTGGTGAAAATTGGAGAGTGAATTTAACGAGAAAAGTCTAACAAGAGGAATGAAGTACAGAGTGCTCCGTGGTACTCCTTTGAGAATTCCGTTCTTTATGGAGCTCAAAGGAGATACACGAATGTTGCGAACGGTTGAGAGAATCAGGCTGAATCATGGAAACTGGAAGGAATGTTTGTGGAAACGTCATTTGATTGAGGACAAAGATTTTGAGTTGTGTGGAAGTGTGGAGGATGTTGAACATCTCATATTGGCTTGCCCCAGATATAGCCAATGTAGATCTAAGTTCAACATCTTTCGGAATGCAAGAAACCTAAGTGATTTAATGAATGAGGGTGGTTCTTTGGCTTATAAGGAAATGTATGAATTTATTAGGATGAGCGGAATAGCAATATGATACAAAATAAGCAGTAGGCGACAGAATATGTGTAGGGAGTAATCCGGATCCATTTTAAAGATTAAATATTTTTTGGTTAAAATTAAATTATGAATTAAAACGATGTAAATAAAAATTGTACAAATTTTAATTTTTGGCAATATAGCTCTAATATATGTAGGAGCCAAGGCCTACAAAAAAAAAAAAAAAAATAAAAAAAAAAAATTATAAGTGATTATTATTACTAAATTGTGTTTTATTAATTTTTGGTTCTGAATAAATATATTCGTCTGTGATTATTATTATTATTATTATTATTGGGGGGGCCATGCGGGCGATCAACCACTTCGCACTGCGACCTTAAAAATCTATTGTTCTGGCCCCTACTTAAATATCCGTCCAGTCAATATTCAGGTTCTTAATGAACCTGATGTTGCCTCCGTCTATGATAAATTGAAGTGTTTTGTTTCATTGAACTATCCAGTGATTCTAACATTGATTTTCAAGGCAAAAACGTAACAATATGTTTTAATTAAAAATGTGATTAACGCAATGTTTTTCCTGAAACATTACAAGCAAGGGAAAATGTGTTGACATGTTTCACTCAAAACCCTGTATTGATGAAACTTTCTAAATGAAGGTTCCAAAAATATATTTTTGGGATAGTGAAATTTTAATATTTCAGCAATTATGCTTCCTTAAAAAAATATTTACCATTATAAAAGCTTGCTAAATACAATTATTACTTGTGATCCACTACAATGAACAGTTAAATGTTTTATCGATATGAATTCACGAAAGCTAATTGAGGTTTAATTAGAAATTAGTATTTTGAAAATAACTCACCGCAAAAAAAAATAGTATTCCAAAGAGCCAAATGGACCACAATATTAATGCAGTATCAAAAGCATACAATTTTATGTGGGGTGACAATTGCCCAATTACTTAAAAGATTTCCATACATACATACATATGTGCATAGTTTTGAACATTATATTTTAATCTCTTCCATATACATACATTATCCCATTATACAAACACATAATTGAGAGCAATTTATTTATACAAAATTTTATTCCTAAAACTAAATATCCTTATAAATGCCATCTGTTATCTATCCTTTATATTGCATATATGTACACATATGTACCATACACAGAGTATTAATGAAATGTCTGTATATTAAGAAAAAAAAAAAAAAGATCTTACTAGAAATAAATAGCATAATTTACCATTTCTAATTTAATAACATAAACATATTATAAAAATCATATTCATGTTCTGTGTCTGTAATTTTGTTCTGTATCTAATTTTAATTTATAAAAATATGAGTATTTTACACACATTTATATACAAAATATGTATGTATATTAATTATAAAAGGCAAAATACATATCCATGATATTTATTTAAGTATGTAAGAAGAAATAAGATTGTTTTGTATATTTCTGAATACATCTTAAGAATTTTAAACAAAAGATAAATTACTTAATTTTTCCACTTGTACAGTTCATAATTTTTCTTTTCCTTCATTGACGTTTTATTTGCCTATCATCTTTCATTTAGTGTTTTCTATTTTCATCATGTTTCATCTTTTCGCTTAAAGTGAATTCTTTTCATGTTGTTGTGGTTTTTTGATTTATGTTTAAGATGTTCTGTTGTATAGTCTTTGTTTTTAAAGGATAAAATTTTTTTTTTCTTATAATTAATAATAATGATAAATAGTTGTGGCAGGTTATTACTGGCCCGTACTACGTCAAAAATCTGGCCCCCTAGATTTCGACAACCAGAAGATAAAAAATCATTCTCTGCGCCGAAAAATCATAATAGTCAACAGTAACCTCTGTGCCTCTCTATGCCTCTGACCGCACCAGCTAACTCGCTGATTTTTAATTTGACGCACAAAATCATGAGTTGATGCAACTTAGCCTAAACTCAACCAGCAACCCAGCCCTTAAATTAACCCCAAACTCCCGGCTAGTTCATTTACAAAATCAATTACATGCATACATCAACGTAACTCAAGCTAACGGCAATTCAACCGTAAATTCAAAGCACACACAAAATCCCGCACTTAACGATCATCAAACTTAACGATCAACTCAAACCGGCATATGTAAATACTATCCATATTCACTAAACCGTAATCCAAGACTAACTCAACTCTAACCGAACCGTGAACTAAATGTTCCAAATCAATCCTCAAACCACTCAATTCTACCAAATCAATCCTCAACCCAGCATAAATAAAATTTAGCTAACTGTTCACTAAACCCTAATCCAATCCCAAACTCAACTGTAGCTCAACCCGAAAATTGTACACTTACTTAACCTTTAACTCAACCCGAAACTCAACACTTTACTCAATTTTCAAACCACCATAATTAGAAACTTAGTAAATATTTATATAAAGAGGTGGTTTTACTTGAATTCGTGTAGTAGGTACCCGACCCTCCTGTATGTCTAATTCCAAATTTTTTGAATTCTATGGTCAACAGAAACCAATTGACGAAAAAAATGTAAGGTAAATCGAATACGTCGCTCTCGAAATAGCATGAGTTTACAGACCGGCATACAGACATTTAAACCTCCAGAAAAATAGACAAGCACACGGCCATTTTTTTAATTGCTTTCTCGAACCTAGAGACTTACAAAAGTGGACTAAAAATTTGTTTGGTCATTTTTAACAGGATATAAATACGTTGGTTTCATTGGACTTAAATAATTGTTGAGCTAGATTGAATAAATAAAATATTAAAAGCTGAAACCTGACGAGGTAATCAGAACTTCGGTCACTGAAAATCCCTAACTAAACCTGTTAACTAAATCATCAGCTAAACCTTGCTTTTATTTTTTTATTGTTTACTCACCGGTCTTATTAGGTATATTTGTATGACAGGTACCCAACTCTCTTCATGGGTTCAATTTGCTGTAGGTTTTGTGGAAATAGTTAAAATCTAGGCAATCTGGCAGTCTCGACGAGCGAAGTTTTAGGAGACAATATGGTTAAAACGACTGGATTGCTAGACACTGATGTTGTTTTCAGTGCAGTAACGGGTGAATCATATGAACATAAGCTTGACTATTGACCTAGGATCTAAAGAATGGTTTTACCCACTTGGGCGTGCTTTGCTAAGTTTTGACTTTCGATAATCCAGTAAACTAAACGAAGGTTATACAGCAACGCGTCAGGTCCTGAATAAAGTAACTTTAATTGTTCATGTCGAACAATTAGTTTAGCTAATGTGTGACTCATAAACCATCTTCACCAATGACTTTTGATTCGAAACTGTTTTAAAATGTTCACTAAGACACTTGATATCCTCTTCAAGCTCATGGTACTCCACGAGTTTTATTAATATTTATTATTTCAAGTAGTATGATTAGTATGATTTAGTATGGTTTCGCCCATTCCGTTTCGCTTTTGTAAGGTTATTCAGGGCCTGACCACCGTAATTTGGCGTTCAAAAATTCAGACGTCCTAACGCCTCTGGGCATATAGTCGGCGAGATTCACCTATAATTTAACGTAATGCCAATAAATAATTGACGTCTGATCTTGTAATTTTGCTCCTCGGGTGGCAACAAATGTTGCGTACTTATGTGATTCTGATTAATGCCAAATAGCGTGACTTCAGAGTCAGACCAAAGAACAATTGAATCGAACGATATCTCGTCAATATTTTCGAGGCCATTTCTCATTCAATGCTTTGTTTTTAAAGTGGAGCTTCTCTAGGCTTTGCTCGTAATAAATTCACTTGATGTTGATCGTAGAACACACATCCAAACACTTTCTCAAGCGCATCGCGAAAGCCGTGTAGCTTAACTTGTTTACTGTTCGATATGACGACTCATGTTCGCAAGGTTACGTGGTTGACGCCATTGGATATTTATTATACATATTTCTCTAACTCTTTATCGGCAAACTATTTTAGTGTATGTTTTGCCAAAAATGGTGCACTTGCTGTCCCGTATGTTACAGTCACAACCTGAGTATCTACCATGCATCTGAAGGACAGTTTCATCACCAAATCGGTGATATCACTACACCAAGTTTGGGATGTCACCGCAAAAAACATAAATATGTTGGCAGAATCGATTCATTATTGAGAAAATAGTCTGTTGTATAGTGTAGGCCCAACCATTAGGAACTTATTTAAAGAAATCTTTGTTGACGTTTTGGCCGATGTGTTAAACACGACTCGTAGTTGAGTGGTGGTGCTATTAGATTTAATCACTTAATGTGGTAAATAGTAGGTTTTGGATGTACTTGAAATAGTAGCTGGCAACATATGACCCAGTGTGATATATTCCGACATAAATTTTCAACTAGAACGTTTTCCTAACACGAGAAACTGATGAAAAGCTGATTTATTCGATAATCTGACGTATTTTATTTTAAGGTTAACTGAAATTAAATCTGAATATCTATTACAGGAAAACCTTTAAGCGATTTTGCTATAGTGTTCTTCACATAGCTTCTCTTCCTCTAAATACGTCTTCTCGCGGAGAACATTTACGGATACGTTAAAATAAGGGTAAGGTAATTTAATGTCGACTGGAATGAACGTTAAGTCTAAGTTTAACTGTAACGACGATAAATTATTTGAAATTTTCAGGAATAAAATAAAATTTTAACGCTAAATAAAAGTTGGACACCCGCAAGGAAAAGGAAAATAAATTGTATGCTTTATTGTAGCTTATAGTTACCACCAATACGCACGATAGTTTGGACGGTTATATATTTAGAAGCTCGCAAATACTTCTACGCCTCATTGCTCACGAAATTCATGTGAGACTCACTATCTGGTAGTGCTAGTAAGTGGTTTCACATTTAAAACATTGTCATTTACGATAGTTTTCCAAGCAATATTACAGGATTCTTAGGTATACTTCGTTTAAATAAGCACTTGTTTCAGATTTATTTCAACTGGCTTCATAGTTCGTTGAATGGTATGCTGTGTAATTGGTTGCTATTTGGTTCACTTTAGCACTAAGTTATACACTGCCTTGAGCTGGTTGTGTCGGCAATGCATTTTCATTTCTACCATCACCAGTTATCCCTGATCTGGCACCATTTGACGAATGTGCAGTTTGTTGTTTAGCATTCTTATTTTGCGAAAGAAATGCTTTTCCAGATAGTTGAAGTGGATGAACTAGATTGCCAATTTATTATCGCTAACTAGTTACACTACACGAAAATTTTTACGGTGGTCATATTTATTCTGAATTATCCGCTTTATCCGCGTTGTCATCTGTTAGTTACATCCCCCGAGATTTTGTAAAAACAGCTCTTTTGTTAAAACACGGAAAATGTTTTATCGCATTGTAGATAGATTGTTCTATCGCATACTACCTCGTACTACTATTGTTCTATAAGGATAACAAATTATTTTATACAAAAATTATTGATACAGTTAAAGTTAGCCGAAAGTGGTCAGCCGAAAGTAACAAAACGGTAACACAGATTATATTATCCCTGCCAACGGTAAACAAAATTGGTAATGCTGATTGTGTTGTCCCAGCCAAAAATCAAAAAATGAACTGGAAATCAATCGGTAGTGTTTAGCTTAAAAATTACGAAAAATGCATGGCTAGCATTAAAGAACATTCTCAATATACTTAACGGCAAAAGCTGGCTCCAGTTGATCATAGAAATTGTGAAAAATTCAAGAAAAACAAAAAAAAATATTTAAAATTGAAATAAAATCAGCATCTAGAATGTTATGTCTGGAGATGGATTGCATTGATGTGAATTGTCAATAGCAGTTGTAGGAAAAAAATTCATTTCAAGATTATTGTGGAAAATCTGGGAAAATTTGATAAAGTTTCCAGCCAAAAGTAAAGAAGAAATCTTTAAAATTAGCCTCAGGACCCAGATTTAGTACGGGAAAATAATGACAAGTCACATCAATGCAATCCATCTACTATATCTATCTTCAGATAAACAATACAGGCCGATTTTATTTCAATTTTGTGGATTCGTCTAAGTTTCCGATAATTTCTACGATTAGCTGGAACAAAGTTGACCACGCAAGTCTATTGCAATAGTTTTCATTGTATTCCATGTATCTCACTTACATTCGGCTGATAACCACAAATGTAAATTGTATTTTTGGCTAGAGTGTTAATAACGCAATCTGCATTATCGACCGCCTTTTTACTTTCGGCTGGAAACTTCCGACATTCTGTAACAGAGTCTATTACATAGGAAATGACGTTGTAAATGAAAAGGGCGCTATACGGGCTATGTCTATTCGGAAAATTTAATAATTACATCACTCAAAAAATCCCTTTATAATGTATTGAGGCCCCGTTTTGTATTTTTTATTTGGTTAGTAAGTAATAAAAATACGTCCAACCCACCAGAAAAATCACGGCAAAGCTGTATAAGGGCGGAATCAATAAAAGCAGTAGCGTTTATAAAAGTTTTCCGTTAAAAATGCGAATTATACAGAAAAATTGTGCAAAAAAGGATTATGAAGTAAATTGAGCTCAGTTCTAGCCTAATCAATGAAAAAATAATTTTTTAATTGAAAATCTTACAAGTTACGCGATTCACAAAATTTTATTAAATACATATCTCAAAAAATCCCTTTATAATGTATTGAGGCCCCGTTTTGAATTTTTTTATTTGGTTAGTAACAAATAAGGATACAGGTGTGAAGTATTTCACACAATGTGTTGCTACACAAACAACCGAAAAGTGTACTGAAAAAGTGTAGGCCTACATAAAAAGTGTAAATAAGAAGTAGAACTAGGTATAAGGCGATATTACCATAAAGTGGACAGGTTAAGCTATCCGAAACAATTTTTCTTATTAAAATAAAAAGGGTTGGGTATGTTCGACGCTATTTTGAAAATTGTGAAAATGATCAGATTACGATGCCTCTATCAATAGATTTCGGGACCTGTTATTGCTGTGACAATTTTTATTTTGATTGCTCGATTATTTCTATACATTTCTTAGAAAATTCAATTTTATTGAATATCAACTGTGCTATATTCAATAAAACAGCCCAAACGTTTTTGGGCGGCAAAAATATATAATTGTCCGATTAAGATGGTTGATACCTCTATATCAATAGGTTTTGGGACCTGTAATTGCTGTGACAATTTTCATTTTGATTGCTCGATTATTCCTAAATATTTCTTAGAAAATTCAATTTTATTGAAAATTACCTGTGCTATATTTAATAAAAGAGCAAACAAGATTTTGGGCGGCAAAAATCTAAAATGGTCCGATTACGATGGTTGATACTTCTATCAATATGTTTCGGGACCTGTTATTGCTGTGACAATTTTCATTTTGATTGCTCGATTATTTCTAAACATTTCTTAGAAAATTCTATTTTATTGAAAATTAACTGTGCTATAGCCCGCAAGTTTTTGGGCGGCAAAAATCTAAAATGGTCCGATTACGATGATAAACATTTCTAAGAAAATTCAATTTAATTGAAAATTAACTGTGTTATACATAGCCCACAAGTTTTTGGGCGGCAAAAATCTAAAATGGTCCGATTACGATGGTTGATACCTCTATCAATAGGTTTCGGGACCTATAATTGCTATGAAAATTTTCATTTTAATAGCTCGATTATTTCTAAACATTTCTTAGAAAATTCAATTTGAATGAAAATAAACTGTGCTATAATAGCCCAAAAGTTTTTGGGCGGCAAAAATCTAAAATGGTCTGATTACGATGGTTGATACCACTATCAATAGGTTTCGGGACCTGCAATTGCTGTGACAATTTTCATTTTGATTGCTCGATTATTTCTAAACATTTCCTAAAAATTCAATTTTATTGAAATCAACTGTGCTATAGCCCACAAGTTTTTGGGCGGGTAAAATCTAAAATGGTCAGAATACGATGGTTGATACTTCTATCAATAGGTTTCAGGACCTGTAATTGCTGTGACAATTTTCATTTTGATCGCTCGATTATTTCTAATCCATTATTAGAAAATTTAATTTTATTGAAAATCATCTGTGCTATAATAGCCCACAAGTTTTTGGGCGGCAAAAATCTAAAATGGTCCGATTACGATGGTTGATACCTCTATCAATAGTTTCGGGACCTGTAATTGTTGTGACAATTTTTATTTTGATAGCTCGATTATTTCTAAACATTTCTTAGAAAATTCAATTTTAATGAAAATTAACTGTGCTATAGCCCACAAGTTTTGGGCGGCCAAAATCTAAAATGGTCCGACGATGGTTGATACCTCTATCAATAGGTTTCGAGACCTGTAATTGTTGTGACAATTTTCATTTTGATCGCTCGATTATTTCTAAACATATCTTAGAAAATTCAGTTTCATTGAAAATTATATGTGCTATAGCCCACAAGTTTTTGTGCAGCAAAAATTTAATATGGTCCGATTACGATAGTTAATACCTCTATAAATAGGTTTCGGGACCTGGGGTGCTCTTCTTGAAACATTACGAAAACTTTCGTATTGCGAGTTAGTGTCAAAGTATTACGAAAACCCTAAAATCGTATTCTTGAAATCGAATTACGAAAATTTTCGCAACGGAACGTTACTAACATTTTCGTAATGGTTTTTTCGTTTCCCATTGCATTTCGTAATGAAATCATTTGGATTTTTGTGTTAATTAAATTGATAAGGATGTTCATAAAACTCAATATTTTCTATTCTCAATATTTTATAAAAAAGTGAAAACAAAAGCGTACCTTTTTTTCTTTGTTTCACGTGTTCTTAAAAATATGTATTATTTATTTCGAGATAACGATGTATATAACTATGCATTCGGTTTTGTTTACTACCTAACTAGAACAAAACCATATTTTCTTCTAAATTTTTGTATTTACATGTCGTATACCTAAATCTTGGGATATTTTTTTTAATGCTTCACCACTTTCTAATTTTAAACAATACGTGTAAGGGTATGAGATTTTTCATAATTGACAATTGGCTATAGCGGACAAAAATGGAATACTATATGTGATTCAATACAACGAAAATATGTTATTTAAAGCTATATTGCCTATTTAACTTTTATATTTATTTGTTAAAATTGTAATGATTGGAAATTAATTAATGCAATGTGTAATAAAGTGTGATTTTTATCATTCATTAGTTCATTTGGAACAATTTTGTTTTATCATTTTAAATGCCCTGTCTTCAAACATTACGAAAATTTTCGTAATGCACAATATTTTCGTAATCGTAATGGTGAAATCATAAATTAGTATTCTTGAAGCCATTACGAAAATTACGAAGAGAGGAATAAAAAACTAAGATGATTTCGAAAGAGATGATTAAAAATGTTAGTTTAGTTTAGTATAACTGAGAATATTAAGCGAAGCGGACGCTTTCTTTACTTAAAATTATAAATTGTGAATTTTTGTCAATAATGGCTCATTTATTTAATATTAAATTAAATATATTAAAAATGATTGTGTATGCTACTTTTTCGTTTAAAGGGAAAATTATTTCGGTCTAAAAAGACCAATGTATTGAAATCTTGTCAAAAATGGCCAAAAATTTGTTTGATCCAAAATCATTTATCTCGACGTTTTGAAAATCCTTGAGTCCAAAAAAGAAAAAAAAAATGTCTGTCCGTCTTTCTGGACGTCTGTACCCATGATATCTCGAGAATCGCTTATCCGATTTAGAATTTTTTTTTCCAAAAATCTGTTTTTATGGTACGGCGGTACATATGATTGTATGATGGTATGATTGAACGATGATATTATGTTATGTCGTGTATGATGGCATGATGGTTTGATGGTATGGTAGTACGACAATATGATCCTATGCAATGCCACTACATAAAAAGCCATGAAAAAAAAAACTTGTAGTGGTGTTAAGGCAATAAAGATTTTCATTTTCCAATGGAACGTAAACACAATCATATGGGATTTTGTGTTGCCTTTATTTTCAATTTAAATGAAAATTTGTATTGATAAATAGAAATAATTTTAAATTAAATACAATCTGTTTCGTCGGCAAGTGACCCTTTGTGTGTTGGTGATAGCTTTTCACATTTTTCATCATATCTCCCAAGTTATGGGCTCGATTTTAATTCTGTTTGCGGTTTTTTAAAGCTTTTGAGTCACTTTATTGGTTAATTTGCACATTAAGCCAGGTTTTTGTAAAGAATGTAACAAATTATGGGAAAATCACATTTTTTTACTTAAACGATTTTTTTATTTAAAAAAACCTCTACTTTTTTAAAAAAATGAACTGTAAGTCGAAAAAATGTCCCATGGCATGGTTAATTTATTTATAATTATTAAAACATTGTTACTACCTAACTCATAAAATATTTGAACACCAATTTGTCGAAAAAATGGCGTTTGTAGCCGTTTAGGTATAGTGATGTTATCTAACCAAATCTTTTAAATGATCGAAAACTCAAATTGGTAAGTAATATTAAATAGTTCAGTTGTTCGCAAACCAATCGTGTGACACTTTCACACATGTACTCTCAGTGTTCTGTGTTTTAACAATTTTAAGTTTGTGTGAAAATTAAAAGGACAGTTTGTGTTAAGTAAACGCTTAATCATTACAATGACACATTTGCTTGATCCACCACCTTCTCATGTAGCCAATATGCATTTTGTAAACTTGTTCTCTAATGGAAATGCACGCCTTGCTGTCGAAAAATACAGGCGTCGATATCCAACAGGCCAGTACTTGGGTATAAGACATTCATTGCAATACATTGACGTTTTCCCAAACAAGGATTATTCCAACAACAACACGAGTCCAGCGTGAATATTAACGTACACGTTGGAAGAGGATTTATTACGATTAATACACGCTGAACCTACGACAAATATCAGCCGCCTGTCTATTAGATTAGGCATATCGAGGTCAAGAAGGCCTTAATCCTTATCACTTCCGTCGTGCTCAACATCTAGGAAATGTGGACCATCGTGCCAGATCAGTTTTTTGTAACTGGATAATTTCACAGCAAAGAAGTGATGTTAATTTTATAAGGAGAATATTGTAGACAGATAAAGCTACTTTCACCAGGGCGGGTATAACAAATTATAGAAACCTCCATGTTTGCGCTGTCGAAAACCCAAACGTCGTAAGAGAGACAGCTTTCCAGAGCCAATTTGCTTTAAATGTATGGGCGGGAATGATCCACGATTAACTTATCGGACCTTACGTGGTAATAAACAGGCTTGATCAACACGTATTATTAGAATTTTCAGGAATCACGTTGTCATGGAAAAAGTGCCATTGTTGAGGAGAAGGCGAATGCAGCTGCAATTAGATGGAGCTCCAGCACATTTTGCAAAGATAATACGTGATAATTTGAATGAAAATAATCCACGGTGGATCGGTAGAGGAGGTCCTGTAGCCTGGCCGCCAAGGTCCCCTGATCTTACTCCCCTAGATTTTTATTTCTGACAGCAAGAATTTTCGCTGCTGCAGCAGAAACAAGAGGCAACCCTTAACAATTGCGTTGGACAACAACTAGTGTGATCAGGAGAGCCCTTGTTTGTTTACAAGAGAGTGGAGAGCATTTCGAACATGTCATTTAATTAAAAATGTTTAATAATTTGTAATAAAAATTGTTTTTATTGATTACTAATAAAATAGTATTATTTTATTTCTTTGACTTTAATTTAAATAACTTTTTTGTTTAATTTCCCTACTTTCTCTCGTGACTTTTGCGCGGTATTTTTAAGAGTAAGCTAGTAAGAAAGTTTTGTCAATTTGTAGATATTATGCTGTAGATTAATAATAATAATTAAAATAATTAACTTAGTGGGACATTTTCACGGTTTACAGTTTAGTTTTTTAAAAAGTAGAGGTTTTCTTTACTAAAAAAAATGTTATTTTCCCGAAATTTTTTACATTCTTTAAAAAAACCTAGCTAAGTGCGCAAACTATCAAATAAAGTGACTCATAAACTTCATCTTTTCATAAACCGCAAACAGAATTATAATCGAGCCCATAACTTGAAAATGAGACACCCACCTTAAAGGATTTTTTGCGATAATTTTACTTAAATATTCAGAATTTTCCGGCCGGTCACTTGACGACCAAACACATTGTATATCTTGCAGCTTGTACAAAATTTTAATTGAAATTAATAAAATTTTAATTAACAATTTTGCATTTTAGTAAATTGATTTTTAGAGAAATTTAGGGAAATCGTTAGGCTTCGTGTTTTTTTTTAAATTTCTTTTCGTAGATTACTAGATTAGTTTTATTATAAATCATGGCTGTTTATGTAGTAGCATTGGTAAAGTAATAAAACTAATCTAGTAATCTACGAAATGAAATTTAAAAAAAAGCACGGAGGCTGACGATGTTTGAGAATAAAAATCAATTTACTAAAACGCAAAATTGTGAATTAAAATTTTATTAATTTTAATTAAAATTGTGGACAAGCTGCAATTCGATATATTTAATTTAAAATTGTTTATATTTATCAATAAAAATGTTCATATAAATTGAAAATAAAGACAACCACAACACAAAATAATTCCAATATGATTTTGTTTATGTTTCATAGGAAAATAAAAATCTTTATTCGCCTGGGGATTTGACTGTTTAGACTGATGTCACGGCTGTTTATGTAGTGGCATTGTCCTTTGATTCTATGGCGATATGATTTTAGATCGTACTGTCGTACGATACTATTATGGTATGATGGTATGATTGTATGACTTTACGTACCATTAGTATTAGCCGTCTGTGACGGTATATCAATCCAATTCCAATTACAACACGCGACATTTAAAAATACATCCCAAATTGTCAATAAGTATTGTAGCTATTACCCTTATTTTTAAGAAAATAATAAACATACCACAAACAAATAGGTACCCTTTTTTTTGTGGTAATAAAATAATAAATATTTAGCGAAATGTAAATACATATTATTTTTAACCATCAACAGAAATTATTGAGTTTTATGAACGTCTTTGTATGAATATAATTAAAACAAAAATCTAAATGATTTCATTACGAAATGCAATAAGAAACAAAAAAAACATCCGAAAATTTTAGTAACGTTCCGTTGCGAAAATTTTCGTAATCCGGATTTCAAGAATACCATTTTAAAAACTTACATTTTCATCTTCTCTCTCGAAATTTTATTATTTCTTTTTGCCTCTCTTCGTTATATTCGTAATGGTTTCAAGAATACTAAATTATGATTTCACCATTACTATTACGAAAATAGCATTACGAAAATTTTCGGTTACGAAAATTTTCGTAATGTTTCAAGAATAGCACCCCTGTAATTGCTGTGACAAAATCTAAATATCTGGCAATAATCAAAAATGGTCCGATTACGATGGTTGATACCTCTATCAATAGGTTTCGGGACCTGTAATTGCTGTGACAATTTTCATTTTGATTGCTCGATTATTTCTAAACATTTCTTAGCAAATTCAATTTCAATGAAAATTAACTATGCTGTAGCCCACACGTTTTTGGGCGGCAAAAATCTAAAATGGTTCGATAACGATGGTTAATGCCTCTATCAATAGGTTTCGGGACCTGTAATTGCTTTGACAATTTTCATTTTGATTGCTCGATTATTTCTAAACATTTCTTAAAAGATTTAGTTTTATTGAAAATCAACTGTGCTATAGCCCACAAGTTTTTGGGCGGAAAAAATCTAAAATGGTCTGATTACGATGGTTGATACCTCTAAGAAAAGTTTCGGGACCTGTAATTGCTGTGACAATTTTCATTTTGATTGCTCGATTATTTCTTAACATTTCTTAGAAAATTCAATTTTATTAAAAATTAACTATGCTATAGCCCACACGTTTTTGGGCAGCAAAAATCTAAAATAGTCCGATAACGATGATTAATGCCTCTATAAATAGGTTTCGGGACCTGTAATTGCTGTGACAATTTTCATTTTGATTGCTCGATTATTTCTAAACATTTCTTAACAAATTCAATTTTAATGAAAATTAGCTATGCTGTAGCCTACACGTTTTTGGGCGGCAAAAATCTAAAATGGTCTGATTACGATGGTTGATACCTCTTAGAATAGGTTTCGGGACCTGTAATTGCTTTGACAATTTTCATTTTGATTGCTCGATTATTTCTAAACATATCTTAGAAAATTCAGTTTTATTGAAAATTATATGTGCTATAGCCCACAAGTTTTTGGGCGGCAAAAATTTAAAATGGTCCGATTACGATGGTTGATACCTCTATCAATAGGTTTCGGGACCTGTAATTGCTTTGACAATTTTTATTTTGATTGCTCGATTATTTCTAAACATTTCTTAGCAAATTCAATTTTAATGAAAATTAACTATGCTGTAACCCACACGTTTTTGGGCGGCAAAAATCTAAAATGGTTCGATAACGATGGTTAATGCCTCCATCAATAGGTTTCGGGACCTGTAATTGCTTTGACAATTTTCATTTTGATTGCTCGATTATTTCTAAACATTTCTTAAAAGATTTAGTTTTATTGAAAATTAACTGTGCTATAGCCCACACGTTTTTGGGCGGCAAAAATCTAAAATGGTCCGATAACAATGGTAATTGCCTCTATCAATAGGTTTCGGGACCTGTAATTGCTGTGACTATTTTCATTTTGATTGCTCGAATATTTCTAAACATTTCTTAGAAAATTCAATTTTATTGAAAATCAACTGTGCTATAGCCCAAAAGTTTTTGGGCGGCAAAAATCTAAAATGGTCCGAATACGATAATAGATACCTCTATCAATATGTTTCAGGACCTGAAATTGCTGTGACAATTTTCATTTTGATTGCTCGATTATTTCTAAACATTTCCTAAAAAATTCAATTTTATTGAAAATCAACTGTGCTATATATAGCCCAAAAGTTTTTGGGCGGCAAAAATTTAAAATGGTCCGATTACGATGGTTGATACCTCTATCAATAGGTTTCGGGACCTGTAATTGCTTTGACAATTTTTATTTTGATTGCTCGATTATTTCTAAACATTTCTTAGAAGATTCAGTTTTATAGAAAATTAACTGTGCTATAGCCCACACGTTTTTGGGCGGCAAAAATCTAAAATGGTCCGATAACGATGGTTAATGCCTCTATCTATAAGTTTCGGGACCTGTAATTGCTGTGACGATTTTTATTTTGATTGCTCGATTATTTCTAAACATTTCTTAGAAAATTAAATTTTATTGAAAATCAACTGTGCTATATATAGCCCAAAAGTTTTTGGGCGGCAAAAATCTAGAATGGTCCGATTACGATGCTTGATACCTCTATCAATAGGTTTCGGGACCTGTAATTGCTGTGACAATATTCATTTTAATTGCTCGATTATTTCTAAACATATATTAGAATATTCAGTTTCATTGAAAATTATATGTGCTATAGCCCACAAATTTTTGGGCGGTAAAAATTTAAAATGGTCCGATTACGATGGTTAATACCTCTATCAATAGGTTTCGGGACCTGTAATTGCTGTGACAAAATCTAAATATCTGGCAAAAATCTAAAATGGTCCGATTACGATGGTTGATACCTCTATCAATAGGTTTCGGGACCTGTAATTGCTTTGACAATTTTCATTTTAATTGCTCGATTATTTCTAAACATTTCTTAGAAAATTAAATTTTATTGAAAATCAACTGTGCTATAGCCCACTAGTTTTTGGGCGGAAAAAATTTAAAATGGTCCGATTACGATGGTTAATGCCTCTATCATTAGGTTTCGGGACCTGTAATTGCTGTGACAATTTTCATTTTGATTGCACGATTATTTCTAAACATTTCATAGAAAATTCAATTTTATTGAAAATTAATTGTGCTATAGCTCACAAGTTTTTGGGCGACCAAAATCTAAAATGGTCCGATTACGATGGTAGATACCTCTATCAATATGTTTCGGGACCTGAAATTGCTGTGACAATTTTCATTTTGATTGTTCTGTTATTTCTAAACATTTCTTAGAAAATTCAATTTTATTGAAAATTAACTGTGCTGTAGCCCACAAGTTTTTGGGCGGCAAAAATCTAAACTGGTTCGATTACGATGGTTGATATGTCAATCAATAGGTTTCAGGACCTGTAATTGCTGTGACAATTTTCATGTCGATTGCTCGATTATTTATAAACATTTATTAGAAAATTCAATTTTATTGAAAATCAACTGTGCTATAGCCCACAAGTTTTTGGGCGGCAAAAATCTAAAATGGTCCGATTACGATGGTTGATACATATATCAATAGGTTTCGGGACCTATAATTGCTGTGACAATTTTCATTTGATTGCTCGATTATTTCTAAACATTTCCTAGAAAATTCAATTTTATTGAAAATCAACTGTGCTATAGCCCACAAGTTTTTGGGCGGCAAAAATCTAAATGGTCCGAATACGATAATAGATACCTCTATCAATATGTTTCAGGACCTGAAATTGCTGTGACAATTTTCATTTTGATTGCTCGATTATTTCTAAACATTTCCTAAAAAATTCAATTTTATTGAAAATTAACTGTGCTATAGCCCACAAGTTTTTGGGCGGCAAAAATCTAAAATGGTCCGATAACGATGGTTAATGCCTCTATCAATAGGTTTCGGGACCTGTAATTGCTGTGACTATTTTCGTTTTGATTGCTCGATTATTTCTAAACATTTCTTAGAAAATTAAATTTTATTGAAAATTAACTATGCTATAGCCCACACGTTTTTGGGCGGCAAAAATCTAAAATGGTCCGATAACGATGGTTAATGCCTCTATCAATAGGTTTCGGGACCTGTAATTGCTGTGACAATTTTCATTTTGATTGCTCGATTATTTCTAAACATTTCTTAGAAAATTCAATTTAATGAAAATTAACTATGCTATAGCCCACAAGTTTTGGGCGGCAAAAATCTAAAATGGTCCGACGATGGTTGATACCTCTATCAATAGGTTTCAAGACCTGTAATTATTGTGACAATTTTCATTTTTAACGCTCGATTATTTCTAAACATATCTTAGAAAATTCAGTTTTATTGAAAATTATATATGCTATAGCCCACAAGTTTTTGTGCATCAAAAATTTAATATGGTCCGATTACGATAGTTAATACCTCTATAAATAGGTTTCGGGACCTGTAATTACTGTGACAAAATCTAAATATCTGGCAATAATCAAAAATGGTCCGATTACGATGGTTGATACCTCTATCAATAGGTTTCGGGACCTGTAATTGCTTTGACAATTTTCATTTTGATTGCTCGATAATTTCTAAACATTTCTTAGCAAATCCAATTTTAATGAAAATTAACTATGCTGTAGCCCACACGTTTTTGGGCGGCAAAAATCTAAAATGGTTCGATAACGATGGTTAATGCCTCCATCAATAGGTTTCGGGACCTGTAATTGCTTTGACAATTTTCATTTTGATTGCTCGATTATTTCTAAACATTTCTTAAAAGATTTAGTTTTATTGAAAATTAACTGTGCTATAGCCCACACGTTTTTGGGCGGCAAAAATCTAAAATGGTCCGATAACGATGGTTAATGCCTCTATCAATAGGTTTCGGGACCTGTAATTGCTGTGACTATTTTCATTTTGATTGCTCGAATATTTCTAAACATTTCTTAGAAAATTCAATTTTATTGAAAATCAACTGTGCTATAGCCCAAAAGTTTTTGGGCGGCAAAAATCTAAAATGGTCCGAATACGATAATAGATACCTCTATCAATATGTTTCAGGACCTGAAATTGCTGTGACAATTTTCATTTTGATTGCTCGATTATTTCTAAACATTTCCTAAAAAATTCAATTTTATTGAAAATCAACTGTGCTATATATAGCCCAAAAGTTTTTGGGCGGCAAAAATCTAGAATGGTCCGATTACGATGGTTGATACCTCTATCAATAGGTTTCGGGACCTGTAATTGCTGTGACAATTTTCATTTTAATTGCTCGATTATTTCTAAACATTTCCTAAAAATTCAATTTTATTAAAAATTAACTTAGCTATAGCTCACAAGTTTTAAGGCGGCAAAAATCTAAATTGGTCCGATAACGATGGTTAATACCTCTATCAATAGGTTTCGGGACCTGCAATTGCTGTGACAATTTTCATTTTGATTGCTCGATTATTTCTAAACATTTCCTAAAAATTCAATTTTATTGAAAATTAACTGTGCTATAGCCCACAAGTTTTTGGGCGGCAAAAATCTAAAACGGTCCGATAACGATGGTTAATGCCTCTATCAATAGGTTTCGGGACCTGTAATTGCTGTGACAATTTTCATTTCGATTGCTCGAATATTTCTAAACATTTCTTAGAAAATTCAATTTTATTGAAAATCAACTGTGCTATAGCCCAAAAGTTTTTGGGCGGCATAAATCTAAAATGGTCCGATTACGATAATAGATACCTCTATCAATATGTTTCATGACGTGAAATTGCTGTGACAATTTTCATTTTGATTGCTCGATTATTTCTAAACATTTCCTAAAAAATTCAATTTTATTGAAAATCAACTGTGCTATAGCCCACAAGTTTTTGGGCGGCAAAAATCTAAAATGGTCCGATAACGATGGTTAATGCCTCTATCAATAGGTTTCGGGACCTGTAATTGATGTGACAATTTTCATTTTGATTGCTCGATTATTTCTAAACATTTCTTAGAAAATTAAATTTTATTGAAAATCAACTGTGCTATATATAGCCCAAAAGTTTTTGGGCGGCAAAAATCTAAATTGGTCCGATAACGATGGTTAATACCTCTATCAATAGGTTTCGGGACCTTTAATTGCTTTAACAATTTTCATTTTGATTGCTCGATTATTTCTAAACATTTCTTAGCAAATCCAATTTTAATGAAAATTAACTATGCTGTAGCCCACACGTTTTTGGGCGGCAAAAATCTAAAATGGTTCGATAACGATGGTTAATGCCTCTATTAATAGGTTTCGGGACCTGTAATTGCTTTGACAATTTTCATTTTGATTGCTCGATTATTTCTAAACATTTCTTAAAAGCTTTAGTTTTATTGAAAATTAACTGTGCTATAGCCCACACGTTTTTGGGCGGCAAAAATCTAAAATGGTCCGATAACGATGGTTAATGCCTCTATCAATAGGTTTCGGGACCTGTAATTGCTGTGACTATTTTCATTTTGTTTGTCGAATATTTCTAAACATTTCTTAGAAAATTCAATTTTATTGAAAATCAACTGTGCTATAGCCCAAAAGTTTTTGGGCGGCAAAAATCTAAAATGGTCCGAATACGATAATAGATACCTCTATCAATATGTTTCAGGACCTGAAATTGCTGTGACAATTTTCATTTTGATTGCTCGATTATTTCTAAACATTTCCTAAAAAATTCAATTTTATTGAAAATCAACTGTGCTATATATAGCCCAAAAGTTTTTGGGCGGCAAAAATCTAGAATGGTCCGATTACGATGGTTGATACCTCTATCATTAGGTTTCGGGACCTGTAATTGCTGTGACTATTTTCGTTTTGATTGCTCGATTATTTCTAAACATTTCTTAGAAAATTCAATTTTATTAAAAATTAACTTAGCTATAGCTCACAAGTTTTAAGGCGGCAAAAATCTAAATTTGTCCGATAACGATGGTTAATACCTCTATCAATAGGTTTCGGGACCTGCAATTGCTGTGACAATTTTCATTTTGATTGCTCGATTATTTCTAAACATTTCCTAAAAATTCAATTTTATTGAAAATTAACTGTGCTATAGCCCACAAGTTTTTGGGCGGCAAAAATCTAAAACGGTCCGATAACGATGGTTAATGCCTCTATCAATAGGTTTCGGGACCTGTAATTGCTGTGACTATTTTCGTTTTGATTGCTCGATTATTTCTAAACATTTCTTAGAAAATTCAATTTTATTAAAAATTAACTTAGCTATAGCTCACAAGTTTTAAGGCGGCAAAAATCTAAATTGGTCCGATAACGATGGTTAATACCTCTATCAATAGGTTTCGGGACCTGCAATTGCTGTGACAATTTTCATTTTGATTGCTCGATTATTTCTAAACATTTCCTAAAAATTCAATTTTATTGAAATCAACTGTGCTATAGACCACAAATTTTTGGGCGGGTAAAATCTAAAATGGTCAGAATACGATGGTTAATGCCTCTATCAATAGGTTTCGGGACCTGTAATTGCTATGACAATTTTCATTTTGATTGCTCGATTATTTCTAAACATTTCTTAGAAAATTCAATTTAATGAAAATTAACTATGCTATAGCCCACAAGTTTTGGGCGGCAAAAATCTAAAATTGTCCGACGATGGTTGATACCTCTATCAATAGGTTTCAAGACCTGTAATTATTGTGACAATTTTCATTTTGATCGCTCGATTATTTCTAAACATATCTTAGAAAATTCAGTTTTATTAAAAATTATATGTGCTATAGCCCACAAGTTTTTGTGCATCAAAAATTTAATATGGTCCGATTACGATAGTTAATACCTCTATAAATAGGTTTCGGGACCTGTAATTACTGTGACAAAATCTAAATATCTGGCAATAATCAAAAATGGTCCGATTACGATGGTTGATACCTCTATCAATAGGTTTCGGGACCTGTAATTGCTTTGACAATTTTCATTTTGATTGCTCGATTATTTCTAAACATTTCTTAGCAAATCCAATTTTAATGAAAATTAACTATGCTGTAGCCCACACGTTTTTGGGCGGCAAAAATCTAAAATGGTTCGATAACGATGGTTAATGCCTCTATCAATAGGTTTCGGGACCTGTAATTGCTTTGACAATTTTCATTTTGATTGCTCGATTATTTCTAAACATTTCTTAAAAGATTTAGTTTTATTGAAAATTAACTGTGCTATAGCCCACACGTTTTTGGGCGGCAAAAATCTAAAATGGTCCGATAACGATGGTTAATGCCTCTATCAATAGGTTTCGGGACCTGTAATTGCTGTGACTATTTTCATTTTGATTGCTCGAATATTTCTAAACATTTCTTAGAAAATTCAATTTTATTGAAAATCAACTGTGCTATAGCCCAAAAGTTTTTGGGCGGCAAAAATCTAAAATGGTCCGAATACGATAATAGATACCTCTATCAATATGTTTCAGGACCTGAAATTGCTGTGACAATTTTCATTTTGATTGCTCGATTATTTCTAAACATTTCCTAAAAAATTCAATTTTATTGAAAATCAACTGTGCTATATATAGCCCAAAAGTTTTTGGGCGGCAAAAATCTAGAATGGTCCGATTACGATGGTTGATACCTCTATCATTAGGTTTCGGGACCTGTAATTGCTGTGACTATTTTCGTTTTGATTGCTCGATTATTTCTAAACATTTCTTAGAAAATTCAATTTTATTAAAAATTAACTTAGCTATAGCTCACAAGTTTTAAGGCGGCAAAAATCTAAATTGGTTCGATAACGATGGTTAATACCTCTATCAATAGGTTTCGGGACCTGCAATTGCTGTGACAATTTTCATTTTGATTGCTCGATTATTTCTAAGCATTTCCTAAAAATTCAATTTTATTGAAAATTAAATGTGCTATAGCCCACAAGTTTTTGGGCGGCAAAAATCTAAAACGGTCCGATAACGATGGTTAATGCCTCTATCAATAGGTTTCGGGACCTGTAATTGCTGTGACTATTTTCGTTTTGATTGCTCGATTATTTCTAAACATTTCTTAGAAAATTCAATTTTATTAAAAATTAACTTAGCTATAGCTCACAAGTTTTAAAGCGGCAAAAATCTAAATTGGTCCGATAACGATGGTTAATACCTCTATCAATAGGTTTCGGGACCTGTAATTGCTGTGACAATTTTCATTTTAATTGCTCGATTATTTTTGAACATTTCTTAGAAAATTAAATTTTATTGAAAATCAACTGTGCTATAGCCCACTAGTTTTTGGGCGGAAAAAATTTAAAATGGTCCGATTACGATGGTTGATACCTCTGTCAATAGTTTTCGGGACTTGTAATTGTTGTGACAATTTTTATTTTGATAGCTCGATTATTTCTAAACATTTCTTAGAAAATTCAATTTTAATGAAAATTAACTGTGCTATAGCCCACAAGTTTTGGGCGGCAAAAATCTAAAATGGTCCGACGATGGTTGATACCTCTATCAATAGGTTTCGAGACCTGTAATTGTTGTGACAATTTTCATTTTGATCGCTCGATTATTTCTAAACATATATTAGAATATTCAGTTTCATTGAAAATTATATGTGCTATAGCCCACAAGTTTTTGGGCGGTAAAAATTTAAAATGGTCCGATTACGATGGTTAATACCTCTATCAATAGGTTTCGGGACCTGTAATTGCTGTGACAAAATCTAAATATCTGGCAAAATCTAAAATGGTCCGATTACGATGGTTGATACCTCTATCAATAGGTTTCGGGACCTGTAATTGCTTTGACAATTTTCATTTTAATTGCTCGATTATTTCTAAACATTTCTTAGCAAATTCAATTTTATTGAAAATTAACTATGCTATAGCCCACACGTTTTTGGGCGGCAAAAATCTAAAATGGTTCGATAACGATAGTTAATGCCTCTATCAATAGTTTTCGGGACCTGTAATTGCTTTGCCAATTTTCATTTTGATTGCTCGATTATTTCTAAACATTTCTTAGAAGATTCAGTTTTATTCAAAATTAACTGTGCTCTAGCCCACACGTTTTTGGGCGGCAAAAATCTAAAATGGTCCGATAACGGTGGTTAATGCCTCTATCTATAAGTTTCGGGACCTGTAATTGCTGTGACGATTTTTATTTTGATTGCTCGATTATTTCTAAACATTTCTTAGAAAATTAAATTTTATTGAAAATCAACTGTGCTATATATAGCCCAAAAGTTTTTGGGCGGCAAAAATCTAGAATGGTCCGATTACGATGGTTGATACCTCTATCAATAGGTTTCGGGACCTGTAATTGCTGTGACAATTTTCATTTTAATTGCTCGATTATTTTTGAACATTTCTTAGAAAATTAAATTTTATTGAAAATCAACTGTGCTATAGCCCACTAGTTTTTGGGCGGAAAAAATTTAAAATGGTCCGATTACGATGGTTAATGCCTCTATCATTAGGTTTCGGGACCTGTAATTGCTGTGACAATTTTCATTTTGATTGTTCGGTTATTTATAAACATTTCTTAGAAAATTCAATTTTATTGAAAATCAACTGTGCTATAGCCCACAAGTTTTTGGGCGGCAAAAATCTAAAATGGTCCGATTACGATGGTTAATACATATATCAATAGGTTTTGGGACCTATAATTGCTGTGACAATTTTCATTTGATTGCTCGATTATTTCTAAACATTTCCTAGAAAATTCAATTTTATTGAAAATCAACTGTGCTATAGCCCACAAGTTTTTGGGCGGCAAAAATCTAAATGGTCCGATTACGATAATAGATACCTTTATCAATATGTTTCAGGACCTGAAATTGCTGTGACAATTTTCATTTTGATTGCTCGATTATTTCTAAACATTTCATAAAAAATTCAATTTTATTGAAAATTAACTGTGCTATAGCCCACTAGTTTTTGGGCGGAAAAAATTTAAAATGGTCTGATAACGATGGTTAATGCCTCTATCAATAGGTTTCGGGACCTGTAATTGCTGTGACAATTTTCATTTTGATTGTTCGGTTATTTATAAACATTTCTTCGAAAATTCAATTTTATTAAAAATTAACTGTGCTGTAGCCCCCAAGTTTTTGGGCGGCAAAAATCTAAACTGGTTCGATTACGATGGTTGATATGTCTATCAATAAGTTTCGGGACCTGTAATTGCTGTGACAATTTTCATGTCGATTGCTCGATTATTTCTAAACATTTATTAGAAAATTCAATTTTATTGAAAATCAACTGTGCTATAGCCCACAAGTTTTTGGGCGGCAAAAATCTAAAATGGTCCGATAACGATGGTTTATGCCTCTATCAATAGGTTTCGGGACCTGTAATTGTTGTGACTATTTTAATTTTGATTGCTAGATTATTTCTAAACATTTCTAAGAAAATTCCATTTTATTAAAAATTAACTTTGCTATAGCCCACAAGTTTTTGGGCGGCAAAAATCTTAATTAGTCCGATAACGATGGTTAATGCCTCTATCAATAGGTTTCGGGACCTGTAATTGCTGTGACAATTTTCATTTTGATTGCTCGATTATTTCTAAACATTTCTTAGAAAATTCAATTTTATTAAAAATTAATTGTGCTATAGCCCACAATTTTTGGGCGGCAAAAATCTAAAATGGTCCGACTACGATTGTTCATACCTTTATAAATAGGTTTTGGGACCTGTAATTGCTGTGACAATTTTCATTTCGATTGCTCGAATATGTCTAAACATTTCTTAGAAAATTCAATTTTATTGAAAATCAACTGTGCTATAGCCCAAAAGTTTTTGGGCGGCATAAATCTAAAATGGTCCGATTACGATAATAGATACCTCTATCAATATGTTTCATGACGTGAAATTGCTGTGACAATTTTCATTTTGATTGCTCGATTATTTCTAAACATTTCCTAAAAAATTCAATTTTATTGAAAATCAACTGTGCTATAGCCCACAAGTTTTTGGGCGGCAAAAATCTAAAATGGTCCGATAACGATGGTTAATGCCTCTATCAATAGGTTTCGGGACCTGTAATTGCTGTGACTATTTTCATTTTGATTGCTCGATTATTTCTAAACATTTCTTAGAAAATTCAATTTTATTAAAAATTAACTTTGCTATAGCCCACAAGTTTTTGGGCGGCAAAAATCTAAAATGGTCCGATTACGATGGTTGATACCTATATCAATAGGTTTCGGGACCTATAATTGCTGTGACAATTTTCATTTGATTGCTCGATTATTTCTAAACATTTCTTAGAAAATTCAATTTTATTGAAAATCAACTGTGCTATAGCCCACAAGTTTTTGGGCGGCAAAAATCTAAATGGTCCGAATACGATAATAGATACCTCTATCAATATGTTTCAGGACCTGAAATTGCTGTGACAATTTTCATTTTGATTGCTCAATTATTTCTAAACATTTCCTAAAAAATTCAATTTTATTGAAAATTAACTGTGCTATAGCCCTCAAGTTTTTGGGCGGCAAAAATCTAAAATGGTCCTATAACGATGGTTAATGCCTCTATCAATAGGTTTCGGGACCTGTAATTGCTGTGACTATTTTCGTTTTGATTGCTCGATTATTTCTAAACATTTCTTAGAAAATTCAATTTTATTAAAAATTAACTTTGCTATAGCCCACAAGTTTTAGGGCGGCAAAAATCTAAATTGGTCCGATAACGATGGTTAATGCCTCTATCAATAGGTTTCGGGACCAATAATTACTGTAACAATTTTCATTTTGATTGCTCGATTATTTCTAAACATTTCTTAGAAAATTAAATTTTATTGAAAATTAATTGTGCTATAGCCCACAATTTTTGGGCGGCAAAAATCTAAAATGGTCCGACTACGATTGTTCATACCTCTATAAATATGTTTTGGGACCTGTAATTGCTGTGACAATTTTCATTTCGATTGCTCGAATATTTCTTAACATTTATTAGAAAATTCAATTTTATTGAAAATCAACTGTGCGTAGCCCACAAGTTTTTGGGCGGCAAAAATCTAAAATGGTCCGATAACGATGGTTAATGCCTCTATCAATAGGTTTCGGGACCTGTAATTGCTGTGACTATTTTCGTTTTGATTGCTCGATTATTTCTAAACATTTCTTAGAAAATTCAATTTTATTAAAAATTAACTTTGCTATAGCCCACAAGTTTTTGGGCGGCAAAAATCTAAATTGGTCCGATAACGATGGTTAATGTTTCTATCAATAGGTTTCGGGACCTGTAATTACTGTGACAATTTTCATTTTAATTGCTCGATTATTTCTAAACATTTCCTAAAAAATTCTATTTTATTGAAAATTAACTGTGCTATAGCCCACAAGTTTTTGGGCGGCAAAAATCTAAAATGGTCCGATAACGATGGTTAATGCCTCTATCAATAGGTTTCGGGACCTGTAATTGCTGTGACTATTTTCATTTTGATTGCTCGATTATTTCTAAACATTTCTTAGAAAATTCAATTTTATTAAAAATTAACTTTGCTATAGCCCACAAGTTTTTGGGCGGCAAAAATCTAAAATGGTCCGATTACGATGGTTGATACCTATATCAATAGGTTTCAGGACCTATAATTGCTGTGACAATTTTCATTTGATTGCTCGATTATTTCTAAACATTTCTTAGAAAATTCAATTTTATTGAAAATCAACTGTGCTATAGCCCACAAGTTTTTGGGCGGCAAAAATCTAAATTGGTCCAATAACGATGGTTAATGCCTATATAAATAGGTTTCGGGACCTGTAATTGCTGTGACAATTTTCATTACTATTGCTCGAATATTTCTAAACATTTATTAGAAAATTCAATTTATTAAAAATCAACTGTGCGTAGCCCACAAGTTTTTGGGCGGCAAAAATCTAAAATGGTCCGATAACGATGGTTAATGCCTCTATCAATAGGTTTCGGGACCTGTAATTGATGTGACAATTTTCATTTTGATTGCTCGATTATTTCTAAACATTTCTTAGAAAATTCAATTTTATTGAAAATCAACTGTGCTATAACCCACAAGTTTTTGGGCGGCAAAAATCTAAAATGGTCCGAATACGATAATAGATACCTCTATCTATATGTTTCAGGACCTGGAATTGCTGTGACAATTTTCATTTTGATTGCTCGATTATTTCTAAACATTTACTAAAAAATTCAATTTTATTGAAAATTTACTGTGCTATAGCCCACAAGTTTTTGGGCGGCAAAAATCTAAAATGGTCCGATAACGATGGTTAATGCTTCTATCAATAGGTTTCGGGACCTGTAATTGCTGTGACAATTTTCATTTTGATTGCTCGATTATTTCTAAACATTTCTTAGAAAATTCAATTTTATTGAAAATCAACTGTGCTATAGCCCACAAGTTTTTGGGCGGCAAAAATCTAAAATGGTCCAAATACGATAATAGATACTTCTATCAATATGTTACAGGACCAGAAATTGCTGAGACAATTTTGATTTTGATTGTTCAATTATTTCTAAACATTTATTAGAAAATTCAATTTTATTGAAAATTAACTGTGCTATAGCCCACAAGTTTTTGGGCGGCAAAAATCTAAAATGGTCCGAATACGATAATAGATACCTGTATCAATATGTTTCAGGACCTGAAATTGCTGTGACAATTTTCATTTTGATTGCTCGATTATTTCTAAACATTTCTTAGAAAATTCAAATTTATTAAAAATCAACTGTGCTATATAGCCCACAAGGTGGTTTGGCGTCTATTGGAGGGGGGGGATCAAAGTTGAGTAGAATTATCTACCAGCTCCGTAACCTTCCAGTAGGGTGCGCATCACGTGAGCTGTTCTGGTCTTGTCATTAGGCAGCTGCGTGATGGGTACAATTGTGTAAGGGGTAACCTTTTCACAATTCGCAAGTGTACGTACTGCCTCCTCGTGGCAACCACTGGTAACTAAGGCCACTTGGCACATTTTTGGCCATTTGGCACAGGCTAAAGTACGGCGCAAAAGGAGAAAACCTTGACAAAAAACCCTAATCTAAGGTGGAACAGCATATGCCGAAAGATGAATGGCTGATAGGTTAATCATCCCAAAATATGCGGACTCTGGATACCAGGCACCCTCCAGTTTTATTTAGCCTTCCTGTAGTAAAGCTGGGTGACCTACAGGTGATTTGCAATTTCCAGCAACTCGTAAGAGTAAAATCAAACGGAATACGGGGCAGGAGTAGGAATATACGGGAGTGGGACAACCCTCTCGAGGTCCTTGAGCTCCAATGCTACCGTCTTTCTAGCGGAACTACATGCTGTAGTAAACATCTAGGAGGGAGAGCAATGGGCCCGGATAGTATGTATCACGTACCGGGACGCAGTATTTTCAGGTTCATTAAGAACCTGAATATTGACTGGACGGATAATTAAGCAGGGGCCAGCACAATAGATCTTTCAGGTCGCAGTGCGAAGTGGCTGATCGCCCGCATGCCCCCCCCCCAATAATAATAATAATAATATAGCCCACAAGTTTTTGGGCGGTAAAAATCTAAAATGGTCCGATTACGATGGTTGATACCTCTATCAATAGGTTTCGGGACCTGTAATTGCTGTGACAATTTTCATTTGATTGTTCGATTATTTCTAAACATTTCTTAGAAATTTCAATTTTATTGAAAATTAACTGTGCTAAAATAGCGTCGAACATACCCAACCCTTTTTATTTTAATAAGAAAAATTGTTTGGGATAGCTTGACCTGTGCACTTTATGGTAATGTCGCCCCATACGTGGTTCTACTTCTTATTTATACTTTTATATAGGCCTACACTTTGTCAATACCCTTACACTTTTTACTAATTTGCGTAGGTATACTTTGTGTGAAATACTTCACACCGGTAATAAGAATATATCTAACCCATAAGAAAAATAACAACAAAGTTGTATAAAGGCGGTATAAATAGAAGCAACGGAAAAGTTTTCCGTTAATAATGCGAATTATACAGATAAATAGTACAAAAAAAAAAGAAAATTAGGTAAATTGTGCTCAGTTATAGCCTAGTGAATCAAGAAATAAATTTTTAATTTAAAATCTTACAATTTAAGCGATTTACAATGAAATGTGAAACCAAAATTGTTTTTGATTTGGAAGGTTACCTTATGCCATTATGTATGAAAAATAACATCATTGAAATGACCACCACGACTTCTCCGTACGTACTGCTTTCCGTCAGCTAAATTTATCATCACTATTTTACATAAATTTGGCTGTATTTCATCAATAGCACGTTTACTGTTCATTTTTAATTGCTCAATGGTTGTTGAAGTAGATTTTAGAAAGTTTATCTTGCTAAAGAAAGAAATAATTTTTGATATAGTTAGAGTGGATGTACTAGATTGTAAATTTATTTTCGCTATCTGGTTCCTCCGCCGGAAAACTTTTACTGTGCTCTCATTTACTCTGATGTATCTGCGTTTCGAACATTTTCTAGGAAATAAGGAATCAGTTATGCGCATGTATTGGTTTTCATCTCTCAGTACTACCCCCACTGATCATTAAGGACCTGCCTGCGTTACCAATTTAATTGTATGAGCTTTAATAAAAGTGGTTCCCCTTCGCATGTAACTTTATAAATAATTTATTGTATTAACCACTCCTTGCTCTCAGATTGACAATAACATGAATAACTCTAATAAAGTTATGAATCAAAATAAACCAAAATTAGCAAAAATAACTAATTTATGATTTTTGTTTAATTCATTACAACACTTTATTATAATAACAAAAATAAATATTTTTAAGTCGAATGTTGAGCTTGTTGTGGAACAGTTGTTTGATATATATCGTTTCAACAATTTTCACAACTATAAATTATTAACTGTGCTTAATTTTATTACGTACCTACACCAGCAATCTTAGTTCATTCATCGAATACCTTCACCAATGGAAAACATTAATTATTCTACAATAACTTTATGTACACATAAAACATAGTTAAGTAACAGCTATTTATATAGGGGTATACCTCTAACACCACAATACATAACTTTAGATGATTTGAAATGAAAAATTATATAGCGGAGAACATTATAGGGAAACCTATAATTTACAAAAAAAATTAAAAAGGAAACCAACTTTGCACACAATGAATATAAATTATTATTATTGTTTGAAATTTAGCCACATGTAATTAGGTTGCACAATTATGATATTGTTAACAAAACACAATGTTCTCTAAATCAACGTCCAAAAGGTGATTAAAGGTGCATTAAACAACAATGTTGTATATACGGAAAAAAAATTTATTACCTGGACGAGTTTAGAAACTGTAAATTTCTTAAAGTTAGCAATTAATGTATATATGATTTATACAACTTATACATATCCGGCACAAAAAAAAAAAAAAAACTGTACGTACAATAGTTTATATGAAAGAACACACATAATTTCTGTAATGGACATGTTTCATTTTTAGTTATATGTCCAGAAAAGTTTAAAATGAAAAATTTGTTAACAACAGAAACAAAATGAAAATTATTAAATTTCAACGGACATACGTATACCTAATCTTTACCCTTTTGAATGAGTTATTTCTATCATTATGAAGATATGGCCCAATATGTACTTTTAGTGCTACATGGAGATAATAAATAAATTAGAAGACGTATAGGAAAAAAAATAACAAAAATTATTTGAATTTCCCATAACATTACTAAACTTATTTTAAATTGAGGTCAGAGATCACTTGAAACTCTGTGTGTTTTTGCATGTTAGTTATGGTTTTTTAACTCACATACTAAAAATTAGTTTAAAATTAAAACGAAAAATAACGATTTCAAATTTATTTTAGGTTAGGATGAGAACATTGAAAATGTTTTTTCTATAAAGTATAGAAAGACAAAGTTAATTTTGTTTTGGCATGGTATCCTCACAGACGAGTATTCACAATTGGTTTCCAACTGATATCAACCATGTGATGTTTGTACATGAAAGCAATTTTGTAATGGAGATCGTTCAGGTCACGAACTTAAGATTTCCAACTCCAAGTTGAGAACAAATTATGTTTTCTTCATTTTTGAAAATCAAAATTTTATAAAAAATTGGCCTCAGTTTATCTAATTAATAATTAAAGTAAAATAACTGACGAGTTTATAAAGGTGTTCGTGAAACTGGCCACATTTGTGAGGTTGGAAAAATAACAAAAGGGATTTTAGAGGAAAATTGTAATCCTTAATCAGCATAATTTAACCAATTTTTATGTTTGGTTGTTGAGCAGTCCATTTCCGTCGATGATGAAGTTCTTTTACATAATCTTTGTATTAAATGACTCAACAATGTTGACCAGTTATTGAACGAGTTAAGCAGTTAATAATCGGCCGATCAAAAAATTTTCAGGGGTGATAACTGTTTTACCACCGGGAACTTGTTTGCACAGCGTGTTTAATTCTTCTTCTGTTACGACGCAGAAGAAATTTCGCCGATTTTACGGCCGTTCCATAAAGGCCGCCAAAATGCGGAGACCGTGGAGAAAGTCCATTAAATGTGTCTTCTAGATACGAATTCTTTTCGCTCTGCTGCAAGCTGGAGTCATATGAAAAAGTTAGTACAACTTTTTAATTAACAATTTGCCCACACAAAGTTTATACCATTACCAGAAAACACCTTCCCTCCTACCACCTTCCTCTTGTGGCACAAAAACGTATCAATGCACCCAGGAAGGTAGCCAAAAAAAGATCTGCTGTCAGATCCAAATGGACGGCTTTGGTTACAAAACAGACGAAGGTGCAATGATACATTTTAACTAGTACTTAGCGACGAATGGTAGCGCTGCTTATTGTACTATTGAATTAGTGTTAACTCGGCGACATCGGCTGCAATATAAAAATACTTGGGTTGTTAATTTTCTACCATGGATTGGCCAAAATTGTTCAAGAACCGGGTAAGGCAGTGAGAGAAACTGCAATGCGTTACGGACTCGAATCAGACCATTCGCATCGAGAAAGAGCGATAGACTTCTCAATTGGTTTCATCTCAATGGTGATACGTTGCAAACCTTCTTTTAAAGTCTTGGCTGTTTAGAGGTCCTGTAATTCGTTCGAGGTTCTTTTTGCGGATATTGTTGACGAATCTGCTACCACATTCCATCACTTTTGTCAATTTCTGATATTTATTGATATATTTAATTATTGATAGAATGTTGTCTTCCTGTCCAGATACAGTTGTCAAAATCGTGGCCATTTTGTGTTTACAATGTTTGTGGTCAGAAATAGAAGGAGTCCTCATAAACTATGGGGACTTTAAAGACTGTCTGACATTGGCGGCCCACAAAAAATCTGCTAGGGTTTTCCTCGATACACGACATCTGCGAGGTTTTCTGTCGACTCAGTATGATACCATTGTTGAGGATTCGTTAGCTGTTGTATTTGTGCAACTCTGTTTGCCACAAATGTTCTCAAATGTAAGGGTGACGAATTCAGAAAATCATGTTATTGAAAGGCCAATTAACAGTGGAATGAACTTGTATTATCAATTGTGCCGTTACTAATTTCGCTGCTAGTTCCAATCATGGTATCGTAGATTTGTTCAGTGGTTCTACTTTAGACTTAGAGGATAAAGGTTTTACAAGAAAACGTACGTTCGGTTGTGTACATCTAGTGTAGATTGCTTGCGAGATTGATTTCTTGTACCTGAAATTGTAGGACTTCTCTTTGTGGTGGCCAGAAAATCCCGAAAGTCTTTATGTATTGGTCGTTAACAACGTATTTCCATAAGGCATGTAAAAAATCACCTCTTGATTATTGACGCCTTTAACAGTTAACATATCAAAGACATACAGCTCATGTCGAATTGCATCGCTAGCTGCAGGGAACTTCTCTTGATTATAAACTGCACACTGTATGAGACAACGGGTGGAAAGAAAAGAGGCTGAAGATGTGCTGCACGTTACAGTTTTTAGGCGGTAGCTCTGTATGGGTTATTTCGCCAGTAGATCAGATAGATTAGCTTTTTATCTTGTATGCACATAATCTTACAATATTAATATTTTAACCATCGGGAGATTTTCTAACTCTTGCAGATTTTCGTACTTCCACATCATCTACAACACTTCTTTGTCTTTCTTTATTCGTTTTCGTTTGATTTGTTGTTACTACCAGTTCTTTTTCTTGCTCAACATCAAGTTTTTGACTACGTTCTTCTGGACATACAATCTTTAGATTCGGATGGAACTTATCTTCGAGTTGTAACACTCTTAAATGATTTGCATGCACAAACCTAACATGATTGTTTACATTTATTAAGAACGTTAGCGGACTAACTTTTTTTAATACTATTGCTGGGACCCACTTTACATAACTTCTAAAATGATTTTGAAACAAAACTTTATCTCCTCTTACAAAATTTGTAAAGATTTGCTTATCTCCCTCATTTTCCTTTGACTTTTCTTTTGTTATTATAATTTTATTAGTAGTTTATTCCTGTTTATTATTATCCAAACTAAACTGAACTTTTTTTTTTAGGATTTATTAAATCTAGTAATATTTTTGGTTTGTAGGAAAAAAGCATTTCCGAAGGCGTTTTCGAGGTTGACATGCAGCTGTTGACATTATTGTATCGTCAGCTGTTAAGTTTCATCTAAGAGAAATTTGTTTAAAACTGATTTTACCGTTTGTACATTGCGTTCAGCCAATCCATTAGACTCAGGATGGTAAGGTGGTGACTTAGTTATCTGAATATTAAATTTTTCTGCAAATTTTAAAAATTCAAAAGAACCGAAAGGTGGTCTGTTATCTGAAACGATTTCATTTGGTAGCCCAAATGTTGAAAATGTTTTATATAAAGCATTTATAACCGCACTAGCTGTAGTAATTTTCATTAAAATAATTTCCAAAAATTTTGTAAACGCATCGACAATTATCAAAAAATTGTTATTCTCAAACATTAAAAAATCTTTAAGTATTCTTTGGAAAGGATAACTTGCTTCAGGCCAACTAGTTTTTACTATTTCTTTGGGCACATTTCGACTTTGTTGACAAACGATACAACTATTAACATATTGTTCAATGTCCCTGTCTATTTTAAACCACCACACGTAAGACCGTGCTATCATTTTCATGCGAACTATTCCGACAGCATGATTTTCATGCAATAACTCTAACACTTTAGAAGACAACGTTCTTGGGATAACTACCCGGTTCATGTAATAAAGACATTTATCTTCACACGATAAATAATCACGTTTATTGTAATAAACTTTTAATTCTTCCGACAATTTATGAGAATCTGGCCAACATACAAAAAATAATTACTTGGCTTAAGCATATATCCTTCTCCGTTTCTGTCCCAATATTTTCTAATTTTAGTGGTAAACTATCAGTAAAATTAAACGCTTTGTTACACAAATTACTATCAATATTTGTTTTTGACTGCACAGGTAAAAGAGACATAGCATCTACATGAGACATTTGGGATCCTCGACGATATTCAATGCGGTAGTTATACATCGACAGTATTATCGCCCAGCGTTGCATTCTTGCAGCTGCAACCGAAGGAGTTGATTTGTTGGGATTAAATATTTCACGAAGTGCTTGATGATCCGTTTCAATAACAAATTCGTGCCCATAAACGTATTTATGAAATTTCTTGAGACCAAATACAATCGCTAAGGCTTCTCTATGAAGTTGCGAATACTAACGCTCTGCTGGAGACAAGGTACTCGACGCAAACAAGACCGGATTCTCCACACCATTCACAATATGGGACAAAATGGTACCCACACCATACGGACTAGCATCCGTAGCAATGACGATTGATTTATCAGGGTCGTAAAGTTCCAACAAATTGTGTTTAAGAATTAAACCCTTACATTTTTCGAACGCCGACTGACAGCTAGGTGACCACTCAAAATTTACATCTTTCTTCAAAAGATAATATAAATCTACTAAATTGGTTGACAGATCAGAGATGAATTTCCCATAATAGTTCAATAGGCCCAAAAAAGATTGCAACTGGGATACATTGGTTGGAGCTGGTGCATTAACAATTGCCTGAATTTTTTCGTTATTATGACGAATTCCTTCAGCTGATAAGCTGTGACCTAGATAATCTACACTAGGCGATAATAATTTACATTTACTTAAATTTATTTATACTTTATATCTATTTAATTTTCCCAAAACTAGCCATAATTTATTTCGACAATCTTGATGGTCCTTACCCCCAACTAAAATGTCGTCTAGATACGAAACAACTCCTTCCAGACCCGATAGTATCTGATCCATGATGGATTGAAATATGGAGGGAGCACTTTTTAACCCGAAAGGCAGCCTTTTGTATCTAAATAAGCCCTTATGGGTATTTATAGTTAAATATTCTCTGGACTCTTCAGAGACGGGCAACTGTTGGTATGCCCCAGTAAGGTCTATAACACAAAAATAGTTACAGTTGGCTAAACTAGCGAATATGTCGTCTATACCCGAGGTAGAGGATAGTGTTCCGTTTTAACCATCTTATTTATTGTGACTTTGAAGTCTACGCAGATCCGTATCTCGCTATTCGTTTTGGGGACGGAAACAATTGGACTGGCCCAATTGCTAAACTTTACGGGTTCTAAAATATCTAGCTCACACAAACGTGCTAGCTCAGCTTCTACTTTAGGCCTCAGCTGATATGCTACGGTATATCCCTTATGAAATATGGGTTTGGCACCTTCTTCCATCAGTATATCTACCTTAAAACCTTCTATCATCTGATTAATCAACCCAAGGTCCATTACATTGGGAAATTTCATTTTAATTTTCTCTAAAATATCATTAGTGCTTAAGTTATTTACCGCACACGTAGTTAATCCCATAAACATGGCTTTCCATTCGGGCAAAAGAACATCTAGCCAAGATCTTCCCAACAATAGCTTAAATTCACGTTCCGAATCCACAACAATTAATTCCAACCTGCACGATTTCGCTCGAAATACGACATCAACTGTTATTTTTCCCCCGACCTTGATTATCTGTCCAGTAACGGTAGAAAAAAACTCATTAATTTGATTTAATCTTATATAACTAAACTTATTTCTATACTTAACTAAACTGATGACTGAGGAGCATGCTCAGGTATCCACCTCCATTGAGACCTCCTGATTTTCTATTTGTATTATACACTCCGCCGGTTGATTCCGTTGGTTCCGATTATTTTGACAGTTCCGCCAAGACTTTTACTCTGGCAAGTCTTTGATGTATGCCCATAATTATAGCAACTGTAACATTGCCAATGCTTGGCTGGACACTGACTTTCATGGTGACTATATCTCCCACACCGACTACAATTACTGCGCAGAACGTTTTGATTTTGTGGACTGGGATTTTGACTTTGACGATACCTTGGAGTTGGACTTTGATTATGACGATACCTTGGACTTGGAATTCTAACACTATCACTTCTGTCCTGACTATGATGACTTTCATTGGATTGGCTCTGTTAGCGTGCCCTTGTTCTATCTGTCTGACTTATATAGTGGCACACCACGGATGGATTCATTGATTTTACTTCCTTGACAGACATTTCAATGTTCAAGGCTTTTTCACAGCATTTATCGAATTTACAATCTGGATATTGTAAAAGCTCTTGCTGGATTTCTTCGGATCGTAATCTCACAATGAACTGGTCCGTTAAAGCGTCATCCAGAAACGTTCCAAATTTACATGATTGAGCCAATGACTTCAGCTTCACAATAAATTCGGATATCGATTCTCCTTGTTCTTGTTTCGACTTTGAGAATTTGAAACGCTCCGCTCTTTTGTTGACTTAAAGTTTGAAGTGCTGCTTCAATATGTTGACGATTTCGCCGAAATTAAGTGCGCTAGGTGCCTTTGGTAAGGCTAAACTTTTCAAAATTTTATAAGTTTCACCGCCCATAACGGTAATGAAAAGCGGTACTTTTTTATCCTCTTGAACATCATTTATAAGAAAATATTGCATCAGACGGTCTTCGTACGCTTCAAAATCTTCCCCTGGGATAAATGCATCTATACTCCCAATTAACGAAATTTTTAGATTTACGTGGTAAATCAAATAAATCAAAACAAATAAATAAATAATCAAAATTAGTAACCATTGATCGTAGTTTGACGCATCCACTGGTGGAAGACTGTACAGATGAGGTAGCAGTTTTTCCAATTTTGACATCTAGTGGAAGCCGCAGTTTTGATGCAATACATGGCTCATAAAATTAATTTGAGATACGGAATAAAATATTGCCTTGTCCCTATAAAATAAAATAATGATTCGTCGCGTACACTTAAATGAAAAAGCTTCCAACTTTTCTTCCAGCGCACTAGACAAAAAGAGAAATATAAATTTTCGATAGTGCCTCGATTGGCCCCTCCATTGGTTTTTCCTCAGCACCCATAACGAGTTGATTTCCCTTGCATACGTCATGGTTATTGGTAACATCTTGCTATCTAAGGCGCACTTGTGGTGATGTGGCTTCTTCAATATTGGTTTTTATAAAGTAACTCCAACTGAACTTAAGCCACACCGTATTCCGTAAATGGAAATCATAGAAGACAATTTTCGCAAAATAACACTTCGCTTATATCACTTTATACCACGAAATATATTTTCCATATTATCGAACAGACTCTCCAATAACTAGAAGGCATGCTCAGCAACACAACAACACGGTTACTTGAAGATTAATAGCAATCCGCAACCACAAAAATGTATTTAATTGGGAATGGATCCCACTCCTGGCACCAATGATTGTTGTCTTTAAATTGATTTGTGTAAAACACACAAAATTATTGGATATCGTAATTGCTATTAGAAGAATTAATCATCTCAATTTCCAACAGTTTGTCCCATCTTTCGTTTTTAAACAAATGTTTCTCAAAGGGAATATTTGCAATGCCACGCTAAGACCATTTTCTGAAATCTCAGAGATGTTACCAGGTGTGGGCTTATATTTCCATAAAGTGGACAGTTCAACCTATCCTAAGCAATTTTTGTTAAAGGGTTGAAGCTATTTTGAAAATTGTGAAAATTACTTAAAATGTTCGAATCTGATGCAACACTATGGACCATTTACCAAAATCTCAGAGATGTTGCCACGTATGAATATATTAGTTAAAATGGGCATATATTGAGGTATATAAATCACTAATTGACAGTTTGATAAGAGCCGGCCCTTGCAAAAAATTTATGAAAATTAGCAAATCGACGTAGTTCGCATTGACAACTTTTCGTGTACTCTCCGAAACGATTCGGTCTCTAGCCTTTATACAATCATTCATCCAAGAGTGTCTCTTTATAGGTATCTGATTCATACACTATTCATATTGAACGCCCAAGCCAATGGGATACATTTCACTCACGACTGAGAGCCCGTTTATAGGGACCATGGTTCATTTCAAAGAGAAACGAAACTTCTGGTTTGCCAGTGTTCAGTTGGTTTTGTTGCTCCTTCAGGTCGTCTAGGTAATAATTAATAATTAAAAACGCTCTTGCTCCATACGAAATTCGTTGATTTGATAACTTTCATAAATGTTTTGCAAGACCCCTAAGGCTCGTATCAAAATGGCAATGACTGATTGGAATTCCTCAATGTGAAATTCCCTTTACAAATTTTATAGTCTTTGTAGGAGACAACTTCTGAGATTTATCTTTGCGAATGGGTATGCCCGGTGGATGTGTAACCACAAAATATAATCAATAACTCGTAAATGTTGCTTGGCTTATTCTTGTTATTTTTCTCGCCCCTGTGTTAGGGCCAAAAATTAGTACCGCTGGGTTAACTTTATACTTAGCACTAACTTCCATTGTAAATGAAACCAGATCGTCGAATTGCTCCATATATTTCTACGTTTGACGTACGCTATAAAATGACCTGGAACATTAATACTTGTGGACTGTTAAATGAATGACTCTTTGAAAAATTTATTGTATCCAGACAGTTTTATTATTTGTCTTATATCTTGAAGTGATATATTATAATTATTGTTATTTGGCTATACATCAGCTATAACAATGACATAATTGCTGAAATAAGTTTTTTCTGACCCCTTGAGATGTTGGACAATTTGAGCTGCTAGAATCTGTAGCATTTTGTTTTTTGGATAAACATTTTGATAAAAGCTGAAAATATTTTCAAATGGAAGGCAGAATGTTGTTGTTTAGAATGAGAAGACAAAGAATTTTCTTAAAACGCTGTGGTGAAAGCTACATTTACCTTAATGACAATTTTTTCACGAATTATCGATCTACATTTCTGGTACAGATTTAACTTCAACTGAGACCTTTCTTGATAAAGGTCATTTATGTCCTTCTAATTTGTTAGCAATTTTATAAATTTAAAAAATGTATTGTTGGGTGATTTTAATAAACCTTTAGAGAATTCTATATCAGAATACAAACAAAGGAATATTTGTGCGGTTGCATCAAAAGCCCAAGTATTTGATATCTCTATCACATGTTCGTTGTTCTCTATGAAAACGAATTCATTTTGTAGAACATGTACATAGTTCGTCAGTTGCATTATCAGACTATTTTGTATTTTTATATTCATTATTTTGCTTAAGAAAAATTTACTAATAAGAAAAATTTCCCCACATCTGGGAACATCTCTGAGATATTAGTAAATAGCCTTAGTGTAGAATCAGGTTTGGACATTTTAAGTGATTTTAAAAATTTAAAAAATAGCATCAAACATACCCAAATCTTTTTGACTTAACCACTTTATGGAAATATAAGCCCACACCTGGTAACATTTCTGAGATTTTGGTAAATGGTCATAGTGAACAGCAATTTCAACAGACAATAATTTTTCATATTTTATAAAAATTTGTCGAACTTCCCCAAGTCTTTTCAAAAAATAGTTCGGAAAGATTGATCTGTCAACGTTATGAAAATATCGCCTCATACCTGGTTCTGTTGCTTAATTACACTTTTTTATGTAGCCCTGCACTTTTTCAGTATACTTACACTTTTCATTAATTTATGTAGCTACACTTTGTGTGAAATACTTCACATCGGTCCTCGACTAGCCCTTCCGGGAGATACCGGTTCCAACGGTCGCATCTTTGGTTTTAGGCAATATATCATTCATCGGCTATAATCTAAATAGAGTTTTTGAAAATCACAGTATTTCTACAAATATTTTAAAAAGCTACACAAAATAATTGAGTCCCGATTTTCTTATATTTGCTAAAACTACTGGGCGAGCGTATTACTCAGTTTTTTGGTACACTTGTATGGTGATTTATATTGTCCATTCACATTCATGGTTTATGATTTAAGGAGCAGTACCGGTTTTGATCTAAAAAGTGAGTTTTTCTGGCAAAGAAACAACGTTGTAAAATTTGAAATTGATCATCTTTCAGTGCCACGGTCTTTTTGCGAGTGCTCCATGTTCCAACCGCTCGATTGGTCTTTAGTAATCTGAGATACTTTTCGTCTTTCAATGACACTTGGTTACCAAATTATAGAGACGCCTAACGTAAAACTTAATATAAATAAAACCGCAAACAAAAAACAACTCATTTCCATATCACAACCTAAAAATAAAAACAAAAACAAAAAATGTTAAGAACTCATAATACATTTTCTCTTAATGTAAATATGATAGAATATTAAAAAGGCCAGCTTTTATATATTTTTACCGCAGAATAAAACACAAACACCGCACAATGCTATATGACAACAAAAAATCATGAAATACCCTAACCAAATTAAAATATAACGTCAACTGTTTTTCATTTGAATTTGAAAGCATTTTCCCTTTTTTGTTATCCTCAATAATTTTTTTTTTACTATTTTTGCGCGTTTAAATTTAAACATCTAAAAATAAAAAGTGTTTTCCACACCTTCCACCTATTCCACCGTACAGTCGAACATATATAATATCATCTTTACCACCAGTGAAATAACAACAACAATAAAAATTATACTCCTAATAATTTATACTTGAATGATGTTGGGCAATTTGGTGCTGATGCGACCGAATGATAAAAACGCCTGTGGTTAACATTTTTTTTGCTGTACCGTATTTATGCCAGTCATAGTCACCGTATATAATCGCTCTTTACAGAAAAACGCGCACGTTTATTTTTCTCGCAAGACGAACGAAGGAAGAATTGAACCGAGATTTTTTTTTGGTTTTTTATACGTGATTTCAATTATTTGAAAGTTATTCAAATTAATTCTAGTTGATTGAAAGTACCACAAAAAAAAAAAAACTGTGTAACGATGGATATTTAATTGTATTTTGATTTTTTTTTTTTTTATTGTTGTTAACGCTAATTAATAATGGTACAAGGATATAGCGTCTATTTATAGGCGATCAGGATTTAGGTGTGATTAAACAACACCGCCCAAAAAAAAACAAAATTAGTGTTCGCTCGATTCAACATATACCAATGTAATTTTCCAGACGATTTAGTGTAGAAAAACACTTTTCTATAATTGTCGTCCAAATAAATCGGTATAATTTTTAGAAAGATTATCTCGGATTCAAAATGATTCACGCAATATTAAAGTGTTCAACTTACTCTATAAATTTAACAAAGATATGATATTTTTTAGCCAACATCGTTATCGTCGTCTAAATAGCTGGAAATTGATTTTTTATACTTGAAATAATCTTGTTTATCTCGTTCAATGGGCATATAAATCAATCGTAAATTAAATTACTGGGGCGCGATAATTTCTGTTTGATAATTTTGAAATTAATGTTTTTTTATGTTTAGCAGGGCCTACACCGTAGGTCATTAAATTATAAGCAGCACGTTGTCTTTATTTTTGACGGTAGACATTTTTTACAGCCAATTATAAATTCTACGATTTCTTTAATAATTTTCATACAATAATTGCATATTTATGATGATTTTATGTTTTGTGTACTTTTCATATGCAAAATTTTTTACTAACAATGCAGTCTTTTTTAATGAGCTGACCACCAGAATAGTGATAGTCCTTGCTATGTTATTTAATGATGTGATGTAGCAGTTAGATTTTCATGGTACATGTATACGTCAAACTAGTGAAAGTAAAATATAAGCTTTTAACAAAGACGATGGCGCTTTGTTCTGTTTGGACATGGTTCAAATAGAATGCATTGTTTTATTGGATCTCGGCCCAAATGAGTAATATAAAATTGTAAACGTTGTACAAATTTAGCCTTAAAGTGTCACGTAGAATGTATAAATATCAATTTACTCTAAAATTTCAGTTGCGCTAAATTAAAAATTATCCAGAATTGGTCTAACTAATAATAAATGTCATTAAACACGTAGAAAAGCACCATTGGTTATCACAATTAATATAATACATGCGGGAAGAGTATGCATAAAATTAAAATTATTCTGTAACTATCTCTGCGACTGAATAAAAACTATACAAATAAATTACGGACCGTAAATGGCATTAAGCACGACTCACAACAACGATAAATTAGCAAATTATAGTTATTAGAGCTACTAAAAACACAATTGATTATCTCAATTAATATAATAATAGCTGTAAAAGAAAGTATAAACTATAGTTTACACAAAATCTACCACCGTGGCCCAATAAAAATTATGAAGACAACTTATTGACCACATATGTCACTTAATATGACTTGCAACAACCATAAATTCGCAAAAAGTATTGGGTCCATACATTAAAAACCGGAATTTGATACTAGATGTCATTACTTGTTTATGCGTTATAGTACATCATGGACATATATGTCATTTGAAAGCCTTATTCAATACCTGTCAAAATCAGCTAAAAGTTTTTGTTTTGATTGTGCACATCCAACCGATTTCAACGATGGAGAATTTATCAATTTTGCGAAAAACAACATTTGCGGGAAGTTTTGTTGAGTCACTTTTTCGCAAACAAAACTGCAGCTGAAACTCTTCGTTTGCTCGTGGATTTGTATAGTGAGCATGCTCTTGCAAAAACACAGTGCTTTGAGTGGTTTACTAGCTTCAAAAGTGGTTATTTTGACATCAAGGACAAATAGCGTCCTGGTCAGGCGAAAAGGTTTGAGGATGAAGAATTGAAGGCATTACTCGATCAAGATTCATGTTAAACGCAAGAAGAACTTGCAGAATCATTGGGAGTTAATCAAGCAGCAATTTTCAGAAATTTAAAAGCCTTGGGATTCATCCAAAAGATGGGAAATTGGGTGACATACGAGTTACAGCCAATAGACGTGGAAAGACGATTTTGCATGTCCGAAACGGTGCTCGAGCGCCACAAAACGAAGTCGTTTTTGCATCGTATTGTCACTGGCGATGAAAAATGGATCCATTACGATAATCCCAAGCGCAAAAAAGCGTATATCAAGAAAGGCGAGGCCGGCCCATCGACACCAAAGCCGAATATTCACGGGGCCAAGGTCATGCTGTGCCTTTGGTGGGACCAGCTAGGTGTGATCCACTATGAGCTGTTGCCAAGTGGCCAAACCATCAATGCCCAACTCTATCGTCAACAATTGATCCGATTGAAGCAGAAAATCCAGACAGAGCGGCCAACGTATGCGACCAGACACGAGTCAATCATTTTCCACCACGATAACCCTCCGCCACATATTGCGGCGCCGGTCAAAAATTACCTGAAGAATAACGGATGGGAAATTCTGCCTCACCCGCCTTATAGCCCAGTCCTTGCAACTTCCGACTACCACCTATTTCAATCCCTGCAGAATGCCCTATCAGGAATACGCTTCACTTCAGTTCAAGGTATCGAAAATTGGCTCTATTCGTTTTTGGCCGCCAAGCCGGCGCAGTTTTTCTGGGATGGAATCCATAAATTGCCAGAAAGATGAGAAAAAGTAGTGGGTAGTGATGGGCAATACTTTGAATAAAAAAATCTTGTAACACTTTTCCATAATAAAGGCTCAAATTTCATTACAAATTCTGGTTTTTAATGCATGCACCCAATAGTAATACGTAATACATACTAATAATAATTGTAATACATACAGAAAGAGAATGTTAGCATTATAATTTACTTTAAAACCTCTACCGGAAACAATAAAGATTATACAAATGAATTACGGAAAATAAATTGCGTTAAACCAGACGAAAGACAATAATAAATCCGCAAAATGTAAATATTTGAGGTTAGAAAAGCATAATTTTGAATCACAATTAATTTATTTCATGCTGGAAGAGAACGTTAAAGCTTGTATTTCCCCTAAAATTTCCACCGTGAAACAATAAAAGTTAAATCATTTACCTACGAATAACAAATGACATTTAACACTATTCAGGACAACGATAAATTCGCAATTTATAGTTATTTGAGATTTTAAAAGCCCAATTGGTTATTCGAATTGTTATATTACATGAAGGAAGAGCCTGTATAAATTTTATTTTACTATTAAAAATCCACGCGGCCCAATAAAAATGGTGCGCACTAATGATAAACTATAAATGATATTTAGCACGATTCACGACAACGATAAATAGCCAAATATAGTTTTATATATGTGTGATTGACCACAAATGGAACTTAACACGGTTTACCACAACAGTTAATTCCCAACATAAAGTGAATTAAGCTTATAAAAGCCTAAATGGCTACCACTTTTAATATATTACATGCAGGAAGAGAATGTTTAAATTTTAATTTACACCTAAACTTCTAATGTAACCCAATAAAAATTATGCAGACTAATCATTAAATGAATCGCTAACTGCAGAAACGTGACTTCTTACATTTTTTCCAAAATTCATTTTTTAATGGTTTAGTATAATTTAGATATAGACTCATCGTTTACTGTAGAAATGGGATTAACACCGTCGAAATAAAGACAACAAAATTGAATTGAAAAACTTAATTACTGCAGAAAAGGGACATTTACTTCAATTGACCCCTTTTTGCAGTAAATTTCATTCGTTTTGTTTTACAAAAATATATTGTCGTCGTATACGTATAATTTTGTTTGGTCGGTGAATTACAAAAGTAGGTGAATTACAATTTCGCCATTTTATGCCATTTTAATACATTTATTGTTTGTGCAGCTGTAATAATAAATTGTTTTAGAAATCTGTTGAGTTTTAATTTAGTATAAAGTGTATTAATAATGTCAGATACTAGTGAAAATGATTAAAATACAGCTGTAAAACGTAAGAAAGGCGTTATAATTGCACATTTATACAAACGGAACATTATTAAAAAAGGAAGGTTAACAGGAAAGAGCTACACAAATAGTGTTGGAAAGTTAATCCCTAATAAATTAGTAGCTACATCTTGCAGCTAAAATTATTTTCTTAATTATATCTTGAATATTAAAATAGAATATTACCTAAAACATTAAATAATTTTATTATAGTTACCAAATTAACTGCTTGGCACAACTACAACAGCAAGAAAAAGAAAACAGTTTGCAATATTTTAGCTCATTGAAATCCAAAGATGAACAAGATTTATTTCTACAAGGCCTTTTAGAGTGCTCAGAATCACGAAGACGAAAATAAATTAATAATAAACGGCCAAAATTAATATTAACAAAGTATTACATCCTGAGTGGAATACGAAGAATATTGGTATGCAAAACTGGCTTCCTACTTGTTTATGGCATTTTGAAAAAAAGGGTTGAGCGGCTTTTAACTTTGCTTAAGTAAAATAAGGTTCCACATGACATGCGAGGGAAATCCACAAGTGGAAATGCTACACCTGGTTCAATTGTGAACGCAGTAGCGACGCACATAGAGTCATTTCCTACAAAACAGGCGCATTATGCAACTACAGATTATAAATATTTGGATTCCTCGCTATCTATTAAGCTAACGTACGACTTATTTAAAATGAAACATCAGGATTAAAACATAAGTTATAAGTTCTACTGGTCTTACTTTAAGGAAAATTATAATTTAAGATTTGGTAGATTGCAGACAGACACTTGTGTCACTTCCGAACAACTTGGTGTTAAAATCAAAAATAACCAGTTAAGTGACAATGTTAAAAGGTAAGCTGCGGCAGAGTTCATGGTCCACAAGAGACGAAGCAAAAAATTTTATAACGCAATAAAAGAACCCATCCCAGACGATACCATCGGTCTTGTTATTGATTTTATGGCTAACGTTTCGTTACCAAAGATTCCAGTACAGGATTTGTATTATTATCGTCAGCTCACTATCAATACTTTTGGTATACATGACTTAAAAACAGGGCGAATGGTTTGTTACGTATATCATGAAGGAGACGGAGGAAAAGGCAACAATGAAGTATGTACATTTATAAAAATGTACATTGATAGGATCGATCAAAACATCAAAAAACTTAAAATATTTGCTGATAATTGCGCTGGGCAAAACAAAAACAATGCAGTTGTTCGATTTGTGATGGCATTAGTTGAATGCAAAAAATATGAATTCGTATAATTTTTTTTATCCTATCAGAGGGCATTCTTTTTTTACCCTGTGATAGAGATTTCAGTATAATCAAACGGAAATTAAACAAAGTTAGTCGCCTCTATACAACCCACGAATACAAACAGTTAATAAAAAGTGTATCAAATAATCCAGAAAAGTTTGAAGTTGTAGAAATTGGCCATGAAGATATTATAAGTTTTAATAATTGGTGGAATCTATATTATAAAAGAACATGCTTAAGCATCGAGTCCTATGGAAAAAAAAATCGAAAGATCGCAGAAACAACATTTCACTGTGTCTATGTATCATTACATGAAATGTGTTAAACTAGATTCAGCCATTCTGGTTTGTAAAGAATACATTGCCGGTTTAATGGAACATCAGTTTCGCTTAAGAAATTCAACGTCAGCAGTAGTGTTACCTACAGCCAAAATGTATGAAACAAAAAGGCCTATAATGAAAAAGAAAATGGACGATATTCACCGAACTTTATGTTACATACAAGATACCAATTTGCAATTTTGGAAAAATATTTCAGAATGGCCTACAGTGGAAAACGATGTCGAAAAGGACTAGAAATCGTATTCCTTATAGACAATAAATTTAAATCTTAATGTTATTTTATTTCTGTTATTATTTTATTATTTTATTACAAGAATATTAAAAAATGTTAGCGAGAAATATACTAATTTGTTGAAATTACTTTACGTTTTTAATTATTACTGTTAAAAGGGGACAGTTGCGAAAAATTAAATCAAGAAAATTCCAGTGAGTAAGTCAATTCTAATGAACATTAGAGTTCCATACGATTGCAATAACAGATCTTAACGTAGGTTGTCGATTTCATTACATTGGTGCAACAATAACAAAAGATATATAGTTTTTTGTACTTCCTAAAAAATTTGAAATAAGACATAGTCCACTTTCTGCAGTTAGCGATTCAAATATAAAAGGCATCAAACACGATTTGCGATAACAATAAATTAACCAAATGTAGCTTATTGAATTTAGAAAAGCACAATTGTTTATTTCTATTAATTTATTACATGCAGGAAGAAAATGATTGAATTTTAATTTACTGTAACACTTCTACTGCGACTCAATAAAAATTATTCAAATGAATTACGGACCATAAATGACATTAAACACGATGCACGACAACGATAAATTTGCAAAATGTAGTTCTTAAAGCTTAGAAAAGCACAATTGGTTATGTCAATAATATAATACAAGCAGGAAGAAAATGTATAATTTATAGTTAACACTTAATCTTCCTCACGGCAAAAAAAAATTATGCAGACCAGTTATTGACAATTAATAGCATTTAGCATGACTCATGGCAATGACAAATTTGTTAAATGTAGTTATTTGAGTTTAGAAAATCTTAATTTGTTATCGTGATTAATGTATTACACGCAGGAAGAGATTGTATAAAATGTTAATTTACTCTAAAACTTTCATTGGCCACAATAAAATGTGTGCAAACAAATTATTCATCATAAATTTAACTTGACGATTACCATAAATTCAAAACATATACTTTATTGAGTTTAGAAGAGCAAAATAGACTTGCACAATTAATATATTACATGCAGGAAGAGAATGTTTAATCCTTAATTTACTCTAAAACTTTCACCACGACAGAATAAAAAATTTGGTTAACTATAAGTTAAACTAGTTAAGGCCAAATAAGAATTATACAAAGGGATTATGAACCCTAGATAGCATTAAACACGATTCACGATAAAACTAATTTTAAAAAAGCTTAGTTATTTGGGATATAGTTAACTATAAACTTTCACATCGACCTAATCAAAACTTTGCTGACAAAAATGGCACATAACACGATTCTCGACAACATTCAATTCGCAAAATACAGATCATTGGATTTGAAGAGCAGAATTCTTTTACATAAGAAATTTATTACGTGCAGAAAGAGAATATATACATTTTAACTTACTTAAACTTCCAACGTGGCCAAATAAATCTTATCCAGACCAGTTGATGAATGTTACTTAACCCGATTAACGACATCAAAAATTTCGCAAACTATAGGTATTTGAGCATAAAAACACAATTGGTTACCGTAATATTTGAAACACGTCCAGGACTTTAAAACTGCTTTAAAACTTGTACCACGAACCAACAAAGGTAATACAAATGAATTACGGAACCTAAATTGCTGAACTACAACGATTAATCCGCAAAATATAAATATTGGAGCTTAGAAAAGCACAATTTTTTATCACAATTAATTTATTTCATGCTGGAAGAGAAGAGCACAATTGGTTATGCCAGTAAGAAATTACATGCAGGAAGCAAATGTATAATTTATAATTAACAATTAAATTTCCACACGGCAAAAAAAAAAAAATAGCTGACCTGAAAAAAAATTTAGCTTAATATAGTTATTTAATTAATATAGTTATTTAAGCTTAGAAAATACAATTTGTTATTGCGATTATTGTATTACATGCTGGAAGAGAATGTATAATCTTTAATTTATTCTAAAACTTCCACCACGACAGAATAAAAATTTTGTTAACTAGTTATTTATCAAAAATGGCACTTAATACGATTCTCGACAACAAGAAATTCGCAAAATTACGGATTTAGAAGAGCAAAATTCTTTAAAACAAGAAATTTATCACAAGCAGGAAGAGAATATATGTACATATTTTAGCTTACTTTCAAACTTCCACCGCGGCCCAATAAAAATTTTACAAATTATTTACGGAATATAAATGGAATTTTACACGACGCGCGACAACGACAAATTTGCAAAATAAGGATACTTAATCTTAAAAAACACAATTGGTTATCACAATAAATTTATTACCTGCAGAAAGTGAATGTATAAATAGTTATGTACTCTGAAACTTCCACAGGGCCCAATAAAAATTATGCAAGCTAGTAGTTATTGACCAATAATAGCACTTATCACTATTTACAACAACGATGAATTCGCAAAATATGGTTTGTTCGGTTTAGGAAAGCACAATTGGGTTTAGAAAACCACAATTATTAGATACTTTTTCAAGTAAAGTTAGCCATTTACCAAATTAACAAATGTTCAAATTAAATTAACGAATGCAAATGGAATTCCAAATTTTTAAAACTAATTAATCTTTCCTCATATATATTTAACAACAATTTCCAAACCAACCCGGCCTGATTTTCTTAAAATTTCAACAAATTTATCGGAAATAGGCGATTCTTTGAAGTGCATAGCAAAATCAGCTAAAAATGATGTTTTTTCAGATAAAAAATAGAGCTTTAATTATTTTTTATTAGAACCAGAAAAATAAATGGCACTTAACACGAATTATCTTATATATGGCACTTAACACGAATTACGACCAAGATAAATTCGCCAAATATTGTTTATTGAGTTTGGAAAACCACAATTGGTTATACCAATTAATTTATTTTATGCAGGAAGATAACATAAAAACTTTCATTTACACTTAAACTTATACTGCGGCCAAACGAAAATTATACAAAGGGATTACGGACCATAGACAGAATTAAACACGATTCACGATAAAACTAAATTCAAAAAAGCTTAGTTATTTTGGTTAATAAAAGCACAATTGTTTATTACAATTAATATATTTAATGCAGGAAGAGAATCTTTGAACTTTAGTTAACTCTAGACTTCCACAACAACCTAACCAAATCTTTGCTGACTAGTTATTGATCATAAACCGCATATAACAAGATTCTCGACAACATTCAATTCGTAAAATTGAAAGAGCAGAATTATTTAACATAAGAAATTTATTAAGTGTAGGAAGAGAATATATACATTTTAACTTATTCTTAAACTTCCAACGTAGCCAAATAAATGTATGCAGACCAGTTACTAAATATAAATGTTACTTAACCCGATTAACGACATCAATAAATTTGCAAAATACAGCTTTTTGAGCATAAAAACACAATCGGTTACTACAATATTTGTAACACGTCCAGGAAGAGAATGTATACAATTTAATTTACTTTAAAACTTCTGCCGCGAACCAATAAAGGTTAAATAAATTGCATTAGACAAAACGAAATACAACGATAAATCCGCAAATTATAAATATTGGAGCTTAGAAAAGCACAATTTGTTATCACAATTAATTTATTTCATGCTGGAAGAGAACGTTTAAATTTTTATTTTCACTAAAACATTCACAGTGAAACAACAAAAGTTATATCATTTAATTACGGATAATAAATGACATTTAGCACGATTCATGCCAACGACAAAAGGCATAGCCAAATATAGTTGTATATACTAAGATAAGCGTAATTGGTTATCACAATTAACATATTAACTGCAAAAATTGAATTTATAAATTTTAATTTGCATACATACAAGCTATTGACCACGGATGGCACTTAACTCGATTTACCACTACAATGAATTCCCAAAACATAGTTATTTGAGCTTATAAAACAAACTTGGTTATCACAATTAATGTATTACATGCAGGAAGAGTATATATCAATTTTAATTTACACCTAAACTTATAATGTGACCCAATAAAAATTATGCAGACTAGTTATTAAATATAAAAGTAGTAGTAGTAGCGATAACAATAAATTAGCCAATTATAGCTTATTGAGTTTAGAAAAGCACAATTGTTTATTTTAATTAATTTATTACATGCAGGAAGAACATGAATAAATTTTAATTTACTCTAACACTTCTACTACGGCCCAACAAAAAGTATACAAATGAATTACGGACCATAAATGGTATTAAACACGATGTACGACAACAATAAATTTGCAAAATGTAGTTATTTCAGCTCAGAAAAGCACAATTGGTTTGCCAGTAAAATATTACAAGCAGGAAGAAAATGTATAACTAATAATTAACATTTAATTTTCAACACAGCAAAAAAAATTATGCAGACCAGTTATTGACGAGAAATGGCATTTAGCATGACTCATGGCTATGATAAATTTGTTAAATGTAGTTATTTGAGCTTAGAAAATCACAATTTGTTATCGCGATTAATGTATTACATGCAGAAATAGAACGAATGAAATTTTAGTTAACTCTAAAACTTTCATAGCAACACAATGAAATTTGTGCAAACAAATAATTCACAATAAATATGACTTAACGATAACCATAAATTCGAAACAAATATTTTATTGCGTTTAGTAGAGCAAAATTGACTTGCACAATTATTATATTACATGCAGGAAGAGAATGTATTATTTAAATTTACTCTAAAACTTCCACCACGATAGAATAAAATTTCGTTAACTAGTGATTTAACATAAATGACGCTTATCGCGATTTTCGACAATAACCAATTCGCAAAATAAAGTTTGTTGAGTTTTAAAGAGCATAATTCGTCATCTCAATTAATTTGATACATGCAGAAAGAGATTGCATACATTTTAATTTACTCTAAAACTTCCATCGCGGCCTAGTAAAAACTATACAAATGATATATGGACTTTAAATAACATAAAACACGATGCTCAACAACGATAAATTTGCAAAATGTCATTATTCGAACATAAGTGACACTTGTATTGCACTAATAATATATTACATGCAGGAAGATAATGTATAAGTTTTATTTACTCTAAAACTTTCACAGAAAATCAGTAAAAATTATGCATATTAGTTATTAATCATAAATGGTACATAACACGATTTACGACAACGGTAAATTCGCCAAATATTATTTACTGAGTTTATAAAAACCACAATTGGTTATATCAATTAATTTATATGAAGGGATGCACGTCAAAACTAAATTCGCTTAGTTATTTGTGTTAATAAAAGCAGAATCGTTTATCACAATTAATATATTACATGCAGGAAGAGAATGTATAAACTTTAATTTATTCTAAACTTCCACAACGACCTGATTAAAACTTTGTCGACTAGTTATTGATCATAAATGTTACTTAACACGATTCTCGACAATAATAAATTCGCAAAATACAGTTTATTGGCTTTAGAAAAGCAGAATTCTTTAAAACAACAAATTTATTACATGCAGGAAGAGAATATATGTATTTATTTTAGCTTACCCTCAAACTTCTACTACGGCCCATTAAAAATTTTACAAATTATTTACGTAATATAAATGGAATTGTTCCCGACGCGGGACAACGATAAATTTGCAAAGTGTGGATATTTGAGCTTAAAAAAGCACAATAGGTTATCACAATTAATTTATTGCATGCAGAAAGTGAATGTATAAACTTCAATGTACTCTAAAACTTCCACAGGGCCCAATAAAATTTATTGCACGCTAGTTATTGACCATTAATAACAATTAACACTATTTACAACAACGATGAATTCACAAAATATGTTTTGTTCGGTTTAGAAAAGCCAAATATCACAAATTAATTTTTATTTTTTTTTTTGCAAAGTATAGAATAAAATGTATCAGGTCTGAAAGTTGCTGAGCTTCTGGCTGTTTTTGGTCAAATTCAAATTTATTGGAAAGATTCTTGTTACAAAGGTGGTATTAGAAATATAGTCACGTCGATCTGAATAAGTGGTAATCAGAGGGAGCCAAGACTGGAGAATATGCCGCATGCTGTACAACTTTCCAGTTTAAGGAGAAGATGAGTTCCTAGGTTGATTTTGCTGTATGGAGATGCGCATTGACATGCAGTAGTATCACCTTCCGAGTTCCTTGGTCCAAAAACGGTATTTTTTCCCCCGGAGCTGTAACAGTTTGACCAGGTTCCAGCAGCTCGTAGTAAATAAATCCTGTAACACTTTCTGGCCATGAATATAAATTTTGCAACTGATGTTGATGGCTGTCCTGGATCAACCCAGAATTTTTCTGAATTAAGAAGTGCCGCAAGAAATCAACTTTTCATAAACCGTAATGATTTTATGCAAAAAATTCTTTCTTTTGTACCAAGAAAGCAAATTCATGCATTTTCTTCCGTCAGTTTATGAGGAACCCATTTTCCTTCCTTCTGTATCTTTCTTATTGTATTCAGTCGAAGTTATATTGTTTGGTCAGTAACTGTTAACTATTCTGCAAGCTCTTATGTGTTTGACATGGAATTTAATCAAGTTAAACTTTAAGTTCTACGTCTTCAAATGAACTGCGCCTTACAAACCACTTTTTGACTGTTGAGTGACTCATAAAATATTTACCCAAAGTCGAATTAATCCATTCCATAGCTTAAACAACATTTTTTTTCATTTGAAAACAGAATAGAATGCTATGACAGCTTGTAAATGACTGAAACTTATATCATAAAAACAGCAGTGACTAGGCTACATAAATCCAAAATGTCGGGTATTTGTCGAGTTTCTACTTGCACACCTAATTGATACATACATACATACAATAAAATTTAGCAAAATTCCAACTCTTCTTTCTCTTAACAAATATTATTACGTATTCCATCATCTGCTGCAACCGACGTCTTGCCAATGTAATTGTAAGCAAGTTAGTAACTTTAATTAAACCTGATAGTCAGATAATTTTCACCAGCGACTTTAATCTACATAAGACTAATTGGATATTTTTGGACAAAGATATTAATCCTGTTTCAACTAACGAAACCGCAACTCCCATTTTGGATACTATGTTTGTTTTTATGTTAGATTTGATGTTCTGCTCAATGGATATGGACATAAAGGTTTCAGCATGCAATGATCTTGGTAACCTGACGAACTTTCTCGTTGCGGTGGACTGGGACTATAACTAAACAATATCGATTGTTGTGATGTTTTTATCTTATCCTAAGAGTAACATTTGATCATTTAATTCCGCGTAAATCGACCGGAAAAATTAAATGTGAACAGTAGTAAAATAAAAATGCATAAAATATACAGATTTAATCCACCTGATTTAAACAATCGGTTGTATAGCAAACTACGGCCGGAATTTAATATCTTGAACCAGTTTGGATACAATTACTATGTCATGCAGATCGAAAGTGACATAAAAACGGCCCTAAAATAGACGGTTCTGGCGTTACATGGAGTACAATAAGAAATCTATTAAATATCCTGGTCAAATGTATCTCGATTATTTTATGGTGTGTTGGGCTGATGTCTTTGCGGCACTGTTGACGAAGATTTTTAATCTTAGTCTTCGGATTGGAGTTTTCCCCAAATTTTGGAAATTATTATCATCGATTATTCCTCCAAAAGGCAGTGCAATGGATACTGCTGGATTAATACTGCTGATTTTATACATTTCCCGCTTGGTGGCCTGAATACTATTGGGCCTCCAAATAAATTTCCGACCTTTTTAGATAGGTGTCGTTAGTATCACTGCTTGCATATTATGCAATCGGGCAATACATGTTTTTTAGAGGTTAGATGTCAAGCTTGAATAATGACTGGTGACATTTGTTCAAAGCGTTGAATTTTGTGCCAAACAACAACATTTGCGGGAAGTTTTACTTCATTATTTTTTGTTGGAGAAAAGTGCAGCGGAAACAAATCGTTTGCTTGTGGAAGTTTACGGTGAACATGCTTCATCGAAAACAACATGCAAAGAGTGGTTTCAACGATTCAAAGTTGGTGATTTTGTGTAAGAGACAAAGAACGTTAAGGCAGACCAAGAAAATGTGAAGATACAGAAATGGAAGAATTGCTTGATGTGGACCCTTGTCAGACTGAAAAACAATTAGCAGAAGAGTTGAATATTACCCAGCAATGCGTTTCGCAACGTATACATGCAATGGGATTGGTTCAGAAGCTGGGAAATTGGGTGCCACACAAATTGAAAGAAGGGGACATGGAACGTCGGAAAACCATGTGCGAATTGTTGCTTCAACGACAACAAAGGAAGGGGTTTTTGCATCGGATCATCACTGGGGATGAAAAATGGATCCATTATGACAATCTAAAGCGCAAACCAGCGTGGGTCAAGCCAGGTGAACCAGGACCGTCGACGCCAAAAGCAAATATCCATGGTTCGAAGGAGATGCTTTGTATTTGGTGGGATATGAAGAGCTGCTGAAATATAGCGTAAAACCATTACGGGACAAGTTTATCGATGACAACTGATGGCTTCAAAGCAAGCTCTATAGCTGCAAAACGACCGGAATGGGACAAAAGGCACAATAAGATTGCCGATGTTGCTATACCTGTCAAAAATTACTTGGACAGGCAGAACTGGGAAATTTTACCACACCCGCCGTATTCACCAGACATTTCTCCCTCTGATTATCACTTATTCCAGTCGATTCAATCAGCCTTGGCACAGCAGCACTTCATTTCATATGAAAACGGCAAAAAATTGGTCGATGACTGGATCGCCTCGAAATCACCAGACTTCTTCCTTCGGGGAATCCGTTTATTGCCTGAACGATGGGCGAAGGTTATAGCTTTCGAAGGAGCATACTCTGAATAAAACATCCTTTTATGTTTGTGTAGAAATGTCTTTATTTCAGTAAAAAGGTTGAAAATTTATTTGTACACCCGATATTATCTTTGATTTTTTGTTCATTTATTTTAATCCCCGAATTATTGTAGTAATTCACCAGCTTGCTTACCTGTTCTTCTACTCTCCTAGCTGCAATTTCTTGGCACATGGATTTGTAAAAATACTAGAGTATCATCAGCGTACAGCAAGGTTCTGTCTCTGCGCTTAGAATTAACGGAGCCTAGTACCTTGTGGTAGGTAGCCTAGTACCTTGTGGTATACCCCTACCTATGGTAAATGTTGGGGATTTTTGTGTTTTGGATTTGGACCGTTGCCTTTCTAATTGTAATGCAGCTATTTATTATTTTTATTTAATTGGGAGCTGTATTATTCTTTTTTAATTTTGAAAATAAGACCATCTAACCAAACGGAGCCGAAAGCTTTTTGTATGTTTAAGAGGCAGGCGATTGTGAATTTTCGTTTGTTCAATGAGTCGGTGATTTTTTGTTTTGTAAAAGTTTTAGTCAACTACTGTTGAGTGGTCAGCTCTAAACTTAAATTGGCAATCAGGAATAGTTTAGGGGGGTCTCCCCATTTATATGGTTATTGAGTCTTGATAAGATTATCTGTTCGAGTATCTTCCATAAATTTTTGCTCTTGCTAATTGGTCTGTAATCGACTAATGATTCTGCCCGCGAATGTTTAGGAATTGGTATTACTACTGTTTCGTTCCACTTGACGGGGAAGTAAGAGTTATTACCTAGTTGATACCGTCTGGTCCTGAGGATTTTTTCTTGTTGATAGATCTAATTTTTTTTGCTATTTGGAATGTTTGTGAAAAAATCTTTTTAGTTTGTGGCTGAGCTTGGTGAATGTGTCCCTGGAAAATGAGGATAAGGGTCCTAATTGTTCTTTTTCTACGTGAATCCTGGCGATTTCTACAGCTGGCCGTATTAATGGTTGTCTATTTGGAACCATTTCCGAGTATAGTGTTTGGTAGAAGTTGGCGAATTCTAGTGCTATTTCTTCGAAGTAAAGCATTTTCTACCTTTAATTATGTTCGTCTAGCCGAGAGTTTTTTACCTGTAATTATGTTTACTTCTTTGAACACATTGGGCACTGGCCTGATTCCTTATATCTTTTTTTTCGAAATTTGCGCGAAGGTGGTTTTCTAAGTTTTCGTTGATAAGGATTGTAAGGGAATTTATCTGTGATCTAATTCTCTGATATTTTTGGTTATTGCTATTGAGCGTTTCCCTACGTTCCCTAGGTAGTTTCCTCTTTTCTGGAAGATTTGCTCTTTATTGGAGGAAGGTTGGCTTATTTACTCAACATAAATCATAGCCTAGTTTCCAGTGCTAATAAGATATTTGGTTGGTATTTTCTATCATTTTGTCTGATTCTACTCTATTTGAATTAAATTCATTAGATCTGCAGCTCAGGGTAATTAATTGTAAGTTGAATAAGGGCTGATTTCTTATCTGATTTGTCCAGTATGTTTTTATATTTTGGAGCAAATGCATTTACATTTTCTATTAAGTTTACAAATGAATTGAAATGGAAAAGAGTTTCGCATCCACTATTTATAAAGTCGAACCAAGACCAACTCACCCCGATTTTAAGTTCCTGGTACAGCTGCTGCCGCTATCGCTTATAATACTCCTGGCCTTACGATCCTATTTGCTGATTGTATTGCAAAGTTTCCCTGCGTCCCTTTTTCTATACCTATCTTCATCACAATTTATGCAGAAAGCCCCTGATTTCTCGTTTTCTTCACTTTGAGCATCTTTTTTGGTGCTTCGCATTTATATGGTTCATGATCACTGTTGAATTTAACACAACGATAATGGTATGCACAATTCTTTCTTATAAGACCATATCGCTGATATCGTAGGCACTGTACTATGTCTCGTTTTCGGATTTTTTCCACGTTATCTTATGAGAGTTGAGTTAATTTTTTTTTGTCACCAACGATATTTCCTCCGCGCGATCCGTTGTCACTATGTGCATTTTTAATGTGTAAACTTTTCTTGAGGCCCGCTGCGTTTCATGTAGTCATGTACCTTCACTTCGACGCCACATTGGAGATTCATGTTCTCTTCTATTAGTTGCACTGGATAAGTGTGATCAACTCCTCTTAGTAGAACGCCTTGTTGCGACTAACAATATATTCGACACTACAATATATTGTTATAGTAAACGCACACAATAAATTCATTTGGTCTAAATTCAACTCACTCAGCGCCAACGCAACCGCTGAGACAATCATAACAATTACTGTGATTATCACTACCATCAGAAAATACGATAATGTAATATGTCGCAGCCATAACGATAAAACAAATCACATTTTAAAAAATAGTTCGAATAGCAGTGTCAAGAGACAACAAATTATCAAATTTTAATAATTTTCTTGCGACATCATTTAAGTCATCCAAAAATATTTAATTTTTACGCCCTCGCGAAAGTAGTGGTAATAAATAAATTAATTAATAAAAATTAGTGAATTGTAACTTTAGTTTTAAGTGTGAAAATTGTATATAAACCCGGTGGTATTAGAACAAAAATAAATCAACAATTTAAGCATAAAATATGGGATGTTATCATTTGCCCTTGGATGAATATTGCATCAAAATTATTTTTTTTCAGAAAGATAAATGTGCTAAATACTAATAATACGAATAATTAATTAAACAATTTATTTACCTGTTTATTATCTTGTTTGTACATAAAATCGACCAGCCTGACATCGAGGGATGACGAGCTAGTGGCTCTGTTTTTGGGCCCCCTGTCTGATTTTAATGTGATTGAATACCAATTTGCATCCAATCACGGGATTTTTCCAAAGCACAGTAAAAATGTTAGTCTAAATGTGAGGGTCAGTCGATTTGTCACTGTTCGGTTTTGTAACTTTTATTTTTATATTTTTTCAGGAAATAAGAACATCCGCTCGTTGACGTTGAGGTGTTAGGCGTAGTGTGTACTTTACATATAACGTTTATTAGATCTTATATTGAGTATGCTGCTGTCATTTGGTATCCCTTTTATTACAACTATTCGGAAAGGATCGACACCATTAAAAAGCATTTTCTGAAACATGCGATTATCCTTTTACCCAGTGATGGCCGTGGCCCGGATTACTTATTGTCACCTTACAATGGAAGTTGCCTGTTATTAGTTTTGGAATCGCTTAGTGCTCGTAGGGACGCAGCGATTGCTTTGTTTGTGCTTGGCGTGATTCTGGGACACGTTGAATGTTTTGAGCTTTTAATGCTTTATTTGTTTTATGTACCGTCTTATAATTTGAGAAGACGTACGTTTCTGCAGCTACCTGCCTTTTATTAGGGCTAGAATTATGATATTTGAACTATACAGGCAATGCACAATATTTACATAAACCTTACTAAACCAATAGTCCTAGGCCTAGAATTATAAAGATCTTTATTAATTGTAGACCTCGTTCTATAAAAAAAAATCTGTGTGGTAACCACACCTTCATAATTTTGCTCTTTTCAAAAGTTTTGTTTTTTCGTAAAAGTTAAATTAAGTTGGGAAATAACAAACATTGAAACCTGTATAAATTGCTTAGTTTAAATCAACTCAAAGTTCTAAGAACAACAAAATCATAAAACAAAAACTTCCCTATTATTAGACAAATAAAATGCAATGTGACAGTTTCCTAATGAATTAAAAACTAGAACTATAAAAATAATTTCGTTGCTCAGTTCTATTTTGTTGCAACGGAAAATTGAAAACAATGTGATAAGACAAAGAGAACTCTAAAAATCTAACAAGTACCTAAAGAAGAATTTTATATTTTCAGTCTCCCATTTTTCTTTTTCATTCATGACAATTTCCGTTTTGATTCACTTTTCCAAAACAAAACTTTATTTATATTTCCGTTCATTTCTTATTCAATTTTCATTATAATATTTTCAATGTTTGTCTATAGTTTGTCTTAGCAATATTATTATTGTTATTATTATTATTGTCATTACTATCATTATTTTATTCTTCAAGGAAATAAAATTGAGATAAAATTAATAATAAAAAACAGAGGAACATTTATTTAAAAGAAAAGAACAATGTGATATTTAAACAACACAAAATTATACAAAACAACAACAACAAAATTCTCTTTTGATTCAAATTATTTTTTGTAAGTTCCTAAGGAGGCAAAAATGGTTAAGGTTTTTCATTGCTTTCCATTTTTTTTTACGACGATTTTGTTCAATGATAATGAAATCTCTTTCGAGACAATACAGTAGCAACATTCGTTCGTCCATTCATTATGTTTTGTCTATAGAGATATGTGTACGTACAAACATATATTCGGGTGAAAAATTTATATTATTATCGGGTGGAATGTAGAATGTTTTAATTTTCCTTTGGGAAAATGAAAAACGAAAAGAAAACTTTTTTTTTTTTGCAGATTCTGGCATTATCGCGTAAATAATATGTACGAGTATATACGTTCGAAACAAAACAATCGACTAATTGTGTAGGCGCACAGTTTTTTGTAGGTTATTTATAAAAATAAAAATGAAACAGTAATCCTGACGTGATTTTCTTATAATTTTCCGCGTCGTTCAACAAGAAAATTTATTTGGAAAATTTCATGACCGTATCTTTTGTATCCTTGTATAGTTTTAGAATAAACCAATGCGAATGTATTGTCCCAAAAATGTATCAAATTTACAAAAAAAAAGTGGCTAGATTAAAATTTCACGGAAATCGGTTTACTGGTTAAATTAAAGAGGACTCATCTAAATTTTTACCGTTGATAAATTGATATTTTTTTTTTTTTTTCATTTTGAAACTTCAACCAAGGCGGCTGTTGCTCAAATTGTAAAGAAATATTAATTTTATATTAGGCATAGGCTCCATCAAGGGCAGACCGACGCCGTTGTAGTATTTTGTAGACGAGTTCTGTATACTTTCAACTTTATTCTGTATTCGTCTACATCTTCGATTTTTGTAAGAAACACTTCGTTCCTAGTTTAATTTCGTCGTACTAAAATAAATAAAAAATAAAGAGTTAACGGCGAGTTTTATTCAGCATAAACATCTTTATAATTTTAATATACGATTCGCAGTTTTGGTTTTGTAATTTGATAAATATAAATTAATGGCGAATCATACAACGTCTTTTTTTTTTTTTTTTTTTTTTTAAGGGTGGGTGTATGTAGCCTAGAGCACTGTGACCATTGAGGCCTACTGTGCATCCCTACAGATTCTTACGTGAAATGTAGATCTATATGTTTGATAAACGCCGCTAACTGATGGATATCCAGTGGGTCGGCGTTAGGCCACTGTATTATGTACGCATTGAGGAACTTTAATCTTTTTAGGATGATACCATCGCCTGTGAATAGTAGGAGTTCCGATGTCTCCTTAACCAAGTCGCAGAATCTGCATTGGTCCTTAAGAGACCTTCCCATTTTATGCAGATGGTCGTTAAAAGGGCCATGCCCCATTAAAAACCAGGTAAGGGATCTTAGGGATTGGTGGTCCATCCTCGGTGCCTCTCCCAGACGTATAATATTATAACTGAATATTTTCTTGACCTGCCTCATCCCAATGGAGGACTCCCAGACAAATTTCCTGTAGTTCTGTTACCAGTCCCTTATACCATTTGCAAAATTGGTTTTGGAAAAAGCAATAGTAGGACTGGGACCCAGAAAATTTTGGCTTGCTTCCATTTTTGCACATCGATCTGCTCCACCTAATGGTGGAGTGGCCAGGAGACCACGAAAGGGTTACTTTATTTGCTTTACCCAGTTCTAATAAATTACAGTAGCAGAGCTCCAGATCAATTTCGAATTGAACACTGAAGTTCCTAAGGCTAGCAGAGCTGCCTGGTTGTCCGATATTATATAGATCTCGGTCTTCTTATATTTCTTTTTGAGACATTGAAGCACACATACCTCAATGTCAATGTCAATAGCAAAGGTCCCTGCCTGAAAAACTGTGGGGGTGCTACCCAGTGGTATGCATAGCTCTAGGTCGGGTCCCGCTGTGCCAGCACCGGTACCCCCGTCTGTTTTTGACCCATCCGTATACCATAGAGAAGCATGGCGGGGGCGAGAGGAGATAATATTCTCTACTAGTGCCCTATCCGGCAAACTAACAGTAAAATTCCTCCGACAGTCTATTGCCTTACCATCAAATCCGGCAGTTGGATCAATTCCTCTTTAAAGTTTAATTTATGTAGGATAATGTTGTGTAATGGCCTTACAGTTTTAATGTTGGCTATTATTCTTAGGCTCAAACCTCTTGAACCGGCTACTTTTTTAATGTGTAGGTGCAGTAGTAAGAGCCCCAGTATTCTCTCAAGGGCAGCTGTTGGACAAGTCCTCATTGCACCAGTTGCACCCACACAGATTAACCACTGGATCTTGTTAAGTATTCTCCGTGCACCAGTCTGCTCCGTCTTTGGCCACCATACAAACGCCGCGTACGAGACCATAGGTCTAATGATGGCCCGGTAGAACCAAACCAACATTTGTCGGCTCAGTCCCCAGAGTTTGTCATATGATTTAAGTGGGGATTCCATGTCAATTTCTGATCAAGTACGACACCAAGATATTTAACCTCCGTTGACAGTTAGAGAGTCACCATCCCCCTTCCTAGGGCTATCGGCGTGACGCCAATTTTCCTCCGGTTAGTAAAGAGAATGCAGTTGACCTTGTTGGGATTTAATGTAAGGCCCACCTTCCGGCACCAATAATTTACTACCTCTAGGGCTGGTTGTATCCTTTTTCTTAGTGTATTTCTGAATCCACCTCTAACCATCAAGACCAGGTCGGCCGCATAGGTAATGTTCCAAAGGTCTAAACTTCTCAGTATGGTAAGTAATTGATCCATCAGGATCAGCCACAATAATGGAGAAAGAACACCTCCCTGGGGGAAACCTTTTTTGGCCGCTATGGAGTTGGTTTTGTCTCCTAAAGGGGCCGTAATCCTCCGGTTTTTTAGCGTGTTTATAATCCACGTTACGGTAAAGGAGTCTATACCTCTTACTAGTGATTGTTCCTGAATTACCTCGAAACTAGTATTATCAAAAGCTCCCTGGATATCAATGAAGGAGCATAGTAATAATTATATATTCCAAAGCGTATCTTCGATTTCCGATATCAGCTCGTGTAGGGCCGTTTCTGTTGATTTCCCTGCTTGGTAGGCGTGCTGCCTAGAGTCCAGAGGGTATCTTTGGAGAGTATGGGATCTGGTATAAAGTCCCAGAATTTCCTCCATGTTTTTCAGTAAAAATGATGTGAGGCTAATAGGTCTATAAGACCTAATCCCCCCTGGGGATCTTTTTCTCGCTTTTGGAATAAAAATCACCCGAACCTCCCTCCAGCATTTTGGAACATATTCCAAGCTGTAGCTAGCTCTGAAGAGTACAGAAAGATAAGGCAGCAAAGTCTACAGTCCTTGCTGTAGAAAGGCTTGGTATAGGCAGCCCCCTACCGGTGATTTTAAAGGGCCAAATGATTTCACTGCCCAGCCTATCCGTTCCGGCGAAAAAACTGCCTCGAGAACTCGTGAGCCCATTTTGGAACCAGATACGGATGTACCCAACTTGCGTTAGATTCTTCCTGATCCATCAGTACTACAAAATCTGGGAAGCGACCTCTCAATAGACATTCCAAAGTCTCCTCCTGATTGTGGTTGTCTCTCCACTTGGTTTCTTAACATATCCCAATGGGTTCCTGTGCTCCAAGGAGAGTGCCTTCTGAATTCGACACGCCACAGGCAGTTTGTCTATTTTCTTACAGAAATCTCTCCAGATGAGTCTTTTGCTCTGCCTAAGAGCTATGTCGTATTGGGTAAGGGAATTCTGATAGGTAGTCCAATCGTTCGACCGCTTAGCCCTATTAAAAAGTTTACGGACATTCCGTCTCATGTATTCCAAGTTTTGGTTCCACCAATGAACTTCCCTTGTGCCTTTAATATGCACCAGGATTGAGCTTGACTGGTAGGCATTAATTATTACCCCGGTCAAAGTCATCAACAGAGTTTATCGTGGTCTGTAGATCAGCTAGTTATCTAAAAGTCTGTCCTTATAGACTGGCTAGTTGGTGCGTTTTGGTATCCTTACCATCAACTCTTGTCTCAAAGGGATACTGGTATCAAACCTGATGTACATATGATCTGAGAGGGATGCTTCCTTGGACACATGCCAGTCAAGAATTGTACTGGAGGTACCCATGTCAGACAGGGTAAGATCCAGTACCTCTCTCCTAACCGCATACACAAAGGTCTCATCACTCCCTTTATTGTTAACCGCTAGGTTGTTACTAAGACGGAATTCAAAAAGTTGCTCACCTCTTAAATTGGTGTTGCTGCTTCCCCAGACTACGTAGTGCGCATTAGCGTCGCAACCAATGACGAATTTTTAGTGCTGTATCGTGCAATAATTTACGAATCTCTGTATCAATTACCTGTATTGGCTGCAAAACCTCTAATCTTCAACTTGTTGGTCCAAGGCTCCTGTATGAGCGTTATATCCCAGTCCTTAATCATAAAAAGACGGTTCAAGTTATTTGTATCCGTCTTCGACCGATGCAGATTAATCTGCACGAATCTCAGTTTCGCTACTGTTGCAGGTTTGGTGTGTATCACCATGATGGGTATTTTTTTGTATGTCTTAGGCTCCGGAGAGCCCAGCTTGCTTAGTTGCTGTGCCACCCTTCCTCTAGGGGTCAGCCCATGGCTTTTCCAGCTCTTTCCTCGGTCCGGTTTGGCCGGTTTCCCTGTTCCGGAGATGCCAAGACTCCTGCCTTGCCCTGTCCCGGAGATGCCAAGTCTCCTGACTTGCCCTGTCTCCGTAACCCCATCACCTCTGTCTGCGTTCTCAGCCAAACTGCCCCTGACGTGCCGGGCAGATTCGGCTCCGCCACTCTCCCCTTTACTCTATCCACCGCCCCTCCTTCTTTAGGCGGAAGTATACAGAGTCAAACATCCAATTGACTCTGTAGTTGGAGCCCTTCAGTATCTCCGCCTTTTTATGTGAAACGGACATTGTGAGTTGAAGGAGGTCGCCTTCTCGCTCCTTCCTCGCAATAGTTATCCAGTCTTCGTCTCTAACGTCCTTATTCTGGATCGCCAGTCGACGCAGTTTCTTGTCGTTTGTCTCCTTACCCCCGCATGGCCGGTAAACAAACATAATCTTTGGGCGAGGCAACTCCTCCTCCCCAACTGCATTTTGGGATGCCCCGTCCCATGGCTTAAGTGAGAGCACTGTGGCCCTAAGCCACTATGCCGTTTCTTAATCGGCACAGTGGACCGTGAACCAACCGTTTCTGGTGTGACATCCCAGCAAATTAGGGCTAACACCATCTAACGGCAGCTCCGCCACTGTCTCCACTATGGTATCTTGTACTGCCAGAATCTGGGCAGTGCCCAGTTTTGTTTCTGGGTAGCCTTGGTCGGTAATCTCCAACCTGTAAACCTTTACTGCGGCACTATACGTTGTGACCGTGTCGGTCCTGTTCTCGGGGCAGCTCTCCTTATTGTCGCCCTCCGTTGCAGCTTTTAGAACAGCTTCTAATGTCTTTGATGAAGGACTGGAAACATACCCTTTTTTTGCCGCGATGCCTTTGGGGGTAGAGTCGTCATCCGACCTATTCCTCTTGTTAGTTGAGACAATTCTTTCCCTAATCTTTTCCTTATATTGCTGCAAGGCAGCATCGTGGGGGACCCCTGACCGAATTGGATTGGACAGACGTCTCTTCGCGGCCCCACTGAGGCGTGCTCTCCTCTTTGATGTTCACTCGAGCTCCAATTCCTCGAGGCCCTTATTAATTTCGGCCTTCATCGACGTGGGTTGGGTATACATTTCAGGCAATAGAGTGCCATGTAAAGGAAAGCCTACCGCTACGTCCGTACAAAAGTAATCTATTAGTTTTACGAGTTCCGGGCTAGCGACCAACTAACCCATGATCATACATCCCTCGGTGCACGTGTCTCACCTTAGATTTTGTTTTTTTTCAAGGTTTATACCATCTTTAGGATCGTACTTTAGCCTGTTGTTCGGTAATCGAGCCAACAGTTACCGGAGGTCACCACGAGGAGATAGTACGTACACTTGCGAATCCCGCTCAGGTTACCCCCGCGCAGATCGTGGGCCCACAGACAGGACTGCCTAAAACATGACCAGAACAGCCTGCTGTATCTCACCCTAAAGGAAGATTACGGAGCCGGTATTACTACACAGCTTTATTACCCCCTTCCAAAAGGCGCCGGACCTCCAGTCTTTATTAAAAACAACCATAATTCATGCATTGGTAATTACAGCAATTACAGAGCCTACCTTTAGAGGAATCAAGAATCGAAATAGGTAAACAATTTCAGATTTAAGATTTTTTGGCTCAGAATTAGCTGTATTTATTAAAAAAAATCCTATTTTCTTTGAAATGTACATATGAAAATAATACAGGGCCACAAAAAAAATAAGTGGAGAGTTCCTTAAATTAGACCAAGTAAATTATATGTTTTTGGGTCGATGAAACGGAATCCGAAACCTATATTGCCCCCTCACGTCAGCCTTTTTTGTAACCTTAAAAAACAGCTTGAAACTATAAATCGCAAAAAGATCAACGCTTAAACCTTATAACCCTATACGTTCATGGCTCAATAACCTTGAGATCGATGACCTATTACCCTAAAACCCGTAACCTTAAAATCTTACAAGCAAAACTCAAACCTCAATCTTGGAGAGTTTTAGCTTTTTAATTCCATACGTACATCACTTTATTACCTCAAAACCTATAAGCTCCATAACCCTTAAGTCCTAACACCCTATAACCGCAACATCCTATAACCCCAGTAATCCTAAACCTCATAACCCAGCAACTCTTAAATGCAGTTAAAAAATACTTTGAGGTAGACAGTTCAAACTCTACGACACCAAATCTCTATAAGTCCATCACCTTTTAACTTGTAACCCTATAACCGTATAACCCTTTAACCCTAAAAAGCAAAAGTAAATCTACTTGCACGTAAGACTTGACTTCTGAGTTCGACACTTTTGCCTTGTATCAGCATCCAAGGCACCTCCATGTGGTGATGGTGGGCAATGTAGTTATTCTACGATCCGGAAAAGTTCCTGGATCGTAGCGCTCATGCCATAATGGTTGGCACAGGGTAAAGTACAATGCAGGGAGTCGGAACCCCAGTATCGGCGGCTGGTCAGGATGAGAAAGCGGGCCTGCTGGCATCGTCATCAAACGACCACAGCTTTACATCTATGGGTAACTTGGACTTGGAAGAGTACAATGTTACAAGAAAGACAAGAATATGTTGTGAGTAAACTTAGAAAATTATTCAACGATGTACTTAAAAGTAGATACCAGGCCTTTTTTTGGTATTAAAACAAGTGAAATGATCAATCATTAAACTCCAAAAACGATATGTTTAAAATGTTCCTTGCAACTTAATAAACAAAAGAAACGAACATTTGCTTCTCCATTGTTCTGGCGGGAACCAAAAATAATGAGAAGGATTGATATTTTTGTTTTAACGAAAGTTTTTGGGCACAGCCGAAAAAAAAATCTTTGGTTTCTTTTGCAACTGTTGAATCTGTGACTTGTCCTACAATTCTTCAAGCTTTAGAGCTGAATATAAAAGTACAATGGAAATGTCGGATATCGAAGCTTATGCCGTCGCTGAGGATATACAGGTGAAAATGGGTTCCCTCAAAAAGAGCTTAATGACTTGTTCCGAAATGCTGGAATTTCAAAATAAAAGTTTAAACTAATGGTGTCAAGATTAAAAGAGAAATCGCGAAAGAGATATCCAATTTAGAAAATATTTTACAGACGTAAAAAATTTAGGTTATAGTATAATGTTTCTTATGAAGCTAATGACTGGCGTTTAATCGTAGATCCTTCAACACGTATAGTTTAAAGCAGCTTTTCTTCATAATGGTAAACATCTTGCTTCGCTACCTGTTGGTCAGTCGGTTATGTTAAATTAGGAGCACCCAACATTTGCCCCCTACTCGAGAAATTAGATTAAGCTAAACACCAGTAGAAAATATGTGGAGATTTAAAAAAATTGACAGTTATATTAGGTCCACAAAGTGGTTTCAATAAACATCCATATTTTCTATGTGAATGGGACAGCCGAGCTCGTGCCGAAGATTATTTTACAAAGGATTGGCCAACTAGAAACAATTTAACTCCAAGATGTAAAGATGTCCTAAAACAAAGTCTAATACCAACAGAACGACTTATACCTTTACATATAAACCTTGGAGAGCAAAGCTTTTATGTACATATTTAAAAAGTTTTCTAAACTGTCTGATGCGTGTTATTGATGGACCACAAATTAGAGAACTTTTGAAACACAATGAATTTCAAAAATGAATGACTAAGGTGGAGGAAGCAGCTTGGCAAAGTTTTAGAGACGCTAAGAAAAAAATTCCAGCAAATAGAAAAGATCCTAATTAGGTGACTTTAGTTGAAAATATGGTAAACAATTTTAAAAATATGGGCTAATATCGAATACCTTCGTTAGCCTCTTTGAGAATCGCGAGAGGTGCCCAAAGGAAACAGAAGCCTGCTAAGTCCACGTCGTTGTTCGTGGATATCGCTAAATGTAGGTTATTACAATGCAGGAAATCTTGACATTATTGAGTATTCGAATTATAGTTTTGCAGACACAAAGTTTATGAGAAATAGGATTAAATATCTGGTTCAAACTTTCTGTGAACCAAGAATACAGTCTCGAGAATAACTTTTAATTGTAGCTTTCTAAGCTCTTGAAGGCTCACTTGTAAGTCTTTTTGTTGTTACATTATGGGGCTATAAGATTATGGAATTTCAGCATTATAGGGCTACGGGGTTATAGGCTTATAGAAGACTTTTGGGGTTGTATGGAGTTATGAGAATGTGGAGTTATGAAATTCCATTCTACATGATTCGGAGTTACGTTGTGACATGCAATTTTCTTATGTTACACTTCAGGATTGTAGCGTTTATCGGTTTTGAGGTTAAGAAGTGATGAACGTATGGAATTATACATGTAAAACTCTCCGAGATTGAGTTTTGAGTTTTCCGTGTAAGTTTTTTTGGTTTTCTTCCTGCATTTTGGTTAGGTTTATTAGGATTTAAGGTTTATGAGTTTTGAGGTTATTGATTTTGAGGTTATGGGTTTAAGGGTTATAGGCTATCGATCTGAAGGTTATTGAGAAATAAAGGTACAGCGTTATATGGTTTAAAGGTTGATATTGTTGGGTTTTATAGTTTCAAGCTGTTGTTTGAAGTAAGACAAAAAACGCTGACGTGCTAAGTCAAAACAGGTTTCGGATTCGGTTTCAGCGACCCAAAAAACATATAATCCACTTGGTCTGATTTAAAGAAGGCTCCACTCATTTTTTTGTGGTCCTGTGTAATCAATCAATCTAAATGAGCGATGGGACAACAAATGCAGGTCCCGAAATAAATGAAAGTGATTTATCGGAAATTACCGACAGTGATTTACCCAAGTAACTACTCCCTCAAAATAAAGCCTTGAGAGCAAATCAGTGAAATTTTTATGTCAATTAATATTTTAGATTTCAATATTAAAATAAATGTGAATTAATTATTGAAAGATAATTGTAGATTTAGTCTTTAAATCCATATTAAAGGTTTTCGTTGGCTAAAATAACCGCACAAGAAACAAAGAGTGTCAACTGGCTGTCTGCACCTTAATTTTGGATCGTAATTTCATTACAATTAACCCTGCAGCAGAAGAAGCTCTTTTGGACTCCACGTTTGTTGACCTTATTTTTAATAAATGTTTTAACGGTAATTATATTTTTTTCTATGATTTTCCCCAAAGTTTTTGGTTTTGGTTGTGGAAAGCAAAATGTTCTGTTGAATTTAATTTTCATTTTTTTGTATTTTAGGACAGAATATCCCTTTGTAGTTAACAATTTTCTTAAATTATAGTTAGAAGTTCCAAAATATTCTGAATGGCAACCCAACTCTTACTGTCATTCTTATAATCACAGCAGGAAGTGTACTGACCCTGCGAAATAAGGTCGTAAAAAAATTAGTTTCTGAGTTTAATTCCATCATTTTTTTATAACATAATGTACTGCTGACCTAAATTTTTATGCTCGGATGAAATTCTAGAAAATGGAAAATTTAATTTTGAATAAAAACAATAAACCACTTCTTTCCGAGTTTACTTCAAATTTTTACCAATTTTTATACTTCCAAACTTTTGTAGCTCAGTTGAAATATCATTGTCAGAAACACTATGCATTGTTTTCGAGTATCTGTACGAATTTAAAACATGACCCGAAATAATCTTTGCGAATATCGTATTATGTAAAGGCATAATTGCTTAACCACGACGATTTTGTTTTTGTTTAACTTTAAGAGTTCGGCACCAATCGACATTTCTATTTTATTTGTCCAAGGAAGTTTAGATATATCCTGTGTTGATGTAATACATTTCTAGGAATATTTATAACCTGAAGTTCTTGCTTTATAAAGTGAATTAAATTGTCCACCAATCCCATTAATCGACATATTCACTGATCTTGATTTTATTTTCAATAAACTATATAAACATTTTGTAATACAATTTTGTGTCAGACCCACTATATCCAATAAAGTGTGATTATAACGAGATATCATTTTTGAAGCGCAAAACGTTTTAACCGGTACGAAGTTTTTAATGCATTTAATAACACATTATGTTTAATAAAGTTTTTAGCGCTTCTTAATCCAAATTTTCAAAAAGTGTGATGCACTAAAAAAATTAAAATATGAGGAACATGACCCTACCCTAAGCTAAATAACATGAATCAACTTATTTAAAAATGAAAGTGATTTCTTTATGTGTTATTTAATAACCTAAGGTTGGGCTCTAATAACAAATTTTCAAATATTACCGAAATGGTCGAATATATTGAAAATCATGACATTACACTTTGCTATAAAACACCAATTTCAGAAACTGGCTCGCATAGACATGACGAGGACATGAAGAGGACACTTTAAGCTTTCCAAATCTGTAAATGTTTTTCCCAATTAAGCGTTGGGCTCTGATGGCAAATTTTCATATATTACCAAAATGATCGATTGTGTGGAAAACCATGATTATAAAATTTGCTAGGAATAGAAAGAAGAGGTTATAGGCTTTCCAATTCTGTACATGTTATTCCATAGTTTAGGCTTGGGCTTCGCCGTATTGCTTAACTAATAGTTTCATATTCAATATTTCATGTTCATTACTGGTTTCCCGCATTGTAATTTTTCAAATATTGTTACTTTATAATTAAACTATAGACTGATCTAATGCTAGCGATCTCTACATATCTCTTCGTATTTTATGCTTACACTAATAAGTGAATAAATTAGAATAAGGGCAGCATAAAAATTATTTTCACAAAAATTGATAAAGATTTTTCTCTATCTTCTAACATGTCATGTTTCTTAAAAATTTCATATTCTAAAAAACTCTAAATTCCATCAGAGAATATTTCAGTATGGTAAATTAAAATAATTAGGGATAAACCCCAACAAATTTATTTCTATTCAACCCAAAAAGGGTTTATTTCTTTCCAACCAATAACCCAAAATGAAAAGCAGTTAGAGGAAGTGAAATCTCTTAAATAGTTGGATCTCACCTTTCTGGAGTTGTTATTTCTTGAAATCCCATGTACCCTCTTCAAAGAACGATGATTCTGGCCTATTTAAATTATTTTTAATGTAAGTTAAGTTTCGCACAATTAGTACGTGCCTCAAGTCGATTTTTTTGACTAAATTTTCGAATTTTCATTTTAAAACTACAAGATATACATACATTACGCTATTTACTGCCAGGCCGGCAATGGAAAGTCCTCTCGCGAAGTTACTTTTTACACAATAATAAAAGTATTGTGAATATTACAGAACAAGCTCCCTATTTCAAAACGTTTTTTTAATATTTATCTGCACTCTACTTTCATCTATCCAAATGTTTTAAAAACGAAAAGAAACCGTTAATCGGGTTATTAGTGTGCGACCTTGGCTGAGGAACCGTACCAGATTCACACAGATACTATTGAAAGTAAGTAGTATTCCTTTAAGCAGTAAAATTCCGTTAAGCAATGTAGAACCGATGAAGAAAACAGAATAGAACGTTGGGTTGGTGGGACGGTCGGTTAGTCGAAAATGTCTAAAACACTAATTGAGCAATGATTTTTATAATTTCAAAACTTTGTCGAAGCGCCAATCTTTCCATGCTGTGAAATAAAACTAACTGAATATAGATGTTGTCAAAGTAAGTAAAGGAAGGTAATTTAAAGATAGCAGCAAGAAATATCCGTTAGAAACAATAAAATTGTCCAAACAAATTACATAATTTTTGTATTAGTAATTGGCTGAAATAAATAAGAACAGTAAATATTTTTACTTAAACTTTTTTCAAAAAATTTCTACTTAAATTTTAAAACATTTCTTGTACGATTTAAATCTAAATTAAATGTTTCCTTGATCAACAATGTTCTCTTATCTAATAAGAAAATTCTGAAGACGGTGATCATTTATCAAGTGTAAACATAAAAAATTCAAGTTAAATCTTTATATATTCATTCCACTAATTGTTTTGTTCAACAACCGAAACTCAGTGGCTTAATTAGGTACCCGCAGCACCCGCAGCCGCGGGGGCCCCACGGTTATTGGGGCCGATGAGATTTATCAAGCATTGGAATATTAGTTCAAAGTCAAGGTTAGATAGATAGTATGGTTGTAAAAATTAAAGGAAAGGTGTTAAAGGTTTTGAAATACGGGTAATATTGAATTAAAGTCAAGAATATTTAGTAAAGTTATATGGTTCTCATTGGGTAGAAAATTGGAAGTCTATAGGAATGAATGAATAAATTTGAAGTACATTGGTGGTATTAGTGTTATATGGGTTAATATCGGTTTTCGTCATTACTTTTAATGAGAACTGATCAAATAGAACCTGGTACCTGAGTTGGTAGTAGGAATTGGAGGTGAGTGAGTAGAAGCATTCAGAGTGGTTTATGTATTCTCTCCTGCTCTTCCTCATCCTCTAATTCAATTGACTCACTAGAATCGGACTCTGATATTGAATAAATTTCAGCGGCAGCGTTTCGCAATGCAATCCGATTAGAAAGTATGTCCTCCCATTGGGAAGTAGTTGTGTCCTAATATTTTAAATCTTGTTAAAGAGAGTCATTTCAGGTAAAACAGGGTCGTCCTATTTTTTTCGGTCCAACGGTATAGGTTGATGCTGCTGTTAGTAGTTAGGTGGGTCTTCGACGAGAAATATGTCCCCAATAATTGATTCGGTGGGCTTTGATTCGTTTTGTTATGGTTTTAGCATTTCGAATGTCTTTAACTTTTCTTAATGGTGCCTTGTGAGTACTTAATTCTAATAGGTTTCGAAAGAAAAATTATTCGTATTTTCGAAGTCGTCGGCGATTTGCTGAAGTTAAAGCAGCTGTTTTAAGGCCGTACGTAAGCATCATGGGAACTATCACGGTGTTGTACACAATAATAACGGTTTGTGCTGGAATTTTGTTAATTTTTATAAAATTCGGCATAACGCGTACACTACTGTTTGCTTGATGACATCGAATCCTAATTGTGAATGGTCCACTAAGCTGAGAGGTTAAATATGTTCCTAAGTATCGCATCATTTTAACTACGGTAAAGGTGATTCCTGATATAAAAAGTGTAATAGGCGGATCAAAAGATGAATTGGGGTCCCGAATGAGACTGGTACGCTTCTGGGGATTTATGTTGAATCGAGCGTATTTTATGTCGGTAAATAGTTCATTTAAAATAGGTTTAAAAGTAGTGATCGTTCGGGTGACTAAAACAAAGTCATCAGCATAGGCAAGTATAAGTGGTAATAGAAAATGGTCGCGCTGCTCTTGTTTGAGCTCGGGGAACCGGTCGACTACGGTAAGAAGTACTTTATTTAAGATGAAGTTGAGTAGCCTAAAGGGCAACCTTGCTTAACAACTTTATTTTTCTTGACCTAGTCAGTAGTTTGATTGTACCATTTAATAGAGGTGGTTTCCCAATAACAAGCTGCGATTATTCGGTTGAACAAATAATGGAGTATATACTGCTGAAGACATCCGATTACGGTGTTTAAATCTATTGTATCAAAGGCCTTTGTTAGGTCAAGTGATAATATGTATATTCGTTGACCGGCTCGCCATTCTTCATCTAGGATACAACGTATTGTATACATATGATACCTGTGGATTGGTGTGCTAGAAAGGCGGCTTGATAAGAAGAAGGCTTATATAAATGCTGATCTGGTCGATCTAATAGAAGTTTAGCGTAAATTTTATATCCTACATTACACAAGGTGATCCTTAGATAGTCGGTAACTTCATTTGTTCTTTGTTCATCTTGAGTAGCGGGTAGTCCTAGCGGGTAATGATCGATCTCCTCTGTAAGTGGAGGCCGATCACCTTCGGATTTTTTCAACTCAACACACCAGGTGGAAATAGAGAGATAAAGTGACTGGTTCTTTTGGGAGGTTTTTTTATACTGTCTAAAAAAGTGATATGTCCTATGTAATCGGTCAGAGGGTTTAAAATTTGCTAGTTTTGAAAAAAAAATCGTCATTATAGGGTTTTATGCTCGGAATAGGCTTTATTTTAATTTCGTCTTGCTTCTCTCAATTGGTTATACTTTAATCTATTTACATGAGCCAGGGCTTCTCTTTGTTTTGGAGTCAAGGGCGTCCGTGAAGTTAGAATAAGATGTGAGGAAGTTTTCAAACTTTAAAGAATTAATGTCCAAAATGGAATATGTCCGAATTCTGAGAGATGTTTTTCATGGACTTCTTGAAGAGTAGCTTGATATTGAGATGTTATTTTGTTATCTTTGAGTAAAGAAAGATTTATGGTTCGAAAATTATAGGTGGAAGATGGTATAATTGGTGGAAGGGGTTAAGATTCTAAGGTGTTTTCCTTTACGGAGGACAAAATGTAACCATATAAGGTGATGATCGCTTATGCTGGGGCGAAATAAATCAATTTGGACGGAATTTATAGGTTGTAATTCTTCTATCTAGTTAAAATATGATCAACTTGTGAGTGATGCCGTCCATCGGATCTTGTGATGTTAATTCGACGTCCTTTGGTAGTATGTACGTTTAGTTGTGCTAGATGGACAAGTTGAACTAAAGAGTATCCGTTGGCATTTGTTACTTGATGATATAAATTGCGACCAATGTGTTTTTGGTCCCAGTTATCTTGACTTCCAATATGGGCGTTAAAATCACCGATAATCACCACATCGCGGGTTTTTGGGCACCGATCAATTATTGAAGATAGTGTTGTAAAAATTTTGGAGGATAATCACCGATTGGATAGTCAGGTGTGTGGAGGGACATACACAGGCGCGCAAGGTGATTATGGCTCCATAATAATATTTAATTCCAAGTGGTTTGAAGTTGGAATTTTTTTGTACAAGAATTCCCACACCTCTTCGGGGACTCTTTGGGCCTTTGGTAAGATACCAGGTGTAGTTAGTAGTGGAACATACACCTGAACTCATGTTGGTCTCTTGGAGTCCACAGAGAGTGATATTGTAGTGGTGTAAAAGAGGATCGATTGTGTCGCGCTTTTGGGCGTTGTTGATTCCGTGGATATTCCAGGTGCCAAAATAATAAGAGGAAGTAGTTATTGGTAAGGAGGTAGAAGGTGACGGTGTGGCTTTAGTTAGGGTGTAAGGATTACTGGATGTACGGAATACGCGTTGAACATTGCCAGTAATACTAGGTATATGAGAATTTGGTGAGGTAGAATTTTTGTATGACCATGTGATTCTATTCTATTTTATTTTATGTTATTTTAATTTGATTTTAATGTTAGTTTAATTTTATTTTATTTTAAATTGATTTAACTTTGGTTTGAGTCTTAATTTGTTTTATTATATTTTGTATTTCTATTTTTTGTATTTTTGAATTTCTTATTTTATCTTGTATTGTTTGCTATTTTATCTTACTCTTAGTTTAGAAAGATATTCTCGAGTAACTGATGGGTGTCCCGGTAATCTATGGATCCTGTTATTAAATTATTAATTTACGCTAAAGAATTAGTTAAAATGAATTAGTTATTATAATGTCCATTAATTAAATCTAGTTTCACAGTCATCTGAGAATTGTAATATTAACTTTTCATTGATTTTTGTTATAATTACAGTAAATAATGCTATAATATCATCCTTTGAATTATTTAAATAAATTTATATAAGGGGTTTGGTTTTAAGTAAAATTTTAGGTTTAAACGGTTATTTATATAAATTGTCTCCCGTTACAGCGAAAAGATTTATTTGATGGGATAAAAAGAGGAACATTAATAAGAAAATATGCGCTGTTATTCTGTTTTAGATTTAGGATTTAATTAGCCCTGAGTTGCCGAATCTGGATTCCAGAGAATTGATCATCTAATAATGTATAGTTAGTTTGTGCTGTCTTGTTGTAAATAATAATAAAATTATTATTAAGCCTATCATGATGCTGTCATATTATCCATTAAATTATTTAAATAAATTTATATAAATTTTATAATTTTGGAGTTTGGTATTAAGTTAAATTTTAAGTTTAAACGGTTAATTACTTATATTGTCTCCCGTTACTGCGAAAATGATTTATTTGATGGGATAGAAAGAGGAGCATTAATAAGAAAATAAGCGCGGTTATTCTGTTTTAGATTTAGGATTAAGGGAGCCCTGAGTAGCCGAACCTGGATTCCAGAGAAATGATCATCTAATAATGTAGCATGCTGTCTTGTGATTACCTATTTATTATATATAATACTAATAATTTACTAACTATCGATCGCTTTTGTGTCAGTAACCGGGTCGTGTCTGTCCCTACTAATAATCCTATCCAATCCTTCGGTTTTGTTAGGTGTGAAAGGGTGTACGGTATGAGCACGGGAGTCCGGGGGTCTGGCTATAATGCTTGGCCGTATATTCTTAATCAATCAATCAATCAAAGTCAAGGTTAGATAAATGGTGTTCAGATTAAGCTTAAAGAAGACCACCTTTTCAAATTTACAAAACGGATAATTTCTAGGATATTAAGAAAAGGCAGTGGTCTAATTTTAAGAGAACAAGAAATCATTCCTGTTTCTATTAAATATTTTCTTAAGATATACCTAAACATTTCTTCTAGGTTTTCTGAAGGTGAAAAGTTTCGAGTAATTTCTCGTAATCTGACTTCAGCATAAAAATACAAATGCATTTAGATTTCAACAGATATTTAGAGTTAGAGAAAATTTGCTAATTTCGTTTGAAATCAAAGCGTTTGATATCAATGCATAAAGATTTTAGTGTGTGCTGAGTTCATTTATTTGTGTTACACATTTTGCACTCCAAGTTTACCCCTTTTACTAATCAAATTAAGCATTTGGCCAAAAAAAATTAACCTTTTACAGATCAAGTTTTGATTAAAAAAAGGTTGCATTTGATTGGAAAAGTTTGATTGTGATTAAATTTAATTTGCAGAAGGTTAATTTGATTTGAAAAAAGGAGCAATTAAATTGTTGAACATTTCTTATTAGAAAAATATTTAACCGCAACTGAAATCCATTTCTTGTTTTTTGTTGTCTTAAGAAAGTGAATCAACGTATACTTGAGCCAAACCAGTCATTCTCTGATCAATTAACCGCAACTGAAAACCATTTCTCGTTCTTTCCGATTGAATATTTTTTTAACTTCTACTTTTGATCTTTTTTAAAATTCCTCGAGATTTTTGGAGTTTAGCATGGAAATGAGATGCGTGATGTTTGAGCCTTAATTGGTGATTCGGTGTTTCGAAACGAAGGTTATTCGAGATTATCAAGATTATTCGAGTAGGTATGTTTGAGATTATTGAATGTATTTAATAGCTCGATGTGACTCAAGAATTTCATTCTTGTCGTATATCGTACTGTTGAGCTTAGGCGTAAGTTGCTTAATAGTAGTAGTAACATTAAGTTATATTTACACGAATTTTCGAAACTTTACAAGATTTTCGTGGGTTTCTAATATTCAGATTTTTCGATATTATTGAAATTGTTCGAGATCAATCGAGATTCACAAAATATAGAGATTATTCGAATTTTTCTGGGTAATCGAGATTGTTCTGCAGTATATTCTAGATTTATTCGGCAATGTTCTGCGCCTAGCTTTAAGAACTTAATAAGTATTATTTAGTAAATTTTTCGACAATTTGCTAAAATTTCGATAATTCTCCGATTTTCTAGGTTATTTACGTTTTAATTATAGTTATTTTTCTAATTATATTCGAAATTTGTAAAGCTTCATCGATATACTATATTTAGAAAACATCATAACACTGAGTTGCAAGATGTTTCGATTTGTTTGAGGCTATTGAAATGCATTACGTTCTGTTTCGTTTACTCTCGAAATCAGATACTTAATTAATACGAGGCTTGATAATAGGAAAAAATTAGATTTTAACTAAAATCCTTAAGTGTTCAATAGTACAAGTATTTTTAGGGCCCCAAGAAAAATTTTGCGGGGGAGGGGCCGGTATTTATAGTTACGCCACTGCCAAAACCTGAACCAATTCACTTGTTAGCAATAAGTAAAATAGTTGGCGAAGTTTAACTAAAATGTTTTCCGTTTTTGTTCACTTCACCTATTTATTTGGAAGACTCCCATCTTTAACACTAATAACAATAATATTCCGGCTTTTCCAAGCCATTGCTGACCAAAACTAGGCCATTGCTAAAAACCAGCTTACTCTATTATTCTACACACTCGAAAAAAAATTTGATATGCGATGCAAATAGTTTTGTATATGACTCCAGCGCAAACTAGCTTCGTTTTTCGATTTACGCTTTGTGCCAAAAAAATAAGAGTTTATGATGCTCCCAATTTCGATACAAATTACATTAAAATTATATATGATACTACCTGCAACGATTTACAGAACAATTTGCATCAAGGTTTTTTCGATACATGTTATTTTGAAATTTGATGCAATACGTGTTTATTGAAATTATGGTGCAGTTTGCATCGTAATCTGTTATAATTTGTATCTGAATTGCTTCGATGTGTCCTGTATCGTTTTGCAACTATGATTGCATTTAAATAATATACGATATTAGTTATATCGAAACACAACAAATTATGTATCAAGTTGCATCGTAAACGAGATCAAGATGTATCAAATATGAAATCATCCTCAGAACCCACTGGTTGTAATAAAACTAAGTGAATTATATTCATTCGACATATATTTATTTATTAAATAATAATAATAAAATATAAAATAAAATTATTTAAAATTCAAATAATTAAAATGTAATAATTTAATATAATTAAAATTCAATAAAATTATTATTGATTACACTTCATATAATAACTATTCTTAATTTAAGTTTAATTATACCTTGTAATTGCTATTTCAATTTGATTTTTGTAAGGTCGCAATCTAAACAATACATTTTATATATTTAATCAAAATTAAATCAATTGCACATTGCATCCAATTAAATAAAAATTTTTAGTTTTATATACAAAATGTTTTTCATAAGCTTTTTTGTACTGTAATGAATTAAAATTAAGACAAATAGGACTAGAGTTTTTTTTCGATTAATTGATACCCACAGTAGAATTTATTATAAAATCCTTCTTAATGGACTGAAAACGATTTCCGCTACAGCCAAATTTGTAAATTCCACTAGTGCAACTGTGAGAAACATTGATATCTCTAAATAAGTTACGAAAACTGGAATTTTTAAAAATTGTCGTTAATGTCTTTGTAATTGGTATAAATTGAAAAAAATTTTGAACAAGTTTTCTTGAGTAAGTGAATGATTCTCCATTGAACCTCCTCTCCCACCTAAATCCAAATGGAATTTATTGTGGTTCTATATAAAAAGAATTTTCTAAGAACAGTTTTTGCGTTTATATTTCGAGCAAAAATTTTTCATAGTTTCAGAAATTTTAATTTTATTAAATGTCGTGTTAATTTGGGATGATGCGGATATAATATTAATGCCGATATCAGTTATGATTTTGGTTTGGCAGAAAACATCTGTCATTGTTTGCTCTGGCAACCCTAATAGATTAAGTTTGGCATAGAAACATTTCATTGCGTTTTCAAAGTCACTTAAATTTGGAGTTTTAATTTCAAGCTCTGAAGATTTGTCTAAACGATCGTTATGAATATAAACGTCCTCTATTTTTTCCAAAGAAGCTATAGTACATACAGCCTCGTTTGAGTCGGCTAATGGATTATTTATTTCCAGAATGTGAGATTTGTTTAAATGTTTTTTTAGGGCACAAAAAGTCTGGAAGGTGCAATCACAATTCTTTTCTTTGACACATTTAATTTTGATGCTAGACTTTTCTTTTACGAATTATTGATATTTTAGGTGAAGTATTAATTTATTTAATTCAGCAAATACCTCATTACAGAAATAGCAAAATTACATTTTTGCTAGTATATTAAGATAGAAAAGGAAATGATTTATGTTTATAAAAAAAATTAATGAAAAAATGTTAATTAACACCTGTTATTAGATCTAATTTGCAGGATATTTCCTTAATCCTGGACATGATAGTTCCTGCATCTTCAATTTCATAAAAATAGTAAGCGATGAATGTCCAAAATGTTTTTAAACTATCAGCAAAATGTAGCCCAAACACATAGTGCGATTTAAACAATAAATCAACGGCTTCAATGAAAGTAAAATTTCCTGGTAAGATTATCAGCTCTCTTTCTATGCAAAGATGATATTGTGATATCGCTGATTTATTGTCACCTTCAGCAATTATATAGGGATGTCCCAATTCAGATGCGATTAGTTCTTCAGGAGGAAGATTAAGCTGTGAATTTAAATAGAAAACCAGTATAAATACATTTTTGTTATATGTTGTAAGTTCCCAATATAAGAGATAAGTAAAATCTTACCGTTCTAAACACTAATATTTTGTTTATGGAGAATCGTTCCCGTTGGATATTGGCTGATGATTTACCTGCTACGACTTGTGGTAATATATTTAGAAGGTAAAAAAAGTCTTGCATCGAAGGCAATAATTCTAAGTAGAATTTAAATTTATTAGTATGTGTATTATTCTTTAGCTGATCTATCTTACCTTCAATCTCAGGTAAGCTTTTAAAATGCGGCCCTCTAGTTTCCATAAAAATTTGTTTAATATGTGGTGAACAAATTTTCCATTTGTTTATAAAATGTTGATGTTTCTCGGAATACCGTATTTCGAAGTCATATAGAATCTGGAATAGTAAAAAAAAAATGAATAAATATTAATACACATGAATAGAGATTATTGAATAGAGTATAATTCAACTGATTACTCTTACCAGATCGGGAGATGTATAAAAAAAGGGAAATTGTTTTGAGAATTTTCCAATTTCAGGTGACGACCGTAAAATATCGATGCGCACACTCAAAGTTTCGAGAAGTTTCTGTTTGATTAAATCATTCTGAGTAGTTACGTTTAAATTTTTTAAAATCAAAAAATTTTCGTCACTGTCTATGTCAAAAGCTGGTTTAGTTTCCGTTGAAATTAATGATCCTGCTACATTGCGTTTCCGACTGTTTTTCCCAGTGGCATGTTCTAATGCATATGATTTTTGGCGTACCCGGTTTAATCTTGATATAACATACCCGCGATTTTTTTTTCTATCATATAAAGCGTCCTAAAAAATAATAAAAGTATAGGTGCTCTAAGTTTTAAGATTTTTTTAATTAATTTTTTAATTTTATACTATTCCTCCGTTATCTTTCTGTTTAGTTTTTAATTGTGGAAATAATTCCACAATAGCTAGCGCCAGCGCCGTGATGTGTGCTGGATCGGGATGATAAGTACTAAATTTAAATACTAGATAATCCACACCCTCCCTTATTATCGCCCTCTTTCAGTATCCGAAAGGCCTTTCGGTGACCTGCCGTTTATAAGTTTTTTGCTCAATACGTACGCGTTTTGAGTTTGTAGAATAAAATCTTCTAAATCCTGTAATTAGAAATATTAAAGTTATTTCAGGGAATTTTAAATTAATTATTCAAATAAATTACATACTTTTGCATTTATATGCATTAGGTAACCTAACCGGCAATTTTGACGAATCAATGGTGTTGCTTGAATTTCAGGTAATTCTATTGTATCAATAAAGAAATTAAAATTTTTTTTAAATAACATTCAATACATTTATATAATAATGGTACTATTATCATGGGTTTTCAAAACTATTTTTAACTGAAATTCCGGATGAGTTTTTCGTTCAGTAACGATATCTACAAAATCCTCCTCACAAATTCTAACACCTTGCAAATCTGTAAAGTAGTCGATATCATATGCAGAAATATTAGCATATATAGACGCTGAAAATAAAATCATATAAAATTATAATTCAATTAAAAAAATTTGATTACAAATACATTGATCAAATGGATATTTCCGAGAGACACGCACATTTATTTTTTTTCACAGCTGATACGATGCAATGTAATATCATAAATCAAAAAAAAAAATGAAATTATGATGCAATCTTCCATCACATAGGAAAAAAATAGTCAGCGTCACAATAAAGAAAAATAATAACGGGAACCACCGAAAATAATTCGAATACTTAATTAGTATTATTAGAATTAAATATTTACAACTTACCTGATAAAATAAAATCTTTATATTCCCATGTTTCCTCGTGTTTTATTATTTTAACATAATTAACAACCCCTTTAAAGTTAATCTTAACAAAGCAAAAATCCATCGGAACAAACAATGGATAAAAATCACATGGAACAAGGATCTTATAATAACTAAACTGTAAATTTCACTTTTTTTTGAACTTCTTTTTCACTTTTTATATACCTAAATATATTTTTTATATTAAATAAAATAAAATCTCACAATAAATGTATTTATAAGAAATATATAAAAAATTATGTACGTTAATATCCTGCACTTCACAATTGTCCAAAAGAAAGAATGACGATAAACTTTGCACTGCGTAGATACGTTTGAAACGATACGAAATACGAATAAAGAAGAGAGACGGTACATGTTTGTGTGGTTGTTTCAGTTTGTTTGCTTAAACTACAACAGGGGAAGACACTTCTAAAAATTACCGCTGTTATATTATAAAAGTACTGTTTAATTCATCTTGTATTTAGCTATAGTTACATAACAAATTATACGTTATATAACAAATTAATGTTTTATATATGTAATATATATACATATTATGTATAAATACTTTGTAAATTATAAAATTATTTACTAACGAATATCCAAATTGATGTTATTTACATACTTATATTTGTAAAGTTAAATTGAGTGGTAAGCCCTGTTTTCTCAAACGAATAGAAAAGCTATTAATAGCTACATATTAATTTTTGTCTTTGTTTTTTGTACTCTTATTTAAAAATTTGACCATTTGAAAATGAATATAATATAGGGATACGTTATTTCATTGAACGGTTATTGAGCTAAGGTCATATAGTTTTATTTGGTGTATTGCGCCTTAGTGTAGGTTTATACTTTTGCAAAATATTAAGATTATGTATGTATATATTTTACAAAAGTATAAACCAACTGCGCTATAGGTACTTCAGTACTATCATATTGTTTTTACTTGGAATGGTTAAATAAATGCAAGGTGACACATGCACATAGGCACATTTATGGTATTATGTTCCAGTAAACCCTCATCCTTAAAGGCTAAGTCAACTCTTTAGTCTTACATTATAATAATTGGGTTTCTATGTTAACCTTATTAAATTGGTTGATTATAAACAGAGGCTGACAGAGTACGTACATATGTTAGCTGGTAAATAATTTAAATGAAAAATTCACGTTCTAAATATACGAATAAATACGCACGTAGTACGTTACGTTTGCAACCAACTTCAACAGAACGATTTTTTTGATGCAAAACTTGCTTCTTTTTTGATTATAACTGCATCGGTTTATTTTTCGATGCAAGATTTTAATCATAATGTGATATACGGTATATCATATATGCTGCGATGCAAGGCTTGTATCATAAAACACTGCAACATTTTTAAGTGTGTAAATTATGCTAGTACATTTTGTAATAAGAGGAACCACCACTGTCTAAATTGACCTCTGAACCTACTAAATGGTCGCTCAGAAGACCAAGAGATTGTTAATTTCTTACTCTATAACATTCGGATGAAATTTTTGATTTTGTGATTTTTTTAAATCGAATGTTTCTATTCGTCATAGTTAGGACCAAATATCATATGCACGGTTGATCTCTAAAATATTGTTATTTGACTTTTATTACAACTGTACAACTTTAGCTTGACTACCTCCTGTATATTCGTCACATCATCGTCTTTAAACCGTAGATGAGACATTTTCCGCCTGGTTGCAATTAGAAGTCGAGTTTTTTTAAATTTGCCAACAATTTATGGAAAAACATGCTAAAAAATTCTAAAATGGAGAAGCAGAGGATTATTCCACCCCCTCGAGGGTCAAATTCGTTGTTTTTAGATTTTCGCTATATTACATTCGGCGAGAGTCGATTGACATTCGAAAAATTACAATTTAGAAAATGAAAAATCAGGACACCTTGCCTAATTGCACCTATTGCCATCTATAAATGGCTGATAAGAACTTACCAACTATTTAGAAAAGTCGAAAATTTAGCGAAAAAAATCAACCTCAGGCACACAGCATCATAAACTGAAAAATGTCTATTATTACGTAAATGAAATACATGGGATTTCTAGTATAATAATAACACGAAAAATCCTCTCCTGTTATCCTAAAGTAAGCTATGTATACATTTTCTATTTACTGACACAAAATTGTACAATTAGAAAGGTGTGAAATACAAAGAAAACTTTGGTTTTCTAAAATGGGATTCCTGATATGGTGTAGACGAATTTTGACCTATACATTTACCATACAGCTAAATACAAATGGAGACCATTTTAAAGCTGATGATTTGATAGACTTTAAACGCCGAATACTAAGTATATTTGTAAGTTAATTGTATAAATGTATTTAAAAAATATAAAGAATTAACAAACTTGATTAAACCACTCAATTAATCATAATTTTGGCAGTTTGCTACTTACTCGGTATTTATTACCCTTGGTTGTTGTATAGATTAAATTTTCACAAACTTTTGAAACTTGGAAATCCTTTGAGAAAATTCAGCAGATATTGAACATCTCAAAAATCGTTCCCATTAAGAATTGAAATGTACCCAATGTTGAGTTGTGGTCCAAAATTTTAATTTAATATTTAATACTGCAACTTGAATTTCTACCTTATCATTAAATTCAGTTATTGCTTCCCAGGGCTTACATAATCTAATTAAAAATTAAGTTAAAAGTTCTCACTCCAGTTGTTTGTCAAATTGATGTTAAATATTAAGTATATTGTAATCTTAATTGATTAGTAATTGAAGTTATTGTTTAACCATTGCAATTGAAGTACTCAATTTGATAAATGATAATTAAAAAGCTAAAAATTAAAATTGTTTTGATAAATTACCACTATAGCAAAACAAAAAAAAAACACATTTTGATGTCACATTCCATCTCTACTAGGTATAAAATGTACAAATGTACAGAAACAATAAATTGTAATACCTATGAGTATACATAGGAAAATATGTAGTGCTGTCAAAATACCAAAACTGTATAAATATATATTTTTTATCCAGTTTATTTTATCGATAACACAAACTTGAAACCACTGAAATGAATACATGGGAAAAACACTGGGTTTAATAAAAATGAAAATTAAATTTTCATATATAGAAAACCGCACATACATAAAACAGTATCATGTACGGCAGAAATTATATTGTTGACCAATTTCGGCAAAAATTTATAATACGAGAAGAAAATTTTATGAGATCTATGAATATAAAGGTAGGTATATACGTATGTAAATACTATCCATAAAAAGTGATATTTTATTGACAATTAACAAACTTTCTGTAAATACTAGGATAATATGGCTAATTTGGCTTTTATTTGGTTTTCGTTATACGTATATTATATCTTATTTCAAAACAACTTAATTTTCAATTGGTACCTAATGAAATAACCACAGCCAAATATATTTTCCACATAATATTGATCAATGGTCATTGTTCGTTTACCGGAAATATTTCCATTGTATTTTAAGGGAAAATAGATGTACACACCAGAGTACATAATATATAAACAGACATTATGCTCTTAAAATGCATAAATTTCCATTTAGAAAAATTATCAAATATAAATTGTATATTTTATTCGTATATACATACGTAGATGTGTACGAATAACTAAGGGTAAATGCATTTTTACTAATGCAATGACATGTATTTATTATTATTCAACTGTGCATTACTGATAACAGCAAATGGTAATAATTTTTGCTGACTAAATATAAAAAACAAAATTATTTTTGTGTGAAATGCATGCATCAAATGTATGTATGTATATTGTGTATATTATACTTCCAATTACGATTCTATTTTAACTTGGGCAACACTAAAATTTTGTTGATAATCTACATAGTAGAGACTTTGCCTGTCTGTAATTTATATTACAGACATTTATTATACAGAGGTATAGTCGTTGGTAGTCTGGCGGATATGGTAGGGCGGGGGGGGAGGGAACAATAGTCGAATGATTTTCATCGGCACTGCATCCTACCACAGCACCCACTTTCTGTCCACTGTGCTGGTCATGTTTTTGGCAGAGGTAGGGGGTGAGTGGTCACGACCGGATGTATATCGGATATATACAGGAGAGACTCGCAAGTGCATGTACGGCCTCCACGTGGTGGCTACTAGTAACTAGGAATTTTTCCTGGGCTAATGTACAGCGCTGAAAGAGTAAACCTTACACAAATGCCCAAGTCACGGTGGAACAGCATATGCTAAGGAATGAATGATTAGTGGGTAAACCAATCTCTAATATGTGGACTCTGGATACCAGGCGACCTCCAGTTTTAATCAGCCTCACCCTCGTATACGGATCTCTGCGGAGGTGGACCGTTTATTTCTCCGAAACTCGTGGAAACAAATGAACAAAAATAATATAAAATCAGATGAGACAGGCACTCTCAAAAAACCAACAGGTACAACGGATGGTGGCTCAAACCTTAAAGGTGGAGTCACCACCGAAGAAACAATAAGGGTATTGAAGGCTGCGGTGCTGGGTACCAGCGGAAGCTGAAAGCCTGCCGTAGAAAATGGGAGCTTAGACTGAAAAGGGCAAGCTACCTCCACAGTAGGTTCGGTAAAAGCGGCCTTGACACTTAAGCCGGTGACTGAACGTGTAAGGTTTTTTTTTTATTTATCATGTTTCAGTCGATTTGAAGTTTTGCTGTTATTAAATTTTACTGCCGGTATTCCCTCAATTTAAAATCCTTGTTAATATTTTTTTTTATTGCTTCAAATCGATAGTAATAAAACCATCAGTAACAATAGTATGCATCAATGAATGCGATTTCGTGAATGGAGAGCAATCTCTGTACCATTTGTTCTTGTTTTGTATTATTGATTAGATATCGATTTTTTTATTTTCTGAATATAATTTAATTATTACGATAGATGTCGTACGTTTTTTTTCGGGCTATGCTCTAGCCGAGTCCTCAACCATTGTCAAATTTTTGGTCGCCAATTTCGAAATAAAAAAATAAAAATTATTGGTAACCAACCTAATTGTGTAAGTCAGAGTAGGTTAGTGATGGTATAGAGTTCAGTGACTTGGTGGGTGCAGTGGTTGAAAAAAAATTAAAGTCGGAGAGAGGGAATACTTCCGGCATTTTTGGATTTGCTGATGGGTATATAAACCGAAGCAGCATGCAAATCGAGGTGGATTGTTTTTTTTTCTTTGAGAATAACCAAAATGTAAAAATGAGTATATGGTAGCGTAAAAAACTGAAAAATTGCTATCCAAGGAGTGTTTATTTTTTTTTGGTGTTTTCTTGTCTTGTTCAAGAATGTTTTTTTGATTATATTGATAATATGGCCAGTGTTTCTACTTAGTTTTTTTTGTGGACAAATAATAAAATATAAAAAAAAAAAAAAAAACACAAAATGAAATACAAGTTTGTGTTTTTTTAAATCCAAGACGGATTTAATAAATTTATTTTTTTTGATGATGGATATTATTTTGCGAATGGTGAATAACGATTATATACTTTATTTATTTTTTTTTTTTTTTGATAAGTGTTAATATTGATTCTATTGAAAGTGTTTTAGTAACAGAATAATGTTTTAATTAAATAAACTGATGATCGGTAACATAATATCAAATCGTTAGTGTAAATCCTAATTTGTTTTTAGAAATAATCCAAAGGAAAAAAAAAAGTGACACAACTTTTTTGTTTGATTTAAAATAATAATATATTGCAATATAATGCAAAACCTAGACTTTGAGTAGTTATATGTATTGCGGCGAACGATTGTTTTTGAGTACTTAAATACATATAGTATATGCTGAAGCAACTACAATATTCCGAGAAAACGTGCAAATGATTTGCAAAAATACAACCCATAACCGCATGATTTTTATTTAATGGGAAAATGGCGAAGAATGGAAATGGGATTGGAGATTAGTCACTGGTGAGTTACTTTTTATTTTATTTATTTTGGCTGACCATAGGTTGGTTTACCTACGTGTTATTTCTTATTTATGTTTTTGGAAAGATTTGTTTCCTTCAATTCCGCGAACTCACGATGGAGTGGATTGCGGACTGAGCTTTGCCGGGAAAGCGTGCTACATTAAGATATCTGGCGCCAAACATTAATATTTTTGCTTTGTTTAATAAAATCGATATCTGAAGTTAGAATAAGGCAAAACAGGCTTTCCAATTTAATTGATTGTAGTTTTCTTGAAAATTTAGTTACTCCATTTGTTTTGGAAACCAACTAAAACTAACTTGATTACTGATGGTTGTTTTTTTTGTGTCTTTGTTTTTTTTGCTTAGCTGAAAACATTTGGATGTGTTGGGGAAACCACCATAGAAGAAGTGACGTAAGCAAGTGTGATAAATGCGACATTTACTGCGGATATAATCCTTTATAAAAATTGTAAAATAAAAATCATTTTTTAAGTTTTATTTTTAAATGAGTTACATATCTTAATTTTTAAATTTTTTTATTTTTATTTTTTTATTTATTTTTTTTTTCTTTGTATTTATATTTTTAATTTTTGTTTTTTTGGTGAATAAATTTAATAATTTTTTTTGAATTTTACTTATTTCAATATGTAATTAGTTGTTTTAATTTTGGCACGCTACAAACGAAGGAACAGAGAGAATCTCTGGCATTGGCAAATGTTAAATTCTTAGGCGACAATTCGGGGAGGATACCAGCAGATTCGAAAAAACTGCGATCCCAAGACGAATTGGAAGATGGGGATAGTAAGCGACCCAGAATGCAAGGAGCCCAAGGAGATACTAGGACGCACGGGGCAAGACTGTTCAGTGACGTCCGTTAAGAGCATCCAGGAATACTAGCCGTCATTGATAGGAGTCAAGAAGATGGGAGTATCACTCACGATAAATGAAGGCTAGTGTATAACGCAGTAAACTCCGTTTTCCTAACGGTCCTCGGAGAAAATCCGGGGCCACTTTCATCTTTTAATAATGCAGGATGGCACCAAGGGCGCGTTAAGCTAACGGCGTACGCAGATCAAAGATCGGTAGACCTTTATCATCTGGCCGTAGCTAAGGTAGGAGAAGTGTGGCGGGGCGCGAAGCTAGCAGTGGTTGACAGGGACGAGATCCCTAGCAGACCAAGAATACGCGTCTGGCTGCCAATCAAGCCATCCTGTCCGGATAAAATAAGGCGTATAATTCGGGCAAGCAACGTTGATCTTCCGACGAACAATTGAAAGATCATTAAACAAGAGGAGGCGAAGGGAGGATCTAGGTTGTCCATTTTAGTGGTAAACAAAGAGTCCCTAGCTTCTTTAGCTAAAAAGAAGGGGGTAATAGGCTTCGGTTTCAGGTCAATTACCCTAATGGTACTTAAAGAGAATGAGGTCGAGCGATTATGGAAGACCTACAAGGGAAAGAGCAGAGAGAAGGTGCTACCACGCGGAAAGTTGGGAGCTCAGCGATGGAGCGATTGACGGCTATGGGTAGTCGCCTATCCCTGGACTCGAACGAGGAAGATCGGGTCGAGTCGATGGGGGAGGAGGGTGACATAAAGAGCCAACACGGAGCACCGGAAGGAAGCGTCAGGATTAGGGAAGGGTATATGAAGGAAGGTAAGTTGATCTCTTTAAGCTGAGCACGGTTCAGATTAATCTTTACCATTCTAAGGCTGCTTCGGCAGCCTTGATCGTCAGACTGACTAAATCGGATGAGGACATAGCCCTAGTTCAAGAACCCTGGATTAGTAAAAACAAGATTTGTGGCCTCGGTTTAAAAAGGTATACAATTTTATACTCTTCTGGGTCCGATAAGATCAGATCTTGCATTCTCGCTAAAAATAACTTAAGTATTTTTCTTTTTCCACAAAATAGTAGTGAAAACGTAACGGCAGTTGGCCTGGAGACAGGAGGCTGCTTACTATGGCTGGTTTCAGCCTATATGGACCGAGAGAAGAAGGTTCCGCCGGATAACCTTAGGGAACTGATACTCGAAGCGGAACAGGTAAAGATCGGAGTAATACTGGGTTGTGATGCAAATGCTCATCATACAATCAGGGGTAGCACTGACATCAATGATAAGGGTGAGTACTTATTTGATTACTTATTGGGTACTAACCTTGTAGTGTGTAATATGGGGCAAGAGTCCATTTTTATTATTAGTAACAGGCAGGAGGTACTGGATGTTACCTTTGCATCATACTCCATTACACATATGGTCAAAGAATGGAGGGTGGCTAAGGAACACTCCTTCTCGAACCATCAGTACGTTACGTTTAATATTGACATTCACCCTATTACCCGGAAAGCCTTCAGGAATCCTAGAAGGACTAACTGGAACAAATACGGAGAAGTGTTGGTAGGACTTTTACCGACCGATGCTCCGAACCCCCCAGCCACCGATGAGGGGCTGGATTTCCTTGTGGGGGAAATCACTAGCGCCTGCAACTTGTCCTTGGACACTGCTTGCCCCAAGAGAATACCTAAAGGGAAGCAGAAACCGGTATAGTGGCCCAGGGAGTTTGGAATCCTTCGTCAGGATGTAGGAAAGCATTCAATAGAGCAAAGGGCTATGGGGATGCTCAGGACTGGGACTCCTATAAGGGGCACCTTAAAAAGTATAAAAAAGAAATAAGGAATGCGCGGAGGAGGTCTTGGAGACTATTCTGTGATAAAATGGAAAGTGTTTCGGAGACTTCGCGCCTCAGGAAAATCTTATCTAGGAGTCCAACGAGCCCTAGTTACTTAATTAAACCAGATGGGCTGTGGACAACGACTAGTGGGGAATCATTGGCGCTTCTGCTGAATACCCATTTCCCGGGTAGTGTGGGTGTGTCGACGGAGCTTCGTAGGAATGGGGAAAAGTTATCGTCGGGGTGCCCGGAGGAAATCGTGTGCAAAAACCGGATCCTATGGGCACTAAATAGCTTTAAACCCTATAAATCGGCAGGCCCGGATGGTATCATCCCAGCGGAATTGCAAAAACACTCGTCGATCATTATCCCATGGCTGGAGGTGATATTCAGGAGGTGTCTAAAACTGTATTATATTACTAGGAAATGGACGAAGGTTAGGGTGATTTTCATCCCGAAAACAAGGAAAAATTCACAAGCGTACCCAAAGGACCTAAGACCTATAACTCTATCATCCTTTCTGTTGAAAACATTGGAAAGACTGATCGACGTGTGCTTACGTGCAAAAATAAAACCCAGTAATTGGGCGACTTCTCAGCATGCGTACTGGAAAAAGAGATCTGTGGACACGGCTCTGCATTCCCTGGTGCTAACAATCGAGAAATCAATCCACTCGAAAGAGTACTGTATGGTAGCCTTCCTCGATATAGAGGGCCACTTTAACAATGTCAGGACGGAGGCAGTTCGGGAAGGACTGTCTTTCTTAGATGTGGACTACCTCTTAGCGAGGTTTATAAATCAGATGCTAGAATGCAGGATTATTAACGCGGATATGGGATAATCCACTATTAGGAGGCGAGTAGTTAAAGGAATTTCGCAAGGTGGTGTCCTATCAGCTCTTCTCTGGAACATAGTTATCAATGGATTACTTTTGGAACTGGAGAGGACGGTAATAGAGGTGATAGCGTATGCAGATGACGTAGCAATCGCGATCTCGGGGAAGTACCTATGCATGATTAAGGAAGTCATGCAACACGAGCTCGTAATCATTACAAAGTGGGCCAACAAATGTGGGCTGGGTATAAATCCATCCAAAAGAGAGCTGCTACACTTCACCAAGAAATATAAAATTCCGGTAGCCGCCCCTCCTACCTTAAATGACACGACACTGGCCTTTACTGAAAAGGCAAGATTTCTGGGCATAATCTTGGACAGTAAGCTAAATTGAATGCCCAATATTTCGGAGAGAGTAAAGAAGTCCACTCATGTAGAAATGCCGTCGGTAGGAGATGGGGTCTTAAACCAGAGGTGGTACACTGGCTCGTCACCGCTGTAGTCAGACCGATTCTGATGTACGGGGTGAGTGTGTGGTGGCTAGCACTAAACAAGAAAACTTATAGAAATAAGATAGAGAAGGTACAGAGAACGGCCTGCTTGCTTATAAGCGGGGCACTGAGAACAACCCCTATACGTGCTCTGAAGGCTTTGTCCTACCTACTACCTGTCGACATCTTTAGTAAGCAGAGAGATTTGAAAAAAAATAAAAAAAATTAAAAAAAATATTGCAAAACGGGAAATCATTCCTATAGTTAAAAATACAAAGACAAGCTAAAAGTGAAAAATAAAGCAGTGCAGTGCATAAAATGGTCGGAAAAATTGAGCAATATGTAGAAGGAACCAGCTGGTTGGCTTATGAAGATAGGCTTAATCAATTTTTTATCGCTAATAAAGTGGAAGACGATAAAAAAATGGCAACGTTCCTTACGGTTATTGGTCTATACGAAACTCTTATGAAGCTAACAGTACCAAAATTACCTTCAGAAAAATCGTATTAGGAATGAATTTACTGTTGAAAACATTTTTTTCAAAGAAAAGGAATATACGAACGGAACGCGCAAAATTTCATAGATCGAAACAAGAGGCAGGCGAAACGGTTTCAGAGTTTATTTTGAGGCTAAAATTTATGGTACCTTCTTGCGATTTTGGAGGAGTGTTAGAATGGAGAGATATCAAATATCGTGAATTAAAAGATATAATCATACAAGAAGCTTTGCTAGATCGTTTTGTCGTTGGTATTCGGAATACAAAAATTTTTCAAGCCTTATTAAATACAAAGGAAAACGAAGACAGTTTTGATGCCGCATGTGAATTGGCCTTGAGTTTGGAAATGGCGTTAGCAGAAAGTCAGCCGACTTTAGCAACAGTTAGTAAAATGGTGACCACAAACAACAACTTTAACGAACAATTTCGTGGAAGATCTCCAAATCAATATAGATCATCGAGACATTATTACTCATATCATGGAAACAATCGTAGTCCAAGTTCACGGTCCTACCAAAATAAAAGTATTAACAGCAAAAACCATCATAATTATCAAGGAACAATGAATCGATGCAAAACAAGTGGAAGTTCTGGCAGACATAGGGATAAAAATTGTCCAGCGCGTAATTGGAGATGTTTTAGATGTAATCAAATTGGTCATACTTCAACCGTTTGTAGGATCATTCGGATTAAAAACAATTGAAAATCATAAATAGTATATCCTCGAAAAATAAACCAGTTTTAGTAAATTTCATCGTAGAAGGCAAAAACATAATTTTTGAAGTCGATACGGGTGCATATTCAACTGTATTATCTAAGGATGAGTACCCTAATAATTTTAGTAATTTGAAACTTGTAAATAATTCCGAAAATTTGTATAATGTTTCAGAAGACTGTATAGAGGTTGTGGGAACAATTACAGTCGGAGACGTTGTCATCAGGAGAAATTGCAGTATTTAAATATAACAGTAATAAATACGAAGAAAACTTATAATTCTCTTGTCGGACGCGATTAGCTGGATATTTTTTGGCCAAATTGGAGAAACACAATTTTTTCTGGAGTCGTTAGTGAGGATACGGGTATTGTTGGAGAGATTAAGGGATTGTTTCCTAAAATAATAGACCACAGTTTAGCTAGCCCAATTGAAGGTTATATGGCGGATATAGCGTTGAGTGAAGATGCAATTCCGATTTTTCATGTGGCTTATTCAGTTGCGTACCGTCTCAAGGATAATGTTGATGAGGAAATTAATCGTCTTGTCAAGCAAAATATTTTAATGCCAGTTCGCCATAGTAGATATGGAAGTCCGGTAGTGGTAGTACCAAAAAAAGATGGTAAAATTCGACTATGATTGTTTGCAAGGTCACTATTAATCGGTTTGTTCTGACCGAGCACTATCCACTTGCTTAAATTGAGGATATTTTTGCCAGTTTATCGGGATGTAAAGTCTTTTGCGTAGTTGATCTCACTGGTGCTTATCAGCAATTGTTATTGAGTAAAAAGTCTCAAGAGTATATGACAATAAATACACATAAAGGTCTGTTTAAATATACCAGACTCACTTTTAGGGTTTCATCAGCACCGTCAATTTTTCAAGGTGTAATCGATCAAATTTTAAATTATATGAAAAATGTTAAATGTTAATATGAAAAGACCAGACGGAACAAAAATCGACGCTATAGTTAATGCGCCTCCACCACAAAACATTCAACAACTTCAGTCATTTTTAGGCCTTTTGAATTATTATGGGCGTTTTTTACCCCACTTCCCTTCGAAATTACATATCTTGTATAATCTTCTACATCAAGATGTTCCATTTGTATGGTCAGAAAATTGTCAGGTTGTTTTTGAAAATTGTAAGCGATTAATATTAAACAATAACATTTTGGAACTTTTTGATCCGCTGAAACCAATAATTTTAACAACCGATGCTAGTCCATATCGAGTGGGTTGCGTATTGTCACATTTGGTAGACGGAGTTGAAAAACCAGTAATGTTCGCTTCAAGCACGCTCTCCTCAGCTGAAAGAAATTACTCACAACTTCATATAGGGAGGCACTAGCAGTAATCTTCGGCGTTAAAAAATTTGAAAAATATTTGTTAGGAAAAAAATTTCTGATTTGCACTGACCATCAAAGCCTGCAGGAAATATTTAACCTTAAAAAGTGTACTCCGTCCGTAGCAATAGCTAGGCTTCAGCGATGGGCTGTCTACTTATCAATGTTTTCATATGAAATTAAATTTAGACCTACAAAAAACGTTGCAAATGCAGATGCGTTATCGCGTTTACCGTTAGCAGAAAACACTGATATAGATGATATTCAAATTTGATATTTCAACCAAACTAAGGAGAGTTTTGATGACGTCAAAACGGAAACGAAGAATGATTTAGTCTTGTCAGAAATTTATAATTATATGTTAAATGGGTCGCCAAATTTGATTCCTGATTATTCCAAGAATTATTTTTCAAAGCAGGCTAGCCTTAGTATTGAAGATGGATGTTTATTTTATGAAAGTCGTTTAGTAGTCCCAGAGTCTTTAAAGTCGCAATGTCTAAAATTATTGCACGAAAATCATGCCCGGATAGTTAAAATGAAAATGGTCGCAAGATCATATATTTGGTGGAGCGGTATCGACAATGATATCGAAAGTTTGTAACAGGCTGTATTGTCATCCCGTAATTCGAGATTAATAAAACCTGTTGCAGACTCTTCCTCGGTGGATCCACGCAGCATATTTCAGCCGGCTAGCTTGCAGTGGCTGGGGGGGGTTATTTTGTGGACCGAGGTCGAGCTAGATATTGCTGCTTTGTATTAATCAATCACGTCTAAGGGGTGTACACTGTAGGGAAAGAAAATGCGATCACATCTCCAGTGGAAAAATAAGAAAAAAACTACCACATCATCATCTCATTAACAAACAAAAAAGGAAAAAAAAAATTGAATTATCATATGTTCATATTACACTAAATTTATAATATGTAATATTGTTTATTAAATTAAAAAGAAATAATAAAAAAAATTAATAATATAAAGATTTGAATGTACGCCAATGGTACTCAAAATTAATTACATACAAAACAAAATGTTTGAATTTAGCTTTACATAAAGCTAACTGAACTTAATTCTAGGAAAAAAAAAATATAGCCATAAGAAATTAACTACTAAATAATCAATGCATAACATTGATAATACTATTTCTTATTTTACAATATTTATGATAATATGTATAATTATATATGTATAAAAAAAATTATAAGAAAAATATAAACAAAATAATAATATAATTAACTTGCGCTTTGGGATTGTATGGATTTTCCGAAGCGTTGCGGATCCGATCGTAAACGTATTATTTCGACTCAAAAACATAAACTTATCCAGTTATGCCAGAAAATAAAACGGTGATAAATTTGATCTTACGACGCACTTAACATCCGTGACCATAAAACTGTGATTTGATTCTGTCATACCATATAACAAAACTGTGATATTTAAGACACATACATTTATACTTCGCACTTATTCAAACATTAATTAATTTAGTTTTAGTATTATAAGTATATGTATATTAATTTATTTTCACTTCTAGTTTCATTATTTTACATAATCATTGTCCATAAGCTTCTAGCTTAATTTATGTTTCGCAATTCACTACACCACTATATTTATATGCACAAGCTCGTTTCAACACTATACAGTTCTTGCACATTTTTGTCCACTTTTCGGGTTTAATTATTTAAATTTTAATTTATTAGCTCACTACTTTTATACTATTTAATTAATTAAACTTTTCTTTGTATCCACTAACTATACTTAAGAATTTTTAATAATTTTTTTTTTTATTTTTAATATTAAATATTAACTTTTAAAATTTTCGTTTACTCAATATTAATTTTTTTATCCATTTTGGTGAGGACATCAATTAATATATTTTTTTTTGTAACTCACAAATGTTTTACCTCTGTACAGCTCCGATGTTAAAATTCAACTCCCCATCATCGCATTTTTTTCCCGTTTTGTCTCTTTTTGCAAAAATCCATACAATCACACCAAAACTTTCACAATCCATACAATCCGCTAATATCTTGCAATTGGTATTCATTTTATGGCCCTATATAATTAGTACTCAATTATGTATATGCAGGGTCATTTATTTACCTATCGAACAATTATTATATTTATACAGTAGCTTAAATAAGTGGATACCAGAGATAAATTAAACTGTGATGCAGTGAAAAATTTTCTTAAAATTATGGATTTGCAAACTACTTTCGTCACAAATCGTGGGGCAGACCCAGCACCCTCGAGAGAGTCTCAAGCCGGGCATGATTACTAACTAATTATTGCAATAGTGTTAACGATATTAATTCAGATCTAATGGAAGTACTTTGCAAAGAAACTCATCTCAAATCCTTGGCATGATAAACAGTCAATTTTTCGTTACCATCCGCCACTTCGTATGAAACGTTACCAATTTTCCTAATGATTTTACCTTTGACAAATTTAGGAGCGAGTTTAGCCGAGAAGTTTGTAGCAGCGTTACTTTGGACAAAGTTCCTGACAAATACGTCTTGCCCAATTTCAAAAGTTCTTTGTCTACTGCGCAGATTATAGGTGGTGAGGTTTCTTTGGTAGGCGTTATAAAGTTGTGCCAACACTAATTCTTGAGCGGTTGAAAGGCGATTATTGATATCCCTTACTGACGCTTGTCTGTCGCTTAATAGATTAAGATCGCGCATAAGTTTGTAAGAATGACCGTGGTTTACCATGTGCTGACCAAAAGCAAGAAAGTGAGGAGAGAACCCGGTAGAGCCGTGAACTGCATTTCTTAGAGCCGAACCTATCTCATCTATATGTGCGTCCCAGTTTTTGTGATTATCTTTGATATAAGAACGAACAGCAGCGAGAATCGTTCTATTCACCCTCTCAGACGCATTTGACTGCGGAGAGTATATCGGTGTAAACTGATGAAGAACGCCGTAATGCTCCAATAAGTCAGCTAGCACTCTCGATTTGAATTGTGCTCCGTTATCAGTTACCAGTATTTCTGGCACACCAAAAATACTAAACACACGTTTTTTCAGGAAGCTTACTACGTGGTTGGCGGTGGCAGCTTTAATGGGCTCTAGCATAACAAATTTTGAGTATTGATCCAGCAAAATCAATAAGTGTGTATTTCCAAACCGACTCCTTGGATAAGGTCCCAAAAAATCCATAAATAATTTTTGAAATGGGCGATGTATTTCCACAAATTTACCCATCTCAGGCTGTGTGGCATAGTTTGGAGCCTTTGTAGACTTACAGGTTTCACAATTACGTATATAATCTCGCACATCACGAGCCATCGTAGCCCAGTAAAATTGGCGTCGAAGAATTTCTAGAGTTTTGGTCTGACCCAAATGACCACTGGTAGGAGAATTATGTGATTGTTTCAAGAGACATGGGATCAATGATTCAGGTATAACCAGTTTCCATGAGGTAAGGTCACTAAAAGAATCTGTATCATTATTTGGAAGTATATACAATTTTCCATTGAGTTCTCTAAAGTTGGTTTTAACTGAAGCGTTTTCTTTGAGAGTAATTATTCTGTCAAAGTAAGCACGGTCGAGAAAAGCCGGAGAATTTAAATCCACATGCAGAGGTGATACACCTGCACCATCACCACCAACACTCCGCTCATTGAAAGCTTCGAGACTCATTCTGGATAGGGCGTCGGGGACCACGTTCTGGGAACCTTTCCTGTATTCGATTTTAAAGTTAAACCCTTGTAATTGTAAACTCCACCGCGCTAACCTCCCAGATAAGTCTCTCTGCTCCATCAACCATTTCAAACTGGAATGATCAGTGATGATGGTGAAAGTGTAACCCTCCACATATGGTCTAAATCTCTTGACGCTCAAAACTGCCGCTAAGCACTCTAACTCCGTGACACTGTACTTACGTTGAGCAGGATTCAATTTGTGGCTATAATATGCGATTGGGTGTTCACTCTCGTCTTCGGATTTCTGAAATAGAACGCTCCCTATCCCATTTGAACTCGCGTCGCACTGAATATAAAATGGACTCTCAAAATCCGGATTACGCAAAACCGGCGCTGAAGTTAACGCTACTTTCACCTTATTAAACGCTTCCTCTGCCGATTCGTTCCAATTCAGTTTCGTATTATTTTTCAGTAAGTCTGTTAGTGGAGCTGTGATTGATGCATAACAGAAAATAAAACGTTGATACCACCCCGCCATGCCCAGGAATCGCCTCAACTGTCTCACAGTTTGAGGAGTTTGGTAGTCTGCTATGGCTTTTATTTTATCTGGATCCATGCGAATGACTCCGTTACCAATTACATGACCTAGGTACTTTGTCTCGGTTAGGACGAACTTGCTCTTTTTCTATATTAATGGTTAGATCTGCTGATTTTAATAATCTTGCAATTTCAGCTAATAAGGACAAATGTTCTTCGAGGTCTGCAGACACAATGAGCAAGTCGTCCAAATAAACAAAGACCCGGTCATGCAAATGATACGGAATCACTCTATGCATTAGTCTGCACAATGACTGGGGCGCATTGCACAGACCGAAGGGCATAACTGTGAAGTGATAGAGGGGGCGGCCCGGAACGGTGAACGCAGTTTTATCACGCGATGCCACGTCAAGAGGGATTTGCCAAAAGGCATCCTTTAAATCGATCGAGGAAATAAATTTGGTTTGGTCGAGTCGACTCAGCAATCCCTCAATCAGTGGCAATGGATATGCGTCCTTTATTGTTACTTCGTTGACCTTCCGGGCGTCAAGGCATAGCCTCACCGCACCATTGCCCTTGCGAACAACAGCAATTGGTGAGGACCATGCGCTTTGACTTTCCTCTATCACTCCCAGAGCCAACATCCTCTCCAACTCCTTGTAAATTTCGGCTTGGACAGCTGGGGATACGGGGTAGTATCGCTGCTTCACGGGTTTTGCATTACCAACCTCAATCACGTGGGTCACCAAATTGGTACGACCTAAACCATTTTTCACGGAACACGGAAAAGTGTCGATGATCTGCGCTAAACGTGTTTCGTCACGTGGCGAAAGCTGATGACGATCACCGGAGACTTGCCTGGGCACCTGCATATCGATGGAACTCACTAACGCCGGTGCTAATCCGAACAAGTTCCAGAAATCAATCCCCAGATAAAGCGGTTGCATCAACCCAGGTGCAATGTGAAACCGAACGCGCTTAATCTTCTCATTATAGGAGACTGGTAGAATGACATGTCCAATAATTCTTTGTGTTTCGCCACTTGCCGTTTTTAAAAAGGAAGGAAGATAATGAACCTTAATTCCGGTTTGCTCTAAAAAGTTTTCAGACCCGGCCCCAAGAACACTTATGCTGGCACCACTGTCTAATAACCCAGTGTAAGGAACTCCAGCAATCAGTACGTTAGCATAGGGGCGTTTATCGTTGACAGTTGTGTGCAAAATAGAATCACAAATCATTTTCCTTAAGGTCCGACGCAAAACCCAATATTTATTAGGTCTGTGACGCGGTTTTGCGGTAGGTGTGGACATGACAGTTTGTGTGGATTTAGAATGTAATGTAGCGACGTCGTCCGCAACTGTGATAGGGGTAGTTGGAAAATTAATTATGTCATGGTAAAACGGATTATTGATATTCGGTAGGTAATTATAATTAAGAGGCATATTATTATTTGGTGTGAAAAGATTTGTAGGTCTTACTTTAAATGTAAAATTGGTTATGTGTGTCTTCGGTAAAGTTCTGGGCATGTGTTGGAAGCAACATCCTCGCCTTGTGTCCTGGTTATGTTCGAATTCTGGGGAGTCTGAGCTCCAGGTGTCGTTCTCAGCTCCCGTCTGTTGTTTCCCGAGCTGGAAGAGTTACAGACTGAACAATTTGGTCGAATCACGTTGGGAGCACCGCAGCCATAACATTGTCTACTCATACCGGGACTACGCCAATTATGAGCTTCTCGTGATGGACGAAATTGATCTTGATTTCAGTAATACTGTGCATGAGTAGCCTGCTGATTAGCAGTACCCAGAGCACACACATCATGGCGATATTCGTTTTTGGAGTGATCAACAAATTGATTTCTGTAATAAATCGCATGATCCCCTTGAGTATTATGAGACTCGGGCGGTACGATATGTGAATAATTCGCACCGTTACTCGTAAGAAGATCTACTCCTTCACAATTCTGTCCTTGATAACTTGGATTAATGTTTACCAATTCTTGGACTTGTTTAAAAACAACGCGTCTTTCAGATTTTTCTGCATTTAATCTTCGCCAAGTATCCTCTATATCGACACACTGATGTACCAAATCTGAAACTGCAGGGATTTGCCTTCCTGCGATTTTATATTGCAAGGCACTATGCATATTGCGTCGCAATATGAAACAAAGATCACTATCCGAGAGGGGAATGCTAAGCGATAAAGAGGAATCTAATACTCGTGTGTAAAAATCCATAAAAGGTTCATCTGCTTTTTGTTTTATAAATGAAATAGATTGACGAATTTCTGCATCAGTTCTACGGTCTTTAAATCTTTCCAAAAGTCCCTGCTTTAAAGTTTCCCATCCCACACTTCCATTACGTTCAAGAAAACACCAGTACCACTCGAGAGCGCTTTTCCTCAATAGCAAATACAAGTCATTAACTAAACGCTCGGAAGAAATTTTGTTGGGGTTTGCCAGACGTTCAATTCGATATAAAAACCGCTCAATTGCGGGCCCACCAGGTAAACCATCGAATGTAATATTCCATTTGTGTATACCAACTATTGAATGATCTAATTTACTAAACGGATTGATATTAAGCTGCGTTTCTCCTCCTAATAGATTAGTGTCGTGCGGTTTTGACTGAACTGTTTTACCTGAATTTAAGATATCTTTTTCTTGCATTGGCAATTCGTCACTACTGCTTACGGTTAATTTCTCCGCTAAATCTCTCAAAGTGGAGTATTTGATAGCGGACAATGTTTTTCCTGTAACTACGGTAGTGCCAGGAACTGCTGACCCTTCATTCATTATCGCAGGAGAACTCGCTAAATTAGCCTTTTGGATTATATCGTCAACAAAATCATCAATATCGAATGTTTCTAGATTATGTTCAACTCGAGGATTCTGATGCACGTCTGATATCGCATCAGACACCGACTTTTCGAAATCATCAACTGATACTTTAGCTTCAAGTACGGATTGAATTATCTGCAAAACTTTGTCACAAGCGCCAAGTACGGTTTGCGCGGCCGATTTATAATTAGAAGAAGTATTAATGAGGCGTTGAAGACGCGCACTTATATGTAAAATTCGAGTACTTAAGGTTGAAAGTTTATTACTTCGCACATCCGGATTCATCTTTGCAATTTGTTGTACTTGCGGTTCTAGATTTTTCAGTTTTTCGGAACAAATAATTAGTTCCCTCTGCGGAGACTTTTTTGCTGAACGGTGCATTGTTTTCGGTGGAGGCACACTACCTTCACTTTCCAATTTGAATGCTGCAGTTAACAAATCGAGTTGTTCGACTATTGAACCAGAAATATCCCTAACCAAACATTCAACTTCAACTTCATCAACGCTCAAATACTTAGGTTCCATGTTGTTTTTTTTTTTTAATTATTATTTTATATAATTATATCGCTAACACTATTGAGACAAATATGTAAACAAAAATTTTAATTTTACCTATTGATAAGAATAATAAACAAAACCCATCCCAAGATATATGAAGAAAATAGTAGCAAACAAACAAAAAAATTAAAATTGAGCAATCTTATAATAAAAAAAATAATCTGAATCAAATTGTAAATACCTCAAAGATAATTCAATTTTATGTATCAATGAAAAATAATAATTATTAATGAAATATATCATATAAAATATCCACTGAAAATGTGATCTCACTCCATCCCAAGCTCCACAGCATTTTTATTTTGTCACAATCACATGTGAATTCAACGTGTCGTCAATTATTACGTATGACAATTGTTTTCCCTCAACACATCTATCAATAAAATATCAAACGGTTTAATAAACCGGATTAGAGGTTTTCCAGGGAACAATTTGCGACTATTAGAAGAGAAGGAAGAAAAAAAAAATACAAAAAAAACGGTTTTACAACAGAACTCAAAAGAAAGTTATTATCTTTCAAAACGCATGGTTCGCGGAATACATATACTGTTGCATCAATTCCCGCTATTATGTATGTTTAACGAAAAAAAATTAAACTACAGAATTTCGGTATTGTAATCACTCCCGAGGGAATTATCTCGAACATACATATAAATATGGAAACAATACTTAGCTGTAATTTAAAAAAAATAAATGAAAATAAACTTTGCGAAATGCTTTTACACATTAAATCAAAATTAAATGTCGTAAGACAGAATAAATGTGAAGCACTTTACACTAATTAAATTAACAAAAGAAAAGTAATTGACATCACGTTGAAATGACCCCTAACTGTTAGTGTACTTAACGCAACCCCATTTTTATGCTTTGAGTTTGGGCGCCACTGTAACAGGCTGTATTGTCATCCCGTAATTCGAGATTAATAAAACCTGTTGCAGACTCTTCCTCGGTGGATCCACGCAGCATATTTCAGCCGGCTAGCTTGCAGTGGCTGGGGGGGGTTATTTTGTGGACCGAGGTCGAGCTAGATATTGCTGCTTTGTATTAATCAATCACGTCTAAGGGGTGTACACTGTAGGGAAAGAAAATGCGATCACATCTCCAGTGGAAAAATAAGAAAAAAACTACCACATCATCATCTCATTAACAAACAAAAAAGGAAAAAAAAAATTGAATTATCATATGTTCATATTACACTAAATTTATAATATGTAATATTGTTTATTAAATTAAAAAGAAATAATAAAAAAAATTAATAATATAAAGATTTGAATGTACGCCAATGGTACTCAAAATTAATTACATACAAAACAAAATGTTTGAATTTAGCTTTACATAAAGCTAACTGAACTTAATTCTAGGAAAAAAAAAATATAGCCATAAGAAATTAACTACTAAATAATCAATGCATAACATTGATAATACTATTTCTTATTTTACAATATTTATGATAATATGTATAATTATATATGTATAAAAAAAATTATAAGAAAAATATAAACAAAATAATAATATAATTAACTTGCGCTTTGGGATTGTATGGATTTTCCGAAGCGTTGCGGATCCGATCGTAAACGTATTATTTCGACTCAAAAACATAAACTTATCCAGTTATGCCAGAAAATAAAACGGTGATAAATTTGATCTTACGACGCACTTAACATCCGTGACCATAAAACTGTGATTTGATTCTGTCATACCATATAACAAAACTGTGATATTTAAGACACATACATTTATACTTCGCACTTATTCAAACATTAATTAATTTAGTTTTAGTATTATAAGTATATGTATATTAATTTATTTTCACTTCTAGTTTCATTATTTTACATAATCATTGTCCATAAGCTTCTAGCTTAATTTATGTTTCGCAATTCACTACACCACTATATTTATATGCACAAGCTCGTTTCAACACTATACAGTTCTTGCACATTTTTGTCCACTTTTCGGGTTTAATTATTTAAATTTTAATTTATTAGCTCACTACTTTTATACTATTTAATTAATTAAACTTTTCTTTGTATCCACTAACTATACTTAAGAATTTTTAATAATTTTTTTTTTTATTTTTAATATTAAATATTAACTTTTAAAATTTTCGTTTACTCAATATTAATTTTTTTATCCATTTTGGTGAGGACATCAATTAATATATTTTTTTTTGTAACTCACAAATGTTGTACCTCTGTACAGCTCCGATGTTAAAATTCAATTCCCCATCATCGCATTTTTTTCCCGTTTTGTCTCTTTTTGCAAAAATCCATACAATCACACCAAAACTTTCACAATCCATACAATCCGCTAATATCTTGCAATTGGTATTCATTTTATGGCCCTATATAATTAGTACTCAATTATGTATATGCAGGGTCATTTATTTACCTATCGAACAATTATTATATTTATACAGTAGCTTAAATAAGTGGCTACCAGAGATAAATTAAACTGTAATGCAGTGAAAAATTTTCTTAAAATTATGGATTTGCAAACTACTTTCGTCACAAGTTTCCAAAAGTCCTGTCTTATTTGTCAACAGTCTCAAAATATTCCTAGTGAAATTGTTAGCTCAAAATGGACAGAGAGTCAATTTCCCATGGAGCGTGTCCATATAGATTTTTTTCTATTTCGGAGGAAAAATGTTTTTACTTTTTGTCGATTCATATTCAAAATATGTCGATGTGGTGCAAATGAACCTTACAAATGCATCAAGTGTCATTGAAAAACTGTTGAATATTTTTGCAAGCCTAGGATTATGTTCCAAATTAGTCACGGATAACGGCCCTCCGTTTAATAATTTCGAATTTAAAACGTTTTGTAACAGCCATAATATAAAGTTAATACATTCTCCGCCATATCACCCACAGTCAAATGGACAAGCTGAACGGTGTGTTTAAACAGTTAAAACCGTACTACATAAGTTTTTAGAAGGTACAGAAAAAAATTTGTCGATCCAATATAAAATAAGTAAATTTTTGTTTCATAATAGAAATACTCCAAATATGACAACAAAAAAGGCTCCATCTGAAATTTTGTTTACCTTTAAACCTAGAACACTTTTCGATCTTCTTAGAACTAATCAAAATGAAGAAATTATAGATACAGCAAAAAATTTAATAAATAGTGAAGAAAATGTCCCAAGAAAAAAAGTCAAGTTCAACTTAAATAAAGAAAAATCATTTAAATTTAAACCAGGCGATAAAGTGTTATATCGGAACCACTTCAAGTCGCACTTAAATTGGTTACCGGCTAGAGTCGTAGAACGTGTCAGTCTTTTTACGTATTTAATAAATGTTGAAAATCATATAAGATATGTACATGAAAATCAAATTAATATTAGCACATTAAGCGACGATGAACATCCTGGTATGAGAATTCCTCAAATTGAATCAGATGATTATAATTTGTCAAATGATTCGGGTGTGCTATCTAATAATAAAAGGGTTAAAAAGGAACCTCAAAGGTTAAGATATAATAGTTTTTAAAATTGTATTAAATTCTTATTGTTAATATGTACATATGGGTACAAACATAGCGTTTAAGTTAAATTTATTATAGTTCGGTATCGGTACAAGAGTATATTCATATGTACTTATAATCTGAAACTAAGTAAATTTAAAGTAGTAGGAGGTTTAAGTCAAGAGGGGGAGAGTTGTTATATATTTTGGAAACCCCTAAATTATTAATATTTTGTATGCGAATTATTAATTGCAATTCCAAATTATTGTAGATAGATTATATTGATGAGTAGATAAGAGAAGAGAGTAACTTGTTTTTGGCATGGACAGTCAATGATACATACATGGACACGGGAACGTTAAAAACCGAAAAAAGGTCAATGAGGTCCAGGCAGAAGAAGATCGTCAGTCATAGGCAATCAAATCGCTGGAATCAGTTTCTCTGACATCCGTGGTGGCATTGAAGTGTCGTTAATCTCTTAACGAGATGACTGAGCATTTCAATATCCAAATAGTCTGGGTCCCCGGTCACTCGGACGTACTGGGGAACTGCAGGGTAGACAAACTTGCAAGGCAAGGTACAAATCTCCAATTGAAACCGGAAAGGGCAAATCTGGGAAGGCCCATAGCAGCGTTGTATGGCCCTTAGAAATGAGGCGATAGCCTCGGCACAGAAGAGGTGGACTAACACATGTTATGTAGCGCGGCAAGTCTGGCGGAAACTGGACTTGAAGCGCTCCAAAACACTACTATCCCTACGTAGATCTGACTTAAGTATAGTCGTGGGGGTGCTCACAGGACACTGCCTCATTGGGAAGCATGCAAGGAGGCTTGGTTCAATGGCAAATGACTTCTGTAGAAACTGTATTGATGAGGAGGAGGAAGAGTCTCTGAGCCACTTCCTCTGCTCATGCCCGGCGCTAGCTTACAGGAGGCATAAACATCTGGGCAAGTATAGTTTAGACGGCCTTATGGATCTCGAGAACTGCAATGTGCGAGATATCGTACGCTAATGAAGGTGTAATGGGAGTAGGATCCCTTGAAATAACAACGGACCGTCATCGGTCTAAGTGTGCGTTTTGGCAGCCACTCTAACCTAACCTAACCTAACCATTATACAGAGAAAATCTTCGAAATGAATAGTGCCACTATAGTGTAGACAATTTAATGTAGCTCAATATATTTTATTAAATGTATATTATTCAAAATATATTGTGATCGCTTGAATTTCTTGGAAAATAAAAGGTTAGGAGTTGATTGGACTAAAAAAAAATGTTTAGTCACATTTTATCTAATCATTTTAATTTAACGTTGTTTAGAGATTTAACCAAATTTTCAAATTTACTTTTGTGGTTATATTTAGAACATTTGTCTTATTATCAAAACTCCGATTAAGCAAGCTGAAATAGATGTCACTTTTGTCAAATATAATACGGTATCCAGCGATAAGTTTATAAATATTATTTTGTATTTAATTTTAATAAGTGTTAGTGAATAGTGTTATAATTTTTTAAAATATAAAAAAAAGGTAAAAAAATAACCAAAACATAGAAGATTTGTCGATTTCTTTACTTAGACCAGTAATACGACAAATGATCGGCTACTGTCAACTGAATTTTTGAATATAGCTATTTCACAAGTATACGAGAAGGATGATGTGATTAACTAATTTCACTCTAATAGCGCTACTGAGGGTTTGTCTCCCACGAAGTCATACTATCGTTGGTGCCAATTTCAAGGTATCTTTGCATTTTGATTGAATTCTGACCCTTAGGTGATGATGCAGTGAAAACATCATCATCTGCGCGTTGTACTTCCTCAAATAAAACGTATCTGATTTGTTTAGATAGGTCGAGTATGAAATGGGCAATCTCATTCAGTCAAAAATATTAAACTTGTATGTGGCCACCTCCTGTGAAAAGTGGCTAACATTCTCTTAGTGAGACGTTGTCGTTGGATAATTAAATTATTTTGAGATTACTCCATATTGGTAATAAGACATTATTAAGTTTTTTGCATTGTTTAAGTGATTAAAAAGTAATTTAGAACAGACCAAATAACATAATATTTACAAATGTGCGTGTATGCAATATAGTGCAAAAAATTAAACTAAATTCATAAAAACTTGATTTAAAATTTTATTGTTCAGATTTTTAATAACTTAAATTGAGCAATTCTAGCCAAAATTCATGTTATTTAGTTATTATAAGCCGGAGCATTTAGTTTCATTTATCAATATCAGGCAACCTAATTATTTTCATTCTCATATAGCTTAACAATCTAAATTGCAGGTACAGCTGAAGAAAAGCTATGTTAAAATTTCTTCCTCAAAATGTACCACAAGAATAACAATCTGCATAAACATCTTCGAATTCCATTAATCTCCATTTATATTGTTATTTTTCCGCTTTTCATTTTACACCAGCGTCCGTCAACAACCAAAAAGTCCAACAAAAAAAAAATACATAACACAAAAAACAAAATTTCTGCCAGCCAAAAGATGAAGCCAACAAAATAAAAATGAATAAAAGTTTCAATTTCCTTCCATTAATTACAATATCTTTCCATCTGATTTCAGATATCGCAATAGATAATGGTACATACAAAAAAAAAAGGAAATCAAAGTTCTTATAGACACATTTCGGTACACAAAGCATGAAAATAATCTGAAATATTACAAATATGTACTCGTATTGTCAAATCAACATCATTCACCGAAGAAGGAAATCATTATGATGAAAAATGAAAAACATATTTCGTTGGTATAGTGAAATTTTTAATTACAAAAATTAACGTTTAAATTTTCAACGAAATGGCCATCAAAAAAAAAAAAAAAAAAAAAATGAATAACGCAAATGCTTTGTTACGGGTTAGCTACCAAAATAAAAAATAAAAATCTGAAGCTTTCTGTGATGTACACATACGTAACGGCTTTAAACACAGTAATTTTCCTTTTATTTATGGTAAAACCCATTATTTCTGTATGTAAGCACACACATGCCTTAACTTCAAAGAGAGCACATAAAAAAAAGTTGTTTTCAATACTATATAAAAGCTTTTTATGTATATACTCATAATACCTGCAATATAATACTTCTAGATATATTAGTACTCTTGAAAGCCTTAATATCCGGAATAATAGTTTTCAAACTTGAGATTATTTTATATTTTCATTCATGCTGTTCTGATTTAAAAATTTTTAATTTTTTTTTTTTAATAAATAATTGCGGTTTAGAAATAAATAAAAGGATTATTTTTGCGCAACAGTGGCTTGGGAAATCCAGTGAAATATTTAACAAAAAATGTTGTTTTTGTAAATATTAAAAATTACATTATGTTTGGTATTGTTCGCAGTTTTAATTTTCCTTTGGTTGAGTTTTCGCGTCATAACTACACCCCAGGGAAAATTAAATTATATACGCTTGATTCAGAATACGTAGAAAATACAAATGATAAATCGTTTGGCAAATGATTTATGTGACAAAAACATTTAATTGTCCTAAAATTATATGATTCTAGAAATTGTAGGGATAAAAAAAATTGTTTGAAGAATATTAAAAGTACAAATGTTTGGCGCCCGAACAGATATCCTTGCATTCTATAATTTATTATAATTACGGCTTATACAAATAAGTTCGAAAAGCTTTGAGCTTGTTAAAAGTGTGATTTTATAAAACGTATATGAGTACCAAACACCTTTAATCGCGATAACTAGAGCTCCGGTTTTTATTACTCTTTTTAACTCAGGTTTGCTCTACTTTACTTTAGGTACGCAACCAAAGTGATATCTGTTTTGTGAATACAACTTTGTGAAACAATTTTAGGTTTTGAATGCACTTAAAATATAGGTTGAGTGCTTAAACTTGCGTACGGGACTTGCAAAAATTTTAAAAAATAGTTCTGCCACTCTCAGTTGAGTAAAGAATATTATGCCCCAAATAACACTTATGTTTCACCCGTCACTGACATTTCCTAAAAGAATTCAAGAATGGTTATTTTAGGTTCAGAAATTTATTTATGAAACGACAGATCTAAGTTGAAATTATGAAAAGTTTTTTTTTAATATGCCTGGTATCACTCCACATTTGTATACCTTAGAAAATTACCTAATATCGGAAAATACATTTTATATAATCTTACGCAGGACTTGGGGTGGGTAGCAGAATTTAAACGGCGTCACCTTAAATAGCAATGGTAGCTAATCCAGCCATATGTTTTATCGTTAGAACTTTCCCGAAAGATCCCTGTTAATTTTGTTTGATTTCATAATCTGTAAGCTGATGATTTTGAACAGGATTTGTTTTTAAAAATAATTCGAGGATTTCGTGATTAATTTGTAACTTCAAGTTGATGTTGTGTCATTTTTTACAAGCCCAATTTCTGCAATAATGTTTGCCCAGTATTATTTGGCAACAGTCTCAATTTATTTTATGATTATTTATTTAAATTAATAATAATAAATCAAATTGGGGCTAGATTAATTTTGATTTATTATTATTAATTTAAAAAAATTTTTTGGGGCATTCATTCAATAAGATTATTCGGGTTATTTCAAAATATTTAAGGCGAGATTTTTAATAGTTTAAGTGAATTAGTGTAAAATCTTCTGATATTCTCTTATAATACCAGCCCTAGTGTCTTGTTCCAGTTAAAACTATATTGAAACTTCAGAATTTAGTGCCACCAAGAAATATTGAATTGTTGCTGTTGTATTCCCTGTGGCATTAGGTAATAAATGAAAACCGAGATACAAGATAACATGTTTGCACTTTTGATATACACACATATTACCGGTAAATATTCTTCTTCTCTCTACATACAGTGCTGGTAAAAAAAAATTGGGCAAACAAATTTATTGAAAATTGGAGTCTTTTTTTGCTAAAATTACAAAACTTTTGAAAGCAATTGGTTTATTGTTTCATTTTAAATACATGGATGACATAATTTTTTGAAAAAAAAAAAATTGACCTGCAATTTAGGGGCAAAACACTGAAAAATGCCAAAATATTCAAAATACGTTGATTGGTGTTAAAGTAATGTAATAAATTAAACACTCATTTTTTATTTTTTTGTTTGTTTTTTATTGATTTATAGAAGTTCAATCTTTCATATTAATATTTTGTTGGACCGTCTTTTGCTTTTATTACACCGGTGCAACCCCGCAACTGATGTGCAAAAAAATTGGGCAAGCAATTATTTTTTTTCACGCCTACCGTTCTTCGCCGTTATTAGGGTACAGATGTTTTATTGCCTGTAATTTATTTTTTGAGTATAAAAAGTGCATATTTTGTAAAATTAAGTTATTCTGTAAGTGATCCTAGACAAATAAAGAATAAAGTGCAATTTTAGTTAAAAAAAATGGGAAAGGTTAGTGACCAGTGTAAAAGCAATATGTTGATTTTGGCGCGAGAAAATGTAACCACGCGTGAAATAGGTGAAAGAATAAACATTCATAAAAGTACTGTCGCGTGAAATATTTAAAAAAATCGAGAGATGGGCGGTACACAAAGAAAGAAAGGCCTTGGAAGGCCCAGAAAGACAACGCCAGTGGAAGATCGTTTTATACTATTACAAAGTCGTCGGAACCGTTTTAAAACTTCATCGGACATAAGACAGGATCTTGAGCGAGCAACAAGAAAAAAAATTTCAGCCGGCTTAGTAAGAAAAAGACTGGTTAAAGCTGGTTTGAAAGCACTTAAACCAGTCCAGAAGCCTGAGTTCACATTACTAGTGAAAAAAAACGTTTGATATGGGCCCAGGAGCATGTTAATTTGACTCCAGAGATGTGGAATGATGTGATTTTCTCCAATGAATCAAAATTTAAGCGGCATGTTGGAAATGGAAGAATTCTCGTAAGGAGAAAACCTGGCAACGAATGTCTTTTAAGACTTCCACCGAAAAAAGAAGGAGTTATGGTCTGGGGATGCTTTTCTGGAAATAAAACCGGTCGATGGCGCTTCCTTAGTTCCAGCGTTACAGCAGCTGTTTATCTGCAGGTCCTTCAGAACGAATTAGAGCCTTTTGCGTTAAAGCTTTTTGGCGAGACTTGCAAATTTATTTTTTAACAGGACAACGCTTCGTGCCATACCGCCAAATTTGTGAGTTATTAATTTTGAATTGTAGATAGACAAATTGGCTTTCAGATAAACATAAATAATTTGCTAAAAACTCATTTAAAGGTAAAAAAGTACTTCGAAGAAAAAAGCATCGATGTGTTGAGCTGGCCCCCGTATAGTCCAGACTTTAATCCAATTGAAAATATTTGGTCTATATTGAAGCTAGAAGTAGCAAGGAAGCGCCCAGAATCGATTTAAGCTTTTAAAAGTTTGTTGATGATGATTTGGGAATCCATACCTCCTGCGACTTTGCAAAATTTATCAAATTCAATGAATCGGAGGTGTATCGGTGTAATAAAAGCAAAAGCCGGTCCAACAAAATATTAATATTAAAGATTGAACTTCTATAAATCAATAAAAAACATAAAAAAAATTAAAAATAAGCGTTTAATTTATTACATTACTTTAACTCCAATCAAACGTATTTTAAATATTTTGGCATTTTTCGGTGTTTTGCCCCTAAACTGCAGGTCAATTTTTTTTCAAAAAATTACGTCATACATGTATTTAAAATGAAACAATAAACCAATTGCTTTCAAAAGTTTTGTAATTTTAGCACTGAGCATAATATTAATAGAGGAGTAATTTGTATGAACGACAAATGTCCACTAAAAATAAAATCGAGATTTCCTCGATTTCAATTTCGATCTCGGCGAAACAATCATATAAATTTCCAATATTTCCAAATGCCTCTTTCTATCTTTCGTATTTTCTATAAGCATAAATTAAAAGGAGAATTTAAGGGCGTTACTAAATTTTACGCTGAAAACAAAGAATTAAAATTAAAATTAAATACAACCGTAAATTTATCAATGATCTGACAATGTTGTCAGTTTTCGTTAAAAACAAACCAAACTACTACTTTACAGTGTTGGTATTATTTTTATTTGCTTGTTTAGAAAAAGAAAATTATGAAGCCGCAAAAAACAAAACATATCGAAATCGCATTTAAAGTTTTATTAGGTAAGAATTTTTAAATATTTTGAATTAGGTACGTATTGCATAATGTAAAGTTTCTTACTCGATTGTATTTGAATATGAATTTTACATAATATCCTTAATCTGTTAATTAAAAATGAATAACAATCTAATATAAAGCTTTATTCGAAATAGTGTTTCACATAAACTCTAATAGTGTTTCACATAATGGGTGGGACAACCATTTAGAAGTTTCAAAAAATCGATTTCTTTTTTTATGCTTTAAAAGTTACTTTAATACTCGTATGTGTAGAATACGAGAAACTTTATGACTTAGGCCAAAACTCAAAGCTAAACATATTTTAAATTTCTCGAAAATATCTTTTTTTTAATTTTATGTCTGCCATTTCTCCAATTCTTAACTTATTATTAAAATTTTAGGTTTATTAAGTGAACACAGTGGGAATTCAAACACACTTTTAGTTTTACCGTTATATGTGGTAGCGGTGCAGTTACAGTTAAACGCGGTAACTATTTAAGGTGAGATTATCAAAAGTTACCGATAGGTAACATCAAGTATTCCGAGGGGATTGAGTTTTTGGTAAAAAATGTACTTACAAATTGTTAAGGTTTAAAAATTTTTATAGAATGATATTATTTAATTCGCCTTGGGATTGGCCTTTAAAAGATTCGTAAGCGTCATCGTGAAAATGTAATTGATAACCACTATTTTTTTTATTACGTGATCGTTTAATTAAAGTCGGGACCTTTTCAGGTAAAATTTAGTACGAGAGATTTCCATTAGTGAAAATTAGCGTATTAACGGTTTCATTGAAATTTTATAAAAAGTTTGGATTACAACTTTTTATGTAAGAATTGATGATCATTTATTGGATAGTAGTTATCTAAGAATTGATAATCATTAATAGTAGTTAGTCTAAAACGTCTCCGCCATTTTTTTCTGAAATTACAAATGCCCCATTTATTTATTTTCTTTTTAACTTTATTAAACTAAATATGTACTATTTTGGTTGACAACTTACTGGTATGTTTCTGGTAAAACCATAATCCCGTCACTCTAAAATTTCTGTGCTCTTTAGGGGAAAAACTGTTCTGCAGTGAACGACACAAATGACAGTCTGATGGTGTAAAATCAGGACTGTACGGTGGATGCATTACAACTTCCCAACGTAGCTTTCTATAACCTAGGTGATTGTCTTGCACCACTGTTTGCATGATTATATCGGCTTTTTCAGTGATTGGTCGGGCAGAGCAAGGTGCATTTTTGACATCGACATTTCGAGAATGAAATCGAGCGAGCCTTACATCGAGCGAACCGCATACATTTTTTAGCAGCCTGCGTAGTCTTTCTTTTTTTGAAATAGAATTTTAAAATGTATCTAATTTCTTCTAAAATTTCATTCATTTTTTATACGGAATAGCTTTTCACGGAATAAACAAATGTCAAATTTTTTGTATAATGATTTAGGAAATGTCACCTTTAAAATGTCATATCAAAATTGACTTGTCAGCCTTTAAACAAATGAAATATTAATTTTACTGACATCTATTGTAAAAACGGCGGAAATTTTTTTCACCATCAATATTTTTAATCAGTACTCATTTAAGACGCAAAATAATTTTAGAGATAATTATTTAACTTACTTACAACCAAAAGCTTTAATATATTATATATGTAAACTAGAAACAAGTTTTTCACCATATAAAATCTTATATTTCAAGCGTAGACAGTTGGACAGGGACGGAATCTGCAACTGTATATAATTCACAATGTTTCTCAGCAATTATGTTGCTCGTCCGCCAAAACAAAACAGGGCTTTTAATTAAATACCCGCGGATGATCTTAAAGAAATGTGTTAATCAAATTAAAAAAATATTGGGTCTGGTAGAATTCGTGTAGCTCCCGAAATGGTCTTAAAGGTTGTTATTTATTTGGCAATTCTTCATAATATTGGAAAGCAATTAAATGGTGTACATGGAGTCGAGGAAGATATAGACAATAACAGCAATCACGATAAGGGACTAAATAGAGAATGCGAAGAGGGAGACCAACTGATAAGATCACTGCGCCAACAAACAAGAGCTGGTTATAAAATACAAAATAATTAAATATTTGCATAAATAAATATAATTAATTTATCATAAGAACTACTTACTCTAGGAATAAGTGAATATGTAAAAACTTCTAAGTATACAGTAACTATTATTCGTTCAGAAAAATTAGAGAAAACCTACTTAACAGTATTGTTTTTACGAAAAACGTAACTCTTGTTTTCAGTATTTATTTTGTATTAATGGGTAAATGTGTAAAAAAATTAAGTTCTGATTAGAGTTAAATTTTCCGTAAAAGATAATGGCCCTTAGTAATATAAAACAAATCAACTTAGTTTTTAAAGTCAACCCTTAACAAATATATTACACCAAATTTTCGTTTAGGGTTGACTGTAAAACCTTTAAATAAAAGTTTTCTCTAATTTTAAAGTACATAATAGTTGCCCTATACTTATAATTAATTATTACGGGTACGGGTTTTTACTAATCTCTATAGTAGTTCTTTTGATAATTTAATTCTATTTATTTATGTAAATAATTTGGTACTCATTTTGTGACAATTCTGTAAAAAAACTTGAATCTACTAATCAGCTAATTTTGTTGTCCCGAGTCCTTACCTATTGGTCTACATCTGTGTCTTTTCCACCAAATCCTAGACGTGACAGGTGCTGTTGTTTGCACCCCCCCCCTCTTAACCATCATTTAAATGCTCTCCATTAATCGACAGAACTGCGCATCACAGCCATGATATTTTTTTCAAGAGCCACATGAGAATTGACACTTCAGGCAAGCCACTTTGATACCCAAGATCACCTGAGTAGCGAAAAAGATTAATGCGCCCCACCTCTACTGTCGCTATTTTCAACCAAAATGTAGACCGCTACAAACTTACTTTTTCATCGTTAATTCTCAAAAGTTGTTTACTTTTGGTAGGACGCCGCGAAATAGGCACTCACGAAAGTTTTAAATTTTTCGATTATTAATAATTCTGGCCATTCTAATAAAGTCTCCTGGTATCCAACCTAGTAAATCAAGTATACTAGGAAGAAGAACAAGGATTTCCTTTCTTTTTTCACAGTTTTTTAGTTGTCTATTGGAAGATTTTAAGTGTTTGCTAATAAAAAAAACAGTTACTTAAAACTTCAAGTGAACCGAGAATCAAGAAAATACACAAATTTTAAATACTGGAAAAACCGAAGTAAAAGCACTTATTTGGTTTTATTAACTCTACCCATTTTATTTCTTAGAGAATTATGGTGACGGTCAGTTATGTAGACTGAACTACAGTATATTTCGCAAGAACATATCTCAAAGAAAACAACAAAAACACAAAAATATACTAATTGATATTTATTTCTCAGAATAGGCATTAAAACTAATTTCGCAAATACTTTAGTATTTAGTTCAGTTGCGCTTTTTTGTTTTTAAAAAACTGACATCTCCTAGTGGAACGTTCACTTAATTTGGCCGCATATTTTGGAGTAGGGTATTTTCGAATGTTTTTGAGAATGCAAACAATCTGCTGTGTATTTATTATTATATTTCCTCTAAGCCTTGTCTTCAAAAGGCCCAAGTTTCGTTTGCCCAAATTAGCTTTTTCCCGATGTGCCACTCTTTCAATAAAGGTTTATACTACGTGTACCTATTTTAAATGTCGAATTCTCCAAGCCTTCGTCGAATTGTGTTGATTGACACTTCAACACCGTTCGCACATAGTTTTTGTGTTAATTTACTTTAATTATTATTATTATTATTATTATAATTATTATTATTATTATTATTACTATAATAATAATAATAATAATAATAATAATAATAATTAGTTTTTGTGTTGCATGTGTTTGGCATAAGATCACGCCTGCGAGTATGTTTCCTGAAAATTGTACCCAAAAGGAAAATAAGGACAGTATATTTCATATTGTCCAAGAAGGGGTATCCGGCATTAATCTCGAAAATATTAGTATTCATGAAAACACAGACTTCAGAGAATAATATTTTTAAGAGAATTAATATTTTTTATTTTTCTGTTCCAGAACTTCATCTAAAAATCATTTTAGTTTGATCGGGTATGGCGAGATTCACCATAGTCAGTTCAAATGTAGCCAACAAGATCAGTCTTTATGTCAGAGTAAAATCAAAAAAATGAATCGAATAAACTAAACTTTAAGAAAATATTTACTGAACTATTTTCATATAGTTTGCATTATTTTTTGGATTCACAGGCTTCTCTCTCTAACATTTGGAACCTAATGGTATTAAATAAATTCTTGAGATATAAAATGAAAAGAATGAACGAGTTGGGTACGAATGCCCGTTTTTATTTCTCGTTTCTAAAGTCCAATTTCAAAATAAAGATTTTTAAAATCTCGCGTCGCACAAGTCGTGTTTAAATTCTGGAAAAGAGAAAATTTAACTTCAAAAAAACACTAAAATAATAAATTTAATTCAAAACAATTAAAAAGTGGTAAAAAACATAAAATACAGTATTTAATAAAAACCTTGCCAGTGGCCCTATTCTGGTAATTCCTGGCGAATGGGGAATTTTTTTCTTTTTTACAGCAGTTATTCCCCAAATAAATTTTTTCAAATCTATTTTTTCCCCATTTCCGAAAGTGCATTCTGTCAATTGGTGAATAAATATACAGGGAAATAAATTTAGTTTTATACGTGTTCGTCGTGGAATCACATTAAATATTAAAATGAGTAAAGATCTGCGAAGAACCCTTCATTATGTTGATGATGATAACGATGGCCTTAATCAGGTTAATCTTAATACCATAAATATAAAAATATCAATATATATTATTTATTATTATACTATCTTTAAAATTATTGGGTATTTTAACCCTTACAGACAATATTAATATGATTAATTATTAATATCAACTGGAGATAGACAAACATTCTCGTTAAAGGTATGGAAGAACAAACGTCAAAACTGCTGTAATTGGGAATAATTTTTTCCTAATAAATTCTGTTCCCCAAACACCAGAATACACTTTAGGGAAAAGGTAATAAAACTGCTAAGAAATTTAAAATTTCTATTCCCCAGGGAATTATCAGAATAGGGCCACAGATATTGAAAATGTTGGATTAGATAATTGGTTTGAAATTTTGGACCAAATTTCACTCAAAATCTTATTTCAGTTGAAATCACAAGAGGATTTTTTATGATGGTAAAATGCAGTTTATTTTGTTCCAAAAATATTATAATAAATATGGGCAAAACTAACAAAAAATATTTTTTGGATTTTGTCCCATTTAAACTTTTTATATTTGGATTCTGTCGATAAGGATTTTGTCCTATTTACCTTTTCGCCTCTGGATTCTTAAAATAATTTGAATTTTGTGCCTTTTGGATTGTTCTTGAATTTATGGTTACACCTGTCGAATTTTATTATAATCAGTTGAACTATCTAAGTTCCATTCATCATAATTTACGATTTCCAGAGCTTTATCTAAACATAATTTGAGAAGCCCATTCCCATCGTAGATACATACATCTACACAAAGAAGTTCATCCTAAACAGTTATAAAAAGCCAAACATCCTAAACAGTTATAAAAAGCCAAATTCCACCCTAAGGATATATTCCAGAATATCAGCTTACTATTATATTTTATAACCCCATTTCCATCGGACATTAATAAATCGGCTAAGGAAAAACCGGTCGAAATCGGTTAAGGAAAAACCAGCAAGTTCGGTCCTAATTGGCCAAATTTAAACTTAATTAAGAATTTAGAAATAGGTTTAATTAAAATTTGATCCTTATTCCAGAATTGTATCGAAAATTCATTTTAGCATCCCGCCAAACATTTTTTTTTTTGTAAAATCAAATTTTTATCTTTACAAGGAAATGTGACGACAACTAAATTGTTTTCATTATTTTCATTCAATTCAAAACGTATAGTGTTTTCCATGACCTGCATGGTGGTTGGTTTTGTCAGAACCATCTTGATATGAATAGAGCCGGCATGTAAAAAATGAACTTAAAATAAAGGACATAGAAACACTAAAAAATAATTTATTTTCATAGAGTTTGTATGAAAAAACGCGATTTCGATTGACGAAAAAATATGAATTAAAAATTAAACCTAGATAAATAATTTTTGCTGAAATCACTAATAAACAACTCAATGACTAACTCATTTAAAGCACAGATTCTCAAGCTTCCCCATTTTCCAGATATAATCAAAAGAAAATAAGGAAATTAAATTAAAAAACGTTCTACAACAACAACAGTATGTATTAAAAAGAGAATATCCTATTTAATGACGTCATCACTTATTCACAACTAAAATCAATGGTAAAAAAAAAAACAAAATTAAAATAAATCAAAGAGAGTCAAAGAGAAAAAATTATAATAATATGCATTGAGCGCGAAGAAATCAAAAAAATCAAATCAAACCAGATTGTTATGCAACACAAATAAACGACATAACCAACATTAATTGTAATATAAATGCCTTATTTATTTCTCAAGTATTAGAAATATTATTTAAATTAAGTCACAGCTGAAAATAAATACAACATGATTAATATTTGGCATCGATTTTTATTCCCAAAAATTAATGACCCATTCAAAATAAGTTTTTGTTTAGAATATTTGAATTGTCATAACATTGGAGAGCGGTGTATAAAATAAAATAGCTCTTACTTATTATTCCCATTCCTAGATGTCACTTAACACACAATTAAAAACAACAGGGATTCGGGCTGTGTAAACGATTTGAAAGAAAACTTTTACGTAAAATTACCATAATTTCTTTCATAGCAATGGTTTAATTTTAGTAAATTTATGAAAAAATTATATTAAATTACTTATTATTACAATTTAATTATTACTACAGAGGGAAGCCACCAAAATATGTTTAACCAAATCAAAAATCAGACCGATTTTAGAATCCGACCGGTTCGATCACCTATTTGATTCTTTTTATAAGTTTTTCATTGTATGCGACATCTATGGTTTAAACAAAATGTCGTTAATAAAGCATTGCCACATGATATGAATCTGTATTCGGACAGAATTTTGTCATGTGGCAATGCTTTTAGAAGGAGACTAAAAAGAGATGGTTATAATTGTTTATAAATTTTATGTTATGACGTATTTTACAACAACAACATCCCATAAAAGTTTAGCAATAGTTTATAATCCAAGAGGATTTTCACTAAGAAATAAACTCTTTCATGATTCGATTTTTCAATCAAATAAAATTACATGTTTTATGAACATTTTCATATAAAAATAATGTAAAAGCTCATAATTCTTATAGACTAAAAATCTAAATGAAAACAATCGTTTGCCCATATAGTTTCATAGTAAAGAAAAAAATGTATGTACTTTATTTTAAGCTTAGTAAAAAATACAGTCAATGTGGAGGCTCTTATTTATAGAGTAGGCTCTGGTTTTGTTTTAACGTAAAATTTAGTAACGCCTTTAAATTCCCCTTTTAATTTTTACTTATAGAAATTACGAAAGATAGAAAGAGGCATTCGGAAATATTAGAAATTTATATGATTGTTTCGTTGAGCTCGAAATTGAAATCGAGGAAAACTCGATTTTATTTTTAGTGGACATTTGTCGTTCATACAAATTATTCCTCTAATAGTATTGTACTCAGTGATTTTAGCAAAAAAAAACTCCAATTTGCAATAAATTTGTTTGCCCAATTTTTTTTTACCAGCACTGTATATAAATCAGAAAACCAATTTACCTACTTGTTTGTGTGTTTACGATAAACTTTAAAATCCCTGAATCGAATATAATGCTTTTTATACTAATACGAGTATATAGAGAATTTTCTCGGCCAGGTTATAGGCTAAATTTCATATTGATCGGGCATCGCGGGGCTGAGTATTACATAAAAATGTATGACAAATCGAGGAAAAAAATTAAATGACAACAACAACAACTAAAAATTTTATGTTTTCCTCTTGATGACGTTAAATTCCTATAGGAAAATCAAATACGTTTGAATTGAAAAATAGAGAAAACAATTTTTTTTTCGAATAACATTCTTATTAGAAAAAATAAATAGGAATAAAAACGAATTGGAAGAAAATGGAAAATAACTGAATGATGAAAATAAATGAAATTCGTATGTCAAACAAAAAATAATAATTTGGTATTGTACACAATTATTGAAACAATAATGTTTTTTAATCGAAGGACAATAAATCTCTAAACAAATAATATTATATTCGTCTTGTCACGTGAGTGTGGGTGTAACTGAAGTTTTATTATGTAAGTTAATCGGCACAATAGAAACTTGGTTTGGAATAGGTCCCAAAATTGAAAGAGGGGCGATATTTTTTAATTCAATTTGATTGACTGTTTTGTAAGTAATCATTAGTAGTTCACATTGTTACTTTTTTATTTAATGCACATTTTACTTTTTTAGGTTCATCAGTAAGTTTTGATACGTGCTTTGCTAAACATATTTATTTTATAACACTTGGATAGATTATTTTACCAGCAACTGAAACGGATCCATATAAAGCTACGATTTTTATTTGATTTGACTGATTTATTCGAAAATCATAAGTAAACGTTAATAGTAATTATAGTAAATATTTAACTTGCGTTTTTTGCTTCTTTGTTTGTCAGTGTGTTCTTTTACGTGCACCTTTTTGTAATTGTGTAAAATCACAACTTCTAAAATTTCAGCTGATTTCAGCTGACCGTATTGGTAGGTAAACGTTAGTAGTTTTATTATAATTTTTTTATTTTTCATTTTTTTTTAATAGGTTTATTAAACAATTTAACAATGCCCAAGAGAAAGTTTTCACTTGGTCGAAATACTAATGCGACTGAAAGAGCGCGCATCCGAAGACGAAATGAGGATAGCTCGCAAATAGAACAACGCCACTTGATAAACCGAGAGCGACATGCCTGTCAGCGCCAAAGTGAAACTCCACAGCAGAAAAGAATTCGCTTGTCCTTGCAAAGAGAGCGAAGCCGAGTGCTTAGGGAGAGTGAAACCAATGAGGTAAGAGAAGCTCGCCTACAAACAGAGCGAACCTATTTTTATAGAAGGCGGCTTTCTTTAAACGGAGAGCAACATGCTTCAGAAAGAGAAGTCCCCGTGCAATGGATGTATGTGAAGTTGACCCAAAAAGTAACCCAAAAAAATGCTATGGCAACACTTAAATTGTATTTTCATGATATTTTAGTGTCAGCCCAAAAATTTATATGTATCATGACACTATTTGTAAGGCCAGCCCAAAAAACCACTATTACGACAGTTGCATGATAGTTTTGTCAGCCCAAAAATAATCCTGACCCAAACCAAAGAAATTAATTTAAAATAACTCCAAAACTATAACCTAATTAAAAATGGAAAACTTGCATCAGAAAGTTTAATTTTATAAGAGGCATTTATTTAATCATTCCAATAGTACCAAAAATTAATAAATAGAAGCACTTCAAATATTTATTCAGTTTTTCATTCAAAAAATCTCATGTAACTCAAGATTTTGGGGGTTGGTCATCATTCTAAGTATGATTTTCAATTAGGTCTGATCTCCATCTTTATCTTTACAACGTCTCAGCCGGATGTGATGGGGACCTCATAGCCATAATGGCCCATACAACCACTTCAAATATTTATTCTGTTTTTCATACAAAAAATCTCATGTAACTCAAGATTTTGGGGGTTGGTCATCATTCTAAGTATGATTTTCAATTAGGTCTGATCTCTATCTTTATCTTTACAAAGTCTCAGCCTGATGTGATGGGGACCTCATAGCCACAATGGCCCATACAACCACTTCAAATATTTATTCAGTTTTTCATACAAAAAATCTCATGTAACTCAAGATTTTGGGGGTTGGTCATCATTCTAAGTATGATTTTCAATTAGGTCTGATCTCAATCTTTATCATTACAACGTCTCAGCCGGATGTGATGGGGACCTCATAGCCATAATGGTCCACACAACCACTTCAAATATTTATTCATTTCTTCATACCAAAAATCTCATGTAACTCAAGATTTTGGGGGTTGGACATCATTCTAAGTATGATTTTCACCTAGGTCTGATCTCCATCTTTATCTTAACAACGTCTCAGTCGGATGTGATGGGGACCTCATAGCCATAATGGCCCATACAACCACTTCAAATATTTATTCAGTTTTTTATACAAATAATCTCATGTAACTCAAGATTTTAGGGGTTGGTCATCATTCTAAGTATGATTTTCAATTAGGTCTGATCTCTATCTTTATCTTTACAACGTCTCAGCCTGATGTGATGGGGACCTCATAGCCACAATGGCCCATACAACCACTTCAAATATTTATTCAGTTTTTCATACAAAAAATCTCATGTAACTCAAGATTTGGGGGTTCGTGATCACTTTAAACATGATTTTCTATTAGGTCTGCTCCCTTTCTACTAGTCTAACATCGCATTCGGTTGTATAGTGAGTGAGGCACGTGTTTTGTTATAAGGGTGCCCCGGGTTCGATTCTCAGTATTTACAAGAAAAAAATTGGTCATGATTGAATTTGGTGATGTACTCGTAAATGTAATTTTACTACCTTTTTATTCAAAGGACATTAAATCCACTACAAAAAATTGAAGTGTGGCCAACACACGACTTTCTTCTACGAACAGGGAATTTTGAGAAACGTATTACAGAAATTTCGTACAAATTAATTTTTTTTTTATTTTTTTATTTATTTTTAATTTTTTTTTTAATTTTTTTTATTTTTTTTTATTTTTTAATTTTTTTTTTTTATTTTTTTTGAAACATTTTGTATTTAATAGTTTTTTGTAAACCTTATACTTTTCGAGATCCATTTCGGGTTAAAATTCAATTGTACCTCATTTTTTGGTCTTTCAATTCACTTAGATTTCAGATACGCAATAATTAATAAAAAAAAAAATGGCAAAAAATAAAAAGTTTTGAATTCACAATTTAAGTTTTAATGTAAATTATTAAATGTGGTTTAACTTCATGAGCATCATTTCTAATTTTTATGACTGTAGTTTTCAAATCATCGTACAGCTCCCAGAAGCCTTCTCTTTTGCAGTACGCTGTGTAATGTTGTTGACTTGCATTATAATTTATCAAGGAATTTAATGCAAACGTTGATCCATTTAATAGTAAAGATAGTGGAATACTTTTTAATTGAACCATAGGCTGTTTCTGGCAATTTAAATATTCTGTGTTAAGAGCAACAAACTGGTGGAATTTTATTTTATTTGCGTAAACTGTTTTATTGCAGCATGGCTTATGGGGGAATGTTACGATACAGTTTTCTAAATTCGTCATTCCTGTTTCTTCCAATAACTGCATGTTTATTTGAAGATATGGCCGTTCCTCGGAGGTTTCTTTCAAGCAAACATAGCAGTAAAAATATGCTGGTTAACTGGGTTCTTTTTTTAAAATGTAATCTGACACGAGTGTAATATTTGATTCACAGTTTGACTTAAGTCCCAGATCATATTTTAATTTTTTTTTTATGTCATACAAAGCGTCATGTCGCAAATTCGCCAGATTGTTGAAATTATTTTCTCCACACATAGCATTAATTAGTTTGTGAAACGGATAGATCTCATTACTAAAACTATCATTTTTTATAAGTTTCACATTACAAAGACTTTGAATAAACGAATCAAAACCGCACGTGTTTTTATAAATCGATTTATCGTCCAAAGACCCGTTTTGTAAAAATCCTTTCGAATTTTGTTGCGGTGGATCAGTTTTTAGCTTTTTTGGTGCTGATAATGTGGATCGTGATTGATGAGTTAATAATTTCGTCGACAGCTGTAGTTTCTCCTCCTGTGTTTTTTTTATTAAAATCGGCAATATTTTTTAAATTATAATTTGTTTTCAATCGACTGTTAATCATTTTTTTTTTCCAAATTTCCTTTTTTTTTAAACTGTCCAACAGGCTTATTCCTTTACTTTGTGATTTTAACGCTAGGTTTTTTAGAGATCTTTTTGGGATTTTTGATTTGTACCTGTCATAAATATATGTATTTCTTTTATTTATTTCATTTAAAACTCTTAGGCATTTTGTTGGAAGTTTGCCCAAATGTGATGCATCACGACATCGTCTCTTTAAAATTCCAAAATAGTTTTCAACATGGCTGTTACTTAATCTACTTGCTTCTCCAAGCAACTGTGACCACATTGGTAAATATGTTAAATATTTTTTTATAAATTTTTCTATAAATTGGGGATTGTAGAAACTATTAATTGGAGATTTAATTTTTTTCTCATCAGGTGTGAAGCTATGATAAATTTTTTGAAAATCCTGGAAAAATGGACTTTGTTCAAAAATGGTTTTGGTTATAAATTCGGAACTGTTGTAAATTATATGCTCACTAGAAATATCATCGCTGTTCTCGGAATCAATAACACGTAATTGTACACATTCCTTCATCACTATATTGAAAGCTTCAACGGTGTTTTGATTCGTAAATTTTGATTTAGTTAAAATTACAAATTGACTAAATAAGAGTTTTAATTGATTATAATTACGAATGAGGAAGAAAGATGATATAATCTCTTTTGTGTATTTGTTTGGGTTAGATGACGGGCGAAAATGAGCGTCAATATCACGCGTTATATTTTTCATTAAATGTGAGCAACAAATATGCACCCTAACATAATGTGAAAAACTATCGTCGTTAGTTTTATTAGTTATTTCCTTATAACAAAGTTTTAAATATTGAACTAGATTCAAATAATTAAAACTTTTTAACGATGCATGGATTTGTGGATAACTAAAATCAGTTACCACTACGTTAAATATTGGCCATTTCTTTGATTCTTCAATAATGAAAATTTTAAATATGTTTAACACTGTCAGTATAGTTTCATAAGTGTGACTTGCGCTAACGAAATTTAAAATAGGAAACGGATCAGAAGGATCATTAAAATTTGATTTCACAGGTAGGACGATTGTATAATAATAAATGGTGGGCGATTCTTTATTTGGAGGACGGACAAGCCCGCCAGTAGCATCCATAAAGACGTCCAGTTCCTTCCCTTCAATTTGTTGTTTTGCCAGTTTTAATAAGTCCAGTTGCATTTTGCTAAAACCTATAACATAAAATGGACTTATGGATAATCTCTGAATATACTGCGTGTGGGGTGATATTTTTTGACGGATTATCTCTTCATACAGATCAGTCGTATCATTTGCATGATTGTCTTGTTCTTTTAGAGCTGTTGACTTGATTTTTCGTAACACATCTACACTTTTACATTTCAGTATTGTATTTGTCTTTTCTACGAAATCAGTGTCTTCTTCTTTGAGCAGAGATTCGTTTAATTGCTCCACCGAAGTTTTCAGTAATGGTTTTTTTAAATGCGTTCTTAACAACTTTGTTACGGCCTTAGTCTTCATAAACGGATGAAATATTTTATTTGTCGAAAATTTTACGGAGAATTTATTTGGCAGTATCTGGTCTTTATTAGATAAATGATATTTCCGACATTGTAGTCCGTTTTTTTTTGTACCCATGACCACAATACGCTCAAAGGGAAATGGATTTTCAGTTAATATTAGAATCCTTAATATTTATTAAACACCCTGTCATGTTTGTTAAAATGTCAGAAAATACCATTGTGTACAACGTTTTGTCAAATGTCCTGGTAGATTCATCGAAAATTTCTTTCCAATTCTGTTCCGGTATCTCAAGCAATTCATTCATTGTCCGAAAATTTAAACGACGTTTCTTCTTACCTGCATTCGTATATTGTGGGACTATTAACTTAGTTTTAGGTTCACGTGGAATTTTGCTGGAAATTATTATGCCAGAGTCGATCTGGTTTCCAGATTCAGTCGCTGTTTGAACAGAACAATCGTGTAATGATTTCGTATGTGAAATAGAAGAAGCCACGTGATTATTTAAATCAAAATGTATAAGCTCTGAACTAACCGTTAAGATTTTAGAATTGTCTGAACATTCAATTTTATTGCGACTCTCGAGATTAGGTTTTAATTTTCTATTCCATATATGATAAATTTTGATTCTGTTAGAAGTATTATTTTTAATTTACAAAATATCACACATATTTTTCAATAATTTACAATTACATCGCGGGACTGTAACATTTAATATATCTTCTCCTAACAGAGTTTTAACAGCATTCAACAAAGAAGATTACATTTAATTTAAACAAATTTTGCTTTGTTTTAAATGATTTCCTATTCATTTTGGAAAGATAATTTACCTAATAAAATGAAAATTTACCTAATAAAATTTAATTACGTGAAAATGAAAAATTAAACCACACGTAAATGATTCAGTTAGAAATAATTAAAAATAACTATAAACTTGTGAAATGTTCACGAAAAGTGCATTTTTAATAAATAAATATTAATATTTCAACAAATCAAATTTTTAAAAAACAATAACTGAAACTTTATAAATCGCAAATTGTAAATAAATATTAAATGTAACAATATTATTACAATATACCACCTCTTCACTTTGCTTCAAATATAGTATACCTATAGTATGTATTTTCAACACCACTTTTCTAGAAAAATAATTGAAATTATTACTTTTTATTACGAGTATTTTATTTTTATTGTTTATTAAATTTCACCACGTTTCAAATAAATAATTCTTCTTGTGTCTAAATCTAAATGTGTATTTATGTTATTTTATTTTTGTGTTAATTCTTCGTAAAACTTCTGTTTTTACGTTTCTTTATTTTGTCAATAATGTAAATATGTATTCACAAAAATATTATTATTGCATTAGGACCGTTAGAGAATAGATATTAGAGAAAAACGTTATTGAAGCATTATTTATTGGATTATTTTCTGAAAATGTTTAGTAACGGTTTTTTATCGTTATAACTAAAACTTCATTAAGTAAACGATTTTTTAGTTTGTTAATGTAAAAATTTAATTTTTAACAAAAATATTATTATTACACTAAGATTTTTAATTAAACCGTTAGAGATTTAATAGAAAAAACGTTCCTGAAAAAATAGTATTGATTATTTCAATCTTGATTATTGACCCAAATTATTTACCGAAACGTCTTCGTAACGGGTTATTTTGCAATATAATTAAATTTCATAATTTTAATAAGATTTTTTGTATGAAAAACAGAATAAATATTTGAAGTGGTTGTATGGGCAGTTATGGCTATGAGGTCCCCATCACATCCGGCTGAGACGTTGTAATGATAAAGATAGAGATCAGACCTAATTGAAAATCATACTTAGAATGATGACCAACCCCCAAAATCTTGAGTTACATGAGATTTTTTGTATGAAAAATTGAATAAATATTTGAAGTGGTTGTATGGGCCATTATGGCTATGAGGTCCCCATCACATCCGGCTGAGACTTTGTAGAGATAAAGATAGAGATCAGACCTAATTGAAAATCATACTTAGAATTATGACCAACCCCCAAAATCTAGAGTTACATGAGATTTTTGGTATGAAGAAATGAATAAATATTTGAAGTGGTTGTATGGGCCATTATGGCTATGAGGTCCCCATCACATCCGGCTGAGACGTTGTAATGATAAAGATTGAGATCAGATCTAATTGAAAATCATACTTAGAATGATGACCAACCCCTAAAATCTTGAGTTACATGAAATTTTTTGTATGAAAAACTGAATAAATATTTGAAGTGGTTGTATGGGCCATTATGGCTATGAGGTCCCCATCACATCCGGCTGAGACGTTGTAATGATAAAGATGAAGATCAGACCTAAGTGAAAATCATACTTAGAATGATGACCAACCCCCAAAATCTTGAGTTACATGAGATTTTTTGTATGAAAAAATGAATAAATATTTGAAGTGGTTGTATGGGCCATTATGGCTATGAGGTCCCCATCACATCCGGCTGAGACGTTGTATTGATAAAGATTGAGATCAGACCTAATTGAAAATCATACTTAGAATGATGACTAATTCCCAAAATCTTGAGTTACATGAGATTTTTTGTATGAAAAAATGAATAAATATTTGAAGTGGTTGTATGGGCCATTATGGCTATGAGGTCCCCATCACATCCGGCTGAGACGTTGTAATGATAAAGATTGAGATCATACCTAATTGAAAATCATACTTAGAATGATGACCAACCCCCAAAATCTTGAGTTACATGAGATTTTTTGTATGAAAAACTGAATAAATCTTTGAAGTGGTTGTATTGATTCGATTTTGGTACTATTATAAATGCATAATTAATTAAATTATTTAAATGATTTATTGCCTCATATAGAATTAATCGTTATAACATTTTTTTAGTTTTATTCAAACTGCAGTGCTGGAATTAATTTAAACTGATATTTTTAGTTTGACAGTATTATTTTTGTGATGAGATTAATGAATATATGTAATATTTAGTTTTTTTACTACTATTTAAACATTACTGGGACAACTATAAAATACAATTATGATAATAATTGTGATATTACGAATATAATTAATAATTAATAAATTCTATAGTACATTTCAGCTGTCTTAGCTTTCTCTTGTTTCGATTATAATGTGTTATTTTGAAAAGCAAAAAGAATATGAAAAAAATTGTTATTCATTTTTTTATAACATTTAGGTTTAAACTAATTTCTATCGCGATAGTTAATTTTGTATCTTATCAAAGTTTCCTTTACATATAAGGTATTGCCAGCGTTAAAAATTATATTTTTTGGGATACAAATTTGGGCCAACTTCACAAAGGTGTGCAATGGCCGGAACAACTTGCTCAAGACAGCATGCGCCAGGATGAACTTAGGGCAACTAGAGTTCTGGAAGAAGACAGCCTTCAAAGAGCGAACCCTACTTTAACTGATTGGCTCATTAAAGAATATTCTACCTTTCACTATACCCCTTATATACATAGATTATCGTAACGATAAGTCAGTGAGTTTAGGTCCCATGACTGTCGAGTGTGTGCATTTAAGTGGAAGGACGAGCCAAAACGGAAAAGTTAAACTACCTGAAATTCTCCAGCCTCCAGAGCCTCTATTTTCATTGCTTACCGGTCATCATCCTTTATCCAAAGAGTTTGCCAAAAATATAAGGTCATATAACAATGGATTTCAAATGACTTCCTTTATGAGTAAACCTTTAATAAAAAGCGGTTATATGCAGACCTTCAAGGTCCAAGGTCAGGTGTATCATTTGATCGGCAGTGTACTACCCACCTCCTCCGACGACCACAAGTTCCTACAAATATATTTCATCCAAGACCCCGATATGCAGGCTACGACCCGGTGTAATAATATTCGGCAAGTTCTTAATCTTTCTCTTGTCAGCTTATTGCAAAATATGTTGCATCTTCACAACAGCTACATCCTATCGTTCAAAACCTCACTCGAAAACATTCCGCCAAATACACTGGACTTTAACATAATTATTCACGCAGATAGAAAGCCCATCGACCAGCACGCGTGGCGATACAATGCTCCGACTATGAGCGAAGTAGCTGTGTTGATAGTAAGTCAGGAATTCGAGATAAGAGACATCATTTTGCACGGGAGCGATAACCTGACAAAAAAAGTATCCGAGAAGCATAGAGCATACCAGCCCCTGCAATATCCGTTAATGATGTATCGTGGTGAGGACGGATATTCCATATCTATTCCTCAAATCCTTCCTGCAACGGGTGAGCCTAACATCGATACTATTACTGGTCGCACCGTAAAAACCGTTTTCTGCATGGACTTTTACGCTTACAGGATGATGGTACGACCGGAGCAATTCAATACTCTTTCGCGGTATGGAATGCTGTTGAATCAATATTGGGTCGATCAATATTCAAAAATAGAAACGGAAAGACTCAATTACATCCGATGACTTCAACAAAAATTACGAGTCGAACAATATATATGTACACCTGCAAGATGCCTTAAATGACAACGAACATGTTGGCGATGTGGGCCAACTGACGATACTGCCATCATCATTTACTGCCGGCCCTCGCTACATGCACGAACGTACGCAGGATGCAATGACGTACGTTCGAAATTACGGCAGACCGGACCACTTTATTACTGCCACCTGCAACCCTAGCTGGCCAGAAATACAGAGTAATATATTTACGAATAACATCCCGCAAGCCAGATACGATATAGTGAACAGGATGTTTCACTTAAAAATATAAAAATTGATGAAGCTTATCACAAGAAGAAATATTTTCGGGCCAATACAGTGCTACATGTATTCTGTGGAGTGGCAAAAGCGGGGTTTGACACATATGCACCTATTACTCTGGCTGCAGAATAAAATGAGACCAGATGATATTCATTCCAACATTAGTGCAGAGATCCCGGATATCAATGTTGATCCCCAGCCGCATGCGACCGTATTGAAGCACATGATCCACGGTCCCTTTGGTGCTATGAACCCGACGTCACCGAAAGCTTTCGACGCTCATATAAACGTAAAACTCTGTAGCTTGATTAAGTCAATTAAATATGTTTGTAAATATATAAACAAGGGCAGCGATCAGGCGACATTCAGTATTCACGCAGCAAATGAGGTGGATCAGTTTCAGTCCGGGCGGTACATTAACACTTCCGAAGCGGTGTGGAGAATACTATCGTTCGAAATTCATGAGCGCGAGCCGGCAATAATCCAACTATCGGTCCATCTTGAAAACGGCCAACGCATTTACTTCGCAGAGAATAATGGAGCCGACATCATTAATAATCCCAGCGGCACAACCCTGACTGCGTTTTTTAAGTTATGCTCGAACGATGCTTTTGCCAGAACTTTGATATATAATGAGATTCCTTCTTACTATACTTGGAGTAATAAGAAATTTAACCGTCGTAAGCAAGGAGTCCCCGTGGAAGGACCTCCTGGAGTAAATAACAGTGGTGCTCTTGGTCGAGTATACACAATTCACCCAAACAACACCGAATGCTACTACTTAAGAATATTGCTACAAGTTGTCAAGGGTCCCACCTCTTTTGCGAACTTACGCACAATAAATGGTGTCGCACACGCTTCTTTCCAATTAGCCTGCAATGAGCTTGGTCTGCTGGAGAATGATTCTCACTGGTTCGATACATTGACGGAGGTAGCTTTAGGCTGCTCTGCTGCCTCTATGTGGAATTTGTTTTCCATCATTTTGGTAATTTGCCATCCATCCGAACCCTTATCATTATAGGTAGTACACAGAGAGAACATGTCAGAAGACGTATTGCATCGCATTAGAAAGGTGCGTTTTGACTATTCCCTTGATTTCAGCGACCATATCTTTAATTTGGCATTAGGGGAACTGAATAACATTGTGAAAGCGCTTGCGAATAAAACTGTAGAGGAATTTGGATTGCATAGACGAAATACAAACGATTCAACAGTTCTAGATATGGAATTCGCCCGCAAGACATCGTATGATAGATCGGCCATGTTACAGATTGTAACTAACAGTGAATCCAAATTGAATTCAGAACAGCGGTTAGCCTACAACAGAATTTTAGTTAGCGTTAGCGAGTCCGTCGGAGAAGTACTCTTCCTAGATGCACCTGGAGGTACAGGAAAGACATTCCTAATTAATTTAGTCCTAGCTAAACTAAGATCCGATGGTCACATCGCGATTGACGTGGCTTCGTCCGGCATAGCGGCCATTCTTCTAGAAGGTGGTAGAACGGCCCATTCCACTTTTAAACTGCCATTTAACATTTGCAATGATCACACTGCCGTATGCAACATTTCAAAACAAAGTGCAATCGCTAAATTGCTCCAAAAATGTGCTTTTATTGAATGGGATGAGAGTACAATGTCTCACAAAACATCCGCGGAAGCTCTAGATAGGACACTAAGAGATTTTAGAGAAAACCGAGCGCTTATTGGTGGAGTTACCGTAGTATTTGCTGGAGACTTTAGACAAACCCTTCCAATTATTCCAAGAGGCAGTCGTGCCGACGAGATTAATTCGTTTCGGAAACTCTCCTACTTATGATCGGAAGTAGTGAAGGTTTCCCTCTCGGTAAATATGCGTGCCGTTCTCTGTGGCGACAGCAACTTCACCGAATTTTCCAACATTCTGCTGAAACTATAAAATAGTGACCTACCTGAAAGTAAACGTAAAGTATCCGTCGACAATTCTCAGCTGTGCGTTTTAAAACATAATCGAAAGCAATTAGTAGAATCCGTATATCCTGGCATCGGGGATATTCCAGAAAAGCCCCTGTCCTGGTTCAGAGAAAGAGCGATCTTAGCGTCGACCAACGAAGCTGTGAACCACATTAACGAGTACATCCTAGACAAATTTGAAGCACCGTCCGGAACAAACAAATCCATAGATACAGTCGTTGATCCTCAAGAAGCAATTCAATATCCTGTCGAATTTTTAAACTAATTAAACCCCTCTGGTATACCAATTCACCAGCTGAAACTGAAAATCGGCCCACCTATCATCCTCCTCCGGAACCTCAACCCACCAAATCTCTGTAATGGAACCCGCCTACAAGTATAAACTGTCTCTAAAACTTCGTAATAGAAGCTACGTTCTAACCGGTTGCGCGACTGGAGAAAAAGTGATAATTCCTCGCATCCCAATGATCCCATCTGATGTTCCATTTCAGTTCAAACGCCTCCAGTTTTCCATACGAGTGTGTTTCGCCATGACCATAAATACGACACAAGGCCAAACATTGAAGGTGGGCGGTGTGACGTGAAACTATACGTTGCCTGCTCCCATGTGAGCGCCGGCCGGCAACTTTACTTACTTGCTCTTGGTGCTAGAACTGCCAATATTGTTTATAAAGAGGCTCTCTCTTAAATATATTTCTAAACCCTTCCCTCCGCCAAATAACCCGCATCATTATAACAGGATTTCGAAATAGCCGGGTTTAAAACTTAAAACAAAACACTTTGATTTTAGTATAATAAACAATTAGTTTGTATTCTATTATGTAATTGGTTTTTAATTAAATTAATTTAATTTTATTATGATAATTAACTGAAATATCTATTAACTGAGCTTAATTAATTGTTTTTGTAGTAACATATCCTCGAATATAATATATGTAGCTTCGTAGCCATAAAATTATTCTTAAAATTTGAAGTAGTACAAAAGCTAAAACTAATTTATTCAGAGTTGCAGCGCGAAGCGCTTTAGAGGCGCGAGCGCGAAGCGGCCCCACGCAGCTAGTAGATAATAAAACAACAAAAATTGTTGCGTACAAAATTCTTGAACACGATTTTTTTTTCAGTTTTTTTATTATTTATTTTATATTTAAATAAATTTTATTTATTTATCTTATGTGATTATAGTGGGTGCATTCAGGCCTCCCAAAGTGTTAGCAGCGAAAATCTACTGGTGGAAAAATGGGGTATAAACTATCATGACCGTTCAAAACTCATTCTGATTATCTTACTTAACATGTTAAAAACAGTTGGCACTGCTGAATGCAAACGAGCTATAGCCTCTTGAACTAATCAGCAATTTGCTTCTGACAAAATTTTCTAACTTATATTAATCTAAGGCTAAAGCAATTCACTAGGTGTGGTAAATTGAAGTAAACCAAATTTTTATACAGAATATAAGAGAAGCACAAAATTGTTTTTAAAAAAACACAAATAATAAACTAAAAAATAAAAATTTTTAAATAATTCGATGAAAAATTTAAAAAAATAGACGCGAAAAATAAATAAAAATAATAATATAATTTTTAAAAAGTATATAATAATAAATAATATAATTCAAGAAAGAACACAAAAATAAAAAAACCAGAAAAAACAAAAATTAAAAATTTTAAAAATAAAAACAAAAAATGAAAAAAATAAATAAAAATACGGAATATAAAAAGTAAGGAAAATAAAAAAATAAAAGCTTGACAAAGAATTAAAAACCATAAACAACATAAACAACAATAAAACACACATAATAAAATATACATAATAACCAAAATACAGATAAATTGAAAATTATGAAGTTTAAAAAAAAATTATAAAAATAAAAAAAAATAAAAAATTACAAAATCAAAAATCAAAAGGAAATTAAATTTTAAATAATTAGTTTATTTAATAATAAAAAATAGAAATAAGAAAAAACAAATTATAGAAAAATTATAATTATTCTAAAACAATGTAATAAAATTAAATAATATATGTAATTAAACAGAGAACTTAAAAAAAAATATAAAAAAAATTAAAAATAAAAAAAAAAATTTAAAATTTAAATGTTTAAAAATTGTAATTAAAGATAAAAATAATTAAAAATGACATAACAAAAAAATAAAATTATAAATGATAAAGATTTAATAAAAATTTGAAAATACAAATAAAATGTAAAAATGAAAAGTTAAGATAAAAAAAAAATACAAATTAACAAGAAACAAAAAAAAACAATAAAAATAATTAAAATGCACACAATAATAAATAATATAATTAAAAAAACATCACAGAAAAATGCAATAACAAAAAAAAAAGGATTAAAAATTAAAATTAAAAATTTAACAAAATAAAGCAAATAGAAATAAAAGACTAATAAAAAATTTAAAAAATAAAATCAAACCAAAAATATTATATAAAAAAATAATAAAATAAACAAAAACTAATAAAAATAAAAAAATTAAAAATTAAAATGATTTAAAATATTAAAGATAAAAAAATTTAAAAATGGAATTTATAATAAATAATATAATTTGAAAAAGAACACACTAAAAATAAGGTAATAAAGAAAGAATAAAAATTATAAACAAAAAACTCAAAAAAAATTAGAAATATTATAAACGGAAAAAAATTATTTAACAAAATTACAAAATAAAGGAAATTAAATTTATAAAAATTTAACAAGAAATAAAAAAATAATGAAAAAAAACAAAAAATGGCCATTACCATAAATAATATAATTAAAAAATGAACACACTAAAACTAAGGAAATAAAAAAGTATAAAAATTAAACAATAATAATGAAAACTAATTATAATTAAAATTATAAAAAAAAAACTGAAAAAAAAAATAAAAAAATTTAAAATATAATACAAATAATAAAACAATTTAACTAAATATAAAGAAATGCATATATGTAATAATAAATAGTATAATTAAAAAAAAACACACAAAAAATATAAAACAAAAGTTAAAAATTAATAAGATTAAAAATAAAAAATGAAACTAAAAAAAATTAAATTAATAAAATAAATAAAATAAATATTATAGTCTTTTGTATATAATTGACTTGGGTAATATTTTGTTGGTTGCTGGTTGCTCTTGTCTTCAATATTGTAAATTAATATTAATTAAACAATTTTCTTTTATTTTATTATTTTTTGAATGTGAACAATACAAAAGTTACTTTTAGACTAAAACTCTCTTACAATTTTTGGCATAATCAAACTTGTCAACAAAAAGGTTATACTTCAGTGTATAAATCAATTGGTCTAAATAATATAGCTACCAACTAATAGATGTCACTAAAAAAATATTGTGACGGTGACACCTAGCGTGTGATAGAATAAGTTAAACTAATAGCTTAATGTTTTACTGTTCTAAATGGAATTTTCCATGATACAACAGTTCTAAATGTTTCTACACTATTAGTACTGGAAAAGTCATAAACTTTCGAGAAGCTTGGTTTGTGTTTATAGAAAGGCAAGCAAGATCGAATTGGATTATTAGTATTTGGAACGCGATAGAGTAAACTTGTAAGATTATTAGTAATATTTGGTAAGCGATAGTGTAAAGAATAAAAGGAATTAAAAAGTGATTTAAAAAGTGTTTTAGTGTAAAATAAAAAGTAAAAGTGATCAGTAAAATTTGAGAATAATTTAAATAAAGTGATTTTGTGAATTTTTAATAATAAACTGTGTTGTAATAATTCTTGTGTGGAATAAATAAATTCATTGGTGATAAATTAAATTGATTTTGTGTTATTCACAATCCAGTGATACGCACCATAATTGACAAGGCAAAATCGTAACAATATTTATCTTAACATGTTGGTAGTCTGTGGTATTGTGACTGTCAATAACAATAATTTGTTTACATTGAATTATATGTAACTGGATTATAAATTATATAATAATAAATGCAAGCAAAGTACAACTACAGTTAATTTAAGTTAAGTACATAATATAAATTATTGTTTCAAATGATACAATTTTTAATCAATTCGTTGTTTTGAATTCAGGGTTTGCACATCGGATTTAAATCTCGAACATCGCGCCCGCCTTGAATGTCGCCAGACTTCATTCTACTGGTAGACGGCACCAACTTGGTAATTGCTCCCCGGATTGTGCCTTGGTTGGTTTTAATTTCTGTAACTCGCACTCGTCAATCAGTTCCTGGAAAAACTTAGATCACCTTGCCCATTTTCCATTGATTCATTAGTGGGTTATCTTCTTTGATAAGAACTACATCATTGATTCCGATGTTTTGTTGATTTTTGTTCCATTTTGTGCCAGCTTGAATTGACGTAAGATACTCCTGGTGCCAACGTTTCCAAAACAGTTGGTTCATTCTTAGTACAGCATTCCAATGTGACAACCTATTTTATGGTACCTCATAGACGTCTGGCTTGGTATCGCTATCACCGGATAGCCAATTAAACAATGCGCTGGGGTTAAAGGATTGATCTCATCATCAGAAAATACACAAAGTGGTCTTGCATTAAGCAAACCCTCAATTTATTGTACAAGTATTGTGTGAAGCTCTTCCTGTGACAAAAAACCTTATCGTTTTCACTTTCTCCAACTGTGTCTTGGCTGATTTAACACTTGCTTCCCAGATGCCTCCAAAATGCGGTGCTTGAGCAGGTATAAAATGCCATTTGATCTGATATCTTTGTAGAAATAAATGTTTTATGTTTTGTTAAATAAATATATTGATTTCCTTAAATTTTTAGGAAGCGCCTTTAAAAATTAGTGCCATGACCGTGTACTGACACCTCTTATGCTCCAAATATATTCCCCTTAGTACTAAGACAGACTATCAGACAAATATATGATTGCTCCACTCGTTGACCTCGCCCGTGTTTGAGATACGTTTTGATTGGACCAGCAGAATTCAATCCTATTTTAAGAAATGGACGTATAACCCCACCCTTTCTTTAGGCAGGTTCCCCATTAGTTACCTCTCAGTGTGCGGCCGTTGTTTGATGCAGTATATGCACTTCCGCGTGACTGATTTGATTACACTTCTTCCTCTGATGATCCAATATTTCCTCCGAAGTAGACTTAATAACAGAAAAGGACCACAATGTAGATATGTTTTGTGGTACTTTTCAACTATTTGTCTGGTTATGTTAGAATTGGCTGATAAAATTATTAGATGCTGTGTTTCGTAAGGCGCTATTGATTTTTCGATTCGACCTTCTAATCTCAAAGGACCGCTTTTGTCGAGAAATAGATTCAATTATTGTGTTTTGCTTTAGGGTGAAACCATACTACTCTCCTGTAAGTCCTTAATTTCTTGGGTAAAATTTAATGACTGAGAGTACCGTATAATTTCAGCCTCTGCATGTAGTCAATCAGATCGGTTTGTATTGTTAAATGTGATTCTTCTTCTGCGGCATAATAAGATGAACTTCCGGATTATCACAAGAATTCGTATGATTTTATCATAACTCTAATATTTCTCGCTTAGGTCGTGAAATTATAGATTCTGACATGTCACTGCAGATTGCGGTCAAAACTTGTGCCTTATTTCTTCGTTTTGCTTGATTAGTTGGGTCTGATTTCTGGAAGGTTGGCCAGGAGTCCGCTGCCAACTTTAACAACGCTGGTCCATTCCACCATAGTTAATGAGTTTTTAACTCTTGTGGGCACAAACTTCGGGTAGCACAATCCGCCGGATTGACCTTTGATGCTATGTGCTGCCACCTTCCCCGCGGAAGGACTTCTAAGATTTCACTTGTTCGATAAGCTACATATGTTTTTTACCGACGCGGTGGTTCGGCAAGTCAGTTTAAAACAATGGTGGAATCAGTCCATCCAAACAGCTGATGGTCCGGAAAAGCCAGTAGTTTCTGAAGATTTTCATCAGTCATGTTAACAATATGGCACCATTCAATTCCAAGCGAGGTACTGATATGTTTTTAGATGGAACAACCTTGGTTTTTCCAGCAATTAGATTTGTAATACAGTTGCCATTGTAGTATGTTCGTAAATAAACTGAAGCAGCGAAAGCAACCTCGATTCAGAGCTGTAAAAATCCAAAATCTATGCAATTGTGTTCCGATTGCGGTTCTTCATACCTCTAATGATAGGTCTCGGGATCTGTGATTGCTACGCCAAACATCATTTAAATTGGTGGATTATTTCCATACATTTTACAGAAAATTCGATTTGAAGAAAATCGCTTTAATATAGCTCAGCCGATTCAGGGCTATAAAAATTCTAAATCTGCAATTATGCTCTGATTGCGGTTCCTGATACTTCTGATGATTGGTGTCGGGACCTTTAATTGCTATGTTCAACCGCATTTAAATTAGTTGATTATTTCCATACATTCACAGAAAATTCGATTAGAAGAAAATCGCCTTACTACAGCTCAGCCGATTCAAAACTTTAAAAATAAAAATTCTGCAATTGTGCTCCGATTGCGGTTCTTGATACCTCTAATGATAGGTCTCGGAACCTGTAATTGCTATGCCATACATTTCACAGAAAATTCGATTTGAAGAAAATCGCCTTACTACAGCTCAGCCGATTCAGGGCTATAAAAATCCAAAATCTGCAATTGTGCTCCGATTGCGGTTCCTGATACTTCTAATGATAGGTCTCGAAACCTATAATTGCTATGCCATACATTTCACAGAAAATTCGTTTTGAAGAAATTCACCTTACTATAGCTCAGCCGATTCAGAGCTTTAAAAATCCAAAATCTGCAATTGTGCCCCGATTGCGGTTCTTGATACCTCTAATGATAGGTCTCGGAACCTGTCATTGCTATGCCCAACTCCATTTGAATTGGTTTATTATTTCCATACATTTCACAGAAAATTCGATTTGAAGAAAATCGCCTTACTACAGCTCAGCCGATTCGGGGCTATAAAAATCCAAAATCTGCAATTGTGCTCCGATTGCGGTTCCTGATACATCTAATGATAGGTCTCGAAACCTATAATTGCTATGCCATACATTTCACAGAAAATTCGTTTTGAAGAAATTCACCTTACTATAGCTCAGCCGATTCAGAGCTGTAAAAATCCAAATTCTGAAATAGAAGCAACATCATGTCCAGAACAATGTTGTAGCTACGAATTGGAGGTCTTGACAATGGTGACGGCATTGAAACTGTTGAAATTATAAAACACGACTTTTATCTTTTATATATTTCACTTGAAAGAATGTATTTTCTTCACCACAAACTAATGTCAAAATAATAATGCAGGGTTGCCTGCTATAACATCAGAATGAATTATCGGAGTTGTGGTTTTTTTTTAACACCCTCACTTTAAAATTCTCAAATAAAAGAAATTTTAAATTTTAACCAATAAAAAATATTACATTAATTTAACAATTTCCAGTAAATTACACTTTAAGAAAATTAAAAAGATTTTACTTGATTTATCTAAATTAGATCAAACATAAATCACATCTTATTGCAAATTCATGAGTTTATAGCAAAAAACTTGCTTGTCTTTGGTGATGGCCTTCGTTAAACCATAAGCAACCATTTCGTCAGTCGAAATATAATTGATGTTAATGGTTGAATCCTTAACTTTTTCACGTAAAAAATGATACTTGATATCGATATGCTTAGAACGTTGTCTGAACCCATCTGATTTGCCTAATTTAGTTGCTCCCTGGTTATCACAGAAAATCGTTATCGCAGTATTTATTTCATCAAGAAAATCTGAACAAAATTGTTTCAACCAAATTACTTTCTGGACCATAGAAGCCAATGCCATATATTCGGCCTCTGTGCTTGATAAAACAACCGTTGGTTGTCTTTTGCTACTCCACGTTATTGCCCCATTGCCCATCTTAAATACGTAGCCTACCGATGTCGGATCCCCAGTCCGAATCTGAATAACCAACCAATTCACTATCACTTTTGTTTGTGAATGTTAACTTGTAATCGATAGTGCCCTCTAAATATCGAAAAATTCTTTGACTGCCTTCCAATGAGCCAAACTATGATTCATAATAAATCGGTTGACATCATTAACCGGAAATACCGATTCTGGACGAGTGCCTTGAACTAACTAGAGCAATGAGCCCACAGCCTCCTGATATGGCACATTTTTAACTTCCTCGCAATTAATTTTACTCATCGGCATATTTAATGACAATTTTTGATTTGAATCCGCCGGTGTCGAAATCGGTTTGCATTCTTACATGCCAAAACGTTTCAATATTTCCTCAGCATACACAGATTGATCCAATTTAATTTTATCTGCGCCTGTGCGAATGTTAACACATACTTTAGCCGGTCCCATGTCTTTCATCTTGAACGCTGTACTCAAAGCCCCTTTTATTTTCTTCAATTAAGCTTCGTACTTCCAAAAAATAAGTATATCATCAACATAAATGCCCAAAATTAAGTTATTACCTTTGATGAAGTAAAGACACGGGTCCATTTTTGATTTCTCAAGACCAAATGACTTGAGTACTGCTTCGAGTTTCATGTTCCATTCTCTACCAGCTTGTTTTAGTCCGTATATTGCCCGATTTAGTCTTCACACTTGCTTGGTTCCATCATTTTTTTTCAGGTTGCTGTATATAAATTTCCTCATGAAGTTCACCCTGAAGAAAGGCAGTAACAGCATCCATCTGATGAACCTTCAACTTGTGTTTCACAGCAATTGCCATCAATACTCTAATCGATGCATACCTTACTACAGGTGAATATGTCTCTTCATAATCCAGACCAAAAATCTGAGAGCAACCCTAGGCAACCAATCTCGCTTTGTGTCTCACAATATTACCATCAGAATCTGTTTTCGTTTTAAAACCAATTTTGATTTTATAGCCTTTCTACCTGACGGTAAATCGACCAATGACCACGTTTCATTTTCCAATAATGAATTTATTTCATCCTGCATTGCATTTTTCCAATCTACTGCATCATGTCTCGACATTGCTTGATTAACCGAGACTGGATCATCTGCTTGATTGTTGATCATTGTTTTGCATGTTAGTTCAGCAACATATTTTGGATTTGGTTTTGGTGTTCTTGATGAACGGCGAACTTCACTGGATGGTGTTATTGACTCATCTGGATCGTAATCTGGATCATTAGGACCAATAACTGACGTATAGCTTGTTACGGTGCGAAGTATATTGGTTGAATGCTTAGATTCACAGAAACATCATTTTTTTTCCTTTTCAACTTCCAATTTTCTTATGTACTTTCATTACCTTTATTTGCAAATTTTTTTTTCTCTCTCTTCTTCGCGCACCGTATTTCCATTTCTTGCACCGTATAAATATATCTGTCAAAGCTCATTACATTTTTTTTTCTTTTTTTTTTTGTTGGTTGCATAACGTTGTTTTTTTTCTTGGTTTGGTTGCGTACCTATATGTGAGTTGAGATGGTCATGGGTAGAGGCGTCTTGATCGACAAACAGAACACAATTAGTGGTGTTGTTGTAAACTGGAAAGGAAAAAGTATAAAAGCGTGCGACTGATGTCAATTGGGTCTTTTTTGATCATTGATCGTCAACACGCGGACACACTCTGGAGCCACACCGGACGGTATTTGGATCAATAATACCCAAACGTAAGAATATTATAAATAATAAAAAAAAAAAAAATCACTGATAATTAATAATACCTAAGCGTATTATCATAATTTCGTATTAATTAAGCCAAGATCATTCAGTAATACCACTAAATAATAAATAATAAATAAAAGAAAAATCATCATTATAAAAGTGAAAGTACCGGTCCGATATTATCGTGTGGGCTAAAAATAAAACGCGACAATACCGTGTGATCCCAAAAAGAATAAAAAAAAAAAAAAAAAACCACAACGCGTCCAACCGTGTCAAAAGTAAGAGGAATCCACGTAAGCAGTGCGATTGACACACCATAGGCAGATTGCAGGCATAACAACCCCGATTAACGGAAGCTCAACTTCATCCCGGATTCCCGCGTCTGATTGCAGTGCTCCAAACAACACGTTCCGTACAATAAAGAAGGAAAAAGAGGAAAAACAGGAAAAACAGGAAGACACGTAAGTATAACTGGAGGGGGGGAAAATTTGTGGCACGAGTTCGTTAGCGCAGGCACCTAATTCGTGTGGCGCGAGCGTATTTTTTTTTTTATCTTTTTCTCCGTTTAGGGATCTGCGGGTGTTGAGCTCGGCGTCCGGAGGTCACCTACATGGCTAACGCATTCATCCACCTTGTGCCAGGGCTGACGAATCTCTAAGCCAACGTATTGGGATCCAGTTCAGTGTCTTCGGGTTTTTTTTTGTGTTTTTTTTTATGATTACCTTTATTTAAAACATTGTGTCAAATCAAATTTTCTCAAGTTTCAAAAGTTTTTTTTGTGTAAAAGAAATAATAAAAAGCATATTTATAACGTGATATAAAAAAAAACCATGTGTTCTTAATTTTTCTAAATTTTCGGGGAGTGATCGGTGTATTGCGCGAGTATGTGTGTGTGTGTTTTTTTTTTTTCCTTTTCATTAAATAGTTCGGCCTCAGGTAAGTGATAGTGAGTGTGATCATCGGAAAATGCAGCCAGACGTAGAATAGCGGCTTAATGTAAAGTTCCCGTTCGGCATCTCCAAATTACCACCCCTAAGGACTGTGCTAGCCAATGCACAAAGCCGCGGTGATGTCGTCGGAAATAATCTGTTTGCGGGAGGAGCGAGAGCACGCGTCGGACAGTCCAGTTCATCCATCCTATACTGCGAGGGTGTCGTCCACGGCAACGTGCGACACGTAGCGTAGGATCGGATTATGGGACTCAGCGATGGTCAGGTGAGGACCCGTTCTTGATCCCAATTCTCTTCTAGGAGTAGTCAGGGCAACTTGATTGCTGAAGGGAATTGGTGTATTAATTGCGGGTTCAATAATCTTGATCCCCCAACCTGGATTGTCTGCTGCCTTGCTTCTCGCAGTTCAAAGACAATTTATTTTATTTTATTCAAACCGTAACAAGCTGTCATCACTCGATATAGCTTGTACATCTAACATTGCCGTACTCATTTCCTCTTCCAATAATGATTCGTTTTGCTCATCTGTGTTATTAACATCACTTGCATTATCCCTCACTGAATCAATATCACTTGCATTATTTCTCACTGAATGTCTTTCTGCCGGTGCTTCATGGAAAATTACATCTCTACTAAAAGTTAATTTTCTTGTTGATTTATTTATGCACCGATAACCGTTCTTTTCATTAACATAACCAACAAAAATCATTTTCGCTGACTTCACGTCCCATTTTTTACGTTTTTCTTTAGGTTTGTGCACCATAACAGGAGAACCAAATATTTTCAGATCACTTAAATCAACTTTAGAGCCACTCCATACTTCTTCCGGAGTTGTATCAACCAGCAATGATGATACTGATCTGTTTATTATATAAACAGCCATGTTGACCGCTTCAACTCAGTATGTGACACTTAATTTCGCAACAATTAGCATGCATTTAGACCGCTCGACTATCGTTCTATTCATTCTTTCTGCTGTACCATTTTGCTGTGGCGTGTAAACATTCGTCAATTGATGTTCAATACCATTTTGCTTGTAGAAATCGATGAATTCACAGGAACAATATTCGGTTCCATTATCAGTACGTAAAATTTTAGTTTTTCTTCCACTTTGTTTTTCAATCCACATTTTAAATTCGATGAATGTTATAAAAACTTCCTTTTTAGACTTCAGAAAATAAACAAAACATTTTCTGCTAAAATCGTCAATGTAAATCATAAAATATCTGGCACCACCGATTGATTTGTTTACCATCGGCCCACATAAATCTGAGAGAATCAGATCCAGTTTATTTTTACTACGGGTTTTGCTTGATTTAAATGGTAATCGTACATGTTTACCATATGCACACGTTTCGCAAACTTGAATCATCGATATATCGTCTGCAAACTTTATTCCGGAAACCACACCAACTCGCATTTTACACAAATCCTTGTGATTTATATGCCCAAGCCGCTAATGCCAAACCATAGAGTATTCTTGATTCGGTAGGACACATTTGATCATCATAGACGGTGCAGCCCTCACTGTTGGAAGTAATTGTATTTCCTTTCTCAACCATTTTCGATATTGATAGTAAATTCGCTGATAATTCAGGAACATGTAAAACTTCATCCACTTCAATATCAAAATTATTTACCTTGAGGTTCACTTTGTCTTTTCCATTTACCTTCATGGTTGAATTGTTTGCTGCTGTAATTTGATTAACTGTAGACGTGACACGATTTATGATCAAATTTCCATTTGGTGTCATCAATAAACCAGTCGCTTGATTTGTTCTTCATTCCATCATTTGATGCGAAAACAAGAAATGCCTTCTTGGAATTTGGTTTATTTTTAACTGTTGGCTTAATTGTGTCATTCGAGTTTTTATTCGGACAATCGGCTGTCTTATGGCCTTTTTCATTGCACTTATTGCATTTGAAAGGGAAAAAACCTTGTTGTTGTTTCTTTTTCGTCTGAAAACAATTTTTGTTTTAACTCAGAAATGCACTTTGGTTCACAACTCAACTATAATTTAAATTCAATAATTTTAACCGCAAATGATCCGGTGTCCACTCCATTTTACCACCAGCCAAACCCAGAGTAAATGAATTGAATTCTTCTGGTAAACCCAATAACATGATTCCAGTCTACCATTTGTCACCAACTGGGAAATCCAAATCCTCTAACTTGCTTTTTATATGCAATAGTTCGTCAATATACGACTGCATCGAATCATGATTTTCCAGTCAAATTGATACAAATTTATGCAATAAACCAACACAATGTTTTGCTACCTTGTCTTCACATGCTGCACGCAATGTATTCCATGCGACAATTGGTGTTTCACAATTCTTTACCAATGGATAGAGCGATTTTTCAACATTTAAAACATAATATGACAAAGCCTGATCAAGTTTTTCCTCTTTGTCTTCAACAGCAATAGGATTTTCTTCGGTTGATGTATCATTCTTTACAATACAATTCTTCAACTTGTATGCAATGCCAGGAAATGTTTCATAACAAATGACCAGGAATCCTAGTTTTCGCTGCCTTTCAGCTTTTCCAAATTACCATTCAGCTTTGACATTCTGTATCCTTTGTCTTAAGAATTCAAGAACGATTTCACGATATACAGTTCACAAATTAATTATTTTATCCTTTTGCACAAATTTAAACTATAATTGATTATTTATTTAGCCGGATGCCGCAGAGTCTAATGGATTCTGGGCCCATAACCTGTTGAAATTATAAAACACGACTTTTATCTTTTATACATTTCACTCGAAAGAATGTATTTTATTCACCACAAACAAATGTCAATATAATAATGCAAGGTTGCCTGCTATTATATCAGAATGATTTATCAGAGTTGTTGTTTTTTTTAACAGAAAAAATTCAGGGTGCATTAGCTAGGTCTAAACTTTGAGATCATTACGGACTGCGTACCATTTAAAGGAACAAAGGAGCGAAAATAATTGACGACTAGTATAGAGTACTGCGTTTCAAGCACAGCAAATCAATTTACTAGAAATAACTACTTATATTTCGAATATTTCGAATCATTACATCAGCTTTAACAAAATTTGCTCTTGAAGATCCCGAGTCTTGGTATAAGGAAACCGTTAAACTGCAGCGATACTAAAACAACACGTATCAACTTAGTATTGGAATTTCAAGTTTTGAATTGGTGATAGGTACCAAAATGTGGTGCCGTGAAAATTTAATAATTAAGGAAGCTTTTGAAGAGCAGTTTGCAAAGGGTTACTATCAGAAGCGCCATATTCTAAGGGAAGAAGCAAAATAAAATGTTCACAAGATTTACGACGAAAAAAGGAGACATTTAAATAGCGGCGAAAAATCAAACGAATATGAATTCGGTGACATGGAGGTGGAGTTTGAGAAGGTTAAATTTGAGTTTTTCTTTGGTTAAAATATTTTCTGTCTTCCAAATTTTCTTCATCAACTTCTTCATTTTCTAGATCGCTATCCTCGGTTTCTGTTACGTCTTGTTCAAAGCATTTTCTTAATTTTGTACCCAGTTGGGCTTTGAGTTGTAGCCTGATGGTCTTGACTTAGTTTAGTGCCGTATGGTTTGCTTGCTATTCATTCCATTAAAAGTTATCTTTGTTTCTTGTTCACTTTCCTGTATGTGGTTTATTTTTAATATATTTTCTTTACTTATAAATGGTTCGAGTGAGATTTGATCACCAATTTACCATATACTTTAAATGCGCCATACCGCTAAAACAAATATGTAAATGTAGACAAAAACTTCTATATACAATACACTTTACTAATTAATCCATAATAAAATTATTTTACCACCCGATCCAAACACCATTCCCTAATCAAGAACATAAACGTTAAATTACTGATTATTATTATTATTATTACACAACATATCTTTCAATCTTATAAATACACAAAAAGAAAAAAAATATTTTTGATTGAATTGCTACAAATTTAAAACGAAATAAAAATTTTCCTCTTATCTTATCAAATCGAAACGAATTCGTGACAGTTCATTTATACAGCAACAACAAAAGCAACACGAGGAAAAACGTCATGAAAAAATTTCAGTCATTTATCATGAAAATTAGACATAAAATATATAAACTCGGTATATTTATGTGTTTATATTGGGGTAAATGTACACTGGAAATGTATGTTTATGTCATTTTATGCTTCATGACTTTGGAAACCTTGGGACTATCATTAATGTTTTAATTTTAAGTAATACATAGTTCTTCGTATTTATTATGTAGTATATATGTACCAAACATTAATTTTCTCTTTTTTTTGGTATATACACACACACACACACATACCAAGCCATAAATCCCGTATATATAATCCAATTTATATACCATATTTAATGTGCTTTTGTACATAAAAATGATTAATCGCATTTGAATAAATAATTATATTTTATGTATACATACTCAGTTCGGTACTCGTACATCACAAGAATAAATTTTAAATAATACGAGAGCTGTTCTCCATTTATTATTTAGAATTTACACATTTTCTAAACATCTATTAATATTAAAAAGCTTTAGAATTTCCGGAATATTTAAATATACTGCAAATCTACTTTCAAACGCTATAAAGCTCTCCTAGTCGAAAAAAACACAACCATGGATTTCTAGTGAAACTTAAAAAAATCTAACAGGAAAATAAATAAACCACAAAAATATTTACACGTTTTTACTTCTTATAGACATTATAAGTACGGATACAACGAGATATAATAGATCGGAAGTTTAAAGACTGGGTGAAATAAAATTTGTTATCCTTTATCTTTATTTAAATCTAGAACCGAATTTTTAGAGTTTGTCTCCAAAACAATTTTATTTCATAAATCAGTATAAACAAATAACCAAATGAAAAAGAACAAAAACCATAAAAAAAAAGTTCATTCCATATCCAACGATACGACGAAAACTACTGTAGTTGAAAATGGAAAATTTCGTTTACGAACAAGGCCGCATGTATCTAAATAAATTCGAAAAAACACTGGGTTAGTGTGCTAGGTTATAAATAACGATTCGGCGCAATATTCACATGGAGAAAAAATAAATTTCCCTGCTAACACTGTGAATGGTATAAAAATGGGACTGTCAAAATTTTTGGTTGATTCTCAGATGCATATCAGTTGAATCACTTAGTTGAATTTGCTTCAGTACTTTTTACTTTTTAATTTTGTACTACGATTTATCCAGATACTTTTTATTAATCGGGATGGGGTGGAGATTTTATTTTTTTTTCCGTTTCTTTTAGTTGGGTTGTGTTTATTCCCATTAAAATGAAATACCTGAATACAAAATTATACGTATACTTGTTGAGTTTTGTTTGAATAAATATTGTTTAGATTAAAGTTATTTCGGCATGAATTTTAGATGACTATACATACGGTATAATGTTATATTCTGTGATTTCGTGTACATACAATTTACGAACTGAGACTTTACCGATATATTTGTGTGAGAAAAGTATTATGAGATGTCAATATTTACAAGTAAATCTAACCAAATGGATAACATGGTGTTTTTGTTGGGTTATCTTTAACAAAATCTTGGAAACGCTGCTTGGAAACTGTTAACTGATAATTACGAAAATTCTCGTGAATCGCTTAAATCTCAGATGAATTTATTTTTACACCAACCGAAAATGCCAGCTGAATTCGTTAGCGTTCAAACATTTCGCGTGAATGTCGTCGATTGCTGAAGAATTTTAATTTAGAATTCAACTGACGAACAATTCGAAGCATTACAACGTTTTTTGAATTTTTAATATGTTTCGAAGAATCATTTAATTATATAAATAGAACTATGTCTATTAGTCAGTTTCGTGGAATTATTGTTGGTAAATACTAATATACTTCTCGTGTTAATCGAAACACAATTAAAATGGTCTAACCACCGGTAGCATATTAGAAATTACATGAATTAATTAACATTTAACAAAAACATTAAGTAAAAGTTTTTTGAATACTCGCATTAAAACTTTAGGAGCGATTGCTGAAAATATATCAACATCATTACCTCCTAAATCGGTGAAACTTGAAGCTCATCAAAATGATGAACAATGAATTGTCTCATATATAATCATATAATCGCAGCTTGCAATGTTAAATTCTAACTTATCGCATTCAGATCCAGCACAATAATCATTAGTATCGCTGATAGCACGATCCTAGTAAAGGACGGTTTACTAGCAGCCGCATTATAGGTAAAAGGCAAACACGTCCATTAATAAATTCATTGAACTTCGTTCTTTAATAGTCAAAGTCAGTGAAGCGCCTCATAGTAATAGAGCGGCACAGTTATTGAATCTATTGAAGAAATCAATCAAAACAATTTTAACCGAAGTTGGTGACATTAAAAGACAGATTCTTGTAACCAAACCTTGCATATAACGGTGTGTTCACAAATTCAATAATTATCAAACTAACATTTCAGCATTTGTAATACAGAAGCTTACAAATTTTCTACCAATTAAAGCCTACGGTTGTTAAATGGCCACATATTTAAAATAGTGCTTTAGATCCTGAGCTGTAAGGCTGATGAAATCGAACCAATTTTGAGAAATGAAGTTTATGCTGATATAACAGCCCAAAATACGCAACTTGCCTGGATTTTAATTCTAGCCATCAATTTAACCGAAAATAAGCAGAAAATGTGTTCATTAATTATCAGAGTGCAAATTGATTCCGATATTCCGAAATTATACGGGACTGATCGATCGGAAGATAAATCGTGGGAAAACTTCTAAACCTTCTATATCGCTTACCTTTTAAGGAATATTTAATACCGCAGGCGCAACATGGATAATTTCGTCATATTGCAATTGAACAATTTAATCAATTGAAACAACGATTTACAATAAATGTTTTAATGAATTTGAAAACGGCCAAACGACACTGGTTAGCAGTTCTGAAGATGAGAATATAATCGAGCACCACGATCAAGATAAGAATAGTGTTCAATGCATAAAGGAATTGGGGATTTCACGAAATATCATTCATCGCAAATTTAAAACAAATGTTTCAGATTGTGGTTCACTCTGATGATGCACAGTTTCAATGTATGGTTTGGAGAAACAAATCTACGGAGCCTATTCGGGATTATTTTCTTAAAACAGTCATCTTCAGAAATATTCGTTAGCATACCCCGTGCACGACTCATCACCAAAAATTCATCTGCGGTTGCGATGGAAATTCACACCACAAAGTCTGGGGAAGTAGTGACACCAACATCAGGGGTGAGCAACTTTTAGAATTTTGTTTAACAAAAAATATAATTATTAATAACAAAGGGAACGATGCGACTTTTGTAAATGCAGTCAGGAAGGAGGTGCTAGATCTTACCCTGTCTGACATGGGTACTTCTGGTACAGTTCTGGACTGGCATGTGTCAAAGAAAGCATCCTTCTCGGATCACGTGTATATCACGTTTGATATTAAAACCCCTTCAAAACAAGAATCGGTAGTAAGAATACCAAAACGTAATAATTGGCCAGTCTATAATGAAAAATTTTATTATAATGTAACTGGTCTACAGCCCAACTTCAACTATATTGCGGATCTCGATAGAGTTTCAAGCAATGTTACCGAGGCAATTATTGATGCTTACCACTCAAGCTCACCCATGGTTCGTATTAGGCGGACAAGGAAGGACAAGGAATTTTCTTTGGTGGAGCCACACCTTGGAAACCAAATGAAGGAAGGTTCGTAAACTTTTCAACAGGGCTAAGAGGACAACGATTGGACAACCTATCGAATGACTCTTACCCAGTATAACGTCGCTCTTAGGAAAAGCAAGAGGTCGAGCTGGAGAGATTTCTGTGAAAAAATAGATAGGGTGCCTGCGGTTTGTCGACTTCAGAAGGCACTCTCCTTGGGCCACAGAAATCCGTTGGGATCTCTAAGGAAACCGAATGGAGAGACAACTACCACCAGAGAGGAAACTCTCGAATGCCTGGTGAAAGGCCATTTCCCAGAGTGTACTGTCCTTGGAGGCCAGGAAGACCCCGATGAAGACAGCGAGCATCCCTACCTGATTCCAAGGGAAGCTTACATGTTCTCAAGAGATATCTTTACTCCAGGAAAAATAATATGGGCCGTTAATTCCTTTGGTCCCTTTAAATCGCCGGGAGAGGAATATATATATCCTGCATTTTTACAGCATGGCCTACAAATACTGTTGCCTTATTTGATTAGACTCTTTAAAGCAAGCTACAGCTTACAATATGTAACAAGAAGCTAGAGGGAGGTGCGGGTGATTTTTATCCCAAAAACGGGAAGAAGCTCCGCAGAAGACGTCAGGTCTTATAGACCCATTAGCCTCACATCTTTTATTCTGAAAACCATGGAGAAGATACTGGGCGTTCATATTAGATCCAATGCATTTCAGGCTGAGAGATCGAGAGAAACTGCGATCAACGAGCTGACAACAAATATCAAAGATACATTTCGGAATAAAGAGGTTTTGTTATGCTCCTTCATCGATATTCAAGGGGATTTTCACAATACCAAGTTCGAAATGATTCAAGAACAAGCACTTGCAAGGGGAATAGACTCCTCCACCATAGGGTGGATAATCAATATGCTTAGAAACAGGAGGATATCGGCCTTCTTTGGTGATAAAACCATCACGATTGCGGCTACCAGGGGTTGTCCCCAGGGGGGAGTTCACTCACCCCTTTTCTGGCTACTCGTGATGGATGGACTACTAATAAGATTAAAAAACTCTCACTTCTCGAATATCACCTACGCGAACGATGTAGTCTTAATGCTAAGGGGGAAATTTGAGAGTACAATAGCGGAACGTATGCAATATGCCCTTGAGTTGGTAAGCGACTGGTGTATTGAGACGGGCCTTAGAGTAAACCCCAACAAAATTATTTGTACTTTCTTTACAAATCGGAGGAAAAAAATTCTCCCACCTCTATCTCTAAATGGAAAAATTATCCAAATGGCGGTGGAGGTTTAGTACCTGGGAGTGATACTTAATCAGAAACTGACATAGAACCCGTTCTTAAAATATATCACAAACAAGGCAAATAGGGCGCATTTCACCTGCCAAAGAATGATTGGCAAAACGTGGGGTCTAAATCGCCAAATGGCACTTTGGTTATACTCAACCATCGTAAGACCAATAATCTCTTATGCGGCGTTTGTGTGGTGGCCTAAGACAGAGCAAAGTGGCGCCTGCTTAATATTGGTTAGGATCCAAATGCTAACTTGTTTGAGTGTAACGGAAGCAATGAAAACCTGCCCTACAGCTGCTCTTGAGACGCTATTGGGGCTCTCACCACTACACTTGCACCTTATAAGAGTAGCTGGTTCAAGGGCAGTCAATCTAAAAATAACATCTCAAATTAAACTTTTAGACCAGGACATAATAGAATCCTGGACAAATTGAATCTGGACGAGGAAATAATCTAACTATCAGACGTGATGGTTAAAACTATTGACTGCCGGAGGAATTTCACGATTGAAATACCCGACAGGGAATAAGCGGGGATCATCTCCTCCTTACCCCGTCACGCCTCCATATGGTACACTGACGGTTCAAAATCAGGGGTGGGCACTGGTGCGGGTATAATTGGGCCGAGTCTCGAACTCTGTATTCCATTGGTTAAAACCCCCACAGCTTTCCAAGCAGAGATTTGTGCAATCGAGGTATGTTTGCTTCGATGTCTCCTTGGCCCATGGCCCTTTTAATGAACATCTGGAGAAAATGGGAGAGTCCCATACAGACCGTAGAAGATTTTGCAACCTGGAAAGGGAAACATCCGAACATCTACTATTCACGTGTGATGCTATAATCCATAAAAGACTTAAATTCTTCGATGCATACACAATACAGTGGCCTAACGTCGGCCCTTTAAATATGCATGGGCTGGTGGCGTTTATCAAAGACTTGAACCTCCACTTTACGTGAAACTTACTGGGAATGCACAATAGACCTCAATGGACGTGGTACACAGGGGTATGGCTCACCCCGTAAAAAAAAAAAAAAAAAAAAAAAAAAATTAAATTTCGATCCAAGTGATTGCAGCCCAAAGCGAATTAACAAGTTCATTATCTTTTATTTATTTAAAAAAAATACTACCTATTAATTGGTTAATTGGCCCACTATTAGGATTACGTACGTTATTGTGGATATATGTATTTGCATAAGGAGCATATACGACATAATCAAGCATGTCCAGTCCTTGTACAAGCCAGTTAACCATAAATGGTGGTGATGGAATGTTAGCGCATTCTGTCTGTATGGGAATTTGAAATTTTTTGGATGGTTTCTTGTTTGTACATTCAAGATTCTGATTTTTTTTTGGTAATATTTCACACCTTGAAGATATTTTGTGCATTTAGCGGAGACACATTTAAAAAACCGCAAGCGAAGTAGTTTTTATGTGCATTTTTAATGCATCTGTTTCATGTTAATTTACATTTTATTTAACCATATTTATCGATTTATTAATTTAGTTTGGTCCAATTTTAATTAATTTAATAATTTGTACAATTTTATTAATGTATGTACAAAATTAAGAAGAAATGTGTACAACATTTAAAACGCATTGTAGGAACTTTAGGAACTTTATTCTCTAGTTGTGCATTCCAGTGATTTCACAAGCATGAAGCTGCTTTACTACGATTTCAAACCCCACAACTAACAGTTTTTGAGGCCCTTTACGAATTTAAATGAAAAGTCGCAATAAATTGGTATTTTTGAATATTTTGAAATGAAGACAACATTCAATTGATTTATAATGATTTTGAATCGGTATTGTGTCATTTTATTTCTAAGATAGTTTGTAATCGGAGAACTTACGGTAACCGGAATAGTAATGACGACTAGATCTAATCTTTTAGCTGCAAATTTTCTTTTGCGAATGTTATCAAATACCTCATTTCAAAATCGAAAATCCGTCTGCTGTGTCTGCACATTATTTGCTCATGTCTGTTAGTGCAATATCATATCCATGAATTATCATATTTTAATGATTAATTAAGTATTGCTATTTGGAAGCTCAAAGAAGCCCAGCTTATTGAAAGCTTTTAAGTGTTAAAATAGTTATGTAACATTTTTGGGTAAAGTTTGGGTCCAAAAAATTTCGGCACCGGATTGTAAACGTTATTAGCGGAATAAGTAAATAATTTCATTAACTTTTAAGTTTGCTATTTACATAATATGTAACGCTTTTGTAGCCTATTTTTAAACCGGAAAGTAAATGAAAAAATTTGTCGTTTCACCAGTATCGCGTAAAAGAGGTTTACATAAGAAGATTTCAAAATTTGTTTTATTACATTTGAACGTTGAAATTTAAAGTATAAATTAAAAAAAAGAGAGAACATGAATTTCTGCTAGTTTGGTAAGATCAAAGAGGAAAAATTCGTTTCAAACCAAGCTATAGGGCTAATTATTCATCAAGTAATGGCAATCTATAACCGACCTTTTACTGTTTTTGAACTAGGGAATCAGCACGTCTGAATCTTTAAGGGATTCAACCAAACAAATAATATAACAGAGATACTTCAGTCAGAGCAAAATATAAAGCTACCTCCATCACACTGAAGGAAGGGAAGGGAAAATAAAGGATACCTCACACTGAAGGGAGTCCAGTTTAAACATTCAGAAAAGCATTTTTTTGTTTGCTGTATACATATTTAAATTATTGTTGCATGACATAGACTACATTGTCAACTCTGTTATCTACGCGTACCCGATGTTGCAACAGTAGCTAGGAAATCGTTAATCAATTATTCCCTAAATCGTTTTATTTAAGATTAATTCAGCTCGTAGCATGTGCCTATTTAAAATGGTAAGGAAGAAAGCAAACCGGAATTTTCGAAAAAAAAGTTGATTACGATCAGTGAGAATTATTTTATTTGGAAATTCAATTCTCATAAGCCGAAACATTTTCCAACTTTAAGTCAAACGGCATCAAACAATGAAACATACTATGATTTGGGCTCATTCGTTAAATAAGTACGTTAAAAGGGAGCGTTTAAATGTCAACCGATTTCGAATTGGAATAATGTTGGTGAGTTTAAATCTATTTAGCTTTATCGTAAGAAGGGTGCCTTAAAAATGCTACCAACACATATTTGTTCAATGCCATATGTCTTTTCGGGTTTTTAAAGTGACATTAAATTTGTTTTAACTGCTCCGGAAGTTTTTTGTCTAGCCAAATAAGCACGGCATCTGCAGCTAAATAGTCTGAGGACTGGCAAGTATTTATCAGTTGACAAATGGGATTAAAAAGTTGTATGTTGTCCTTCTAAAAATTCGTCGTTAAAGATTAACTTAGCACCATTTTAAATTTTTTTATCTTTGATTCGGGTGTTAGACATTCTATGAACGAGTAGATTTTTTCGATATGAACATCGTCTTGTTTAACTTGGTAGCTTACGTCTAGTCCCATCCTTTTCAGCTTGTTTAAATTCTCTCAAAATAGTTATCACTTTATCTGTTAATTGTTTATCTAGCATTATCAGATACAACAGCATAAACGTTCTTGCTTGTAAAAGGCCTTATCCTCCTTAGAGTTGTACAATATATAAACAACAGTTTATGCATTGCTGAAACAATTTTTGCATCCATCGACCAATAAAACTAAATTTGCACATAGATGTATTCGTTGTTGAAAGACACATTTTATAAGCATAGCCAAGTAATGTACTTAAGAGTGGTTCCCTGCCAGCAACCTGCTTGAAAAGCTATTAAAGAAAGATTATTACACCACACCAGTCATGTCTTTTTAGTTATAAATAATTCCCAAAAAAAACAAAATCATTATTTCTTGACATTTCTAAAGCATTAAATACAGTTTATTACCGCTTGCTCGCTCCATTAGGGAATGTTATAGCAATTGCAGATGACTTGGCCTTGTGTTACACACCTACTAACCCTTTTGATATCAAATTCCTAATAGAATTACATACATTTAGTGATGAATCTAGAGTTTTGCAGGAAGAAAGATGGTCCTTGTTCGTTGCAACGGTTTGAGTTAGAGCTGCTAAATGGGTTTATTTAATTAACGGTAAAATAGATTCACAATTAAACTGGAACTTTCATTTCATCGATATTCGAAAAAACGTTTTCATTGCTATTTATAAATTTTATAATTTACGCCAATTTTCCCAACCAACATTTTTGAGAAAACTGCAACAAGCTTTAGTCGAATCAATTTTAGTGTTTGGAATCTCTTTGGGGTGAAATTTATTTATCTAACACTGAAAACATCGTCCGTTAGTTAACCTCTTCAACAACCCCACTGTCTCACAAGTTAAAAATGTTGTCTTTGAGGTATTTGTATGTCAATAAAGTTTTAAAAAGGTTTTTTGTTCGTAGCAGCAGCTTTAATACTCGTATACCTAGCTCAAGCGTATATAGTATGAGAAACCCAAACATTTTTGTAGGTCTACAAAAGAATTAGAGTGAGGCCTGCAAGTGGCTTGAGAGTGAGGCCCGCAAGTGGCTTATCAATATTGACAACACGAAGATTGCTGTTAAAACTATGTTTGTTTGTGATTTTTAATGTTGTGTATTTTACTAAATTTGTACTTGTGTCTTTTATTACGTACAATTTGCTTCATATAAGAATTTTTGTACTTTGCTCTATAACTTTAAATAAATAAGACTCTTGACTGACTGGCAAACCAATCCCGCAGCGATTCGATTGAACAAATTTTATTAAAATATACTAGTGAAAATTTTCCGCGTTCTCCGAAATTGCGCTTGGTAAAACAACTGTACTAGTGCATACTATTAAGGTCTTAGATGGAAAAACACTGGTAAAACAAATGTATTATTCTAGCTGGTTAGATCTTGCCGATTGCATTGGGGCGAAAGGCCAACGGAATACAGTAACAGATAAGGCCAGGTTCATCTTCAACATTGATCAGAAGGATTCATTATGGCAGATTACGTTGAACATGTGGTCCCGACAGAAAACGGCGTTTACTGCACCTAGCCGTTCGCTTGGTCAGTTTACTGTAAGGCCGTTTGGTCTGTTTAATGCACCCCAGACCCTGTGACCCCCCCCCCTATTATAAAAAACTCAGTTAACGATATCTGGGGTGTATTTTACCAGATGGCAATCTACAAGTGGACCCCTTAAAGTTCAAGGATTTTTTAAATTTCCTGTACGTACTACAGTGAAAAAAACCGAAGGTTTTAGCGAGCTAAACAACGAAAATATTGAAATTGTTAACCGCGAACAAATAAAACCAATTTTAAAGTTAGTATAATTTTTTATTTATTTTCATTTTTGATACTTTAATCACCGCAAATATAGGGTCATGGTAACTAAAATAACTAACATATTTCATATAATCCACTCCCTCACAATTTCTTGAGGACATTAAATCGATACACGTATTATTCTTTGTTGTCGATAAAGATTTTGTATAACAAATATCAATCTCCAAGTAATTTTTCATGAAATTCACAAACTCTTCGTTTTCTTTCTTTTTAATATCTTAATTAAAATCACCTGCCCATAGGCAAATCGGTCAAATTAAATCGTATGATATCCGGAAACACTTCTGTGAACTTTCTTGTATATGCTCCCAAATTCATTGCAAGAAATGCTCGAATATCTGCCATACAAGTATTTGGGCTCAAATACACAGATACCATAATACACCTTTGGCCACGAATGACGACTTCTACTGCACATATATCTCCAATTTCAGGCATAGTAGAACGGCTACTACCCAGTATATGATCATTCATATGAAGAATATGTTCATCTGCCGATAGGGGCGAATTATTATTTTTATAAATCGCGACTCCTCCAGCTCGAACTCGTTTACGTTTCCGAAAACTTTTACATTGGAATCCATCCAGTTCAACCACGTTATCATCATCCATCCAAGTTTCGGTACAAAGAATGATCACAATTTTATTTAAAACATTATCCGTCGTTATATCTTTGTTGTGTGCATGTAAACTTTGCGCATTAACAAGCGCGGTGCTAGCATCGGCATTCATAATGTGCTGTTCACACCGTTTCGTCACAGTATTCAATGGCGTCGTCTCTAATCTAGACATCTCTCGCCGCAAATCTGAATTTTTTGAACGGTTCGAATGATAAAACTTGAAATCATTCTCCATATTAGTTAAATATAATCCACTTAGATCCGTAACTCTTGAAAGCGCAACATAAACTAATTGATGCTCATGACTGCGATGATACATATATACGATTTTATTGTAAGTCGCACCTTGAGATTTATGAATCGTTACAGCAGCACTTTCGATTAGAGGAAATTGAATTCGTTTAACCTTCAACTGTTTATTTCGTGATGTAATCGTAGCACTACGCTTAATAACGGGTGTCCACGAGTTTTTAACTCAACATTTTCTTGAATATATACTTTGTATTTTAATCTAAGAGCACGACCAATTCTTGGGTCTATAAATTCTAACCACAGACGATGAATAGTATTGTCTGGCTGTTATTCAATAAAACGAAGATATCCCATAGCACCATTGGCTAAACCATCAACAACATGAACATTTGTGGTTATCATGTAAGGTTTCCCCAACAGTAATTTTAAATAATATGATAGACCACCCGTTTCGTTGTATGACAATTTGTGTACCTTATCCCGAAAATGATCTCTTTGTGTAGTATCGGTATAATTTACATGGGTATCGGTAGCGGCATGCTCAACTGTAGTCTCACTTTGGAAACTAGTTCTATTGTATGATGATACGTCAATATTCCGAAAGAATAAACGTATACCGTCGGAACAAATATCTTGAATTTCTTCGATTTTTACAAATCGACTTTTGATAATGCTCAACTCTTCAGCAGAAAGACTATCTCTATTACCGATTTTAGTAAGTATCGAACTGAATAAATCATCGCTCTGACGAACAACCTTAAGTAATGGGAAATACTTAATTTGACGCCACAAAATATCCCCCACCAAAAACTGCTTTCGGACGTCGATATATTGGAGTAGCACGAACAGGTGGTAACTGTCGCAGATCTCCACAAAAAACGATATTCATTCCACCAAATGGCTTATCGAATTCACTGGTAACTTGTTGTAATTTTGAATTTAACGTGTTTAATAATTCTGCTCCAATCATACTGACTTCGTCAATAAATACAATACAATGTCAACTATGTCAATAAATAAACGTATTGCCACAACCAGCAGGACCAATAAAGAATATTTGTATTGGATCACTATCCGAATCATGTAAACGATAAATCGCCTCTAAAATTAATTCGCGTTGTTCTTTATTTGTAAGTCGAATCATAGAACAATAATCCACGTGGTTAAGAACAATTTCTCGCTTTGCTACTGCTTTCGTTATTTGGTGTGTTTGCGATCATATCATAATCAACAAGACGATTTATGTTTACATCATCCACAATATCGGACTTTCAAACTTCTTCATCTTCAAGTTGATTTATCTCTCGACAAATGTTTAAGGTTGCCACAATATCGAGATTAGAACAATATTTTTTCTTTAATCTTAACAGCTGTTGTTCATTTTCTAGATATATTTGTTTGTACTTTTCACCGCTCAATAAATCATCCTCTTCATTTATAAATGAATGGAATAATAAAACCATCTCTCGTCTGTAATTATCATAGTCTTTATCAACATCATAGTCAATTCAACGAACGATTTTAGCTTATTTGCTCATGTAATATTCACCAATCGGACGTTTTGTCCAAAGTGATACAAAATCAATCAAAGATACAGTATTCATATTTTCTGGTCGTTTTTCATACTTTTCTATAATTGTATCTCGCCATATCTCACCTGAATCTTGTTCAATCATTTCTCGATCCAATTGTTCTTTAGTTTTTCTAACTTTTAACCTATCCTGTGGCCAAGATGTTGTAATAAATTCAATATTTCTACTAGTTTTAGACATAGGTAACCTCAATAGAAACCAGGCTGCCTCTTGAGCACTCATTTCGACGGAATTTAACACTTCTATTCCAATGGATATTAATTTCTCAGCATAATCCTTTTCGGGATGTTCATCTTGCATTTGTAACAACTTTCTATGTAAATTACTAATACTACGATTTGTTTTATTTATATAATCGGCCACATACGCGGCACACAAATATTATTCTAGAATATACTGTAAATCCATGTTTGACCGTAATATCGAAGCTAACCAAAGATTAAAATTATTGGTCCATATATTTTTTATATCTCGCTGAGGAAACAGCATTGGTCTTGATAAATCAGATTGTATTATCGAATAATACTGTCCTTCATTTAATATTCCATTTTTACTCCAAAACTGCTCGATACTATCATACGACTCATTTTCTAAATTTTGTTTTAATTGATTAAATCTTCTCTTTAAATCTTTACTACGCCCATCATTAGTAGTTAAAGGCAGCAGTACTTGAGTGCGAACCATAGGAAAGAATGGAGCGTGAAATCTACAAATTGTAGTATTTTTTTTATAACAAGTAAAAGTATGTCGATGTGTCTGAGAATCTATAAACTTAGGTGATAAATGATTTTTATCAACGGACACCAAACGATCAATCAATTTAATACTTTCCGACATATCTGCACCAACTTTTTCATCGGGAGCATTATTCAACCACAATAGAATGTGAGCGTGTGCACTACCACGATGTTGAAATTCAATTCGTTTAAAGTAATCAACGACATAGTTATCACCAAAAGGACCATTTTTCTTTAGCTGAAGCATAGCCATCAGCACATCAACTAATTTGTTAAAATATAAATTACACGTAACCGGATCTTCATTTACAAGAGAAGCTCGAGCCATGGCAAGAATCGTATTAAATCATCCCACTTTACTTTAGATGCACTAAGTGTTAAAAACATCGTTGGTTTTCCTAATTGTCGCATCATAGCAAATAAACTTCTCTTTCGTTCAATCCAATATTGAGCTGAGTTTGGAATACTTTTTATGAACGATAAATTTGTATCAATACACGATTCTATGTAATCTTTGTCCTCTATCATCTTTCTAGTCGTATGTACCGTATCAGAGGCTCGAAAAGCTAAATACAATCCTTCACTCACACGAATTCGCAAAATCTTCATTGCCATGTATAATATATGGTGTGAGGTTACACCACGACGATCTCGTCGTCGAATTTCAGATGTGGCCATCATGAAAGGTGTAACATTCACATCTGATTTAAAGACACGAGGATATCCCAAATAAATTTTAGGAAATGATAACTCTTCAGCATATTGATCATACAATAGACTTAATGGCTTTTCTTTTTGGCCTGGAGCCAAATTTAAATATTTATCTTCACTCCAAAATAAAGTATGCTGTTGACCTAATAAATTTTCTTGAGCATCATCAAATTACAATGGTTCTAATACATCGACGTCCTTAGATGCAATTGATTGTAAAAAAAAAATGTTCATCAATCTGTATATTGTGATGCACGTACAATGGTTTATTAATAAGGTAATTTAACCATTTTTTAACCGTGTCTTTGTTTACAAATCCTTCGATGTAGGAAGATTTATGTAGAAGATGTCGCTTTATATTTACATTAATAGTAAAATCATCATCTAATGCTCTAGAAAGCATATTCACCATATTATTTACATCAACAGGAACATTTATCACTTGTCCGATAATTTTATAGATGCCCTGTTAATACCGTAAACGTCTTATTTGCATGACAGGTAATCTAGGTGATACCAGCTGTTCAGCAATTACACCCAAATCCGGTAGATGATTTGGATATTCAGGATATTTAAATCCATTGGAACTCGATAATTGTGGAATTTTATGCTTATCAATCGATGATTTACATGTACTAAACGCCATCATATTCTTTACACTCTGTAAAGGAAATTCTTTCTGAATTAAGGCATAGCATTTAGATGAAATGCTTGATAATTCGTTTTTGTACCACAAACGATCGCATACATTGCACACGAAGCCGAAACCATTATCTGCAAATCTCTTTTTAAACTCCATATTCCATTTAGATTCTAAATTAATCGTAATAGTTTGCTCTCGTTTCCGTTTTCTACAAGCTGTAGAAGCAGAACTGGAACCAATAGAAACATTTAACTGCTCACGCTTTCTGTTACGATAATTGGCTTGTCGTTGGGCGGAAGTAAGAGGAGCCATCTCGAACTAATCTTTATTTTATAAAAAATTAACGTTTTAATTCAAATCGTTTTTTTTTTAATTTTTATTTACGTGTAAAACGTATAGCAATTTACACAACTAACAAAACAAAATTTTTATTTACTTGTGATACGTAGCAAGATCTTACACAAACTAACAAAACAAAATATTATTTTTATATTTAAACAAATTTTACACAAAACAAAAACAACATTTTTATTTACGTGTAATTGACGATTGGAAATAGCCAAATCGCGCCTCTAGTAATCAATAGCAGCGTATGTTACAATATACACAATTTGACAGCCGGTTTTCTTCATGTCTTTTCAATTGAATTGTGATTTTGTTATAGAAGTAAGTAAACTATTTCTTTAGTTAAAATTAAACAATATAAATAAAAAAATAATGAAGTTTGGTGGAAAAAATTATAATTAATATGAAAATAAACTTCATTATGTGAATCTGTCAACACAGTGGCTAGAAAATCTAATCAATTACTAGTGCATTTTGTAAGAACGTTCGGTGTACAAAATACGAAATTATTTTGACTAATTTGTTTTGTTTAATTTAAACTTAATTTTATTATTATGTCTACAAAATCTTCAACCAAAAAAAACTATGATTTTAATTTTCAAGGTTACTTATATGTGTATATATATGTATATATGCATATATATATTATAAAATGGAAGATGTTCATCCCGCCAGGTACCTGCAACAAAAATGTAACAATGCCGCTTCGCACGATTTGAAAGAGCATATAATTGTTGCGCCCTTGGATATATACGAATATTTTTCAAACGCAAAAAGGCCAATACGTGAGGGTACAGAACTTCTCAATGCTGGGTGGGTAACTGCAATTGGAATTGCTCCACTTCCAGTTGAGAACCGTATAATCGGTCTAGTTTTGCAGACATCTTCCATCTCCGCTAGCCCACACGAAGTGAAAATGGATTTCCTTAAATTAAGTTTTCGATTTTGGAAATGTGTATGTTCGTGTAAAGCTGGGATAGGGGAAAAATGCAAGCATATTGCTGCTTGTCTTCTTCACATAAATCGGTAGGTACATAGATGTTAATTTCATAATAGGTTAACTAATTTATGGTTTCATAGATATCCAAATCTCGCTGGGATCAGTTCGACAGAACTTAAACAAAAATGGGGCAAAACTGGCCGGACCATTGCAAAAAATTTTAGTTCGGTATGCACGACCGAAATGTGTCATGTTCGCAAGGAGATTTATATGGTTGACGATCACATCACTGAAGAGACTCAAGATGCAGTAGCCCTACAATTTTTGAAAGGTAAACCGTGTTTTTAATATCCTTAATAAATAAATTAAAATTAATATTTTTTTTAGTTGCAACAACCGGAGAGCTATCTAAATTGCTATTCACGAATCGCTTACCAATTGATGGCAGCACAAAAAATGTCAGTGGCGAAGGCTGTCGGGAGTTCTATCGGCTTATGATAGACCACCAATATTTAAAAAAATTTGTTCCAAAACTTGAAAGAATAGTTACAAAAGAACTGGAACAAAATTTTTGTAAAATTAAGAAGACCTTGGAGGAATCAATACGGATCTGTGAAGCGACTATTTGTCAAACAAATGCGCAATGGTTAGTTGAGCGCAAAATTCGAATAACTGGAAGCATCGCTTATAATTTATATACGTACGCTAGCAATAAATCGCCAAATTGGGATAAAAAATTATCTTCCATATACGAAACCAATTTTAAGGGAAATGATGCGACTAGATATGGGTTATTTGCTGAGAAAATTGCAAAACAAATTTACAGCAGGTACTGTTTATTTTTTGAATGTGGGCTGATAATTTCTCCAGATCTTCATTTTATTGCTGTAAGTCCAGACGGAATTGCGTTTGATGGCGTAGAATGGAAACTCATTGAGATCAAATGTCCCGTTGAAGGAAAACAAATTAGCGCAAGTTTAATTATTAAAAATTTAAAGTACCTTAAAATGAATGAAAATAATTCTTATAGTTTAAACCAAAAACACCCTTATTACGGTCAAGTTCAATTGGGATTGGCCGTAACAAAGTTAACCATCTGTGATTTTGTAGTTTTTAGTACATATGATCGTAGTTTTGAAATAATAAAAATAAATCGGGATGAAATTTTTATTAGTAACTTTATTGAAATTTTAATGAATGTTTATTTCAGACATGTGATGCCATTCGTCTTAAAATCGATTGTTTCTTTTTAATGTTATGAGCTGTGATGGATTAATTTATTTATTCTTTATGAATCAATTTATTTTATTTTTTATATTTTTAAATGGATATTTATTTATTACGTACATATATGCATATACTTAATATACATTTTATTTAGCACTAATTTGTGATATTATCTGTGATGATACATTTTCTTTAATTTTTCGTTAATTTATTATTATGCTATTTGTCATGAACTATTTAATTTGAAACTTATTTTTTATATTATATATATATATATATATATATATATATATATATATATATATATTTATTTATTTATATATATATATATATATATATATATATATATAGATATATATATATATATATATAATTCTGTTTTTGCAAATAAAACCACTTTTTATTTCGTTTTTGAGTTAATTATTTCTGTTTTTATTTTTATTTTATAGTTTGTTTAGTTTATAAAAATTTATCGTCCTTTAAAATAGGGGGCGATAGGTTTGATAATGCAGTGATTACGGTCATGATATCATCTACATAAGGTATCACTGAAATACCAATTTTCTCGGATAAAACTTTAAATATTTTTAGCCGCGCGATTCTCCTTTCCACATGGACGCGAGCTGCAGCAATTTTTGTATTTCGTTCAACGTCTTTCTTAGAAAAGGTTTCATATAAAAATGTCGGACGTATCATTTCAATACCACTATGAGCTAGTTCGTCAGCTATCAAAAACCCTTTGTCTACCATCACAGCGTCACCAGGTTCGAGCATACTTAAAAGTTCTGAAGTGTGGTTAAAAATTGCCTTATCCGAAGATCTTCCAGTTGAAACTTTACTGACGAAATTGATGGATCCTGAAGGCGAAACACCGATCAAAATTTTCAGCGTATGGGCTCCCTTGTAATGTGAATAAGTACAAGTCCTACACGTTAAACATCGAAATGTCACGGTTCGTATTTCCGTACAATCCAAAACTGTCCTTACATTAGAAAAATCTTTAAAGCATGTTGGTAAATTATTTAAATTTCGTTCCTTCGATTGCCAATGAATTAATTTTTTCATTAATTTTGCGAGAAGCCGAATAGTGTCCGCAAAATAAAGTTTAGCGGTTTTATCACTTAACTGAAAACCTATGGCAATTTCCGCAAATGAACAATTACTTTTTAATTTGTGCATCGTCAAAAGAATACGGTCTCTAAATGACATTGTGCAATTTTCATTTTTCCTGGTATCTTCGCATACTTCAACCATCACCCTTAAAATGTCCAAACTTGGTATTCCCGTCATTGTTTTCAACTTTTTATCCGTGGTCCAAAATGATGCTATATTAATATATTCAGCTATAGTTGCCTGATTCCCCTTATCGATTAGATCGGGAACACACTGGACCGCTGAATCGGTATATAAAGGGATTTGTAGGTATTCAACCTCCTCCATATAAACACCTTCAACTTCTTCAGTATTGGAGCTGCAATATTAACAGTTAATATAGAAGAGGAAAACATTTTTAATATGGAATTTTACTAACCGCGATGCTTCAGCAATAGCAGCAGATGCAGATCTCATCATATGGCGATTTTTTCTTCCATTATCTTTGATTCGTTTCTTATCTACACTTGACTTCGGCAAATTTTCGGTTGGAAAAGCGGGTTTCGCTAAATGAACTCTAAATTGCCCTTTATGTATATTGTGTGGTGTCAATAAATATTTGGCATCAAAATGACGACTACATATCAAAAATTGTTTAGGGAATTCCTTTCCCATTTTAAGCGCTACTTTCCATTTAAGCAGTTCGGCTGGTGACGACATAACCGCTTTTGGAAGTCTGTGCATCGATACTGTGCTGGATTTGTAAGTATTGCATTGCGGTACTCCGCAATGACCCATACTCTTCCTCTTTTGTTTTTTTTTTCGTTCATCCATTTTTTAATCAAGTTTTCTTAATACTTAAATAAGAACTTATTTACACCACACGAAATATTACTTCGTTTGATTTATTAAAAATTTTGATTTTATATTTTATTTTATAATTTTGTATCATTAATATTTAAAATAAAACAATGCTAACGCAAAATGCATAGGAAAACATTCAAACTTCAGATTTGTGTATATTGTTACAATTTACACTATTCGCCACCAGAAGTTCATTCCAATCGTCAATGCCGCTTACTGATTTAATTTTTCGAGTATGCGGCATAATACGTAGCACAAGCAAACTAACAAAACAAAACAAAAAAAAATATTATTTTTAAATAAAAACGTAACGCTTTTTCGTGACCAAAATATATAGATAGCGGTCCGTAAAACATTTTCAATGTTAAAAAACCGGAGATGTCTTAGGTTATCAGGATTTTTAAGCGAAGAACATCCAATCGCATTTAGGTCGAAAAAGTTAAGAAGTGCACAACAAAATTTCTCTATCACCGCAGTTGTACGAGTCAAACATTTTTATGTTCACATTGAAGGAAATCACTTCAGAGTCATCACCGAACACGTTTCACTTAAATGGTTAGTGAATAATAAAAATCTGAGTAGAAGATTAGCTCTTTGGAGCGAGCTTCTAAATACGTGCCCGATAACCTCTCTCGTAGATATATTGGCGAGATAATTTACAACAGAGTTTATACATCTGTTGTATTCAGCAATATCAGAAAACCAATTTAAATTCACCCAGGCATTTAGAAAATTCTATAGTTATAAAAATGGCAAAATTTTGGTGAATGCCGATGTTTCTAGACGACAGAATAACGATTATTCCGATATACAGCCTTGTAAGATTTACGTACCCTTACGTACCCTTACATCTACTGCAGAGGATTTCCGATCACTTTAGCAATTATTTGTTTTTCAAACCGATGCAAAATGCCAATTCTAGAGATGTTTGCAATTCTCTAGAAACAACTATTTTCCTGCAATATTCTGTTTCGGAATATGTTGTGTCAGATAACGCTGAACAATGTAATTCTAAGTTATTAAGTTACTCACAAAAACACACCAAAGCATAGTCTTAAACCTAATGTATCCGAATGTATAAAACGCTCCATTTAAGCAGCTATAAAAGTTATTAGTGCTCTGCGCAATGTAATGCATCAGTCGACACAGTTCTCACGACATTTCATCTTATTCGGACAGCACCTAATTTCTCATCCAATTGAATACCGGTTGCTTCGTAAATTAAAACTTTGTTAAAAGTAAGGATACCCAAAGGTTCTGCGCGAAGTTTGCTCACAAATTAGCAAAGACTAAAGTCGTTAAAATAATTGGTAAGGTGGCATATGAATTGTAAAGAAAGTGAGTAGGTATGTCACACCTGTGATATATCTATATAATTATTAGTCTTCTAAACTCAACCCTTCGGGCAGGCCTGCAGTCGTCCAAATTAAAAATCACCGAAAATCGGCGAACCAATGGTTCATTTTGTTGGCCAGCTCAATTAGTAGATCATGAGCCTCTTAGTCTAAGGGTACAAGTTGCAAATCCCCGTTGTTGCAACACTCAATTGATTATTATCAATGAACGATACATATTATCAAGTTTCCTTATTTGTTTTGGTTTGGTATGAAATTGACTTTTTTTTTTTTTTTTTGATGGGCTCGGGGGAATTTTTGCGGAAAAATCAGTTTATAATATGCTCTGAAATAAACGAGTGATATCGTTTTAAATAATCATTGATATAAAGACTCACGTTAAGACAAGCTTTAACAAAGCTTTACCAAATTACCAATGGTGAACACATGTGATTTTCCATGCCACAGATATCGCTTATGTTTGACAAGTACTAATATTTGATAGACCATTGCACAAATATTGAATTTGTCATCGCTCTTTCACTTTCTCCATTAAATACCAAGTTTAGTTCATTTAACTTTTAGACTAATAATGACGCCAGAGACAAAATAAATCCCAGATTTAATTTTTTTATCTTCTGAGCAAATTTGCTGTCACGAAAAATAATATACGTTCAATTAAACGTCATAACTGTCAAACTAAATCAAAAAAATGCATAAAAATTGTACATAAATCAAAATCATAAATTTTCATTATCCATGCTGAAGCATAAATTTTGTCAAAATCGCATAAAATCGCGCTGTTATTTGTCTTTGGTACCATCCAATAATACATATAAGATGTTTATATGAAAAGGATACAGATATGTATTTTAATTCAATTCATCCACATTTCTTAAGATTTGGTTTTTTATACACATACACATATAAATATTTTATTGTTATCACATATATTTAGCTCATTTAAAAAAATTATGATGTTTTTTTTTTTTTTGTTATGTTAAAAGCAGACCGATGTTTTCATCAAACGAATGGATTTATTAAATGAAAATATTATTATTTTATTTGCAAGACGAAAAATGGTTTAGACAAGACAAGAAATTGAATAAAATCGAACGACCAGTAAAATTTCAGTGATCTCAGATACAAGGCATGGTACTCGTACTTATACAGAAGATGAATTTTATATATCAACTATAAGAACCAACAAACAGAGACATAAAAAAATAATTTTTTTTTGTGTGTTAGGTTTGGTTAGGATATTTCTGTTATCACAAACAATTTATCTTTATCATGTAATGTTATTTTGGTATGTACATAATACAAAAAGTACATAATATACGAGTTTATGGATATATGGTATACATTTTGTTGTCAGGAAATGTCTAAACGAATACGGATATGTCCCAGATTGATTTTATATCAAATCCCAAAAGGACTTTAATATTAGACGGAAACATGGCTCTGTTTGTCTGTGTGGATGTGTGTCTGTTTACGATACATAGATGTACAGGGCAAATACATATTTCATTTATATGGTGATATTTTAGAATTTTACATAATAAAAGCCGAATAACAAACCACCAGATATTTATATGTATGGTACATTCAATAATATTTTGTATTTTTTTAATACTTTTTTGTGATTTCCAATTTTTTTTTTTTCCAGCAAATAATATTTCGCCGGCAATACGAAAAAAAGAATTTTTAGCAAAAAATATGTACAACACTTAAATATATATTTTTATGTTATTTTGTTGCAAATTGAGATAAAAAAATAAATTTAATTGAATTTCGTGCAGATACATATATTTTTTTATGTACCCAGCTTCTCTAGATCTGTAAATGTATAACACAATTTGTATTACTTGGTGTGGCGTTCCTTTCATTTCATTCGTTCAATTATATCGTTTTTGATGAAATACAGAGTCCTTTTTTAATCATATCTGTGGAACGTCTCTTTTTCTTCTTTCAAATTAAGTCGCTGTATTTATAAATTAGATTATATTAATGAGAGAGGATTTTTTTAATAATTTAAATAAATTAAAATGACTTTTATTGAAAGTCATTTTTGGTGCAGATTAATACAACTAATGGCATATTTAAATTTGATGTCGACATTTTAGGTTGATGACCAGCTAAATGAACGCGAAATTGCCGTAAATTCCAAGAAATCTATAATATGAAAGGGTTGAAGCAATATGCTAATTGTGTCTTTATTTATCTCTAATTATTTTGAAGTAATGAGCGCCTAAAATAGTTACCTCGAAAATAATGCATAATAAAAAATTAAGTGTAAAAAATAATTAATTTATTTAAATATGAATAATTAATTTAATTGTTTATTTTAACTTATTGATAAGTTTATTATTGAAAGGAAAAAACACAAACTATCCAAATCAATGTCTATGCGTTGTATTCGTCTGGAAATTAGTATGCAAAACCATATTGCTATGTTGAAATAAGGTCGAAAGTTGAAATTCACAACTCGAATGAAGTATTTACTAATTTTTACTAAATATAAATAGATGTACGAGTATTAGCTTCTCAATCGCATACATTCAGGAGCATTTCATCAATAAATGGACGAAAAGTTAGAATTTCATGAATGAAATAATTGTAATAATTTTAATTTTATAAATAATAATAGTTTACTAATTAAAAAACAAAAATTCATAGTTCGAAATGCTTTCCGCAAATAAGAATCACTTGTAGTTTATTTTTATCATGACGGTATTTCGTGTTTTGTTTCGGTGTTTTCTAAGTGCAAATAAACATTTCAAGGGAATTCAATTTTAATGTATATATGGTTTCGTACAAAACTGTGTATCTATTAGACTTTCCTACCCTAAGTATTAAAAACTAAAAATATCAATTTACTACTAAGGTGGAAATATAAAATTAGATGATTAATTAAAAAAAATATAATGGCCCAAAATTACATGATGGCTATCGGTTAAGCTATACATCATGTGATTTTTGGCCAATAAATTTTTTTTAATTAAAACATTTAATTTGATATTTCGGCGTTAAAAGTAAATTGAGACTTTAAGTTTTTAATACTAAGGGCTTCAAAGTCTAATAGAACTTCATATTTCATAGAAATAGCTGAACGTGTCTATAGCTTAACCAATATCCATCATGTGATTTTGGGCCAGTAAAATTTTTTTTTATTAAAATATTTAATTTGATATTTCAGCCTTAGTAGTAAATTGAGATTTTTAGTTTTTAATACTAAGTGTAGCAAAGTCCAATAGAACTTACCAAATTTTTGCATAGATATAGTTGAACTTATAGTTTAACCGATAGCCATCACTTGATTTTGGGCCAGTAAAAGATTTTTAATTAATCATTTAATTTGATATTACGGCCTTAGTAGTAAATTGGGATTTTTAGTTTTTAATACTAAGGGTACACTCAAAAAAATTATTGTTATAAATTTTTAATAACAGTGTGATGAATTTTATAAAGAAAATCTACTAATAAAATTGAATAAAAACTTTTTGAGATTTACAACTTTTTTTTAAATAAAAATATTTTGAAGTTAAATTGATAAACGAATCCCAAAAACTATATTTCAATTTAACCACATCGATTTAGTAGATTTTAAGTATAAAACTTTAATACTGTATTTGGTACATTCAACAAAAGAAGTTTTTAATTTTATAACTACGATTCTCAATATAATCAAATTCAAAACAGTGTTGTAAAAATAGAAACAATTGCTATGAAAACCAAAATTCTTCGTTTTAATTCTACATTATTATCAATTCCGTTTGTCAGCTAAACGTCAAAATAGATTTTGCATGTACGTTTAACAAACAGTTCACTAAAATGGTGTTAAATTGTTTTAAGTGCAGTGTTCGGAATTGTGTTCAATCATTTAATTCTGTATATGTATTCACGCGTCATATGAAAAGAAAACATGCTATATCAGGAACAACTAATTTGAACTATACGATAAACCTTGGAAATATTGCAGAAGATACAGTTCCATTTCAAACAAATTTGGCGGAAAATTTAAAAATGTTAAAAAAGTTTACGTTAAGCCTACATAATAATATCAATTTTACCCAAAAAAATGTGTTATATATCCAAAATAAGGTACAAGAATTTATCGTTTCACCTATTTTTCTTAATTTAAAAGAGTATCTTCGCGATTTGGATGTGGATGATGGCTTTACGTACAGTGGAGTAATGAAAGGTGCCACATTGACCGAAAACCCATTTAAAAAGTTTGACACGGAACATAAACTTTTCAAAACCTTGTATGAGCTTGATGTTTATAGACCTCCGAAATGTATAACAATAAATAACGAAGTTTCTGAAACTATATCGAATGGTGTTCCTAAGCTAGATGAAAAAAATTATAAAGCAGTGATTTTTCCGATAACATTTCAAATAAAAAAATATTTTGAGACAGAAAATATTTTTGATTTAACTATGAAAAATTACCAAAATCTATTGAAATTAGATTATTACGGCAACATAATAAATCGGCAAATTTGAAAAAATAAGATAAAAAATTATCGAAACAAAGTTGTTCTACCTTATGTGTTATATTTTGACGACTTTGAGGTGAATAATCCCCTTGGATCACATGCTGGTACACACAAAATATTAGGATGTTATTACAATTTTCCAGTTATCCCTGATCACGAAAAATCGAGATTGAACAATATATTTTTAGCTGCTCTTTTTAAAAGTTGTGATGTTGACAGTTGTGGTAACGATGTGGCCTTGGTTGATCTTGTACGACAAATGAAAGAATTAGAAACACAAGGTATCGAAATACGTCAAGGAGAAAATAACATTAAAGTATATATTGTACTCGCGGCAATTACTGGAGATAATTTGGGACTAAACAAAATTTTAGGGTTTACCAGCTCATTTTCTGCCAATTACTGCTGTAGAAGGTGTAAACGACGTAAAGATCACATACAAACTGATATAGTTGAATATTCATCTTACTTACGAAATTATGAAAACTATGAAATCGACTTACTATTAAATGATTCATCGAGAACAGGCATCGCAGAAACTTGTGTTTTTAACACTTTAAATAACTTTCATGTTTGTGACAATGTTGTGTTTGACATTATGCATGATGTTTTTGAGGGAGTTGCTAAATATGATGTCTGCAAAATATTATCGTACTTCATTATTGAAAAAAAATGTTTTACAATTGCTATGTTAAATTATAGAAAGCAAATGTTTAACTACGGCCCTACTGAAATAGGCAACATATCACAAGAAATTTCTTTAGCTCATCTAAAAAGCAATACCATAAAAATGACTGCTAGAGAGATGATGACTTTCATTCATTTCTTACCACTAATGTTAATGGATATGATTCCTCGTAATGACCAAGTGAGAAAGTTTCTAATTATTTTAGTAAAACTTGTAGATATGATATTGAAACCCTCATTTAAAGAAACTGAAATTCAAATTCTTGAAAAAATAATATTTGAACATAACTTACAGTACACAAGTTTATTCGGTGGGACTCTTAAGCCGAAATTTCATTTTTTGATTCATTACCCTAACGCAATACGGTGTAATGGGCCTTTAAAACCACTATGGTGTATGCGTTTTGAAGCAAAACACAAGATTTTAAAATCGTATGCTTATGCCACAATGTCAAGAAGGAAAATCGCTCTATATCTATTGGAATTAAAATGAGTTTGCAGTTTTCTTATATGCTCATTAACCAAAGTTTTTTTCAATACCCATTGGCTTACAAAATATTACATACAGATTCAATACCATCAGAATTTATTGTAATTTCGGCGGACATGCAATTATTAAGGTCGTGTTCTTGGAATGGCATCCTGTATAAAAAAGGTTATTTTCTGACTATCTTATCAGAAATTCTAAATTTATTTGAAATTGATTGTATAGCTAAGCAAAATAATCTAAACATAGTCCTACTATGTAACAAATGGGAAATTATTAATTTTGATGATGAAATTCAAAGCTATCTAGTGCGTCCAACCAATGAAAAGGTCCTAAAACTTATTACAGATTTTAATGTAAATCCAATACATTTATACTATACGCCGAACGGTGATAAGGTCATTCGACTAAAGCATTTCTTCTAATTTTCTATCATTTTCAACCAAAGATTATGTTAAAAATACATAACCACAAAAAATATAAAAATTTGTGTTAAACATATTTTCATATAAATTTATGAATTGCAATATTGTTGTTGTGAAAGTAAAAACAGCCCGGTTTTATAAATTATAACATATTAAATAAAAACAAAACTTTTTTAGTGTAAATAATAACAGTGTTATAAACTTTACTAAATAAAATATGATGTTCTCTCTCTATATATCCGTTACAAAGAGAAAATAATACATGCATCATAATTCATTATATTTGTCATTAACGTGTGGATCTGTAAACAGTAAAGTCGAAATAAAATTCAAGGAAAAGATCATCGTTCAGCGTGAATTTTCAGTTTCTTTGCATATACATAAAAAAATATTTAATTTTACTAAAATTTAAAGAATAAGTGATTATTTAAGGCAAAGTCATAAGTGATTATTAAGATGTCAACAAATACAACTGAATCATTGGAACAGGATAATGGAGAAAGTAGTATAGACCACGCGGTAGATCATTTGGATGGATCTAATAATGAAGCATATGTAGGAAGAAATTGGATTTGTAGTTTAAATAATAATGCGATTCAACAAATTAATATTAAGGAGAGCACCGTTATCAATTTAAAAGAATTAATAGTTGAGAAATGGAATATGGAAGAAGAAGTGTTTCAGAAACTTTTACGTAAGTAAATCTTGTTCTTAAGTATTTACTGATTAACTTAATTTGTGTAAAATATTTTTTTAAACTTATTTCAGTTAAAAGATGTTCGCTACACACTTTAAAAGTAATGAATTATGAAGATGTAAAAATAATATTTCCAGACGAGGAAATCGGGTATCGCATCGATTTCATCAGTAATCTAACTGAATGGAGAACTACAATGGTAACTACTATATTTTTATAAAAGTTCTATAGTTCTATTCTACCAAAAGACACCTCCATTCTCAGTTTGGTTCTGCATTTTTTCATGCATTTTGATCGATCTTTTTAGGCGTATGAAAACTTTTTTCTGAACGTTTATAAATTGATAAATTATATTTCTAATTAGTGATTAGATTGTGATAATTTAAAAAACACTTTAGTTCAAAAGGCTTGTAGTGGTTCTACGGACACCATTTCTAACTGTTCCAACTGGTCATCTACAACAAGTGGCTGGAGCGGAAATACATCTGATTGACAATCAGTTAACGATTTTTTGGAAAATTTTACAACAAGTACAATTATTGGGCGCTCTCTTGTAGAATTCTACAATAACAATAAAAACAATTTTGATGAGTATCACAGAAAAACCTTTGTGGATAACTTCATTAAACTATTTATTGCCAAATATCAACGAAGGATGACAAATAAAGAAATCGAGGAAACTTCTAAATTAATAAAAAGTAAATTTCCTAATGAGAATATTGTAAGTAGAGATATTATGAACACAAGTTTTTTTTATGATTGTTGAAGTATCTGTTTATTTCAAAGGAGCTTTGGTACATCCCAAGAAATGGAAAGAAAAACGCTCGTGAGCTCTAATACGATAAAAATGTCAACGAAACATCTAAATTAAGGAAACTCAGCATATTAAATTGTGCGAGACCAAAAACAAACCCGCCTCAAAGCGCAACAAATTCCAATTTTGAAAACTTAATTAATTCAAGTTGTGAAGGAAGTAGCATAGATAATGCTGACAATGGTATGTATTAACATTACAGTAAAAAATGAAAATATACCATTAACGTGCGATTTGAATTACAAATGTAGAAACGAACAGAATGTGGTTAAAGCACAACATCGAACCTTGGGCCGACATAACAGAGCGTTGACGGTTGACTTTTAATTACCGAAGAAAAGACATTTTAAAATCAATTACAGGAGAAATAATACAAATGTGGCCATTATACTGCAACTCTTTAGGCCATAATTTAATGAAAATAGATTTTTACCTACTGTTTCCTGGTAAGGAAAACAATTTCCTTAATAACTGGAATAAGTATAAGCGTAAAGCTTAAACAATATTCAAAACTATAAAAAATAAAGCGGTTAAAAAAGAGTTTGATAAGTGGGACGATGAAATTGAGGGTAATTATAATTATTAATTTTTTAAAGAGGGATTCGTAAAATAATGCTTTTTGTTTTCTTAGGAAACCAGGATTACTTATCAATCATCCTTCTAGCCGGGCTTCTAAAACCAAAAAAAATATCCATAAAAAAAAATATTTGGCACCCATCCATCACCGATGCCCAACTAAGTGTAATTATACACGTAACAACCCAAAATGAAATTCATGGAACCTTATGTAAAATGAGAGAGAAATATTTGACTCTAAATATGACGATGCAGCCAGTAATTGTGGCAGTTGGAGATAACCTAAACAATCTACAGGACATATACGTATTTTTTGATTTCATCAAATTTAAACTGCCCACAATTCCGAAAGCTGTAGACGTAATTTTTAAAATATATCAAATTTTTAATTTAAAATACCCTTATGAATCTGAGCTCATTTGGACTTTCATTCAGCAGTATTTGTGCGACATCTATTTGCCAACTGATACAAAGGCATCCAGTTTATCAGGTGTAATTTTTGAATTTCCGAAACAAAGTTAAAAATGTATGTACATTAAGACATAATTTGTAATTTGGGATACGAAATAAAATGGAATTTATGTTTAAGTTTTGAGTTGAAATTTTTGTATTATTTTTATTTATTTAATAAAAATTTAATGAAAATAATCGAACCTACCTCACAAATTTTGATGATCCAAATTAAATATTAAATTCATCACAATTTCGGTTGTAAAATGTATAACACATATTATGTTGTAAAAAGTATAAGCGCTTTCGGCATAAAAAACATAACAATTTTGGTCGTAAATTCTACTCCTATAATATTTTTCGTTGTAAAATGTATAACACACTCGTTGTAGAAAGAATAAGCGACTTAGATTAAACAAAAAGTGATGTTTTTGTTTAATCTAGTGTAGTTTGTAGTGTAGTTTGAATCAACTATGATTATGGATAAAAAATAAAAATATTCTATGAAATTAACTACTTTATACGTTATAAATTCGAAATGCGTGGTAATAAAATTAAATACTTTTCTGATGTATATTAATACTAATATATGTGATTAAATTTAAAAATTTTAAATTATAAAAATTATGACACTAATTTATTGACTAATTTTTATAACAATTTTTAGTTGATTATAAAACGAAATTTTTAGTTTTTACTAAAATTTTTTTTTGAGTGTAGCAAAGTTCAATAGAACTTACCAATTTTATGCATAGATTTAGCTGAACCCATAGCTTAGCCGATAGCCATCTGGTCATTTTTGCCAATACAAATTTTTTAATTAAACATTTTATTTTATATTTCTGCCTTAGTTGTATATTGAGATTTATAGTTTTTAATACTAATGGTAGCAAAGTCCAACAGAACTTCCTAATTTTTTGCAAGGATATAACTGAACTTGTAGCCTAACCGATAGTCATCATGTGATTAGGGGCTAGTAAAATTTTTTAATTAAACATTTAATTTTATATTTCGGCCTTAGTAGTAAATTGAGATTTTTAGTTTTCAATACTAAGGGTAGCAAAGTCCAATAGAACTTAACAAATTTTTGCATAGATATAGCTGAACTCTTATACATTTGCAAGTCATTCTAACTTTCAGATTTATTATGTTAAAGATTTAACTGGAGCATACCATCCACTGAGATTATTTGATAATTATCGTCAATATCTTACAATCAATACTGTAGAATCAACAATTGATCGTATATTACAGGGCTGCAAAAATATTCTATATTATTTAGATGATATATTAGTTGGTGGTAGAAATTTTGAAGAATGTCATGAGTGTTTAATGGAAGTTCTAAGCCTAGACGGCTAAATAACAAATATAATGTTAAAAAAATATAGAAAAGTGTAGGTTTTTAGAAAAGTCAGATGATTTTCCGGGTCACGTTGTATCTGGTAGTGAAATAAGACCATCTTCTAAGAAAGTAGAAGCTATGTCAAAGTACCAAATCCGAAATACTTGCAAGGGCATCAAAGTTTTTTAGGTTTATTAAATTATTATGGATATTTTATTACCAATCTAGCCTCAGAATTAAACGTATTAGAAAGTCTCAAAAAACCTTTGATAAATGTAAACTACTTATAACTAGTAATAATGTTTCCTCATTATTTGACCCAACAAAACCAATTGTTGTAGCTACATATGCTAGTCCTTATGGTATAGGAGTGGTGCGCTCAAATGTAATTGATGGCCAAGAGAGACCTATTTTATTTCTGTCTAGTAGTCTATGAAAAGCGGAGCAATATTATTCCTAAACATAAAGAATCTTTAGCAATAATTTTTGCATTAAAAAAGTTAAACAAATATTTATATGGTCATCATTTAACGATATGTTCCAATTGGCAATCATTAAAAGCGATCTTCACTCCTAAAAAGGGAACAGCAGCTGTAGCTGCATCGTCATATTATCTATGTACGATTACGAACTTCAGTAAAAGCCAGGGACAAAAATGGTAAATCCTGATTGCTTATCACGAATTCCTCTAGAAAGGAAACCTAAAGTAGACAAAGATTCTATTAGCTGGGTAAATCATACAGAATACCAAGTAAATTGTGAAAAACTCTATACGGTATATAAATCTGCTAAAGTCGTTTGGCATTGTAATTTTAGAATAAAAACTCGTTTAGGCATTGAAAATGGTTGTTTGTTCTTTGGGAATAGGATTGTGGTTCTATCTTCGTTAATTTCAAAGGTTTTGGATCTAATTCATAATAAACATGATTGTATTATTATTACAAGTATGAAAATTTGAGCAAGAAGCATTGTTTGGTGGTTAAATATGAACAAAGATATTGCAAGTAAAATCCAAAGTTGTTTTATATGTTCAAGTACCCAAAATGTTAGAAAAGATCTTATTCGGAAATAAAAGGCTTTCCATTAAAGAAAAAATAAATAAATTGATATTTGTCCATAATAATACTCCATCATTTGTTGCTATTAAGTCTCCTAATGATTTATTATTTAATTACAAATTGCGTACAATACTTAATTCTATTAATCCTAAAGTCGCACATAAAAATAGGGCTAGTCTTAAGGATTGTAATAATAAAAATTGTAAATCAGTTAGATTTAAGTTTAACGAAAATAATCGAACAAAATTTGGGGAGAAAAATATTGATGAAATTTAAAGATTCAGTGAAGGACAAACGGTCATGTACCGGAATAATTGAGTATATATATATATATATATATATATATATATATATATATATATATATATATATATATATATATATATATATATATATATATATATATATATATATATATATATATATATATATATATATATATATATATATATATATATATATATATATATATATATATATATATATATATATATATATATATATATATATACGTGTGGACATGCCTAAATACTTAAATACTTACCATTATTCACTCTCATTCGAAAATTAAACCGATAACAACTAGTGTATAAAAAAAACAAAATGAAGTAAATAAATTGCATTTAAGAGGAGTTTTCGTGTTTTTATTCAAGAAAATCCCACATGGGGGCTCAACCGGGATACATTTTTTTTTAGAAAGTGAAAGAATTATCAAAGTGCTAGGAAAAGTTTGTGCGATCGTAAAAATAAGACGCGGTTTTTTAAGGGATTTGTGCAACAATGGCGTGATCGAAAATCAAAGACTGGTTGTCTTAAAACCGAAAATCTGCAATTGTGCTTCGATTCCGATAATTGATACCTCTATCGATAGGCATTGAGACCTGTAATTGTCATGCTAGTTGGCAATTGGATCGTTAAAATATTTCTACACATTTTGTAAAAAATTCAATTTTATTGAAAATCACCTGGACTATAGACCCAAAATCAGAGCTACAAAATCGAAAATCTGCAATTGTGATCCGATTCCAACGATTGATACCTCTATCGATAGGCATTGAGACCTGTAATTGTCATGCTAATTGGCAATTTGATCGTTGGAATATTTCTACACATTTTGTAGAAAATTCAATTTTATTGAAAATCACCTGGACTATAGACCACAAAATCAGAGCTACAAAATCGAAAATATGCAATTGTTCTACGATTCCGATGATTGATACCTCTACCGATAGGCATTGAGACCTGTAATTGTAATGCTAATTGGCAAAAGGATCGTAAGAATATTTCTTCACATTTTGTAGAAAATTCAATTTTATTGGAATTCACCTAGACTATAGACCAGAAAATCAGAGCTACAAAATCGAAAATCTGCAATTGTGTTCCGATTCTGATGATTGATACCTCTATCGATAGGCATTGATACCTGTAATTATCTGCCAATAGGCATTTGGATCGTTCGAAAATGTCTACACATTTTGTGGAAAATACCATTTTATCGAAAATCACCTGGAATATAAACTACAAAATCAGAGCTACAAGATCGAAAACCTGCAATTGTGCTCATGAAAACGGTTATTTGGATCGTTAGAATATTTCTACACATTTTGTAGAAAATTCAATTTTATTGAAAATCACCTATAGACAAAGCGCACCACAAAATGAGAGCTACAAAATCGAAAATTTGCAATTGTGCTTCGATTCCGATAATTGATACCTCTATCGATAGGCATTGAGACCTGCAATTGTAATGCTAATTGGCAATTGGATCGTTAGAATATTTCTACACATTTTGTAGAAAATTCAATTTTATTGGAATTCACCTGGACTATAGACCAGAAAATCAGAGCTACAAAATCGAAAATCTGCAATTGTGTTCAGATTCTGATGATTGATACCCCTATCGATAGGCATTGAGACCTGTAATTGTCATGCCAATAGACATTTGTATCGTTCGAAAATGTCTACACATTTTGTAGAAAATTCAATTTTATTGAAAACCACCTGGAATATAGACTACAAAATCAGAGCTACAAAATCGGAAACCTGCAATTGTGCTCATGAAAACGGTTATTTGGATCGTTTGAATATTTCTACACATTTTGTAGAAAATTCAATTTTATTGAAAATCACCTATAGACTATAGACCACAAAATGAGAGCTACAAAATAGAAAATTTGCAATTGTGCTTCGATTCCGATAATTGATACCTCTATCGATAGGCATTAAGACCTGCAATTGTAATGCTAATTGGCAATTGGATCGTTAGAATATTTCTACACATTTTGTAGAAAATTCAATTTTATTTGAATTCACCTGGACTAAAGACCACAAAATCAGAGCTACAAAATCGAAAATCTGCAATTGTGTTCCAATTCTGATGATTGATACCTCTATCGATAGGCATTTAAACCTGTAATTGTCATGCCAATAGGCATTTGGATCGTTCAAAAATGTCTAAACATTTTGTAGAAAATTCAATTTTATTGAAAACCACCTGGACTATAGACTACAAAATCAGAGCTACAAAATCGAAAACCTGCAATTGTGCTCATGAAAACGGTTATTTGGATCGTTAGAATATTTCTACACATTTTGTAGGAAATTCAATTTTATTGAAAATCACCTAGACTATAGACCACAAAATGAGAGCTACAACATAGAAAATTTGCAATTGTGCTTCGATTCCGATAATTGATACCTCTATCGATAAGCATTGAGACCTGCAATTGTAATGCTAATTGGCAATTGGAATCGTTAGAATATTTCTACACATTTTGTAGAAAATTCAATTTTATTGGAATTCACCTGGACTATAGACCAGAAAATCAGAGCTACAAAATCGAAAATCTGCAATTGTGTTCCGATTCTGATGATTGATACCTCTATCGATAGGCATTGAGACCTGTAATTGTCATGCCAATAGGCATTTGGATCGATGTCTACACATTTTGTAGAAAATTCAATTTCATTGAAAACCACCTGGACTATAGACTACAAAATCAGAGCTACAAAATCGAAAACCTGCAATTGTGCTCATGAAAACGGTTATTTGGATCGTTTGAATATTTCTACACATTTTGTAGAAAATTCAATTTTATTGAAAATCACCTATAGACTATAGACCACAAAATGAGAGCTACAAAATAGAAAATTTGCAATTGTGCTTCGATTCCGATAATTGATACCTCTATCGATAGGCATTGAGACCTGCAATTGTAATGCTATTTGGCAATTGGATCGTTAGAATATTTCTACACATTTTGTAGAAAATTCAATTTTATTGGAATTCACCTGAACTATAGACCAGAAAATGAGAGCTACAAAATCGAAAATCTGCAATTGTGTTCCGATTCTGATGATTGATACCTAAATCGATAGGCATTGAGACCTGCAATTGTAATGCTAATTGGCAATTGCATCGTTAGAATATTTCTACACATTTTGTAGAAAATTCAATTTTATTGGAATTCACCTTGACTATAGACCAGAAAATCAGAGCTACAAAATCGAAAATCTGCAATTGTGTTCCGATTCTGATGATTAATACCTCTATCAATAGGCATTGAGGCCTGTAATTGTCATGCCAATAGGCATTTGGATCATTCGAAAATGTCCACACATTTTGTAGAAAATTAAATTTTATTGGAAACCACCTGGACTATAGACTACAAAATCAGAGCTAAAAAATCGAAAACCTGCAATTGTGCTCATGAAAACGGTTATTTGGATCGTTAGAATATTTCTACACATTTTGTAGAAAATTCAACTTTATTGAAAATCACCTAGACTATAGACCACAAAATGAGAGCTACAAAATAGAAAATTTGCAATTGTGCTTCGATTCCGATAATTGATACCTCTATCGATAGGCATTGAGACCTGCAATTGTAATGCTAATTGGCAATTGGATCGTTAGAATATTTCTACACATTTTGTAGAAAATTCAATTTTATTGGAATTCACCTGGACTATAGACCAGAAAATCAGAGCTACAAAATCGAAAATCTGCAATTGTGTTTCGATTCTGATGATTGATACCTCTATCGATAGGCATTGAGACCTGTAATTGTCATGCCAATAGGCATTTGGATCGTTCGAAAATGTCTACACATTTTGTAGAAAATTCAATTTTATTGAAAATCACCTATAGACTATAGACCACAAAATGAGAGCTACAAAATATAAAATTTGCAATTGTGCTTCGATTCCGATAATTGATACCTCTATCGATAGGCATTGAGACCTGCAATTGTAATGCTAATTGGCAATTGGATCGTTAGAATATTTCTACACATTTTGTAGAAAATTCAATTTTATTGGAATTCACCTGGACTATAGACCAGAAAATGAGAGCTACAAAATCGAAAATCTGCAATTGTGTTCCGATTCTGATGATTGATACCTCTATCGATAGGCATTGAGACCTGCAATTGTAATGCTAATTGGCAATTGCATCGTTAGAATATTTCTACACATTTTGTAGAAAATTCAATTTTATTGGAATTCACCTTGACTATAGACCAGAAAATCAGAGCTACAAAATCAAAAATCTGCAATTGTGTTCCGATTCTGATGATTAATACCTCTATCAATAGGCATTGAGGCCTGTAATTGTCATGCCAATAGGCATTTGGATCGTTCGAAAATGTCCACACATTTTGTAGAAAATTCAATTTTATTGGAAACCACCTGGACTACAGACTACAAAATCAGAGCTAAAAAATCGAAAACCTGCAATTGTGCTCATGAAAACGGTTATTTGGATCGTTAGAATATTTCTACACATTTTGTAGAAAATTCAATTTTATTGAAAATCACCTAGACTATAGACCACAAAATGAGAGCTACAAAATAGAAAATTTGCAATTGTGCTTCGATTCCGATAATTGATACCTCTATCGATAGGCATTGAGACCTGCAATTGTAATGCTAATTGGCAATTGGATCGTTAGAATATTTCTACACATTTTGTAGAAAATTCAATTTTATTGGAATTCACCTGGACTATAGACAAGAAAATCAGAGCTACAAAATCGAAAATCTGCAATTGTGTTTCGATTCTGATGATTGATACCTCTATCGATAGGCATTGAGACCTGTAATTGTCATGCCAATAGGCATTTGGATCGTTCGAAAATGTCTACACATTTTGTAGAAAATTCAATTTTATTGAAAATCACCTATAGACTATAGACCACAAAATGAGAGCTACAAAATATAAAATTTGCAATTGTGCTTCGATTCCGATAATTGATACCTCTATCGATAGGCATTGAGACCTGCAATTGTAATGCTAATTGGCAATTGGATCGTTAGAATATTTCTACACATTTTGTAGAAAATTCAATTTTATTGGAATTCACCTGGACTATAGACCAGAAAATGAGAGCTACAAAATCGAAAATCTGCAATTGTGTTCCGATTCTGATGATTGATACCTCTATCGATAGGCATTGAGACCTGTAATTGTCAAGTTAATAGGCATTTAGATCGTTGGAAAATGTCTACACATTTTGTAGAAAATTCAATTTTATTGAAAACCACCTAGAATAGACTACAAAATCAGAGCTACAAAATCGAAAACCTGCAATTGTGCTCATGAAAATGGTTATTTGGATCGTTTGAATATTTCTACATATTTTGTAGAAAATTCAATTTTATTGAAAATCACCTATAGACTATAGAACACAAAATGAGAGCTACAAAATAGAAAATTTGCAATTGTGCTTCGATTCCGATAATTGATACCTCTATCGATAGGCATTGAGACCTGCAATTGTAATGCTAATTGGAAATTGGATCGTTAGAATATTTCTACACATTTTGTAGAAAATTCAATTTTATTTGAATTCACCTGGACTATAGACCAGAAAATCAGAGCTACAAAATCGAAAATCTGCAATTGTGTTCCGATTCTGATGATTGATACCTCTATCGATAGGCATTGAGATCTGTAATTATCATGCCAATAGGCATTTGGATCGTTCGAAAATGTCTACACATTTTGTAGAAAATTCAATTTTATTGAAAACCACCTGGACTATAGACTACAAAATCAGAGCTACAAAATCGAAAACCTGCAATTGTGCTCATGAAAACGGTTATTTGGATCGTTAGAATATTTCTACACATTTTGTAGGAAATTCAATTTTATTGAAAATCACCTAGACTATAGACCACAAAATGAGAGCTACAACATAGAAAATTTGCAATTGTGCTTCGATTCCGATAATTGATACCTCTATCGATAAGCATTGAGACCTGCAATTGTAATGCTAATTGGCAATTGGAATCGTTAGAATATTTCTACACATTTTGTAGAAAATTCAATTTTATTGGAATTCACCTGGACTATAGACCAGAAAATCAGAGCTACAAAATCGAAAATCTGCAATTGTGTTCCGATTCTGATGATTGATACCTCTATCGATAGGCATTGAGACCTGTAATTGTCATGCCAATAGGCATTTGGATCGATGTCTACACATTTTGTAGAAAATTCAATTTCATTGAAAACCACCTGGACTATAGACTACAAAATCAGAGCTACAAAATCGAAAACCTGCAATTGTGCTCATGAAAACGGTTATTTGGATCGTTTGAATATTTCTACACATTTTGTAGAAAATTCAATTTTATTGAAAATCACCTATAGACTATAGACCACAAAATGAGAGCTACAAAATAGAAAATTTGCAATTGTGCTTCGATTCCGATAATTGATACCTCTATCGATAGGCATTGAGACCTGCAATTGTAATGCTATTTGGCAATTGGATCGTTAGAATATTTCTACACATTTTGTAGAAAATTCAATTTTATTGGAATTCACCTGAACTATAGACCAGAAAATGAGAGCTACAAAATCGAAAATCTGCAATTGTGTTCCGATTCTGATGATTGATACCTATATCGATAGGCATTGAGACCTGCAATTGTAATGCTAATTGGCAATTGCATCGTTAGAATATTTCTACACATTTTGTAGAAAATTCAATTTTATTGGAATTCACCTTGACTATAGACCAGAAAATCAGAGCTACAAAATCGAAAATCTGCAATTGTGTTCCGATTCTGATGATTAATACCTCTATCAATAGGCATTGAGACCTGTAATTGTCATGCCAATAGGCATTTGGATCGTTCGAAAATGTCCACACATTTTGTAGAAAATTCAATTTTATTGGAAACCACCTGGACTATAGACTACAAAATCAGAGCTAAAAAATCGAAAACCTGCAATTGTGCTCATGAAAACGGTTATTTGGATCGTTAGAATATTTCTACACATTTTGTAGAAAATTCAATTTTATTGAAAATCACCTAGACTATAGACCACAAAATGAGAGCTACAAAATAGAAAATTTGCAATTGTGCTTCGATTCCGATAATTGATACCTCTATCGATAGGCATTGAGACCTGCAATTGTAATGCTAATTGGCAATTGGATCGTTAGAATATTTCTACACATTTTGTAGAAAATTCAATTTTATTGGAATTCACCTGGACTATAGACCAGAAAATCAGAGCTACAAAATCGAAAATCTGCAATTGTGTTTCGATTCTGATGATTGATACCTCTATCGATAGGCATTGAGACCTGTAATTGTCATGCCAATAGGCATTTGGATCGTTCGAAAATGTCTACACATTTTGTAGAAAATTCAATTTTATTGAAAATCACCTATAGACTATAGACCACAAAATGAGAGCTACAAAATATAAAATTTGCAATTGTGCTTCGATTCCGATAATTGATACCTCTATCGATAGGCATTGAGACCTGCAATTGTAATGCTAATTGGCAATTGGATCGTTAGAATATTTCTACACATTTTGTAGAAAATTCAATTTTATTGGAATTCACCTGGACTATAGACCAGAAAATGAGAGCTACAAAATCGAAAATCTGCAATTGTGTTCCGATTCTGATGATTGATACCTCTATCGATAGGCATTGAGACCTGCAATTGTAATGCTAATTGGCAATTGCATCGTTAGAATATTTCTACACATTTTGTAGAAAATTCAATTTTATTGGAATTCACCTTGACTATAGACCAGAAAATCAGAGCTACAAAATCGAAAATCTGCAATTGTGTTCCGATTCTGATGATTAATACCTCTATCAATAGGCATTGAGGCCTGTAATTGTCATGCCAATAGGCATTTGGATCGTTCGAAAATGTCCACACATTTTGTAGAAAATTCAATTTTATTGGAAACCACCTGGACTATAGACTACAAAATCAGAGCTAAAAAATCGAAAACCTGCAATTGTGCTCATGAAAACGGTTATTTGGATCGTTAGAATATTTCTACACATTTTGTAGAAAATTCAATTTTATTGAAAATCACCTAGACTATAGACCACAAAATGAGAGCTACAAAATAGAAAATTTGCAATTGTGCTCCGATTCCGATAATTGATACCTCTATCGATAGGCATTGAGACCTGCAATTGTAATGCTAATTGGCAATTGGATCGTTAGAATATTTCTACACATTTTGTAGAAAATTCAATTTTATTGGAATTCACCTGGACTATAGACCAGAAAATCAGAGCTACAAAATCGAAAATCTGCAATTGTGTTTCGATTCTGATGATTGATACCTCTATCGATAGGCATTGAGACCTGTAATTGTCATGCCAATAGGCATTTCGATCGTTCGAAAATGTCTACACATTTTGTAGAAAATTCAATTTTATTGAAAATCACCTATAGACTATAGACCACAAAATGAGAGCTACAAAATATAAAATTTGCAATTGTGCTTCGATTCCGATAATTGATACCTCTATCGATAGGCATTGAGACCTGCAATTGTAATGCTAATTGGCAATTGGATCGTTAGAATATTTCTACACATTTTGTAGAAAATTCAATTTTATTGGAATTCACCTGGACTATAGACCAGAAAATGAGAGCTACAAAATCGAAAATCTGCAATTGTGTTCCGATTCTGATGATTGATACCTCTATCGATAGGCATTGAGACCTGTAATTGTCAAGTTAATAGGCATTTGGATCGTTGGAAAATGTCTACACATTTTGTAGAAAATTCAATTTTATTGAAAACCACCTAGAATAGACTACAAAATCAGAGCTACAAAATCGAAAACCTGCAATTGTGCTCATGAAAATGGTTATTTGGATCGTTTGAATATTTCTACATATTTTGTAGAAAATTCAATTTTATTGAAAATCACCTATAGACTATAGAACACAAAATGAGAGCTACAAAATAGAAAATTTGCAATTGTGCTTCGATTCCGATAATTGATACCTCTATCGATAGGCATTGAGACCTGCAATTGTAATGCTAATTGGAAATTGGATCGTTAGAATATTTCTACACATTTTGTAGAAAATTCAATTTTATTTGAATTCACCTGGACTATAGACCAGAAAATCAGAGCTACAAAATCGAAAATCTGCAATTGTGTTCCGATTCTGATGATTGATACCTCTATCGTAAGGCATTGAGATCTGTAATTATCATGCCAATAGGCATTTGGATCGTTCGAAAATGTCTACACATTTTGTAGAAAATTCAATTTTATTGAAAACCACCTGGACTATAGACTACAAAATCAGAGCTACAAAATCGAAAACCTGCAATTGTGCTTATGAAAACGGTTATTTGGATCGTTTGAATATTTCTACACATTTTGTAGAAAATTCAATTTTATTGAAAATCACCTATAGACTATAGACCACAAAATGAGAGCTACAAAATAGAAAATTTGCAATTGTGCTTCGATTCCGATAATTGATACCTCTATCGATAGGCATTGAGACCTGCAATTGTAATGCTAATTGGCAATTGGATCGTTAGAATATTTCTACACATTTTGTAGAAAATTCAATTTTATTGGAATTCACCTGGACTATAGACCAGAAAATGAGAGCTACAAAATCGAAAATCTGCAATTGTGTTCCGATTCTGATGATTGATACCTCTATCGATAGGCATTGAGACCTGTAATTGTCATGCCAATAGGCATTTGGATCGTTGCAAAATGTCTACACATTTTGTAGAAAATTCAATTTTATTGAAAACCACCTGGACTATAGACTACAAAATCAGAGCTACAAAATCGAAAACCTGCAATTGTGCTCATGAAAACGGTTATTTGGATCGTTTGAATATTTCTACACATTTTGTAGAAAATTCAATTTTATTGAAAATCACCTATAGACTATAGACCACAAAATGAGAGCTACAAAATATAAAATTTGCAATTGTGCTTCGATTCCGATAATTGATACCTCTATCGATAGGCATTGAGACCTGCAATTGTAATGCTATTTGGCAATTGGATCGTTAGAATATTTCTACACATTTTGTAGAAAATTCAATTTTATTGGAATTCACCTGGACTATAGACCAGAAAATGAGAGCTACAAAATCGAAAATCTGCAATTGTGTTCCGATTCTGATGATTGATACCTCTATCGATAGGCATTGAGACCTGCAATTGTAATGCTAATTGGCAATTGCATCGTTAGAATATTTCTACACATTTTGTAGAAAATTCAATTTTATTGGAATTCACCTTGACTATAGACCAGAAAATCAGAGCTACAAAATCGAAAATCTGCAATTGTGTTCCGATTCTGATGATTAATACCTCTATCAATAGGCATTGAGGCCTGTAATTGTCATGCCAATAGGCATTTGGATCGTTCGAAAATGTCCACACATTTTGTGTAGAAAATTCAATTTTATTGGAAACCACCTGGACTATAGACTACAAAATCAGAGCTAAAAAATCGAAAACCTGCAATTGTGCTCATGAAAACGGTTATTTGGATCGTTAGAATATTTCTACACATTTTGTAGAAAATTCAATTTTATTGAAAATCACCTAGACTATAGACCACAAAATGAGAGCTACAATATAGAAAATTTGCAATTGTGCTTCGATTCCGATAATTGATACCTCTATCGATAGGCATTGAGACCTGCAATTGTAATGCTAATTGGCAATTGGATCGTTAGAATATTTCTACACATTTTGTAGAAAATTCAATTTTATTGGAATTCACCTGGACTATAGACCAGAAAATCAGAGCTACAAAATCGAAAATCTGCAATTGTGTTTCGATTCTGATGATTGATACCTCTATCGATAGGCATTGGGACCTGTAATTGTCATGCCAATAGGCATTTGGATCGTTCAAAAATGTCTACACATTTTGTAGAAAATTCAATTTTATTGAAAATCACCTATAGACTATAGACCACAAAATGAGAGCTACAAAATATAAAATTTGCAATTGTGCTTCGATTCCGATAATTGATACCTCTATCGATAGGCATTGAGACCTGCAATTGTAATGCTAATTGGCAATTGGATCGTTAGAATATTTCTACACATTTTGTAGAAAATTCAATTTTATTGGAATTCACCTGGACTATAGACCAGAAAATGAGAGCTACAAAATCGAAAATCTGCAATTGTGTTCCGATTCTGATGATTGATACCTCTATCGATAGGCATTGAGACCTGTAATTGTCAAGTTAATAGGCATTTGGATCGTTGGAAAATGTCTACACATTTTGTAGAAAATTCAATTTTATTGAAAACCACCTAGAATAGACTACAAAATCAGAGCTACAAAATCGAAAACCTGCAATTGTGCTCATGAAAATGGTTATTTGGATCGTTTGAATAATTCTACATATTTTGTAGAAAATTCAATTTTATTGGAATTCACCTGGACTATAGACCAGAAAATCAGAGCTACAAAATCGAAAATCTGCAACTGTGTTCCGATTCTGATGATTGATACCTCTATCGATAGGCATTGAGGCCTGCAATTGTAATGCTAATTGGCAATTGGATCGTTAGAATATTTCTACATATTTTATAGAAAATTCAATTTTATTGAAAATCACCTGGACTATAGACCACAAAATCAGAGCTACAAAATCGAAAATCTGCAATTGTGTTCCGATTGCTATGATTGAGACGTCTATCGCTAGGCAGTGAGACCTATAATTGTCATGCCAATTTGCATTTGGATCGTTCGAATACTTCTACACATTTTGAAGAAAATTTAATTTTATTGAAAACCACCTATATAGACTACCAAATCAGAGCTACAAAATCGAAAACCTGCAATTGTGCTCATGAAAACGGTTATTTAGATCGTTTGAATATTTCTACACATTTTGTAGAAAATTCAATTTTATTGAAAATCACCTAGACTATAGACCACAAAATGAGAGCTACAAAATAGAAAATTTGCAATTGTGCTTCGATTCCGATAATTGATACCTCTATCGATAGGCATTGAGAACTGCAATTGTAATGCTAATTGGCAATTGGATCGTTAGAATATTTCTACACATTTTGTAGAAAATTCAATTTTATTGGAATTCACCTGGACTATAGACCAGAAAATGAGAGCTACAAAATCGAAAATCTGCAATTGTGTTCCGATTCTGATGATTGATACCTCTATCGATAGGCATTGAGACCTGTAATTGTCATGCCAATAGGCATTTGGATCGTTGCAAAATGTCTACACATTTTGTAGAAAATTCAATTTTATTGAAAACCACCTGGACTATAGACTACAAAATCAGAGCTACAAAATCGAAAACCTGCAATTGTGCTCATGAAAACGGTTATTTGGATCGTTAGAATATTTCTACACATTTTGTAGAAAATTCAATTTTATTGAAAATCACCTAGACTATAGACCACAAAATGAGAGCTACAAAATAGAAAATTTGCAATTGTGCTTCGACTCCGATAATTGATACCTCTATTGATAGGCATTGAGACCTGCAATTGTAATGCTAATTGGCAATTGCATCGTTAGAATATTTCTACACATTTTGTAGAAAATTCAATTTTATTGGAAATCACCTGGAATATAGACCAGAAAATCAGAGCTACAAAATCGAAAATCTGCAATTGTGTTCCGATTCTGATGATTGATACCTCTATCGATAGGCATTGAGACCTGCCATTGTAATGCTAATTGGCAATTGGATCGTTAGAATATTTCTACATATTTTATAGAAAATTCAATTTTATTGAAAATCACCTGGACTAAAGACCACAAAATCAGAGCTACAAAATCGAAAATCTGCAATTGTGCTCCGATTCCGATGATTGAGACGTCTATCGATAGGCAGTGAGACCTATAATTGTCATGCCAATTTGCATTTGGATCGCTCGAATACTTCTACACATTTTGAAGAAAATTCAATTTTATTGAAAACCACCTGGACTATTGACTACAAAATCAGAGCTACAAAATCAAAAACCTGCAATTGTGCTCATGAAAACGGTTAAATCACCTAGACTATAGACTACAAAATGAGAGTTACAAAATTGAAAATTTGCAATTGTGCTTTGATTCCGATGATTGATACCTCTATCGATAGGCATTGAGACCTGCAATTGTAATGCTAATTGGCAATTGGATCGCTAGAATATTTCTACACATTTTGTAGAAAATTCAATTTTATTGGAATTCACCTGGACTATAGACCACAAAATCAGAGCTACAAAATCGAAAATCTGCAATTGTGTTCCGATTCTGATGATTGATACCTCTATCGATAGGCATTGGGACCTGTAATTATCATGCCAATAGGCATTTGGATCGTTCGAAAATATCTACACATTTTGTAGAAAAGTCAATTTTATTGAAAACCACCTATACTATAGACTACAAAATCAGAGCTACAAAATCAAAAACCTGCAATTGTGTTCATGAAAACGGTTATTTTGATCGTTAGAACATTTCTACACATTTTGTAGAAAATTCAATTTTATTGAAAATCACCTAGACTATAGACCACAAACTGAGAGCTACAAAATAGAAAATTTGCAATTGTGCTTCGATTCCGATAATTGATACCTTTATCGATAGGCATTGAGACCTGCAATTGTAATGCTAATTGGCAATTGGATCGTTAGAATATTTCTACACATTTTGTAGAAAATTCAATTTTATTGGAATTCACCTGGACTATAGACCAGAAAATCAGAGCTACAAAATCGAAAATCTGCAATTGTGTTCCGATTCTGATGATTGATACCCCTATCGATAGGCATTGGGACCTATAATTGTCATGCCAATAGGCATTTGGATCGTTCGAAAATGTCTACACATTTTGTAGAAAATTCAATTTTATTGAAAACCACCCGGACTATAGACCACAAAATGAGAGCTACAAAATAGAAAATTTGCAATTGTGCTTCGATTCCGATAATTGATACATCTATCGATAGGCATTGAGACCTGCAATTGTAATGCTAATTGGCAATTGGATCGTTAGAATATTTCTACACATTTTGTAGAAAATTCAATTTTATTGGAATTCACCTGGACTATAGACCAGAAAATCAGAGCTACAAAATCGAAAATCTGCAACTGTGTTCCGATTCTGATGATTGATACCTCTATCGATAGGCATTGAGACCTGCAATTGTAATGCTAATTGGCAATTTGATCGTTAGAATATTTCTACATATTTTATAGAAAATTCAATTTTATTGAAAATCACCTGGACTATAGACCACAAAATCAGAGCTACAAAATCGAAAATCTGCAATTGTGTTCCGATTCCTATGATTGAGACGTCTATCGCTAGGCAGTGAGACCTATAATTGTCATGCCAATTTGCATTTGGATCGTTCGAATACTTCTACACATTTTGAAGAAAATTTAATTTTATTGAAAACCACCTATATAGACTACCAAATCAGAGCTACAAAATCGAAAACCTGCAATTGTGCTCATGAAAACGGTTATTTGGATCGTTAGAATATTTCTACACATTTTGTAGAAAATTCAATTTTATTGAAAATCACCTAGACTATAGACCACAAAATGAGAGCTACAAAATAGAAAATTTGCAATTGTGTTCCCATTCTGATGATTGATACCTCTATCGATAGGCATTGAGACCTATAATTGTCATGCCAATAGGCATTTGGATCGTTCTAAAATGTTTAAACATTTTGTGGAAAATTCCATTTTATTGAAAATCACCTGGGCTATAGACTACTCTTTTACCATAAGAGAGCAGATTAAAATGATTGATGTCTCGAGTTCAATCCTAGCAGCTGAAGAATTTTTTTTTTTGTAATAAAAATCTCCAAATTTTCTATTTGGGTGGTGGCTATTATTGAGTTATGATTTCCTTTTTAATTGAAAAAGTTAATTTTTGTTTACCGGGTGAGCAGAAATGTAAAAGAAACTTTTTTTTTTTTTTTTTTTCATCAAAAATCGCATAAAAATTTTTGTCATTTTAACAGGCGAACAGAAATTACAAGAAAGTAGAATTGTCAGCAATATGACTTTATTTTGTATGTTCAAGTGTCACATAACTTGAAGTGGCACGCTTTGATACAAAATAATGTCACGTTGCTGACAATTATGTTGTTTTTTTTTTTTTAAATTGTGTTCGCCTAGTAAAATAACAAACATTTTTAGGCGATTTTTCGCTAAGTCTGAATTTATCAGTTATTTAACGAAAAACTGAGCAGAAATTATATAGAGATGAGTGGTTGGGTGGTAAGATGAAGGAGTGGTTGGTGTTCGAAAGGTTTGGAGTTCGATTTTTCAAACTTTCGACTTAATTTTTTTTTTTAAGCAAAAATTTGATTTTTTTTTTTTATTTCCACGAATTTTACCAAATTTTTGTTTGTAGCGATGTCGATCCCGATAATTTGCTCGGATTATCCCCAATTCACAATTTTTCATCTAAAAATAAATTTTTCTTTGGCTTTGCTTGGATTCGAACTGCAGACCTTCTTTTCTCCACTCCATCACCTTACTACCTCGGCTATCTAATCATTTACAAGCTAATATACATTTGTTTGTTTTATGCAATCAAAACAAATGTGTCTATAATATGTCGATATGGTGACATCTTTGTTAGAGAATATGTACTACCTTGACTATACTGTGTTTCTGCTAAGTGCTGAAAAATTTGGTTTTGCTTAAAAGAGGGCACGTGTTTTACTTTTGTACAAAATGTCTGAGGCTCGAATTTTTAATTAATTAATTAATTACGTAACTAATTATTATTGCATTAAAATTTCCCAAAATTTTCTAGTTTATAAGCTTACAATAAGTATACAACCTTAAGTTGTAAAATTTAAATAAGTGTATAAGCGTTAATTAAAGAAAGTGATTATGGCAATGTTTATTAAGCTAATTTTATGCCAACAACTACTTATAAAATTTAGCAAGAGTAACTGCGTGCAGTCAGAAGTACTTGTGTGTACTTGTTGTTTACAACAACAATATACTGGGAAGAGAATTTGAAGAATCCGATGCGACAATGGTGGCGAACATATTTCCAATAAATTCAGGGCCATTTGTGATTAAGCCGGGATTCAGATCCAATACAGCAAACCGTACACACCTCAATATAACGGCGTTGCCGAGCAAATGAACAGGATATTGCTTGTGAATGCACGTTCTATAAGAGCTGATTCAGAAATGAGCAAGGATTTTTGGGGCTAGGCCGTGTATTGTGTGGTATACATAGCGAATCGCAGTCCGTCACGTGCGTATATTTTAGATGCGACACCAGCTGAGCTTTGGACAGGCAAGAAACCCAATCTGTCAAGGCCTCATGTTTTTGGATCGCCTGCATATGCACAGCACATGTACCAGACCAATTACGCAAGAAATTGGATATGAAATCATCGAAAATGGTAATGGTCGGCTATGCTGTGAATGGTTACCGCCTGTGGGACCCATCGAAGAACGAGATTGTTACACGAGGAGATGTTGTGTTTAATGAGTCGTAACCGAATTCTTCTTCAATTTTCTTCGAGACAGAGTCATTCACGAACGGTGTTGAAGACGTTGAGAATTCAAACGGTGTTGACGAGGCGGAGAGTTTAGCGGACAGTGATACGATGAATGTCGAGCGAGATAATGCTCGATCTGCTAGTGTAGATGCAATCAACGATCAACCATTCAACGTGGTATCGCGACCGCAGCGAAAGCATCAACAACCGAAGCGGTATGAAGATTTTGTCGATCCGAGAAAGCTCAAAATGCATCAGGACAACGGGGAGGAGAACTTTTCGGCGTTTGCATTGAATTCTAGCACATTGGACTTCGCACTTGGTGCCGTGGCGTAAGTGGAAAATGTTCCTCAGTCATTTGGTGAAATAGCAAAGCGAGATGATGCAGCTCAATGGATGGAAGCAGTTCGTTGTGAAATTAATTCACTAAATCGAAATAAAACTTGGACTTTGGTTGAACGTCCGCCGCATCGATTAGTTGTTACCTGCAAGTGGGTGTTTTTCCGAAAGCGAAACAATGTAGGTAAGTTGGCGTCGTACAAGGCGCGACTGGTAGCCCGTGGATTCACCCAGCGTCAGGGATTTGATTTTTACGAAACCTACTCTCCGGTGGCAAGGATTATTACAATAAGAGTTATGCTGGCTCTTGCTGTCAAGCGAGACATGGAAATACATCAAATAGATGTGAAGACGGTATTCCTCAACGAAAAAATTGAAGAGGATATTTATATGGAACCGCCCAATGGATTCGTGCAAGGAGATTTTGTTTGTAAATTAAATAAGTCACTCTACGGATTGAAGCAAGCGTCACGTGTGTGGAATGAACGATTCCATAGTTTCATGCTCGGAAATGGTTTTGTTCGCTCAGAATATGATCATTGCTTATATTCTCGTAACAATAAAGACGAAATGGTATACCTGCTGTTATACCTAGACGATCTGATTATATTGAGCGAAAACATCGAGGAAATCATTCAGATCAAACAGCTGATGTCAAATGAATTCGAAACGACGTATTGCAACGTTTTGGAATGTCTGATTGTAAACCGAGTTCGACTCAAATGGAATGCTAACCAAAATTATAAAGGAAGGCTGAAGCTGAACTGACGACTAAACCGTACCGAGAATTAATCGGATGCTTGATGTACGCGGCTTGTACGACTCGTCCAGACTTATCAGCGGCAGTGAATTACTTCAGTCAATTTCAATCATGTCCAACTGAAGAGCATTGGAAGGCAGCGAAGAGAATATAACAATACATCAGAGGACAATTGACCTGAAACTGGAATATCGGAACGATGAGAATTCGGTCGTGTTGACTGGATATGCGGACGCTAATTGCGCCGGCGGTATCAACGATAGAAAATCGGTTTATGGCAATGTGATGAAAGTGTTTGGCGCAACTGTGACTTGGATGACAAGTAAGCAGACTTGTATTTCTTTGTCGTCCACCGCAGCTGAATATGTCTCAATGTGCTTAGCCACATGTAAAATTATGTGGCTGCGTGGATTATTGGTGGAAATTGGAGAAACTCCTGAAGAACCAATAATATTGCACGAAGACAATTAAGGTACGATTGTGATCTCATCTAAGGAAAAATAAATGCAGCGTACGAAGCACATTGATATTAAGTTCAACTTTGTACGTGAATTAATAGCCAAAGGTATCATCGAAGTCAAATATATTTCAACAAATCAACTGTAGCGTTTCCTCTACAATACCGCTAAACTTTGCGGTTCTAATTTGATGTCTCGGAAACCACTAACATCTACTTGTTTTTTACTGACTCCAATTAATCAAACACAATCACCATTTATAATAATAAATAATAATAATTTTATTTTATTTTAATTATAAGTTTTTATTTTATATTTTCACAATTTATAAAAATATATAAAATATACAAAATTTGGCGTGTATATAATTTCCATAAGATGGTCACCGCAATAATGATCTTTTTTTCGTTTTTTTTTTAATTCATACCTTTATTGTTTATCCATTATCATTATTGCGATGATGATAGAGATACATACATAAGTTATACAATATTTATTTCTTATTCTAAATAAATGAATCAAATATACATAATATAATTAGAGAGAAATACTGAACAAGCAAGAAATAAATTTCCGTCATTCTATCCATTGTAGCAAGCGATATGGCATACTGGAACACATTGTATGTTATGTCCATAACAATCTCTCATTCGTTTTTGTCATTCCTTTTAAAGATTTGAATTTTTATATTTTTGTTTGATCGATTAACTTATTCAACAATAGGGTGCAACTGGGCATGAATAATGATGCACTTGTTGATTGCACCATATCACTCACCCTGCAGATATAGCTTTATACAGGAATATTTTACTTAAAATTGACATGTCGTGTATTTAATATTTGCAATGACGAAGGCATTAATTTTATTTCGTCCGTTACGTACACTGGTTTTAGTCGGTCGATGGCGATTGATTCATTTTTACCTTTGTAATCAACAACGAAATATTTGCGGAATCTTCGCTTAACTAAAAATGGCCCTTCATATGGTGGTGTTAATCCTGTTTTAACTTTGTCCACCCGGACAAAAACGTGGTCGCAGTCCGTTAAATCCTTTGGAATGTAAACGTTGTCCTGAGGGCTATTCAGGGTGTCTTTGGGAACGACGTTGCGCATCGACTCACGTAATTGTTCGACCAGTGAAGTTGGATCAGTCGATAACGCAGGATTGGGATGCATTACGAGCTCTCCTGAGACCTTAAGCGGTTGTCCGTAGACAAGATCAGCAGGAGTGCATCCAAGATCAGTTTTAATCGAAGTTCTTATTCCAAGAAGAATGAATGGGAGGTCTTCACTCCAATTAGGGCAATTTGATCTAGCATACAAAGAGGCTTTTAAATGGCGATGGAGACGTTCTACCATACCATTTGCCTGTGCTGATATGTCGTTGTCCGTATTCTGTGAGAACCCAACACTTTGGTAAGTTCTTTGAAAAGATTGCTTTCAAATTGACTGCCTTGGTCAGTCGTGATTTCGAGTGGGACGCCAAATCTCGAAATGTACTGGTCAACGAAAGCTCTAACCACGGTGGAAGCTCTCATATCAGCCAAAGGTAATGCTTCTGGCCAGCGCGTAAATCTGTCAATTATCGTGAGAATGTAGAAATTTCCGTTTGATAGAGGTAATGGTCCGACCAAATCTAAATGAATATGTTCAAACCTGCCAGAAGGAATATTGAAATGACCATGTTCTAAACGTGTGTGTCGATTAACTTTCGACTTCTGGCAAGGAATGCAAGTTTTGGACCAGTACCCCGTATCTACATTCATACCTGGCCAGAAATATTTTGACGCAATTATTTTGCGTGTTGCATGAACCCCTGGGTGAGAAAGACCGTGAAGCATTTCAAAAAAATATATTTCGTTAGGAATATAAGGACGTTTTACGTTGGTTGACGTTTCACACCAAATATCTAAGCCTGAACCAAAATCAGGTAACCATTCCAGTTTGCGTTTCGCGCAGTGCAGGTTTTGACTGTCTGCTATTAGTGACCTAAGCTCGTCGTCCGATTGTTGGAGAGAGACTAATTTGTCTAGATAGAGCGCGGTATGACAAATAGCGGACATTTGAACTTCTTGTGGTCGTGACAAAGTATCTGCCACCACATTGCTGTCACCTTTGACGTACCTTATGTCACTTGTAAATTGCGCGATGTAGTCGAGCTGACGACTCTGGCGAGGACTAAGTTCTGACTTAGATGAGATTGCGGTAGTCAGTGGTTTGTGATCAGTGTTGATGAAAAATATTCTGCCCTCGACAAAACACCGGAAGTGCTTAATGGCATAACATATAGCCAGAAGCTCCCTATCGAAAGCTGAAAACTTCTGTTCGGAAGGGGAAAGCTTCTTAGAGAAGAAGGAAAGAGGTTTCCAACTTCTATCATAAAGTTGTTCCAATGCAGCCCCCCCAGCAATACTTGAAGCGTCAGTGCTGATGCGCAGTTGTCCGTGATCCACAGGATGCGTGAGAAGAGTCGCCCGAGCGAGGGCAGCTTCAACTGCATTTAAAGCCGCTTCGCAATCATGTGGCCATGAAAATGGGTTTCTCTTTTTGACTTTTCCAAGTTTACTGAGATGGCTATGTATTGCAGCTAAATGTTCGGCTAAGTGAGGGATAAAACGATGATAATAATTAATCATGCCTACAAAACGCTGCACTTCCCTGGTAGAAGTTGGTTGAGGAAAGGATTGTATTGCCACGATTCGATCCGCAGATGGTTTGATGCCATCCTTGGTGATTTCGTGGCTAAGGAAATTAATGGAAGCTGCACCGAATTCACACTTAGAAGGTTTGATTGTTAAACCAAATTCGTTTAATCATTCGAATAGAATATTTAAGTGTTCGCGGTGCTCAGATTCGTTTTTGCTTTAGACTAAAATGTCGACGATGTAAACATAAACGAAATCAATACCTTTCGTTACCTCGCCCATTAAACGTTGAAACGTTTGTGCCGCGTTTCTAAGGCCGTATGGCATTATAGTGAACTCGTAAAGTCCAAACGGTGTAGTAATGGCCGTCTTGTGGATGTCTTCCGCATTAACCGGAATCTGATAATAAGCACGCACGAGATCTATTTTTGAAAAGACGGTGCAGCCTTGCAGGTTGAGGGAAAAATTGTGGATGTGGGGGAGAGGATATCTATCTGGTACCGTAATCGCATTAAGTCGACGGTAGTCTCCACAAGGTCGCCAGTCGTTGCTGTCACGTTTTGGCACAAGTGCAAAGGTTAAGCAGCGCTGGATGAATTTTGTCTGCACAACCCCAATTGTAACATATACTCAAATTCAGTTCTCGCTATTTTGTGTTTTTCACAGTCCAAACGTCTTGGACGTGAAAATGGTAAGTGACCTTCTGTGACGATATGGTGCACTACACTGTGCTTCACAGGGAGGTCATAGCGAGGATCTTTTGTCAGGTACGGATATTGACGGAGAAGTTCGCCGTATGGCCCATCAATGGTAAATAGACGTGGTATTGAATCAGTGATAACCATGGTATCTATTATGCTGACAGACAGTTTCGTACATGTGTCTATCAGACGCTTGTGTTTTAGATCGACAACTAATCCAAACTTTACAAGAAAATCGGCCCCAATTATTGGGTTAGTGACTGAAGCTACTACAAACGGATGTCGATACTCACGACGCAAACCCAAATCTATGTGTAATAGTCGGGTACCGTAAGTACTAATTTTAGAACCGTTTGCTAACACTTAACGGCTTTCAGAATCTTTCAGAAGATTTTTGAAAAGGATTTTGAGTACGACGGAAACATCTGCGCCAGTGTCGATCAGAAAACGCAATTTTGTTTTAGGGCATCTCATGGTAAGGCGACGATTTTGAAATGTCCCATCGCTCGTCGCTTGTACTATGGGAGGAGTTAGTTTTCCAGATTGGATTTAGCCTGTGCGTTCGGCTTTTGGGCAAATGTGCAACCTCCGCATTTTTTGGCTCGATTTCCAAATTTTCGATGGTACCAGCATAACCAGTAACCACTTCTTTAGCTAGATTCATTGCGGGATCCAGAGCGCTGGTTGTCTCTACTATTCGATCGCTGTCTGGATCGTGACCTGTTATTAAATTCTCGATTGAATCTGGACGTTAGTTGGTCAATCGATTTTTGGAGATAAGCAAGGGTGATTTCTGTTTGACAACGTTTTTGGTTGTTTCGAAGGTTTCGATTCCACGGTATTGCAATTGAAATTAGGCTTATTTATTTCAAATATTCGATCTGCGAATTTTATTAATTCATTGATATTATCAGCCTCGCGTATTGCAACTATCGATCTTATCGAATCTGGAAGTCTACCTAACCAAAGAGTTTTTAAAAGCTGAGCATTTACAGCAGTCGAGCTACCTGCTTTCTCTTCAAGATATCTGTAAAAGTCAGATGGCGTGAAGTCTCCCATATCAGTTGATTTAAGCAGGGTTTCAATTCTCCCTTGCTCTGACATGGAACGCCGTTTAATAACTTCATCCCTGAGTGTGTCGTATTTATTGATATCCGGTGGGTTGCAAACTATGCTTGCTACCGAAGCTATGACATCCACCGGTAGATGAGCTATCGCAAAATTAAACCTGTTCTCGTCAGTATTAATTCTTTTCACCTTAACTAATGCCTTGAGTTGTTTAAACCACAATTCTGGAAGGTCTTTCCAAACTGGGGTATAGGGGCTGCTTCATTTACCGAATATTTTTTTTCAACCACTTTTTCTTCGTCCGACATGTTTTTTTTATTATTTAGGGTACGTATTAATGCGAAGTGGAAAAGTAGAAAAATAATTTGAATGAAGTAATCGAAAGTAATAACCAACTCGAAAATATAACGAGAAAAAAAAATTTTGAACAAAAAGAAAATGGAGCAAACGAATGAGAAATTACGCTAAACTAAACATACAACTCACCCGTTTCAGTATTGTTGCGATGATTGTTTTATTTAGAATTCGCCTTGCTTCAAGGATTGCGGCACTTCAATTCAATATTTCTTTTATTCACAGTTTATTATAAGCAAAATCTAAAATAAATATAAAAAAAAATTATGGTAATAAAATAAATCACAAAACCGTATTTAGGATAGAACGATACGTTAACTTTAACTAACATGCGTCCAGTGCAGTTGATGACCTTGACAGTTATACTGATCACAACGTTGTAGCTAGATATATATGCCTTAGCGAGTAGCTGTTAAGAAGAGTGTCCTTAAAACTTTGATGATTTTCATTTTTTTTTTAAATCAGATGGTTGATTTCAGCTTGCTGTTGTAAAATGTTAAACGGCGACAGGATGATAAATTTCGTTCAGAGGAATTTCTCGTTGAAATTTTTGCCTGAATTAACTCGTTGGCAATTGATCTGCGGGCAACTAATACGTATTACTGCGTTGTTAATTTGTGAAATATTTTGCAGGTTGCGGCAACAAATAAATTTTGTTTTAAAATTTTAGTTTATTTTTCGACGAATTTTTTTTTTTTTTTATGTAATTTGTGTGTGGATTTGGTGGTGCAAATTTGATTTTGAACCACACTATTATGAGCGTTATTTTAATGGTAAAACGCGTTTTTATTAGCACTATTCACGTTTCTGTTGGCGTGATTTGAGTAGCGGCATTCAACTCGGCGTCACCAATTGTAGCGTTTCCTCTACAATACCGCTAAACTTCGCGGTTCTAATTTGATGTCTCGGAAACCACTAACATCTACTTGTTTTTTACTGACTCCAATTAATCAAACACAATCACCATTTATAATAATAAATAATAATAATTTTATTTTATTTTAAATTTTATATTTTCACAATTTATAAAAATATATAAAATATACAAAATTTGGCGTGTATATAATTTCCATAAGATGGTCACCGCAATAATGATCTTTTTTTCGTTTTTTTTTTAATTCATACCTTTATTGTTTATCCATTATCATTATTGCGATGATGATAGAGATACATACATAAGTTATACAATATTTATTTCTTATTCTAAATAAATGAATCAAATATACATAATATAATTAGAGAGAAATACTGAACAAGCAAGAATTTAATTTCCGTCATTCTATCCATTGTAGCAAGCGATATGGCATACTGGAACACATTGTATGTTTTGTCCATAACAATCTCTCATTCGTTTTTGTCATTCCTTTTACAGATTTGAATTTTTATATTTTTGTTTGATCGATTAACTCATTTAACAATAGGGTGCAACTGGGCATGAATAATGCACTTGTTGATTGCACCATAGAACAACTAGCTGATATCATGAGTATAGGACTACCAAAGGCGACATTTGAATATTTTCGAAATCGACTAAACTTAATTCGGATGGAATAATTATTTTCTTTGCATTAATTTAGTTTGATTTATGTGAGTTCGACTTGGTATTTGCAATTGCCTATCGAACTTTGATTATTATCATTAGGAATTGAGGCGGAGTGTTGGAAATGTAAACTTAATGACATTTTATGTAGTGAGAGGTGACAGCCCTGTTATATCAATTGAAATAAAATTAAGTTCAGTTCTGTTTTTTAATTAATCTAATATACACGTTTATTTTAACTTTTGTTATTCTTTTGCTGCTACTGCGAATTATTCTATGGGTTATGGGCCCAGCACGGTTATTCTAGGGGTTATAGGCTTTGAATTTCGCGTCAATCGGTCGAATTTTTTGTTTCTTTTCAAAAATCTAAATTAAACGTAATTCTTCAAAATTTAAATTTTTATATAAGTACGAGCTATACAATGCGGAAATTTCCTAGCCGGAGAAACGTTTGGCATGTTTTGTGAACCATCTCAAACTACAGAATCCTTACCCAAGCATTGGAAAATAATTTTTTTATCATTGAGAAATGAGACAAAGAAAGAATCTAACAATGAAGCAAAAGAATGCCGATGCTGAGTGATATTAAGTTGCTCGGCCTAACTTTGATATATATTTATCGACGCACCTTTTACGTAAATTATGTTATCTTTACCATTTTGCTAAGCATTGTTTTATGAATGATCTCTTGCTCAAAAAATGATGCGCTAGTTAAATGATTTTAAATTTATGCCAATAAAATAAAATAAATAAACACAGCTATATGGCCGAATCTGGCTAAATCTTAGTGAACTGTATAATTCTGGGAAATCAATGCGGTAGTATCGTTGCTATAGAGAATGGTCAATCCTGATTTTTCCACTTTCATAAATTCTGGCGTTAAAATGTTAAATATCTTTATACTTCTCGTCAGCACAAAGATATACTAGTTGGAAGGAATTTTTTTTTTTTTTTTTTCATTATTTGCTTTACAAGAACTCCATAGAGAAAAGCATATACAATAAAGCTCACATTCGTACGTCTTTTGATTTAAAATGTTAAACTCGTCCATTCACTTTATGTGTACACTAAATACATATGGGTTTATCATAATTCGTTTGAAAACTTATTATTATGTTACAAAATGTTTAACAAAAAATTAAATAAAACAATGCATTATGTGAGTATAATACAATAATATGTAACATGTTTACTTCTTGCTAATACCTACATTAGAATCCTTACATATTTTTCGTAAGCTCTGTAAAATACAATAGAAAACATAAACTCGTAAAAAAAAACTCAAGTGACTCAACATTTTGATTTTGTTTGAATTAAGGCACAAATATTATAATACCAAAAATAGCAAAATAATTTTTTTGTTGTACTTATTTAAAAGAATCATTCACAACATCCAGTTGGATACATCCACAATAATAATTTTACATAGAAAAATATCCACAAGCTTAGGGAATATAAAAACAACAACAACTAAATTTTCCTTATATGCGATTCCTTAAATAATAGTTTTTATTATTATTGTTGGGAGAATGATAAAAATTATGATATTGTTTGCTACATACATACAAACAAACATTTTTTTTTGCAATTTCATCATGATTGTACATACAATTTGGTCTATGCATAATATTTGAATCTTTTCGTTTCCTTTTTGGACTAAAAAAGCAAATTTTAGATGATGAAAGATGAACATTCAGATGAGAATTGTTGGGGATATACTCGTAACATATTTTTTAAACCAACAAACATTCAACCTAGTTTTACGTATGTAGTATGATATTTTTTTTTTTTTTTTTTTTAGAAACATACCAGGGATTTCAAATTAATCCATATTTCGAAATGTTGAAATATTAAAAAAAAAGAAAATAAAAATTGAATTTCAGATACCATCATGCTTGTACATTTATCATTTGCACTACAGTAGATTTTAATGGGAAAGAAATGTATACGGACGGATTATTTGTGGTTATATATACATACATACATTAGACTATAATTTACATACATATTTATTCATTTTTCTTTTTGTTAAATGAAATAAATAAATAAATTATTTATTTATGTTGTGCACAAACAAATTAATTAAACATAAATAATAGAAATAATAATAGGGAATGAAGTGATTGCATTTTTTTTTTTTTTTTTGTAGTGTTTGAGACACAAAATTTTTGTCGTTCCTTATAAATGTACTGTGCTGCTTGTAGAGAAAAGATGCAATTTAAAATATTTTTCTAATTATTTATATTTAATTGGAAATTTTTTATGAATACAGAAAGAAATTAAAATAAAACGGGTACATAAATTGTTTGTGGAATCAAATACGTTGTGGGTAAGACCAGATGGTGGAAATTATTGCGATTTGAATTTATTCATTGGGGTTGTGTTAAACTAACTGCGCTTAAAAATAAGGCAAACAGTTTAGGCGACTGGATTGTTTTAATTTTTCCAGAACAGAATGTTCTCTTAAATTTTAAACCTGGCTGAGGGAAAAATTGTGTAATGATAATTCAAATGGAGTGAATTAATCATGGAGTAGCAATAAATTATTTAAAATTAAAAAAACTACAACTTACAGAATCAAGATTAACATATTTATTACCATTTGCCCAATCTTCAAAATTTGTCAGTGTTTACTAGAAATTATTTCACTGGTTATGACTTTTTCAGGTATCTAGAAGACTTAATATTCCTTTTAAGTGCATTTACCACTGACAATGAGTGTGACTATAATCACGTTTGCTGAAATAGTTTTGACTGCCGTTCGACGTATTAAAAGCGTGAGTTAATCTGTACCTTTCCATATTTTCTCTTGGGTTCCAAAAAAATAAAAAATTGAATCAATTTGTTTTACTGATAGTGCCACAAGCGTAAGAGATCATCATACTATTAAAGTTAGCCGAAAGTTTCCAGCCGAAAGCAAAATGTCGATAATGCAGATCGTATTATCCCAACAGAAAATAAAAAAATTATGTTATCAGTCGATATTGTTTAGCCGAAAGAACTATAGATGCACGGATAGCATTGAAGAATTTTGTCAATATTCTTTTGTGTAAAAACCTCGTTCCACTACCTCGTGAAAAATTGTGGAAAATGTATGAAACATAAAAATATTTAAAATTGATGTAAAATTAGCCTCTGGAGTGCTATGTCGGAAAATGCATTGCATTGAGGAGACATTGAATTCAGGTGATTTGTAAATAGCTAACGCTGGAAAAAAATCCAGTTCAAGTTTCTCGTGGGAATTCTGCGAAAATTCGGTTTTAAAAAAATCGTTAGAAACTTTGTATAAAATCAGCCTTTATAGAGTGATATATCTGGAGGTCGATTGCAAATACAAATTTATGCCTGGTGCTTATTTTTTGTCGAAATTAAAAAGATTCATTTTTTGCTAAAAATCAAGTGGCAAGTGGGTTTCATACTACTAACCATTTTTTTTAACAAACATTTTTTTATCTTTTATTTTGTTGAAAAAGAGCTTATACATAAACATGAATACCTCTTAGGCAAAACTATGATTAACCAGTCGAACAGCGCAATTATTTGCCTCCAAAACATATTAAAAACCATTAATCGTGACTGATTGAGCGCGTTTTGGTTATCCATATTTTTGTATAAGCAAATTATTATCGAAATTAGAAAGGAAAAAATGTTTGTTAAAAAAAAAAGTCAGGGGTGTGAACCAACCAAAATTTCTTTAAAATCGGAATTTCTTCAAAAATCAACACCAGAAACATTGTTGGTCGTTCAAGCAGCGCTTTTATTTGCCAAAAAATTTGGAAACATTTGGTTTAAAAATCGAACTTTTTCAAAACCAAAACTAATACTGATTTTGGTGGCAAGTAACTGTAGAAAGACAAGTTATTATTGCTTTTGCACCTGGGGTAAGCCCCAAATAAATTTGATTGCCGTGTGAAAATTTCATGTAATTTGCGCATTTGGTTCTTCCCACATGGTGCTTTCCATTCGATTTTGATTCATCACTGTGTTTGGTAGTCCTTGGACTACTTTGGACATGAAAACCAGATATTTTTAAAGTGGGAGTTAGCTTAAACTATAATGGGTGTCCTGTGCTATTTTTATGCTAATGGCACAGTTGTTTGGTTCGCACGAGCGAAATTCGCTCGATCAGTTGAAATCGAAAGTTTCTAAAGTATTTTGATTGATTTAGCATTAGTTTTAGTTTGGCAGTAACCTAAGTTATGTATAAGCTCATTATTATCTAAGTTAAGGAGAATCAAATTTTTGTTAAAAATTTGGGCAGAGTGATTTTGAGCCAAAATTAAATTTTTTAATTTTGACCAAAAACCAGCATAAATCTGTATGCCAATTGGTTAAAAAAGATTATTGTCATACAAACAGCGCTTTTATTTGCCGAAAAAAAATTGGAGAACTTCAGTCGAAAAATCGAATTTTTTCGGAAACAAAATTAATACTGATGTTGATAACTCTACTTAGACTTTAAGTAACTTGCGCATTTGGTTACTACATACGAAACAAACGCGGTTGACATGCTGCAGACTAAAGCTTTCGATTTTGATTCAACACATATTTCGCCAGTCCACGTCTTTGAACCTATACAAGGTGGATTTCCATATTTTTACAATGGGAGTTAGCCTAAATTATTATTAGTGTCCTGTGCTATTCTCATACTAATGGCGCGTTTCTAGCGTTTTTTTGGCAAATAGCTGCGCTGTTCGTCTGATTAAGTATTAGTTTCGAATCTGGGGTCCATATTTATGAATAACTTCATTTTTATCGAAATTAGTGTCAAAATATTTTTTGCTAAAAAAATGGTCTGCACGCGAATTCCGGATCAATGATAAATGAAAATGAGAAATGGCTTTATTTTTTATTTCGCCTACTCTAAATAAAAATGTAACCAATTAGTTGAAATAAAAAATCAACTCATTTCTCATTACCATTTGTCATCGAACCGGAATTCGGGCACTGGAGTATATGTAAGAAAGAACCCATATGATGTTGAGCAAAACATCATTTTTTTAATTTCGCCAAATAGGTTTTCGCCCACTAGGCAAAAATTTGTATGTCAAATGGTCAAAAATAATGTTTGCTGTTCGAAAAGCGTTTTTATTTGTCCCAAAAAAAAAAAATTGGATGAAAAATCGAACCTTTCCAAAATCAAAATTAATACTGATTTTGGTGGCTGGTAACTGTATGCTTTTGCACATGGAGTACGCCTCAAATGAGTATGACTCTCATGGGAAAATTTCATGTAATTTGCGCATTTGATTGTTGTACACGATACAAACGTGCTCTATATGTTGCGGTCAAAATTTTTCGATTTTAACTCAACAATAATTTTGACAGTGCGTAACTTGGAACCTAAAAAACGGATCTTTATATTTTTTCAATGGGATTTTGCCTAAACTATTATCAGTGTTTTCGATCAGAGGTTTTTAAGGTTTTCTCGGGCACATAATTGCGCTGTTCGACCGGTTAAACATTCATTTCGGTAATTTAACCAATTTTTATCAAAATTAGAAAGAAACAAATTTTTGCTCAAAAAATGGTCATGAGCGATTTTGAGGAAAAATTGAACTTTTTTAATTTCGACAAAAATTAGCACCAAGCATAAATCAGTATGCCAATTGGTCAAAAACGTTGGCGAAACTAGGTATCCGAATCCACAAGGGACCACAAGATAGCGTTCGAATATTAGTTCAAAGTCAAGATCAGCTAGATGGTGGCTCAATTAGGTTTAAAGTACACCATTCTTTCAAATTTGCAAAACGGGACCTTTCCAGGATGTGAAGTTTTCCACAAATGCGCAGATTCTACATATGAATTAGTTTCACACTGCTAAACTAAATTCCAATTAGAAAAATTACGATTCAAATTGAAACATTTAGTACTAAAAATGTAATTTCATGACAAAATCTTTTGAATAAAAGTGATTTCCTAGGAAAGTAAGAACATTCAGAGGCAATATTAGTGGAATTTAGTCAATATAATGTATGGACCACAAAAAAATGAATCTAAACCATAGCCAATAAGATCAACAAAATCTTATCTTTTATAACAATTGAGATTTTAGCTGAAACTGATAAATGGGCTTTGCACCTCTTGCCAGAGATTTGAATTCACTTTCCGATAGTACATGTAGTAGCTGACCTATTACTCCGTCCATCGAGTCCAGGAAATATCACCTATCCAGGGGAATAAATTCGTCTGGAAACTTTAGGTACCAATTGAGACTTCGTCTGATATCGTTCATTGACCGTTAACACAAACTTCTAGATATTTCAACTAGGGATCCGATAGTACATGTAGTAGCTGCTTAAATTTGTTGTCCATTATCCCGATTAACTATTTCTTAAACCTGGAATTAATTTAAACTGGAAATTTTTTCTGGCGATTAAGACTAAAAATTGTTAAATGTCATTTACGCCACTTGGCAGTGATTTGGATTCATTTTCTTATGGTCCATATATTATTTTGACTAAATTCCACTAATATTGCCTCTGAATGGTCTTATTTTCCCAGGAAATCACTTTTATTCGAAAGATTTTATAATGAAATTAAATTTTGAATGCAGTATATTTGAATTCCAATTGGAACCAAATAATAATGTTACGTTTTTGCATATCACTGGATTGTGAATAAAACAAAATCACTTTAATTTATCAACAACGAATTTATTTATTTAGCACAAAAATTATTACAACACAATTTATTAATAAAAATTCACAAAATCAATTTATATAAATTATTCTCAAATTTTACTGTACCTACACTTATAATTTTTATTTCCACTAAAACACTTTTTAAATCACTTTTTAATTCCTTTTTAATCTTAACACTATCGCCTACCAAATATTACTAATAATCCCTCAAGTTTACACTATCGCATTCCAAATATTAATAATAATCTTACAAGTTTACACTATCGCGTTCCAAATATTAATAATCCAATTCGATCTTGTTCGCCTTTCTATATACCATAAATAAAAGGAATATATATATATATTCCTTTTATTTATGTATATACACAAACCAAGCTTCTTTTCAGTACTAATAGTGTAGAAACATTTAGAACTGTTTTATCATGGAAAATTCCATTTAGTACAGAACCATTTAGTATTGAGCTATTAGTTTAGTAGCTATTAGTATTGAGCTATTAGTTTAACTTATTCTATTACACGCTAGGTTCCACCGTGACAATTATTATTGTAATAGTGACACCTAGCGTATAATAGAATAAGTTAAATTAATAGCTCAATGTTAAACTGTACTAAAATGGAATTTTCCATGATAAAATTGTTCTACACTATTCAGACTAGAAAAATTATTAGCTTTCTGGAAGTTTAGTTTGTGTATATAAAAAGGCGAACGAAGTCGAATTAAATTAGTAGTATTTGGTAAGCGACAGAGTAAAGATTAAAAAGGAATTAAATGTGATTTAAAAAGTGTTTTGTGGAAATAAAAATTATAAGTGTACAGTAAAAAATTTGAGAATAATTTATATAAAGTGATTTTGTGAATTTTCCTTAATAAACTGTGTTGGTGATAAATTAAATTGATTTTGTTTTATTCACATCCCAGTGATATGAACCTTAAGTGGCAAGGCAAAAACGTAACAATATGTTGAACTAAAACTATTTGATATTTTTGTGGTTTGTAACTTTGGTTTCTAGTTTTAGAACTTTGATGTTTGATTGAACAAGCTTAACTGGTAGCAGAAAACTATAGATCGTGTTTTAAAAGATCAGTTTTACAAACATTTTCGCAAGAGGCGCTAGTCCGTGTAGAAAATTGTTTGACTACATTTTTTTATATGTAATACCAGTCCAATAAAATTGCAAAATTGTTTATTAAAATTATCTTGAAGAAACGCTGAAGGTTATATTAAAAATCTGAAATACTATTTAACATATTTTGTTTAAATTAAATAATCCGCTGACCCTTTATAATTAAAGAAACTTGCAAATAAAATTAGGTTATTTTTCGTTTTTTATGAAGTTATGTCTGTTGTTTTTGAAATTTATTAGCAAACAAAATATGAGATTTGAGGAAAATTTTGTATTTAAAACAGAAAATAAAGAGAACGTTTGTAAGTTGCATCGAAAAATATAAATTTAATAATAAGTTTAGTTGATAAATCAGTTATAAAGGTGTTAAAATTGGCTGTTTTATTCATCGTTTTCCTGGATATTAATGGGTTATGGATTATTCCCTTTTCAAAATACATGACACCAATCTATTGTAAATTATTTTTATTACTTTAAACTTCATATCGTGAAAAAAATAAACGTGAAATTAAATAAACGTTTTTGTACACTGACTAGCGGATATACACGAACTGACGAATATTATTACTTAAATAAATTTATTTAAATTAGTTTAACATTCCGTTACTGCTTTGCTTAAAAACTGTTTTTATTATAGATATTATAATATTTTTATTATATAATTGAGAATAAACAATTCAGTTTATTAGATTCCACCGTTGTATAGTAATATCAAATACTAAATTTCTTTATCTCAAATTAAATTAATTTTACGTATTGCATTAATAATAATTTAGTTGAACAAAAGTTATATTGTATTGATTTTATTCGTGTTCTTAAATCAAAATTTAGTAAAATTATACTATACGGATTCTTAACAGCGTAAAATACGCACCAACACATGAAAAATTAGTTAGAATCGAATATGATTTGTTTTTTTCCAATATGATTTGTAAACATATTACTGCGGAAAAAAGTGTGGTAAACTTCACATTCATGTATTTACACGTAATCTAACTCAATAGAAACAAAAATGGCTTTAAGTTCTGACAGATATTTAGATTTAGAAGAAAATTTGCTAAACTCGTTTGAAATCAAAGCTTTCGATATAGATGACGATAACGATTTAAGTGTTTGCTGGGATTATTTATTTGTCATATAGGTTTTGCATTCCAAATTTACTTCTTTTGTACTTAAATTTCAACAAACACAGATTTTGCCAAAAAAAATTCAACCTTTTAGAAATCAAGTTTTGATTAGAAAAATTGAATTGGATTTGCAAAAGATTTAATGTGATTGTGTAGTTTCTCATTTACCGGATCTTTTTTACTACCGCTAAACGTTAAATGCCAACTTAATTTACCGGTAAAACCAGTAAATCCGGTTATTTTGAAAAGTTATTTTAAATATAAGGAAATTGAAAATTCCAAATTAATTTTACAATTAGTGATGGTGTTTGTATTTGGTTATTTTCGGCGTGGTTCTCCAGTTTCATATCTCCAGTGATCATAAGATGAAATACGAGACAAAAAGTTTTGTTTCGGATTTCATCTTATGATCACTTTTTAAAATTTCTCGAGATTATTGGAGTATATCATGGAAATCGGATGCGTGATGTTCGAGGCTTAATTGGTGAATTGGTGTTTCGAAACAGCCAGGCTATTCGAGATTTTCGAGATTATTCGAGAATGTTTAAGATTGTGGGGTGTGTTTGATAGTTCGAGGTTACCCGAGAATTTGAGAGCCTATTCAAAGAATAAGATTGTTCGATATTTACGAAATCATCCGATCGTATTTGAGGGTTACATTATTATTGCGAATCGTTTGGTTGTGATTTACACGAACTTTCGGAGTTTTTCGAAATTTTCCTGGATTTTCTAGATTTTTACAGGCTTTCCGAAATTATTCGTTAATATCCTGATTTTTCGACATTATTGAAATAGTTCGAGATCAATTTATCTTTACATAATATATAGAGTACGTTTTTCATAAGTTATAGGTTTTTTTCATATTCGAGATCTTTAGAGAATTTCAGATTTATTCGAATTTTGTTTATCATGTTCTGCGCTTAGCTTTGAGTTGTGGGAACTTGCAGAGTTGCACATATGTATGTGTATATGTAAATCTGAAATCAAATTTGTCAAAATTTCGATATTTCTCCAATATTCTGGTTTATTCGAAATTATTTAAGAATATCCAGGTTGTTATATTTGAGAACTTTCTAGAATATTCAAGATGCTTTTAAAATTCGACATTTTTGAGATTATTTCGAAATTTTAGATATTTTTCAAATTATACTCGAAATTTGTGATGCTTTATCGATATATTTAGAAATCGTCATAGCCTTGAGTTGATTGCAAGAAATTTCGTTTTGATTGAGGCCATTGAACTGAATCACGTGCTTTTTCATATTCTCGAAATCAGCTGATATACTTTTAAATAATGCGAGGGCGAACAATAAGAAGAAGTAAGTTTCTAACAAAACGCTTTACTTGTTCAGAGGTACAAGAAGCATTTGTAGAGGCCCCAGAAAAATTTTGCGGGGGCATAAAGTTTTAGTTACGCCTCAGGACAAAAAAATAATGTTTGCCGTCTAAACAGAGCTTTTATTTGCCAAAAAAAAAAATTGAACCTCTTTGAAACCAAAATTAATACTGTCTTTAACGGCTTACAATTGTAATAATTATGACTGCCGTGTGAAAATTTTATGTAATTTGCGTATTTGGCTGGTACGCACGATACAAACGCGCTCGATATGATGCGGTCGAAAGTTTTCGAAATGAGAAGATGAACCTAAAAGCGAATTTCTATATTTTTACAATGGGAGCTAGCCTATAGACTATTATGAGTGTACTATGCTATTTTCATGCTAATGGCGCAATTATTTGATCGAAACTTCATAATTAAATGAAATTAATTTTGCTTAAAACTATTTAACAATTAATTTTTATTTTTTTATTATAAAAGTTGTAATTTATATGTAACTACATATTTATTCTATTTGCAAGTAGTAAATTATTTGCTTATTTTATCCACCAGCTCTAACGATTTGGTTTTTGTTTTAAACGTTCGTTCGAATTCCGGATGCCATACAAAAAGTAAATAGCGAATCCAACCACCACCCAACAACATAGTCGCACCCAGGTACTCGAATCCAATTGAAACATTAAAAATATATTCATTAAAATGCTAAGGGATGGTATCACAGGTACCAATGGCGTTTTAAACGTAAGTTTTGCATCATTGACCGGTTGACGGCCAATAATTAGGGTGCATGATAAAAGTCCAGCCACTAATAAAACGATACATGTTATACTAAGTACCGAATAGGTTTCAACTATTTTCAAAATTAAGCATAGTCCTATAGAGAGCAAACTGAAAATTGTTACGGTGACCACGGTTATACGAGACGTGAGGTCATTTGGTATTTTGACCGAATTTAAATTAATCAGTTGTTTCATGAGCGTCGAATCGGTAACGCCTAATTCATGATTTATCGTATGAGAGCTACGATACCTTAGTATTAATACTGATATAGCAACAATTGTGTAGGCGAGCAGCGTTCCAATTGACATCATCCCGATTAGTTGATCGAGATTAAATAGCAAAGCCATAATGGCTGCAAATAAGCCACAAAAAACTGTTGCAGGAATTGGTGTTTGTGTACCTGAATTAACTTTGGAAAAATATTTAAAAATAACTCTGTCTTTAGCCATTGAATAGACTACGCGGGGATTTGGATAAAGGGAACCATACAACGAATTCGCCAATGCAAATAATGCTCCAATCGTTACTATCCATTTGATTTCAATCCACCCGATTGCCTCGAATGCATTTGGAAATGGTGCTTCAGGATTTATTAGGTAATACGGCCACATCATTGTGAGTACGGTCGATAGACCGAAATATGCCAGAAATATGATAATCAACGATATCACAATGGATAAAGGTATGTTTCGTTCTGGTCGTTTGGCCTCTTCGCCAGTGGTTGCTATACAATCAAAACCAACGAAACCGTAAAAACATTTTGCAGCCCCAGCCATTACGCCCGCCCAACCATACGGCATGAAACCACCTTCACCAGCCGCTTTTTTATACTCCATAGGGATATCTACTTTTTTGATCGCCCAATTACCAGAATCCAATTTTATTGCTCCTGCAATGAGAACCGTTAGTAGCGTACACATATTTATCATGGTAAATACATTATTGAGCATAGCTGATTCTTTAACCCCAGCGATGAGTAACATCGTCACCAGTATTATTATGAGAAACGAGACGATGTCCGGATATTTTCCCAGAAAATCAGAATCAATTGGCATTATTTCTCTTAACCATCTGGTAATTTTTCTATCAATTAAAGCATCGATATATCCCGTCATACCACTAGCTACACTTGACGCACCTAAAATGAAAATTTAATATGATTTAAGTCCGAATAACGATATAATCTAATATATTTTACCAATTGCATATTCCAACAGCATATTCCATCCAATTGTAAACGCTGCAAATTCCCCAATAGTTACATAACTGTAAATATATGCGGAACCAGCTTTTGGGACACGTGCCGCAAATTCAGCATAACACAATCCGGCAAATGTTGATGCAATAGCGGCAATGAGAAATGACAAAAGAACTGCCGGCCCAGCTATATTATAGGCGACCGAACCAGCTAACACATAAACACCAAGTCCCAATGTTGATCCAACGCCAAGTGCTATTAAATCAAAAAGTGTTAACACTCGTGCCAATTTTGATTCACCGTCATCAGCGGAAAATGTTTTTTTACGTGTAAGTGCATTCCAAAATGAATTCATTGTAATTGTCGAATAGCTGAAAAATTAGAAAAATAACTTTGAATATAATTTGTGTGCTTACATGCTTACTAAGTACGTTGTCGATGTGAGGTTTTTGCTATCTTTTTACAATGCACGTCAGATAACGATATGTTCAATTAGGTTTACTAACAAAAATTAAGAATTTCCTGAGACAAGGTCAATAAACGTGAATAAGATAAATTATTATTTTTTTGTTTGATTTTGAAATTTGATAACGAGAGGTATCTTGAAAACTATTTTTGGGTAAATGATTTTATTGTGCGTCTGATAAAGAAAAGACGAAATTTATTTCATATACGAACGATTTTCAAATGAGATTTAATATGATATGTTTCGGATGTCTTATCCTAATTTTGAATGAAATTTAGCGGCTTTTAAACATCTCGCTACACACTCAATTTACCGAAAATAAACCACTATATACTGAAAGCTTTTCACGATATCACACACCTTCCGGGTACGCTTAATTGCTTTATATATTTACTTGCGAATTGTGTATTTGAATTTTAAACATACAAACTTTCAAGCTCACTAAACGTATCCCAAATTTAATAATGTGTATAAGACAATTAAAGTTCAATTGCTATAATCATTTTCAAACACCAAAATTTATCGTCCAAATTTATTAGTTACCGGAATCTTATATTTGCGGTTTCCAAAGTTACTTCCTTAACAAGATCTCGTTTTTTACACTCAATTTTTATTTTCACGATCTATTTTTTTTGGTTTTTGTAAATTATTAGGTACATCAATAAATAATAAAAACAATTACCAATTTATTTTTGGTGTAGAACTCTTCAGAACCAAATCAAATTTACCACTAGACTAAACTTTGTATTTTTCATTTGACAAAACTGGAATTAAATTAATTGTGAAATTCTCAAATACACAAATTTATTTCTAAAATTCAGCACATAAGATAAAATAAATATTTACTATACATGTATGTATATATTTAGAAAAAGATTTTAATCACCACTCATATTCAACACATTTCATAATTTAAGACAAACGCTGATGATAAGGTTAGTTTGTATTAATCCGCCAAAATGTGTACAATTTTTGTCAAAGTGTAAACCATCGCCTGCAAGTTATTGTTAACCTTCGCCATTTAGAAATAACTACAAATTAGGCCTTAGTTCGTACATAAGTACACGTTGATCTAAATTCCTATTGAATGATTTTAACGATTACGATTGAAAAGGTTTAGTTTAGGGTTTAGACTTATGTTGAAATATTTTTCGGGATTTAGTTCGATTATTTTTGTAAAGCTGCTGATATTACGAATACACAATTATATGAGCTGTGGGACTGTCTTTTATTTATTCAAAAATCCAAACCTATTTTTATGCGCTTGTCTCCAAATGTTTACAAAGTTTATTAAATTATTTATTGATCATCTGGCGATAAAATAAATCAATGTTTGTAATAGTGTTGTATACCTCTGAATTTTGGCATTTATTTTGGCATTTTTCGGTGTTTTGCCCCTAAATTGCAGGTCAATTTTTTTTTTCAAAAAATTACGTCATACATGTATTTAAAATGAAACAATAAACCAATTGCTTTCAAAAGTTTTGTAATTTTAGCAAAAAAAGACTCCAATTTGCAATAAATTTGTTTGCCCAATTTTTTTTTACCAGCAATGTATAATGTTAATCTACGAGTGTGAGGTTCTCCAGACATTCCAGAGATTTGTCAATGTATTAGTATTGCACTGCTGAGACGGGTTCTTATGGGATGATTGAGTGTTATTTCAAAAAGTTAAGTAGTATTTAGAAAAGTATTTAAAAAAAATCAAGATCTTGCTAAATTACAACAAATCAAAATATATTACAAATTCTTGTTCGTTCGATATTAAAGTAATTTTAATTGATTTATTTTTTGAGTGTTCATTAAAAAACGGTATATGGCGTTTTAAAGTTAAAGTGTGATTTCAAAGAGGGTATTTTTGTAGAACTTTTATTAAATAAACGATACGAATGGATAGGGCTTTTAATTAAGCAGTAGAGGCCTATTCCATATGCTATCCAAACCTTTGTCATAATTGTTGGCAATAGCCGATATCGGTAAAAAAAAAAATTTTGTAGAAACGATTCGTATGGATTAGGGTTTTTTAACTAAGTACGCCCTCGACAGTTTTAAACTTTTGAACTTTCAAACTTTTGAACTTTTGGACTTTTGGGCTTTTGAATTTTGAACTTTTAAACTTTTAAACTTTTAGACTTTTGAACTTTTAAACTTTTAAACTCTTAAACTTTTAAACTTTTATTTGACTTTTATTAAATGTTTGTTAAACTTTCATTAAAGTTTTGTTAAACTTTTATGAAACTTTTATTAAACTTCTGTTAAACTTTTGTCAAACTTTTGTAAAATTTTTATTAAACTTTTATTAAACTTTTGTTAAATTTTTGGTAAGCTTTTGTTAAACATTTATTAAACTTTTGTTCTTTTATTAAACTTTTGTTAAACTTTTATTAAACTTTTGTTAAACTTCTATTAAACTTTTTTTAAACTTTTATTAAACTTTTAAACTTTAAAATTTTAAACTTTTAATGTATTAGACTTTTAAACTTTTATACTTTTAGACTTCAAAACTTTTAAAATTTGGAATTTTAGACCTTTAAATTTTTAAACTTTTACACTTTTACACTTTTTACCTTTTAAACTTTTAGGCTTTTAATCTTTTAAACTTTTGGACTTTTGAACCTTTAGATTTTTAAACTTTGAAACTTTTAAACTTTTAGACTTTTGAAATTTTAAACTTTTAAACTTTTAAACCTTTAGACTTATAAACTTTAAAACTTTTATTCAACTTATATTAAACTTTTGTTAAACTTTTATCAAACTTTTGATAAACTCGTATTGAACTTTTAAACTTTTAAATTTTGAACTTTTAAACTTTTGTACTTTTAAACTTTTAAACTTTTAAACTTTTAAACTTTTAAACTGTTAAACTTTTAAACTTTTGAACTTTTGAACTTTTAAACTTTTACACTTTTACACTTTCACACTTTTACACTTTTACACTTTTTTCACTTTTAAACTTTTACACTTTTACACTTTTACACTTTTACACTTTTACACTTTTACACTTTTACACTTTTACACTTTTACACTTTTACACTTTTACACTTTTACACTTTTACACTTTTACACTTTTACACTTTTACACTTTTACACTTTTACACTTTTACACTTTTACACTTTTACACTTTTACACTTTTACACTTTTACACTTTTACACTTTTACACTTTTACACTTTTACACTTTTACACTTTTACACTTTTACACTTTTACACTCTTACACTTTTACACTTTTACACTTTTACACTTTTACACTTTTACACTTTTACACTTTTACACTTTTACACTTTTCAACTTTGCACACTTTTACACTTTTACACTTTTACAATTTTACAATTTTAAACTTTTAAACTTTTACACTTTTACACTTTTACACTTTTACACTTTTACACTTTTACACTTTTACACTTTTACACTTTTAAACTTTTACACTTTTACACTTTTACACTTTTACACTTTTACACTTTTACACTTTTACACTTTTACACTTTTACACTTTTACACTTTTACACTTTTACACTTTTACACTTTTACACTTTTACACTTTAACATTTTTACACTATTACACTTTTTCACTTTTACACTTTTACATTTTTACACTATTACACTTTTACACTTTTAAAATTTTAAACTTTTAAACTTTTAGACGTTTGACTTTCAAACTCTTATTATTGGACTTTTAGAGCGGAGAAATCGGGCGCGGCTTTTTATTTAATTATCGTTCATTATTTAATTGTTTATTACATTTTTATAGTCGATTTATTAACTATAATTTAGTATGGAAAGGTTTAATATTAGTATTTAAACTATTTAAGCAGAATGAAGTAATAAACAATTAATTATTTAATTTTGATTTTAGTGGTATTCCTGGAATAAGTTAATTAATTTCTTTAATTTCTGGCAATAGCTACAAAGTTAGCAGGAATTGGAAATACATGTTTTAGGGTTTCAGATTTTGGTTTTTGATTTTAGAATTTTAGTTTAAAAAAAAAAATTTAGTGTTTAAAATTCATAACTTAGAATTACAATTTTTATGTACCTTGATTTTCAGGTTATATAGTTAGTGCTAATAGTAACCCTGTTTTTATGGCATGATTGTGGTTTAAGTTGTAGGTCGAGAGATTTGTATATTTTTAAAAACATATATTTTATGATTTGTGAGTGTGTCGGTAAGTGGATTTTAGTTGCTGTTGTGGCAGCTGATTGGATGGAAATGATTATGATGGGTATGTAAGTTAAGTTCAGAAGAATTAGATTTGATGTTCAGAATGTTCAGAATAAAGGAATGGTTAAAGGATTTAAATTCTGAACTATACCGGTATTGTTTTGAGGAGCGATCATGTTTGGTTACATGATTGTTACGATCTTGTAAACAGTAATTTTTATTTTTAGAATAAGGTATGAATTTTTATGGTTCTTCACTTGGGAATAATAATTATTTTTCAGCTTAAAGTTTGTTAATTTAGGGAGTTTCCACATTGTAACAACAATAATTTGCATGCAACATTAATTTGTTTGACTTATTTTATTTTATTTTATTCAGATTCCTAGATTCTAGTCATTAACCGCTGAAAACAGATATTGATAATTTACAATTTTGAATAAATGGTTATTCAATTAAGTAGTGAGTCTAAAGAGAGGTGAATAGTCGATCATCCGTTGCACTTGCAATGGAAATAATGATTTGGTGACCTTGAAATGCATAACTGTACTATTTAAATTAAGTTTCTACAAATTTATTTTTCACTAACATGCTTTTATTAATAATAATTTTAACTGTAATTATTTTCAGAGTGTAAAATTTGGGAGGACACATTGGAATGATTTAGATATGGTCAGCTATCGACCGTTATGTTATTGGACGTTGGTTGAAATTATTGTGGTTGGGACAGCAAATTTTTAATTTAGGAATATGGGTGTGGTTAGCTAATTATTTAATTAACTACTTTAGCAGGTGGAAATTATATGGATTTAAGTCTGAATATGATAAGATGTTAATATTGGAATAAATAATAAAATAATTTAATATAGGACAACAGAAGTTGCTACCTACCGTTATAACGGTTCTCACTTGCACGTTTTAAATTGTTTTTGTATTGTTTATTGTTACACTAGTATATTTATTTATTTATTTATTTTATTTATTTATTGTATTATCACTGGCACTGCACTGTGTTTCCAATTTTATTAAATTCACTTCACTACTTTTAATTTTAAACTTTATTTATCAAATGTCACGAGTAATTTTGGTTTTTTTTTCACAAACTTCGATTAAAAGCAAATGGTGAGGTTGTGGATGAACAATGGTTTTATATAGCAAATATTTCCTGTTTAAGATTTTTGATGATAGATATAACAACTAACAGAGAGACATCTATTAGAACTAGTTGGAGTGTACTTATGGTTCAAAATTTTATTTCAGATGGGGTATGCTGGTGGAAGAAGAATTTATTATAATTGATCCTTAATGTAGTTAATGCCTTAAGGCTTAAAATTGAATTATGATTAATAAATGGTAATGTTATTTTTAGGGATAGGAACATCTTTATATTTGAATTTAGTTTATATTTTATTTATTTCTGTTTTAATATTTCTCTTAATTGTTGAAAGCTAATACTTAAATATTTGAAATTATAGAGCGATTGGACTAAGTGAGAGTAGGAATAAATAACTAATTTGGTTTTGGTTTCAGAAGAATATCGAAATATATTTTAGCATCAATTTTGTTAATCAGAAGTTTGGAGTATTATATAAATATAAATTCTAGTTTAAGATATTATTTTAGATCAATCAGTTTCCAACGTTTTAATATTAATATTTTAATTGTGTTGTCATTGTGCTGTCATAAAAACCTAACTGTAGGCTATATTAGGTGTCTGTAACCGGGCCGAGTCTGTCCTCACTAACATTCCTTTCCCATTCCTCGATTTTGTTATATGTAAAAAGGTGTACGAAGGCTGCCTGGCCAGGGGCGGATATTACACTATTAGACTTGTGAATATTGCTATGTTTGGCTTCATGAAAAGCTGAGTATGATGGTACATTTTTCCTTGGTGAGGAAGAGTTATGGTTGTAACATGGGTATAGAAGAAATAGAACTCAGACCATACAAATCAACAAGAGAAAATTTTATTTTTATGTATTCCGCAGTGTGGTCTGTGCAAGTAAGATAGTGTTCCCAAAAAAAAAGTAGAAAACAATCTTAATTTTTATATTCTTATAACAGCACATGGGAATTAAAATTATCAACACAATGGGTCTTGTTCCATTTTAAATCACATTGTAAATACTTAAAAAACACATAAAGCTCGAACGACACACGTGAACTCTATAATAACATTTACAATTATAATCGTATATATAGGCAAAAAGACGCTTACCATTTGAAATTGTCTTTGTTTTGCATTCTGGAAATTAGAAACGTCAGTTCGTATTTTCTAATAACAGTATATAAAAGTGTTATCTGAACAAAAGAAAAGTTTGTTGTGACAACAAATTTTTATTATGTAAAGGATGTATCTCGCAAATATTAAATTTTTAGTAAATGGATTCGTAGAATTTGAATAAATTATACAAAGTTGTGTATGTGTACGATTGTGATAGGGTAGATAAAAAAAATTATTTAGACAAGTTTCTAATTTTATTTATTCAGTCGCACGCTTCTCAAGAGTAAACATATTTAATTTAATTTTCATTTAACAGCAACAAGCATACGGATTTTTACAACTTGTATACAAGCAAACATTTTTCCAGACAATTTTTCATTCATAAGATTTTGCTATTTGCAATTTATTTTATTATTTTAGTAGTGTGTACTTACAACTAATGATACTATTTGCACTTTATTCCAGTGAAAAATGACACCATAAGGAGTAAGGAAAATTTAAATGATTTTCGTTAATTTGTATCTCGAGAAAATCTCTAGATCTCTAGAGTAAAAGAAAAAAATTAGAATTAAATCTTGTTTGTAAATAACCCCTTGCTATACTATTTACACAACATGATAAAGAATAAAAGATGTTAAATTACATTTTCAGTTGTCTGTGCATCTACTGAATGTGATTAAGTTTTTTGTATAAGGTATGCCCATATTAAAATAGTGAAATACGATGATACAATATCTGTTATAACTACTTCTTAGATAGAAAATAAAATTGAGTTTCACAGTTTGGCACTCATGTACTTAACCTTCGACATGAAAAAGTTTAGCGCCAATATTTGGTCCAAACCGGGAGGGTGCTTAAATCTAAAACATCAAACTATAACTATAAATCTAAAACATCCAGAAATCTCGAAATTCGACATCTCTAACAGTACAAATGCCATAAGACTGAAATTTTAGAATATCTCCAGTAAGTTGACTATAGTGCCAGAGCATAAAAAATAAGGCCGCAATTGGCGTTTTAGATTTGATTCCTGTCCTTACGATTGCACAACACAGATAGAAATTAAGTTAAAATTTTAAGGGTCGTCAAGCAGAATAGGTAAGCTAATTTATAAAATAGAATTAGAGAGGTCGAGGACACCAAACATGTGTTACTGGATAGACAATTTCTTTTCCATTATTCAGTTTAATTACAGTGATATCCCAGCGGTCCCAATAGAGAAACATCCGCCGATGCAGAGGTGTATCAACTATTATACAGCACAACGTCACAGCTGAGAAACTTTTTGAATTTTGTTTACCTAACGATATCCAAAAAACCATTTAAATTTTAAATATTATAAAATACTGGTGAGGGACTGAAGACCGTCTTGTTTTTAATCAAACACTCGTTGCCTCAAGTACACTCAAAAAAAAATCTTAGTATTATTAACAATATCAGAGTTACACTTACAATTTCTTTGTTCCAATACGTCCAACAGAAATTTAAGGTTATTTGGACAAAATTACAAAATACCTGTAAAAATTACAAAATGTGTTGTAGTAATTTACAATTTTATTTATTAAAACAACCAAAATCTTGGTGAGGCATACACATTATTTTTTGTGAAATATAACAAATCCACATTTTTTTTATTTAATACGACAAATATTTTTGTTAAGGCTACACAGTTGAAAAAATAACTTTAATTTGTAATACAAGCCTTGCATTACGACTTATGTAATGCAAGTTATTATTAAATTGTAAAGGATGATTGCGTTAAAATGAATTTTAATGCAATTCTGAGGATTTCTAATGAAGTATTTGCATTAAAAAATATTTTTAATACAACTATTAAACATTTTAAAGTAACCTGCTCAAATTGAAAAATTATACCAACATAAAATTCGCTAAAACAAGCGGACTTAAATGTATATATGAATAATAAGATCGTGCTAGAGTTTTGCAATACTGGTATAAAATTCACTAAATCAAACCGACTGCATGACATATAAGTAGCTTAATAAATCTATAATAATTTAGTTTTCTTGATTCGAAAATATCTATGATGTTTTAATGTAAGCTTTTCAGTTGGGCATAAAGTGAACTAGATATAGACCGCCGATTGAAAGATCAGATGAACATGAAAGTTTTTTTTATTGTTTTAAGTAAATGCTCTCTGAGATTTCGACCCTCAAGGCACCAAAAACAAAGAAAACCCCCGGAAAAACAAAAAAAAATCACTAAAATTACGGAGCTTTTAATGCAACTTGCTTTAAAATTGAATGCTTCTAAAATATTTTATTAATGCAGTCTTTGATAAATTTTAATGCAGATTTCTGACGGTTCTTCTACAATTTGCTTTATATTCTAATGGAATGGTGCACTAAAATTTAATCTAATTGCTGTATTACAAATCAATGCAAATTGTATCAAACTAATTTTTAATGCAAGCTTTGTATTATTTTGTAATACAGCCTTGCACTGGACCTACATGTAATGCAATTTGCATTACATAAGCAATATTTTTTCAACTGTGTACATTTTTTTTTGAGAAACAAACAAATGATTTTTACCAAATCTTGTAAATGCAACAAATTACATGCAAACTTTACAAATAATTTATTAAACTAAATTTATTAGATATACAATTTTTTTTTGTATTTAACAAATGATTTGTAAATGTAGACAATTAGTATAGTAAAATGTACAAAAGTGGTTTTAAAATCGTAAAAAGCAATTGTGTGTTTAACAAAATATTGTAAATTTGAGATAGAATACTGTTATTTCAACAAATATTTGTTACTTGTTAGATCAACAAATAATTAATTTATATATATATATATATATATATATATATATATATATATATATATATATATATATTGTATATATATATATATATATATATATATATATATATATATATATATATATATATATATATATATATATATATATATATATATACATATGTATAAAACAGATAAAATGTTAAACTAGTTCCAAAGTAAGATTCATCCTAACCATAAATAAAATAACATACTTGCAACAAATCAGATGTCGATTTCAACCAATATACAAATAAAAAACACATACATTTTTATTATAAATTATAGTTTTATTAATTATTAATCTGCAACTTTTTACACAAAAGAAAACAAAAGGAAAAATATATTTATTCTCAGTTTATTTTCAATTAACTGCCTTTTTATTGCTCACTTAATATTATATTAAATTTCATTAATATAAATTCATTAAAAAAATTAAATAATATAAATTCATCATAATAACTAAATATTTCAATTAAATTTTTTTTATTAGTTTTTCTCTAATTGTTGCCTTAATGAAATTATGGACGGGTGGTTTTTGTCATATATTGTTTTTATATTGTAGAAATAATTTTGTAAAAATATCTAAATATATTGGAATTGAATAGGATATTGTAGATTAAATATTTGAAAAATGTAAAAACAAATATCCACCGCCCTCAAAATTGAATATACTTGGTACCGTATACCATCGAAATATACCATTATCTGTTTTGGATTAACTATGGAACCCGTAATTAATAATAATGGTTGAATTGATTTCTTACTCGATAATTGTAGTGCAATTTTTCTTCCAGTTCCTCTGCTGTTACACCAATTAGCATGAAATTTTGTTGGGAGTCTCTCACACTATACCTCATAAGCATTTTTTTGTTTCCTACAACTTTCATTTCCTTTGATGTTGGTGGTATTATATAATGTAATAAGTGTATGATCGCCGCTTTGTAACCATCTGGACAAAATAAATAAGATAAAGTCAGTTTCATACATGATTCAAAATTCTGATAAGTTAAAGTTAATCTAAATGTTTTAATAATTTTACTTACTATCAATAATACGATCCTTCTCACTAATTATACTATATTTAAAAGTTGTAGGCCTCCAGGTTCTTTGATTTTTTCGGAAAGTATTGGTTGAATTTTGCTGGAGAAATTATCAAACCCATTTTCAATCGTACGTGTGTTGTTAAAAGATTCTTTAAAATCAATTTCAATCTGTTGAAAGAATTTTTTATTTAAATAAATAGGGGTATCAGTATATACCTAAATATTTCTGCTTATAAAAATGTGTCTACTTCCCAATTTGTAACCTAGTGGGCTTTTATAATGGTGCCATTTCTCCAATATTTGAGCTGTGCTTGTGCTACTTTTAATTTCAGTAAATCTGGTGGCACTAGTTATTTGCCAGTGTACCCCTGCCCATCCACAATTGTTTTGTTTAAGGAAATCTAAACTTATATCAACGTCTCGTTGTTTTGATTCAGAAACTAAATTAAGATATTAAGTCATTTTAATTAAATTAAATTAAGATATATACTTGTGTATATTGTTTATACACATATATAAATATATATATATATGTATATATAAATATATATATATATATATATATATATATATATATATATATATATATATATATATATATATATATATATATATATATATAGAGTGGTCCTTATTTATATGGAGTAAAAAGAAAGGTAGAATTTCTGGCGCGACACCCATTAATTTTGTTCCTTTATACACTAATCTTAAATATTCAAAATTTCAAGCCAATCAGACCACTCTAACACGTGCCGCATCGAGGTTAAATAAGTGAAAAATGTAAGTCATTTTTTTATTACCTATTTATTCAAAATAAACTTTGTATTTGTAACAATATAATTTAAATTAAATTAAAACATTTCAAATATGTATTTCAATAATGAATTTTCTTAATTCATTTTGTTTATAAACACATAATAATTATTTTATGTACGTACTGTATCGTATACTTTTCTAATATTCATTAATTGTACGATGTCTTCAAAATTTCTCTGCTATATCCAGGGTATTTTTTGCGATAATTTGTGACAGTCTGAAACAATTGGTCATAATTATTACAATATTAATAACACACTAGGTAATTTAATTTAATTTTATAAATTAAATTAAAGTTAGTAGGGACTCACCTGCAGCAAAAATTGTTTTTGGTCTTCGTCTTTCGTTATTTTGTCATTGAACTCTTCCATAAGTTTTACTCCACGCTCCGCTGTATCATTAACTACTTTAAGTGACCCAATTATTTGCTGCCCTTGTTTGTAGTCCGTTTGTTCACTCGATTGTGATGGATCCTTTTGTAAAAAGGCTGAAGACAAACCAAATCTCTCAAAAATTTTCATCGATTTCGTCGAGAGTAATTCTGTTGGAAGATCTTTGCTAACGAAACTGGAAACATCTTCTAAATTTAGATATAACTTCTTTTTAATTTCTTCATCTTCATTTTTATCTTCTCCGAAAAGTTTTTTAACCATCCGTTGTTTATTTTCTACTTCTATTCTGTCATCAAACAAAGAAAAAGCTGCACATTCCTCATTGAGATACCATAAATGGTTTATACATTTTTTTAACGCATTTTCTGCTATAATTTTATCGTATTTCTTATAGGAATCGAGTTTTTTCAAAAAAATTATATCATTTAATGGTGCTTGCAAAGCATCTGGAGCAGAAAACCAATGTTCTGTATAGCATCTAACTATGAAACATGTAATAGTTTGTAAGCCCTTTTCATCTTTGGCACTTATAGGAATTTGATTCTGGAATAGCATTAGCTTTAGGCAATATATACCTTTTGCCACCCATCTAGCCAAATGGTAAGCTCCTGGTCGCCGAAATTTAATACCACCCGGTGGAACTGCTCCTGAAAATATAATTATGAGCTCAAGAAATTCCTTATAATCATTCCGAGGAAAATCATTTTTTAGTTTTTGTTGAGCAAATATTAGTAATTCTTCCCTAACACCAATAAGAACATTATTGGTAAATTCGTTTGACGAACAGATTGAAAATTTTGTTTTGTTTCCCATTGACTTTTAAACTTTTTAAATAGTGGAATATCAGGACCAGAAGATGGGGCAAACTTCGCTGAAGTAAAAACGTTTTGGAGAATAATCTCAAAGACATGATGTCTACAAGCGAAATATAATATATCTCGGTCCATTTTTTGTTCCAAAAGAGTGCAGGCGCCGTTTAAACGACCAGTATTAGACGCAGTTGTATCGAATACAAACGCTTGAACTTTATGAAGCAATGACCAATCTTCAAGGGTATCATATACATCAGAGGATACTTCATATCCAGTTGCAGATGAAAGCTCAGGAACACCAAGAAGTTGTTCAACATTTGGAGCTGTTGCAATGACTGGGAGTCTATCGATTTTAGTTTTACCGGTTATATCCGGGAGAATTTTGGAATCCCAGTGTATCACTGTGAAATTCAAATTTAATTCGAGAAATTTCGATTTGATATGCGATACATTTGATTCACGAAAGTTTTGCCGACTTCGTCTAATTGAAGTTCGATTTATAACAAAATCTAAAGGATTTAGAGAAGCGGCCTCCACGCAGGCTGTCAATAAATGAACGGCGTCACGGTCGCTAATTTTACATTTATCGAAAGCTGCGGCGAGTCGAGGTGTTAATATTGTTAATCGTGCCCTTTTTGATCCCGACGGTGCATTCACTGTAAAATCACGATCAATGGTATCCGTTATCGACGTGTCTTCTTCTTCCGAACTAGATGTAGAACATAGTTGAGCTGAAAAAAATTGAGGTGTAATATCAAATGCAACATTTTTACGCCTCCGATTGTAAATATTTTAATAAATTGAATCTTACGTACCATTTTCACAATTTGTTGAACACTGCTTTAATTTTCTTTCCATGTCCTTTTTTTCTCGATTACTCGTAGGTCTTCTTTTTTTGATTCCAGCGAGCTTTCTGTCTGTGCCAATCATACATCCACGACGACCTTTTTGTCTTTGTAAGAGCAAAAACTCTTTGTCTTCTTCGATTTCAATCATATTTAAAGCGCACGCATGTGCTATATCAAATAAGTCGTTTAAACTTTCCTCAAACTCTTGCCTTTGTTCCTTACAGACGACACTATTTCTATTTTTACTTTTTTCTAGTAATCGTAATGTGTCGTATAGTTTTTTTAATTTTTTTACACAGTGACATCGGGCTCGAATAGGAATTCGAGCTTTTTTCCAAAATATTACACATTCATCAATGACCAGACAAATGCTATCATGTAAATTTAAATGTACCATTCGCATATTATAAAACAACACACTTAAAACTTCGCCTTGTGATGGTAATTTACTACCGAGTAATTGGTTTTTCATAAAACCTACTAAAAATATTTTTTGTCGGGACATTTTACACTTATAATACTAGCAATCACTTTTAATAAATTTAGATAAAATATCACTAATGCACAATATATGATTAGATTTGTAATTGTCTTGACTTACTTGATTTTATTTGCATCGTCAAAAAGTCGGTGGTAACTTTTATATAATGTTTTTACTACTTAGTCCCATAAGCAAATAAAACACACAAAAAAAAAATTAAATTGAAAAACTCATGTTAAAATCAATCGAGTAGTCAGATTTCGAAGCGCAAATAGTTTATTTGCGACCTGTTGGAGGATATACCCCTAAATCGTACACAATTTAAAACAACTAAAAATATGTTTTCGGTGGAGTACCGATATATTGATTAGCTGCACAATTTTTGTATAGAAAATATTTTAAATATTACAAATGCAAGAAATAGAACACAAAATAAAACATGCATTAATTTCATCTTTGTTTTCTTGCCCGCATAACATTTCTTCATTTTGAATACTTTAAGCTTAATGCGGCACGTGTTAACATTGTCCTAGAGCTTAGAAATTTTGGCTTTTGAAGTTTTTCATACAGAGGAATAAACTTATGGGGTGTCCCGAGATAAAAAGCAGGGTTGGAAAATAAGGACCACCCTAATATATATATATATATATATATATATATATATCAGTTTACTTGTTTTTTTAAATAGGATACTTTTAATGCCAGAATATTTCGATTCAATTTTAAATATAGATGAATATTTTCTTCCACAAATTTTTCATCATCATATGCTATAGGCAGACAGTTATCTTGCCTTCCGAAATTTAAATTAAATAAACTTTATTCAACTAAAATAATACATTGTATTTTTTTTATTAGTTTGCATATAATTCCGTAAGACAATTATATACCTAGCAAATTTTAATGTAGAATCATATTTTGCTTTAAAATAAGAAACTGCCTTTTTAAAAAATTTAACTGTTTTTATTTTGCTTAACTGTTTTTACTTTATTGTTCCCATCGCATAGCGATCTTTTGTCACACACGCTCTATATGTATGTATTTTTTTTAATTTTCATTAACTTGACTCATAGTTACAAGGTCCGGATCATTATTTGAAGAATTGTCTGCAGATGCACTTGTTGATGGGCTAATTATTCCAACTCTTTTTAATTTTCTAACCATATTGAAAAATTTAAAATACAATTTTCCCATTGGTGATTTTCCCCTGTTTTCCAAATAGTATGTTGCCTGTAAATATATGGAAAATTAAAAAAAAATATAGCTATTCATTTCATTGACTATCATACCTTGCATTCTGAAGGAAATATTGCAATAATTTTATTTGCTAATTTATCTGCTAAATTAGTTGACATTTTCATATTATGCTGTAATAAATAATTTATTATTACATCGCCTAACAACGATCGTAGTCCATCATTAAGTTTTTTATTATTTTCAAAATATTCCATTATTTGTTTGCTAGAGAGAACTAGAGTTCTGCAATATTATTAGTACATCGATATCCGTCTTGTCGATTCGTTCATCCATCAAGTTAATGACTGATGGCGAATTTGGACCAATGATACTTGAGGATTCAAATGACGATAATGTTGAGTTTACTATTGTTGTTCATTTTTTCTACTCTTGAAATGACCCAAAAATTCAGTCTTAAACGGTCCTTCCATATATTCCAGTGTTTTTATATCTACGCCCAATTCTAAAAATAAAATACATTAACCAATTCAACTATATGTTAACAATTATATTTGAAAACACAATTTTTTGGTTTTTGTCACGCGTTTTGTTACTCCTTTTTCAAATTTTTAACAAACACTCAATAAACCCAGATAGTTTGTTACAAATTTGAAGGAAGGCTAACTAAACAAACCAAAAAAAAATTGTTTTCATATTAATGATATTACTAGACGAGAAACAACTAGTTTAAGAAATTTAATTTATAGTTTATTGCATACCGACACATTTTGATACCATATTTTCCAAATCCCATGACTTTAATAAATTTATCAAATCTATTTGTGATTGGCAGCAAGTTTCAGGAGTATTTAGATCCTCATATTCCGAATTGGTTACATTTGATTGATTTTCGTTGTCAGATGCCAACATTTGTAAGGTAACTCCCGGTTGTTCAATAAAATGAAAATGTTCTACATCTTCAATATTGTTTGCTTGCAACGTTAAATTTAAATTGAGGTCGTCACTTATATTTGCTTCTTTCTCCATATTTTCTAAGTTATAATATTTTATATATTTATAATTCTACACGTTTCTAAACAAAGGATAAATTAGATTTAACTTTACATTTAAAGGTCTTTTGATTTTACGGAATATACAAATAATATACATATGTAATAAAACTTAGAAATATTCTTTAAGGCGTACGAAACATTTACCGTTCAAAATTTTAATTAAATTAATTGGAGGACCGCTAAAATCATCTATATTAACAAAAACATTATCTTGTGTAATCGTTTCTAGGTTATTTATTTCATACGCCCGAAAATGTGAATTTAGAACATTAACTAAAATTTGATTAACTAGCAGTATAACATTAGAAAAATCTTTAACGTTCACGAATATTTCAATAATTTTATAAAGTTCCAACTCCTTATGAAATTTAAATAAATAAATTTTTTTTTTATATAATGTACCATGATAAATTATTTGCGAATAACAAACAAATTCTGTTAATGAAATATTTAATTTATGCTGTAAATGAAGTTTCGACGTTTTTAAAATATATTTATCGTTTGTTATACAGATTGAAGAAAAAGGGTTCATAAGATATTGAGCAAATTTAAGTTGCGCTTTTTTTGCTGAAGTTAAACAAATGTTTTTTCTAGAATTTGTTGCCCTAGCACAATATTTAAGTTCTAAATGTTTTCCTTCAAATCCAAAGCACCAGTATTGAGTCGGTGGTCCAGAATGCAATATAATTTTTGGATAATGTAATAACAGATGGTGTTTTGGTTTTATTGTGTCTTCGAAATAAAGTGTATATTGAGAAAGATGTTCTTTTATAAGTTGATGAAGAATAAAAATTTTGTTTTTATCAAACGAACGACATAATAATAAGTCTATTATTTGAATTAGTGAAATAACAAATTTCCAAATTTCATCATACTTAGGTATCAGATCACCAATCATTAGCGGAAAATAGTGAACAAAACACTTCATCTATCTCACTAGCCGACATTTTAAGTTTAAATTTATTGAGATCGTTTATTGTAATTGGAAGAGAACTTTTTCCAATATCGATTGGTCCATAATTAAAATTTTGGTTTTCTATTATTTAAGGTGGATAATGAAAATATTTTAACTTTCTCCGTGTAAATTTTATTGTGTGGCATAAATCATAATAACAAACTCCTTCAAAAATATCATGCATTACATCAACATAATAGTTGTGTACTACGTGAAAGGATGGAATGCTATTGAATATAGAATTTTTATAAATACCGCTACTTTTAAAGTCATTATTTGTTATATCTGATTCATAATTCTGAACATTTCGGTTTAAATCTACTATATCTTCATACAAATTTTGTGTTTCCAATCTATGAACTTTACAAAATCGACAAAAGTAATTTCCCGAAAAAGATTTACTAAACTCGCACACACTATTCACACCTAAATTATCTCCAACTATTAAACCTAATACAATATACACCTGAGTTGGTCCACTTGTGGCGATTTGAATTTTGTTTTGTTTAAATTTTGAGTTTAAAATTTGTTCGATGGGTTCTATACCCTGATTTAATTGTATTTTATGTATAAGTATATAATGTTTTTTTTTGCTTATCTATTGATATTACAATTTATTGATTTTTGTATTTTTTTTTTCAATCTCTCTTTCTCCTCCCTCATGAACTTCTGTATACTTGATCTTTTGGAAAAGTAAATATAATTTATCATTTCCCCAATTTCCTATATCCATGTATTGCACGAAATCGATAATGAACTTTTATATTGTACCAGTAATTAAAGTGGATGAACTTTTTAATTATATTAAAATAGAGGGGTTGAGAACCGCCGAAGAGATAAGACCAAATTTAAAGTTGATGAATTATGTGTTATGAAATAATTTATTTTTGAAGAATTTTTTTGTTTTGGACTTGAGCAGCGAAACGAGACACATCTCACCTCAGATAGTGGAATCATCAAAAAATACGGCCATACATATTTTTGTTGACGAACAAATTAATATGATGGTCTTCATCAGCTGAGTATAATTAATTTTTGGTTTTTATTAATTTTTTTTTATTTTTATTTGATACCAATATTATTATAAACTTTGTATAAACTTTGAGTGGTATATATAAAGAATTTATGGTGGCGTAGCAAATAAAAGCTACATAATTTCTTATTTGGTGTTTAAAGACATAATTTTTTTTTATTTGATAGTTATGTATTTGAATATTTAGTAAAGTGCGTAAATTTTTGGTACCAAAATTATTATTTTCTGTGTAAAGACGGTTTATACACATATTTTATTTTTAACTATAAACTCCATGGTGTATGGTGTGTTATGAATTACTGTGTTGTTCGCGAAGGTGAAAAGTTTTACAACATTCGACCGCATGCTGCAGATTCAGTGCATCGAAGGACACTTGCAGTAAGAGTTTGGGAAAAAGACAGTTAAGAAAAAAATCATCCAAATGCTGCTAAAATCAACGATACACATGCCACATGTTGGAGAAGTTGCTTGAATGAATGGATTGTTGTAAAATTTATATTTGTAAGACAATTAAGCTTAATTGATTTCGGGTAAGCGTTTCCTTTCCTAAATCATAAAATTTTGTGATAATTGTTTTGTTGAATTGAACGGTAAACAGATTTTATTTTGGAAGTACATTTTTTTTATTGATTTGGTATTAATTTTTTTTAACTAAATCTTCTATGGGTTTGGTTTTGTTCATTTATTTTTTTTTAGTTATTTTTTTTTTTGATTTGAGATTTGCTCGATCGACCCATCCTAAGTCTTGAATGGACTGTGAGTTAGTCAGTCTAGAAAAGTGTGACGGGTTCTTCTTTTTTGGAAGATGGCGCCCAACTAGTATTACAAATTTTGCCCTTTTGAACGAGCAAATTTTAAATTGGATACATACATACTTATTTAATAATTCTTAATAAAATTAAAATTTTTTTCTTTTGTTATTTTTTTATATATTCTGCAGATGACCACTTATGTTCCTGGAAGCGGAAAACCTCATCTGCTGAATTTCGTCGTTTTTTTTTCTATTAAAAACAATAATTTTTGCTTTTAACGTTATTTTGTTAATGACATACAATCTAAATTTAATTAATATTTCTTTAATAAATATTTATAAGTATTATAACGAAAATAAGTTGGTCTTTGGTGATATAGTTTTATTTCTATTTATTAATCTTACGAACCCGTTACACACTTAGCAAATTTACTACTATTCCCTCGGTTTTTAACGAAATTAAGTCATTAATTAAGTGTTGTAAACATAAATCATTACCGTATTCTTTGAAAAATTCGATTCAAAAAAGCCTGCAAAAAATATATTTTCTAATTTAGATGTTTTTGTAAATAAAGGTAATTTGAAATAAATTCCTGTTATTGATTGAAATTGTGAACCCAATGGATTGTTTATTTCAAATTCATCGAAATATACAAACAGAGGAATACATATCTTGTTAGGAAATTTCCTTAATTTTTCATACCATAATTTTCCTTCTATTGCATTTTCATTAAACAGGGAGCAGCTTTTATTTGACTCAATAATTTGAGGTAGAATTCCAATTTTCTCTAAAATTAATTTTATTTGAAATTTTAGTGATAAAAGGATGCCTTTCTTATATTGTTCGGAATATTGAGATTCACCGTTATGAGTAACAAGACAAATTTCATTATTAATAGAAAATTGTTGAATGGGTAACATGAACTGATTTTCATTCAACCATTTATTCAGTCTATAACAATATATCGACTGATGTAATGTTAAAAAAATAAAAACTTAAAGTTATTTCATATTCCATAATTTTTTGCTCACTAATGCAATTTATATTAAAATCATCATTACAATACTTATAAATAATAATTTTACTCACCTGTTAGTAAATTAATGAAATTAAATTGTTTAATTTAAATTTCTGGTACTCCTTTCTGTAGCACGAGCACAATTTAACTGAATTATATCGCTATACAAATACAATTCGATCGTTTTTTGTTATAAAGAAACAAAAAAATTGTAAATTTGACAAAAATACAGTTTTAATTATATTTTATAATTTAATTATACAAATACTTGTAAGAAACACAAAAACATAGATGATTTATTGTTAATTATACAAAACACTTTTGTATAATCTACAAATTAAACAAAACCGTACAAATTTGTGGTACTATTTACAAAATAATTGTATTATAACGGTATTTCAGGCGCGTTGTTCTGAAGCCTGGAGTCTTTACATAAGGTGTATTGTACGAGTATATCATAATATAATTATTGTAAGAAAAAAAAAATGTTGTTTTTTATTTAATTACATATAAAGCATAATACATATAATATGGATAATACATATAATATGGATTATGTTTTGGATTGGCGTGCCCAAAATACCGATAAAAAAAAATTTTTTTTAATAAATTGCATACCGAATTGTTCAATTTGTAGATTTTACAACTTGGTTTTGTTTAATGTACTATAAATTAGCTGTATTTCTGTGTTTCTTACAAATATTTTTTCAATTTACTATACTTTTGTAAAATGTACACATAAATTTGTATATTCAACTAAATTGTTTGATGGAACGAAGTTCTGTCTCAAATTTGAAAACTTAGCTGACAAAATGCGACGAGAAAAAACAAATTTAAATTGAAATATAAAAATTAGACTTGGTTGATTTTCTGTTCAGAGATATCTGTGGACCTTCAATTTCTTTTAAAATTTTGGAAAAATGGTAACAAACGAATCTCTTGCAAATTTTATTAGGATCATTTCATAATAAATCCGTTTGTTTTCTCAAATATGAGCTATTCTTTTTCAGCTATCTCATTCCTTAAACCTTCTAAGTAAAGTGTCACTTCCGATAGGTTGAGTTCCGGGTCACAGACAGGGGACTTTTACAAAACCATATTTCTGCTTAAATCTGAAGTTCGGCAATATTAATGACTCTACACTTCAAAGAAATTTTTGGGTTCAAATTTTCTTTAATTCGGAAAGGCTACTAAAATTATATTATTAAAAAGATTTTCATCAGAGAAGAGGTATTATGCGTTTTAATTAATAATACATTAAGAATTCTCAATTTTTAAACAAAATTTTACCAAAGTTTTTTTATTTTTTGAAAATTATCAAATTAAAATTAAAAAATATTGTTCAATATTATTTTTAACAAATTGTATTGTAATTTTAATCTTAATATTTGTATATTTTATAAAATTTTTTAAATGTTATTTATCAAATCTACACAATAGAATTGAATTTCTTTGTAAATTTTAAAAATTTACCCTATTTACAAAAGAATAAAATTTAAAAATATTTACAAGGCGTTCGTAAAAATTAAAGGTTATCTTTTATATTTTACTTATACTTTTGTTTAATTTATTATTCTTCCAAGGTTGATTTTACAAAACAAGTTAAATTTGACATAAAATGTGTGTAATGCAATTGTTTGTAGGTTATTGTTAAATTTACAACAGAATTCGATAATTTAACATATTTTTAGTTAATTAATCAATAAATTTGTTAAATAAATAAATATTCCTATTCTACTGACAATTTTATGTGAAATATATAAATTTTAGTTGTAAGCGGTTTTACAGAGAAAAATTGTAAATTTTACTTACAATTTTTTTTTGAGTGTACAATAGAATAACCAAGATTTGGGCGACCTTTAACGTTTTTGTTGACCGGACGAAGGCCGATCGGTTATTTAGGGGTTAATTTGTCTATCAAATACAAACACAATCAAACAGGAAAAACACCAACTTTATCACCAACATTTGTCTGTCCCTAAGATGGTACAGAATAACGGCGAATTGTAAGACATTTAATTACCGGTTATTATCTCTGTAAAATATAAACAAAATAATACTGGTATCCCTGTATGTACTGTATCAATCACGTTTGCCTATTCTTAACTGTAGCGTAACTAGGCACCCGCAGCCGCTGGTGGGCCCAACGGAGTTTTGGGCACCAAGCATTTAAATATTAGTTCAGAAAGATTAGATATACGGTAGCATATTTTAAACTACAGGATAACAACTATTTAATCAAAATTTCTAAGGAAAATAAATTTCAACGAATTTGTTAGAATTATGAGCCCAACTGTGATAAAATAACCTGAAACTTTTTTTTAAAAAGATACCAGGCGAATGTCTGATTCAATAAAAAACAGAAAATGTAACGATTTACTGTGTAAATTGCAAAAAATCCGGGCACCCGGGTATTCCGGGAAAAAGAGACTCCAACCAAATTACACCCAAGTCATTCCAGAAAGCGCGGAAAATGGTACTTTTTCAGACATGCTTAAGAAGAATAATACCGAAACAACAACATTGAATAATTTAGCTTAGTCAGATGATTAAATCTACTAAAGTTTGTGGATCAACACGATCCCAATTTCCGGTTGCTAAATGAAACTAAAGCGCTTTACCCATGGAAAAACGAAAAGAAAAATCGGATTTAGTTTTTACGACATAATTCCAAAAGTATTGCTTTGTTTTCGCTTATATCTTCTGGTTTTTGACAGAGTATACCATACAATACTATTTCCAATTTAATTCAAAATTTAATTTTTTCGGTTCTAAACAATTTTTTTCAGACGAAAAATTTAAATTTTCTTTTTCTCAGCTAATTAATATTTGTTTGAATTTTTTAAATTGAAAATAGTATTGTATGGTGCACTTGGTCAAGAACCAGAAGATTTTATCGAAAACAAAGCAATACTTTTGGAATTACATATATCGAAAAAACTAAATCCGATTTTTCTTTTCGTTTTTCAGTGAGTAAAGCTAAAGTCTAAAACATTTTTGAAATTTAAAAACTACAATTTATAAAGAGCCCATCAGCAAATAAACAAGGAAGTATAACTTGCAATTTGATCACAATAAATTGCTTGCTTGACACATCATAGGCATCGAAACCAGAATAGTCAGATTAAACCAGAAAAATGCGAAACAGCTCTCTCCCTATTGTTCCGGTAGTAAGGAAGCGCAATCAGACAGTCAAGTTTCACAAGAATGGAATATATTATTTGAAGAACTGGAGCTTATCAATTTAGGAAATTAATACATCATCGTAAGTGGTTTAAACGTCCTACATGTAACACAGGGTAATTAACTTAATGATTCTAGAGGCGTAAAACTCAACAAGTGGCTGTCAGATAATAGCACAAATTATAGACCTAAATTTACAAACCAGATGCTCCTACCTTTATATGATCGGAAAATTTTCTGGACGTAGAGCAGTGATCAAAAAATATAAAGAAATAACATGTGTAAACGTTAAATACTTAAACTTTACATTTCAACAACATAAATTCGGGGCATTGGAAAAAGAAATTACTAAATGTGTACAGACAATTTCTACAAGAAATCAGACAAAAAAACATCGTTTCTATCGACAGCAATCATGAAGACCAGGAAATAGACGCATCCACTCTTACTATCACAGAGTTGATATCAAATACGCTATACCGGATGAGCAGAACTAAAATAAGGATTAAAAACATTTAATAACTAGCCTCAAAAGAATTCGGAGAATGGAGTACACTGGTCGAAAAAACGACGAATTAACTAATAGCCGAAACGTTAAAATCGAGGTAAACCAATATTGGAAACAGGAATTTAAGGTGATAAAACCAGACGATAAAATGATTCCAATCATCAAAAAAGTCTGCCAATAAAAAAAGAGAGTGCAAAAGCAAATACAGATTTATGAAACGGAAGCCTTAAAGATAATCTTATTTAACGTGGACTGGACAATTATCCCCAAAAATTGCGCAACATATATAAGCCACAACTAATAACCAAACCTCGATTTCTTAGGTTGTAACATAGAATAATGTACGCCTGCAAACATGTTCCTGGAAAAAGGGACCCATGAAAATGAAATAACAGAAATGGTTCATTGTTTAAAAAACATATATGTACTTGGAAGACCAAGCCAACCACAAGAGCAAAGTACAAGTTTGTCCTAAAAATAAGGCAACGACTCCGCAGAACAGCCCGCAGGGCATAACTTGTTTAAAAACTGCTCTGGATAGAATACTCAGCATTATTCTTGAACATTTACCTGACGAAATAATATCGGAACTATGTACGATATCTAACGATCTGCTGGTCAACTTAATATTTCCAAACTACTGTACACAATCCACAAGCTTTCAACTATAAAAAGCGAGAAATTAATGGAAGGAATGAGCTAATCAACTTTTTAAAATTCTCATTTAATAAAAAGTTGATTTTTTGATAAAGTTCTTCGATCATAAAAAAACATTGAGCCTCCATAAGATTAGGAACAAGCAGCTTTCTACAGTCGTTACTTGTACTTGAATGTTTTTTAAAAGATCTAACATTAAACCGCAAAAAGTTGCATGCAACTGACTGTTTTTCAGATGCGTCTGATACTTTATTGTTGTGTGCTGCCAAGTGTTAAAAAAAAAAATTAAGTGATTCTTCGATCGTTAGGTCAAAAATTTAAGTGCATAACCTAAAAGCTTGAAGCTTACAAAAAAATTATCATAATTCACAACCAATTTAACTCTAATTTATCCCGTTTTAAATATTTCAATGGTTTGCCTTTATATTCTTTTTATTATTTTGGTAAATTCACAATTGAAAACCTAAAAAACAGAGAAGCGACCATTATTCCACATAACCAACATGAAATGAAATTAAAAAAAAAAAAAAAAAAAAATTGGTTACAAAAAACTTTTCACATGTGACAACATTTAATATCAATAATCATCTCATCGTAAAAATGAACTGACTTAACTAACTGCTGTAAACAAACTGGTTGACAGATCGCGCTCAAAGTTGGCATCATAATGAAAGACAGTACTACGATCCATGATACGGTATTGCAAGACCGCAGAGTGAAAGTCAGCGAGATAGCTGAGAAAGTAGGCCTCTCAGATGAACTGGTGCGCAATGTATTACACGAATATTTGAATATGAAAAGGCTATCCGCGCGTTGAGTACCGCATTTGCTTACAATCGACTAAAAACACACACGTGTGACATCTTCAGAGGCAGGTTTGGCAATGTTCAAGCAAAATAAAAAGGAGTTTCTGCATCGTTTCATAACTGTGGATGAAACATGAATCCATCACTATATACCGGAGACAAAATAACAGTCTAAACAGTGGATTTCTACTAGCGAATCTGCGCCGAAGAAGTCTAAGGCGGTTTTATCGGCCAACAAGTTATGGCCACAGTTTTTTAGGATCCACGCGGCATAATTTACATCGATTAACTTCAAAAGGGAAGAACAGGCAACGGCGAATATTACTGCAACATATTGGACCGTTTCAACGACGTTTTGGAAAAAAACGACCGCATTGGGCGAAGAAAATGTTCTGTTCCATCAAGACAATGCACGGGTGCATACGTGTTGCCGTGGCCAAAATGGCTTCCACATCCGCCACATTCTCCAGACTTAGCCCCCTGCGACAATTTCCTGTTTCCGAACTTCAATAAATAGCTCGGCGGAAAGAGATTCGGCTCTAATGAGGAGATCATCGATGGAACAAACGCCTATTTTGAAGGGTTGGAGAAATCGTATTAATCGGAAGGGATCGAAAAATTGGAAAAACGTTGGACTAAGTGTATCGAGCTAAAAGGCGACTACGTTGAAAAATAATTTTTTTTTTGCCGAAAATATTATTCCTTGTTTCATTTTTACCAGATGTAACAGCCGGCTTTTCGTTCACGCTGTGTTACAAGCAAAATAACCTTAACCCGTATTTTCCTAATGCAAAAGGTCATTTACTCCGCTACATATTGTAAATTATTTAAACTCATAAATATCTACAATATGTTCATGACCCATAATCACACGCGGCAAGCGATCATCTTTCCACAACTATTGAAATTTTCTTTTATATTTACATTTATTTGATTCGTGTGGAAATATGATCGTACAAGGTCGGTGATTTGCATATATTTTCTTGTTGTTGTTTCCATGCATAATTTTTTTTATGAATGACAACAATTTTTCTTTTTCTCTTGTTGTGTTATTTAAGAAAACAAATGTACAATTTCAAGGTTTTTGACCGGCATGTGCAAATATGGAAGATGGTCAGGTTTTTTTTGTATAAATGGCTGAGCGGAAGCCTAAGTTTTTTTTTGCCAACTTTTTTTTTGGTTGAAAAAATGCAAGAAAAAAAAGGGAGTTGGGTTTTGGATGGAGGAGAGTGAGTTTGGGTTCTTTTTGTGGTGGGATAGGAGTTTGTTGGTTTTTCTATGGTTTTTTTTTTTTGAAGTGGAAAGTGTTTTTTGTTTAGTGGTTCTTCGAAAAAGACCGTACCGAAAAATTTTTTTTTGTCTTTTAAGCTTATGTTTTCCTTAAGAAATTTTTATTTAAGAAGTGGAAAATTCTTTTAATTACGTGGTCATTTTAATTTTATACAGTAATTTTTTTTTTTGTATACATATATTGTGAAACAGAATCAATAAAAATTAATAAATAGTGCAAATCTTAATAGAAACAATTTTTTTAATGTTAAGTGTGTTTTACCGAAAATAAAAAAATAAAGATATTCTACAAAATTTACAATAGGATTATTTCGTATAAAATCGGATTTATAGGTAAGTATATCAGGTATGTGGAAATTAAAAATCTTAAAATTAATAAATAAGACTATGGGCTAGGCCCACTAGTTACCCCCTCGTTAGTGCTCCTTCTATGTCTCTGGGTTTTTCCTACTGTGATGTAGGTCCGCGTTTTTTTTTTCTTTGTAATTTGATGTCCCATCGTTTTCGGTCCATTTTGTGACCAATTGCCCCTTCCCAACCATGCGGCTAATGCAAGGTTGTGTTAGATTCCACTAAACCCCACGCCATCCTCCTGAGCTAGCAGGAGTTGAAAGCCGCGGTGAATTAAATATAACACGACAAAAATCTATGAAACCGTGAAGTGTAAGGCTTTGCCTTTCAACTTCACTGTTTCACAGACTTCCCACTCCGTCCTCGTACCATAGGGCAAAAAAAAAAAATGTTAAATCCCTTCAACGTGTTAGAGATTGATCCAGTAATGCATACTACACAAGTTCCTGAAAAGAAAAACAAAAACAACACAAAGAATCATCGCAACAAAATAAAATTATACGTAAACACTTACCTGAATTATCCCAGCTGATCATCATATCCAGCTCATCCAGCTACGATTTCGTATAAAATACTATGTATATGTTGATTATTAATTCACCTAAAATTATAATTATATTTAAATTTATTATTAATTAATTATTATTGCATTATATAACTTACCTTTAACCTTATATTTCCAAAAATGTCTTGTGTTTACATTAAAATTTGACAGGTCTCAAAAAGAGAAATCATTATGTAGTAGATTTGACGATAACCGTGAACAAATGTTGTACCAACCAAAATAAGCACTTCAAAAGTTAGATGTCACTGTTAAAAAATAGTATATGTAATTGAAAATTTGTAATAATCACTCTACTCTGAAAAATACTCTCAGGTGTGACTGATCAAGATATTTAATTTAATTATTCTTTATATTTTTTAATAAGTACATGGTGTTGTGATAACCATTAAGTAACAAAAAACAAAATAATCAGTTTGTCAACGTAGTTTGTTATACGTATTTACTAAATATTTCATTGCAATAGTAAAACAAATAAATACAGAAATACTGTTTGTCATCTAATTTTTCTTAAACATTTTTTCGTTGTGAAAACTAAAAGAAAATAAAGTAAGAAAATTGTGAATTAAGTTTATTATATGTTCTTAAACACAACGCGGGAATTTTAAATTAACAATTCCCGGTGCTTATCTCAAAAATATCGAAATATCCGTTAGTTTTTAAAGCCAAAGAAACTGAATCCTAAGCGCTAAAAACCGCCTTAGGAAACTTGGATTTAATAGATATTCCCGAATATTTTCGAATAACCTAGAAAATATCAAATTAGCTCAAAGTATCATAAACGTCGAATAGAATCAGATTCACTATGTCCGAGAAACTATGCAAAATCCTGGAGCTCAGAGCTTAAGCGCAAAATATCGCTGTGCAATAATTGGAATAAATTCGAAAAACTTGAAAAAAATTGTATAACCCCAAGCGAACAACTTTAGCAGTTTAACAGGAACTGGAATAATTTCAATTACCCAAGAAATCTCCGTAAATAATTTCAATTGAAGGCACATGACAATCTCAAACGTACTCGAATAAACTCAAACTAACTGACTATAATAACTCACCTCCTTTAGCATGTTAAACTCGAATAATTTTGAAAATCTCGCGAAATTTGAAAAATTCTATCGAAAAACTAAGGAATTTGTATTATGCTCCTTCATGCACATTAAATCCGCACCAAAAAAACGACTCATGGACTCAATAAATATATTATTGATATTCAAACAAGCTCGTGATTAGTTATGTCACCTGTCATATTGTATTTTAGTTTCTTTAACCTTTACTCGTATATCGCAACCGTGGTCCGCAATTTCATTTCTCTCGGTTATACATTTAAAATATAGGTACTCGAGTTGAACTTCCCAGGTTTGAAATAACATACTTGTGCGAATTCCAACAAACAGTTGTCAATTTTGTACCCTGAAAAAGGGAGCATTCAAACGTTAACTTTTTTGCACAATCCGCAATTTTTCAACTTTTAAAAAAAGGAGAAATTAATGGAAGGAATGAGCTAATCAAATTTTTAAAATTCTTACTAAATAAAGAGAATTTCTTCGTTAATACAAAAAAACAAATTCAGCTTCCAATAACATAGACTAATTATTCTATTATTCTAAATTTCGAAGAGTTAACATTAAACCAGAAAAATACGTTTCTACAAAAGACTTTTTTCAGATGCGTCTGATGCTTTATTATGTTGTGTCCCCAATTGATTTCCATCAAAGATTATTACAAACACTAATTTTCGAAATTTAGAGAAAGCTTTAGTGAGAGTTCACTTGTGAAAATTATTTAGCCCGATTTTAACATTTTATTGGCGGGTAAATTACTTTTTCTGTTAAAAAAAACATTTTAAGTGATTCGTTGGTCGATATGTCAAAAATTTAAGTGCATAGCATAAAAGCTTGAAGTTTACATTGAAATACAAAAAAAATATCATAATTCACAACCAATTTAATTCTAATATATCACGTTTTAAATATTTCAATGGTTTGCCTTTCAATTTTTTTTTATTATTTTTCTAAATTCACAATTGAAAACCTCAAAAAAGGGAAAGCGACCATTATTCTACATTACCAAAATAAAATGAAATGGAAAAAAAAAAATTGGTTACAAAAAACTTTTTACATGTGACAACATTTCAATACCAATCTATATATTAAATTTCATTTCAAATGTCTTACCTCTATAACACAAAAGCACAGACATACACACATATACAATCAAAAATTATGTAAGGCTTTTTTCAAATCGATCGAGTAAATATCCTTTTTGTATTATTCCTCCTATATGAAGAAAAACGGCAACAAAAACCACTTCTTATTCTTCTTCTTCTTCTTCGTTGTCGACATCTTGTTCTTCGTTCCTATATGCACAAAAATAAAATTAAATTGTTTTCACGTATCCATATATTTAGCAAGAGAAGCACATTCACATACAAAAAATTGTTAATTTTCTTAAAATGAAGAAAATGTCTTAAACAATTTTCCCAAACATTTATTATTGAATGTCACACAAGTGTTTATTGAGCCATTTACAACAACAACAAAAAATGTATCGATTTATTTGTTACATTTTATGTATGAAAACTTATTCATATTTTTATAAGATGATTGTAAGAAAGGAACAAATACATAATACTTGTACCTCTTATATTTGAAAATTATTTGTAAATTTTCATAATTTTCGGGTTTTTCATGATTTAATTATTTATGCAACTTCTGGCTTCCAATTTATCGTTATGAGTTTGCTATATAGGAACTTACTAAAACTTATTACCTATTCCTTTTCTTCCTTCAGAATTAGTAGATTACGATAGAAAAATTTCAATAAATCCACAAATATTAAACTTATATCCAAACAAACAATATTTTTATGTTTGTAAGATTTATGAATGAAAAAAGGAGGCCACTTATTTTGTGGAATACTACCAAAGCAACCTTGATTATACAAAGCCATAGTCTAAAAAACGGGATCGGTACGTAATCCCTCATCTCATAATCTCAGCTACAAAATCTCTTATTTTCTTTAAAATCTTCGAATTAGAAAATCGTCTAATTAAAAATTCTCCTAATGATAAAATCACCAGTAGGCTAAAAATGCTAGGGGCGGATCCCTAAATAAAAATCAGGGTGCAGGGAGTAGGAAACCCAGTACTGGCAGCTTTTGGGAGTGGGCAAGCGGGCTCCCAGCCGTCGTCATCCAGTAACCGCAATGTTCCAGCAGTTGAGAACTTGGCTGTTGGTGCATTAAACATTACAAGTACGCGTACGACAACCGAGTGACGAGGTAACTAGTAAAGGAAAGTCAGCCTAGTGTGGCAGCACTTCCGCTACTCGATCTCGAACCAAGGCATAAGGCAGCGAGTGAAAGCGATGGGTAATCGACCAGAGACTACAGAAACTAAATTCGCATATCGAGAGCTTGCAATTTTATGTGAAGGGTAGGCACAATGTCCATCAGGAGATAAAAAGGATGCTGCGCCTGATCAGGGCATGGAGATCAGATGCGTGAGTACCGGAGCGGAGGACACCGACAAACAATCTAAAGAAGCGGTTTAAGCTCTTCAAAATTGGATCCTCAAACCACAAGTAGGAAGAATATTAGTGGAAAATACCCTTCCGGAAATAATAACGACTCCATCGGGTCAAACTGGCACCGGTGGGGACTCAGTGAAGAGAAGAAGGGAAAAGGAAAAGGAGAGTGATCCGTCCGGGCGAACCCCCGATCAAAAAAAGGAAAGGAGGTGATACCAGGGTGGTAAGCCCAGTGAAAAGGAAGGAGACCGATGTAAGTACGGGCGAAAATTTAGGAAAGGAAGGGCAGGATGAAAATCCGGAAGAATGGATGAAAGTAACCACCAAATCAGCCAGAAAGAAGAAGAGTAGAGGCGCAAGAAAGCGCAAGAAACCGAAACCGGACGCTATAATCGTCGGGAAAACCAGGAGATGTCTCATACGCCGATACTCTTTGCAAAGTGAAGTACGACCTGAACCTGAAAGAGCTAGCTGAGAATGTTGGCCGCATTAGAAGAACCCGGGGTGGCGAAATGCTGCTCGAATTCAATAGAGACTCCAATAAGAAGAGCTCTGACTATCGGGACCTGGTGAAAACTACGTTAACGTACAACTAAAAACATGCTATAGGTGTCTAGAGTTTGGTCATATCGCAAAAGACTGCAACAACTGCGATAGATCTAAACTCTGTAAAAGATGTGGCGAAATCGGGCACATGGCGAGGACATGCCAGAAGGAACCAAAGTGCATGATCTGCTCTGGTGAACAAGGGCACATCGCAGGAAGCAGTAGGTGTCCACTATACAGGAGGGAAATCTCAGCCTGCAGATGAAAGTAATACAGATAAATTTAACCACTGTGAGGCAAGATAATACAGATAAATTTAACCACCCTGTGGCAAGTTGTAAGAGAAACAAAATCAGACGTGGTCTTAGTGTTGGAACCATTCAAAATACCCACAAATATTGTATGGATAACAGACCGGACCAGAAAGGCGGCAATATGGATTTGTGAAGAATATCCCTTCGAGGAAGCTAAGGTGCGGCAAGAGGACGGATATGCACTGGCAAAGATCAATAATATATATTTCTTTAGTTGCTATGCCCCTTCAAGTCTACATCTATCAGAGCGATGCTGAGTAAAATTGTGTACGAAGCGATGCTGACTGAAATTGTGGCGGAGGCAAGAGGGCACCATCCAATTGTTATTGCTGGCGACAACAATGCATGGGCCGAGAAGTGGGGTAGCAAATATACCAACATTAGAGGCAACACACTGTTAGAGGCGCTTTCCCAACTGGACGTCATTCTAGGCAACACCAGCATCTTTCGTAAGAATGGTCACTAATCCATGATCGACATTACTTTTACAAGTAGTCAACTAGCGAGGGAAATTCAGTGGCATGTCAATAAACGATATACTCATAGTGATCACCAAGCGGTGTTTTTTGAAGTAGGATCTCAGAACAAGGCAAAATTGAAGCCAATGACCTGGAAAAGAAGAGGCTTTGGTGCCCGATGCTCTGGACGAAGAACTTTTTAACAAAGTTAACCACGGGGCCAGATAACTCTACAGGGCATGTGACGCGCCTATGCCAAAAAGGACAGCGAACCATAGAAGGAAACCAGCCTACTGGTGGAGCGAGGACATTAAGGAACTAAGGGCTAAATGTCACAAGGCCAGAAGAAGAAGTCAAAGATCTGCAAGATGCCCCGAATATGAGGAGCTAAATCGAGAGTACATAAGGCTGAGAAAACTGCTTCGTGATGAAATAAGGAGAAGCAAGAGGAAGAGTTTCAAACAGCTGTGTGACGCGGCAGACGCAAGCCCATGCGGCAGCGCTTACAGAGTAGTCATGTTCAGAATAAAAGGCCAAAGAACCCCTCAAGAAAGGTGTCAAGAGATGCTGCAAAAGATCGTCAAGACTCTTTTCCCGCAGCACCTTCCAAAACCTGGTAATCGAGAGGACGATCAAACGAAGGAATATATGGAGAAAATACCGGAAGTGACAGTAGAAGAGACATTGAACGCGTGCGGCAAAGTGGGTGTAAACAATAAGGCCCCTGGTCCAGATCTAGTACCCAACAAAGCGCTCAAAGTAGCTGTATGAAGTAACCCTAACCTCTTCGTCAATATAGCGCAGTCCTGCCTAGAGTAAGCAGTGTTTCCTAGGGTATGGAAGAGGCAGAGATTATTACTCTTGCCAAAAGCAGGAAAACCACTAGGTGAACCATCCTCCAATCGCCAATCTGCCTGCTCGATACAGGAGGGAAAATACTGGAGCGCATTATTCAGAATAGGTTGCTCCCGATTACAGAAGGAGATGGCGGTCTCTCGTCTCAACAATTCGGATTTCGCAAGGCACGATCCATATTGGATGCCATTAATGCAGTGGTATCTAAGGCCAAAGGAGCCTTACAGGGAAAAAGATGGAAAGGAGGAACTAAACAGTACTGTGCGGTTGTCACACTCGACGTTAAAAACGCATTCAACACAGCTAACTGGGCCCACATTATGGATTCCCTACGAAAGTTTAATGTTCCGGCCTACATCTTGAAGATAATAGATAGCTAATTCGAGGATAGAGTGTTAGAGTACGACACTGAGGATGGTCCCATGGAATACAACATAACAGATGGAGTTCAACAAGGTTCCGTTCTGGGCCCAATCTTGTGGAACATTATGTATGACAACGTACTAAAGCTACGAATCCCAGATGGAGCTGAAGTGATAGGGTTTGCCGATGAAATCGCGATAGTGGTGTCTGCAAAGCACCTGGATGAAATTGAGATGATCACTAACGAGGCGATTACAATAGTGAGGGACTGGCTGGAATCCGTTGGCCTGGAACTGGCGGAGCACAAAACAGAAGCAGGGCTGATTAGTAGACGTAAAAAACAGGAAACGGTATCGTTTAAAGTTGGGAACCACGTCATAAAGTCCAAAGAAATGGTAAAATATTCGGGCATTATGCTTGATGACAGATTAAACTTCAAGAGTCACATAGATTATACATGCGGAAAAGCATCGAGGGTGTTCTCGGCGCTTTCCAATATGCTACCAAATGTTGGTGACCAAAGAAGCAGTAGACGTCTTCTTCTGTCCAGAGTGGTAAGCTCAGTGCTACTGTACGGGGCTCCGATTTGGTCAGAGGCACTGGAGGTAAAATGCAATAGGAGACGGCTGGCGCAAGTCTATAGGCTAAGCACCCTTAGAGTCATCAGTGCATAGAGATCCACCTCAGAAGAAGCAGCATGCGTCATAGCCGGAATGATACCGATTGACATCATGGCGGACGAGGCGAAAAGAATATATGAGGCTAAGAAACACAGGTCTATAGTCGGTCAGGCTATCCAAACGACAGAAAGAGCCAAATCCGTGCAAAGTTGGCAGGAACGTTGAAATAATGTGACAAAAGGACGTTGGACCCACAGATGGATTCCGAATATTAAACCCTGGATGAATCGCAAACACGGAGGGGTGAATTACCTTTTAACCCATTTCCTAACAGGACACGGTGGGTACCGAAGCTATCTGCATCGTTTTGGGCATGATGACACTCCTCTCTGTCCAACGTGCAATAAAGTAGAAAACCCGGAACACGTATTATTCAAGTGTCCGCGATTTGAGACCGAGAGAATGAACCTGTTTATTACCATAAACACAAACTTAGGTCCGGACAACATAATGGATGAAATGCTGAAATCACAGCAAATATGGGATACCTGCTGCGCTACCATAACTAAGGTGCAAAAGGAGCTAAGGCTATTAGAAGCGGCTAGAAACGTGTGAGTAGAAATACTAAGACCGCCCCCCGAAGTAACACTTTGCGGTAGTTCCGGGGGGAATAACGGTCCGGCGAGAGGAGGCGGTTTTAATGGGTAAAAATCCCACACGGCAGTAAGTACGCTTACCATGTCTTTTGAAGATTTCCCCTCATCGGGAAAAAAAACACACACACACAGACACCGATGGGAGTTGTAAGTTTCCTATCGGGCACGTCTCCAGGTGGCTCATAGGGAGATGCCCTCACCGGTACACCGGCGGGTAAGTGGGAAATTAAATACCACTCGTGGCCAAAAACTTGCAAGAAGCGTCTGTTCACCAGGAGGTGCGGCTTCAAGCAGCGTCTGTTCCTCATGTAAGAGGCGGCTGAATTTTTACCTGGCAGTAGGTATAAAATGCTAGGGGAAGGACACCCTAATTAAATAACCACCATGATTCATGAAGAGAGGAAAATTGTTACGGTGAATTATTAAGCGAGCAAGCGGGTTTAACACCGTCGAGATCCAGCGACCGCAATGCCTCAGCAGTGGGGAACTTGGCTGTTGTTGCAGATAGAACTACAAGTTTTACTACCACCCTAGTGGCGAACCTTAATCCGTTTGAGCAGAGGAGTAGGCTACTCCGATCGCCTAAGTCCGGTTCAATAACTCACGGGCACACAAGGACTAGTTGCAATGATTCGGATGCTCGTCAGCTGGGAAGGAAGATCGACCCAATGGAGCGCATGGGTAGGCATATCGAGGAACTGGCAGAGTTCATAAAGGGAAAAAGCAACGTCCACCACGAAATAAGGAGGATCGTTGGTCTTTTAAAATCCACATTCTAGCAAACAACTCTCAGAGCAAGAGGTGGTGTTTACGTCGATGTGCAAACGAAGGACGCTGTCCAAGAGGAAACCACTAGAGGATTGAGCCAGGGTACCCCAGCCAGTAATAAGAAGAGGCAATTAAATTGTTTTCACCTCTTGATACAGCTGATAGCCCTCAGAGAGCATAAAAGAAGGTAAGGAAAATGCAGATTGCAAAGCCCGTGGAAGACCAAGAGAGCCGAAGCACGGTTGCATCTTCTGCGCTAGCCACAAACAAAAGGTCTGAAGAGATTCGTGGGAAGCAAGTAACAAATGAATGGCAGGTTGTAAGGAGGAAACCAAGCGCCACGAAAGACCTTCGAGACCCGCCGCACTGATGATTAAAACCACTAGTCCAGCTTCGTTCGCGTAAGTTTTGAAAGGCATAAAAATAGATCCTGCCTTGAAGAGTGTCAGAAATAGTGTGGCCCGTGTCCATAAAACCGAGAAGGGTTATCTATTGCTGAAAATACAGAAGTCGGCGTGCGGTAGTGCCAACCTTGATAAGATGCGCGGTAAAATTGAGACGTACCTTGACGGTAAACTAGAGGTTGCGACCCTTGCCGATCCCGAGGAGACTACACTGGAGATATGGGATATTGACGAGGTAACAACAAAGGGAGGAGTCTTTAACGCAATAGCTATGGACTTCGATGACGGGAAAATCCTCGATGAGAATATCGTGACTTGTCTTAGACCTGCGCACAGAGGTGCGCAGATAGCGGTTGTCAAAATACCAACGGCTATAGCTCTAAAAATGGCTGATGTTGGCAGAATCCGTATAAGCTGGGTTAGGTGCCGTATACGGGAAGTAGTTAGCCCAGTAAAATGCTTTAAATGCTGGAAGCCAAGCCAACGAGCGGCCACCTGCAAGAGCGAATTAGACCTATCAAACATTTGCAACACTGTGTGGTCTGAAATTGGTGATTCACCTCTTGATTACAAGAGAGAGTGGATCACAGTAAGAGAGACAGTGCGAATGATAACTAAGAAAAATGAGTTTTGGAACGAGATGATAGTAAGATTACAAAATAGGGCGGTGTACAAACCGACATGTAGAACTAGTATTGCACATGAAAACTTCAACATGTTTCTGAGTATAGGCAATGCTGGTCCGCAACCCGTTCCTAATAATCTTACTGTATGTTTGAATATGAAGGAATTTAATAAGGGAATGAATGAAGTTATCGCTAAAATTATGTTTGGGAAAATCAGTCAGCGGTATGTGCAAGATGATATTGTTTATACAGATGCTAGTGTGAATGAGAATGGAGTCGGTGTTGGTGTATTTATGCCTAGTAAGAATGTTGAAAAGTATTTTAAAGTGGACAAAAGCATCTGTATAATGAACGCTGAACTGATTGGAATGTTTGAAGGAATTAAACTGGCTGTGAATGAAGGGGAAAGGAAAATAGTAATATTTTCCGATTCCCAGAGTGGATTATGTTTGCTAAAATGTGGAGGTGGAAGAGAAGGCAATGTGTATGTTGATTTAATTTTTGAATGTGTTCGAGACTGTCAACGTGATGTGACCATCCAATGGATCCCATCACATAGACAGATCGAAGGGAATGAAAGAGCCGATATGTTAGCTAAAAAGGGTACATTGAATGACATGGTTCAGGAGTACGAAAGGAAGGATGCAAGAGATGTACTTCGAATGTTTCAAATGAATCTGTGGATAAAATGGGAGAGTGAATTTAACGAGAAAAGTCTAACGAAAGGAATGAAGTACAGAGTGCTCCGTGGTACTCCTTTGAGAATTCCGTTCTTTAAGGAGCTCAAAGGAGATACACGAATGTTGCGAACGGTTGAGAGAATCAGGCTGAACCATGGAAACTGGAAGGAATGCTTGTGGAAACGTCATTTGAGTGAGGACAAAGATTGTGAGTTGTGTGGAAGTGTGGAGGATGTTGAACATCTCATATTGGCTTGTCCCAGATATAGCCAATATAGATCAAAGTTCAACATCCTTCGGAATGCAAGAAATTTAAGTGATTTAATGAATGAGGGTGATTTTTTGGCTTACAAGGAAATGTATGAATTTATTAGGATGAGTGGAATAGCAATATGATACAAATAAGCAGTAGCCGACAGAATATGTGTAGGGAGTAAACCGGATCCATTTTAAAGATTAAATATTTTTTGGTTAAAATATGGATTATGAATTAAATTAATGTAAATAAAAAATTGTAATACAAATTTGAATTTATGGTAATATGGCTCTAATTTTGTAGGAGCCAAGGCCTAAAAATAAAAAATAAAAAAAAAAACCTTTGCTTTAGATGCTACAGAGCCGGCCACAAGGCAAACGATTGTGAACGGGAACCGCAGTGTGCATTCTGCTGTACAGGAAATGGATAAGCTATTGGCACTCACATCACCGGTAGGGGTAATTGTCCAGCACGACGGATGATGATGGGAAACAACCGTAGAAGGTGAAGTTACTTCAGCTAAACTTAAATCACTGTGAGCCTGCCCAGGACCTCCTATGGCAGATTATACACGAATTGAAGCCAGACGTCGCAATACTATGTGAACAGTACAAAAATTTGGATGATGCTGCATGGGTGAGTGACCATAGTGGCAAGGCAGCAATCTGGGTATGCGCTGGTTGGTCATTAAAGAAAGCCCGCAGAGTTTCTTCGGATATGCTCGAGCAAAAATTAATGGAATACATATCTTCAGCTGTTATTCCCTCCAAATGAGCCAATCGAGCAATTCATCCACTTCTTAGATTGCTTGGTTCTGGATGCAAGAGATCATAGTCCCACAGTAATTTCGGGAGACTTTAACGCGTGGGCTACGGAGTGGGGTAGCGCTCAAACAAATAAAAGAGGTCAAGCCCTTCTGGAGGCTTTTTCAGTTCTGAATGTTGTCCTGTGCAACACCGGCTCCGAATATTCTTTCAGCAGGGGTAATGCTGGTTCTATTATAGACCTAACGTTTGTTATTGAATCTCTTTGGAGTAGAGGAATAACTTGGGAGGTTTGTGACTTTTACACGCACAGTGACCACCAGGCCATCCTGTGTGAACTCCATGGAATACACCCAAGTAATAGTATACAAATTGCGGGTTGAAAAACAAACGCTTTTGATGAAGACATCTTCAGGTTTATGCTACGTGACTCTAACCTGACGGATACCGCTAACACCAAGGCATTCAAGTTAATAGGCAGAATTACCAGTGCATGTAACGCTACAATGCCTAAAAGAAGGTTAAACCCAAGACGCTCACCGGCCTACTGGTGGAATAAGGAAATTGCACTGCTCCGGCGAAAGTGCAATCGTGCTAGACACGTTTCCCAGCGAGGTAGAAACACCAGCTCCTCTTTCAGTTTACAACAAATATACAAGGAAGCACGGGGTGCGCTGAAGGTGGCCATTAAATAAAGCAAGCGACTATGCTGGAAGTCCCTCTGTGATGAGGTTGAGGTTGACCCATGGGGTAGGCCCTACAAGATGGTAAAGTCCAAGCTTAAACTTGCAAGAGGTGCAGCACCAACATGTCCTATTTTGATGGATAATATTGTATCTTCCTTGTTTCCTCGCAAACCAGTGACTATTCACTCGAGTGCCATTGAAGCGGACGACGTACCACTATTAACGATTGATGAATTAATGTCCGCTTCTAGGAGAATTCCCAACAAGAAAGCGCCAGGACCGGACTATATACCAAATGTTGCCTTAAAGGCTGCGATCCTAGAAAAACCCGAAGAGTTCCTGGAGGTGTATAACTCTTGCCTAAGGGAAGGAAAAATCTCAGATATTTGGAAGAAACAGATGCTGATACTGATCCCAAAGGGTAAAGTACATTCGGATCCTGCATTATTTCGCCCAATCTGTCAGTTAGATGGAGCGGGGAAATTAATTGAAAGGCTGCTCGGTAATCGGTTAGAAGAAGCTATCGTATCATCTGGAGACCTTGCCCATAACCAATATGGGTTCCGCAAAGCGCGCTCAACTATTGATGCTATTCAGCTCGTTACCAGGCTGGCAGAAGACGCCATCAGCGGCAGCAGATGGAAAGGAGGCCGTAAAAAATACTGCGCTATTGTTACGCTAGATATTAAAAATGCGTTTAATACAGCAAAATGGGAACATATTCTGAACGCCCTCAATATCAGGAATGTGCCTTGTTACATCAAGCGAGTAATCTCAAACTATTTTAAAAACCGCACTTTGCAATACCGCACGAATGAAGGGTCCAAGGAGTACACAGTTACATGCGGGATCCCCCAGGGATCTGTACTCGGTCCAATGCTTTGGAATGTTATGTATGACGATGTGTTCACACTCCAGGTCCCCGAGGAGGCGACGGTATTTGGGTTTGCCGATGATATCGCCATCGTAGCAGTTTCAAAGTACAACGAAGAGCTGGAAAACATTTGTAGTGATACGGTGGATATAATCCAACAATGGCTTGACCCAGTTGGGTTGCAACTAGCGGAACAAAAAACGGAAGCGGTGCTTATAACCAGCAGAAAGGTTCTGGAAACAATTTCCATTAGAATCGGAGCACTACGATTTTCTCGCAACCCTCGATAAGGTACCTAGGGGTACAAATCGATGCAAGGTTGTCATTTAAGGAGCACATAAAGTACGTCAGTGAGAAATCAGCCAGAGCTAGCAAGGCTCTCTCTCGTATAATGCCGAATTTCGGCGGGCCAAGCCAAGGATGACGAAGATTGCTAGTCGGTGTAGTAACATCTATAATGCTCTATGCGTTCCCTATATAGGCGCAAGCGCTGCAGGTACCATCCTATCGTCGTAGTTCTAACTCCGTATATCGTAGCTGCGCACTTAGAGTGATTAGTGCATTCCGAACTCTTTCGGAGGAAGCAGCCTGCGTCATTATGGGAATGTGTCCAATTGATCTGCTGGCAGCGGAACGGCAAAAGTCATACAATAATAGCCATGGAAAACCACCGGATAGACCCATGGTGCGAGCGAACAACACAAAAATGTACAGGGGGGATATTCTTATCGATTGGCAACAGCGTTGGAACCATTCGGAGAAGGGCCATTGGACTCGACGACTAATTCCTGAGATAGGCCGGTGAATAAATCGTAAGCATGGCTACAGTCTTCCCTCGTAAAAAACGCCTAGGCGTTGTATTCGAGAACACCTAAAAAAACCAAATTCTGAAAGTGAAATCCAATACCTCGAATAAAACGCCCACTTAAATAAAACGCCTAGGCCTTGTATTAGAATATTAAATTTTTGTACGAAACTAAGTCGAAAAAATATTAAAATCGTCAATTATTTTCTACATTACTATTTATTCAGTATAGTAATTCAGTACATATTTATTAAATAAAATAAAATTAACAAAAAAATTCATTTAAATAATTAATAATAATGCTTAATTATTATTAATTTTTTTTTATTATTGTTAATCACATTTCACCAGTTTTCTTCGTTTCTTAGATGCCATGTAATCATTAAAAAATAATCACAATTTTAAACCATAAAAATGTTCAAGTTTTATAGTTTACAAAACTTTAGCCAGCGTTGAAACTTATGATATTTTTGGTCCAACTTTCGAGGATAAAGGTCTTATCCTCATCATCAATCAGATCCTTCAGATGCATTGAAAAAATGGAGGTGTGGCCAACACACGACTTTCTTTTACGAACAGAGAATTTTATTTTTTTTTTTTTATTTTTTTATTTTTTTGTTTTTAAATTTTTTTTTTTTAATTTTTTAATTTTTAAATTTTTTTTCTTTTCTTTTAATTCTTGGAAATATTTTGTATTAAGTAGTTTTTTGTAAACCTTATACTTTTTAAGATATTTGCAAAATAAATTTTCTGGAACAAGGGAGTGGCCACTTCCTGTTAGCCGATTTGGAGTAAAATTCACTGGGATCTCCTAATTTATCAAAAAAGCTTAAATCTGAAGTTTCAGTTCGATTGGTTAAACCATCTGGGCTGTAGAGAGGACACAGACTGACAGACTGACAGACTGACAGACTGACAGACTGACAGACTGACAGACTGACAGACTGACAGACTGACAGACTGACAGACTGACAGACTGACAGACTGACAGACTGACAGACTGACAGACTGACAGACTGACAGACTGACAGACTGACAGACTGACAGACTGACAGACCGACAGACCGACAGACTGGCAGACTCACAGACTGATAGGCTGACAGACTGACAGACTGACAGACTGACAGACTGACATACTGACATACTGACATACTAACAGACTAACAGACTGACAGACAGGCACCATTTCGAAACCCACTTTTTCGGACTCAGGGGACCTTAAAACAGATAAATCTCTAAAAATCTCAAGGTCCAAAATTTTCATCCAACTATACTTTATTTTGCTAGAGTAAAAGAAGTAAAAGCTTGTAGAAATTCTTTTAGGCCATAAGAAATGTCCTTCTTCGATCATTTCAAAGTAGCAATCAGTATTCGCTAAAATATTGTCTGCAAATGTGGCCATCCATTTTGAAAATGGCTTTTAATGTACTAGGTAGTTTTTCAATTACTAATTGGTCTGCTGAAATAATACCACAACAGATAAAAGCTTTGACTATAGTTTCAGTAGTAATACTGTTTGTCCAATAAACTACCCATTTCGAAAGCATATTATAATTTTTCACTTTCGGATTCCCTTGCTTTGTCTGCATGTCAGACTTAGAAATGGCTTCAGTAATATAGGCGTCGTATAAATCATTGTGGTTTTCATGAAATATCTTGTTAATAACAACATCCAATGGTTGCAATATTCCCGTCATTTTTGCCGGAATTATCTCAATAAAAATATTGTATTTTTCGTAGTATGTTGTGTCTGCTAATTTAATGTTTGCCCCATAACCTATGTGATTTTTTAATATATCACCGCTCCACATCCCACTGGGATTTATGTCAACTTTAGGATTCACTGTGATCTTTAGGATTTTTTTAGTTTTGGAAATAACAAATTTTGTTTTAAAATTTTTCTATTGGTCGTGATCGTAAACGTGAATCATTTATGGAAGCTACCTGCTTTACGCATTACTATATTTCGTATTCCTTTAGTGGTTATGGTCATTTTTGGTTCAGGTTCAAAATATCTCGGAACATGATCCATGTTTCAAATGTTTTGAGGTTCAATTTTTTATCCGATATAATTTTTTGTACTCTCTCTGCATATAAATTCGAGAGCAACTTTATCAGAATCCTCCGGTATGCTTCGGGATGTTGTTTACCGGCTCGAAACTAATTGCCAGCGTGTTTTAAATTTATCTTCTTGATGCTTTAAAATTTTTATATTTTTCCAAATTATAATTTTGTTTTATATTAAGCGCCATTCCTCTAATATATTTATCTTTGACACGGAGTCCTTTCTCATTTCTATCCTTGATATCATTTGTTCAGCTCATCTTCTAGTTCGCCAAACTCTTTATTTCCGATTTGAAAATGTCTTAAAAATTTGATCACTTGATCTTTTATCCCCATCTTACAAATACATTTCCGAGCCATATTTCCATTCACGATTCAAAAAATAAAAATCTGTTTGATTAAAAATTGAAAATTTGGATAAAAATTATTCAATAAATGGGAAAAATTACCTTCGGAACCCCTAATAAATAATCATAATTAAAATCCTTATGTACAAAAAATTATTTTAAGGCCTATATTTTAAGATATAAGAATGTAATGTGCAAAAAAAGGCGTAAAATCAATTGGTTGTTTTCTAACCATTTACTAATACAGATGAACGAATGTTCTTAAACGACCTGTATATAGGTATTGGGTAAAACAATAAAAAATAACATTTAAAAATTTTCAAATAAATAATTTAGCAACTTTTCTGTTTACTATTCGATTATAACGCCCCGGGCGTTTTATTCGAATTAACCATCCAGTGGGCGTACTCCTCGAACACAACGTCTAGGCCTTTTTTACGAGGGAAGACAGTAGGTTGATTTTTACTTAACACAGCTCTTAACAAGTCACGGATGCTTTCGATCATACCTTAATAGTTTTGGGCATGATGATTCACCGTATTCCCCATCTTGTAGAGATTCCGCAGAAGATGATGAACACGTGTTTTTGGTATGCGCACGGTTCCAGGGAAATAGAGAAGTGCTTGCTTGAGTCCTCGATCAATTTGTTATTACCCCAGAGAACATAGTTAAAGTGATGCCAACGTCCCTAGAAGCATGGAGTGCTGATGCAAATTTTGCAACAACCACGATTAAGGAGTTGCAACGGTTGGAACGCCAACGTCGCCAAGCAAGGTAACTCGCACCCTTCAGTTGCGTGGGAGATGTGATCGTATAGTTAGTACCGAATCCTTCCCTTTCGAAGTAATACCTAGCAGTCGTTCCGGGGGGAAAGGATGCAGGAGGTGGTTTTAGTAAGTAGGAGTCTCACACCGTTGTAAAGGATAGCTACGTTATCCCCTACATCGTCCATGACGGATTTCCACCTTCCTTAAATAAAAAATAAAAAATAAAAAAAATCAAACACACACATACACACACCCGAAAATTTTACTCAATGCTAGGTGAGAAAAAAGTTTGTGTTACGGGAACCCCAGTACCGGCGGTTATAGGGAGGGAGCAAGTGGGCTCCCAGCCGTCGAGATCCAGTTTCTGCAATGTTGCTTCGGTGGGTCACTTGGCCAAGGTAACAGATATTGCGACAAGGCTCATTAATACGGGCGAAGAGGTTAAACTCGCTGACGTCTTCAAAAGGAGTGGTAAAATCCGGAGATCTCCGACAAGGATTACGCCAAGTGGCAAAATCGAGCCATCGCTGTTACTTACGTTCCTGTCAGTTGGAAATGTCGAGAGAAGCACTGATACGAGAAAAGAGGCTCTGCTAGCTAGTCTAGGAACCACAATCACGCAACTCTCAGAGTTCGTGAAACCGAGGAACAATATTCATGGTGAGGTTAAAAAGCTGGTTAGTGTAATTCGGATATTGTACGAGTCGGCCATGAGCCAGACGAGTGGAGGGGCTAAAGTATCCCAGGTCTGTCAAACCTCGCCTATTGGTATAGAGGCTGACAAGCAGAATTTCAAGACTGCGGAACAAAATGGAGGGGCAGGAAGCAGTAAAAGAAGGCGCTCCACGCCAGATAAAAATGAAGGGAAATCAGGGAAAAAAAAAGAATACTGCTTTCGGTACACTGGGTACCGAAAAACTGAGCATCTCCAGTGCAAATCAAATGGTGGAAAAATCAATGGTCTCGAAAGACGAGTGGCAGAAAGTGGAAGGTAAAAGAAGACCCAAAAGGAGACGTCAGCTACGTAGGAAGCAGGTCCGACCGGATGCGTTGCTAATCAAGAAGAGTGCGGAAATTGAATTCGCTGAGCTGCTTCGGAAATTAAAAGACGACCAGACACTGAATAGCCTGGGCGAAAAGGTGTCGAACGTACGCCAAACTTTGAATTGCGACCTTTTGTTGAAGCTACAAAATACGGGAGATAGCGCGCAATTCTCAATAATCCGAGATCTGATCAAGGACTGAATAATCTAATCAAGGACATCTACGGGGTTACCACTTCCCAGGAAGTGAGTGAGGCTCTGGAAGCACAGTTTGAAGGCGTAAAAGGGTTGTGTACCGTCAAATCACTTGCAAAAGCTTACCGAGGAACTCAGACTGCAGTAATTAGTCTCCCAAGAAGTGTGGCTGAAAAATTTATTGAAGCGGGCAAAGTGAGAATCAGTTGTGTCTCTTGCCGGATCCGGGAGAAAATAGAGCTGACTAGATGTTTTAAATGCCACGGCTTTGGTCATCGGGCATCAAGCTTTAAAAGCGGAACTGACAGATCAAAGCTTTGCTGGAGATGTGGTGAAGAGGGACATGTTTCTAAAACATGCCTAAAAGAACCGAAATGTATGATCTGTGACAAAAAGGCCATTGGAAGTAGCAAACACGTGACTGACACTTCGAAATGGCCAGCGTACCAGAAAGCGATGCGGGTAGAGCAGTGGAAATGAAAATAGTCCAAATAAACCTTAACTACTGTGGGGCTGCTCAGGATCTGTTGCAACAGTCAGTACGGGAGGTTGAAGGATATATTCTAATGGTATGCGAGCAATACCGAAACCTTGATAGGAGAACTTGGGCCTCGGACATATCGAACCGGGCTGCTGTGTGGGCTTGTGGTAACCACCTCATACAGGAAATTATTGGGGGCTCTGCTTTCGGCTTTGTTAGAGCCATGGCTAACGGAATCCACTTTTATAGCTGCTACGCTCATCCTAGTGCATCAATAAAGGAGTTCAAAACTTTCCTGGATCAACTAACGAATGACGAGCGGAGTCGAATACCGTTACTGATAGCTGGTGATTTTATTGTATGAGCCATCGAGTGGGGAAGCAGAGAAACAAATAGTAGAGGTAATGCTTTGTTGAAAGCCCTCGCGTGCTTACCGGTGGTATTTGTGAATAAAAGAAATGTACCAACCTATCATAAGGGCAATGCAAGCTCGATAATTGACCTCACTTTCATGAGCAATTGTCTTGCCGCCAGATGTGTAGAATGGAGAGTTAGTGACCTAGACAAACATAGTGTTCAACAAGCCATTGCATACAAACTGCTAGATAGGACCCCACGAAGAAACTCAGTTGGATTTAAAAGGGAACAAATTAGTTGGAAGGCTAAGGCGTTTAACAAGGACATCTTTCTGTTTATGATGGAGGATACCGTGCTATGTGGAACCGCGAATAATAAAGCCACTCAACTCATGAGCCATATTACAAAAGCCTGTGATGCAGCAATGCCCAGAAGGATAATGAACAATCGCAGAAAGCCTGTCTTCTGGTGGAACGACGAGATTTCAGACTTATATAGGAAATATCACAGGGCAAGGAGACAATACCAAAGATCTGATATCGTGCAGCAAACGGAAGTATTTTCGTGAGTTGTGCGAAGAAGTCGACCACGCCCCTTGGGGTAGACCATACAGATCAGTGATGAAAAAATTAAGAAGCAATAGCACTGCTGCTCCCACATGTCCGTTAAGTTTGTGCAACATAGTGAATCACTTGTTTCCGCAACAACTAGAAAATGTGATGCAAATATCGGGGAATGAAGAGGATGGTGTTCCACCCGTCACCGAGGAGCAAGTTCTAAAGGCATGTTCCAGAGTAGGGAACAATAAAACTCCTGGCCCGGACAACGTTCCGAACAAAGGATTGAAGTCGGCTGTCCAAGCGTACCGAAACATCTTCACTGAGGTATACACTGGATGCCTAGTAGAAGGAATCTTCCCTAGTAAGTGGAAGGAACAAAGGCTAGTATTGTTGCCGAAATGAGACAAACCACCAGGAAAGCCGTCTTCCTGTCGCCCAATCTGCTTGTTGGACACTGCAGGCAAGATGTTAGAGAGGATTGTTTGTGACCGGTTGCAGGAAGCTATCGTTGCAGCGGGTGACCTAGCAAAATATCAATACGGCTTTCATGAGGCGCGCTCGACGGTGGATGGGATTAAGTTCGTGGTAGATACGGCGCAGGGGGCAATAGCTGGTTCTAGGTGGTTGTATTGTAGGAAACAGTACCGCGCTGTAGTGACTCTGGACGTGAAGAATGCTTTCAACACGGCCAATTGGAGCTGTATATTTAACGCACTAACCCAGATGGAAGTACCGACCTACCTATTGAGAGTAGTTGCGAGCTACTTCAACCAGAGGAACCTGAAGTATAAGACCGAATATAAGACGAAAATATTGAAGGTAACTGGTAGAGTCCCTCAAGGATCAGTGCTAGGCCCGACACTCAGGAATGTGATGTACGATGGTGTGCTTCGACTCCCCATACCAATTGAAGCTCGGGTTATCGGTTTTGCGGATGACATCGCGGTTGTGGTTGTCGCAAAACATAGGGAGGAAATCGTGGAAACCTGCAAGAGGACGGTCCGACTCATCCAGCAGTGGTTAGTATCGACTGATCTGCAGCTAGCGGAGCATAAGACTGAAGCTGTCCTAATCACTGGCAGGAAAATAATGGAGACCATAACTTTAGAGGTTGGTGCCCAAAAAATAGTCAGTCAGCCATCCATTAGGTATCTGGGGGTAACGATTGATTCCAGACTGTCGTACAAGGCACATCTCATTACCTTCAGTGAGAAAGCAAGCAGAGTGAACTCGTCATTGGCACGAATAATGCTGAATACAAGAAGAGCGCGCATGAGCTGAAGAATTCTGCTTGCTAACGTCGTAACATCAATACTATTGTATGGCGCACCAATTTAGGCCAACTCATTGGAGAAGATGACCTTTAGGAGGAGAGTGGCAACCGTCCAGAGGAAAAGCGCGTTAAGAGTGTTGTGCGCATTCCGAACGGTCTCCGATGATGCTGCCTGTGTTCTTGCGGGGATGCCCCCTATTGAAATGCTGGCTAAAAAGCGTCAAACCATGTATCTGCAACGTGAGCAGAGAATAAAAGAAGAGAACCGCAGGATAGCACGGTTTGAGACCATGACTGCTTCGCAGAGAAGATAGTATGACTCGACCAAAGGCAGATGGACCCACCACCTGTTTCCATCGATAGAGACGTGGGTGAACAGAAGGCATGGAGAAGTGAAATATCACCTAACCCAATTCCTCACCGGTCATGGTTGCTTCAAAGCATACCTGTGTAGGTTGGCAATCGAGGACTTGTAGTGGGGTGTTTCCCAAAAATTTATAATTAAGAAAACAACTATTTGTTTAATAAACACTTTTTATTTTACTACTTAAAATACTTAAAATTTTAATAACACAGGAAAATTATTTAAGTCACTCCACTAATTATTATTTATTATTTTAATGAAAAAACCTATTCCGGTCTGTGTTCGAAACGCTACTAAATTAAAAAACCGACGTATTGTGTAGTCGTAATTTGTGATTTACATTGCGCACAATGTGTGTGGCAGACAGGGATAACAATATGAATTGCTTCGTACCATAAAATAATCGTGTTAAGTATGATACGAACTTCGGACATGCCGGAAATCAAAATGGTAAAATAGCAGAAATGAATATGCACTTGATTAAATATTTATTGATTAAATATTAATCACCTTTTATTGAAGATGTCGTGCATGTAAACAAAGCATAAATCAAATTTAATCTATTCATTTGTATAACGCCCAAATGAAGATTATTGAGTAGCATCTATTGAATGATGATTATTGTATTCGAAAATAAAATATATTTTATTTTGAATTGGAGCGTGATTCAAGTATTTATTTGTCAATTCAGATAATAAATTTAACTGAATAAAAAAATGTAATTTAAATACAGAATCGATCGCTACAGACTCACCTGATTGCCCTACGTGCATGGAAACGCTTGAGACTGTCGAGCATGTGATATTTAAGTGCCCACGATTCAACAAAGATAGAAGACACATCGGTGCGCTTGGACAGCAGCTAACACCAGATAACATCCTGGAATTTATGCTAGAGTCTGAAGAAGGCAAGAATGCAGAAAACGTGACTGTATCACGGATTATGACGGAGTTGAGACGTGTCGAAAGATGAAGGCAGCCTAGGCTGAGCCTGCCTCGTGAAGTAATACCTAACAGAAGTTCCACGGGGCTGAACGGCATAGTTTATCGGGGGTTAGGGTTTGGTCGGTAAGAATCCGACACTCTTACATATTGGGTAATGGTCCGCATGTGCAGCCTATCGAAGATTCCCCATCCGCCAGAAAACAAAAAAAAACACACACACACAAAATATAAAAAAATTTCATAACAACAGCATTCTTGTGAAATTGAAATAAAAGCTTACTATTATTCGCTTGATCATTGAGCCAAAACCAACAACAAGCCGTTTCGTTTGCTCCTTAAACAGATCCTATCAAAAAAATGTACACGAAAATTGATTTATGCATTTGTATTTATATATCGGTATTTCAACAGTTGTTTTCGTAAAATACTTTAGTTTCGATGAATCTATCACTTATACTTATTTGTTTTGTGTATATATAGTTTCTGATTTATTTTATACGCATCACTATCACTAATACTACACCTTGGCGTACTTTTCTATGGCTTAAGTGTTTGTACTGTTTGGCTTGTATAAACAATTTTGTTGGTTTTGATTGAGTCTGTTACAACAATAATCTAGCAGGCTCTGATACTACACGTTTTACACACTATGATAAAATAAAAAAGTTTTACACGGTCCTTTTTATACGGTACTTTTTACACGAAGGGAACCTGTCTGCCGTGCAAAAACAGAAAATAAAAGTTTGGCAGTCAAAATAAAATAAGATTAAGATGATGGTTCAGACATCGATCTTTTTTGTGATGAAAAAAAAAAAAAAATTAAATTTGGAGATGATCCGCCATACGAAACATCAATAAGCGATAGTGATGAAATGAGCAAATGGAAAAACCAAATATTGAACTAAATCATTTGGAACGAGGGGACGAAATATCCGAAATCGAAAATGATTCAGATCAGGAAGATTTAGGTCAACCTATTGTAAGGTGAATTGGGTGAAGAATGGATAGATGCCATTAAAGAAATACCGAATTTTTCTTTTGATGCGGGCATTAGCTGTGTACAAATTGAAATTCAGCCTTATGCAACACCATTACAAGTTTTTGAACAAATTTTTAAACCATTCATTTTGGAAACGCTTGTCGAATTGACAAATGCGTATGGTAAAAACTTTGTGAAAGTAACCGTACAGCAACGAGAAACTGCCGTAATTTAAACCTATTAATTACGAGGAAATGTATAAGTTTGGGGGCTTTGTATGTTGCTTTTTTTAATGATCCTCTATATTACCAATCATTTCTTCCTGCAATAATGTTGGGACGCCGCTTCGAGAAGTTGTTACGTAGCTTTAGTTGTAATGTGGATAGCAATGGTAAGGGAAAACTGAAAAAGATAAGTCCACTGTTAAAACTATTCATTCAAAGTTTTCAAAAGGCATATAGACTAGAAAAAGAGCTGTCATTAAACAAATCGCTCTTATATCTAAGGAAAGAAAGCTAAGTTTGGAATCAAGCTTTATGAACTAACCAGTAGTAGTGGTTACATTTTAAATATCGAAATTTATCAGCGCAAAAATAATGTTTCTAATTGTTCCAAGGTGAGTTCCATAGTAAATCGACTAACGGAAGCATTTTTAAAAAAAACATCATGTTTTTATGGATAACTACTATAATAGCGTGGAATTTTGCAACACATTGTTATCTATGAAAACCCACTGTACAGAAATGGAAATCATGTGGAAATAGTAAGCAAAAAGCTCACAAGAGGTGGATTTATTTGGAAACGGAAGGGAAACGTGTACGTTCCGGAATTGAAGGATAAACGCGATCACTACAGCCATTCATCCCAAATTGATTGAAGTCCGAAATAGGCATGGTATAACATTCATAAAATCAGAGCAAATAGCCACCTACACCAAATACATGCCAGGAGTGGATAGAAGTGATCAGATGGTATCATACTACTCATCACCAAAAAAAACAGACCATTTGCTGGTATAAAAAAGTGATGTTTCACTTATTGGATATTGCTACCGGGAGGTCTTACTTTTTGGTAGAAGAAAATCACTAGCTCAAATCAAAGTTGCCTACAATTTAGAGGTGTGCTAATTAAAACCATGATACGCCTCCCTAAAACGGTTACAAAAAATTGAATTTGGTATTCTCTCTGATTCTATACATATAACTCGCATGTTAATAAGAATTAAAGATTTTATTAAAGGTGTAAACGTTTAAATGATGCAACATTACTTCTTTTGGCGAATATATACCACCCATCCTTAATTGAAAAGAGATCAGAGAAACATTTTACTTGGACTCAATTACAAATTCTATTGAATGGTTGCAGTTATTGTGAAAAATAAAAGGAGCTGTCTATTAGCTTCTCGAGAACATTGCCAAAAAACATACTTACATGAGACTAAGGATGAGGTAATTCAAAGAAATTCATCTTAAATTTTGCACGGCCTACCATTAATTAATTTTTATATTTTTATTAATTCTTAATTCTAATAAATCATTAAGAAATCAATAAAAATATTTTTAATTTTCATGTGGACGGGTAAATAAAACACAAATTTAACGTTTAATTATTAGTTTTAATGTATACAAATTTTGAAATATTCAGCTCTGCTTGCAGCTCCTAAACACTACAAATTTGAAATACTTTGTTATTATTTATTAGATTATGCATAAAAGAGTCCATCGTTTGGTAATCATTTATTCATTACACGTGTCCAGTATCCATTTTATATAATGAGCAACGCGGGCATACAGCCCAGGAATACCGTAATTAATGTCACACTCCAATGAACCTCCCGACACAACACCATATTGAACAAAACGTGTACCAAAAGGTGTCACGGCTATGTTAAACGCTGGTCCACCTGAACCACCTGGACACGAATCACCTTCATTACCAAGTGAGCATAAATTTATTGCACTGATTTTGTAAAGTTCACGATACCTTTCATTATATCGCCGGTTACATTCATCTATCGGTATCGTTGGCAATCGAGTTTCAAGCAATTCATCCGATGGTGAAGAGTGTTCGGTTTTACCCCACCCCGTCACTATTATCGTCATTAAATTTTGTGTTTGCATTTGAAGTGTTATAGGTAGGCAAATTCGGCGTACAGCATCGTTCATTTCGATTAACGATTTTAATCGCAACAGACCAATGTCATTTGTAAAATGACGTTTATCAAATTTCGGATGTGGTACAGCAATATCAATTAAAATTGTTTGAATTGGTGGGGCACATTCATCGGCATCATCTCTATAACAATCGATTTTAGTTTTAGTATTGTGTTCACCGACTACAACCGAATGTAGTACAATCTCATGGTCCAACAGTGTAATACAATGGGCCGATGTCAAAATAAAGCGAAGTGTAATTATGGAACCATAACAATTTTGTTCGATTTCGTTTTCTAGAAAAGTAAAAGAAAAATAAGACTGTTAAATTAGATTTGTCTACTCCATTACGCAAGACGTCATACTTATGTTTTTATATTGAATAATTGCCATCCAGGGATACTGGAACGGTTCCGTTTTATTACCAAGCAAAATTGTATCTTCAGAAAAAGAAAAACAGGACTTAAAACCAAATATTGGTAAGTTAGGATGGCTTGAGTAGTCGGTAGGTGTAAACGTATCTTCTTGGTTTAGTGGTGGGCAGCATACTTTTGACTAAAAATATAAACAAATTTATATGGCGCAAGGCACCTTAAATCCTTTTATTCAAGAGTTATTTTTAGTGAAAAATGGATTTTTTTGTATGTGTATATTTTAGAATATTAACTGGTGGTCAATAATTAATAAAGTATTTACTGATGGTTAGAAAAATTCTACTTCACAGGCTTTTAATATGATTAATCATAACGCAAATTAGTATCCAATTGAAACTCATTTAAACCAAATTTCATTTAAACAAGAGAAAAATACCGTAATTGTCTCTTGGAGAATTGCAAAGTTGAACTTAGCTTTTAAGCGTCCTATTGAAGAATAATAGAAAAGGATTCAGTACTGAACCGTGCATGAAGAATGTCCCAAAGAAGTTCTATATGATTTAATTCGGGCCTCCTTGATATCTATTCCATCTTCGAAATATTTACGTATCCCAAGTTTTCATTTACGACTCTGGCAACATGAGGCCTTGCTACAAATTCTTCAAATTGTTATTGTTAATGGTTTTGTTTCTTGTTACCATGACTCATCCACGTCAAACCCTTTGGCTGAAGGTGCATGAAACGTATCATTCCCCCGGTCGTTGCCATCATAAGACTTGGCTCCAATCAGGTTCAGTCTAATTTTAAAGTTCCCTGGTAAATTGTATCCGAACAATCCTCTGTTGTGACCCAGAAGTCCTGAACCAAAAGATTTGTTTCTCCTAAACTTTGCCGTACTATTATTTTGCTTACATTTGTATTACGTACATGCAACAATTCATTGCAGGTCTAAACAGCGCTTGCTTCGCGATTTCTAAGAGTTGATAAAACTACAAAACGTCAAAACCTTTCCATCTGGTGTACAACCTTGTCTCGAAAAATCGGGACGAAACACGTTGTACGGTAGCGATTTAACGTTAACTTCTTCCATTGGCAAAAACAATTTCACAAATTTTCGATTATTAATTTGCCGATACATTTAAATTTTCCACGGCATCCCAAATTTTCTATGATTGTTTTGAATGACGTAGTATTTGGTTTTTGTTTCATGTTTGCAGCTAGTGCTTGTAAGAAATACCGAGCATCGGGCACAATCGCATAAAAAATAACAACTGAAAACCAAAAATCAGGATGGGCTGTACCTTCTACACGGCCGTAGGTATTTGCGTGATAACATTATTTATTTTATCTTTCTATGCAAACGATTAAGTCTGGTGATGTGCCTGATGAATGTAAGATTCAGACAAGTACCTCCCAAAGTCGTTAAGGTTCCTGTTTTGGAAACGATGTCTAGGCCGAAGGTGTCCTCCATGAAGCGCACGAATTCGGGTTTAACGATAACATCGATGTTGAAGTCGCCGCAGAGCACAAGAGGTCAAAATTATCGCTTTCTTCTTCACATAACTCAAGAACGGATTGAAGTAGACCATTGCTGTGCTAGCATTATCCCTATAAAAAGCTCTCAAGCTTTAAAAATCACCATTTTGCAGATTTTAATTTCAATTAAAATTTAAGTGAAGATTAATTACTTTAATTTCAAATAAATTAACTTCAAGAAGGTTCTTTATGCAGAAATTAACACCTGAATTGTTCCTATCATATGAGGCATTCATTCGCTACAGTACTCTCTAAACAAACAAATTTTGAAAGGTTGTTTCATTTCGTTATATACCTTAGAGTATGGAGGCTGTCCTTCTTAAACCAACGCATTGACGATTTATTATTATTTCAATATTCATACATATTAGAAAATATTTCATAAATTTGGTATTTTTCTTTCTGCGTTAAGATAATAAGAAATTATGAAGCTTCCTTCTGTTTTCATATTGTAGTAAACAAAAATTTATTGGAGTCTTATATAACTGGCCAGGTTCTTTAAGTGTCGTATGGCTCAAATTTCACAAACTATAGTGCTGCAAATGCGAATAACAGAAAGGGATTCCGTACTGAACTCTTCGCAAAAAGGTAATCGGTCAAACAAACCGCTAATCATGCCACTTAAGAGTAGCGAATGTTGAAGTAAAATAATTTGTTTCAAAAGTCAAAATCAGCCACCACAGCGCCTACCAGACAGTTGCCAAGTTAAATATTTATTTATTACTGCTGCCTACAGCTATTCCAATCAAAAGTAATAAATGAAAGCTTACGGATAAATATCAAAATATAAGTATAAAGAATTTAATTAAGACTGTCTAAGTTTTATAGAGAATGGAGGTGTTTAACATTTATTTATGGATAAAAATTTTAAAAAGCAGAGACATATTCTAAATATTTTTCACTGCCTTCAACCACAAGGTTAATAAATTATGTCAGCCATCAGTGAGAAGTCAGAAACCGAAATATATGAGATCATGAATTCGACAAAGGTGGTAGCTTTTATGTATCGTCCCCGAAAAATAAAAATAAATAATTTTATTGAAATGATTTGTCTGACTGAAAAAGTGGAAGTTAAACCAAAAGTGGTTAACTTTATAACCAAAATGTTGAGGAATCGTGTTGGTTAAAATTTTTTAAAAATTTTCTCACTTTTATTACTTGAGTTACATTTAATTTCAAATTCAAAATATTGTATAATATCCATATGGTTACATGTATTACTACAACCTAGAGAGATCAACAAAAATTATAATGTAACAATAATGGAAGGTCAAAATGATTTTATCTTGAACATTTTCTTAAAATGGCTTCGTTTAAAAATTGTTTGGACTGCATTATCAAAATAATACAATACCTGACCATAATTTATCTAATTTGGAAACCACAGATGATATTAATTTATCAGACATCCAAAACCATATTTTGCACTTTTCTTTAAATCTATACAATCGTGTAGGATTCACGCTGTTACGGCCAATAAAACAATTTTTTTGTGTAAAGCAAAATTTTATTCGATCCTTAAAAGAAAAAAAAAATGATAGTATCCGACACCCTTTAGAAAATAGTATCATGAATTGAATTTGAAGTTGTTTTTTTATCATTTGATTATATATGTAACTATGTAGGTCATTGAACTTTTATTTATTTTTTATATAGTATTTCGGTTTATTTATTTTGTATTGATGACGATGAGTGGTGACTTATTTTAGTAGTAATGAAATAAATGCATTTTGCATATTTTCTATGTGTAACGTTTAAACGATATCGTATACAACTTGACTATATATGTATCTGGTCATTTATTGTGGTAAAAATAGTGGTATGTATAAATACGGTATATACACAAATTATTGTAGGTAATTTTTATATATACATAAGTAAATACGCTTATATGTAGACAATAAAGTACATAAAGTAAATCTTTACATAATATACATATAATCGTTCTGGAATATGCTATAGAATTTATAGAATTATTATTCAGGCTACCGCAATTGAACCTTGTTCAGTGTACTTACTATTAAAATTAATTTTTTTTTGTTTTTAAATTTTTTTTAAAATACAAAATTCTGGTAGATACGAGTAATTGTGTGAATAGTGTTTTCTTCATCCTTGTGCCGATCCGATAAGCTTATTCTAAATCTGAATATAAAATTCAACTGTTTTGTGGTTATAAGCTATCCTATACCGATTTGATGAATTTATTCGCTTAAGGTAAGCTTGGATATTGCTTTTAACGGTTTGTTATTTGCTCACGGAAATACGTTTGATTTTCGGTTTTCATGTAGATCATAGAAACAAAATAATCATCTGAAGAATAAATAGGAGATTCTATTTCTACGAAGTATAGGCCGCTGCATTAGCGGGTAAGTTTGGTTTTTTCTCAGTTTAGATATGGTATATTAAAAGTGTTTCCGTTTTAGTGTTAGCGGGGTCCCATCGACTGAACTGACGACGGATAATCAATACCGTACCCTATACCTGCAACAGTTAACAACAACACGGAAATTCCTCATAAACTATTTCGACGAGTGGATATCAGTTATTGTGAAAAAAAAAAAAAAAAAAGTTGCGTTTATATCACAGATAGTGGTATCAACATTTCAGATTAGTGAATAGAATTCACTAATTTAGATAGAATCAGTAAAACTGTCCTGTGAATTTAGATAGTGAATTGTGTATTTCAAAAAAGCAAAAAAGGAAAAAAAAAGAAAGAAATTTAGAAATAATTACCTACATGTATAATATACATATGCTAGTTAGGTAGACGTAAATTTTAAGTGTCGCGAAGTTAGCTTTAGTGCTAAGTAGTGCAAGATATGCAAGGAGCATATATTTAATTTAAAGTTATTTTTTTTTCACTTTCCATATAGATAGCAGAGAGTACTCTTGGCGAATATATGGTAAGTTTCATTATAAATATATTTGGTCTTGTGCCTATGCATAAATGTGCTCCCATCATAATCGTGTACCTTATTTTTATTAAATTTTTGTTGATTTTCTTTTTTTTTGGTTACTCTCAATAAGCAATTAAGCATATTTATATATATACACGTACGTACATAATTTTTTTGATTTAACTATAAGTCGTTACTTTATTTAAATATAAAATTATTGAATTGTACTTAATAAATTTTCGTAAAATGGAAGCGTAATTTTTTTTTTATTTGATGATGATGTTGATCTGAGGAAGGCAGATGAGTGTGAGCCTGTTGTGCATTTTTTTTCAGTTATTTCAACATGTAAAGTTATTGTACGATCCATTAATTCGTTTGGCGGCACAGAACCCCCCAAGTATCGGCTTCAGCATACCCAATGAACAGAAAACGTGTTGGTCGCCAAAAGATCGGTTACAAAATGGCGCCGAAACAGGGACCTGAAGGTCATTTAACGTAATGTTAAAAAGGTCACGAAGGTCTAGAAAAATCGTTTGGTTGAATTTTTTTTGTTTAGAGCACATATGATTATAATGTGAATTGTAACTTTAATTTTTGTACAGTTTTGAGGTAGTCCTAAGAAGACATCCAAACAGCTTCTCTGTTCAACGTGTGTAGCCAAAAGAAAGACGTGTTAGAAATTAAAAACTCGAGCCTTTGTCCACAGACTTATAATTTCATATTTAACAAAAAATTGTGTAATCCAACCAAATATATAAATAAACAGTTGAAATTTATAGCTTAGACTTTTACTGATAACAGTCCAAAATACAATTTCTCACAGAAACTAGAAAACAACTAAAACGAGTTTAATTAGTAATTTGTCTGAGGTTATTGTGGGATAGTCCACAGGAAATAAAGTCCACAGTTGGTAACTACACTCAGAGAAAAATGTACTACACTCAACGAAATAATTATAATGCCATTTTCTTTTCTTGAATAACAACAAAATATCAGGTAATAACAAAACCGTATTTATTTCATTAAATTTTACAAAAAAGCTATAGTAAACGCAACAATTCAATTTATAAATTTAAGGTGCCTTACACAAAATATTTAATAAAATACAATTACTCCATAGGAAATATTTATAATGCCAAAATCAAAAATTCTTCTACATGGAGCACCTACATACATTGCCCAACAAATTAGGCGTTTTAATATGTTGTATTTCCTCCTTTATTAATAATAATTTGCTGCAGGCAACGAGTCATCGAATTAATAAGGCTCTGTAAGTATTCCTGATTAATGTTCAACCGTGCTTCCTGGATTGCCTCTTTGAGCTCTTTGGGTGAGTGAAATTGACGGCCATTACTGTAAACTCGTTGCGTAATAAATGACCATACATTTTCCATGGGGTTAAGATCGGGACTACATGCCGGCCATGCTAATTGTGGTATATTTCGAGACTCAAGAAAGTTTTTTGTCTTTTTGGCAGAATGAATAGCGGCATTGTCTTGTTGGAAAGTCCAATTTGTACCAGCCATATGGCGATATCGTCTGCATAATTAATCAGCGCATCATCTAAAAGCTCTACGTACTTTTCAGCATTCATTTTACAAGAAATAAAGCAGATTGGGGACTTGCTGTAATATCCGAAAGCACCCCATACCATAAGGCTGCCGCCTCCAAAATTTCTGGACTTTCTTGTTTCTAAATTTCGTCGAATATCCTGCCAATGATATTGACAGCCATCGGGGTCATCTAAATTAAATTTTTTTTCGTCGCTAAATACAACGGATTGCCACTCATTTTCCCAAAATTGATATTTTTCTGCAAAATCTAGACGAGCTCGTTTGTGACGTGGCGAAAGACTAGGAAACTTCTTCCTTTTCTTGTATGCCAAGTGATTATCTTGGTGTAAAATTTGTTGTATCCGATGACGACTTATGTTCAATTTCAGATGGTCACGAATTTCACCGGCGCTCATTGAAGAATCAACTGCACATCTAAATATCTCCCTTTTCTGCCGGGAGGACACAGTTGAACGTCGACCAGATCTTTTTCTAGATCCATAATTGGACTTCAATTTCATAAAATTAAGAACGACCGTTCGACTTCGTTTTATTTTCCTGCCAATTTCCCGCGCGGAAAAACCTACCTGGCGAAAAGCGCTAATTTTCCCCTTTTCTTCTTCTGATAATTCTTTGCCGCGTGGCATATTGTCTAAAAAGCAAAATCAGTTTAATTTATATTTAACGAAATTACCAATAAAACCTACATAAGCTTTAATTATTACCAATGTTTATGGTTTTACTTGTATTATTCTTTATTTTTTAATATAAATTATTATATTAATTAATTGGCACTATAATTATTTCCCAAGCAAAGAATTGATTTTCTAATTTTACTAACAACACGTATCACGAGAGACAATGAACTAAATATGTCTGTTTAGAACACGTCAATTCATGTTTAAAACAATGAAAAGAAAATCCGTTATTCGTCAAATACATTCAAAATAGAACCTTGAAAAGTGTCATTATAAATATTTCGTTGAGTGTATTAAATTCTTAATCCTTGTTACAGTTAGTAAATAGGAAAATCACGAAGTGTAAACCCAATAATCTCATACCAATAACTTACTTGATTGCTTTCATCTGTTTCGCACCAGATGTCCCAAATTGGCTGTTTTTGTTCCTCCGTCATTTTGGCGCCATAATGTCGAATAATATTGTTTAACGCCTCACAATTTTTCAACAGTATACATTGCCCAATTTCGTTGCTAGGTGTCATACATAGTCCCTCTGCAATAATAAAATATAAAAATTGGGTAAAAAGTTGATAAAATAATTTTGTTCTTCATTTTAAGTGAAACGGCCTTCATGGAATTTGAACCAAGACAAATTGTAAACTGCTTGTATTCAAATAATATATTAATATTTAAAACCAAAATAGAAATCACCCAGCAGTTATTCAAATTCGGCTTGGTCTTTGAGACAACTAAGTGCAATTATTCAATTACCTGAATGGCGTTTCCAATTATTTCTCTATTAAATGATTTAAAATTTTCAATTTAAATAATTAAATAATTTTGATACCAGACACATGCAAATAAAATTTTTTTAAATACCCCATGATGCTAGAATAAAATTTCAGCAGGAAAAATCTGCAATATTATTGCATTTTACTATGACATAAAAATTGAATAGAAAAACATTCGGAAATTATTTAGAATTATTTTTTTGGTAATAACTCAAGATAGCAGAAAATATTCAAAGTAATTTATATTTTTAACTATACTGTAGTACAAAATGTTTAAAAAGGTATTGTGAGTGTGCATCGCGGATTTAAAAGAAAAGTTCCAGGAGTTTAGACGACCTGTTCCAAAATATTGAGGAAATCTGTAAAACATCGAACGTCGAACATTAGTAGCCATTTCCATTTTAGTTTTTTGGAAATAGTTTTTCTGTTCAGACAGACACACTGACAGACTGACAGACTGACAGACTGACAGACTGACAGACTGACAGACTGACAGACTGACAGACTGACAGACTGACAGACTGACAGACTAACATAATGACAGACTAACATACTGACAGACTAACAGACTGACAGACTGACAGACTGACAGACTGACAGACTGACAGACTGACAGACTGACAGACTGACAGACTGACAGACTGACAGACTGACAGACTGACAGACTGACAGACTGACAGACTGACAGACTGACAGACTGACAGACTGACAGACTGACAGACTGACAGACTGACAGACTGACAGACTGACAGACTGACAGACTGACAGACTGACAGACTGACAGACTGACAGACTGACAGACTGACAGACTGACAGACTGACAGACTGACAGATTAACAGACTGACAGATTAACAGATTGACAGACTGACAGACTGACAGACTGACAGACTGACAGACTGACAGACTGACAGACTGACAGACTGACAGACTGACAGACTGACAGACTAACAGACTGACAGACTGACAGACTGACAGACTGACATACTGACAGACTGACAGACTGACAGACTGACAGACTGACAGACTGACAGACTGACAGACTGACAGACTGACAGACTGACAGACTGACAGACTGACAGACTGACAGACTGACAGACTGACAGACCGACAGACTGACAGACTGACAGACTGACAGACTGACAGACTGACAGACTGACAGACACAGACTGACAGACTGACAGACTGACAGACTGACAGACTGACAGACTGACAGACTAACAGACTGACAGACTGACAGACTGACAGACTGACAGACTGACAGACTGACAGACTGACAGACTGACAGACTGACAGACTGACAGACTGACAGACTGACAGACTGACAGACTGACAGATTGACAGACTCAAAAACTGACAAACTGACAGACTGAAAGACGCGGACCATTCGCCAGATTTCGAACAAGTCGGTCTCGCAGTGGTGTATGTTTGTCCTCTATACGGCCTATATGGTTTAACCAATCGAACTGAAACTTCATATTTAAGCTTTTTTTTTTAATTTGGAGGTCCCAGTAAATGTTAGTGCAAATCGATCAACGGGAAGTGGTCACTTCATTGAACCAGAAAATTTATTTTGCAAATATCTCGAAAGGTGTAAGGTCAACAGAAAAACTATTTAACATAAAATGTTTCCAAATAAAAAAATTTAAAAATACAAAATACAAAAATAATTAATTCAGAAGAAATTTGCGTACTAAATTTCTCAAAACTCCTAGTTCGTAAAAGAAAGACGTGTGTTGGCCACACCTCCATTTTTTTAAGTTTTAACTTTTTTTTTTGGGGAAAAATTTTGCATTGAATAGTTTTTCTGTATTTTAGTGAAAATCGGCCAACCGCAAGTGGCCGCTCCTGTAGTAAAGCTGGGAGAACTAAACAGGCGTCAAACAGAAAGACGGGTAGGGGTAGGAATATACGGAAGTGGTACTGCTCTCTTGAAGTCCTTGGGTACCAAGGCTATCGTTTTTATAGCAGAAGTACTTGCTACAATAAACATCTAGGAGGGAGAGCAATGAGTCCAGATTGTATGTGTTGAGGCAACCGGCCGGCAATATTATAAAGTTTATCATGAGAATGAATATTGACTAGACGGATAATTAAGCAGGGTCCAAACACAAAAGATCTTTCAGGTCGCAGTACGTGGTGGCTGAACTCCCACAAGGTCCTTCAAGTTACATTTGTAGATCGATCACCAAAATTCGAGTATTTGTCTTACTTCATTTCTGATTAAATTTTGATTAACCTTGCATAGTTTTGAATTTATAAAGTGTTTTATTCGTTCCATAAGATATTCCAGACAGAAAGAATATTTTTTTCATTTGACGTTTTGTAATATGTATGAAATTAATAATTATGACAAAATTATTTGTATCAAGCATAAAATATTCAAGAAAAAAATAAAAATTTACGAGCCAGCTATATGTGACTTGATTGATAGTATAAGTAGTAGCTGACCATCTTCACCACCTATCTAGGATGGAAAATTATTCTGGGAACCTTAGCTAGCAATTGAACTTTTGGCTGAAACTTAAAAATTGGCCTTAGAATTTCTTGCAAGAGATTTGTTTTAAGTTTCCGAGAATACACTTAGTAGCTGACCCACTTCTTCGCCCATAGCAGCTTCTATTTCTTCTCTGGTTAAGTCTTGCCCTTTTTGCTTACCCTTCAGATTGTTGATGAAGCCATCTTGATAGAGCTGAATTATCTAGTGATGAGGTTCTCCATGAAATCGTTTGTATGCACTAGAAAAACATCCATTGCTGCAGGGCGTAGTTCTTCGGTTGTGATCTGTCCTATTTGGTGGTCTCTTGTCTGAATAGCTCTCAAATATTTTGCGTCCTCTAACCAATTGGGTCCGTGCCACCACAACCTGCTTTTAATTAAATCACAGGTTATCATACCCCTCGAAGCGATGTCGGCCGGATTTTCTTTGGACACAACATGGAACCATCTGTGTTGCTCGTACATTTTGGATATTTCACTGACTCTGTTTGCAACAAATGTCGTCCAACGTCTAGGGTGTGCCGAAATACAGTCCAATACTATTTGGGAATCTGTGAACAAGGACACGTTAGTTACTTTTATAGTTAGGGACTCCTCTGTGGTTCTCGTTAGGTTAGCCAACAGCAAAGCACCCATCAATTCCAATCGTGGTAGACTGATTTGTTTACAGGTGATACACGGGATTTGGCTTAAATTATGTTTGTGCTTAGACTATCGCTCGTTTCCACCACAGCATATACAACTGCGGCATAAGCACGTTCACTGGCATCACTGAAACCGATTAAACTTATTTCACTGTTGTTTCACAGGCCTTCAATGTGTTTTGTGGGAGATCATCATCCCAGCCTAAATTCTACATCCAGAGGCTTTAAAAGAGAATCTTGACTCGAATAGTGATCGGTGATAACCACCCCAGTGGATCAAACGTACGACTGGCATCCGATAATATCGTTCTTTTATTGTGGAGAGCTCGCTCTGGTAACTTCACGGTGAATTTAAACGAATCTTGATACGGATCCCACTGAAGTCCTATATACTGGTGGACTATCCGAGTGTTCTCCGATAGTTTTGGCGTTTTCTTCTTCTGCGGCTTGACTTTGAATGAATGATCGCAAATTCTCGTCGTTGGTGAGAAATTTCCGCATTCTAAACCAATAGCTTTTCAATGCACTAGTAACTTGTGTCATTACCTTTCTTACTTGTGCCTTTGAATTTTCTCCAGTCATCATGTCGTTTACGTACATATCTTGTATTATGACTTGGGCTGCTTCTGGCTGGTATGGTAACAATTTGTTTTCAATCTCCTTTAAACTGCGTGTTGCGAGGTGATGCAGTGCCATACGTAAGTGTTTTTAGCCGATACGTAGCTGAATGGTGATTACTGTTATTTCTCCATAGAATAGTTTGGTACTCCAGATCTTCATGTTCGTGTGGGTTGAACATGCCGGTACATTTTTACTATGTCACCACATACGACGAACTGATGCTGTCGGAACTTTAATATTATTTTAATAAGTGGTGGCTGCACGGTGACTTAACAGAGGCGTCGAACACGACTCTCAGCTTAGTCGTCGTGCTGCTTTCTTTCAAAACTCCCCTTTCCATGTGTCCAAGCTCTTGGTACTCTGCTATAAATGCTTTATACCTGTTTGCAAACCCCTCATCACGTTCAAATTTCCTCTCCATGGCCTTCAATCGATTTATTGCTGAATGGTGCGATGTTCCAAGTAGATTGCCTGGTTGTTTGAAAGGTAATTTGACAATGAACTTGTTGTCCTTGGCTTGCTTAATCGTTGCTTGAAATAACTCCTCGCATTTTTGTTCTTCTGGTGTTCTTCTTGTAACTTTGGGCATCTAATCTACTTCCCAGAATCTACGGAGTGAGTTATCTAAGTCTAGAAAAATATTAAAATTTGATATATCTATATTTATTGGTTTCGTATCTACACTTTTGCCAGCCACAACCCAACCAAAAGTGGTACGAACTGCGTTAATCCACTCTCTAGAATCAAATGCTTTGATTTACGGGTCTTGAAAAATATATCCACTCCTAATAATAGGTCATTGGACCTCTATTATTAAATTTTGAATCAGCTAGCTCTAGCTCATTCAGCATTTGAATATCTCCTTTGCTTATATTGTACTGGCTCGCTGTGACGGATACTTTCGGAATAATGTACGCCTGTGTTGTTAAGTTTGTTGCACCATCGACTCAAGCTATTGTTAGCTCTGTAGAACCCCTGGTTGTTCCCATACCCGTCTCTCCCAATCTTTTAACTAGAATTCGGGCATTTTCACGTTCTAAATTTAATTCTTTCACACACCTTTCAGATAGAGGATGCCAGGGATGCGGAGTCCAAACTGCCCGGGAACTGCCCGGTGCTGTTTTTGACTTTGACCAATGCGGTTGGTAGTACAGCATAAGAAGTTCCAGGGATGGTTACGTACGTATTGGTCTTGGAAACATCGCTGGATTTGTTTTCTTCTTCATTAGTTGATAATTCAATATTCTGAACTAGAGCCTTCGCTGAGTGACCGAATTTCAACGCTTTATTTTCGTCTGATGAACCATGTAGTGATGTGTGATGCCTCCTTTGGCAGTACTGACACCTGGCTCTTGATAGACAATCTTGAACTCGGTTTCCTCAATTTAAACAATTGAAGCATTTGTTGTTGGTTCGTGCTGCTTCCAACCTTTGCTCCGAAGACATATTCTTATATGCATGGCATTCGTGTATGCGATGTTCATCTGCTTTGCATATTGGACATTTACTAGTTGATCCTGTAGAAGTAGCCACTTCATACGCACGAGCAACTGGTTGTCGACTTGGAATAGCTTTTATTGTAAAGCCCTTTAAAGATTCGATTACCTCAATACGCTTACCTAGAAATGCGAGCAGCTCTTCAAACGTTGAAAAATCTATCTCAGCTGTCTCCTGTGCCCATAGCGATCTAGTTTCGTTGTCAAGCTTATTCAGTGCAATATAGATGAGCCACGGATCTCTTTTTTCGGCATCTGCGCCTAACGTTTTTAGTCCTCTAATTGTTTCATCGAATGCATCCGTTAACTTTCTAATATTTGCAGAGTTTAACTGCAATATATTTGGCTGTTCCATGTATGTTTTGATAAAGGCATTGACTGTGTAACGCTTCCTGTCGTATCTTTGTACCAGCTTCTGGAACGCTTAATTATAAATGGCATCAGCTACTGGGAGATGGTGGATGAGTGACAATGGTTCTCCCTTCAAAGAACCAGTCAGGTACTGGAACTTTTGTGCTGCAGTTAAATTTCCTCTTTCATGGTTCGTGGAGCTATATGCTATAATCAACCTGAAAAATTGGGATTTTTAATTTAGGCTAGCTTAGGTTGAGCTAGACTACGCTTGCGTGATACAGTACTGAGACCTGCGAGAACCAAATAATAATTGTCTTCGAATTCGGATAAGTCTGATTCTGCTTTGTGGTCTAGGTCAAACATCTCCCTTTCAATATTTTGGAATTCAATCAGTAATTTTTGTACTCTCTCTTGCTTAATAACAATGTGACTGGCTTGCTCCATATTGTTCTTCACATATATGACCAACTTCGTCATTGACCCTTTAATAATTGCTCTCTGCTTTCTCAAGCTATCCATCTTATTAACTCTTTAATTCACTTCACTGAGTTTAAACCTTTAGCTAACGGCTCGATTGCTGAATCGAATAACGGCTCGAATTAAGTAGTACGATATCAACTTAAATTGGTATATTTTGCGCAATAATATTTATTTTAAATCATTTTAATTATGCACTTAGCAATAATAACTACTTTACTTAGGCACACACGATACCGTTCTAACTATAAATGGTTCTCTGTACTCGCGACTAACGCTGTAATTAGTTGGTTCAAGGTGATCGCCTACTCCTCAATGTGCTCCTAGAATGGCGTAGCGTTGTATCAATGATCTCCGTTATAAATTTTCTTGATCGCAAATACCGCAAATTCCTTGTTGATTTATCGCTCCTTATTAATCCGCAGAATTAGCAATATGTGTCCCTGTTTCGGCGCCAATGTTCTTTCTGAATAAATTTTGCTGGCAATTGCGTGCCTCTCCGTATTCAGAAAATATATTAAATAAAAAAAATACCTTTAAACTCGCAAGAAAATGTTTGGAAAAAAAAGGCTTGATAGCTTGTTGAATGTACGCTTTTTAATGATTCATTACTTGCAAGTTTTATATAAAAGAACGTGCGGCTTAACTAATTTTAAGCCGCCAAATTGTATTACAATATATTTCGTATCAACTATAGTGACATCTTTAATAAATGCTATAGATGAAAACATATGATCGTACAAATGTACTAAACTAATTTCTTAACTAACTTGGCTAACTTCATTAATTTGATATTGACATTAAACGTCAAAAATATAAACATAAACAATTCGTGGAAGAAGATAAGTTACATAAATAACTCAATGGTTTTTAATTATTTACTTTAATATTAGGTTATGTACTACTCTACATCAACATAGGGTTAACGTACCAATTGAGGTTTTAAGGCTTTATGTACCAATTGAGATTTTGATTGAAACTAATTTATAAGCCATACCACTGCTAGCCAGAAATTTAATTCAGTTCTGACAGAGCACATATTAGCTGGCCTACATCTTCTTATATCGAGGTCCAAACCTAACTTTTATATAGAGGAACAAATTATTCTGCTAACTTTATGTACTAATTGAGATTTTGGCTGAAATCGACTGATGGCAATTTTTGGGCCTAAGTACTTGATGCCAGAGATTTGAATTCAGTTTCCGATATTACACGATGTAGCGGATCTACATTTTCGTCCGTCTAGTTCAAAAAGTACACATCCTACCCAGGGAAAGTTATTCTGGGCTTTAGGTACCAATTGAGATTTTGGCTGAAACTATAGTGAGCACAAAAACTACCACCTATCTATATGGGAATATATCAGTCTGGAAATATTATGTGTTAGTTTTTGGCTTAAATTTTTAAATGAACTTTTCGCACCTCGGCAGAGATACGGTTCCTATAGTACATGAGATAGACAAGTAAATTCCTCACCGATATAGCAAAAAACTACCCCCTAACCACAGAAATAACTAAGTTTTAACGTTTACCTTGTGATTTCAACCAAAAATTGTTAAGATGTTGTTAACACCCTTTTTACCTGATTTAAACTCGAATTCCGTTAGCGCATAATGTACATGACTTCCGTCTACTTCAAGGAATAAATTAATCTGAAAGCTTATTTTGCAATTTCGATTAAAATAGTTAAGGGGCTATTAAAACCACTTGTCAGAGATTTGGACATAGGTTCCAATGGTAGACGAGACTAATTGACTAAATTTCCCATATAGACAGCCCAGAAATTATTCTCTATCCCGCACTAAAACGAAATCATCGTTTATGCTTCTTTAGTCTAATTTGGTTTTGAATGTGGTTTTGTTAAATTCCACAATACGCACCAACACTTGTAAAATGAGCTGGAATCCATTGGTTTTTGTTCAATAAGATTTGTATACGTGTTACTGTGGAAAAATCTACTGAATGAAATTAAATTGAATTGAATGCAATTCAATAACCAAACTAGAGAAAGTCTGCAGGTAATTTATTGAGATCTATCGAGATTTATAAAAACCACAACTTTTGTATGTATATGCTATGAGTAAATGATACACTTATAAGAGTTTTAATTTGGAGCAACAACAATCATAAAGCATGTTATTAAAATCAACTTCTTAAAATCTAGAGCCGTAACAATTAACAAAATAGTATTATCTAATCTCCGGCATTATAATATTAAACCCAAGACCACATAACACAATTATTTGGTAGAATATATACTGCGTTGAGAACACTATGACCCCATGAAAAATATGTGACACGTCACGCTTTCCTGAAATTAATATGATCATTAATTATTTGGCACTTAAATTGCATTAGGGTGTGATTTATATCATTATTTATAGTTCACAGCAGATATTTTCCTTTATACCATTATTTACTATATAGAAATGCAAATTTACCTCTTCAATTTGATTAAATATTTTAGATCGACTCTTACATCTAATATCAGCCTTCCTACAAATAGTATAACAAAAGCACGTGAGACATCTTTTTTTGTGCGGAGTATTAAACCATGAAACTCATTAAATCCTAATTTACAATCAATAAAAAGTCTAACAATTTTAAATCGATTGGTTCATATACATATGTATTTCTCATCTTTAAATTGGTACCGGTTTTATTTTGGAATACGAGCTCCTCTTGTTTATATCCAATAAAATTTATAAATAAATAAACAAACTACATTGACCTCCGAATCACCTTGAAAATGGTTCTCTATGATTAAAAAATTTATCAACCGGAATGTATTTGCACAGAACGATTACCACTCGTGGCGATGTTTAATTGTATAGCAGAAGAAAATTGACTATATAGTGCTTCACTTTTATATTATTTTGAGTGTTAAATGATCTTTAACAATTTTACTTCGTGTGATCTCATACTCTTCAACTTCACTATCGCTGAAAATTTCTTCATCAGACACTTCTATATGTCTCAATCTTCCATACGTTTAAATCCGCTGCTGCATCAAACCACTCATCGTCATCATCACATTCCTCTAATAAACGATTTAGGTTAAACCGAACGAAACATTGCTAAATATTAAATCATACCGTCTAAACTTAGCATTTGAAATGTCTTTGAGAAGTACATATTTATTTGCAAAAACCAAAAATAACTTCAACAGTTGCAACTCAACCTTTCCATTTGAATACCATCCACTCTAAGTTCTTCAGCTCAGCTCAATGTTTTTTTTCGAATTCTCTTTTACTAGTATTAAGCGGGGAATCCCCATTTTTTATTTATTTATTTTTTTTTTTTTTTTGTTTTCTCAGATACAAAATGTTAATATAAATAAAGGCCCTATCACACTGGCAAATACAAAATTTTTCGATGATAACAAGAAAATATATGTGTTGCCACCCGAATAAAGACTAATGGATAATTTCTTGAGTAAAGACACAAGAGTTAGGCTCTTCAGTTCTATACAGACAACAATTTAAAAATGGTATGTTATACGTTATGTTAAAATGTGAACACGACAATTTCTCAATCGCAATCAGCTGATGCATTTCTGAACTGCACGTTTATACTTATATTCACATTGAATTTGATCTTTATGAGCTGACAACAATTTGAAGGTTACTAGAATATTATAAACTGGATTTGTTAATTTCTTTATACGTCTTAAACGTAATTTTACACTAAAAGACCAAAAATTCAATATTTTATCACAAAATCAAAAAGATTGAATAAATTAACAAAATTTCGTTTTCTTTATATATGGATTCGCCAGTTCATTTCTTAATTACCACATGACACCATCGCATTAGTATTTTGTTGTTGTAACTTACGTCCATTTATCGTATCAATAAAGATGAACAGCAAAAATCCCACTGCTCTTAGAATTTTATTTGTACACTTCATAGTTTCACTGAAATTCTAATTTAAAACTATTTCAATTTCTATTTTTTTTTTTTTTAAACACCGTTTTAATTGATTCACACCCAATTAAGATTCTGATTAAATATCATCACCTTCACAAAAATTGTTACACTTTATTTTACACTGTACTACAATATTCGTCCAAATGCTCTTATCAAACTGAATTACTTATGCAAACTGAGAATAATCAAGACAAATTGTCTTTTATATTAACCTTGCTATCAAGTTTGCTGCATTATAGTCTGAAAGACGGCTGTTTATTTCATAAAGTATATTGTCAAACAGAATTTATAATTTGTTTCGAAAGACGTAAAATATGCAAACTAAATTATTTCAACATCACAAAGCGGTTTTGTTAAGAATTGAAAATTTTGTTGGTTACGCAACTATACGCTCTAACATGCTAGGAATTGCAGCCGTCTCACGTCATTGCAACAAAAGTATCTTTAATAGATTTGAATGAACGACAATTTCTGTAGTCATTCGGTCTTGCCGAACAACACTTAAGGAGGTATGGATTGTATGCTATATGAGGCGAAGTATCAGACTAAAATTTTCGAATCAGGCTTTCTTGACAAAGTTTAGTGTATCTGCCTCATAAACCTACCGCTACAAAAATTTTGCATTCAGATTTTTCTAAGTTTTGCACAAAAGTATCTTGCAATTCTCAAATAATTATCGGTTTGGGAAAATGGCGAAAATTTTCGCATATTTGACTTGTTTGAAATGACAAAGCCGGCGACCCTTTATAGCCTAATGTATCATTCCGCTTTATAAATGTCGATTGAATGAAATTCGGATGTAGACTTTTATTTTCTAAACCATAGACAACCAAATGCGGTAAAACCCCTTTTAACAGTGGCTGACGGTGGCAATTGTAGTTTTTACAACTTAAAATTTTTATCGTTACAGGTATGTAACTCCTTCCCCCTAAGAATAACGACAGGCTGCAATAGTGGTCCTGTACTGGTTGAATAACATTTCCTAATAGAAAGTATGATTATGAGGGAGATAATAATTATTAAGAATATCAATGAGACATGTCCTGATGATGTGTAGTTTAGCATATTTACAGTGCTGGTAAAAAAAAATTGGGCAAACAAATTTATTGCAAATTGGAGTCTTTTTTTGCTAAAATTACAAAACTTTTGAAAGCAATTGGTTTATTGTTTCATTTTAAATACATGTATGACGTAATTTTTTGAAAAAAAAAAAAATTAACCTGCAATTTAGGGGCAAAACACCGAAAAATGCCAAAATATTCAAAATACGTTTGATTGGAGTTAAAGTAATGTAATAAATTAAACACTTATTTTTTATTTTTTTGTTTGTTTTTATTTATTTATAGAAGTTCAATCTTTCATATTAATATTTTGTTGGACCGCCGTTTGCTTTTATTACACCGGTACAACCCCGCAACTGATGTGCAAAAAAATTGGGCAAGCAATTATTTTTTTTTACGCCACCGTTCTTGGCCGTCATTGGGGTGCAAATGTTTTATTGCCTGTAATTTATTTTTTGAGTATAAATAGTGCATATTTTGTAAGATTAAGTTATTCTGTAAGTGATCCTAGACAAATAAAGAATAAAGTGCAATTTTAGTTAAAAAAATGGGAAAAGTTAGTGACCAGTGTAAAAGCAATATGCTGATTTTGGCGGGAGAAAATTTAACCACGCGTGAAATAGGTGAAAGATTAAATATTCCTAAAAGTACTGTCGCGTGGAATATTAAAAAAAATCGAGAGATGGGCGGTACACAAAGAAAGAAAGGCTCTGGAAGGCCCAGAAAGACAACGCCAGTGGAAGATCGTTTTATACTATTACAAAGTCGTCGGAACCGTTTTAAAACTTCATCGGACATAAGACAGGATCTTGAGCGAGCAACGGGAAAAAAAATTCAGCCGGCTTAATGAGAAAAAGACTTGTTAAAGCTGGTTTGAGAGCACTTAAACCAGTCCAGAAGCCTGAGTTCACATTACTAGTGAAAAAAAAACGTTTCCCATGGGCCCAGGAGCATGTTAATTGGACTCCAGAGATGTGGAATGATGTGATTTTCTCCGATGAATCAAAATTCAAGCTGCATGTTGGAGATGGAAGAATTCTCGTAAGGAGAAAACCTGGCGAGAGACTTAGCAACGAATGTCTTTTAAGACTTCCACCGAAAAAAGAAGGAGTTATGGTCTAGGGATGCTTTTCTGGAAATGAAACCGGTCGATTGTGCTTCCTTAGTTCTAGCGTTACAGCAGCTGTTTATCTGCAGGTCCTTCAGAACGAATTTGAGCCTTCTGCGTTAAAGCTTTTTGGCGAGACTTGCAAATTTATTTTTCAACAGGACAACGCTCCGTGCCATATCGCCAAAATTGTGAGTTATTAATTTTGAATTGTAGATAGACAAATTATCTTTCAGATAAACATAAATAATTTGTTAAAAACTTGTTTTTTTTCTTATCTCTTCATTTAATGGTAAAAAAGTACTTCAAAAAAAAAAGTATCTATGTGTTGAGCTGGCCCTATATAGTCCAGACTTAAATCCAATTGAAAATATTTGGTCTATAATGAAGCTAGAAGTAGCAAGGAAGCGCCCAGAATCGATTGAAGCTTTAAGAAGTTCGTTGATGATGATTTGGGAATCCATATCTCCCGCGACTTTGAAAAATTTATTAAATTCAATGAATCGGAGGTGTATCGCTGTAATAAAAGCAAAAGGCAGTCCAACAAAATATTAATATTAAAGATTGAACTTCTATAAATCAATAAAAAACAAAAAAAAAAATAAAAAATAAGTGTTTAATTTATTACATTACTTTAACTCCAATCAAACGTATTTTGAATATTTTGGCATTTTTTGGTGTTTTGCCCCTAAATTGCAGGTCAATTTTTTTTTTTTTTCAAAAAATTACGTCATACATGTATTTAAAATGAAACAATAAACCAATTGCTTTCAAAAGTTTTGTAATTTTAGCAAAAAAATACTCCAATTTGCAATAAATTTGTTTGCCCAATTTTTTTTTACCAGCACTGTATGTAGTAGATTCGTACGTTCCATGTTTGCTATGGTTTTGTCATGTAAGATTTGGAGATTAATTTCGTTGTATGGTAATTCAATCTCTAAAGCTGGTGTATGAATTCGTTTTCCAGTGTTGAAAATTCCTGATTTCGGATTGTTATTGGACAATTTGAGAATTCAATTAAAGTTGCTTCAGTGATTTTGTTTGGTGTCTGTTTACAGTTGGAGTTATATGCTATACTCGTTGATTTGGGATGAATGTATAATTTCCCGTAGCTGAAGTAGTCTATTTCTTCTTGAAGAGTTACATATTGACTTTCACAATTAGCTGGTTGTTGTTTAATGATTGGGCCGGGGCACATGATCCTTTTATTTGTTCTATTATAGTTTCTTCGCTGTAGTGTGTGTTGTATATTATTTCACAGCTTGTGGCATATACTTGATAATAAAGGTTATTTAGGATAATGGATTTTGGAGGATTAGGATTAAGGGTTTTGTTGTTAAATGTTATAGTTTTTATTTGACATATTTCAAAATTTTCTTTATTCAAAAATGGTATTCTGGTAATAAAAATTTGTTATTTATTGCTATCATAGAACCCTTTAAGCTGCAATAGGCTGTAAATGAGGTTGTAATTTTGAATGCGTATGCCGTCCTGTCTGAGTAAATTTAGTATGTACGTTATTTCGTTTTGTGTCAGTAAATGTTTTGAAAATAATTGTTGTTGTGAAAACTTTATTATGTCTAAAATTTCGTCCATATTTTTATGTAGGATGTCTATAATGTGGTTTATTTTGTTTTGTAAAAGTGTTGGTCATACTAATAGTAATTCTACCAGGTCTTGTGTTGACGAATTTTTGAACGTCCCGCATCCTTGTGATTAATTGGTTGTTTATGTAAAATTTGTTTATTTGTTTGATGGTTAAGTAAATCCTCGTTTTCGTTGATTTCGTTTATAGCTTTTTGTATATCTATAAAATCCTGTTTATCGAGGTTTCCTGTGAAATCTTTGATGAGAGTTCCTGCCCCTTTTGGTCCTTTTTGATAACAATTCCTTATATAGTTTCTTCAGATTATCAATTTTGTGTTGAATTATTATCCTTATATTATTTAATATGTTCGTGTATTCGTTTTTCGATGATTCGTTGGTTGTCTGAGAGATTTGGTTGTTGGTGGTTTTCAATTTCATCGATTAGGTTTTCGTATGGCTGAAGCTGTATTATGTGAATCATTTTCCTGTAGTTTTTATAAACTCTTGCGTCTCCTATTTTTAGAGGTATGATTCCCTTGTTATCCTTGAGTGATGTTAGTTTGATTTCCTGTGTGGACGTCATGGGGTACTTGGAAGAGTTTTTTAATTTTATTCTTATTCACTTTTCCTTCATTTGTATCTATTGTTATCCCATTATCTTTATTAATTTCTAGTTTTTTATAATTTGCTCGTAATTTTCCGCGTTTTTTCTTTTTGGTGTAGATAAACAGTTTGGGTAATATGGGTACATGAGGTTTTAGCTTTTTATGTGTTTTGTTTTATTTTTACTGATTTCTCGTGTACTTCATTACATAAATATTCAAATAACTCCTTTCTATGGGCTGCATAGTCTGATTCATTGTTGAAGTCAATCGTTTTTGTTACATAGTGCCCCTTTAAGACATTAAATGGAGTCTTCTATGTTGTTGAATGTATAGTGTTGTTGTACTCAAGTATTGCTGACATTATAATTACCACTAGAGTTTCATCTGGTCGTTGCAATTTTATAATGCTACATAATTCTTTGAGTGTAGAGTGTAACCTCTCGACTGGAGAGTTTCCCGTGGAATTATATGGTGTGGTAACGTGTAACTGGATATTATGTTTTTTTAGTAGATTTTTTACGTCTTTTCCAGTTCCTATCTCTGAATCGGCTACTAGTTTTTCCAGTAATCCATGTCGACTGAAAAATTGTAAGAGGTTTTCCGATAAAGCTTTATTAGTTTTTCCTGTTGATGGATATGCTGCCGAAAATTTACTGAATTTGTCGATTATGGTGAGAAATACTTTTCCATCCAATAGAAAAAATGGTCTGTATGGATAATTTTCATTGGTTTTTTGGTGTTTCACTCAAGGTTAATTGTAGATACGGTGGCTGCCTGTCATATTTTGTTCGCTGGAAAATATCACATTTATTTATGAACTCTCTAATCATTTCTTTAGAGTGTGGAAAATAATATGTTTGCTTTAGTTTTTCGTAATTTTCAATTATTCCTTTGTGTTCATTTTCTAAATGTATATTGTGACGGTGACACCTAGTGTGTAATAGAATAAGTAAAACTAATAGCTCAATGTTTACTGTACTAAATGGAATTTTCCATGATAAAAATTGTTACGTAATGTTTCTACGCTATTCCAACTGGAAAAGTCGTGAACTTTCGAGAAGCTTGGTTTGTGTATATAAAAAAGCGAACAAGATCGAATTGGATTATTAGTATTTGGAACGCGATAGAGTAAACTTGTAAGATTATTAGTAATATTTGGTAGGCGATAGTGTAAAGATTAAAAGAAATTAAAAAGTGATTTAAAAAGTGTTGTTATGCGAAATAAAAAGTAAAAGTGATCAGTAAAATTTGAGAATAATTTATATAAAGTGATTTTTGTGAATTTTTATTGATAAACTGTGTTGTAATAAATTTTGTGAAATAAATTAAATTGATTTTGTATTGTTCACAATCCAGTGATACAAACCTTGAATAACAAGGCAAAAACGTAACAATATGTTGTATTAATTCCATTTGTTTTCCTTTTTCCTGTACATCCGTTAAAAACGTTTTTGATCGCACTAAGTTTACCTTTGGATTTGTGCTCCGCGGTTTCGTAGAGATCATGGTTTTGTATGGTTATATTACATACTGGAAGCATTCTTCCGTAGTGTGTATGCAAGTGAGATTTCGGGTTCTCCCAAACAATTTTTGCAGCTCCTCGCAAATGGCCGTCTTGATCCCACGCTTTCTAGGTAGCTGTATTGTTACTCTTTTCTTTGTCCCAAAATATATTTCATTTTTAACCAAGTGACTTTTTAATGTATCACAGGTGACAGGTGAATTATATGTTGTTTGTCGAACGTGTTAATTGAATTTTTTGTAATTAGCATTAAATCATCAGGAGTAGAGAGTATGCTAGTTGCATCTTCTACTAAGGAGGAATCTTCTGTGTTATTGACCTCAATGTTATTAATTTGAATCCTTGAAAGGGCATAAGCATTAGCATTTTATATCCCCTTTTTATAAACAATATCGTAGTCAAACTCCTCTAGTTTTAGTCACCATCTAACTAATTTAGAGTTAGGCGAAAATAACCATGTCAACGGCTTATGGTCTGTAATAATAGTGAACTTATTCCCGAAAAGGTACGGTCTGAAGTATTTTGTTGCCCAAACTAAGGCTAACAATTCTTTTTCAATCATGGAATAGTTTTCTTCCGTTTTTGTCAAAGTTCTAGAAGTGTAACAAATAGACAGATCTTGTCCGAATTGTCCCTGTGATAATATTGCTCCTAGAGCCATATGTAGTGACGAGGAAGGGTTTCGAAAAATCCGGGTATTGCAGGATAGGTTGAATACAGAATAATTCTATGTCATTGGTTTTGTAGTTTTTGCAAAACTATTTATGCATTTCCTACAATACCCTAAGAGTCCCAAGAAACTCTTTATCTGTTTTTCTGTTTTGGGTAGCAGAAAATTTCGTATCGCTTTAATTTTGTCCGAATTGGCCTTTACTCGATTCGATTTGTCCAATTGGACTTTACTTCGATTTGTCCAATTGGACTTTCAGATTTGCATTTTGTATCTTAGTAAATACCTTGGTTAGACTTTCCATATGCTCCTGGAGCAATGTAGAACAGGCAGATTTTTCCTTGTAATTCACCAAGTAACTTGTCCATCACTCTCTGGAATATACTTGGAGCATTCCTCAGGCCGAAGGGAATACGAACATATTCCTAGTGCCCGAATGCAACGGCAAAAGCAGTTTTTTGTATGTCGTTTGGATTTACCTCGATTTGGTGGAATCCAGAGGCTAAGTCTAACGTCGTGAAATATATGCACTTCCCTAATTTGTCCAAGATGTCCGTGATGTTAGGCAGTGGATATCTGTCTTCAATGGGTTTTTCAATAAGCTTCCTGTAGTCTATAACTATTCTCCATTTGGTTTTACCTGATGCACCTTTCTTTTTTGGCACCATCCATATTGGTGACGACCACTATGAAAAACTTGGTCGAATGATTCCTTGGTCCAACATTTTTTTAATTTGTAATTCAACTTCTTGTTTATGAACGTATGAGTACCTTTTGCTTTTAGTGAAGACTGGCTTCTCGTCATTCAGATCAATATTGTGTTTTATCTCGTTGGTGAAGTTTAATGGGTCGTTTTCCCTTTGGAATATGTGTTCGAATTTTGAACACAGTTTTTCTATGCTTCTTTTCTCTTCGTAATTAAGGTGACTCATCCGTATTAATTGAGTAATGTCTTCGCTATCGTTTTTTGACATTGGTTCAATGTTATGGACTTCTATGTGATTTGCTTTCAATTCTTCGCATTCTATTGGATGTTCTACAGCAAATTTGTTTCTGTTGAGTTTACTACTTCTACGTAGGCGAAATTATTAATACATGTATAAACTCCCTCTGGTATTATGAGGTTATTTCTCAGCGCTTGAGGTTTAAGGTAGACTTCTCCGTTGGCTACAGTTACTGGAACTTTTGCAGCTAATTTACTCCATACTATAAGTTGCTGAGAAAAAATTTAATTTGTATTTTGTTGGGATTTCTATGGTAGGTGTAATTATCTTAGAAGTGACTTTTAATTTTTGCATAATATCCATTCCAATTAGACCTTGAAAATAGTCGTGGAATTTGAATAAAATAAATTGTAATGGTTCAGTTTTTTCGATTTCTTTAGGTTTTTTAATACTACCATTTGGTCGACAGTGGTACTGTTAAACAAAGTAGCGATGGTCAAGGGTTTGATTTTTTGATGTATTCTTTATTAGTTATGTCGGGACTGATGAAAGACTGATCCTCATCTTCTATTTCAATTATGGGGGATTGTTCTTCTGGTGTATTTTCTATAAGTTGATGGTACGTTTCTTCATAATTTTCAATTTGTACGTTCCCATCGTATGATTCGTAAAAGTCATCGCTTTCGTGATCATGAGGATTAGTGGAAATATTGTACAATTCCTTTGATTGGAATCTGGGCGGTCCTTTTGTGTTGAAATTATATTGACGTGGATTATTAAAGTTAGAAGGTTTTTGTTGCGCGAATGTAGGTTGCCTATATTTGTTACTATTTGAACTTGTATCCATGCGCTCGAATTTCCTTTGATCGGGTTTTGGTGGTAGCCCGCGAATTGATTATGGTTAGTTCATGGTCGATAATTAAAATATTGATGATCATTACGCGGCGGGTATAAATTGTTATTGGGATTAAAAAATTGATTTTTATTTGCATGTCTTGAGAAGTTTGTGACATAACTAGGTTTATACATCTGTACACGTAGTGGTACCGTTGGTTTTGTGAGTTGTATTTGCTCTATACCGAAAACTTTATTCCTCATGTAAACGGTGTTTTGTTCTTTTAAACAATAAATTGTTTCTGCCGGTAGATCGGCGAGTTTCATGGCTCTAACCATTGATCCTAGTGGATCTTTCAGATTTGAAACGAATACTGCCAATCCCGTTTCGTCATACCACTTTGATTTAAATTTTGTTTCATTCATTTCATTTAACGATGCCCAATTTTTGAGAGCATTAATAATGTGACGGTGACACCTAGTGTGTAATAGAATAAGTTATATGAATAGCTCAATATTTAACTGTACTAAAATGGAATTTTTCATGATAAAATTGTTACGTAATGTTTCTATGCTATTCTAACTGGAAAAGTCATGAGCTTTCTAGAAGTTTGGTTTGTGTATATAAAAAGGCGAACGAAGTCGAATTGGGTTAGTAATATTTGGTAAGCGATAGTATAAAGATTAAAAGGAATTAAAAAGTGATTTAAAAAGTGTTTTACTGGAAATAAAAAGTAAAAGTGAATAGTAAAATTTGAGAATAATTTATAGAAAATGATTTTGTGAATTTTTATTGATAAACTGTGTTGTAATAAATTTTGTGAAATAAATAAATTCGTTGGAGATAAATTAAATTAATTTTGTATTATTCACAATCCAGTGATATGAACCTTGAGTGACAAGGCAAAAACGTAACAATAATTTCTAACACTCGCGAAAAATATATTTCTACAGGGTCATTTCTCTGATGTATGTTGTGCAGATCTCTGATGAGACTTGTTTCATCTCTTTTATCTGCGAAATGTGAGATAAGGTTTTGCCTAATTTCTAGCCATTCATTTTTTGTATTTTACATTTCTAATGCTTTATCAGCATTTCCTACAATTTTGTTTCTTATGGCACGAAGCAGTATGTTTCCATGAACTTCTTTGTCAAATGCAGGTTTTAGTATTGCCGCAATGTCGTCAACGTGCGTAATAAATTTGTTCAGGTCTGTTCGGTTGCCGTCGAATGGCGGTATGTCTTTTATTGCGTCTGGTATTCGCAATAATTAGAGAGCTTTCTCCATTTTAGTAATCTGTTCTTCTTCCGTCATTTTTTTTTTTATTCAACTTTAACTGTATTCAATTGTGAAATTTCGTACTTATTCAAAAAGAAAACGTTTTGGGAATACTCAGAATTTTGGGATAAGTAAAGGATTTATATCAAATAGTTTGCACTCACCGCAGTTTTATTACAAGTATCGCCAAAAATATTTGATGAACCATCATTTATTCGCGGCAATGTCGATACTTCTCCTGACTTTTCTGGTTTGATTCCGCTTCGGTTTTTTTTTTGCACTGTTTAGGTACTGACGCCTAGTCGTCTTTTTATTTTTATTTTATTAATTTATTAATTCATAGTTTCACTTAATTACGTTTGACTAACCATCAAACAACACACACTATTTTGGTTTTTAATTCTTTGGTAATGTGTTCGAGAATAAAATTCTGGTTCTAAGCACTATTTACTGATATACCGTCAGTATTTCACTTTAACTTAAACAATTATTGTGACACTTAAAACAAGGGCTTTTATTCACTTTGCAGTATATGTGGTTTCTCGCAGTGGACGGATATTAAAAAATATCCACTATCAACTGCGCCAACTATAGTTTTCACAACTTAAAAATTTTATTTTTTTAAAACTCTGGATTTTAAATAACTTTAAACTCTGGATGTTAAAAAAACTACAATGTTAACTTGATGAGTACAATAATAATAATAATCTTAAATTATAATTTTAACATAAATTCTACTCATAATTTAGCAAGCTAGACAGAATGTATAGTGTCATGTTATGTCTGGTAGTTTCCCGGTAAAATGTAATCGTTGGTATATACAATGTGATGTGTGATCTTGTTACACCTATTCGGTTGTGTCAGCTATAATTCCGAAGTCGATGATTTGGTGTACGTGCAACATCAATGGTTTTGTGTTTTATGCTTCATCAGCTAGAATGCAGATGTTGATTCGTTGCGAGTATGTATTGATGTTGGTTCGTTACAGGTATGTAACTTGGCACATTTCGGGATCGAGTTAAATAATATATTTCCTTACTTATCTACCATTCAGTAAGGAAGCGATGATTATAATTATTAATAATTTTTTTTAGACCAATCCAATAGCTTATAGTGGCACCTGTTACTCACAACGTGTTACTCATCCCATCCTGGAGTGAATGTCGACTATAAGGGCATTGACTTGATTCATACGTGTTCCCCGATATTCCAAATTGTAATGGAACTCATCTAAGTATAATACGCATTCTGCCAGTTTCGATGTCAGTACAATAAATGTCAATAAATTACATAAAAATGTTTTAAATTCGATTTTTAATTTCAAAATAACTTTGAATTATTTAGTTCTAAATGTTTTATTCGCAACTGTATATGATAACCCAAACTGTGCTGAATATTTGTTAATTTTAATCGCTAACTTTATTATTTATGATAAGGCCTATCTATTTCTTGAAATTTCTCAATATCCTTTAAAATACTATCGAAAGACGTCACATTATCGCTAAGTTATTCATCGATTACTAGCTGGTTTAAAATGCAAAATTCAGGCACTTTTGGTTTAATTGCGAATAACACTGTTACTGTGGGTTTCTTCTCTTCCGCCAATATAGGTCGTCAAATTTCACCATTCTAATGCAACATCCTGACTTAACCATACAGGTTCGTTCCACCATAATTTATATTTTACTATAGTTTTGAAGGTATTACCTCGCGATCTTAGCAGGGTTCTTTGATGAATCAACATGGTACTCCATCACCTTACGGAGGAGATGGCACCCAACCCAAGACTAATTTGGAATCCATCCACATGGTAACTTTGGTATCTGGTAATTTGATTGCTTTGTTGAACATTCTAATCAAATTGGTTGGAAGACTGGCAGCGCAAAGTTCCAGTCTCGGGATTGAGACTTGCTTAATTGGAGTTAAAGTTACTTTAACCTCACCGTTTTCGTCAATACACTTGCAATACACGACAACGTCATATATCTTGTGCCATCGCAGAATTCTCATTTTCTCCAATTCTGGAAGCTCATCATTGATGGTTTGCCACATACTTGCTTCCTTTGGCGGTAGTTCGTCATCTCAATCTAAATGTAATAACCATTAACTCTGAAACAATGTATTTATCGTTACTAGCGAATTAAGATAGTACCTCACTTTTCGATCCCTTTGACTGCTAAATCGATGTTGCTTAAGTTGAAACGAATCTATCAAGGAACTCCATTGTATACCAATCAGTTTGACGGTAGCATTAGAATCAGCAATTTTTAAATTAAGAGATAGTTGCTCTTTGCTTTCCACAGAGATTTCTGATAATATTTCCGGATGATTGGATGGCCATTATCTCGATCATCAGGATGTAGAATTAGTTGAAACGTCGAAAACTACTCTCAATTTCGTTATCGAACTAGATTCTCGAATTACCCCATGATGTGGAAGATAATACGTACATTTAGATCTATGTACTTCTCCAGGTGGTATGATTTACATCTGATTCAGTACCAAATATTCTTCCATAAATGATTTGTACGCCGTTTTGAATTCAGGTTCTCGATCAAATTTCCTCTCCATCGCTTGTAATCTTCTGAATATTCCGTTGAGAGTTTGTGGTCGAATGTTTGGTGATGCAACCTCTTCCAGCTCCTAAATCATTCTTAACGAGGTATCAATATCGACTACTCTATGTAGACTTTGTGAATTCTCTCGGTGAGGAGCCTGCACGTTTGATACGTCATATGGACATAACAGTAACTAATTACCTTCTAGCTCTAAATAAGTTAAAGGAAAGGTACGACCGCAAGCGACACGTGGTACATAAATTTATTCAAATGTTTCTGAATCAACCCGCAATTTCCAAATCAACCGCACAAAATCTAACAAAAATTTATGATGTTTCGGACGAAGTCGTGCGTGCGCTGCAAGGCTTGGGAAATAATGCGAATGGCCGAGATGTTTGGTTGCTGTATATATTAGCTACGAAGTTGGACGATGTTACCCGTACATTATGGATGCAGCATTCGGTCGAAATTGATTTTCCGAGTCTAGAGTCGTTTTTGGAATTTATTACTAATCGGGCTGATGCGCTCGAATATCAATGTAAACCAGACGAGAAGCCAAAGAATTCAAACACAATAGTCAACGTAAAGCCACGTATAAAGGCGCTTACAACTATTGTACCTAGCTGCCCCATATGTAACACCAGTGATCACCCGATTTATAAAAGCCAGAAATTTGGAGAGATGTCAATAGAGAAACGCCCTGAAGTTATTCGAAATGAAAAAAGATGTTACAATTGTTTTGGTCGTGGGCGTTCATACCGCAGATGCCAACATTGTCAAAGACGGCATCATTCATTAGTTCATGAACCGAACCAAACCATAACGTCGAAGCTTACGCCGCAAACAAATGTATCAACCAATACAATTTCATTGGAACCAAATAATAACAATTCTATTTCTATAGTATCAACTTCCTTTTCCGTTCTTACAGCTACAAGGTGTGCTGATGCGCCATCAGTAAACATGTCGGTATTACCAACAGCACTCGCCCAAATTCAGGATCGTATGGGTAGATGGCAGGTATGCAGAGTATTACTAGACTCGGGGGCCTTCATCATTAAGGAATGTGTCCAGAGGCTGGGCTATCACGAAGCGAAGCTAAGATAACCATACATGGGTCAGCACGTTAAAGTGTTGGTCTAACGAGAGATATAATGCAGTTTGCATTAAAACCGTATTTCCTTCAGGCTTCGAGGCTAACATAAATGCTTACGTAACACGCAGCATAACTAGTACCAAATCACCTTCAGCGTTAGATGTGCCCGCACTGAAAGTAATAGACGGAGAGAGGATGGCTGATCCAAGTCCACCAACGGTTACACGAATTGACTTGTTGATCAGGATTGACCATTTTTGGTCTCTTTTATCTGAGGGTCAATTAAGAATAGGTAACAAAACTGTAGCACAAAATAGCAAATTAGGATGGATAATGGCCGGAACTTTTAGAAATAATCAAGCGACGTCAGTTATGGCACTGAGCTGTGATACAAGCATGGACAAAGCTTTGACCAAATTTTGGGAAACCGAAAAATTGGAGAATCGCGAGAAGTTTCCCGAGCATAACCTTTGTGAGGAGCATTTTGTTCAAAACTATTCATGTCATGAAACGAGCCGTTTTATAGTAAAATTACCATTTAAAGGAGAACACAAATTACTAAGAAATTCTGATGAAATCGCGAAAGGCAGACTGTTCTCAATGGAAAGGAAGTTCCAAAGAAATCCGCAGTTTCATCAGCTTTACCGAACGTTTATGAAGAAGTATCAAGAGCTAAACCATATGACACTAGTGCGAAATCCAGAAAATGAGGGAGCGGTTTATCTGTCACACCATGAAGTTTTCAAAGATTCGAGTACCACCACAACACTAAGGGTGGTATTTGATGCTTCAGCAGAAACCTCGACCGGAATATCATTAAACAGCACACTGGAAGTTGGACCTACCATACAAAATTCGTTATATCATGTTTTGCTGCATTTCCGAAAAAATCGCATAGCATTCATGGCGGACATTGAAAAAATGTACCGTCAGATCTTGGTTCATCCAGTTGACCGAAGGTACCGGCGCATATTATGGCTTGACAGCATGCAAGATCCCATTCAAGTATATGAACTAAACACATTGACATATGGCATGGCGCCATCATCATTTTTGGCAAAACAGGTGTTGCAAGCGGCCGCAGATGAGCGTCAACCTAATCATCCGAAAGCTGCACAAATGTATATGAATGATTTAATGAGTGGCGCAGATTCAGTAGCGGATGCCGTAAGGTTAAGTCGTAAGGTCGATACCATTTTAAAAGGTGCTGGTATGAATCTTAGAAAGTGGCGATCCAACTATCAACAATTCCTTCAACTTGTTACGCCAACTGAAGCTAACGTACAATTGCCAATTAACTTAAACCGCACGGAAGTTACACAAGTCCTTGGGTTACAATGGATACCGGATGCGGATGTGTTTACATATCGTATTCAGCTAGAAGCGAAACCAACCGAATTCAGTAAAATCTTCGATCCATTAGGGTTACTATCACCGTTCATCATAAAAATCAAGGTAATGTTCCAGCAAGTATTGTAATTAAAGTTGACGTGGGATGAGACATTACCACCAAAGGAGCAACGAGAATGGTTAAATTTAAGGCAGGAAATATCCGATACTAAAACAGTCAGGATCAGCCGAAGGCTGGGGGTAACAAACGTAAAAAATACGATTCACAGATTTTCGGATGCCAGCGAAAAAGCGTATGCCGCCGCCGTATAATTATGCACTGAAGAAAATGGGATCGTCATAGCACAATTAATCACAGCGAAGACAAAGATTGCCCAGGCTAATACGGTATCTGTAGCTCGGTTAGAGCTTTGTGGCGCCTTATTGTTAACACGACTAATGGAACATATAGGCGAAATTTGGGAAGTCCCGACAGAAAATATTGTAGCATGGGCCGACTCTAGCATAGTCATCGATTGGTTGTCGGATGCTCCTCAAAGATGGAAAACTTACATCGCAAACCATACTACCAAGATATTAAATGTAGTGCCGAAGGACCGTTAGCATCACGTCCCTTCAAAATTGAATCCAGCCGATTGCGCAACCCGTGGGTTATCTCCTAGACAATTACAACAATTTGAGTTGTGGTGACATGGGCCAAATTATTTGTTGTGTGCAAAAGAGCAATGGCCTAGATTAGATCGCCATAGCATCAGAAACCAAGTGGAAGCGCGAAAATGTCTAGTCATCCGTTCATTCAAGCAAGATAGTAAAGCAGATTTTATCTATGAACTGCAGAAAAGATATTCCGGTTTTATTAAGATCATCGTGGCACTTTATTACATTTACCGTTTCGTGAATATCTGAACTAAGAGGAGGCCTAAAACTGAAGATTGACTAACTAGGGAAGAAATATTCCAAAATGCCATAAGGGTTCATCGCGCGATTCAGTCAAAACATTATGAGGTAGAGTTACATAAGTTGCAAGTCGGACAGCCAATTCTACGAGAGAGCCAATTGGTAACCCTCGATCCATTTATAGATGAGGATGGCGTGTTACGAATATGAGGTCGAATTGCCAACGCACCAATTCCTTATGATCAAGGTCATCCGATAATTTTACCAAACCACGATCCAATAGTCACAAAATTAATAGCAGATCAGCATATCAAAAATTTTCACTGTGGTCCATCGTTTTTATTACACCTATTACGCAAGGAGTATTGTTTACACAATTAGGGGTATTTTTCGTAGGTGTATCCAATGCTTAAAATAAAATCCTAAGTTAGCCAGTCAGAAGATGGAAATGTTAAGTAAGGAACGGGTGGAATTAGTGAAACCATTTCTACGTGCCGGTGTTGACTTTGCCGGGCCAATACAGACAGTTTATGTTTAGTTTACCTGATTTGTGTATTATTTCGAAATTGTATTCAGATAGTTTTAGATTTCACTTTAAGATTCTGTTTGGGATTTTTGTTGTGTTACCTGTTAAAGGTTTATGATCTGTTATTATTGTAATCTATTTACCGTAAATGTATGGTCTGAAGTTATTAACTGCCCAATAGATAGCTAACATTTCTTTCTCTACTTCTTTCTCTCGGATTTACCTAATGCTCTACTGGCGTATGCTATCGGGAATTCCCCCTGTGGATACCTTTGTGACAGAACAGCCCCTAAACTGTAATCGCTAGCATCTGTCGTTATAATAAATGGTTTTGTCATGTCTGGATATTTTAATAATGGCTGGCTTATCAATTTGAGTTTTACGTATTCATTGCGTTCTGGAAATCTTTTGAAAATATGAAATTGGTACCTTTTCTAGTCAGTTTTGTTAATGGTTCGGCGATTTGTGAGAAGTTTGGAATGAATCTTTGATAGTAATTTGCAAGACCTAAAAATGATTGTGTCTCGCGCACGTTTTTGGGTTGTGGAAAATCTTGTACAGCTTGTACGGTATTTGGGTTACGTTTTATCCCTTCGGCATTTAGTACTTTGGCAAAATTGGCATTTAGTACTTTGTAATTTTAAATTGCTTTTCCGGCATATATCAAATACTTCCAACAATTTGGCGTTGTGATCTTTTAGATTTTAACCATAAACTATCACATCATCGAGATAGCCCCTTTGGAATGTTGCTTGTGAATTATTTAAACCAAATGGCATACGGATGAATTCAAAATGCCCGTAGTCGGTACGGAAAGCGATTTTATAAGAATCTTTTGGTTTCATCTCGATTTGATGATATCTCCTTGCCATATCAAGGGTTGTGAAGTATTGGGCGTGCCCAAGTTGATCAAGAATATCATTTATATTTGGTAATGAAAATGAGTCACCGATTGTGATCTTATTCAGTTTTCTGAAGTCTACAACGAATCGCCATTTTGGTTTGCCATCCTTGTCTGGTTTTTTTGGAACAGCCAACAATGGGCTGATGCTTAGTTTAATTCTGTCACCTGTCTGACATTTCTTGAACTTGTCTGTTTATTTCTTCTTTGTGATTTTGGGAAGTCTATACCTTTGTACGTGTACTGGTTTTGAGTCTGTAAATAAGTTTATCTCGTGTTGTACGCCTTTTATACTCGTTAATTTGTCACCTTCTACGTAAAAAATGTCTTGATACTCTATGCATAACATTAGTACACTTAAGTTTTCTTCTGGGTTATTAGTTGGGTCTAAGTTTTCAGTAATTGTTTTTATTATCCTTTCTTCTCTGTCTTCGTCTGCTGCTATTAAATTTGTCTCTATTTGTGCTTGTTGGTTGGGTTGCCATGGTTCAAATATTGGTTATTTATTATGTAATTGGGTATTTTTGTTTAAGGTATTTGCTACTAAGATTTTTATTTTATTATTCACAGGTTGTACAAACATATGTGATATAAATACACCTGTTTCGTTATTATTTTAACTTCTACATTGGTTTCACTCTGTGCAGGAAGTGTTATTGAATTCACGGTTCTGTTTGAGAACGGTATTTGTCTTGTTTCTACACACTTAAAAATGTTGCAGTGTTTTATGATACAAGCCTTGCATCGCAGCATATATGATATACCGTATATCACATTATGATTAAAATCTTGCATCGAAAAATAAACCGATGCAGTTATAATCAAAAAAGAAGCAAGTTTTGCATCAAAAAAATCGTTCTGTTGAAGTTGGTTGCAAACGTAACGTACTACGTGCGTACCTATTCGTATATTTAGAACGTGAATTTTTCATATAAATTATTTACCAACTAACATATGTACGTACTCTGTCAGCCTTTGTTTATAATCAACCACTTTAATAAGGTTAACATAGAAACCCAATTATTATAATGTAAGGCTAAAGAGTTGACTTAGCCTTTAAGGATGAGGGTTTACTGGCACATAATACCATAAATGTGCCTATGTGCATTTATTTAACCATTCCAAGTAAAAACAATATGATAGTACTGAAGTACCTATAGCGCAGTTGGTTTATACTTTTGTAAAATATATACATACATAATCTTAATATTTTGCAAAAGTATAAACCTACACTAAGGCGCAATATACCAAATAAAACTATATGACCTTAGCTCAATAACCGTTCAATGAAATAACGTATCCCTATATTATATTCATTTTCAAATGGTCAAATTTTTAAATAAGAGTACAAAAAACAAAGACAAAAATTAATATGTAGCTATTAATAGCTTTTCTATTCGTTTGAGAAAAACAGGGCTTACCACTCAATTTAACTTTACAAATATAAGTATGTAAATAACATCAATTTGGATATTCGTTAGTAAATAATTTTATAATTTACAAAGTATTTATACATAATATGTATATATATTACATATATAAAACATTAATTTGTTATATAACGTATAATTTGTTATGTAACTATAGCTAAATACAAGATGAATTAAACAGTACTTTTATAATATAACAGCGTTAATTTTTAGAAGTGTCTTCCCCTGTTGTAGTTTAAGCAAACAAACTGAAACAACCACACAAACATGTACCGTCTCTCTTCTTTATTCGTATTTCGTATCGTTTCAAACGTATCTACGCAGTGCAAAGTTTATCGTCATTCCTTCTTTTGGACAATTGTGAAGTGCAGGATATTAACGTACATAATTTTTTATATATTTCTTATAAATACTTTTATTGTGAGATTTTATTTTATTTAATATAAAAAATATATTTAGGTATATAAAAAGTGAAAAAGAAGTTAAAAAAAAAGTGAAATTTACAGTTTAGTTATTATAAGATCCTTGTTCCATGTGATTTTTATCCATTGTTTGTTTCGATGGATTTTTGTTTTGTTGAGATTAACTTTAAAGGGGTTGTTAATTATGTTAAAATAATAAAACACGAGGAAACATGGGAATATAAAGATTTGATTTTATCAGGTAAGTTGTAAATATTTAATTCTAATAATACTAATTAAGTATTCGAATTATTTTCGGTGGTTCCCGTTATTATTTTTCTTTATTGTGACGCTTACTATTTTTTTCCTATGTGATGGAAGATTGCATCATAATTTCATTTTCTTTTTGATTTATGATATTACATTGCATCGTATCAGCTGTGAAAACAATAAATGTGCGTGTCTCTCGGAAATATCCATTTGATCAATGTATTTGTAATCAAATTTTTTTAATTGAATTATAATTTTATATGATTTTATTTTCAGCGTCTATATATGCTAATATTTCTGCATATGATATCGCCTACTTTACAGATTTGCAAGGTGTTAGAATTTGTGAGGAGGATTTTGTAGATATCGTTACTGAACGAAAAACTCATCCGGAATTTCAGTTAAAAATAGTTTTGAAAACCCATGATAATAGTACCATTATTATATAAATGTATTGAATGTTATTTAAAAAAAATTTTAATTTCTTTATTGATACAATAGAATTACCTGAAATTCAAGCAACACCATTGATTCGTCAAAATTGCCGGTTAGGTTATCTAATGCATATAAATGCAAAAGTATGTAATTTATTTGAATAATTAATTTACAATTCCCTGAAATAACTTTAATATTTCTAATTACATGATTTAGAAGATTTTATTCTACAAACTCAAAACGCGTACGTATTGAGCAAAAAACTTATAAACGGCGGGTCACCGAAAGGCCTTTCGGATACTGAAAGACGGGCGATAATAAGGGAGGGTGTGGATTATCTAGTATTTAAATTTAGTACTTATCATCCCGATCCAGCACACATCACGGCGCTGGCGCTAGCTATTGTGGAATTATTTCCACAATTAAAAACTAAACAGAAAGATAACGAAGGAATAGTATAAAATTAAAAAATTAATTAAAAAAAATCTTAAAACTTTAAGCACCTATACTTTTATTATTTATTAGGACGCTTTATATGATAGAAAAAAAATCGCGGGTATGTTATTTCAAGATTAAACCGGGTACGCCAAAAATCATATGCATTAGAACATGCCACTGGGAAAAACAGTCGGAAACGCAATGTAGCAGGATCATTAATTTCAACGGAAACTAAACCAGCTTTTGACATAGACAGTGACGAAAATTTTTTGATTTTAAAAAATTTAAACGTAACTACTCAGAAAGATTTAATCAAACAGAAACTTCTCGAAACTTTGAGTGTGCGCATCGATATTTTACGGTCGTCACCTGAAATTGGAAAATTCTCAAAACAATTTCCCTTTTTTTATACATCTCCCGATCTGGTAAGAGTAATCAGTTGAATTATACTCTATTCAATAATCTCTATTCATGTGTATTAATATTTATTCATTTTTTGTTTACTATTCCAGATTCTATAAGACTTCGAAATACGGTATTCCGAAAAACATCAACATTTTATATACAAATGGAAAATTTGTTCACCACATATTAAACAAATGTTTATGGAAACTAGAGGCCCGCATTTTAAAAGCTTACCTGAGATTGAAGGTAAGATAGATCAGCTAAAGAATAATACACATACTAATAAATTTAAATTCTACTTAGAATTATTGCCTTCGATGCAAGACTTTTTTTACCTTCTAAATATATTACCACAAGTCGTAGCAGGTAAATCATCAGCCAATATCCAACGGGAACGATTCTCCATAAACAAAATATTAGTGTTTAGAACGGTAAGATTTTACTTATCTCTTATATTGGGAACTTACAACATATAACAAAAATGTATTTATACTGGTTTTCTATTTAAATTCACAGCTTAATCTTCCTCCTGAAGAACTAATCGCATCTGAATTGGGACATCCCTATATAATTGCTGAAGGTGACAATAAATCAGCGATATCACAATATCATCTTTGCATAGAAAGAGAGCTGATAATCTTACCAGGAAATTTTACTTTCATTGAAGCCGTTGATTTATTGTTTAAATCGCACTATGTGTTTGGGCTACATTTTGCTGATAGTTTAAAAACATTTTGGACATTCATCGCTTACTATTTTTATGAAATTGAAGATGCAGGAACTATCACGTCCAGGATTAAGGAAATATCCTGCAAATTAGATCTAATAACAGGTGTTAATTAACATTTTTTCATTAATTTTTTTTATAAACATAAATCATTTCCTTTTCTATCTTAATATACTAGCAAAAATGTATTTTTGCTATTTCTGTAATGAGGTACTTGCTGAATTAAATAAATTAATACTTCACCTAAAATATCAATAATTCGTAAAAGAAAAGTCTAGCATCAAAATTACATGTGTCAAAGAAAAGAATTGTGATTGCACCTTCCAGACTTTTTGTGCCCTAAAAAAACATTTAAACAAATCTCACATTCTGGAAATAAATAATCCATTAGCCGACTCAAACGAGGCTGTATGTACTATAGCTTCTTTGAAAAAAATAGAGGACGTTTATATTCATAACGATCGTTTAGACAAATCTTCAGAGCTTGAAATTAAAACTCCAAATTTAAGTGACTTTGAAAACGCAATGAAATGTTTCTATGCCAAACTTAATCTATTAGGGTTGCCAGAGCAAACAATGACAGATGTTTTCTGCCAAACCAAAATCATAACTGATATCGGCATTAATATTATATCCGCATCATCCCAAATTAACACGACATTTAATAAAATTAAAATTTCTGAAACTATGAAAAATTTTTGCTCGAAATATAAACGCAAAAAACTGTTCTTAGAAAATTCTTTTTATATAGAACCACAACAAATTCCAATTGGATTTAGGTGGGAGAGGAGGTTCAATGGAGAATCATTCACTTACTCAAGAAAACTTGTTCAAAATTTTTTTCAATTTATACCAATTACAAAGACATTAACGACAATTTTTAAAAATTCCAGTTTTCGTAACTTATTTAGAGATTTCAATGTTTCTCACAGTTGCACTAGTGGAATTTACAAATTTGGCTGTTGCGGAGATCGTTTTCAGTCCATTAAGAAGGATTTTGTTAACGAAGCGAAAGTTTTAATTCAGCTGTACTACGACGACTTTGAAGTTGCTAGGGTACTTGGCAGTAAGACGATAGTTCATAAAGTAGGCGGTATATATTTTACAATCGTAAACAGTCCAACCAATCTAAAATCCAACCTACAAAATATATTTTTAGTAAGCCTTTTTTACGTAAACGATCTCCATGGCGATTTTAATTTAAATTCAATTTTACAACCAATTGTAGCAGATATCAAAATCTTGGAAAATGATGGTATATTCATAGATAAACTCGGTTTGGTTTCAGGAACAATACTTTCCTTATCTCATGATAATCTGGCGGCAAATGACCTAATTGGTTTTACTAAATCTTTCTCCGCTAAATTTTTTTGCCGATTTTGTATTATGCCTAGCGGAGAAACAAAAAAATCAACTACTGAAGATCTAAAATTACTTAGAACAGATGACTGTTACACTATTTTATGCGATCAACTGCCATTGAGAAAGTTAAAAATGATGGAAACCCAAGGTATTAGTCGTAATTCAGTATTGAACGATTTAAAATACTTTCACTCTATTAAAAACCATAGTGTGGATCTATTACATGATGGTTTAGAAGGCTTTGTTGTATTAGTATTGAAATATCAATTTGAATTCTTTATCGAACAGAAAGTTTTAACTAACATTGATAAAATAAATAATTGTATATCTGCTTATAATTTTGGTTTCATTGATCGAAGAAATAAACCATCGAACATTAACCTTGAAAAAAGTAATTTAGGACAAATGCCATACAGGTATTATGCCTAGCTACACATTTTCCGTTTATTTTTGACAGGTTTTATGATCAAGCTCACCAATGTCAATGGAAAGCTGTGCTTAGTGTTATTGAAATAATAATAATTTTATTTCGCCATGAATTAACTGATAGTGACATAAAACATCTACAAAGTATAATAACTTCTCATTTGGAATCGATAAAAACTACGTTCAAAAAAGATTTGACACCAAAACAACACTTCCTTCTGCATTATCCCACTGTCATCAGGCAAATGGGTCCTGTTATCCATTTGTGGACAATGCGGTACGAAGGCAAACATCGTTATTTTAAAAAAAATATAACACCTAATTTTATAAATATCTGTCAATCGTTTGCTAAAAGGCACCAACAAATGATGAGTAATGTTTGGGCAAATTCAACATTTAAAACCCAAAGTCAAAAGGGGAAAAAATCGTTATATAATTCTAATATTAGTTACAATTGTCTTGATAGGTTTTCTAGACCAATTTTTAGTTTATCATATTTTATCAGTGACTTTCATTATAAGAAAGGTTTCTGCATTTTGAAAGAAAAATCATTCCACCAATTAATTCATGTATATAAAATAATTGATATTCTTGACTGTAATAACGAAATATATAAAAAACTCTAGTCCTATTTGTCTTAATTTTAATTCATTACAGTACAAAAAAGCTTATGAAAAACATTTTGTATGTAAAACTAAAAATTTTTATTTAATTGGATGCAATGTGCAATTGATTTAATTTTGATTAAATATATAAAATGTATTGTTTAGATTGCGACCTTACAAAAATCAAATTGAAATAGCAATTACAAGGTATAATTAAACTTAAATTAAGAATAGTTATTATATGAAGTGTAATCAATAATAATTTTATTGAATTTTAATTATATTAAATTATTACATTTTAATTATTTGAATTTTAAATAATTTTATTTTATATTTTATTATTATTATTTAATAAATAAATATATGTCGAATTATAATTCACTTAGTTTTATTACAACCAGTGGGTTCTGAGGATGATTTCATATTTGATACATCTTGATCTCGTTTACGATGCAACTTGATACATAATTTGTTGTGTTTCGATATAACTAATATCGTATATTATTTAAATGCAATCATAGTTGCAAAACGATACAGGACACATCGAAGCAATTCAGATACAAATTATAACAGATTACGATGCAAACTGCACCATAATTTCAATAAACACGTATTGCATCAAATTTCAAAATAACATGCATCGAAAAAACCTTGATGCAAATTGTTCTGTAAATCGTTGCAGGTAGTATCATATATAATTTTAATGTAATTTGTATCGAAATTGGGAGCATCATCAACTCTTTTTTTTTTGGCACAAAGCGTAAATCGAAAAACGAAGCTAGTTTGCGCTGGATTCATATACGAAACTATTTGCATCGCATATCAAATTTTTTTTCGAGTGTGTATTTGTATGCTATTTGAGCTATATTTTATGTCTGCTTTGTGCTTCTCAAAAAAGTCTCGACCTATCACTCCGTCTTCTATAATTGGAAAGGCATTCGATACAACATGCATTTTATGTGATATTCTGAAATCGTTTTCGAATTCTATTTCTATAGTTATAGCCCCATTTGTGCGTACTTCGCATTTACCTATTCCTGACAGTGTAAGAATTTCTGTTTCATCGACTACTAATCCTACGACTATTTCACTTTTTAGCAAAGACACTTTGGCTCCTGAATCTAATAACAAATGAGGTGATTTGTCGTTTATTTTCGGTTTAATCGTATCGCTATTGGTTTTAAATCTCGACATTAAGTTTATTTGCGTAAGTCTGCTTTCTGTTTCTGGATAAAATAAATCTTTTAGAGTGTTCTCCTCCTCTAGATTTTTACGTTACGTAAGCTCCTAATTAGTTTTTTTGATTTTATGACTGTTCGTTTCGTTACTTCGTTGACTCTTGATTTTAGTTTTATAATTGCGTTTTTCGTTGTTGTGTATTGCTTTATTCCCCAATCTAAACTTGCTTCATGTGTAAAAGTAATACTTTCAAGATCAGCACGATAACGCTTATTAAAGTTGCTTTTGTCTTAGAAATCCTACTCATTACATCTTCTATGTTTAAATGTTTACATTGGTCTTTCGATTTGCTTACTTCTTCAGTTTGCTTATGTAGATTTGTCGGTGTGGCGACGGTTTTTGTTTTCTGCGTTGGCTTGGCAACGGCTTTTATTTGATTAATGGTTGAGAATTCTAGCTGCTTCCTTTGTATGTGTTACATTCACCATTGTTCATAGTGTTTTCGACTGCATTGATTGCCAGACCCTTGCGTACGCATGTGGGATCAGAATTAGTGTAACAATTCGAAATAAAGAATAATTTCTGGTAAATTCACCATATTTGAACAACATAATCCATTTAATAATTTTATTTTCTTAAATATCAACAAATTTTATGGGATCTTTATCGCTTATGACGCACAAGCGATTATGTACGTATTTTCGCTACCAACAAAATCGATTATCATCCATAAAAAAAAAAAATAAATAAAATCTGGTTAGAGATTCAATCTTCAAAAATATTTTAATCTGTCGAGATGCTCTCAATCGTTACGAAATAAAAGAAAAACATTGATTTACATTTTTTTCTGCCGTTTTTTAAGGATGTGCTTTTTGTTATATACACTGTATACAAGAATATTTAATTTTATTTATAGATAAATACCAGTAAACAATTTCCAATTTGTTGAATTCATAAATTTTGGAAAAATCGGAAAAATAACACAACATTTAATCGAAAATAATAAAATAGAACATTTGTTCTTTTCCCAAATGTATTTCTACTGTGGTGTATGCACACTATATTCGGTATGTTATTTTGTTGATTTAAAATCAACACAACACAAAATAACAAAAATCGGGGAAAAAAAACTGAAGATTTTGGAAAATTTATGCATGAGTATTATACTTTTTGGTAACGAAAACATATTTGTCTTCAATTTTTTTTTCTCGTCTAATTTTTTTTTTAAGAAAACGGATTGAAATAAATAATAAAATCATATAAGTATAAGAGTACTATAGTAAAATATGCTTGAGGATGGATTTTGTGAGTATGTGCGGGGTTAAACATAATCCGATTGGATTTTTTATTTTTTATTTTGTGAAATAGGATATACTTCAGAATCACAAAATCTCTATCGGTTTAATAGAAAACGGTGGAAACATTAAATAGTACAAAATAAGCACCTAAAAGCACAAAATGAACCAGAAACAAACTACTAACATGTTTTTTATATGAAAGTGTCTCTAGAACTTTTAATAGAAATTTAATCCATTTAAAAAGAAATAAAAGTAACTTTGAAATGTTATTCGAGACGGAAGGAAGCAAAAAAAGAATTAAAATTGGATTTTTCATGTTTTTCTTATTTATTTCCTTTATTTCAGGTATTTCAAATAAAATAATATAATTTCAAACAGAAGCTGGAAAATAGAGGAGTTAACGTAAATATTAAACTTTTTTTTTTTTTTTAGAATAGTTTTATAAATAGTTTGAAAAACTTTTGAGAACTATTTTCTGCTTTTTGGTTCTATTAAGATTATTTTTGTAATTTTTGTAGCCCAAACCTATTGAAAAAAAAAGAAATCTGTTCTTTAATTTTGAACATTTGTAAAATTAATTGAAAATCAGAAAACGAGTATATACATCATTTTTGTGTTGCTCCTGTTATTGAAAAGTACACTAAAGAATTTTAATGGTTGAATTGAAATGAATGACCCTAATATCAGATTTATACGGAGGTATACCAACAATGATTTGCTTTCGATATATTAGTTGGTTATAACTAGGCTTACGACTTTTAGGTTTTAAAACATCAAAAATATGTTCCTAAATTATTGATTGATTGATTGTGAGTGTACGGCCAAGCATTATAGCAGAATCTCCCGGACTCCCGGGCCCACACCCTATATTCGTACACATAAAACAAAACCGAAGGATGGGATAGGATTATTAATTGAGACAGACCCGACCCGGTTACAGACATCATTGCAATCGATAGTTAGTAAATTATTAGTACTATATATAATAAATAGGTTAGCACAAGACAGCACAATCTAACCACATTATTAGATGATAATTTCTCTGGAATCCAGGACCGGATACTCAGCACTCCCTAAATCTAAAACAGGAATTAAAAATTATTAATGTTGTAATTTCACCCCTGCCCGCTTTCATTTATTTACTTGGTAAAATATTTAAGATAAATGTAAAATAACAACCTATATTTCCTTATTCCTGGTCCTTTTCTATCTAATCAATTAATCATTACGTACTCTAACAAGAATTACCATAAACCTTAAAACCATTTAAACATCTGATTCAACTTAAAACTAATCATAAACTTCATACCGATCCAGAAAAAGAAAATACATAATTACAGATTTAAACGATAATGTTACAGTACCCCAACACCGAAACTTATTAATAATTCAATTAGGTACTATAAGTATATCAAGATTCAACAAATAAAATTATTATAAAAAGTCCCGGGCAACTCTGAAAACTAAATTTAATTAATACAACACCATAATGCCGTATTTTATTATTTAAATGAATAAGTATTATAATAGGATCTTCAGTATTCCTAAATTTCGAAAAATCCATTAAGTTAATTAATTAAGTTCAATATATTTAGCATCACGATTTGCCTTTACATAATTCCACGTTATTCAGATTCTTTTAATCAAAATTTGGCATGTATAAATATATACCTATGTCATTAGGTGTTGCAAATTAAATCTCAACTCAACCCAAATTTATTTATATAATTTAGTTAATTTTTAAACCTATAATATTAAAAAAAGTGAAATAATATTAAGAAAATAAATCATATCTAAATATACTATTTTTTATGTATTATATATGACGGCTTCCGATACGACTCAAATTTACTTTTTTATATAAAGTATAAGAATCCTATTTGAGTCGAATCCAGTAAAATTTTTGTTGCGTTTGCATAGATCATGTTTGATCAAGAACACTACGAATGTCTCACGAATACAAAAACACCAAAAAAGAAAACCACGTCAAAATAAAATAGCATACTCTTATATACTAAACCACCAACAGATATTGAAGGTAAAAATAGTTTACCATCTATCAAGTGTTAAGCAGGAGACATATCATGTTTCATTGTAATATAATAAACTATAATGTTCACACACAAACAAAACCCCTACAGTGAGCATACAAACAGTCCTGTTCCATATATCAAGATACAGGAAAATATTTTTGACGACTATAACAAAACCAACAAAAATGTTGTTCGGTTCTTGTTATTATTTAAATATTATATGAGAAAAAATAACAACAAATATTACATTTTCTTGATAAGATTTGTGTAAAGAGCAAACGAGACGGCTTGTATAAACATTTCGTTGACTGTGCTATGAATCAAGCTTCCAAAATATATTTGTATCGACTGTACATAAAATAAAACACAACAACACATTCAAGAATGCGTAAAAATAAATGCATATATAAAATTAACTAAGACATAAATCAAATTATGTTAAAACAATTTTATTATGATCCAATTATTAGAATTTAGTAATTAAAATTCCATATGTACAACCGCACCAAAAATAAAATCATGCACTTAATCAAGAAATCAAGAATTTGATTTCTTTCTTTATAATTATATATAAATATATACATAAAACTTTAACTCAGTTCTCGTACATATTACCCTGCCAAATCATGCATGCAATGTAAGTAAAATAATAAATCAATGCCAGGAAAATGAAACATTATTTTCTTAAAAATTTATCGGTGTGTCATATAAGTAATCATGACGTTTAAGGGTGAAACCTGCAACCTAAACTGAAATAAATTCCAATAATTTAATAATTTAATTCAAAACATTTAACCTTTTGAAATGTGTCCATATAATTCCATGTTGTTCAGATTCGTTTAATCTAAATTTTGCACACATAAATGAATACGTCATTATGTGTTGCAAACCAAATCTTACTCAATTCGAATCATCATTTCCAAATTTGCATTTTATTTATATCGTTTTTTAATTTATAATTTTATAATAATAATTAAATTAATTTAAATTCAATTTTATGCAGTTTGTAATACCCTGTAAAAAAATTATTAATCATACCTAAATAAACTATTTTAAATGAATTGTATAAGGTAGTTTCCAACTCGACTCAAACTTATTCGATTATACAAAGTATCAGAATCCTATTTGAGTCAAATACACTAAGATTTCATTGTGCTTGTATAGTTTATGATTTATCAAGAACACCATACAAATAACCTAATCTTATATACTAAACCACCAACACACATTGTAGGTAAATATTTTCTACCACCTTTCATGTGGGTAGCAGGAGATTAATCATGTTTTCATAATATAGTATTATAAATAATACCCTTTTAGCACACATACAAACATACCTGATCTATGTATCAAGATACCGGAAAATATTTGTGACGACTATAGTATACCAAAACCAACAAAAAAATCTCATTGTATAGTTGTTGTTCGAATATTACAAGACAAAATCAACAATATATAGTCCATTTCCTTGATAGAATCTGTGTAAAGAGCGAATAAGACGGCTGTATAAACTAATTGTTGGTTTTGTTACATATCATGTTTCAAGCATATATTTGAAGACTTCAAGAAGTCTTCTTCTTGAAAGTTCTTTTTCTCAAGAACACTTACAAGTGGGCGTGAAATGATATCGAATATGAAATTAACTACGACGTATGTATATCTATTTAAGTTAAAATCTATTTTAATACTATCCAATTATTAGATTTTAGTAATTAAAATGGAAATTGAATTTTATGTACAATCACACAAAAGTTAAAATCATGCACTTAAGCAAGAAATCAATAATTTTGATTTCTTTATCCATAAATATAAAACTTTGCCTGATAAATGCATCCCGGTGGATCGCATTTTCCAAAATTACACTTTAATTATTATTTCACTACACTTTTATTATTATTGCAGAAAAATTGAATTTAATTAGAATTAAAATTATATAAAGTAAATACATAACACTACATAAATAAAACAAAAATAAAGATAAAAATAAATTTAAAAAAAATTATTTTTTTTTTTGAAGAGGATAGAAAAAACACGTGGATCCTCTTTGACGAACATTTGCTCACCCATCAAAAATATGTTGCTAAATTATGTAACTAAAATTGCAAAATATGTGGTCAAATTTTGAAAAGAAAACCAAAACTACCGGTGGGAAGTTTTTAACACTATTTTTAACACATTTCACGTAAGTGTACAATTGTTTGATAGTGTACTTCAAGAAAAAATTAATATATGAGAAACAAGATCCTACAATAAGCCAAATATCAAAATAATTAGAAAATCATGATTCTACACATTGCTAAATAACACAAATCTCAGAGATTGGCTCGCATAGGCTTTCCAAATTTCAATTAAAACGAATAATACATTTTGAACAGCTGAATCTAAAAAATATGCCAGGCCACTTTCCTTCATACATACATCATGCGATTTAATAATACGTAGCAACTGCATGATGAAATTTGTGATATTTAGCAAAGTGTAGAATTATGATGTTTTATATATACGATCATTTTGGTAATATTTGAAAATATGTCTGTATGTGTTATTCCATAATTTAGGGTTGGGCTCTGAGTGAAGACATATTTTCAAATATTACCAAAATGATCGAATATATGGAAAATTATGATTCTACACTTTGCTAAATAACACAAATCTCAGAGATTGGCTCACAGAGGCACCATATAGAATAGAAAGAGGATACATTAGGATTTTCAAATCTGTATGTGTTATTCCATAAGGGTTGGGCTCTGATGACATATTTTCAAAAATTACCAAAATGATCGAATATATGGAAAATTATGATTCTACACTTTGCTAAATAACACAAATCTCCGAGATTGGCTCGCAGAGGCACCATATAGAATATAAAGAGGATATATTAGGCTTTCCAAATCTGTATGTGTTATTCCATAATTTAGGGTTGAGCTCTGATGACATATTTTCAAATATTACCAAAATGATCGTATTCTCATCATGATTAAATCATGATTCTACACTTTGCTAAATAACACAAATCTCATCATGCAGTTCCTACGTATTATTAAATCGCATGATGTATGTATGAACGAAAGTGGCCAGGCATACATTAGTATATTTTAGATTCAGCTGTTTAAAATGTATTATTCCATTATTTAGTTAAAATATTTTATGTTTTTGTAAATAATTTATTTCGTTATTGTGAAATATATAATTTTTTATAAAAATTATATCGATTTCGATACAAATTGTATCATCGTCAGTAACTTAAATACTAATAAATATCCACTTTCTTCTGCTTTTATAGCCTGAAAAACATTTTCACAATTTGGCTACGTTGATATTCTAATAAATTCTAAACTGTGTGGCTTACTGTAAATTTTGTAATAAAAGGTCGTAAATTTTATTTGCCGAAGTGTTAATTTTGCTGTTTAATAAATTTGGGTTGTTCCTGTTTTTATAAATTTCGAATTCCTCCTTTCGGTCTAAACTTTTCTTCATTTTATTTAAGACTACCAAATTTTGATTAAAATTGCCATAATTATGTAAAGTGCCATTTATATGCGTCGCAAAATTTGAGTTACAATTAATTTTCCCAATTTCCCGAACATGTTATCTAAAACGAATATCGAATGATCTGCCGGTTTGTCTTATATAAAATGAAGGACAATCCGAACAAATTAATTTGTCAACACCAGTTTCTAAAATGTTTGAATTTGGAGGTTTTAAAAATTGTCTTAATTTGTGATTTGTTTTGTACGATATTTTATAACGATAATTCCGAAAAATTTGATTAATATGTTTGCTAGAATTTTGGTTGTATTCCACACTTAAAAATTTTCGGTTGTTGGTATCATCATCATTAAAAATGAGTGTGGTTTCATGTCTGTACCGCATTTTCCTTATAAATGTTTCATTCATTGATTCAGTCTTCGTTATTTTGTATCCGTTTTTTTGGGCAATATATTTAATTGTGTTGAACTCTTCTTCATAATCTTCATTAGACATAGGTATGGTGTTTAATCTACAAATTAAATGATGATATGAAAATTATAAAAAATTATATATTTCACAATAAGGAAATAAATTATTTACAAAAACATAAAATATTTTAACTAAATAATAAAATGCGTGAAATAAGCGCACAATATTATAATATATTAAATATAATATAACGTATTATTTCTTTTAATTCAAATTTAGAAAGCCTAATGTATTCCATTTCTATCCTATATGGTGTCTATGCGAGCCAATCTCTGAGTTTTGTGTTATTTAGCAAAGTGAAGAACCATTTTCCATATATTCGATCATTGTAATATTTCAGAATATGTCATCAGAGAGCCCAACCCTAAATTATGGAATAACAAACACAGATTTGGAAAGCCAAATGTATCCTCTTTCTATTCTATATGGTGCCTATGCGAGCCAATCTCTGAGATTTGTGTTATTTAGCAAAGTGTAGAATCATGATTTTCTAATGATTTTGTTATTTGGCTTATTGTAGGATCTTGTCTCTCATATATTAATTTTTTCTCGAATTACAATATCAAACAATTGTAGACTTACGTGAAATATGTTAAAAAATGTGTTAAAAAGAAGTATTAAAAATTTTGTTTAATAACTTGAATTACACTGTCAAACAAATATAGGTACACTTGCGTAAATGTGTTTAAAAAAAGTGTTAAAAATTTCAGACCGGTACCAAAACTAGATCTTATCTTAAGAGGATTTTAATTCACTCATTAATAAAAAGTGTCAAGTTTTTGGCTATAAAGTTGGATAAACTAACTTTCCTGGGTTACAAAGCAATACACTAATTTTAAAATTTTAGGTTTGAATACCAAATCAAAACACCAAAAACATTTAAAAATTAGCTTATAAAAACCCAAAATTATTATTAAGTAGACAGTCAAATATTGTAAATCTTCTCATAATTATTAAATAAATAAATAAATAATAAATATACACCATAGAATTTCATAAAAGAAAACAATAAATATATAAATTGAATTAAATATAAACCTATAAATGTAAAACTATTTTTAACTAAAACTAAACAAAATTGTAAATAAATGAATAATTATTAAATTAAATTTACTAGTTTGTGATTTCATATTGAAACGGTTTATCAGTTTCCCGAACCATAAATATCCGCTAAACAAAACCATATAATCCACAATAACTGGTATCTTACACAACAATGGTGACAGCGAAAATAATCTAAAATCTAGTGCACAATATTATAATTAAAAAATTCAATTCATAATTTTAAAATCAATTAATTTAAATAAAATTAATAACATATGTATAAATACATAAAACATAATAATTATAAATTCATCATTCTCCAATGATGAATAATAAAAAAAAATTATTTTTTATTATTGTTTGAGCAACCGCAGACCACACAAAGGTTCCTGAAAATAAACAGAATAAACCCACAAAGAACAAATGAAGAAAATTAATTGCAGCTGTTTACTTATCTGAATCACAGCTGATCACCACGAATTTCATCTCCAGTTCGTTGTTCGTTCATCATATCCACAATTAAACCCAAGTTACCTGTAAGCTGTAATTATAATGATATGTCAATTTTTATTCTTAAATTAATACCCAAATTTGCATTATATAACTTACCTCTGTACCTCTTTATTATTTTGACACCATAATTATTAATTTACACTCATTTGATATTTTTAAAAAAAAAATTTACTTACTCCATAATGGCGTATAGAGACATCTGCCTCGTGATAGATTCATGATAAATACTGACAATTAAAGGAATTACTCATTTCAATATTAAAAAGTAGATGTCATTAGAACATAATTGTCAAATTTGTATAAATTTGTAAATTTAAAAAATGCGTTTTTTTCTTTTCTTCTGGAAAAATCTCTCAAAGTGTTCACATCTAAAATAAATAAAAGAAATTATAAAAACCTAAAGTCTAAATAAAGTTAAAACGTGTTTTGATTATTACCTGAATTACCTGGACATCCAAACCACCGCATCGTTAATATTACCACAGCTCTCTCCCCGGACACGGAAAAAACGATTAACAATACTTTTGGATTCAGCACTAATTTGGAAACGGAAAATACCGCAACGAAATCAGAACACATCGCTCACAATTGAACAGTGAATCACCCGAATTTTTGAACCATCAAAGAAGTGTCCCCAAGAAGTTATGAGTGGCATAGAAGTCAACGCGGCCAACTTGCGTTCAAAGAGTAATGGTTTTATACAGTTGTCCTTAAATACCCTTCGTTGGTTTAAAATAAGGTATTGCGGGTAATCTTCTATAATGCTGTTGTTAACGATTAGGGGAATAATTCCTATTATTATTGATGTATGGTTTTCCAATTTGAGTGTTTCTTCATTTACTGCAACCTTTGGAGTGATAAGTTTCAGTGTTTCGTCTGGTAACGTTATATTTATCCCTTGATGTACAAGTATGTTCCTCATTGACATGATTTCCAACAATTTTGTTGCTTAGTAGTGCTACTTTTGTCCTCACGATAGCATCTTGGATATCTTCCAGAACTGTGTTGATAGAGTCGATGTGCATAATCGATGTCATTATTTCTAATTCGTTTAAAGCAATTATGTTTACTGTCGCTGTGCTAGTTATAATTTCGCTTATTGTATTTGTTAAAAGTTGTATTACTTTATTGATCTACTCGTTCACCTGGTATTGCTGATTATTTTCGTATATGAGTGCATTCATCGTTGTATTGTTTACTCGTAATTCTTCAGCATCTGAATTTCCCGCTAGCCATTTCTAAGCGGAAAATGGGTATAAATTGTTATAAAGTTTTTTACATTTTTGTCTAACTAAAGTGTAAAGTTCTATCATGTTTTTATCTATTTTATCTACTACATTTTTAGTACCTAATTCTATTAAATTTATTAAGATAAATTTATTGGATGTAAAATTTTAATAGACCCTATTTGAATTTTACAATCATTTCTATTTATTAACAATAATGGGTATTCAAGAAGGTTTTCTATTTCTAATTTTTGTGCGTTTATACTAAAATAATTCAATATACTAAAAATTATTAAATTTGTTACTTTAAATTTTAACATTTCTGAAATAAGGAAAAAAAAACATTTTTAATTATTATTTTTTTAATCTTTTAATTTCTATTGATCTTAAATGTTTTGAATGTTATTTCTTTTGCATTTGTTTTGATTCCCCTGGGTTGCGTTTTGGTTCTTATATTGGGTTTCACAAATACTGTTTGATTTTCTTTTAAATCTGGGGGTTCTTCTTTAGTCATATTTCCTTTTATTATTTTGTTTTTTGAATTTTCCAAGTTTTTGTTAATATTCATAAATATCAAGTTTGGTTTTTCTCAAATTTCTTTTAGGTTTGTGGTATTGTTTTGTTTAAAAATGACTTCATTTGGAGTAAAGCCGGTTGCGGAATGGATATAGAATTATTATTTAGAGCCACTGACAATTCTATAATTTCTGGGGTAGAAGTATCTAGGAATTTATTTTCATTTAGGTCTCTTTCAACTTGCCCATTCGACTCTGACGATGATGCGTATTCTATTCTGATGTCTAGTTTACTCAATAATTCTTGTAATTGAATTGATTTGAAAGTTGTTTCATTGTCCGAAATTAGAGATTCCAAAGGTGGTGAAATATTTTGTTATTGCATTCTTAACGACTATTAAGTTTTTTGATTCGAGCCATACCATTTGAAGGTGTTTTTAGAATTAGTCAATTATTGACATGAAGTTTGCTTTGTCGATACTAAATATATCGATGTGCACCCTCTCTAAAGGCTTGTTAGTGTTAGGCCTTGGCGATACTTTGATGTTATATGGTTTCCTGTCATATTTGTGAGTATTGCAAGTGGTGCAGGAATTTGAATAACTTTTAACTTTTTTTGTGATATTCGGGAAGAAGTATGAACATTTAATCTAACCCTCTACTTCATTAATTCCCCTATGGGCTCTTTCGTGTTCTCTAATAACTATTGCGCTTCGTTAGTGACGTCTTTTGTCTTTTAAAAAGAATCTTTTACGACGGTGATTCGATTGAAATTGGGATAAACTTGTTCTGTTATGATAGTATCGTTTGGCGGAGTGGATTGTTTCTCATTCGCTTGGAGCTTGTCTTAAATTTGAATCATTTTCTGATTCATTTGCTTCATGTGAATTTAGTTCTTTTCTTTAACAAAGTTCTCGAGTTCTAGACGCCAACGTATAGGAGTTTAGAATTTTTTTTCCGATATATTAATAAAAGTAAGGCGTTTACGGTCTGTGTGAAGCATGAATTTCCTACCGTAGATGTACGGCTGATATTTTTTAACAGCCCAAATTATGGTAACGCTTCTCTTTCATTTATCGCATACTTGGTTTCAGTCATGTTTAGCGTTCTGGACGCGAAAGCGATTGGTCTTTCAAACTTATCGTGCATTTGGGAAAGGACAGCACCTAGTGCAAATTCGGATACATCTGTGGTTAAGATAAAGGGGTTTTGAAAAGTCAGGATAGGCAAGAATTTGATCCGTGTCAAATTATTTAACATAGTCTGGATCCTTCACATTAATAGCTGTGCCTTTCTTTATGAATTTTTGTCATAGGTTTCGTTATTTCAGAATAGTTCTGAATGAAGCGATGATAATAGCCTGATAACCCAAGAAATTGCTTGATTTGTTTCTGGGTGGCTGGTAATGGCCATTCAAGTATTTTTTCGATCTTACCCGGGTTTGGTCTTACTCCTTCCTGAGTAATAATATGACCAAAAAATTCTGTTTCCTTCTTTAGGAATTCGCATTTATCTAGCTGGTTTTTTAAGTAGAAGTGTGATAACCGTTTAAGTATATCACAAAGATTTATTATATGGTTCTCTCGATTATAACCTACAATAATAATGTCGTCGAGCTATACGTAACAAGTTGTCCCGATCAAGCCGTGCAGGAAATTATTCATAGCTCGCTGGAATGTAGTTGGACTGTCCTAATGGCATGCGAGTAAATTCGAAATGACCTTTTTTAGTCGAAATGCCGTTTTCTGTTGAGAATTTTGATCCAATGGGTTTTGGTGAAATTCTGACTTCAAGTCTAATGTAGTAAAATAAGTAGACTTTCCTAAACTATCCAGAATTTCTTAAATTTGAGGTATTGGAAATTTATCATTTACGGTTTTCTCATTGAACTTTCGATAATCTATCACCACTCTGATCTTGCGGAGACCTGAAGCGTCAGGTTTTTTTGGTACTACCCAAATTGGTGATGAATAGGGACTGCTGGAGTTTTTAATGAATCCACTGTTAAACATCTCTTGTATGTGTTCCTCCACGTCACGTTTAAAATGATAGGGATACCTGTACATTTTGGTGTAAACGGGAGTTTCGTCGTTTATAATAATTTTACGTTTAATTACCGTTGTTGCAGAGAGTTTTTCATTCTGCTTCAACAATACAGTTTGGTGATTGTAAATTGTACTTATCAGAATTTATTTTTCATTCTCACATAAGTGGTTTGTCCTGATTAGGCTTTCAATAGTTCGTTTATCTATGGGCATATTCCCATAAGCTTCAATAGGTTTAATGGCTTCAAAATTATTTATTCAGTTAATTTTTTTATATTCTGTTGTTACCCAGTCACTGTCACTTACACTATTGAAGGTCACTATGTCGTTATAAAAATGTTTATTAGGGTAATATCTATAAAATTTAAGAAGATTATTGTTCAAAGAAATTGTGCCAGATTTGAAATCAATTTTGGCATTCATTTGAGCCAATGATTGTGATCCTAGTATCCCGTCAAAATATTGATGAAATTTTAATTCATAGTATGGTATTGAGGGTAAATTATGACCAAAAAAATTATTTTTCCTACTTTAGTTACTTTTTACCTAAAAGGTTTTTTACGGATGAATCTTTTGAAAATAGAAGGTGTTTAGGGATTATATTTGATTTGATAATGTTTTTGTTTGCGCCTGTGTCAATGAGAATTTTAATGATTTGGTTTGTCATTTTGTTATGACATTTCAGGTGTGTTAGGAAGTTTAATCCTCTAAATCTGAATTTTGATCTTCCCAAAAATTTTCTGTATTGATGTTTTCTACAATTATCTTTTCCTCTGTTTCCTCCTATCTACATTATTTGGGATTTCAATATTGTTAACTGCATTTTTATGGAATGTTCTGCTTGAACGCATTGATGGATCGATTTCCATCGGAGTGGGTTCATTCTTTTCTTGCGTTGGTCAAGGAGTTTTCCTTCTATTTGGTTGTTCCTGATATATATGTTAAAAATTGAGCTTTGATTGTTCCTGATATCTATTGGTTGAGAATTGGGTTTTGGTTGAATGTGACTTTTCTCAGAATTATTTAATATAAGTTCATTGCTCGTGAACTTACATAGAAAAGCGTATGCTTCTTCTATATTACGTGGTTTAGCCGCTTGGGCATAACCGAAATAGGGTTTACGTAACCCGGATTTGAAGGCGGCAAGTGCATCCTCTTCGATGAAAGCGCAAATTGCCTGCCATGATCCGCTATACAGTTGATTTTGTCCAGCTAGAGACTTAATATATAATAAGATTACATACTTTTGTATTTTGGTAAAAGAGGTGAATTGACATATTTTCGTTTTGTTTATTTGCCAATAACTAGGACTTATTGAAGAGGAGTTCTTGTTTATCCCCTAAAGCTTCTAACAGAATTCCTTTTACTTCTTGGAGATTTCCGGGACTAGCAGCAAGACATAAAATGTCCTAAGCTTTGCCTTCTATTTTATTCACAATAGCTTGGACATACACTCGACATTATTATTCTGTAACTAAGGGTATAAAAATGTTTAGGGTATCCTCGGCGGTTTTTAGCCAGGTTGAAATCTGTTTTCTATTTCCATCAAACGATGGAATTGATTTTATTGGATTAGGGATCCTGAACAAATAAATGTAAAGTTATGCGGTTTTCCTTGATTTGTCAACAGGAGCAGGTTTAACAATTTTATTATTGAGGTAGGTTAATACCTGGTCATGCTCTGTTTGTTTCTGACTTAACTTTGTCAGTTGTTCAGCAATCAAATTTAATTGTTGACTAATCTCTTCCATTTCAAAGTTTTCTTCTACAATATTTTCCACCGTATCAACGTTACGATTAGCTAGTAATAACTCGTTTAACTTTTTCCTCATAAAAAGTTCAGAAAAAATAATCTAATTCGTAATCCGGATTGAAATGAAATTTGAAATGGTGTGAGAGATAGAGAAAAAAAATTCCTCTTTTTCCTTTATTTATTTATATTGCACAGATCGACAGGTTTATCTCTATCTTGTAGTGAATAATTTTGCCGAAATCGGTAAACAATTAACACACAAAAAAAAGTTTCTAAATGAAATTTGTTACCAGATTGAGCCCGATGCAGTCGTGTGCTGGTTAGGTTGATTTTATTTGTGAAATATAGCGGAACCTCAAATCCTCTTCACAGTTTCCTAAAAACAATTTTATTTCCTTTACGACGGATTCACTTATGAAACAGTTTTTATTCACTTAGTCCTTCCACTTTATATAATTTCACTAAACCGCACGGCTGTCCCAAATATAAATTCATTCGGAGAATTAATTTATATTTTCCTTTTCTTTTATTTATAATAAATTTATTTTACATGTTTTTGGTTTAAAAACTAAAATCGAACTAACTTAATATTATACTTTTTTAAAATAGACGTGATCGTTGTAATTCTGCAAGATTGCATTTGCCATGATTTTACTCTTCAAACATGTTCAATCGTGTTTTTTGATGGATTGCATGTTTGATGGTTTAGTTTTATATTCTGTACTGATAACGACTTTGTCTATAATGTGATCAGCTTACACCTTTTGTGTGGGAATATTATCTGACAATTTATTATGTGGGACCATAACTATATATGTGTAGAAATAGCTGATAGCTGTAAAATCTTATATTATTTTCGAGATAAATTCGTTTTCCATTATTTAGTTCTAAAACAATACTTTTATTGGTATATTATCAATAAATGAAATCAAATTTACAAATCATAAAAAAGAAGTATAAAAATCAAAATTATTGGTGCGGCTAAATCATCACACTTATCAGTTGCAAGAGAAAAAAAAACACTTGGCGTAAATCGACATCATTATAAATTCAACTGTAACTCAACTGTATTATAATCATTATCATCATAAATCAACATTAGTCTTCGTACCATCGTTCAACACACGGATATAATACAATATGCAGCAACTCATTATAGACGAAACCATTTTTTTCATAAATTTAGTTAATTTCTAATTTTTTGTTTCTTTTCTATAATTTATTTCTACTCATATCAATTATTTAAATTTTTATTCGGCAATTCTAAATATTACATATTTTACAAAGTTAAATTACCAATTAAAAGTGAATTCCATTCAATAATTTTGCAAACTCATGTGTTAAATGTACATTTTTTAATATATTGATTTTATGACTGAAAATATTGAAACATTAAAGCTCTGAAATCGTGATGTTAATCGTCCGGTTTTAGATTCTCCTTCGAATTCAAATTTATCTTTAAATGGTGTTGAAGACGAAAGTTTTGTTAAGTCAGTTGGTAATTTATCCAAAAGTGAACCAAAAGTAAATTTTGCATCATATATAACGTTTATATAAAAAAAATTCAATCTGAAGGTAAAATGGATTTTAAAATTAGTTATGCTCTTAAAATTATCCGTTTTTCGATGGAAAACTTACGGAAATACATAAATTGTGACGTGTGTAGAGGTTATTTGGTATCAAATTGAAGTTCCAAAGGTAAAATCCTTGTTCATGAACATTTTAAAATCAAAATTGTACAACCAAGCGTACGAAGTTGTCCGTTATAAAACTTTTGACAAATGGGAAGATTTAAAATTATCTCTAGGAAAAATTTTTTTAAAACGAAGATCTCAAGGTGTAGTTTTAGCCGAATTAGTTTGTTTAGTCCAATATAAAAATGAAACCGTTAAAAGTTATTCCTCTAAAGTTGAAAGTTTGTTGAACGAGCTTAACGATATTTGCATTTCAAAACAAGGCTTGGAATATGCTGATATTATAAAAAAGCTGAATGAATCCACTGCATTAAATAATTAAAAATCATAATAAAATATCATCATTTTGAAAATTTGAATGACGATACTACTCAAGTTATTGAAGAAGAAATTAGTCACAAACCATTTCAAAATTACAGTAAAATTGATCAAAATAATCGCATGTTCATTTTGTAATAAACTGGGTCATCATATAGATAACTGTTTCAAAGGAAGCAACAGAACTTTCTCTTTCTCAAATTCCAGCTAAAATCATGTTCCACGTTTCTATGATAATCAACATTAAAATTTAGACACATTACAAAGTACGTAGTTTACCAACAAAAATTTATCATAATCATTCAAATTATACAATACAAATTTAACATGTAATTATTGTAAACGAAATGGACATAACATTTCCGAGTGCTACAAAATAAAATGCTTTGCATCTAAACAACAAGGTCAAACATCATCAAATGTTCAAGTCATCAGCTAATCACAAACTTCGATAAACTAATTGGGATCCGAAGAATAGAACACAGCTGTTCGGATCCAAAATTAAGAATAAATTTATGTTTAAGATCAACTAATAAACATTTTAATAATGACATTAGTCGTAATTCAGCTGGAAATGATTTTAATTTTTTCAATTCAAATTCTAAGTCAACAAAACAAACATCAACCAATCAACCAGTATCTTATCGATTAATAAAAATTCACTTTGTTCAAAATATGTTCAATTAAATTTAGATATCTGTCGACATAAGTCTTATAAAAAATAAATTTTTAAATCAAGAAGCAATGTGCTATTCCGAGAAAAAAAAATTTCATTCAAGGTATAAGCCCAATTAATACAGAAACATTAGCCCTAGTACATGCTAATATTATATTACCAAATAACACAAAACAACACAAATAAATTCGTGATGCTTAGGAGCTGAGTTGCCTCAATGTTCACATGTTGGCGGAGCCTTTCTTCGTGTCTCCGTGCTTTTTCCTGGATTTCATTTAAGATGAAGTTCATTTTAAGGTCCCTATGAAGGTCATTGTTCCTGACATACCAAGGTGCATCAACGATGTTCCTTAATACCATATTCTGAAATCTTTGGATGATATTTACGTTGCTCTGTTTTGTACAACCCCAAAGCTGAATACCATAAGTCCAAATCGGTTTCAATATTTGCTTATAAAGTAGCAGCTTGTCGTATGTTGATAAAGAAGAGTTCCTTCCCATCAACCAATACATTTTCCTGTATTTAAGTCTTAATTCTTCACTTTTCTTCTTGATGTGTGCTTTCCATCGTAGTTTAGCATCCAGGGTCATGCCGAGATACTTAGCTGTGTTCGCATGCGGTATTATTTCCCGATTTATGGTAATCGGAATATGTTCGATTCGTCTGTTTGTAAAGTTGATGTGAACTGATTTGGCTTCATTTAGTTTTATTCTCCATCTTTTTGTCCATTTATATATTTGAGTTATAGCTGATTGCAACTTCTGTGTTGATTTTTCGTTGCTTCTTCCAACAGCTAAGATCGCCGTATCATCTGCAAAAGTTGCCACTGTGTTGTTTTCTAATGTAGGAAGATCATAAGTGTATAGTAGGTATAAAACCGGCCCTAATACACTGCCCTGTGGAACTCCTGCATTGATTTCTTTCAATTCAGAAAATGTATCATCTAACTTAATCCTGAAGAACCTATCTTTCAAGTATGATTCCAGTATCTTAGCAAATTGCATTGGTAGAAGATTCCTTAACTTGTGGTTAAGTCCTTCATGCCATACTCTATCAAACGCTTGTGCAACGTCTAGAAATACTGTTGAACAGACTTTTTTCTCCTCTAATGCTTTCTCAATTATACTGGTTATTCTGTGTACTTGATCAATTGTTGAGTGATGGTTGCGAAACCCGAACTGATGATTTGGGATCAAGTTTTTACTCTCGATTATCGGATTTAATCTTTTTACCAGAAGCTTCTCAAAGAATTTGGACATGACTGGCAATAGCGAAATTGGCCTATAAGACGATGTTATGTGCGGTGGTTTCCCAGGTTTTGGGATCATAATTACTTCTGCAATTTTCCATAAGCTTGGTACACATTTGATTCTAAATGCTGCATTTATAAGATTGGTGAGTTTCACCAGTGCTTTCCTTGGCAGTTCTTTTAAGATTTCTGCAGTAATAAGATCGTACCCAGGAGCTTTTTTCGTATTCATATTAGCTTTTATCTCACGCATGACTTCTTTTGGTGTTGTTGGTAGGATTTCTTTACTTTCTTGCACAGCTTGTTCAGTTATTATCTCGGCTTCCAACGTTTGGTCTTCATGTGGCTGGAATATTTTTTCGAGGTGTTCGGCAAATTTTCGAGCTTTGTCTTCATTATTTCTAGCCCATTTCTCACCTGCTATTTTTATTGGGGGAATCTGCATTATTGGTCTTTTGATTCTTTTGGTTGCTTTCCAAAGAGAATAATCAGTACTGTTAACATTAGTTAATTTTCTTAAATAGTTGCTGATTGATTCACGTTTCAATTCTTTGATCTCTCTTCTTAATTGTTGAGTGAGATTTTTCAAATAAGTTTTATCTTGGGGGGCCCTTGTTTGTTGCCATACTCTTCTCGCTCTTCTTTTTTCTGCGAGGAGTTCCCTAATTTCTATAGGGTAGTTGTTTCCCTTGATTTTCGTTTTAATTTCAAGAGTATTTTCCCAAGCTGATTGCTGTATATCTTTTACAAATTTGTGAACTTCTTTGTCTAATTGTTCTTCAGTCTTTAACGGAACCATTAAGTTAATTTTTTGTTCTAGCGATAGTCTAAAGCATACCCAATTAGTGTGATTATTTACTAGGAATGGGTTTTTTTCTTTCTGAATGATTTTTTCACTTAACGTTAGAAGTATTGGTGAATGATCAGAGTTTAAGTCGTGGCTTTCATCTACTTGTACATAATTTACAGATATGTTCTTTATTATAAAGAAATCAATCAGATCTGGTACTTTGTTTGGATCAGTTGGCCAGTAGGTTGGTTTTCCAGTTGAGAGGGCTTCACAACTGCATTTTCTGATAGCTTTTAGGAGTTCTTTACACTTAGTCGTTGTTAATCTGGATCCCCAGTGGACATTTTTTGCATTAAAGTCTCCTCCAAGTACAAATCGTTTTCCTAATTTACTGAGGAACTCGAGATAATCTTTTTCTTTCATTGAGTGCTTCGGTGGGCAGTAAATACTAGCAATACAAATAGAACTACTTTTGGATTTGACAATAACAGCAGATGCTTGTATTTCTTCCGTTTCATATTTTAACTCCTCATAGTGATGAATACTATTTCTAATTATAACAGCACTACCTCCTTTAGCAGTGTTTCCAGGGTGAATAGTGTGATATATTTGATAATTTTTAAATTTAATGTTTGATTGTCTAGTGAAGTGTGTTTCCATGATGAGACATACATCGATTTTTTCTGTGTCCAGGACCACTTGCAGTTCTTGTTGATGTTGCATCAGTCCATTGGCATTCCAACATAAGATTCTAAGATCTTTGGCCATTTTTCTGTTTAGGGATGGCTCCCTTAGTGCTGTACTCTAGTTTCTGTAATCGCTCATCAAATGTATTTAGTCTGCTTAAAATTAATTTAAGTGTTTGACTTATATCGTCATTTTGAGCAGTGGTTCCTGGATTTCCGTTGCTCATCATTACTTGAGCATTTTACCAAATTGTTCTTGAGTAGTTCCCGACACTCTACGATTTACTTCGGGTCGGTTCATCTTAACCGCTTGTGTCCTGAATAAACTTGGATTTTTAGCAATCACGTTCTTATTTTTGATATTTTGCAGTTCAATAGCAACACTGCATCCTCTGTAGTTAGCCGGATGGCTTTCTCCACAGTGAACGCATCTAGGTTGAACATTTTGGGCTTTTACACAATCTTTGGTATAATGTTTACCTAAACATTTGACACACCTAGGTTCCCTGTTGCAATATTTTTGTGTATGTCCATAGGCTTGACATTGTTTACATTGTGGTATAAGCTTAGATCTTCTTAGAGGCTGAATAACCACTTTGCACCCCAAGATGTACTTAATTTGATAAATTTTTTCGATATCTTCATCAGTATCGAAGGTCAACATAAACATGTTGAGAGGTACTTTGCCTCTCCGTTTTATCTTAATCGATGCTTCAGTTGCCTTAAATCCTTTTGCTTTCAGGTCATCAATTATTTTATCTGGTTTACACGTAGAGTGTAAGTTTTTAGCCATGACCATAATTGGTCTGGTTTGTTTATCTTCAAACGTGTGCCAAGCACGTTTTTCTTCATTTAACATTTTTGTCATTTTTCTGTATGTTTCAGCATCTTCTAAGTTTATTTTGATGGTGTTTCCATTCATCACCTTTGCATTAAACTTATCAGTAGCAGTTATTGTTTTTATTTTTTCATAGAGTACATCGTAGTCTTTGGCTTCATCTATTACTATTGGTGGTGGTGGAGGTATTTTTTTTGGTTGTTTCTGGATAATATTTGGAACATTATCCTTTAATTGAGGTGGGGAGGGCGTATTATTCCGTCTCCTTTTTTTTCTCCCACCTTTAACTCTAATCCACTCAGTTTCTCGAGCTAGTTCTTCTTCATCCGTATGATACTCTTGTGGAGTTGTATTCTGGTTAGGAGTAGAACCGATGTCCTCCTTTGGCTTAAGAGCTTTAACTTCGTTTTCAAGCGTCTTCATACGCTCCTGCATCCATGCAATTGTAATATTCAGTTGCTTATTTATATTGTTGGCTTCAACTAATTCATTATTAGCTTTACACAATTCATTGTGAAGCTTTTCTTCGTTTGTAGAACGAGTAATGTGGCTGCTGGCCCCAATAAAGGGACTACCGCCTCTTATCGGAGAATACGCGACTTTGTTACTCCTCTGGAAGGGATGTAAATTATCCTTTTCTGTTTCACTCAAATGAGCTTGTTTATTCACCAACATGTCTTGGGATTGGTTAAAATAATTGTAGTATAGCAATGGCGGCAAAGTGTTGGGTGCGTCTAAATAGGGTAGGGGTTGACCGTCTATAGCCATGTATCTCGCGGTCTATATTCCAACGCTGCAACTATATGTAGAAACCACCAAATGTGTCTAGTATACCTCCACGTGGTAACACCCGGGCAACGATGTGAAGCATCGGCGAAATACTAGAGGCAAGTGCAGTACACTATAAATGAGCAATGAGCGGAAATTGATTATGAAAATAAAACCTTAGAAATTATAAATATTAACCTTAAATTTACCATACCAATTATTTCCAGTCAAATTCAAAAAATCTTTATTCCTAAAAGATCAAAAATGTATATAAACTTACCTATTAATTCAACTAATGACCAAGAGTATTTCTGCCCGTCTCAATAATTAATACCTGGAGTTTTAGTCGCAAACTATATTATTAAACCATCATATAACAATGATGTTTAAAGTATAATTAATAATAACGAACATGAAGTTGAACTTAAAGATCTAGTTATTATCGGAATGGACAAATACATTTGAAGAACGTCTTACAAAAATAAATGAAGAAATTGATATTAGTTATTTAAATAGCGAAGAAAAAATATCAATACGAAATATTTATCGCGAATTTAACGATGTTTTTTTATTTACGAGGCAACAAGCTATCTGCTACTAACCCAGTTTATCGTAAAATTTCAATTTTAAATAACGCTCAACCAATTAACAAAAAACCATACCGATTACCTACCGCAATCTATCAAAGCTGAGATAAATTCGCAAATACAACAAATGCAGTGTTAGTCCATGGGATTCCCGATTATTGATAGTTCCGAAGAAGTTTAACTCTACTGAAAAAAAATGACGGTTTGTTGTCGACTTTCGCAAATTAAGCGAAATTGCTGCGGATAATGTATTTCCCTTACCCAATATAAACGAAATGTTGGAACAATTAGGTAGTTCAAATCACTTCACTACCCTAGTCCTTGCTATTGGTTATCACCAAGTCATATTAGACCCAGATTATAAATAAAAGACAGGCCTTAGCACTGATATGGGCCATTTTCACTTTACTAGGATGCCTTTTGGATTAAAAGAAGCACCGGGTACTTTCCAAAGACTGATGAATCACGTTTTATCAGGACTAAATTGTTTTAAATGTTTTGTATATTTAGACGATGTCATTATCTATGGCTACGATTTAACCGATCATAACCAAAAACCAGTCGAATTTCTTCAATGTTTTCGCAAATTTAATTTAAAACTGCAACCAACTAAATGCAATTTTTTACGGCGCGAAATTAAATATTTAGGTCATCTAATTTCAAGTGAAGGGATTAAACCAGATCTAAAGCTAATCGATTTAATTTTAAATTTTCCTAAACTAATAAACAAATCCACTCTAGAATCTTTCATTGGACTTACAGGTTACTACAGGTCATTTATAAAAAATTATGCTGACATAATCGAACCTTTAATCGCTCTTAAAAGAGGAATTTCTATTTTACAGTTCACCGACTTTTCAAGAAAAATTGTATATAACAACCGATGCATCAAATGTAGCTATAGGAGCTGTTTTATCTCAGATTACAAACTCAGAAGACCTTCCAATCGCTTTTGCGAGTCGCATTTTAAATAAATCTGAGCGTAATTATCCTACAATATAAAACTTGAACTATTAACAATAAAATGGGCAATCGTTAATCGTTTTCGAACTTATGTTTATGGACGTACATTTATTGTTAATACAGATCAAAAAGCAATAACCTATTTAATTTCCACCGCTAATCCTAATTCAATTCTAATCAGATGGCGTATTCAATTAGAAGAATTTGATTTTAAAATTCAATATAAACCCGCGGAAAACAAATTGTCCATGCTGATACACTTTCGCGAATTGAAATACCCAGTGTCATAAACTATATCTTTTTCCCCTAAAATCATTTTGCAGATGTAATTGTACGCATATAAAATAAGACAATTGTTAAAATATAATCAGTTGATCAGTCGATTTTGGTCCAAAAGGTCAATTAGTTTTGTAAATTCATTAAAATAAAATTAATAATAACTAAATTTAATTTCTAAAATAAAATTTATAAAATTTAAATTAAATTAAATATAATAAAACTTGTACATAACCCAAGTTTTGTTTGTGTTATAAATTAACGTGTGGAAGTGCCCTTCACATAATGTCGAAGTTCCCCATACACGAATATGATTCATTACAATAATATCTTATCGTGTAAAGAAAAGATCTCTTAATAAAGAATGGTTTTTAGGAATACGTAAGCCTTTTAAGAGAAACCAGAATACCTAATTTTGAGGTGGTGGAATTAATAAATTAAAGAATTTAAATTTTATCTTCTGCAAGGTTTTTCCTTTCTACAGAAAAATTAAATTTAATCAACTTAAATTTTCCGACAAAACTTTAATAAAACAAAACAAAACAAAATTCCAACAAAAATCTGTCATATTTCGCAACAACAAAAAAAAAAAATTATACAGACACCATATTTACCTACAATAAAAGCAAGTCGTCGACGAAACAGCGCACAAATTATTTTTTACGGTTTGATATACATAATTTATGTTAAACTTAATTGACGTATTTTTTCATTCCTTTAACAAAATATACAAAAAAAAAAAAAAGAAAAAAAAATGAAAAAATCTTATTATTTGGTAATTATTTACTTTAGCAGAAAGTACATAACATATAAACGTGGAATAGCTTTTAATTAAGAAGAGCGAAAAAACGACAGAAATACTGTAATTGTTATAAAATTACTCCTCATTAGCATATTATTCTCATTAAATTTATTTTTACAAAAATATGTTTCAGTTCTAGGAACTTTCTTTAATTTGTTGTTGGTTATATCAAGTTAGTATAATTTTTTTTTTTGTGCTTTTACTGTTTGAAAGTTCTGAAAAGGAAGTTTAAAATAAAAAAAATTCCACAATTTATTTTAAAGTGATTTTAATAGTGTTGAATACCAACTTATTTTTTCTCCATTTTATTTATGACATTTATTTGAGCACGTAATGTGTATACATTGTTACTAGGTATATTCATATAGTATAATGTTTATAAATTGTTGACAGCTGACTCGTACATTATCGTATACAGTATAAGGAAATTTTTCGTTTCCTCTAAATATGAATATTACAAAAATTTATTTTCTTATGGCGTGTTTTATTAATATGAGCATTTTAAACTTTAGAACGACATTTTAAAGTAGACCGATAAACGACCCACAATTTATAATTTTAGTTTATTTTAAAATATTAAGATTTTTTAAAAATTTTAAAATTATCGGCTAGAATTTTGTAAAAAATTAATATTTTGTTTGCATATTCTTAAAGTATAATCCTTTCAGGATATATTGTCGAGAAAAAATTTAAAAATTCTAATAATTTATGGAGTTCTTTATTATAGTCTTAGACCCCGCGACTGCTTGAAACATTTCCTCAAAACTTTAAACTCGTTTTTTTCAAAACAACTTTTTTCAACAAGGTTCACATGATAACTCAACTTGTGTTTAACCGATTTACTTCAAATTTTAGACCAACCTTCAATGTGCAACTGTCTATCACTCCCACTGTGTTTGTAACAAAATTCGTTTTCTTACGAATGTGAAGTTTTCGACAAATAACAAACTATTAATATGTATCAGTGCGCTAATATGTAGTAGGTCAAAAACTTGTTATTACACAAACGTCAATGAAAAATTCTAGGCCATTTATTAATGCAAACATTAATTTGGAGATACAAAATTTTAAGAAATGTAAATTCGAGATTTTTTAATTTCTTATTGGATGCGAAAAATTCATGATCATTTGCTAAATTTCTGAATTTAGTGTTTCACTTTAATAAAGATTACCCAGCTCACAGAGATGTTTCTGGGATGTAATTTTGCCAAAATGAGCGTACTTAGTGTATCTACAAATAGCATCAATTAAGTTTAAATATGACGAGAATTACTATTTGTTATTAGATGCGAAATATTCATGATCCTTTGATACATTTCTGAATTTTGTTTTTCACTGTAATGAAGATTGCCCAGCTCACAGAGATGTCTCTGGGATGTAATTTTGCCAAAATGAGCATACTTAGTGTATCTACAAATAGTATTAATTTAGTTAAAATATGACGAGAATTACTATTTGTTATTAGATGCGAAATATTTATGATCCTTTGATAGATTTCTGAATTTTGTGTTTCACTGTAATGAAGATTGCCCAGCTCACAGAGATGTCTCTGGGATGTAACTTTGCCAAAATGAGCATACCTATTATATCTATAAATAGTAATAATTTAGTTAAAATAAGACGAGAGTTACTATTTGTTATAAGATGCGAAATATTCATGATCCTTTGATACATTTCTGAATTTTGTTTTTCACTGTAATGAAGATTGCCCAGCTCACAGAAATGTCTCACGGATGTAACTTTGCCAAAATGATCATACATGGTGTATCTATAAATAGTATTTATTTAGTTGAAATATGACGAGAATTACTGTTAGTTATTAGATGCGAAGTATTCATGATCCTTTGATACATTCCTGTATTTAGTGTTTCACTTTAATGAAGATTGCCGAGCTCACAGAGATGTCTCTGGGATGTAATTTTGCCAAAATGAGCATACTTAGTGTATCTACAAATAGTATTAATTTAGTTAAAATATGACGAGAATTACTATTTGTTATTAGATGCGAAATATTTATGATCCTTTGATAGATTTCTGAATTTTGTGTTTCACTGTAATGAAGATTGCCCAGCTCACAGAGATGTCTCTGGGATGTAACTTTGCCAAAATGAGCATACCTATTATATCTATAAATAGTAATAATTTAGTTAAAATAAGACGAGAGTTACTATTTGTTATAAGATGCGAAATATTCATGATCCTTTGATACATTTCTGAATTTTGTTTTTCACTGTAATGAAGATTGCCCAGCTCACAGAAATGTCTCACGGATGTAACTTTGCCAAAATGATCATACATGGTGTATCTATAAATAGTATTTATTTAGTTGAAATATGACGAGAATTACTGTTAGTTATTAGATGCGAAGTATTCATGATCCTTTGATACATTCCTGTATTTAGTGTTTCACTTTAATGAAGATTGCCCAGCTCACAGAGATGTCTCTGGGATGTAGCTTTGCCAAAATGAGCGTACTTAGTATATCTACAAATAGTATTAATTTAGTTAAAATATGACGAGAATTACTATTTGTTATTAGATGCGAAATATTTATGATCCTTTGATAGATTTCTGAATTTTGTGTTTCACTGTAATGAAGATTGCCCAGCTCACAGAGATGTCTCTGGGATGTAACTTTGCCAAAATAAGCATACCTATTATATCTATAAATAGTAATAATTTAGTTAAAATAAGACGAGAGTTACTATTTGTTATAAGATGCGAAATATTCATGATCCTTTGATACATTTCTGAATTTTGTTTTTCACTGTAATGAAGATTGCCCAGCTCACAGAAATGTCTCACGGATGTAACTCTGCCAAAATGATCATACATGGTGTATCTATAAATAGTATTTATTTAGTTGAAATATGACGAGAATTACTGTTTGTTATTAGATGCGAAGTATTCATGATCCTTTGATACATTCCTGTATTTAGTGTTTCACTGTAATGAAGATTGCCCAGCTCACAGAGATATCTCTGGGATGTAATTTTGCCAAAATGAGCATACCTAATATATCTACAAACAGTAATAATTTAGTTAAAATATGACGAGAGTTACTATTTGTTATTAGATGCGAAACATTCATGATCATTTGCTACATTTCTGAATTTAGTGTTTCACTTTAATGAAGATTGCCCAGCTCACAGAGATGTCTCTTGAATGTAACTTTGTCAAAATGAGCGTACTTAGTATATCTAAAAATAGTATTAATTTAGTTAAAATATGACGAGAATTACTATTTGTTATTAGATGCGAAATATTTATGATCCTTTGATAGATTTCTGAATTTTGTGTTTCACTGTAATGAAGATTGCCCAGCTCACAGAGATGTCTCTGGAATGTAACTTTGTCAAAATGAGCATACTTAGCATATCTTCAAATAGTATTAGTTTAGTTAAAATATGACGAGAATTACTATTTATTATTGGATGCGAAATAAAATATTGGTTTTATGATAATTATTTTTAGTGGAATAATTTTATTTACTTCTTGCAATAAAATAAAATTGGAGGATTAACGAAAAGCTGGTCAGTTTTTAACACATAGAATTTTTTTAAATCATCGTATAGTTCCCAATTATTATTAGGCCATTTGATTATTGCGGTATAATGTTTCAAGGAGCTATTATAATTTATTAAAGCTTTTAATAAAAAAATCTCTTCGTCTAATTTAATATTTTATTCGATTACCCCAATTCTAATATTATAATTATCATTATTTAGAACTGGACGTCCGCAACGGCTATGCCATATTTACTAACAGTTTTGTCCACTTTCAAATTTGACCCACAACTCGAACATGATAAGGACCCGAAAGACAGCGAATTTTGAACGTTGCGCATAGTATTTTCATTGAAGGTGCGTACATGATCCAATTCTGGTGAAAAAATGTACACCACGAAGTTAGCAAAATAGTAAAATTTTTATTAAAAATTGGTTACCCTGGTGAACTTTTTGTTCTAGTGGAAAATAATTCAACTCTTACAGCTAACTTCGTGGTGTACATTTTTTAGAAATGTATAGCATGTACGCAGCTTGACTGTAAAAATGTCAAAAGGCAAATAACAGCTGATTGTGTTTCTAACGCGAATTATATTTTCCTTAATGCATTTCTTATAAACTATAGTAAGCTGTGGTATTATTTTATTTATCAAATAGGTAATTTGACAGTCTGCATTTAACTCAGTTATGTTTTTGTATTTTTTAACACAGTTTATACCATCATAAACATCAAATATAATATTTGTTCGAAAGTCGTACACATTGGAAGTTATACTGGTATTGTATACTAATGAAGACACAAATTTAAAATAATCACTGTCTATTTCATTAAATTTTATTTTTAAAAATTCGTTGTCGATACCCATACAACTAAAACCTCTGTAATAGAATCGAAACCACATGTGTTCATCACTGACATTATTTTCTCCCCATATATATTAGAATATCCGTTTCTTAAAATAGGTAGCTGCAGAACTTCAAATCGTTTAATTTTTTTTTTTGGATCAATTTCCTTATTCAAATATCGAAAAAGCACTTTCTTTCCAAAATGTTTTGGAGATTGGTTAGATGGGCTTACTTTTTTGTTCCATTGCCCTTCATTAAACAAATTTTCTGAGTGGTATTTTGCGTTTTGTAGTTCTTGGAGTAGATAGCAAAAGTTCTGGCATTTGTGTAGATTTATATTTTTGTTCACATTTAAATTTTAGAATGTTTACTACGCGTCCGATTTTCATGCGTTTATTTTTTAGATAATGATTTTTTACCAAGTGAAACCAGTTTTCAATTATAGCTTTTGATTGCCTTTTACACCAAATTTATCAGAATAAAAATTGGCCCACAAAATTACTTAAGATAAATATTAATTGTAGATACACTAGGTATGCTCATTTTGGCAAAGTTACATCCCAGAGACATCTCTGTGAGCTGGGCAATCTTCATTAAAGTGGAACACTAAATTCAGAAATTTATCACAGATAGTTTTTTTTTATTTATATAAGTTCAATGATTAAATTAGCACGACATTTATTGATTTTTGTAACAAAATTTTTTTTTATAATTTTTGTTTTTGTGTTGTTTCCAAGTATACATTTTCTTAAATTTCTCTTACCGACTGTTTTACTAACACTTACTTATCTTTTTGTTAATTTAACAAATTTTATATACATACATATTTTGTTAATTTTTTTATTTTGTGGAAAACTTCACATCCGGGTTTTTTTACTATTTAAAAAAGGAGGATTTTAAAGAGTCGAAAAATGCATTTTTTTTATACAGCCGCCATTTTACGTACAAAAATTTTTTCGTTTTCTCTAATGTAGGGGCTAAAACGATATTCTAACTAATTTAGAATCATTTTTTAATTTTGTTTCAGATGACCAGAATGATTGCAATCGTTGCATCAGCATACCCCTTTTTCCCCCCAATACCAGGTAATAACTTATTTAATTTTGAATGATATGATGTAAAAGTATGAATGGTAAAATATTTTTTGTCTTTTTTTTAAAACTCGACCAAACGCCCAAATTTATGCCTTTAGACAGTAACATCCATCCTCTTTTAAGCTTACCTTAATAATTTAAGAATTTTCAAATCGTAAATTGTAAGACTTAAGAATTTAGAGAATTTTTAGAATTTTTTAATTTTTAAACTGTAGTACTTCAGCGATTTCTAAAAACTAAAATACTTAAACAATTTTAAGAATTAGAACTGAAATTTTTAAAATTTCAACCATTACTTTAAAAACTGTACAGATTAGCTGTAAAGATTGTAAACACAAATTGTCAACATCAATCAAATGTCAATGTTGCTCTCAATTTGTAATAGATTATATAGTCAATTAAGAAGAGCGTAACGAGCTGCCTTGTTCGAAGCCAGGCATGTTTTTTTTTTTGCTGGTAGCTTATTGTCGGAAGGACGGTTTGTTGGCTTCTGAGCTCGCACTAAATTGTCGCATGCAAAAGTCAAATCTGCGACCCCACTGTCGTTCCCGCCTCATCACACTTTTATCGTAATTAAAACGCCATCACTTATAATTCACAGATTCAACCGAATCAATTTAATCACCAAAAAATATAATAATTATTCGTAAATGATTTCAAAACATATTGACTAACTAACTAATTTATTAAAGTCATAAAAAAAATATACGCAACCGTAAATCTTAGAGCCCAACAATTTTTAGTTTAACCGAAAATTTTTAGTATAACCGAATTTCGTGTGGGTAGCTCGAGAAAGGGTATCCGGTACTACATTTTGAGAGCCCTTAACATGTTCAATTTTGAAGTTCATAATTTGAAGTTTTAGGCTCCATCGGGCCAATCGTCCATTCAAGTCCTTCTGGCTCATGAGCCACTTTAAACTTGAATGATCCGTAAGAATTGTGAACTGAAATTCCTCAATGTAGGGGCGATACTTCTTAACGCTGAGGACAGCCGCCAGGCACTCCAACTCCGTGACACTATAGTTTGTTTCGGCTTTGCTAAGCTTTTTCGACATGAAAGCTATCGGTCTTTCATTACCGAGTTCATCTAATTGAAACAAAACGCTTCCAACGCCTGAGGCTGAAGCATCACATCGAATAAAGAAGGGAAGATGGTATTCAGGATTCATAAAACGGGTGCAGTAGTTAGCAAGACTTTTAATTTTTCAAAGGCCACTTGAGCCTCTTCTGTCCATTAAAATTTGATTCCTTTTTTTAGCAGATTTGTGATGGGTGCTGTAGTATCTGCGTAGTTTGGGATGAAGCGCTTGTACCAACCCGCCATACCCAATAATCTCCTAGTTTGCTTCACTGAGGATGGACAGGGAAATTCGCGGATAGCAGCCACTTTATTGGGGTCGGTTCTAATTCCATCTTGTCCAACGATAAAACCTAAATACTTTATTTCCTTAAGAAGAAATTGACTTTTGTTTAAGTTTATTGTGAAGCCCCCTTGCTTTAAACATTCTGCTACCGTTCTTAAGAGCTGAAAGTGATCCGTTAAGTTGCTGGACGTCATTAATAAGTCATCTAGATACACAAAGATTTGATCATGATGCCGATAAGGGATCACCTTGTGCATTAGACGGCTTAACGTTTGTGGGGAGTTGCATAAACCAAATGGCATTACTTTAAATTATTAAAGGGGTCTGCCTGGAACCGTAAATGCTGTTTTGTCGCGAGAACTTTTGGCTAAAGGGATTTGCCAAAAGGCGTCTTTCAAGTCAATGCTTGATATGTACCGAGTGTTGTTAAGGCGGCTTAGTAACCCATCTATTAATGGAAGAGGATACGCGTCTTTTTTGGTAACGGCATTTAATTTTCGCGAATCCAGACAGAGCCTTACCTTACCAGTTGGTTTACGAACCAGGACCACCGGGGAGCACCATGAGCTTTCACTTTCTTCTATGACTCCTAAATTGATCATACGGTCTAATTCAGCATAAAGTAGCTCTTGGATAGCTGGTGAAACGGAGTAATGTCGCTGCTAAATTGGCAACGCGCTACCCACGTCGATGTGATGTTCTAGAGGAGATGTTTTACCCAGGCCATGAACGTCAAACGAAGGAAATAGCTTTTTAATAGTGTCCAACTCGGACTGCTGTGAAGGAGTTAGGCAATGTGTGGTATTGTCACAGGATTCCGGTGAAGAAGACAGTGAGCCCATCATTATTGGTGAAATTTTAAATACGTTCCAGAAGTCGATTCCCAAATACAGTTGTCCTTGAAGAGTAGGTACGATATAAAAACGAATCGTTTCAGTCTTTCCCAGATACCGAACTGGAGCATCCACGAATCCTATGATAGAGTTACGATACTAGACCCGTCCGCTGTTTTAATTTTTGAAGAGATTTTTTTGTATTTTAATTGCGAGCGAGAAAGAAACGTTGCTGCTCCACTCCCAAGAATACTAACAGAGGCACCGCTGTCTAATAGGCCTCTGATTTCGGTATCGCTTATCTTGATGGTAATGTGAGGTCTAGGATCGAGAACAGATGAGATAACTGATTTCTCCAATACAGGGTTGTTCGAGATATCTCCTTAGGTTGTGTGCAGTGATTTTTAGATAACGCGGCTATATTTTTCGGATGAATACAATCTTCAGTTTGGGTTGATATACTACATTGGCTGGCGGACTTTATTATTTTGGTTTGGTCGTTACTGGGAATTATAGTTATAGACTTGGAAGTTGTATCACTTCCCGGTGCTGCACTGTATAGTGTTAGATGGTCTGTTACTTCCCCACGTCTGATGCGGATTGGGTTGTTAACCGAGTTGGCGGTTTCATAGGTTGCTGCATCTGGGAAGTCGTTTGCACCGGACGTGACTGTCCCATAATGTACATACTCGGTGGTCGGTTTCCCGCATTATTACTTTGACAGAAGGTGCACTGTGGTTTAATGACATCCTTTTTTCCACATCCATAGCAGAAGATTCCCATTGGAAGATGAACACAATCCTGATACCGATGCCCTGATTCACGGCAATTCCAACAGACCCAGTAATCACTCCGATTTTGTTCGGCGTTCTTTCGGTAACGTGCCGAAAATTGTTGGTGAATATCATTGACTTGTAGTACTTCGTTCATCTGCTCTGCCATTTGGTTCATATGCGGCTCATAATCTGCGTGAGTAAATGATGGAGGTGCATAGCTAATCGCAGGATCTACCATTTCGTTGATATTATAGGTGCGGCGTAGTCCAACGGCTGGCGGTGCGTGACGATTTTGACTTAGCCTTGACCATAATTTTTCGTATCGCTGTCCTATATAACGTAAATTTTCTACCATAGAAATTGGAGTGAGCAAGGTTATTTTTTGCAGTTCTACATTCATATTTTCTCGGATAATCTCGATCAACTCCATTTCGGAAAATCCATGATCTAACTGCCCATTTAATCCTTCGATTTCCAAGATAAAATCGCTGATACTTTGTGTTGATAGTTGTTTCTTCGTTTCAATCACTCGTCTGGTCTCTCGTGAAGTTTCATAGCTACTAAATCGTTGCATTAGAGCTTGATTGACTTGAGGGTATGATGCCGCTGAAAATTTACGAATAAAAACCCAATACCAATTTTCGGCGGTATCCTTGAGTAACTTAGGCAATAAGGCACCTAATTCCGAGTACGCATAATGCTCTCTTCTCGCTAGATGTTCAACCCGGAATAAAAATCATTAATATCAATTCCACCACGACCCGTAAATGATATTTTCCAAGTAGGATCATATCTCCGGATATATGAGAAAGCTGGCTGTTGTTGTGTATTAGCAGCTTGATAAGCGAAACGATTAGGTAGAGTTTGATTCCAGTTGGCTTGATTGTCAAAGATATTCAAATTCGGCGGAGTTAGCTCTCTTGGTTGCTCAGCATTTGCAAATCGAACGGGTTGAAAGCCTTGAATTGTTGGTGTGTAATTCAAACTTGATTCAAAATTATTCGCTTTTGAATTTTGTGGCAAACTTGAAACTTTTATGGGTTGGGGCGGATAGACGACTTCGATTGTAGACACTTTAGTTTCCGCTGGCTTAGTTGATAGCGTAGGTCCAACCTTCTTTGCTCCACTTGCTACGATTGGTTTTTTGGTATGGTGCCTGTCAGTGTCTCGGCAGTAAAATTCTCTAAATGCAGGTTCAAAATTTGGCGTAATCGTCTCCAGTGATTGACAAGCTTATCGACGTCATTATCCTGATGAAAAACTTTCAACCGAAGGGTACGATCTCGCCAATGGCGTAACCCCACACTCAAAGCTTGCAATGTTTCCATATTTGATTGGAAGTCAGCATCATTTAGTATTTTTAATTTAATATGTTCCGAAGATTGTAAGAGAATTCAATCCAGTTTCGAACTGATGAGCTTATGATTATGAAAAAATCAATCCTCTCATCAGGCCGCGGCGACTGAACTGACTATACCACAATTTACATTCTATATATACAGAATGTCCTGTGCTTTATGTACTAGCGAATCTTACTAATACAGATAAATTCAATTACAATTTTTTTCTTCTTCACGACAATCACATAAGCTGTGAACGCTAATTTTACTTTTTAATTTTTGTTGAATGTTAATTAATTCTTGTTAGAAATTACAAGAATTAATTAACATTCAACAAAAATTAAAAAGTATCATTTACTAGTTTTTGCATTGAATTCATATTACCGGTACATTCCTCTAATTCACTTGTGAGATTGGGTGCATGGGTGTTAATGGGGCGTAAAGCCGGATTTGATTGCTCTTTTTCGAATTCGATCGTTAGAAGATCCATCCAATTTTCACTTTGTTGATCTATATTTCTAAGCAAACATTCCACGGAAAGTTCGTCTTCTGACAATCCTTTAAATTGGGCCATGATTAAATTGGGATTTTAATAGATGATTTCAAAACAGAATTTCAAAGTGTTAGGTCCTGAGATATTGAAAACAATTGCGTCTTTCCTTGTATTTTATGTTCAAGAAATAAAATTTCTATAAAGTACTTCAAGTTTATTTAAATATTATTAAATAGATAAAATTATTTATTACATTTGTTCGTTTTTTTGTTTTTAATTATTTATATATATGACAGTATGATGAAGCGTAGAACTAACGGGACAATGGGTCACAAATTAATAACAGAATAAAAGTTGTGTTGGGCATGAAATTCTCTCTAACGTTCAAATTCCGTTTTAGAGTCACTGATAGGTTTATAACGAAACTTATAGTAAAATCGATATTAACGGAATGACAATAGCAAAAAATTCTTCCCAGAGTGAGAAAATAAAAATAAAACAATTGTTTTGCTCATTTAAAGTTGGCTTGGAGAAAGATTAACAATAAAACCGCGAAACTACTGTTAGCAGAAATACAACCGATTCTATCTAATGATCATATCAATCCCAGCCACCCAAAAATAAATAACAAAAACAAAAAGGATAAGTAGAAAGCCATAAGGGATTTACTACTCTTTAGCGAAAAAAAACTTTAAAGGTTAAATATTAAATGTAATTCCATTCAAGGCGCATGCAAATCTTGTTTACGATTTTTTTTTTTTTTTTTTTTTTTTCAACAAGACAGGGCTGATTGTAAAGAAACTGTATCGTGGAAAGGTCCAGAAACTAGCTAAACTAGAAATCAACGAATTTCACAAGGTAAAGAATCAAGCTACACTAATCATTTGCCGTTAAATAGTTATTGCTCAAATATACTGCAATAATCTGGAAAGCGTTATACCGTAAAATCAACAGGTTTACCGATATTTGTGCTTTGTCATAACTTGCTTCTCTACACGCGTTTGAATGGAATGTACTGGACCTTCAGGTCCCTGCTCGGGCGCCATTTTGTAACGAGCTGCCTCGTTCGAAGCCAGGCATGCTTTTTTTTTTGATGGTAGCTTATTGTCGGAAGGAGGGTTTGTTGGCTTCTGAGCTCGCACTAAATTTTCGCATGCAAAAGTCAAATCTGCGACCCCACTGTCGTTCCCGCCTCATCACACTTTTATCGTAATTAAAACGCCATCACTTATAATTCACAGATTCAACCGAATCAATTTAATCACCAAAAAATATAATAATTATTCGTAAATGATTTCAAAACATATTGACTAACTAACTAATTTATTAAAGTCATAAAAAAAAATATACGCAACCGTAAATCTTAGACCCCAACAATTTTTAGTATAACCGAAAATTTTTAGTATAACCGAATTTCGTGTGGGTAGAAAAATTTGTACAGAAAAAAAAATATATAGTTTGTTCAAAAACTTACCCAGTACTTAAATATTCCTTCCAGGAGCGCTCGTGGTTGGCTGATTAATATTTGTATTCACCTAAAAGAATAAAATATTTTTTTTTTCTTTCTGGTAGATTCTCCACCACACAAAATGATTCAATCAACCGCGAACCGTAATCACTATAGAATTTAATAACTTTACCTAATTTGCCAATATATGATTAATTTTAACTAGATAGAAACCCAAAATTAAATTAAGAACTAAGTAATATTAAAATTAAACTAAGATACACAAACACTATGACAATACAAAAAAAATAGCGCGGTTGATCTATTTTGGATTATTGTCGGAATCCCGTTTTATATTATTTTTTTAATTTTTTTTTTTTTTTGACCAAAATAAACATCCAGTGGTGAATTAGCTGGCTATCTCGGTCCTCTCGACTCGAAAACGGTCCACTGGTCATCAAGCGAGTAACCTTCCGGGCAGTGTTTATCGTTACCACGATTTTCGTACGAACACACTTTTCAGAATTTACGCCTACCACTGACTGACTGACTAGCAGCGAGTTTATATTTTTTTACAATTAGAAGTTTATTCCCGGTGGCTTACAAACAACGGAAAAATAGCGCACACCGCATTAATAATCCCAATAGCGTGGGCCTATATGTATAGGTACAATTACGGCTTTTTGTTGTTTGTTTAGTTGTACTTTTTTTTTATTTTATAAGCCTTCACTTCACCATTAGATAATAGAATGTGATTTGTGTCGATTGATGAAAAGAAGAAGACATAATTTTTATAATTTTATTTTTATAACTTATGGTTGGATTAATGGTAGGGTGAAGTAACGACACCTTACCTAAGCATTATTAAATTCACCATAATTATGATCACCGGTAGTAGGTTGGAGGAGATGATATCAAAGACCCGATTAACCACCAAGCTTCACAAATTTGCAACTTCATTTAAATAAAATTGCTTTAACTAAATCTCCAACCGTTACAAGAGTTCGATCAATGCGAATTTAGTGCTAATGCCATAATTGCGCAAAATTTGAATATTACCATAAATTAATTTTTCTTAAATTTAAACAAAAAAGCTAACTTAAGTTGGACGAAAGCTAACATCATTCTCTTCTTATTTTAACGTTTGTCGAGAAACATCTCATTAAAAACAATTAAAATCAATTATTTTGTTGAAATTAAAAATAAAACCAAATTGTTTTGGTATCTTGGATTGCGAGTTTTATTTTCATCTCCTGCATTATTTAGCCGCTGATAGGATCAGTTTACAAGGGATAAATTTTACTTAAGCGAATTCAGCGTCATTCATCATCGATAATTCGCTAAAATGCTACGCTTCAAGGCTAAATGCTTAAATTCATAGTGTATTAATTTTTTTAATAATTTGTAGAATTTTAAAAATTTAAAGACTTTTTAGAATTAGAAAATTTTTTAAAAATTATAAATTTTATAATTATTTTCAAAGAAACAGAAGATTTATATAGAAATATTATTATTAGAACTATTTTAAAATGATAAAACACTTCAGCATATTCTAAGAATATAAATACTTTCGAAATTTTAAGAATCAAAACTAAAAAATTCAAAAATTTAAATTTTTTTAGTTTTTTAGGACATTTTAAAATTTTAGGAAGTACAAGAATTTAAAAACTAAAATGATTTTAATAATATCAAGAATTTTAAGAATTTGAAGTATTTTAGAAAATTTTAAATTTTAAAAATATTTTTAAACAAATTAACTACGTCAGCGAATTCTAAGAATATGAAATACTTCAAAATATTGAAAAACCAGAAGCAAAAAATTCAAGAATTTAAATTAATTAATAATAAATTATTTAATTTTTTTTTTTTTAAATTATTATGATTTGTAAGAAATTTTATAATTTTACTAATTTCAAGAGTTTTAATCATTTAAAGGGCTTTAATTTAAGAATTTCTAGAAATATAAAAATTTAAAGACTTTTAAGAAGTTTAACTCCTGATGATCACCTAGCAAGTCGAAATCGATTGAGAATAAATTGTATCTCAAATTTGCGAAATATTGAATAAGTGTTTTATTTAAAATGTTAAGAATTTTAATAATTTATAAAACAAAAATTTTAAAAATTATTAGAATTTAAAAACCTTTGTACCATATTTTGAAACGAACACATTTTACACGAAATGTGATTTTGTGAAAATGTAAGTTGCGAGAATGTTCAGCGTTCATTATTTTATTAATTAAAAATAAAGTAGAATTATTTAATGATAGCAATAAAACCAATTTTATTCCCAAAAATTAATTGTAGCCTTACGCAAGACGATTGATTGTCAAGCGTTATATGTACATTTGCTCGGAAAAACAAGAACAAAGCAAATAAGAATTTTTATTTTAAGATAATTGGAGTATTAAATTGTAAAATCCTTGGACATTTCCATAAGAAAATAATAATGTAAGCAAAATAAAAAAATTCGAAATATGTAAGAAACAATAAACCATATTACTTATGTTTTTTGTGATGCTGATGCTGCTGTTTCTCCGTCTTAATCTTTTATATGTACAGTAGTTATAGTATAAGAAAAAAAAAATATTTCCACAATAGATTAATCCATTTACATATGCTGTATGTATTGTACTAACATTTAATATGATAATAAAATACTTCATACTTCCCTATACGAGTACAAAAAATAAAAAATAAAACTACTGTGCTCTTACATATAAATTTTCTTTTTATTTCGTTAAAAATGTAATCCATCTTACTTAAACAAGCAGTATGTAAGCAATAGTTATAAGTTTAAGCAAGCAAAAGGATCTCTAATATTTTAAATTCATGTTTTATAGATACCAACCAGTATAATGTGTAATGTATTTATGTGCAACATATACTCGTATCTAGAGAAGCAGCAAAAAAAAAACTGATAGAATTAAAAATGTTATCGTTTACAAACATCTTATTGTTGAAGCTTTCGTTTTCTTATTTTTCTGTATATATGTATGTGTGTACATCATTTCCATTCCTTTCTTGCATATGTTTTATTTAAAATTTATGTTGTATATTATTATTATTATTTTTATAATAATAATTTCATGTTATTATCATTCTTATTATTTGCATGTTTCAATTTTAACACTTTAGAAATATTCCGACAAGAAAAGTTGAGGAATATTTAAATAACAAGACGATTTGGATTAAAGTAAACGTATACTCATTCCAATTAATTATGTTTGCACATAATTTAGATGAAATGCAATACTAAAGATACCCTCAAACTTGGCTAGTCCGACAATATTAAATTCATGTTAATTTATTAATTTATTGAAAATACAATAAAAGGAGAATCGTTTAGAGCTATACGCATTTTACGGTTTAGAAGACTTTTAAAAAAATATTGAATTTTACTTTATAGTTCAACCTAAAAATGTATAATTAAGGTATTGTTTTACAGAGTTGTTTAAACTAATTAAAAATTATTAAGTATTAGGAATTTGAGAGGTGCTGCTACGTACCGGGAAGTTCCGCTGAGACAAGAATAAAAGAGCAAATATGTCACTAAAAAAGAGAAAACATGAGGAAAAAGAACCAACTAGCAGAAAAATATTAAGAAGTTTGTGATACTGATCTTTAAAGTGGTTAAAATACCAAAAATAAAATATGGCCACATTACCCAAACATATCAGTTCCCAGGACAAAAAGAGAAGGAAAATTGGTTTGATGAAAATCTATTGGACAGTTTCGAAAATAAACAAAATACCCTCGGAGTTACCAAAAAACTGCTTACACTCATCTCTTCTTTTACACAGTCTTCCTTTACATGAAATTTGATCTAACACTTTTTTGCGGGTTATTTGACAAAGCCGCAATACCGAAAAAAAAACATTAAATGAAGTACCGTGTAAAAAACGAGCTCGATACCAATAAAGATAAGCGTACTAAATTCCAGGACTGGCCTGGAATATAAGAGTCCTTGAACTTGTCTAACAGTTCTAATGAATTTTAAATATCCCATTTAATAAGGCACCACAATATGAAAAGTTTCTATTGTCATGTTGGGTAATGGGCAAACCTTCAAAATTTTAAAATCTATAAACTTGTGGATAACCTTCCAGATGCATCAAACGGCACCATAATTAACACCTTTAGGGAAGTAAACTCCGTCAGGTCAATTTATTATAACTTGCTGGTATGACATTATTAACGCATCCGCTAAGCAACACAAAGTTTAGTGTAACAAACGAACACACTGCAGTTGGAGCAGTTCTGTAACAAATCATTAATGGTTTTATTGACCTATTGGAATCCTTTTCCAAAAAAAAAACTTTCAAGCGCATAAACAAAATATTCCGCCTTTATTCGAGAACTTTTAGCTATTTACCTGGTCATAAAACATTTTAGGTACTTCATAGAAGTTTGTAAGTTTACACTATTTACTGATCATAAACCCTGAATTACACTTCGCAATTTACTACAGATATCAAGCACATTAACGGCAAAGAAAATATGTTCGCTGATATACGCTTTCTCGAACTAGATGTTCGATTTCGAAGTTGCTGTTGTCGAGACTCACTTCGACATAAAAAAGATCGCTAAGTCACAGAAGCAATCGGAACCTTAAAATTAAATATTCTAACCCCGTCATCCTAATTCTAACTTAAAATTAGAAACCGTCTCTCGTCGGAAACAAACGCCCTTACATTCCAAGGCCAGATAAAAATATATATGTGAAACAACAACAACATGTGATCCAACATTGATTTTGGATCACAAATGATGATCTTAAAATTAGTTCAGCTATTAAAATGCAGGTGAACAATAATTATGTATTATGTGGTTAGTAGTATAGTAAATGAACAATAAAATTATGTACCGAACTCAATCTGCCTGTGCAAACGAGTATTGTATTCATCATATTCTTTTCTCATTGGTACAGGAAAGAAGCAACAAAGAATATAATGAATACAATGCACATATGAACAGGAATTAAAACGAAACTTTTAATTTTTTTACTATAGATGGCTAGAAGCTTACTTTATAAAATACATCTCTGCTACCACCAATCAGGGGAATAAAGTCGAATCTAAACTATTCTCCGAACTTACGAAACTTTTAGATTCATATCCATTTCGGCCAACTTCACCATCTACCATCCACACTTAAATCAGCACTAAAGGCCAGAGAAAGTATAATGCAACGGAGCAATAAACTGCTGATCATTTGTCTTAAAATTCGCGCGACATTAAAGAAAACCCTGAAGTGTTCTCCAGCAGGATTAGTTTCTTACATGGAGAACTTTTTATCGTAAATCTTTAACAAACATCAATCGACTGTGACACTCTAACTGATAAGCTCCAATCAATTATGACAAGTCTTATGCCAACCGAAACACGGCATAACAGCACGATATATTTATTCCCAAGTTTTTCAACATTTGAGAATTGATCCCCGTTGATATGAATCGAACAGGACTACCTTCACTTTCTGAAGGCCTGCATAGACCAATTAAACATTTCAAAAATATGTTCTAGTATCAATGATCGGGTTTGGTATAGAAACGTTCTAACCAACATTTTGTAGATTGTAATTTAAATTAAAGTCCATGTCGAGATTGATTATTTTAATTTAAAATTAGTTAACCGGTACTGTAAAAGCCGTCATTTTATGGTCCGATCAGATAAAGTATTCCTTTGCTATAGTCGCCCCAAGCCCTGAAAATCGCCATTTCGTTATTTGTAACTTGAATTTTTTAATTAAAATTTGCTTAACCACCACCGTTTTATTACTCAAAAATTGATTGCCTGCAACTTTTGGACTTAATTTCGCAGGTGTTAAAAGTTTATTAAAGTTTTTTTTATTAAGCTCACGTGCTCTGTTACTTATTACATTACTTACTTGTTACATTTTGCAAATTTACTTGAAACGATTGCCCCATAAAAGTTTATTCCTGGTCCGTTAAAACGGATGTTGGAGAACCAAATACAAAAAAAAAAAAAAATTTTAACAGAAAATGCAGCAACAATTACGAGGAAAAACAAATGAAAATTTCATTAAGTCGCATTGCATGAATAAGATATCCAAAAAAGTTTTTTGAAAAGCTTTCTTCAATGCTGTTATGATTTTTAAAGGAATATTTTTATTTAGAAAACTTTTACTCTTTCGACAAGATGAACAATGACTGACATAATTCTCTATCCTTTTAAATATTTTTGAAAAATAGTAAAAACTACGTCATCGTTTAAGCTTCCTGCAAACGCCTTGTTGTGCTCCTATAGGTTAAAAGATTATCGCAAGAAGCTCTTTCTCGATAGAATTTGGGATTGTATTTATTTGATGAGTTGTTGCATCTGTGACAGATAATTCGTCATCATTAAGAAGAAATACATCATTAAATGTACGACAAATTGATAAAATGAACCTTTCATTTTAGCACTATAGGCTGGCATGAAGCAATGCAATGTGCAGGTGGTGCATAAAAACGGATATATAGCCGTACATCCTCGATTTGGCTACTCTGTAAGGCTGGACGTAAAAAGCGAACTGCGAAAGTGCTAGAAGTGCCTTGAGCCCCAGAAAAAATTGCAGATATAGAAACAAACAAACAATCAAAATTACTAGGCAATGAAGATTTAATTTTGACATAAGAAGTAATATTGGAAATATTATAAGTGAACAATGAATAAGTGAAGTGCTACTTTATAAATTTAGGAAATCTTTACCTAAAATGCTGGAATTTTTCTTGGGAAAATTATTTGAAACAATCTGTACATTCAGTTCAAATGTCATAAAATCAGGAAAATATGGACTGATTTTTATTTGGATTGTGTGGAAATGTTAATTGTAGAAACATCGTAGAATTAGGGTTAGGTTTAAAATTTTTAAATGTTGAAATATTTTATATTATCAACTTGTAGAATTTTTTAATTAGAATTTTCAAAAATTATTTCAGAGAAAATAGAATTAAATGCGTATTTAAAACTGTTACTACTTGCCCCAAATGGATATTTTGATGTATGATTAAATTAAGAGTACTCTACGGACTGTTTCGGATCCGTTGAGGAGTACCCAAGGAGTACCCAACGAATTAAATGATGGATTATTGGTTTCGGTTAGTTCGTTGAGACGTTTACGTGAATTTGTTTGCCGCTTAATGCAATTTTCAATATTATTATGGCAATAAGTATTCCTTAATTTATTAGCAGTACTATTTTGAGAAAGGGTATTAGATAAATAGATTTTGATTTAAAACAAACGGACCCTTTATGCCCGATTCTGTTACATATGTAGTTGGCATTTTGGGCTATTCATAAAACTAGAAATGGATGTTCCATTTTGCTTCTTCTTTCAATGCTGCAGAAATCGCTTCTTTTCAAGTAGAATATCTGCACGCTTTTATTAATAGTTTATTTGAATCTTGTTATCCTTCTTGGAATGATCTGAGTGCTATTTTACTATTTAAATTTTTGATGTCTTTAATTGACTCAATATCTGGTTCTGAAAGACAGGCCACATTTAATTGCTAAAACACTTTTTCAAGTCTATTTGAAAAGGTCTTCACTTCCTCAAAACGTTGTTATTTAATACAATTTAATTTAAATAAAATCGATTCTATTGAACGTTTTGAAGAAAATTGGGTTTTAAGTGCCGCTCGGAGACTTTACCAATCGTTAAATTCTTCATATTACATTATTTCATAAGCGCTTAAAAGCTTTACGTTGAGTAACTCCCAAAGTTCCTTTTTCCCCGAATTTTTCAAAGAATCGTGAAATATGTCACTATAAGAGGGAAATGTATAGAGTTTTTCGGAAGTTCAGTTAAATTCCAGAATAATTTTTAATGCTAAATTTAAAATGTGGCCATTTCTCCGATTTCAAAATTTGAAATAAACACTTCTTCAGGTGATACGGAATTTAGTAAACAATTTAAACTCTCAAATTAAAATATTCGCACCTTTAGCAATGTAGAGTTATTTTGTAAATTTGTATTTGGATGGTCCCAATTTGGCGGCACATCCGACACGATGTAATGAAGTATGCGTTGTTCTTAAGCTTAACGCCAATCAAAGTTGCCCGTCAAATGAAATGGTTGTAAAACAACGGGGCAAAGATGTTGCCATTTTGAAAATTATCGATTACCTACCCATTGTTTTATCCAGCCGGAACGTCAGGATATACCGTGGTTATGCCACTTAGCGCAATATCGTATAGCTTTCCGACCTGAACACGTCAAAAGCCTTTCTTTGCAAACTAATTTAACACCCGACCTGCGTCAAACAGTTTTCAATGCCTTACATTTTGGTGGACGACTTTTTCAACAATATCTCGTCGATACTTTCATTCGAGTTGAATGTGATCGCATCCAATGGATCAAATTTAATCAAAAAACTATTTTAACCGATCAGTACGCAGGTGTTACCCGACTTATCAACGACTTAGCTGCGAAACAGAATGAAGTTGTTGGTGAATAAATAATATTACCATCATCATTCACCGGATCAAAGCGTTACTATACTGAACATTTCGAACATGCAATGGCTATTGTTGGTCGTCTTGGATCGCCAGATTTCTTTATCACCATGACTTGTAATCCCGATTGGCCAGAAATTAAGGAAGCAGCGCGTATTATATCTGATAATGGAGTTATCATACAGCAGTCCGGTCAAGATCGTCCCGAACTCGTCGCTCGAATTGCGAAACAAAAATTTAATGAAATTATCAATGATTTGGAAAAAAAACAGATATTTAGAAAGATGACAGCATATATGTATACAATCGAATTTCAAAAACGTGGACATGGATTTGCTGTTAATCATGAATCCTGAAGATCGAATCCATAATCCAGAAGAAATTGATGATCAAATTTCAGCTGAAACTCCAAATACCGACGACCCTAAATTGCGAAAATTAGTGTTAAAGTGGATGATGCATAATCCGTGCGGAGTGGAGTTAAATCCAGATGCTATATATATGGTCAATAAAAATGGAAAATTGCAGTGCCGCTTCGGTTTTCCAATGCAATTCAAAGAAGTAACATCTCTGGCGGATGATGAAAAACCAAAGTATCGTCGTCGTCGTCTTGACCCCAAATTAGATCAAAATAATCGAGAAGAATTTTCACATGAACTTGCAGTATATCGAAAAGATAAGGATAATCGTCGAGTTATACGAGATAATCGTCATGTGGCCACATATAATGCTTATTTGCTGAAAAAATTCCAATGTCAAATCAATGTTGAATATGTTGGCGGGATAGGTCCGGTAAAGTTTATATAAATACATCTACAAAGGACACGATTGCGCTTCAATAAAGGTTGTCGAAAATCAACGGAGTTTGATTTATAATAAAGCAGACACATATGTGAAAGGTCGCTACATTACACCGCACCTGAAGCATGCTGGCGATTATTTGGCCACGAAATCCAAAGAAAGAGTCATATCGTTCAGCGCTTGAATATTTATTTACGTGGTCAATATCGAATGCAAAAGGTCTTTGGGAAAGATTCAAAAATCAGTTGGCTGAAGATTTTATTCTGCAAGCACGACGAAATAATAGATCTGAGGATGCTGCAATCAAACGTGCTTATCGTATTATTGCATTCAAGTTAAATACGACAGCAACAGAAGGTAGAAATTTTCGCTTCTTGGTGGAACGATATGGTATAGACGACATTGACATTTACGAATATGATCAAAACATGAACATTCTAAATTCTGATGAGTCAGCTGCTATCGGAGAACGCATGTATAGGTTTCTGCAAGGAAAACAGATTGAAATTGTGGACAGTAATTTACGTGCAGCCAATGACTCTAACTAACTCTATTGAAACAAAATGTTTTTTTCATAGATGGACCACGCGGTACCGGTAAAACCTTCGTATATAAGACCATGTATCACTTACTTTGTGGCCAAAATCGTAAAGTAAAATATATGACATTTACTGGAATCGCATCAGCTCTATTGAATGCTGGACAAACATCACACAAGATAATAGGTCTGAAAGCATTAAACCTCGTTCAGTCAAAGCTACAGGACTCGCTCAAGTTGATGTTTTCCTTATGGATGAGTTTGTTTTCCTTATGGACTTGCCATTTGAAGGAAAAATTTTAGTCCCTGGAGGTGATTTCCGTCAGTGCTTACCTGTTCAACTCCAAAGCAACCGTAGTGAAACACTCGATTTGTTGATCAAAAAAAGTCATCTCTGGAAGGATTTCAAAATTTTTTCGTTAAAACAAAATATGCGTGTCGATCCTGAATAGGAATCATTCGCAAAGTATATCCTGAAACTAAGAAATGGAAATCTTCCACAAAATGACTTCAATGAAATCAAATTACCTGAGGATATAATTTCCAGTGGTAATTTAATCGAAGAAGTATTTGGAAATTGCCTTGCGAATCAAAATTACGATGGAATGAAGGAACGTGTTATTCTCGCGCCGCTGAACAAAGAAATCTCTTAATTCGATTGAAATTGCTGATTTGCCACCCCATGAATTAAAACTAATGAAAAATACGATAATTATGCTAATGCGTAATTTAGATATTTCGGAGCGTATGTGCAATGGAACACGCCTGATTGTTACCGAATTATGTAACAACGTAGGTAAAGCAAAAATGATTACTGGGGAAAAAGCTGGACAAGAAGTAAACATTCCTCGAGTTTCGCTCGACTCCAGTAAAGGTCAACTTAGATGTACAATACAATGACATCAATTTCTGAATCGACCAGCATTTGCGATGATCGTGCATAAATCTCAAGGGCAAACGTTCGAATTTGTTGGCGTCGATCTTTGTACACCTGTCTTTAATCATGGTTTGTTGTACGTAGCATTTTCTTGTGTTAAACGACAAAATAGATTGAAAGTTTTGTTACCACTTGAAAATGAACGTCGCACGTTTAATGTTGTGTGGAAAGAAGCATTGAATGCTCTTGATAAAACTTTTATAAGTCTTGATAGTGAAAGCGACGACGGTTACCTCGGCAACATCGATTTTTATGTCTCAGAAACACAAACATTAATATTTATAAAGGTGTAAACCATGGGTTTAATGACCAGCACGTATAAGCGAGGTTCAGAGAGTTTAGGATCTGAATTTTAAAGTTAAACAATTTACATTGTCAAAATCGATTTGTGTAATTAATTTTCATTAATTATTAAATAGAAAATAAACAATTTGCCCAAACCACTAATTCATAAAAGGTTCGTTGTACCCAAGTACTCCAACTTAGCAGTACCTGAAACAAAAAAACCATGATGACCGGATCTCATTTCTACAAGAACCAATCCAATCTTATATTATTTTAATTTTCAGCAATAGTAAAACTGTCCGAAAAATGTTAGTTTTACTCGAGCTTATTCATAATATCGAAATTAGGTTCCAGTTGGCGAAATAGTTTAGATGGGAGTCGCCACTCTTTTTAACCCCTTAAGTCGAGACCAAGATCATTGTAAAATGTTGTTGAGTAGATTAGAGAATAATGTAAACAAGGTCTCCGTATTTTGTATAAATTTAGGATTAGGGCTTTGCCTTAAATAAAAGAACTCGCTAAAAATGTTATGAAAAATCAACAAGATCTTAGTTGCCGACATCATGTTCTTTTCCTAAGAGCTTAATTTCAATTTTTAATTTTCATATTTTTGATTAATTGATTTTTGTGTGCCATTGGCAGCAAAGAATAAAAATAGTTCCTAAGACAAGGCCATTGCGGAAATAATTATTAAATTGGTCAGAAGATGAATTTGGAACCCTGTATAGAACCACCTCCAGGGAATCGTCCAGGGTTTAAGTTTAAAACTAATAGCTTCCATTGGCTGCAGGTACCTTTTAAAAGGAACAGAAAAATATCTGAAAATATTGTACGTCGACGCGTGAAATATAGTTATCATGCATCAACTATTATGGTCGATATTGTGTTAATAAAATTTAGAGATTTCCATTGACGCGTCAAATATTGTTGTTAATGCGTCAACCATTTTGTTGACGCATCAACTACCATTGTTGACGTTAACGTACGTTTTCGTTGCACATCATCGGTCTAAACACACATAATTGCGTCGATTATTCTCAAAAACCCATAACTCCATTTCAAGCCATTTTATGGAAAACGTAAAAAACTTATATTTTATCAAACCAAATATACATGGTTACACTTTTCCCAGCCGGTCATAAGTCGTTGGTAATTAAACCGAATTAGAATCTACTTTTTACTTAATTTTGGTGGGAAATAATGAATAAACTATACAAATTGGGAAGGAATAGGAACTTAGCGAACTTTAGGAATTATAGGGACTTTTGAAAGCCACTAGAGTAAAATTGTTGATCCTTGCAAATAAAAAGTCAGTATTATCGCGTAAAAAAAGTGTGTTCTTACGAAATAAATAAAATAATTGAAATCCAATAACAAAATAAACACATAATAATACTAGGCTGTATTTGCACTATATGTCTTGCTTTTTTAAGAACAGATTTGGTTAATCAAAATCTGACCTGTATAGTTTTGCTCCCGACGCACCAATAAGGCATTCGTCATTTTGGTGAGAACAAACCTTTTCATCTTGTTAAATTGAAAATGCCATTGCCCCGTTGGTTTAACGCATGCTGCAGTAGCTGTTTTCCAGTAATTTACTGGATATGTAGTGGACCCTAGTCGAATAATCTGCTCATGCTCTAAGTAGAGATCAAAATATTAGTGTGGCCTTATTATTTGCTCTCTAGCTTTTAATTTTTTTCGAGCTGAGTAAACACTCTGTCAGAGGGATGAATGGCCAGGAACCGTAAATATTATTTCGATCTCACTAATCTATTCTGGTGCCATCGGTTTCAACCAAAAAAAAATCATTCCCATTTTCTAAAAGCATCCCAATTTTTATTTTGTGGGGCACAGCCATCGCAAATAAGCCGCACGACCGAAATGTCTTGGAATGAAGTTGAGCTTAGCCGGTGGTACAAAGCAGAAATAATTTCATTCGATCCTTTCATGTCGTCATTTTCATGCTAAATATATAAAAAAACATGGTCCTGGAAAATATGCGCTGCTCGATCCGGTACAGTTGGGAGTACCATAGCATTCTACTGATGGATAAATCACCTGGTTAAGTATTGGCGACCAATATTTTTGGAGTGACCGTAGGGTGGCTTAAAGTTTTTGATAAATATTTTCACCGCTTCTTTTTTAGCAAAAATTTCTTAGTGATACGCTCACCTCCATGAGTTTCGACTGGCAGAGAACGTTTATTAAAGGAACATTTCCATACGTGCTGATATTTAATATGCCTGTCAACGATTTTTGGCAAACCCGTACAATCTTACCATTTGTTTTTTAAACGAAGTGTTGAATGGTGATCGCAATATTGAGAATAGATCCATTCTTCTTGCGATTGCTTCTAGTCGGTGGTTTAACTGCGCAGCAGGTTAAGATAAATTTCTCTTGTTCTACCTTATTTTTCTAAATGTAAAATGATTTAGAAAATTTTTATGTATCCTTCAGATTTAAACTAGCATAATTTAAGGCTGGACCAGCATATCGACACTGTGGTGTGTTAGGGAGATCCGTCATTATCTATCTTTTAGAAAATTATAATTTATTTAAACTCTCATGTATACATTCACATAAATTTATAAGACTTCAAAGCAAACCTGATTTTTTTTCTTATTCTCGTTTCCAACCACTATTATTTAAAATCCATTTTCTGGGTTTAGATCCCGATTTATCGATCTCCATTACCATTCCAACACTAGCCATATTTTCGTATATTATTATTGCACCATGTAATATCTCATTTTCATATTTAACGTAAAGCACACTAATTTTTATACTGTCAAAATTTCTATATTTCTTGTATAATAAAAACACAAAAGTCCCCATTCATTCCATTAAAAACGCCATTCCATAAAGTTGTGTTCTCAAATAAATTTGTGTAATTCATAAATAATAAATTTAATATTTGTAAATATAAAAGTGGCGACAAGGATTAAACAAAATGTCTAAGGATCAAGAAATTTTACAAATTCCTTAAAGCCAACAAGAATTTATTCAATCATTTTTGGCGGCTCAAACAAAACAAGTGGCCACAACAATTTCACCGTTTTTCCCGTTTAATGTGCAAAAACATCATTGTGAAATATTATATATATTATTACAATGAAATGATTGGCATGATCGCCATTAAATGATATATTTATTTAAATTTGATATTGACTATTTGTAGTTGATTAATTAATTATTATTATGTGAAGAAGTGCCAAGGGTGAAGAGTGGCCTACGCTTCTTAACGCAATTTCTTGCGTCGACTAAAGCGCCCTTTTGGCCCTCGCCATTTACCCACCTTATATTGCAAAGTTAATTGCAACTTGGTTTCAGCGGGGTGGCTCCTTGTTTTAAGAACAAACTAATTAATTTAGTTGATCACTCAACTAGATCCAAATTTATTCTTTTTTGTTTACAAAATTTTACAGTTTATATACTTAAATTTAATGTGTAATTTATTCTCTGATTGAAATTTACTTTACTTATTAATTTGTTTAATTGACAAAATTTATATTCAATATTAAAATAATCAATCAGCGCATTTACAATTTATTACACTAACAATTGTATTTGCACGCGTTTAATTTTATTACATTGATTACAACAATAACTTCTTTGTACACGCGCTTATTGAAATGAAATGTATGATTATATTTCAACATTGCTGATTCATATTTTACTATCACTAATTACACTAACAAATAATATACTATTTATATTTCCATTTACAAACGATTGGAATGCGTTTGTTTATTTACTATATGAGAAATGTAATATGTCATTACACCCTTCTCCTTTTGGAAAAAAAAAAAAAAAATTTTATTTTTTTTTTTTTTTTTTGTTAATTTGTAATTTTTAGTTTTAATCTATTATTATGTATTTCTTTTATTCTACCATTAATATCTAATACAGAGTTTACACCTTTCCTTTCTATTATTTTATATGGTCCTAAATATGGACTTTCATATTTTCTTCTATCTTCTTTCTTTATGTATACAAAATCACCTATTTTTAAATCAATACTTTGAACATTTTTATCTGTTTGTTCTTTTCTATTTATTTTAGCTATATTTAGTAATTCTTTTGCTTTTTTGTGAGCGATTTTTAATCTTAATTTTAATTCTTCAACATAATTTTCTATATTATAAATTGGTTCTTCACTATTTAATGTCTCGTTAGGTAACACACATAATTTACCAAAAATTAATTCAAAAGGAGAGTATCCTGTATCCGTATGTGGAGTTGTATTATATGCAAATACATAATACGGTATCCATATATCCCAATCATAATCTGTTGTGAAAGATAACAAATATTCATTTAGTACTCTATGATTCCTTTCTAGTGATCCTAACGTCTCATGATGATAAGGTGTTGATTTTATATGTTCAATTTTCAATAATTCACAAATATTTTTCATTAATTCATTTATATACTCAGTCCCTAAATCTGTTTTGAGTTTCTTAAAAATTCCGTATTTTAAAATAAATTTTTCTACTAATACCTTTGCTATCGTTTTAGCTTCTTTATTTTCTATTGGGAAAGCTTCAATGTATTTAGTTAGTTCACATTGTATTGTTAATATGTACCTAAAGTCGTTTGATATTTTTAATGGTCCTACTGTGTCTATAGCTACTACTTCAAAACTATTTGTTGGTGTGTCCGTAATCATCAAAGGTTCTCTAATTTTTCTAATCTGCTTATTTCTTGCACATTTATCACATTTTCTGACATAATCTTTTACCATTTTATTCATATTTTTCCATATATATCTTTGTTTTAATTTGCTAACTAATCTTTTGACTCCTGAATGCCCTCCGTGGGGTGAATTGTGATACTCATCTATCAATTCTTTCATTTTATTTTCATCATTTATTTTTTGTTGCGCTTTATATATTATTATATTTATACTGGTTTGCTTATTATCATTTATCATTTTTGCATGCATTTTATTATATTTCTCTTTAAATTCACTTTTATTTATGTATTCGAATACTTTATCTTCACTTGCAAGTGCTAATTCTTGAATTCCTGAATCTTTCATCTTGAATATTAGTTTCTCCAAGGTCAAATCTAATTCTGAGTATGGATTATCACCAATTTCTGCAATTACTTTTCTAGGAATTTTATTTCTATATTCAATATTTATTTGCAAACCTTTATTATATCTGGAGTCTTTTAATTTATTTTCTACTTTTTCATCATTTATTTCTTTATCATTGGTTTCTTTATCATTGGGTACCCTTTTATTATTTATGTTAGCTGTTTGTTCAAATTTTAACCTAACCGCGTTCTTTATATCTGCTATAGAAGTACTGTCCCAAATATGCATATGGCCATACTGCGTAGATGGTTCTGTTTCTTCCAATGTTTGCTTGGTTTTATTTTCCTGTTTTCTTCTAGTTTCACTTCTTGTAATTATCTTTATATGCTTCGTGTCTTCATGCTGTGTAGGTATCATTGCTTTTAATGTGTCAGAATTTATCTGTATCCTAGATAATGCATCTGCGTTTGTATTCATTTTTCCTGCTTTAAAATGTACTTCGAAATCATAATCTTGTAGATCTAATCTAATGCGTGTTAACTTTGATGAAGGATTTTTATGTGTAAATAGGCTAACTAATGGTCTATGATCAGTTACTACTAAAAATTTCTTACCATACAGATATGGTCTATAATAATTTATGGCCCAGTGAATAGCTAGTAATTCTTTAATTATAACTGGCTTGTTTAATTCATGTTTTGTTAATGACCTACTGGCATAAGAGATTGGTAAATCTTTTCCTATTTCTCCTTGTGATAGCACTGCTCCAAGAGCAAAATTGGATGCATCTGTGGTTAATATAAACTCTTTATTAAAATCTGGATATTTCAAAATTGGTGGATTAGCTAATTTAGACTTTAATGTTAAAAATGCGAATTGACATTCATCTGTCCATTCAAAGAGAACGTTTTTCTTTAATAAATTATTTAATGGTTTTGCTATCTTTGCAAAATCTTGAATGAATCTTCTGTAATAATTACAAAATGCTACAAAACGTCTGGTTTTATCAGCATTCTGAGGAATTGGATATTTTTCTATTACTTCTTTCTTACTTGGATCAGTAAGAATACCATTAGCTGTTACTAAATGTCCTAAATAAACTACTTCTGTTCTTAGGAAATTGCATTTCATTGGATTCAATTTTAAATTATATTCTCTTAATTTTTTAAAGACTTTTATCAGATTCAGATTATGATGTTTTAAACTACATCCGAAAATTATTATATCATCAACATATAAAAATGCTTCTTGTTCAAGTCCAGTGAGAGCTATTGTCAACATCCGTTGAAAACTGTTTGTAGCGATTTTTAATCCAAAAGGCAATCTTTTGAACTGAAAGTGACCTTTGTTGGTGGAAAACGCTGTTATAGGTCTGGATTCTTTATCTAATTCAATTTGATGAAATGAGTTGGTGAGATCCAACGTTGAGAAATATTTAGCTCTGCCTAGTTTATCTAAAATATCATCTATCCCGTTAATGGGAATTTGTCATCCATTATTTTTTTGTTTACTTGTCTGAAATCTACCACTAAACGATATTTTTTTTCATCTGTATTGCTTTTCTTTGGTACTATGAGTAATGGAGAATTGTATGGGCTAGTTGATGGTTCAATAATTTCTAATTCTTTAAGTTCTTCTACTTGTCTGTTTATCTCTTCCAATTGCATATGCGGAAGCCTATAATTCTTGATATACACAGGATTATTATCTAGTAAGTTGATTTTTTGCTTATAAAAGTTATTTGCAGATAGTTTCTCTTCTTCTAAGTGAAATATGTCAGAATATTCTTTGCAGATCTCTATTATACTTTGTTTAGCTATATTATCAATATTATCTAATTTTAATTGCTTTATAAACTTCTTTATTCTCTCCTTTGTATTTATTATTTCATTTGCTTTAAATCTTAAAATATTATATTCTCTTAATGGTTTAATTTTTGGTTTTAATTTTTCTATAACAATCTCTTCATCCGTTGTGTTTAAAAATTTTAGATGCATTATACCTTTTGCAGGTACAATCGTATTTGCTATATAAACACCTTGTTGAATTTCTTGATTAAAGATTACAGAATCTTCTTGTATCGGTATTTCAATTGCGGCTATCATTTCAGTTCTAGGGGGAATAGTTATCTTTGAGTGTTTTGGTAATTTAGTCTTCATTGGTATAGTTATGTTCATACCATCTTTAAAAATAGTCATCGTAAATGTTTCATAATCAATTTTGCAAAGATGTTTCATTAAAAAATCTCTACCTAAAATTCCATCTGTTAGTATTGGGAAAGTGTTTGGTACGATTTGGAAAGTTTGAGCTGTCCAGTGATCTCCTATTCCTAAGTTTATTGTTTTTGATCCTAGAGTCACAATTTCTGTTTCTGATATCCCAGTTAATTTGTATAAGTTATCATTTTCATAGCTGTCATTAAATTGTAAGTTGTTAATTTTGCAAAGTGATACGTCTGCACCTGTATCTATTAAAAATTTTAACCTATTGTTATTTATGTCTGTATTTATTTCAATGTAGTTTGTAAGATTGTTATTTATACCATAATATGTTTTTATTGTAATATTCCTTTGATTCGTATAATCCGGACACTGTCTTTTCTTTGATAATCTATGGTTTAGGGCCCCGATGGCCCTTCCTCGTTTCCCGACACATAATGTATATTTCTAGTTTTATTATTATAATTTGGTTTATAACCTATATTTCTATTACGACCATTAAATGAATTATTGTTGTTGTTTACTTGGTATTTATTATAATTATGGTTTTGTTGAAAATTTCTGTACCTATTATAATTAAATCTATATCTACCTTGATTATTCCTTCCTCTATCTGTATTAAACCTACCTCTGTAATTTCTGTTATTATTTATTATATTTATATTTAAACCTTGCATACTTTGCTGCAAGCTAATCTCTTGTGCTATTTTCTGAGCATCTAATAAATTATCTGGCCTAGCTGCCATTACTGTGGTTCTCAGGGGCTCATTTAGCCCTTTTTTGAAAGCACTAAGAGTTGTTTGCTCGTTAATCACTCTTATAATTTTAGCGTGCTCATCGCCCTGCTCTCTTATTTGTATATTGTTCAATTCCGCCAGCAAAGTGTCTATTTGCTGAGCAAATTTTTCTACAGAAAATTGGTTTTGTTTTATACTTGAAAATTCAGACAAAATTTGTAAAACTGTTTTTGTCTTGAGGAAGCTCTTTAAAAATATTTTTTTAAATGTTTCGATATCTTTTATTTCACCAAGCCCAGATACCTTGGCTTTAACTGCATCCGATGTTCGAGTTTTTATTACAAAGCTTATCAATTTAATTTGTTCTTCAGTTTTAATTGTGTTTGCTAAGTATTCCACTAGATTTACAAAATTGTTCACCTCTTGAACTTTACCAGTGAACTCTGGTATAATTTTAAACGCTAACGAAATATCAAATAATGCCATTGTTTCTATACCTATATATTCTTTGATTCTCTTTAAGTTTTTATATATTTTTATACCTTCTTCTAAAAATTTAGGATTACTCTTTATTATATTTTTTTATGACTCTTCTAATTCTGTTATTTGCTTTGTTTTAAGCTTTATATAATTATCACTATATTTTCTATTTGGACTTTTTCTTAAATTTACTAATAATTCTATTACTATTTTCTTAATATTTTCTAATTTAATTTCATCTTTCATGTTATGCTTTAAACATTTCAATATATTTTTTTTTTTATTTAATTAATCTGTTTATAATTACATAAATTAATTTTTTATTTATTAAGACTATATTAATTACATCGATTCATATTATTTTTTATTTTTACTTATGCTTTACTTATTTCTGTGTTTACATGTTTCTTTATTCTCCTTTTCAATATTTTTTTTATTTTTATTATAATTAAAAGAATTATAAAGGTTACTACTTGGTTTATTATTACTGTTTCTATTAATGTTAATTCTTTTTCTTCACTATCTTTTGATGATCTAGAATCTGCTGCATTTTGTGCAATTATTATCTCTTTTTCTGGTTTTGCAGGTTGACTACCCATTTTTAAATAATATTTTACTTAATTAATTACAAATATTTTTATTTGAAGTTTTTGATTTTTTAAATACTATGTGACTTAATTAATTACAAATATTGTAGTTTTATTTGACTTTCTTTTTCTTAGAAAGCTTTTGATTTTTTATAATTTCTTTTTTTTTTTTCTTTTAATATATTTAATTCGGCTTGAATTACTTGCCGATCTTTAGGTCTAACACACGCGCCTAATATTCTCATTAATTCTTTCTTTTGATTTTTGATTTTGTTAATTTTTCCTCCACGTTTAGTTTTCTTTATCGTCTGATGTTGCCATTGAATCTGCTCGTCAGAGATCTGGTCCATTTGCAAGATCGCCATGAAATATTATATATATTATTACAATGAAATGATTGGCATGATCGCCATTAAATGATATATTTATTTAAATTTGATATTGACTATTTGTAGTTGATTAATTAATTATTATTATGTGAAGAAGTGCCAAGGGTGAAGAGTGGCCTACGCTTCTTAACGCAATTTCTTGCGTCGACTAAAGCGCCCTTTTGGCCCTCGCCATTTACCCACCTTATATTGCAAAGTTAATTGCAACTTGGTTTCAGCGGGGTGGCTCCTTGTTTTAAGAACAAACTAATTAATTTAGTTGATCACTCAACTAGATCCAAATTTATTCTTTTTTGTTTACAAAATTTTACAGTTTATATACTTAAATTTAATGTGTAATTTATTCTCTGATTGAAATTTACTTTACTTATTAATTTGTTTAATTGACAAAATTTATATTCAATATTAAAATAATCAATCAGCGCATTTACAATTTATTACACTAACAATTGTATTTGCACGCGTTTAATTTTATTACATTGATTACAACAATAACTTCTTTGTACACGCGCTTATTGAAATGAAATGTATGATTATATTTCAACATTGCTGATTCATATTTTACTATCACTAATTACACTAACAAATAATATACTATTTATATTTCCATTTACAAACGATTGGAATGCGTTTGTTTATTTACTATATGAGAAATGTAATATGTCATTACAATTGGTCATCATATTTACTACAAATAAATCACCATTTCGAGGCATGCGGGGTAGTATCGGATGATAACAGGAAACGAGCATTTTTCCTGTCCAACGTGGGAGAATATATTTTTGAACTCCTTCAAAAATTATTCGACGGCGATTCGGTGAGTAGGACATATAAAGATCTAACCTCTAGATTATCAGACCATTTTACGTCAAAAATACATATTTTGGCTGCTCGTTATGAATTTCACAAAACGAAAATGAAACAAAACCAATCCTACTCAGACTGGGTAGCGGATTTACGTGTTATCGCACGCAATTGCATTTTTACGTGTAAAAAAGCAAATTGTGCCACATCGTTCGTTGACGATTCGCGATCTAATTGTAATAAATACACCACACGATACAGTGAGAACCACGTGTTTACAAAAAAATAATCCTACTTTAGATGTAGTGTTGGGAATCGCTGTCGCGTATGAAACTACCGTTAAAACATGTAAAATCATAAAAGGTGAAACGTTAATGGATATAAATAAAATTGATTTACCTCGTGCTGATAATCGAAATAGTGATGTGAAAAATAATTTAATTACAAGTTAAAATTTTTATGAATCCTGTCCCCAGTGCATAGACGAACATGTCACCTGCAATAGCTGTAATAAAAAAGGACACATTTCCACCGTTTGCATGTCTAGCGGGCGTGGTCGAAGGTCATTCAGGTATCGTGAACCATATCGAAATTACAGTCAGAATCGACAACGTAGGCAATCACCCCAAGATTTGCTTTCTAACTCACAGCGCCGCAGAAGTTCAAGCCCTCGAGACAGTTAATTATCACCACGTAGACGAGGATCCGCTCATTCAATAAATGTTTTTTCAAATAGGATAGCGCACTCGCGGGTTATTGCCCTTTTAGTAAAATTTGTATTGGATTGAAAATAAATGGACATCCAATTTCGTTTCAAGTGGACACGGGAGCTACTTGTTCAATTATTGGACTTGCAACTTATGCACAGATGGGATTTCCAAAATGTAATCCATCTCAAAAATAGTAAGAGCGTACGGTGAAACGTCATTCCAATTAAGGGTACTTTGAATGTCACAGTGTTGTATAATATGTTGGAAAAACAATTAGCTTTATTTGTTGTCGATTCCAATGATTGTTGTTAACCTTAGGGGACTAAATTGGTTTAAAGAATTAAATTTTAGTATCAACCACAACCAAACTAATATATTCACAATTGATGTACAACCTGATAATAATTTAAAGGCCCAGCTTATGGACTTTTGTAAAAGTCACCACGAGTTATTTAATCCTGAAACCATTGGACACTGTACGTCATTTCAAGCGGATATAAATCTTAAACCGGACACAATACCAAAGTATTTCAAATCTCGAATTCTACCATTTGCTATCCAAAACAAAGTAAAAGATGAGTTATCAAGACTAGTAAAACAAAATATTTTAAAACCGGCCAAGACCACACAATGGGCAACACCTATTGTCCCGGTACCAAAACCAAATGGTGATATTCGCATATAGTATGTGCGGATTTCAAAATTTCGGTTAATCCACAAATTGAAGCCGACCGAGAAGGATAAGCTACAAGGTGGTGTTTACTTCACAACAATTGATTTACAGAATGCATATTTACAAGTAGAGCTATCTGACAGATCAAAGAAATGTATGGTAATTAATACTCCGTTCGGATTGTACGAATCGATATCCAGACGGTTCAGAGCACCCGATCGCTTTCGCTTCTAAAACCCTAAACAAAACAAAACAGCGATATTCACAAATTGAGAAGAAGGCTCTCTCAGTTATTTATCGAGTGACCAAATTTAACCAATACATGCAGGGACGCAAATTTGAGTTGATGACGGATCACAAACCACTTATCTCTTTATTCCACCCAAACAAACAACTCCCGGTACACTCTATTAATAGATTACAACGATGGGCTACAATTTTGATGGAATATGAGTACAAAATTATTTATAAACCAACACATCACAACGGAAATGCAGACGCACTCTCACGACTGCCTTGTGGTCCAGACAGCCGGTTCGATGCTTGTTATAGTGTGAACGACGAGTATAAATCATTACTTGATGATTGTCCAATAAATTTCGAGATTGTCGGAAAACAAACTAAATCTAATCGAATCCTCTCTAAAATAAATGAGTTTATACAAAATGGTTGGCCAAATAGGTTATCTTAATGCGACGAAATGTCCTACTCAGCGTATTTTAGACGCAGAGATAGTTTAAGCTGTTTTAACAATATTATCTTATTACAGACAGGGCATCATACTCGTGTTGTCATTCCAGATACCATTCACAACAAGGTTTTAGCACTATCCCACGAACGACATTGGGGTACAACCAGAATGAAGCAGTTAGCACGTCGCTACTGCTGGTGGCCATCTCTCGATCGCGATATTGAGGAACTCGTAAAAAATTGCAAAAGTTGCCAATTCAATGCCTGCGCACCGGAGAAAGAGTATACCAGTTGGCCAACTCCGAGTGGACCTTGGCAACGATTACACATTGATTACGCAGGGCCGTTCATTGAAAAAATGTGGTTAATCTGTGTTGATGCCTATGCCAAATACCCATTCATCAGCACTATGATAACCACTTCATCAAATATCACTATTCGTGCTCTAAAACAAATATTTGCAATTGAGGGATTGCCGATCACCATTGTTAGTGACAACGGACCGCAATTCACTTCAAGTGAATTTCAAATGTTCTGTAAACAAAATTCAATCGAACAAACTCGATATCGAAATATTCTAAACTCATAAAAGTTCGCTTTACGTTTCACAAGTTTACACATTTACACATTATCTTATTTTTTAGAGAATCAGGGTGCAGTTTAGTTTCGAAAAACTAGTGCTTAACTTTATTTTTCGTACTTTATTTATCCTATGCCGTTTGTTCTGCATTCTGTAGCGTTCTGAAACGTAGTGTTTATAAACAACAATTGCCATTGATTCAGAAAGTATAAGAATTCAAAGTAAGGTTCAGTAATATAAAACGAAGTTTCAGTTATATTGTTGGCCAAAGTGCTTTATATTCCAAGTTGGCATAAGGTTCAGTCTATCCGAAGCAAATTTCAGATTTGGAAGAAAAAAGGGTGTTTAGAACAACCATGTTTAATGTGATCTCACCTTAAATATACCAAATATTATGAACAAATGAGTTTCAAATTTTCTTAAGACAATCGACAATCCTAGGAAGCCGACACCAAATGTCTTATGTGCAAAATTGGCATAGGGCCTAGGCTCTAGGCTATCCGAAACAAATTTCAGATTTCGAAAAAAATACAGGATTATGGTATTTTAAGGCACATTTACATGAATTACTTTGGACGATCATCATGGATGAGTCATTCAAAATGAATTCATTCAAAAATATATTTTTGTTTACACATTGCATCAAGACAGAAATATTTAGTTCAAAGTTACTTCAAAACAAAATTCAATTTAATCACAACATTTATACAATGACAGTTCATCAGAAAATTTTGGTTGAATAGTAAGCGCATTTCAACCATTTCAAAGTCAAAAATGAATCATCCCGCGCGATGATTCATCCAAAATGAACAAAAAGTAGAACATGTTCAGCTTATTTCACTGTTCATCTTAGACAATCATTCTCGCTAAAAGATGCATTTACGAGTCATTTTAGATGATGCATTCATGACGATCATCCAAAGTGATTAGAGTAAATGCGCCTTAAGATAACCATGTTTGATACGATCTCACACAACATATAGCGAATATTATGAATAACTGGTTTTTCGAATTTTCCTCGTAAGATCCTAAGAAGGTGACACCGTAATAGCCTATTTACGAAATTGGGATTGGGTCTTAAGGGTTGGATGCGAATACGTGTTAAAAGAATTTGTTTTCAAAATCCTGCTTTCAAAATCCTGATTTCAAAATGTTGCTTTTCAAAATCCACACAAATCGCACAAAAAATTGATAAAATGCAGTTTGTGTCGCAAAAGTATATGTAATCGGTTAATTCTGAGACTCAATTCCGGAATCGTCGGACACCACTGCTCTAAGACAGAAAATAATATTTCAAAAATTTGTTTTATTTTAAAACCTTGGTTTTGCGTTATGGGGAAGGGGGACAAGATTCACTAAACTCATGTTTCCATTGGTTTAATAGGCGATTATTGCACAAATCAAAATATTCGTCGACATTTCGGATTTAGTAAAATTTACGGGCAAGTTAATTCCGCAGTTAGTGCGCTTTACGTAATTTTACCACAACAAAAAACGTGTGTCTAACTAAATAGTTAGATTCAGGTCACACAATTTCTTAACAGATTCTTGAAGGATTTAAGAATATTGATTTCAAGGCGTATTACATGACTGAAACGCGTAACGCACTGAACAACATTAGATGTCCAAATATCTTTTTTGTCTGGTAAAGTTAAATCACGCTTATATTGCTAAAACGTTGCTAAAACGTGCTAAAACGTGCTAAATTTAAAACGTGACAAAAAGTTATATTTAAATTGCTTTCATGTAAAATTTAGCGAAACGGTTTTGTAAAATTTAAATTTTCGTATGCACGTATCTTTATTTATGTTACATGGAAAAAATACTTGAGAAATCGAATTTGTTGTAAATTATTCTGATCGCCAAATTTTTTCGTTTCACACCCATATAAAGAGAGGGTGATAAAAGAAATTTGGCGCTTCTGCCATCTTGGGGTATTGTCAAACCCTTTCATTCGACACCCGTATCATGCAGGTGGTTAAGGAAATTTAGTTCGCCATCATGGGGCTTTGGCCATATTAGATGTAGACTGACATCATTTAGCGTACCTGCTCATCAAACCCTTTCATTTGATACCCATGTCAAGGAGATTCTGGAGAAATAGGTGATCCATTATCTGGGGTGGCCGCCGTAATCGATTTATAACGACGTCACTCATCTTATCGTTTTCTACTCGTCAAGCCCTTTCATTTGATATCCATATCAAGGGGGCTGTAAACAAAAAGGTAATCTGCCATCTAGGGGTGGTGGCCATTTTGAACATGTTACAGTATTGAGTATACATACTAAATTGTATTTTCACCAAAACCGAAGGTGTGTGCAAAATTTCAGCTCAATTGGACATTGGGAAGTGGGATAAATATCGATTATAAAATTTGGCGAATACAAACAACAAACGAACAAACAGGTGAAGTTAAAATAAGCATCCTGTGTACGTCACCAAACCAACAAACATATACAGGCACTAAAATTTTCTATTATTTTCAGCTGGAGAAGTCCTTAAATGATATTACGAGTTTTCTTAAATTTGAAGACTCCTTCCTCAAATATCATAATTGGTACGACGAATATCGTTTTCTTTTTCTTGTAATAATTGATTTATTTAAACTAAAATATTTAAAAAAATTCATAACAACAGCATTCTGGTCAAATTGAAATAAAAGCTTACTACGATTCGTTTGGTCATTAAGTCAATATACATTACATAGATGGCAGTGATGGCCGTGAAAATTTGGAAAAATCGTACCAAAAGTTACCACCTGGGGAAATTTCAAGTTCAAAAATTGTAGGAAAAGCAAAACAAATTCACGATGTATGATATGTAATATGATGAAAAAGTTCGGCCAAAGGTATTACCATATGTATAATAGTTCGACCGGCGTAGGTGTTACCTATAATAACTAACATAACAAAATATTGTTTAATATGATATAGTTTCATTAAGAAAATTTTATTTTATACTTTGCTTGTACTGCCTGTACTGTACTCTGCGCAGCGACTTCGTCATCTGAATTCTAGCGTTTTATCAAGGACACCTTAAACTTACACTGCGTCTTTATCACACTAACCTCGACGACTTTTTAGACACTTGTCCGAAATTCTCATTCGTCATACCCATCATCTCTGAGGTCCTGCGCTTCATATCGTATTTATCATACCGTCGCTATTTTTTTGATCAATTTCCCTTTTTATTTTTTTATTACAATGTGGCAATGACAACTTTAGGAACCAACTGGGGAATTCTTCCTTACTCTCAGGAGCCGATTTTAATAGGTTAACTATAATAGATTGAATGGAATTGGCTTTTTGAAAGTTGAAATAATTAAGTCTTGATGAATTAATTTCCTCGCCAAAACCTTCCAGTACATCTGAAATGTTTGTGTTCATCGGAGTAGAATACCACATATATAAGTAGTATAAATACACCACACATGTGCTTTCTTCTATATAAACGATAAACATTCAATTTATTTTTAAAGTATTTGTATAAACAAAAATAATGTAATTTGATTGGAATCGTATACGTTCGAGTTTATATGATTTATGTTGTGTAAATATTTACATATTTTCAGTAAACATTTTTATTCCCAAAACATAACGTAACGTTAATTTTATGATGATTTATATATTGATGTGTAAAAAGGATTTTTACAATTTGGGGTTCCCCATCCCAAAAAAAAAAAAATAATAATTTTTATTGAGAAAGTCGAACTAGCATAAACCATTAAATTAACGTAATTATTCTGCTCCTTAAGTTAAGCTTAGAAAGCTTAATTATTTAGAGAAATATTTTTGTATTCACAAATAGCTATACGCCAACATCGCAAATAAATTGTTCAGTCCCTAAGTTTTTAAATTCTTTGTGTGCTATATAGCGGGGATCTCGAAATTTTGATAGAACATCATAAAATGTATGTCATTTTCTACATAATTTATTCTCTCGATAATATTCACAAAACCATTACGGGTAGGATTGCGTATGTTCGTGTACATCGTTTGTGCTACAAGTGTATGTATATTATACATCCAACATAATTTTTTTTTTTTTTGTTATACTCAGTTTTCCCATTTACGTTTACAATTTTTTCCCAGTTTTGAAATGACAATTTGATCACTTGAAAAACTGAAATCTTTTTCAACACAATGGAGAATCACACAAAGAAAACAGAAATAAAAATTCAAATAAATAAATAAAAAAAAATAAAAAATGTAAATGTTGTTTAGATAAAAAACGAAATAAATAAGGATGAATATAAAAATAATCAAATTTTATGGAAGAAAGCAACAACTAAATACGCGGCACACTATAAGGAGTTACACACAGCAAACGCACACATTATGTATAGTATATAAAACAAATTTTAGGTTATTTTCACCATTTTTTTTTTCTGCTGAAGAATTCGTATTTGTATTTTGTACATCTTCATCTCAAAAACACATTCCACTCTGTTTTATATTTGATTATTGTTGGTTATGTGTTTTTATTTCTCATCTCAAGTGATTACGCGTGAAATACTTGAATTTTTTTTTTATTTTTTATTTTTTTACAGCTCGCATTTGGTGGTGAGATATCTGCAAAGGAAGTAAAATATAGCAACACAACGATAAATTAGAATACAAAAAATTCATATTTGTATTATTTTGGGAGATGAACATGATGATGAATAAAACGAGATTTTTTGTTAATATCCTACCATATGTATGTATGTCTGTTTATTATTGATGTAAAATGTGTGAATCTAAAAAACAAGAAGATTCTGCGAGAATTATTGTATTACTTGTTGAATTACGTTACATTAGAGTTTGGGATGTTGCCAATTGATTAGTGAACTTCTTAATATATAAAGTGTGAGACACAAGAAATTTGGTTGTTCTCGACGTAACATTATTGAAAATCGATCCTTTAAAGATCACAGGGAATCTCGAATAAATTCGATCAATAATTAATAATCTCTTCAAAATCTAGAAAAATCGCGAATAATCACGAAAAAATTTCATTATCGAATATTCTAAAAAAAAAAAATGTGGAAGACATTTTCTTAAATAGGAACAATCCACTAAAATTCAACCTCCAAACTATACCCTATAATAGTCGAATCTATAAATGGATTTTAATGAACAATTTTCTGTTCGGTTTTAAATGCGATTTAGAACCAAGCTTACCTCCTAAAAAGTCATACACATTTTTTGTTATTAACCCATTACTGTTTTTTTTTTTCTATTGCAAATTAAAATGACAAAATTTGAAATTCTTTAATATTATGCTATGCAACTTGCCTTTTACGAATCTATGGTCCAAATTGTATATTTCAAGATGGCGGGCCCAATATAGGTCACTTTAACTTGTAATTAAAAACTGTTTCAAAATTATTCAAAGATTTTACAATGTCATAATATAGTCATAATTATTTCTGGGATCGCTGATAACGAATCTGACATCGTTTATTTAGGTTATAATAAAAAATTTATTCAGACATTTTATTTTTGAGGTTCATCGTATTTTCCTAAATAAGCATTTTGACCATTGATTCGTAACCAGCAAAACTTTGCAGCAAAAATTCATACTCGTAACATATTCACCATATTTATGAAAATAAAATCAATATTAAAAATAAAATAAAAAATGCCGAACAACGATATGAAAATTGCATATCAGTACAGTATACTAAAATTAAAATGTTACCCGGAAAATTGAAGATAAAGCTTTCGGAAGATGAATAAAGAAGAGAACGACCAAAATATAAAACACAAAAGATGGTCTATAAATTTGTTTTGTGATGATTGGCCAAATGACTAGAATATTATAGCGCACAACAAGGACACGACATAACTGTATTTACGAGTAAATTATATATGCTCTTATATACAAACATATTACAATAATATAAATAAATAAAAGCATATCATGCCATTACACATAAAAAAAGTCCTCGCTGTAGAATATACATACATACACATACATACATAAACACATCCAGCAAATTTCGACTGAGGATTTCCTTTCATGTTGTTTTCCACAGTCCAAGATTTATGATACAATTTGTCAATTGTTTTATTAAATTGATACTTCTGGGAATTGAACATTTTTATTTTATTTATTTATGTGTTTCCTGCTGCCTGCATACCCTACTGTTGTCATATTTTTGTTCTGTGCATTTTTTTTTAACTTCTTTGCTATGATCTTTTGTCTTTGGGTGTACTAACGCTATAGCAAATTTATAGTTTTTAAAGTTTTACGTTTGTACACCAAGTGACCTGAATCAATATTGGATAAGATTAAATTTAAGCAAATCATATTGGAGAAATGGTTTTCATCAATTCAATGCTATAGTTGTTTAGTGTTGACTAGCGAAAGATGCTTAAGATGCTTAATAATACCAAACATATAATTAATAAGTATACGTAAACATTTTTAAATTACTTAATCTTTGCTTCGTTTAAAATTATATAAAATTCGGGTAGTGTTAAAGCTTAGAATAATTAATGTAAAAATAAAAAAAGGTTACCTACGTCATAATCGGAAAAACCCCTGAATGTCGCCTATGCAGATTTTAGTTACGTTATCGACTTGGAGATTTTTTGCATTGTCTCTTGATTAACTGGAACATTGTTATGGTTTTAAAAACGGGTTTTCGATTATGACTTTTACATTTATAAACAACAATAATAGAAAAATAAGGGAGTGGTAATGCACACTTCATTTTGAGTTTTGGTTGAAGCAGCAGGTGAAAAATTTTGGTCGTGGAAATAAGACAGTCGCGGAAATTAATTACTGTGTGTATCTTAATACGAAATAAAGAATACTGGTTGGGAAAAGATTTTTTTGTTTGATTCCAAAACATGGTAGCAGAGCGTAGTTTTCCGTTTTTACGTAATTTCGTGGTGGTTTTGTAATTAATACAAATAGTGATTACTGATTGATTACAAAACATAGTGATACAAAACAAATTGAGTGCCGTAAAAAATATTTTAATATATAAATTAAACGCAACACCGTTATTTCAAGCACTCAATTAATTAGTTAAAATACAAAATACAGTGCATAAACGATAAATAAAATTGAGAATCGAAAGGCGACGGGCCGTAAAGTGCGCGAATCAGTTATTACTGTTCCACAGTGCGGATAATATACGTATTTGTTGGTGTGAATTTTATCGAGTTGTTGTACGCTGTTAATTAACAATTTTCTAGAACTTGTGAATCAGTAATTCCGTTATCGTGATCAGTGCTGTTACAATTGTGTACGGATGGCTGCCCGGTTAAAACAACTTCGGGCACAACGAGTTTCACTGTTATCAAAAATTCAGAGGATTCACGTGTTCGCAGAAAATATTCCTGATGACTCAAGTTATGAAGCAGTTCAGATTCGGTTGCAAGAAGCACGGGATGCAGCTACAAAGGTAAAAGAGATTGACTTGGAGATAGTGGCCGCAAATTCAGATGAAGAATTGGATCCAACCGAATTCGAAAACAATTATTACACCATTGAAGGTAATCTAGGAAGATGGATTCGTAAGGCTACTAAGCCACAAACGCACTTTATGAACGATACAATGAATGCCACACATCAAGGTCATTATGACATTCGATTACCAAAAAAGGCGATACCTACATTTTCGGAAAATTACATGGAATGGTGTACATTTTATGACCTTTTTTGTGCAAACATCCATGACAAGGTCAACCTCACGCCATCGCAAAAGTTTCAACATTTGCGGGGCTATTTAGAAGGTGAAGCTAGCCAGTTAGTGAAACATCTCCGAATTACTGATGCGAACTATTTTGAAGCTGTTGACAAACTGCGTAATCGATATAGCCGCAAGAGGCAAATCGTTAATTCATATATTGGGACCTTCCTGGAGCAGCGTCCAATTCAAACGGTATCTGCTGCAAGTATTCGCAAAATTCTAGATACTTCAGATGAAATTTTACGCGGTTTAAAAGCTATTGGATCAGCCGCTGAACAACGTGACCCTTGGATCACAAGATTAATATTGAATTTGCTTGATTCGGAGACAAAATCCCAATGGGCTCATGAGTCGAGAGATGAGGAGTATCCATCCATAGAACTATTGTTCAAATTTCTTCAAAATCGCTGTGATGAGCTAGACGATTTAAGATCCATACAACCAACCAGTCGTCAGAAAAATAATCGTAGGCCTACGGTTCATGGTCATGTAGCCGCAACCCAGGAAACTTGCCCATTTTGCCAAGAAGCTAGTCACAAGTTACATGAATGCAGTAAATTCATTGCAACATCTGTCAGTGAACGGCACTCGTGGATTCAGTCACAAAGAAGGTGCTTTAATTGCCTTAACATAAACCATGGGGTATTCAATTGTAAGGCTAAAAGTAGATGTAAAGATTGTACGAGAAAGCACCATAGCTTGCTACACCCAGCTAATTTAAAAGAACCATCAAGTTCGTCGGTTTCAAATCTCGCATTGCCAAGCCGTGACGATAAAGATAATCAGGGAAAATCAGAACAACCAACTGAGGCTTGTTATCACGTAAGGACGATAGAAGATAAACTTTACACAATTCTCCCAACCGCAATGGTAAACATTTTGAATCAGAATGGGGAAGCAATGGGGAAGGCTCGTTTACTGCTAGATTGTGGCTCCCAGGTTTCGTTTATCTCAGAGGCATTTGCCAAAAGACATTTGATGCCTATTCGACAACAACGAATTTTAGTTCATGGTGTTGGAGAAGCGGCGGCCCGGTCTACAAAAGGTGTTGTAAAAATGGTGTTAGCAAGCACACAGTCAGCTGATAAGTTATTTGTCGAAGCCTTTGTTCTCTCGAAAATAACAACAAAACTGCCACAGTACTCGATTAATAGGAATGAACTTCAGCATTTGATCGGTATCAACTTAGCCGACCCAGACTTCCATGAATCACGTGATGTCGACATATTGTTGGGGGCTGACCATTTTTTTACCGTATTACGCGAGGGTAACATCAAGACGATGAGCAATAAAGTGATAGCGCAGAACACAGTGTTTGGTCCGGCACCGGCTCTGTTTGAAACAATTTCTATGTTGGGTATGGCTGCAGTCGTTGAATCAGTGGTCGAGCGGATTGATGAGTCCTTGCGGGCATTATGGGAAGTCGAACGAGTTCCAGAGCGTTCATCACTCTCGCGCGATGAGGAAGCGTGTGAGAAAATGTATATGGAGACGACCAAGCGTAACGTAGAGGGTAGATTTGTGGTGCACCTGCCATTTAAGGGATCACCAGATGAATTAGGGAGCACTTACACTCAAGCGGTGAGACGGTTAAATGCCATGGAAAAAAGGTTTACCCGTGACAACGAATTTGCCCAATTGTATCGCCAGTTCATGACAGATTATGAGCAATTGGGTCATATGAGGGAAATCAGGCCTGAAGAATTAGGCAGAACAGCATATTATACCCCGCATCATGGAGTGCTTACACAAACAGTTGCCGGTTCAAAGAAGTTACGCGTCGTATTTGATGCATCTGTCAAAAGCACGACTCAAAAATCATTGAACGACATATTACTTGTAGGACCTACGGTGCAGTCGTTGTTGTACTCAATTCTGCTGAGATACCGGACATTTAGATTTGTTTTCGCTGCCGATGTGCAACAGATGTATCGACAAATTCTGGTGAGAGATGAAGATGCACAATTTCAACGAATTGTCTGGCGGGCTAGGGAAGAAGATCCAATTAAGCAGTTCACATTACGCACGGTTACTTATGGAACAGCAGCAGCACCATATTTGGCTACACGCTCAGTGAAACAATTAGCGATGGAAAATAAAACTAAATATCCAATCGCCGCATGCAAGATAGAGCACGACGTTTATGTGGACGATTTGATGATAGGCTGCCGGTCAGTGCAGGAATTAAAAACTTTAAAGAAGGATATTGTCGACATTTTTAAGAGCTGCGGGATGGTGCTGAAAAAATGGATATCTAATTGTCCGGAATTGTTACAAGAAATTCCAACTGAAGATGTTCAATTATCGAAAAAGGAATTTAACAACGGTGATCTGGTGAAAGTGCTGGGTATGAGGTGGGATCCCAAGGATGATATATTCACATTCACCATTAAATTGAGTATTGACGCAAAATGTACCAAACGAGCTGTACTTAGTAAAGCAAGCCGGGTATTTGATTCGCTGGGATTAATCGCTCCATGTATTATCCAAATTAAAATTTTATTGCAAGATCTGTGGCGAGAGAAGCTTGACTGGGATGACCAGCTACCAGAACCACTTCGTATTCGATGGTTGAAGATGCGGGGCGAATTAGGCCAGCTGCAGTGTATGTCAATACCAAGATGGTTAAATGCAGGATCATCAGTTGAAATCCATGGGTTTTGTGACGCCAGTACTGTCGCTTACGGCGCTGCAGTTTATACTAAAACGATCGATTGTAATGGATCTATCAATATACATTTAGTAACAAGCAAATCGAAGGTGGCACCAATTGCGAGTCGTACCATTCCTGAGTTGGAGCTCTGCGCAGCATTATTGTTGGCACGACTATTGAGAGTTATAGAAGCCGAAATGAACGTGGTCAGGATAACGTCAATTACCGCGTGGACAGATTCAACCATTGTTCTCGATTGGTTTACTGGGTACCCATCTGTTAAAATAAAGGAAATCTTCGTGAGGAATCGAGTGGCAGCAACTTTAGAACTATATGGCCGGAACATATGGAATCATATTAAATCAGAGGATAACCCAGCTGATATAGTATCACGTGGTCTTAGTCCCAGAGAGTTGAACGACAATAATATATGGTGGCATGGGCCAATGTGGTTGAAGAATTCTCCGCAAGAATGGCCTGTGCAACAATATGAATATCATCCAGTAGCATGCCCTAGTATCACTAATCATCATGTCGAAATAGCTATAGGGATAGTCGATTCAATGGCCACAAAATACTCCAAATTTGTCACTACTTCTAAGGTTATTGCCTGGATAATTAAATTTTGTCAAAACGCTAAGACACCATCAACTTTACGCACACCGTTGAATAGAATCGATATCGAGCATGCAGAGTTTGTGATATTCAGAGCCATTCAAAGAGACTTGGACTATTTTGGAAAGGAGTTAGCCGGATTGAGAGAAAATCAAGTAGTACCGTCACAGTCGCGGTTAAAGTTTCTGAATCCAATAATCGATGCTTATGGTATTTTACGTGTCGGCGGTCGCATCCAGAACTCATTGATGGAGTTTAACATACAACATCCGATTATATTGGATGGCAAATCCTGGATTATACGAAAACTGGTTGAGGAACATCATATAAAGTATCGACATGCAGGTCCAACGTTGATGCTCAGTATTCTACGTCAGAGATATTTCATTGTGGGGTTGAGGAGAATGGTAAAGACAGTAGTCCGGCAATGTGTTAAATGTTTTAAGGCGAAGCCAACATTATCAACCCAAGAGATGGCAGCATTACCAGATTGTCGAGTGAAATTTACACGGCCATTTACGAAGGTGGGGGTCGATTATGCTGGACCACTCTCAGCTTATTTGACACGACGTCTAAGACAACGTGCTGTAAAGGTGTATATTTGCATTTTTGTGTTTCTGTCTGTCAAAGCCGTGCACATCGAGTTAGTTAATGATCTCACTTCTGAATCATTTCTAGCAGCGCTGCGCCGTATGGTTTCAAGAAGAGGAATTTGTACAGACCTCTACAGTGATTGTGGTACGAATTTTGTAGGGGCGAATAAAATTTTAATTTGGATAATACATGGAGCGATTAATCCCAGCGGATCAAATACCCGGCTTGCTTCACTAAGTACAGCTCGTTTGGTACATTTTGCGTCAATACTCAATTTAATGGTGAATGTGAATACATCATCCTTGGGATCCCACCTCATACCCAGCACTTTCACCAGATCACCGTTGTTAAATTCCTTTTTCGATAATTGAACATCTTCAGTTGGAATTTCTTGTAACAATTCCGGACAATTAGATATCCATTTTTTCAGCAAAAATGGTATTCAGGCAAAAATGGTTTGTGATCGAAATGTAGTATGTTTCCGTAAAAGTGTTTATTCAAATTAGGAAACAGGAATTAGTCACTGGATACCAAATCTGGGTTGTATGATGGATGATTAGTTTCTTCGAACCAAAACGACCTCATGGAAATCATTGCAATACTGGCCTTGTGATCCTTCCGGAAATTCTCCTATCCCCCATTTCACTTGATCTGCTTTTTCAAACGATGTAATATGTCAGGGTAGTAGGTATACTCCTGTTTTACTGATGCCTTTACTTTTTTAATCAATTCGATTCCAAATCCTTGGATCATGATCCAAATTTTCAAACTTTCCAATAAATTTTCCTTGTTTTATGAGGAATTTAATAACTTCACAGAATTCAATAGTTGATATTTCTGAAAATATCTCTTAATATGGCGTATTGTTTCTGCTGTTGCATAAAAATGACGACACATATGAACATAAAAATTTTTGGTTATGTCTAAAAATGAAAAGGTGGAAAAATGAAAATAAAGAAAAAATATATCCGTCTTTTTCTGTCTCATTCTGCGAACAAAAAATACCCCCTCCCCCTGCAGCATTGAAATTTTTCAAGATTATTCTAATTGTATTCGAGATTTTCACGTTAAAATGTCCAAATCATTTCAATAACCTGAGAAGTATAAATTACATTTTTGACGCATCTTGAATTGTGTACTCAATGCTATCGGAAGGCTATTTTGAACCTTTTTTCAAAACCTATCAAAATAGCAGCAAACAAATAAAAGTGTTGAAACAAAATCTTTTAGTTTTGTTTTAACAATAGTGACAAAAGGAAGCTTCTGTACCTACTCTAAATAATATGATACCACCATAAATCTACATAATATATTCTCACTTGCATGCTTAAATGGAATTGCTTTTTTTCTCAATACTAAATTAAAAAAGGTTACAAACAAATAGAGGGCCTCCCCATGGGAAAACCATTATCGGGTACACTGGCAGAAATATTCATTAACAACTTAGAACAAAAATACATTCTCAGCAACATCAACAACTTAACTTAAGGCAACTTAAGATACTTTACAATTACATAAATAATCTCCACCAATATATAAGTTTCACTATGGAAACTGAGGTAAATAAACAGATTAATTTCCTGGACATCACAATAACCAATAAAAACCAAAAACCCAGCTTCCGGGACCCTAAATATAATTTATCCAATGGGTCATTAGGAATTTCATCAAGAATTCATCAGTGAACATATGTGCTTTAAAGTTTGGAAAAGCTCAAAGAATCTTCCATTAAATTCTTGTCAGAAATAGTCCTAGTAATTCAGTTTCATATTCAAGCATTTTTCTGGAATACATTTTAGAACCAATTCGAATAAAAACAATGAATTGAGGTGTTGTTGTCAAAATACTGAATGATAAGTTGTTGTTGTCAAATACATTAACATTTAAATTATTCGCGATATTCAATCATAATCTCTATTTTTGTGAAATATTTGATCAGCCTATATAGTGTTTAGGAGAATTAAATAGGTTAGAGCTTTATGTGCTTTCAAGTTTGGAAAAGCTCAAAGAATCTTCCATTAAATTCTTGTCAGAAGCAGTCCTAGTAATTCTGTTTCCTATTCAAGCATTTTTCTGGAATACATTTTACAACAAATTCGAATAAAAACAATGAATTGAGGTGTTGTTGTCAAAATACTGAATGAGAAGTTGTTATTGTCAAATCTATTAAAATTTAAGTTATTCGCGATATTCAATCATAATCTTTAATTTTGTGAAATATTTTTGACAACAATGTTGAAATTTTATGTAAAATGCCGAAAGGGGACAACTTGGATCACGCAGAAGAAATTATCATCTACGAAAACAGGCATAATCCTCATATTTTGAATGACAAAATGCCATATAACGCCATCTACCATAAGCTATTATAAATAGCAGGAATTTATCTTTTTAAAATAGTATATTTTATATAGTTGACAAAAAACTTGGTGCTCGAAACTAGTACTAAAATTAAATAAAATGTATCACTATAAGAAACATATTTTATAAGAAAGTAGAAACATGTTTTTTATTATATTTGTAGTTTTATTAAGTGGCCTAAACGTTTAGGTTTATAATGGAAAGAAAAGTAAAGAAAAATTAATGAATTATAAGTCGGAAGAAAAACCCAACCTAATTGCCAATTGGTGGAGGCATACAATTGTTGGGGAGACTAAGCAAAAATATTTTTGCTTTATGCAAAATTTTTAAACATATAATGCATGCATCTAGTTAAAACAGTAAATAAACATCTCTTGTTTCCTTCCTATTTGATTTTCTAATAGCGTTTTTTATTTGGAAGTTCTGTGGACCTACGCAGGTTTGAAAAAATTTGGTTTTAACACAATTAACTTTTTCTCCGCTTTTATATTACAGTTTATAGACCATTTAGATTAAACCTTATCAAAACCTAAGAAATAAAACTTCACTCTTTTTTTATAAACCTACAGGTTCACAAAACTTTAAATAAGAAAGCCTGTTCGGTAATTCAAAAGTTGACTATAAGTCAATACATTTTGCAATGTAATCGGTACAATAAAACCGATAGTTGCAAAATGAATTTGTATACTTTTAGTTAAAATTTTAAATGTGTTTTTTGTTAGCTGAATGAATCAACATTTAATAACATTTTTTCGGTCTACGATATCCTATCAAAACAACACCGGTCTTCTATTTTTCAGGATATTTAAAAAAAAAACTAAATTCAACTAAAACTTGTAGGATTTATTAATAATATTTAAAAAAGAAATTCTTAGCATAAAGAACTGCAAACACAAAAACAAAAACTACATTTTCAATTTGTAAAGAAGGAGTCGTCATCCAGAAAATAACAGCTTTCATAACGTTTTTTTTTTTTTTTTCATTATTCCTTCCATAAATAAAACGATTAACTGAAATAATAAATAAATCTCTAAGTTTTTAAATTAATTCTTCGTTTTAGAGTTCTTTAGACATTCAGACGGACGCCAATGTTTAAGAAAAATAAAAAATATTTTTTTTTTTTTGTTTTGCTCAGTATTCTGCTTCATTCAACAGTTTTCCAAATAGTAAATTTTTTATTTTTTCAATAAAAAATTTAATGGAGTTTAACTGTTTGTATTTTGTTATTTTGAAACTTTGATAAATTTTGATAATTAGACATTGTCAATCGTCATAATTTTTCGCTTATTCAAAAAGCTAAAAATGTCCATGTATTTTTCAGGCTCGCATTTTTCAAGTACATAGAGTATGGTTAGTGTAGGTTTTGCGCTGCGTTATTCGAGATATAATGACGTTCGAAATATTGGGATACTTGTGGTACCGCGAGAGAACAAGTTTTTGAACTATATCTCACTAATTCGCCAACATAGCCTCTTACCCTACTACACAATATACGTACACATATTTTGTTGATTACCCATCCCAAATTAATTGGAGAACTCAGCAAAAATTAATAATAATTTTTAATGTTATTGGCTGAAAATGTATGCTTGTACGAGTATATGCAGAAAATACTAACTTATCATATTTTTGTCCAATATATCGTCCTCATGAATATTATTCATGAGCTGCTTACGATATTAGCCAAAAACAGCATAAATTTATTGATATATTTAGGTCTCTCGAAATATTATTGTCCAGTAGCATAATAAAATTATTGTACCAAGTAGTTTTATGGAATACATAATATGGAATAAAACACATATATAAATTGTTAGCATACGTATATAGAGTTAATAAGTAAAGGCGATATACTATAACGAAGTAGCAATTTATAAAAAAAAAAATTATTTGCAATAATCGGATAATATTTTTTTATTGTAAGCTGTCTCATTTTTATGTTTTATTGTATAACAACAGCAACAACAATAGCAAAATATAAACATATTTATGTTCGAAGATTATTAAAATACAAAAATAACAGTAACATTTGAGAATTAGTAGCATATTATTTATTAAGAATGATAAATCTCTGCCGTTCACTTAAGGCAGTATAAATGTTATTGTTGGCTTCTATTCCAACGGATGGTATTCGCAGTTGTCTATCTTTGCTAAATCGGATTTATTAAAAAGCAGTCTGGCCACGCTTTTAAAAACCATAAAAGTAATATCATTTAGGACGAAATATAAATTAAGCAAACTTTTAGTAAAACTAAAATTAATTTATTTTGAATCTGTCGGTTAACTTGTATCGTTGTAATTAGAAAATATTCGGCATATCGATGGCAACAGTGCAATACCATGCATAAATATTTTTGATATTTTTACAAGGGTCGAAAAACCGAAACAAATTTGCTTGGATTGGCCGGATTTCCCGATAAACCACTACAACGATATTGATAAACTTTATAGATGCATGGTAATATGCTTTTGCCATCGATATACAACACAAGCTAAAACAGAATAACTTGAACAAAAATTTCTATAGTAACTATGACAAAAATGAATTAAAAACAAAACTCCTTTTTCATTGTAATAAGTCGAGCTATAAGAAAACTTTAATATTATTTAATAAAACTTTTGACCAATTTAAAATATTAAAAAATCGATTAAAGATCAGAAAATGCCAAAAGGTGGTTTCGCAAATAAGTTTTTAACGGTTAATTGAAATAATGTTTACTTTATTAATTCTGAATTTTTTGTTACGTACTTTTAAAGTAACGTATAAAAAACATGTTACCTTACCAAAACATATAAATATTTCTTAAGCCGAGTTCTCGAGTTCGATTGGAATTGTTAAAAAATCAAGCTTTTGATGCACGTAATTCAATAACAGCCATCACCTACATCACATTGCTAAGCACGAATGACTACAAGCAACGATTTATCATTATCGTGAATCGCATTCAGCAAAATTTATTGTGGATTTGGATAAATTTTATCGGGCAAATATGGCAGTACTATAGTAAATTAAACATTTCATATTCCTTCTTGCATGTTACCTAATAACAGCGATAATCGATATCGCTTTCTAAAAACGAAGACTACATTCAAAGATTTTATCGTTATCGCGAGTCGTATTTAGTACCAGTGATTTTTCGTTGTGGATTTCAATAATTTGTATCGGCCCAGGATAAATAAAACTTCTACTTGTAAATTAAAATTTTAGATTCTCTCCCCGTATGTAATTTGAGCCATGGTGCAAGTTTAAGCAAAAATAAAAATTATATATTTTCTTCCTGCATTTAATTAAATAGCAGCAAACACCAGTATCCGATTTCTAAACACGAATGACTTCATTCAACAATTTAGAACTATTGTAAATTGAATATTTCATATTCCTTCTTGCTTCTAACTTAATAACAGCGATAATCGATATCGCTTTCTAAGAACGAACGACTACATTCAAAGATTTTATCGTTATCGGGAGTCGTGTTATGTGCCAGTGGTTGTTCGTTGTGTGTTTCAATAATTTGTATCGGCCCAGGATACATAAAACTTCTACTTCTAAATTAAAATTTTATATTCTCTTCCGACATGTAATTTAATAACAGCGGCCACCAATTACGCATTTGTAACTGAAAGTGACTGGGCCAGGGTGCAAGTTTAAATAACTATTAAATACTTTATATTCTCTTCCTGCATGTAATTAAGTAACAGCAAGAACCAATATTTGATTTCTAAACACAAATGACTTCATTCAACAATTTAGAACTATTGTAAATTAAACATTTCATATTCCTTCATGCATGTAATTTAATAACAGCGATAATCGATATCGCTTTCTAAGAACGAATGGCTACATTCAACGATTTTATCGTTATCGGGAATCGTATTTAGTGCCAGTGGTTGTTCGTTGTGGGTTTCAATAATTTGTATCGGCCAAGGGTACATAAAAGTTCTGCTTGTCAATTAAAATTGTATTTTCTCTTCTGACATGTAATTTAATAAAAGCAGTCACCAATTACGCATTTGTAATTGCAAGTGACTATATTTAAGGATTTTATCATTATAGTGACTCGTTTTCCGAGCCATGGTGAAAGTTTAAGCAAAAATAAAAATTGTATATTCTCTTCCTGCATGTAATTAAATAACAGCAAACGCCAGTATTCGATTTCTAAACACGAATGACTTCATTCAACAATTTAGAACTATTGTAAATTAAACATTTCATATTCCTTCTTGCATGTAACTTAATAACAGCGATAATCGATATCGTTTCCATAGAACGAATGACTACATTCTAAGATTTTATAGTTATCGGGAGTCGTATTTGGTGCCAGTGGTTGTCCGTTGTGGGTTTTAATAATTTGTATCGGCCCAGGATACATAAAACTTCTACATGTAAATTTAAATTGTATATTCTTTCCGACATGTAATTTAATAATAGCAGTCACCATTTATCATTATAGTGAGTCGCAATGACTACATATACCGATTTTATTATTATAGTGAAGCGTTTAAATGCATTGTTCATTGTGGGTTTGAATAATTTTTAGAGGGTTAGGGTGGATGTTAAAGTATAAATTAAAAATTTTATATTCTCTTCATGCATGTAATTCAATAACAGCAAACACCAATACCCCATTTCTAAACACGAATGACTTCATTCAACAATTTTATCATTATCCGTGAAAAGTGAAAAGTTTTAGTCTACAATAAACATGTTATATTCTCTTCCTGTGTGTAATTCAATAACGGCCATCACCAATATCACATTGCTAAGTTTGAATGACTATACAAGCCACGATTTTATCATTATTGTAAATCGCATTCTGCACCATTTATTGTGGGTTTGGATAAATTTTCTCGGGTAAATATGGCAGAATTATTGAAAATTAAACATTCCTTCCTGCATATAATTTAATAATAGCGATAATCGATATCGCTTTCTAAGAACGAATGACTACATTCAACGATTTTAACGTTATCGGGAATCGTATTTAGTGCCAGTGGAGGTTCGTTGTGGGTTTGAATAATTTGTATCGACCAAGGGTACATAAAATTCTACTTGTCAATTAAAATTGTATATTCTCTTCCTGCATGTAATTCAATAATAACAAACACCAATATCCGATTTCTAAACACGAATGACTTCATTCAACAATTTTATCATTATCCGTGGAAAGTGGAATTTAGTTTACAATAAAAATTTTATATTCTCTTCCTGCATGTAATTCAATAACGGCCTTCTAAGTAAGAATAACTCTGTACATGCAACGCTTTTATCATTATCGTGAATTTATTGTTGAATTGGATACATTTTATCGGGCAAACTTGGCAGAACTATTGTAAATTATACATTACATATTCCTTCCTGCATGTAATTTAATAATAGCGATGATCGATATCATTTTCTAAGAACGAACGACTACATTCAAATATTTTATCGTTGTCGGGAATCGCAGTTAGCGCCAGTGGTTGTTCGTTGTGGGTTTCAATAATTTGTATCGGGGTACATAAAACTTTTACATGTCAATTTAAATTTTATATTCTCTTTCTACATGTAATACAATAGTAGCAAACACCAATATCCCATTTCTCTACACGAATGACTTCATTCAACAATTTTATCATTATCCGTGGAAAGTGGAAAGTTTTAGTATACAATAAAAATGTTATTCTCTTCCTGCATGTAATTCAATAACAGGGACCAATTATTCATTTTTAACACGAATTACTGCATTAAACGATTTTATCATTATCGTGTGCTGCATTCAGAGCAATTTGTTGCTCGTTTTGGGTTTGTATAATTTTTATTAGGCAAGTGAAAATTTTAGTGTAAATTAAACATTTTACCTTCTCTGTTTATGTTCTCTATCGATCGTGTAATATAGGGTGGTATTTACTGATTAGTTGTTCTATCCCCAGAAAATTTGCATTATGAACATCTCCAATTCGTTCACTAGAATCTAGAAATGCTGAACTTCGCTCACCCGAAATTAGTTGGCGACTTCCAGTACACATAATTCTGTTTATGCTTATTTACAGTTTCATGACCGAGTAAGCGGTCTTTTAATTTACTCCAAACTCTTTCAATATTCCAACCAGATGGACTACCAAGACCAGATACATTTGAGTCTTCCCTATTAGCATAACAAGGGATCAAGTATAAAGACTGTTTTTGTTTACTTCAACATGACCAGTCTATCTTACCCAATTCACCATAGGAAAACAATTTTGTTAAGAAGACTATATACGAATTTGATTTGTTCTGCATCTGAAGAGGGGGGATGGGTGGGGTTGATATTTTAAGCAATTTCAATATCAAAATTTGTATTGTTCAATATCTAATTTTGTATTGTTCAATATTCTAAGTTTTGATAGCTTCATACTGTGCCATTATAAAGGGGTATTTCATTATAATATTTTCCTCTACCTCAAAAAACTCCTGCTCAACTATGGTTTAACAAGCTACCTGATTTATCTAGACTATACAAATATTTGGGTCAGAGGCATACGCCAAAGTTGAAGAACATTTCCGAAAGCTTGATGTTTTAAGTCAGAAATCTATATTCATAGGTTATGCCTTGAATTCTTATTGACTTTGGGATCTAGTAAAAAAAAAATATTTGTTTCAAGGGATGTAATTTTTGAAAGTCCAGTAAAACAAAAAAATACCTATGAATATTCTGAAGATAAAACTGCTGAGCCTGCCGAAGAGATTATACAAGAAGTTCAAACAAACATAAAGCTATATAGGCTGCGGTTATTGAAGGTTGTGAACGTTAACGGATATTAACGGAATTTCACTGAGAATACTTTTCGCCTTAGCTACAAAACAAAAACCGAAATATTATTAAATTTGACATCTAAGGAAATCTAGAAAAAAAAATGTACATGCAGCCGCTGGAAGAATATGAGATGGGTAATAAAATTTGTAAATTACAAAAAGCGCTCATGGTCTCAAAGCAAGCCTTATTAAACTGGAATAAGACATTTACTACTTTTCTAATTAACAAAGGAATTGAACCATTAAATCAGAGTGATGTTTGTTTAAGAACCAAAATTCATCGATGTTATTAGCCATTTATGTTTACGATGGATTATTAATTGGGGACAACAGACTACCCTTATCGAGAGGCTGTGGGCAGTTTGCTTTATCAATCAAACAAAAGTTGATAAACCGAACTAACAGGATATACAAAATATACGGAAATAAATTCAACAATGAAACTGATTTAAATTTGATCGCATATTACGATGCCAATTTTGCTGGAGATTTGGATACACGCAAAAGTACTACAGGTTATGTAATTAACTTTTGTGGCGGTTCAATTAGTTAGTGTTTAAGGAAACAAGACATTGTGGCTCTTTTAAGTACCGAAGCAGAATATATAGCAGCTGCCGAATACTATCGTGAATTACTTTATCTCAAATCGCTAATCGAAGAATTAATCAGTGATCAACAGATAAATGTAACTTTATTCATTGATAATCAAAGTCCTATTAAAATGATTAAAAACAAAAAATTAATCATTAATATAATTATTATTTTATATAATGTTCATTTTATAAGTTTATAATTTATAACTTAGTTGAAATTAAGGGCATCTGTTGAAATATTCATATCAACTAATCATAATTGTAATATCTAACGTAATACATATAGTTGTAATTTTTCACTTCAGCACTGTCGCGGTATATTTAAAAATCGTTTTAAAAAAGACAAAGTAGACGTAAACAACAAGAGCAGTAAAAAGGGCGTAAAATTGTGCGTCCAGCTAAAATAAATTCGTTTAATAATTAATGTATAAATAATAACCTCTTATAATATTAAAATAATAAATACTTTAATAAAATTAATTGTGTAAAATATTTATTGACCTAAAGCTTCCAAATAATCAAAAACTGGAAGAAGACTACCGAAACACGGACAGTTAGAAATTTTCTCTACGCACGTTGGTTATATCCCAAACACGAAATAAGATTCTTCAACAATACCATACTAAATAAGAATGCATCTATTTGTGTTGTCTACTCTTACTCTTACTACCGTTGCTCAAACTTGTACTAAAACATATCCAGGGGGTAGATTCTGATCAAGTGACAAATAACATTTTGTTATGACATTGTATTAAAATTGTAAATTAGTTTTGATTTCGATGACTTTTGTTCTAGGTTTCTTTTTATGAATTCAATATGTGTCAGTAAAAATGAAGTTGGAAATCTAAACTTGTTTAATTGTCTAAACTGCTTTAAAAATGTGAAATCCCATTTCAACAGAATCGCAAATTTTCAGTGACAATATTTTGTACTAATTAAAAAATATGACGAAAAACACACAAATCCAAAGACACTATACTACAAAACTAATATAACTATAATTAGACATATTAACTGTTTTTTTACAATCACTAACCTGAGTAGAACCGTTCAAATCAACATTTAGAACATGATTAATCCGATATCCGATCAACTGTCAAATTTATTTGTTACGTTAATTCACTATAAAAAAATCAATTTATTCACATTTTTCACACAAATACACAACAATATGTCAAATATTACCCCCTTGTCATTGTCGACGTCTCGATTTAAAACAACAAAATGTCATCAATGTCGAATATGTCAACAATAAATAATTTTTCGATACTGAAACGGTTACGACATCGGTCAGACAGCTAAGATTGTTATATTGTTAAGATTGTTTTCTCATCATATTTGCCGTGTTGTCTGATACAGCGGCATAAATATAAGTTTTATACATTTCAAGAGCTAGTTCAGTTGATTCCAATACAACGTCAACCAACGCTTCTGCTGTTTCAGACTATGTTTTGAAATCCCATGCATTTAAGAAATCCTTTTCACCGGATGTGTTATGGATCATCGTTACAATGGTTTTTGAATTATTGGCATTATTGGTATTTTTCCATCCGTAAATAACCAGAACCGAATCTTTACTACAATTTGCGGATATATTAGGTACAGATTTCTCATATAATTGATTTAGCATTTTTGATGAAAGTTTAGTTATTAGTTTAATTTTATCGGCGTAGCTTGACCGTAATGCTCTGATAAAATTTTTGAAGTGCTCTGAATCTAACACGCTAAATGGAATATTACATCTGAAGAATTTAGCCACTAAATCATTTATCTTTTCTTCCTCGTCTTTAGTAAAGCAGTCAATAAATCCGCTCATGTTTTCGAGAATTTATAGTTTTCCGTGATTTCGTCAGAGTTTGGCTTGTTAATTTATTTAGTGCAGTATTGGCAAATAAGTAATTATTTCTCGATGAAATTTCTGGTTTACTACATGCAGAAAAAATTGAGATTCTGAGTTTGTGCAACAGGAGACCTCAATAATTTGTTTCGGAATATTGAGAAACGATCGGATTTACGTATGAGTATGACTCAAGATATACGCCACTTGTTAATTGTATTGTATTACCACTAGTTATATTAGAAAGTGAAAAAGAAATCAATGAAGACTGAGAAACTGAAAAATTTGTAATATGTTATGTATGATAGTTATGTATGATTATGATGAGAATGAGTGAGATAGTAAAAAATTTAAAAATAAAATCAAAATCCTAACGATTTTTGTTTTGTTTTTTATTGTCGACGAATGGTTGACGTTGTCGACGAATTGATGACTTTGTCGACATATCCCAGTTGTACGATTGAGTGCTCCAACAGCGCAAATTTAGCGATCACCGTGATCGCTCAATTTGACCTCACCGTGAGCATCACTTTACACCATATTTCGTCTAAAAAAGAACGAACACCGACGGAATATATGGTGCAGTAGTATTTGTAAACGGTTTGTTTAAGAAATTGTTTGATAGATGGTGCTGTTATGTCGGTAAGGTAGATATGGTGTAAAGTGATGCTCACGGTGACGTCAAATTGAGCGATCACGGTGATTGCTAAATTAGCGCTGTTAGAGCACTCAATCGTACATAAGTAGTACAAACGTATGTACATAAGTATGTACATAAAGGATAAAATAAAAATATGAATATGCAGAAAAATTTTACAAACGGCACCGTTTCACCGTTGATTTATTTTTGCAAACAAGAAATAAAATTTTATGAAACACTGAACACATTTTTATTAAAATATAGAATAGGTACTTACATAATTTCGATTTAATATTTAATATTTTAATTAATTGTTATTAAACGAATTATTTTTTTATACACTGCACTTTAAAAATTGTCTTGTACACTTCACACCAAAATAAATTCTAGAATGATAAAATACTTTGAAAACAAAAAATGAAATACAAAACAGTAGATCGATCATTAGTTCTGCTTGTTGACATCAGGTGCTTTACCATTTATATTCATTCTCACACATTTAAAAAAACCGAATATTTTATTTTATAATTTTATACATCCGTCTCATGTTTTTTATATGCCATCTCATACAAAAAACTTCGGTCGATCATGCAAAGTACAACTGGGATATGACGCTGAAATCTTATTGTCGACGCATTGCCGACTCGTCAATGTCGACAATAATAGATGACGCGTCATCAAACATCCCTGATTACCCCACATCACTTCATATCGCAACGATACACCTTCAATAAACTGGTTCAAATCCCTGTAGCATTTAGAATACCGTATTAATATCAATCAAAAAAATTGAGGTGTGGCCAACACACGACTTTCTTTTACGAACAGAGAATTTTGAGAAATTTTATTTTTTTCTTAATTTTTTTTTTAATTTTTAATTTTTTATTTTAATTTGTTTTTAATTTTTGGAAACATTTTGTTTTAAGTAGTTTTTTGTAAACCTTATACTTTTTAAGATATTTGTAAAATAAATTTTCTGGACCAAAGGAGTGGCCACTTCCGGTTAGCCGATTTGGAGTAAAAAAACACTGGGACCTCCCAATTTATCAAAAAAGCTTAAATCTGAAGTTTCAGTTCGATTGATTAAACCATATGGGCTGTAGAGAGGACACAGACAGAATGACAGACTGACAGACAGACAGACAGACACCATTTCAAACCCACTTTTTCGGACTCATGTGACTTCAAAACAAATAAATCTATAAAAATCTCAAGGTTCAAAATTTTCATGATTTCTATACTTTATTTTACTAAAGTAAAAAGAAAGTAAAAAAACCCTATTCCATACGAATCGTTCGTTTAGTAAAAGTTCTGCAAAATTATTTTTTTTGGAAATCGCACTCAACTCCCAAGGGCCAATATCGGCCATTGCCAACAATGATGACAAAGGTTTCGCTAGCCCATGGAATAGGCCCCTTAATTACCTAGTTAGAAAACCCTAATCCATACAAATCGTTCGTTTAATAAAAGTTCTGCAAAATTATTTTTTAGAAATCGCACTCAACTCCCAAGGGCCAATATCGGCTATTGCCAACAATGATGACAAAGGTTTGGCTAGCACATAGAATAGGTCCTCAAATACTTAGTTAAAAACCCTAATCTATACGAATCGTTCGTTTAGTAAAAGTTCTGCAAAATTATTTTTAAGAAATCGCAGCACTCAACTCCCAAGGGCCAATATCGGCCATTGCCAACAATGATGACAAAGGTTTCGCTAACACAGAGAATAGGCTTCTCAAATACCTAGTTAAAAAACCCTAATCCATACAAATCGTTCGTTTAATAAAAGTTCTACGAAATTATTTTTTAGAAATCGCACTCAACAATGATGAATAAAATTTCGCTAGCACATGGAATAGGTCCCTTAATTACCTAGTTAAAAAACCCAAATCCATACGAATCGTTCGTTTAGTAAAAGTTCTGCAAAATTATATTTTGGAAATCGCACTCAACTCCCAAGGGCCAATATCGGCCATTGCCAACAATGATGACAAAGGTTTCGCTAGCACATGGAATAGGCCCCTTAATTACCTAGTTAGAAAACCCTAATTTATAAGAATCGTTCGTTTAGTAAAAGTTCTGCAAAATTATATTCTGGAAATCGCACTCAACTCCCAAGGGCCAATATCGGCAATTTCCAACAATGATGACAAAGGTTTCGCTAGCACATAGAATAGGTCCCTCTCCCTCAAATACCTAGTTTGAAAACCCTAATCCATACGAATCGTTCGTTTAGTAAAAGTTCTGCAAAATTATTTTTTGGAAATCGCACTCAACTCCCAAGGGCCAATATCGGCCATTTCCAACAATGATGACAAAGGTTTCGCTAGCACATAGAATAGGTCCCTCAAATACCTAGTTAAAAAACCCTAATCCATATGATTCGTTCGTTTAGTAAAAGTTCTGCAAAATTATTTTTTGGAAATCGCACTCAACTCCCAAGGGCCAATATCGGCCATTGCCAACAATGATGACAAAGGTTTGGCTAGCACATAGAATAGGTCCCTCAAATACCTAGTTAAAAAATGGAGGTGTGGCCAACACACGACTTTGTTTTACGAACAGAGAATTTTGAGAAATTTTATTTTTTTTTTTAATTTTTTTTTTTTTTTAATTTTTAAATTTTTAAATTTTTTTTTTTAATTTTTTATTTTTTATTTTTATTTGTTTTTAATTTTTGGAAACATTTTGTATTAAGTAGTTTTTTGTAAACCTTATACTTTTTAAGATATTTGCAAAATAAATTGTATGGACCAAGGGAGTGGCCACTTCCGGTTAGCCGATTTGGAGTCAAATTCACTGGGACCTCCCCATTTATCATTAAAGCTTAAATCTGAAGTTTCAGTTCGATTGGTTAAACCATCTGGGCTGTAGAGAGGACACAGACAGACTGACAGACTGACACACGGACAGACTGACAGACTGACAGACTGACAGACTGACAGACTGACAGACTGACAGACTGACAGACTGACAGACTGACAGACTGACAGACTGACAGACTGACAGACTGACAGACTGACAGACTGACAGACTGACAGACTGACAGACTGACAGACTGACAGACAGACAGACAGACAGCATTTCGAAACCCACTTTTTCGGACTCAGGGGACCTCAAAACAAATAAATCTCTAAAAATCTCAAGGTCCAAAATTTTCATGATTACTATACTTTATTTTACTAGAGCAAAAGAAAGTAAAATAAACAATTCACAATACAAAATTCACTAAAATCACAACATACTATTGCACATAAACGGTAAAATAAACGTTTTGAGTGTATTAATGAAACACATCACAGTATGTTAAACTGGTTATTATTATGATACTAGTAATTACCCGTCAAAACTGACGGAAGTTTCTGAAAACTTAATATATTGTAGTTCACATATTTATTTGCTTTTTATACCCCTTACTTCCCCTTCCTAACCCCTCCCTCTCCCAGGCGTAACATAAAATTATTCACATTTTTAAATTATTTTAATCACGTGAAAGTGAATTTTGCAATCAAGAAAACGGGCTATCAATGATATGATCTATGTTCACTCCTCCCTATCTTTAACAAATCGTAACAAATCATGAAGCCACCCCCATGAAGCGTTACGTAATATGGCCCCATAGCCTGAAAGTAAAATGTTTTTTCTTTGCTAAAATAATACGAAATAAGACAATTTAATATTAATTCAATAATTCTTTTATCACAACGTTTCTTGTAAATGTACAGTTATCATTTATTATTGCGCCTTGGTATGAGAAATTGTTGATCAGCACTCTAAGGTTTTCATGATTTCGTACTCGCGTTAGAGCTACATAAAGCTGGCGATGAGCAAAAACAGGTTCTGGTAAAAACACCCCAACCTTATCGAATGATTGTCCCTGAGCCTTGTTAATCGTCATTGCAAAAGCCAAAATGATGGTAAATTGTCGTCGCTTCATTTGAAATCCTAAGCTGCTCTCGCTTGGTTCCAAGTCGATTCGGGGGATGGAAACTTCTGCTCCCTTATTGCTGCCTGCGATTATTTCCGCCTTGATACAATTCCTGAACAGCTTTTTCACGATCAATCGAGTTCCATTCAGAAGTCCCTTCTTTGGATCCAAATTCCTTAGCAACATGATGAACGCACCAACTTTCAATTTCAGTGAATGAGGAGGCATGCCAGAAGGGGTCTGAGAATTCAAAAAATCGTCTGGAAAATCGATTGCATCGTTCGGGTCGTCGGAGATCATTGAGTCAATGCTCAGGAAGGTTGTTACATCTCCCGGTAAAAGATCGAGAGTGGCATTGTTGAGCTTTGTGACATGAACATTTTTTGGACTGAGAATGATCTTGTTGGCGACATCGGCGATTTCATCAGCAGTTGTTGTTCGAATTTCAACTCCAAAAATTGATCGAATGATGTTTTCACGCTCTATCATTTCCTCAGGAATTTCGACTAAATCGGGATCGGCTTCTTCCAGATCATTTCGCAATCTGCCATCGCCCAATTGCAAAACCCATTCGTTGAACTCTCGTTGTCCAAATGCTCGCATGTTGGTGATGAGAGTTCGCTGCTTCACAGGCCGCCACAAAAAAAAATTGTTTACGCACATTTCAATGATATCAGCATTTTTTTCTCTGGGAACAAGATTTGAGGTTTGTCGAAAGTCATCGCCAAGGATGAGAAGCTTGCCACCGAAAGGACGAATATTATTCATGATTCCTCGCGGAAGCAGATCAATACTCGAAGAGAATGCGAAGAAAGCATTGAAGGCTCATCGATAATGAGCATTGCAGCTTCTCGTAATTTAATGGATTCCTGCGAGGGGATTTTCATGGATGACACCGATGTTTCGTTAGCAGAAAGCGGGATTTCAAAACCACTGTGAGCAGTTCTACCACCAACTAATAAATCCGCTGCAATTCTTGTCGTGGCGAAAGCATGAACAACTTTACTCTGGCCTCTTACATAACTCATCAAAGTGTTGTAAAAGTAAGTTTTTCCCGAACCGCCAGGACCGTCGAGGAAGAAAAATCTCGACTCAGCCATCGAATCATCAATTACAGCAGCAATCTCTTCGAAAATGGCACGCTGCATTGGGTTAAGGGTGGCGATCAAGTTTATGGCCATTTGAGCTTGCTCTTTGACATCGAAAACATGTTCGACGTTTTGAATCGGCCTCGGTTCAGGAAGGCGAAAATCCGTACATTTCATGCCATTCATGCGCAAAATATCCTCAATGTCTTGAAGCAGTTTCTTTTCAGCGGTTATGTGATCGAAATACATGATGTAGTCGGCGATTAAATACTCCTTGAATTGCTCGAAAAGCGCAAGAGGATTTTTTGGCGAATTGAAGACACAAATCAAAGCAAATGTTAGGCGAATTTGATGCGGCATGCACATATGACTTGCTTCACTTAAACATCGTTCCCATTCGCTATCATCCTCAAGAAGGTTCATGGCTCGTGCTGCATCATTGAAGGTGTCAAAAATTACTGAATCGACGGTCTTAAGATCGGTAAAACTTTGAGCTCCACGAATGTGTTGTAATAGCAGTCTCAAATAAAAGCGCTCGCGATCTTTCGGACTGACAGCATACATTCGAGTGATATTCCTATCTCCTCTCTGCTTGCGAACTTTCCAAATGCAAAAAGTTTTGTCAAATACGTAATGCTCAGGAATTTCGGAAGACAAATATTGTCGAGCATTCTCGTCTTCGCGCTTGTTAAGCTCAAACTATGCAGTCAGATGTGTGTATCGGTGTTGAGCTCGATCAGCTGCAGCATCTTCTTGGCCATCTTGAAAATAAACCATTTGTTCGTCAGGAAGATGGATGGAAAGACGATAAACAACATGCGATCGATCGTTCATTGGATTTTCGAGCAGTCGCCAAATTGCTTCAGGAGCACAAACATAACGCGCATCGAGAAATTGCTTAATTTCATCATGAACAATCGGTCCTTGTGCACTTAATTCAACAGAAGCACAATCATATCCTTTGTATATATATTTGAAAATGTACTTGATTGCTTGAACGGTTTGGCAGGATTCGACGTTAATGTGACAATTGAATTTGCATGTTAAAAATTTGTTGTATGGAACGACATGACGATTATCAATTTTCCTTTCTCCTATTTGAATCTCAATTCCTTCACGACGATGATAAATGGGAAAACCATTAACTTCGGTTAACGTTTCCTTGCAAAAGGATTTCGGAAATCTTTTTGCGCATTCACCTTTTTCCATGCAATGCGCAAGTGGGTTCTCATTGCCGCAAGGTCCATGTATCATCGAGCGAACAACGATTTCATCCAATATGGGTTCCAGTTGCTGTTCAGGAATCTCAGCGCACACAAATCGATCAATCTTCTTGGCTGTGTCGATTTTTGAGTCATTGGCCAGAATGAAGAGCATGTGAGCATGGGGAAGTCCTCTTTTTTGAAACTCAATCGTGTAAACGTATGCAATGACATTTCCAAAAACCTTGTTCTTTACTATGTCATCGAGTAGTGCTTTCAACTTAATGCTGAACACTCGAGCAACCAAATCTGGTCTGTCACCGGGCTGTTGTACAGGAAAAAGGTTTTCTCGAATCTCTGGCCAATTGGGATTGCATGTCATAGTAATGAAAAGATCAGGCATGCCGTACTTTGCCACAATTACCATAGAGTCGTGATACTTTTCGCGCATGTTGCGAGGGGAACCTTGAAATGAAGATGGCAAGATGACAGATCGACCAACTGTAGTTCCATGACAAATTTCCGCATTATTCAAAACGTCCATTAGACCTCGATATTGCTCGAATCGTAAGCGTCCCTGCTGATTGCGCACAAAGTTCAAATTGTTGGCTTCAACTTGCAGATGAGCATCAACAGCCCACTGCTGAAACAATTTTTCCGCCATGGAGAATTGGATTGAAGCGACCGACTCGAATGGCAATTTGTGCAACTTTCCATTGCAGAAGAGTGATTTTAGTTCGTTTTCTCTCGGGACAATGAGCGGTATTCATTTGCATGTTTGGTTGCCAGCCAGCTTCTCCAAAAGGATAGAATAGTACGTATGTCATCGGATCCAAATGTAAACTTAAAATGTTGAGGTTGATGAGAGGTTGTTCATCATTACGTGGGTAAACTCGAAAATCACGTTCAAATGGAGGCTGTCCGTCGGCAGAGCGAAAAATCATTGCCACCTCGTTAACTGTTGGAAGATCGTAACGACGTCTATCGTCATTACGATCGCGCCTAAATGCCATGTTTACAACGGGAAGCGTTCGATTGTCGGCTGCCGCTGCTTGTTCTTCCTCCCGCTCAACCTCACCAAGATTTCGGTAGGCTTTCGCATAAATATTTTGCTCTCGAATCATTTCATCCAAAGCGCTGACAATAGTTGCGTTCAATCGCGAATTAGCAGGATGATTCATGCGATCTTGATTCGCCATAGCTGAGTCGATAACATATAGCTGAGCATATTGTCGTTGCTCACCTTCACCTGGATGCATGTGGCCAGTACGATGATAGATCTGACCGTAACCGCGAAAAACATAAGGGCCTCGTCCTTGAAACTGATGAATTTGCGCACCCATTGAAGCAAATGCAAGCATAGAGTTGTACGATCGAATGTTATTATGAAAGGCTCGAAAATGTGGGTGATGAGGATTACTGAGAAGCTCATGAAGAAGAAACGGAAATTGTCGCATTTGCTGGCAACTAGTTTCAAGCAATACAGTTCCTTTGTGGCAACAAAATTTGAAGTTTCCATCCGACGATTTTTCAGCACTAAAATTGAGAGAATGGCAATGTCGACATTCAACATTCATAACACCACAACTGTGAGCATTAATTTCATTGTCTCGGAAGGTTTCATGATCAAAAATCGATGAATTCCCAGCGGCTCTCGATCTTCGCATCCGATTTGCATTTTGAGCTCTGCGAATTATGCCTTCTCCCGGCATTTTATTTAAAAGTCGTTGGCGTTTTTGCTCATTATTGCGTTGACGACCTTCTTGCGACTGTCGATTTCTCCACCTTAGTTGTCGTTCACAATTCAAACGCAATTTCCGTCCTTCCGGAGTTTCTCGTTCCATTCTAGTTAAAAAGTTTAAAATTTTGATTTCTCATGTAAAGTAAAATTTAAATAATTTAATCTTTTTCGGGAACATTGACATTTTAAAAGTTTTAATATTGCTTACATTTATTAAGGTCTATATAACAAATCTATTTACACAACGTCTGTGTAAATTCGTTAAAAATTGAGCGAAAGTTTCGCTCTAATTTTTCACACGTTAGTGCAATAATAAAAAACTATCTTTAAATTCAATAAAATGACACAATTTTAACACTTTATTCACACGTAAAACATAAGAACTAAACAAAACAATTGAAGAAATAAAATAAATTTCAGTTTATTATTTTTATAAACACACCCGATACCTATATGAGTATTTGAAACTAATTTTACAATGGTTCCTATGGTGATGATTGCATCGAAAGGGCTCCACGAATTAAAAAAGGATCACTTAGCTGAAATTTACAGCGGGCCGTATTATACGCGAAATATTGATACAATGAGGTGTTGGTGCATTTAGTTTGTAGTAGTGTTAGTGTTTGGGGTGTATAATTATACATATAGCGTCTCGCCCCCACTGGGTATATTATTTAATAATAAATAAAGAGGATATAGTTTTCAATTGGTTATGTTGTAATGAAATGCCGTTATAAAATGAAAAAAAAAAAAATAATGCAAAACGTTCTTGGTGAGGATCGAACCCGAAAGCTTATTGAAAAAAATTGAATATCGAAAAATAATTTTCGGTACCAGCCTAAATGTACATTACAGTTTTAAAAAATGTATTATTACATATTACATTATAATCATTGTCTTACAATATAAAATTTTATGTTTTTCAATTCGTATTGAAAAAATGAAATACCGTTATAGGCAAAAAAATTATTAAAATTAATAAGTACTTCGATGAGCATCGAACCCGAAACCTTTCCTTGTTAAAAAGTCACCACCTATATCACTCGGACTACTCAGTTATAAAATCGAAGAATCTAAATTAGAAATATAAGAAAAGCGTTACGGCCGCACACTGTGAATTATATATTAGTAGATAATAAACGAAAATATTTTAATTTATTTTTTTTAATTGCACAATAAATAATATGACATGAGTCTATAATTACAGGGATACACCAAAATATATTAATAAATATGTAATAATATTAATAATTTATATCAATATAAGTAAAAACGACACATATCTTTAAAACTTATCTTAATTTTTGGTGTAAAGTGCACGCATTTTGGGACACAATTCTTATATGCATCTGCCAGCAAGGCATCTTTAAATTTCGCATACGAAATACCAAATATAAGGTTTGTATATGCGCATATAAAATAGCTTTTCTTATAAAGCCATCAAACATAATCATTTTACTTTCATTTAAACTGACTAAAATTACACAAATAATTTAATTTTGAAACCAAAAATTATAATTTTTTTTAAACTAATTTTTATTTATTCCACTAAAACCACTAAAAAAAAGACGTCAACTCTGAACCAGGGCTACCTACCGTCCCCATCAGAATCGGGCCTATTATCATACTATGTTAAAAAATTATATAAGTTAATTCCAATGTTTTATGATTTTTGTCAAAAATAACGTGTATTTTAAATAGTCTGTATAGTGCTGCATTGCCTTCAAAGGATTCCATTGGAAATTCAATTCTAGAGAATTATGTTTACTATATGTAAATATTAATTGAATAAAATTTGGTAAGCTTATTAATAATTTTAAATTGCAGTATATACATATGTAAATAAATTCTATGTATATTGTTCTTTTGTTTTTTTTTTTTTTGTTTACTATGTGTATATATAACTATGTAACATATGTATGTATTTGGTTTGTATATGAACCTTATTATTATAAATTCAGCAACAATGTTCAAGTAAAACATTAAAATAAAACAGGTATTTATTTAATAACAAATTCTTGATATTTTATAAAAATATTGTTAGTAAATACTAATAAATTTTTTATTATTTTTCGGAAGCTTTACACTTGCAAGATATTATTAGTTTTACTTTATGAATTTGTTGTTATAAAATTTTAATAGTTGATTTAATGAAAACACGTATGTTGTACATAAAAATTGTACCATATAACATAAAGTTTCGTGTGTTTTTTAATTTTTTTTTTAATTAATTTTGTTCTAAATATTTAGTTATATCGTGTCCAAAATTTTCCAATAACATAAATTTACATCATCCCTCCAAAAACTATCGTACAGGTGAATATTAACAAAAACTTCTACTTGTATATACATACGTATGTATAAATTTAATTAATTAATATTCATGTTTCAAAAAACTACAACAACATACGAAACATTAAAAAGTATTGCAAAAGTTTTTAATGCAAAAAAATAGTCAAATATTGGGATAGTATGTATTACATAATACTGGTGGGCATATACCATACAATGTTTTAAAATCGGTAAACTACCACTTTTTAATTATAATTTGAATATTAAATTAAAAATTTATATGAAACAAAAGTAATGCATATGTTGGTAAGTATTGTACAATTATTTTTTTTTTTTAATTAATGCCAAAGTTGAACATTGTAGAAATTTATGTAAAAAACAACTAAATATTTAATAATTATTTTATGAGTTTGCCATAAAATGTCCTCTTATGTTTCTGTATGGTGTTCTGGTCAGGATAATTTATCTTCTAGCCGTTGATAATAATTTTTTTATGATACGTAAGTAAAACTTATTATTTTTGCTTTTTATTGGACAACAATTTAAGTTATTTTTTGAAGTTATACTTCTTTAGGCGCGATATGAAAAAAAAAAATGATGAGAGTGAATTTTTTGATGCAACAAAATTTAACAGGATGAAGTTGCTCGCTAAATCGACTTACAGTATAAAAAGAGGCTATATTGCGTATATATCTACTGCATATATTATGTTTTCAAGTTGACCATTGACCACGAATAAATAAAACAAAAACGCGCATTAAAAGTTATACTTCTGTGGGACTAATCAAAAGACCAGAGTGTGATTATAAATAAGGTTCGTAAAATTTAAATTCAATCAAATAATTTAAATTTCAAAAATGAATATTTATTTTATCATACAGACTATAAAAATTTTATTTACAAATTTATTTATATGCAAATACATTTAATACCTGAATTACGTCCCCTTCCAATGTTAATTGAACTGGTACATCAGATACTAGTGGCTTATGGTATCTAAAATACGATATGAAGAGTTTTGTGGTAAGAGTAAATACAGCATCAATGCTTGTGCCATGTCGCTTTGTTGAAATCTTAGAATCATTACTGATAGTTAAATGTATATGTTTATACAGACCAGATTTTCATTAAAGAATGAATCATTAACTTTAATATCATACCTGATATACAACGAAGACGAAATCAAAAATAGTAGCTAACTTTTAATTGTACGTTTATTAACAATGCCTAAATCGATGAATTTTTTACGTTCTATATGTACGTTTATACAATAGTCGTTATCAATATTCCTTGGAAGAGATTAAACCATATTATTAACTGAAACATGCACGTTAATTGTTTGACCATAGGTACCGTATTGATCATTCACATGCCGAAGTCATCTAATTTGTATGAAAGGAATACAGGTACATTTGAATGAAAAGATTAAAGCTTGTAGAGATTTATTACAAAGCTTAATATTTTCCACTGGTATATTAGGTATAATTGTTGTTAGAATATCCGTATGTTTATCAGATGGCTTTTTCAAATTTGGAACCACAACCTGTCACATACTGAGCAAGGATGTCCAAACGGATTGCCTAAGTATTTTATTTTGAACTCCCGATGCGCTCGGCAAAGATTGATTCAAATATATGTAAACTTGCTCACTAGTGGAATTATTAAATATTAACTGGTCTGAATAGTTAAAATAACTAGACTGATTGAGGTAATTCCTTATTCATGATAATGTCTTGGCTCCATAAATTACGTTCTTTTTTGCTCAGTATGTGACATGTTGTGGTGTTTCAAAACAATTTGAAAAGGTATTCTAACAACAAATATACCTAATATACCAGTGGAAAATATTACGATTTGTAATACATGTGTACAATCTTTAAAGAAAAAAAAATTTTCCTATGATGTCAACACACAATGGCTAAAAATATTCAAATGTACCTTAATATCTACCACCTTTAAGATCTATAGTCTCTGAGAGACTAATTTCGCCACGTATTCCTTTCATGCAAATTCGAAGATCAAGGCATGTGAATAGTCAATACAGTATTTATGGTCAAATAATTACGTGCCTGTTTCAGTTAATGGTTAAATCTCTTCCAAGAAATATTGATGACGACTATTGTATAAATGTACATATTAAACGTAAAAAACTTCATCGGTCTAGCTACTTACATGGTATTGTTAATAAACGTTGTTAATTAAAAGTTGGCTACAATTTTTAATTTCGTCTTCATTGTATACCAGCAATGATATTAAAGTTGATCATTCATTCTTTAATTAAAATCTACCTCACGATGAACTGCAGCAAGATGATGTCAGTGAACATATTCCTGTAGAAGAAAGTCTTACGGCTCAACCGCAAACGTTATTATAAAAAGAAGAACAATATCTACGTCTTATGAAAATAATGTACCTGAAAGTTTATTATTAGATTAACATGAAGAGGATCTTAATTTTCCCGCTTTTTACTTAGGTCCATTCCACAATTTTAGAAAGATGTTAAATTAACTCCTTTCATGATGGCATCTAGTGAACTAAAAAGATCCAATCGTCGTGGCACCGATCCCTTAAACTCCAAATTACTACTGAAATTCCGCTAACAGAATATCCGATCAGCGGTCTTGGAACACGGAATAGCTGGCTTGGCTCAGAACTAGGGTAGGATCGGTCGCTTAGCGACCTCAATAGATTTGTTCAACTTGTCGGAATTGTCCAAATACTCCTCAAGAGTGTCTTGTAACTTCAAACAAGGTTGCAGCGTCTGTTGCGCTAATTCTCTATAAGTAGGGGATTGAGTTGCTCGCTCTAATCTTTCACGCACGTGTATCAGTCTAGATACGACCCTCGTTTGCTTGCTCCGCTGTGGCAGTAGTTTGTATGTTTGCGAACTCCTCGCGCAACGCAATTAACTTAACCGGAGAGGACTCGATTTCGGCATCGGGTTTCCTATAGCTGCACGTGTCCTAGCTTGCTCCTCCTGAACTTCTTGACTCAGGGTCTTAAATGCACCGATATTATTCGTTGGTATCTCACGCAGCTCACACTCGATTCCAATCTCATCAGACTTCAGCATCGAGACGTCCATTTTGAATATCAATGCAATTTAACACACGCTAGTTATTCAATTTAATTATTTTAAAGAATGCTGAAGATTTGCAGTTAGGCAATGATTACTACGCGGATACAATATACCAATACGATAAAAAATAAAAACAATAACAAAATATGGTAGTATTGATAAATTTCAGCTTAGGAATAATTAACTTGTAATATTGATGGTAAAAATCTAAACCCAGCAAATCGACCACTCGCAATAGAAAGTAACAGTAGTAATTGCCAATCCGTCAATACAAAAGAAACAAAAACAGATGTGTATCTGAATCGTGCTAGCTTAGTGACTACCGGCGACTCAAAATACTGAAGCCTTGCAGTGCAGTAAAAATGCGTTTAATACTAGAAATAAAGATCATATACCAACCTCCACAAAATTAACAAACAAAAAAAAAAAAATCAACAAAATATCAAAAGAATTCAAACAGTAAATCAAATATGGGTGCCGAGGGCAAGAGAAGATGCGACGCCTTAAGGCAGAACACAAATTCATGCTTGTATCGGACCAGTCACGTGCAACAAAAAAAAATTTCAAAAGGAAAAAAAATAAAGTTTGAAACAAATGATAAACACAGCAGCTCCAACAATACAGGGCAAATCCAACCAAATCAACTTGGGACTTAGAACCAACTGTTGGAGCCGCTAATATCACCTGTCAGGATGTTGAATTGGGGCAAGCCGTTCCGAAATCAACACATAAGATGGAACCGGTCGACCTTACCAACCAACCATGTATATCAAAAACTAGAAAATGAGAAAAAAACGTTAAAGAGGAAATTGAACTCTAACAGTCAACCCGAAACCCTGAAACCGAGAAGCCCAACCACAATCAACACCACCCAGTGAAAATGGTGATCAATCTCAGCTCCAATGCCCCGGGAACAGAAACTTCGGCGCGGGCAGCTGTGTGAACTCAAACTGCTTTAAATGCCGGACATCACCACAGATGCATGTGCCGAAGAAAACGGAATAGAAACAGTGAAGACATATTAATGAAACTTTTAAGCATTAATCCGAGTAAAGGAACATTGAACTCCACCGGAATTTACACCAAAAGATGGAACCGGAGACGTTCACTGCCCAGCATCGCAGAGATAGAAGAATTTGACGCGCGTATCTGTGTGAACTCAAACGGCAAAATTGCCGGAATCAACATCACATGCGCGCACCAAGTCAAAACTGTAAACTTTTAATATGAAAGAAACAAAATTGAAAATTACCTAAAACTGTACATGGAATATAAAAAAAATTAAATCTGAAAATAAATGAATTAGAGAGAAAAATTAGAGCCATTTTAATAAATTTGGGCGCCACTGTAACAGAATCTCGGTAGAGTTGGGTTTGACGGTGCCACAATACTTACTCCGACGTGGCACCGATCCCTTAAACTACAAATTACTACCAAAATTCCGCTAACAGAATCTCCGATCAATGGTCTTGGAAGGCGGCTGGCATGGCTCAGAGCTGGGGTGGGAGGTTTCCAAGACATGATCGAAGCTAGAATTACCGCATGAGAAAAAGAAGAGAAAAAAAACGGGGAAAAGTAACAAAAGGAAATTGCACGCTTGGGCTCCGGCAACCAACAGGCCTGGGCGGGCACCGAACCCTCAACCCATCCTCAGCATACCACTATGATTCTAGTAACCGCTCATTATCATCTTCTCGACCTATGATACAAAAAAAAATGTAAGAAAATGAAAAGCAACACCGTGAAAAAGAACGAAGAGAGAGAGAGGGCTCTGAAAAAGATCCTATATATATAAAAAAAAATATATAACCACAAGCATGCCAATTAAAATAACCATCAAATGTAGCTTAATAAAAGAAATAACAACGATAAACTGTACGCGCACGGGCATATATCTTGGTATTAGTAAAGCAAAAAAAATAAATATTGAAGTGGGGCAAAAAAATTGAATCAAAGTAATAAAAAAAAAATATTGGCCTTGTCAATTAAGGTTCGTATCACTGGATTGTGAATAAAACAAAATCAATTTAATTTATCACCAACGAATTTATTTATTTAGCACAAAAAATATTACAACACAATTTATTATTATAATTCACAAAAATCACTTTATATAAATTATTCTCAAATTTTACTGTACACGTATAATTTTTATTTCCACTAAAACACTTTTTAAATTACTTTTTAATTCCCATTTTAATCTTCACACTATCGCTTACCAAATACTACTAGCAAGCTCATGACTTTTCCAGTTAGAATAGCGTAGAAACATTTAGAACAATTGTATCATGGAAAACTCCATTTTAGTACAGTTAAACATTGAGCTATTAATTTAACCTATTCTATTACACACTAGGTGTCACCGCCACAATATTTAATATTGTGACGGTGACACCTAGTTTGTAATAGAAGAAGTTAAATTAATAGCTCAATGTTTAACTGTACTAAAATGGAATTTTCCTTGATAAAAATTGTTACGTAATGTTTCTACGCTATTCTAACTGGAAAAGTCATCAGCTTCCTTGAAGTTTGGTTTGTATATAAAAAGGCGAACGAAGTTGAATTAGATTAGAAGTATTTGGTAAGCGACAGTGTGAAGATTAAAAAGGAATTAAAAGTGATTTAAAAAGGGTTTTAGTGGAAATAAAAATTATAAGTGTACAGTAAAATTTGAGAATAATTTATATAAAGTAATTTTTGTGAATTATAATTGTAAATTGTGTTGTAATATTTTTTGTGCTAAATAAACAAAATCCGTTCGTGATAAATAAAATTGAATATGTTTTATTCACAATCCAGGGATACGAATCTTGATTAACAAGGCAAAAACGTAACAATATTTTTAAATACAATATGGACATCCAATTCAAAACTGAAGAATATTCATGTGCTAATTATGTCGCAGAGTGTGGTAATAAAACTAACCAAGGTGTCAGTCATCTTCAACGATTTATTATTCTAATTCGTTAATTAGCGTACATCCAGTGTGTATACATAGGAAACCGGAATTTACCAATAAATGGCGCCACCTGTCAATGTAACTTTCGACAACCGCGACATACCGTCACAATATCGAATTCAGAACCATACAATAACGCAAGTTTTTTACCTGTTAAAAATGTCGAGTTTTGTGCGTACATATTATGATTCGCAGATATGATTTTTTGTTATCATTTGAAGAAAACTGCTGCAGAATCAGATCGAATGCTTGTCGTAGCTTACGGTGAGCATGCTCTTGGTAAATCACAATGCTATGACTAGTTTAATAAATTCAAAAGTGGTGATTATGACTTGAGAAACGAAAAACGTGGAAGACCAACAAAAAAGTTTGAAGACAGTGAATTTCAAGCATTGTTGCATGAGGATGACGCTCAAATGCAAAAACAACTCTCGGGTCAATTGAATATGTCCCAAGAAGCTGTTTCCATACGTGTATAAGCCAGTTCGACTGCAAGGCCAAATCGCTTCGGACGGAATTCAATGCTCTGTATTTGGTGTGATCAGAAGAGTGTGATTTATTTTGAGCAGCTAAAACCTGGCGAAACCATAAATAGTAAATGCTATCAACAACAAATTACAATTTGAGGCGAGCTTTGCGTGAAAAACAACCAGAATATGATAAAAGGCAACACAAAGTGATTTTGCTTCATGTTAATGCACTATCACACAAAGCAAAACCGGTCAAGGAAACGTTGGAAGCACTTAATTGGGAAATACTTTCACATGTGGCTTACTCGCAAGACTTAGCTCCATTCGATTATCACTTATTTGCATCCATGGCTCTCGGGCTTGCCGAGGAGCACTTCACTTCCTATGAAAATGTACGAAAATGGCTCGATAGAAAAATATAAAAAGTTTTTTTTGGCGTGGCATCCACGTATTGCCAAAATATGGGCAAAATGTATAACTAATAATAGGCAATATTTTGAATAAAATCCTCTTAACCATTATTACGATGAACGTGCACTTTTTACTAAAAAATTCCGGTTTCATATTTACACACCTGGTATCTATTAAGCAACATGGATTCATTCCAGACAAATGTAGCTTACAGTAAAGCATTTGATTATATTTGTCATCGAAAGCCCTTGATAGTCTTCAAGCATTTGGATATTCTTTCAATTTGTAAAATGGTTCAGCTTGACGAGGGACCAGTGAATTCTAAGAAGCCGAGGGGTTTATCGGACGAGGGACCAGTGAATTCTAAGATAAATCAACATTATTGACGGCGTATTTCGCTTATGTAAGACCTCAAGCAGAGTATGCGGCAACTATCTGAAGTCTTTACTATTCAATTCTTATCAACAGAATTGACAGTATTCAAATAAAATGTCTCATGTTTATATTAAAGAAAACCAACTGGGATTATGACTGTAATATACCTTATCATGAAAACAACATGCTAAGATTACAAAATCTAAAACCTGGAAAATAGCCGAGTTCTTTTGAATTTCGAACACCATTCCACAAATTACAAATCATTTAAAGTTGCAGAACTTCAATTTGATTCAATTCAAATAGGAATCAAACACATCGAAGACTCGATCACGTTCGAATCGAATTCCCAAATAGCCCCCCAGTTTTTTGTAAACAACCAACTATAAATTTTAATTGACGATAGGACTATCAGGTTTCAGGGTTAATACCGATAGTTGTACTTTCTATAAATCTTAATTGAAACAATCAAGGAAAGGTTGGTTTTATTTTCGATTAGTATCGCCTTATCTACTTTTCCAATATCGTCAATTCTATGAATCTATATGTACGAGAATAGAATGACAAATCGGCTACTTTCTAAGAGATAGAGTTCTGCTCGCAAAAATTATTCCATTTCCGTAATCTTTTCTAGAGCCGCGGGCCCAAATTTCAAACCAATTTGACATTTAATTTTGTTTTGGAAGCAGACAAGCAGCTCTGTATCAGCCATAGAAAAAAGCGAATTTCGTAGATTAAATGTTGTGCTGAAAAACTATTACGCAAACCGAAGAACAGTTAACAGTATTATGTCGACTCTGCTCCCTCACATTTCATAGTTCAAATGCGGCTTACGGAATAAATATGGCTGACATAAAATCGGCTCTCGTCTCAAACATTTAAGTGATTATTTTTCCAAAGCTCACATCTTTAGTTGTTTTTATTGTTTAATGTGGCTTCTCATCCAAAAAACACAAAGCTGATGAAAAATCTTAATAACTAAAAGAAAAATTATAACAACACCGATAAATATCAATTCTATTGGTTTTCTTACGTGACTCCTACTGTACGTACATTTCAGCATACATACATATGTATATACGTACAGGAAATAGTATAAAGAAAATTTTCAGAATTTTCAAATCGTTTTTTTTTTTTGTTGTAACTTTTCGTACCTTGATTTCTTTTCAGCTCTGTTTTAGAATTTTAGATAATAGGTTGACATAGTCGTTTACTCGTATATCTTTTTAAATTGTGTTCCATTATACCGGCATTCGTTGTATATTACAGGTATTATTTAGTAGACCGATTTTCTTGGGAATACCAAATTTGACACGTTTTTGGGATACTGTATATACGATATACTTTTGTGTGTAACGTAGGACAAAAATATAAAAATAAATTCGTACAAAAGGATCTATTAAATTTTTAATTGAATGTTCACTTAATTTATTTTTTTGTTACTTTTCGATAGGTAATATATTTTCGTTCGAGACGAGGATTGTCTCGATTCCAAGGATTATGGAATATTTTTTTGACATTTACGAAAAATACCTTAAATGCTTTTGGTACACGAATAAGATAAATGTAGAAATTTGTGGAATTTAGTAAATGAAATATGTTATAAGCTTTATCATGAGATTTAGTCCCGTATATATAACGTGTATGTACCTATGTCTTAACTAATCTTTTCTTATAATTGCTTGGATATCCAACTTTACATCGTGTCAATCAATAAAAATTTCGGAAATCTCGAAATAGAACATATTATAGTTTCAATGATCCTCATTCTTAAAATAAGGGGCTAACACAAAAATTGGGATAATCCTACATAGTCATTGAGAGAAGCAATAGGTGTTCAATAAAAAATTGTGCTTCGTCAATACTCCAAATAAATAAACTTTTTAGACTTACGAAGTTTATTTAGTTATTTCTCTTGTAGATTCGATGAAATGTATATATCAGGTGACTTTAATTTCGATATACTCCAAAATTCCGGCTTCCCTCGGGATTATTTGAATATTTTAAATAGTTTTAATTTATCCGTATACAACACTGTAGCACCAACATTTTCTTATCCAACGGTTAGCGGGGCCTCCTATTCCTTTATTGATCATGTTTTTTCAATCAGTTGTCTCTCGGTATGGGATCTCATCATGATCTTTTATTTTTTTTCTGTGAACTATTACTCTCCACCTTCATTTTTGCGTCTATGCCTGGTCCTAGTGGACCGCCACCCGAACCTAACCTAACCTAACCTACTAACTCTCCACCTAAACCAAAGAGTTTTAGCTTTAGAGATTTTTCTAGTATTGACAATTCCCGCGCCTTTACTTAGTTTGTAACTCGGTTTCTTGGGAGGATATTTTTTGCCTTACTTCTGCAACTATACAAATAGAATTTTTCAACTCGTATATAAATTTGGTGTTTGATAGTTGCATTCCGCTTAAAAATGTTACTTGCAAAGCCAAATCTCCGCCTTGGTTATCTCAGGAAATTTCGAATGCCATAAATATTACAGTTAGTAAACATCGTTTATGGAAAAGTAATCCTAATAGTCAGGCTCATTTAGATTGCAAGCAGGCTAGCAACAGAGCTGTAGGGTTATTTCGAATTTCTAAACATAATTTTTTCAAGGACAAGCTAGACTCCTCTCTTCCTCCCAAGATTTTCTGGCGTAATGTTCCTAATTTAGGCCTAGCAGATGCAAGATTAGTTCAAGTGGTGATTTCAAACTCAATGAAATTAATAGTTATTTTTGCTCTATCTAAACTCGGGCAGTAGTACCGTCGATTTGTTCTCTAACGCGTCCTCTAATTCGTTTTCGTTTTCAAATATTTCTCTCGAGGATTTACAATCTGCTATTTGGAAGGTTAAATCGGAACCTCCTGGTCTGGATAACGTCAATTTAAAATTCGTTAAGCGAGTTTTCCCTTTCGTCTCAAAATAATTGGTACATATCTTCAATTTTATTCTCACGTCCTCTTCCTATCCACATCAGTGAAAACTACGTAAAATAATCCCCATCCCAAAGATCAATAATCCTTTAGAGATATCGCATTTTCGGCCAATTAATTGGTTTTGTTCATTAATTTGGAATGGCCGCAATAATATCATCATCATACCGGTAAAAGAAGATAGGTTTGATGGACGATGTTTTTAGCACTTCGGTTTCAACGTGTTCTATTACTAACTTTGCCACTGTTGGACTAACTGGCGAACCCATAGGTGAACCAAAGACTTGTCTAAAACATCTTCCGCCGAAACTAAATTCAGTATGATTTAACACAAATTTCAACGCTTCTACAAAATTTTTTGACTCCAGATTTGTGTTACTACGTGCTTTAATGCTATTCCACAATTTTTTAGCCAAAAATATTACCAAAGATGAGTCAACGTTTGCGAACAACGAAACTACATCTAATGATACTAATATATAGGCTTAGGATTTGTAGGTTCTAAAAAATCAAAAATATGTTCCTAAAATATGTAACTAAAATTGCAAAATATGTGGTAAGATATGTGATTAAAATGAAAAATATGTGGTCATATTTTGAAAAGAAAACCAAAACTAGACCTGATCTTAAGAGTACCAAAAAAAAAAAAAATTAAGTTTTTGGCTATAAAGTTGGATAAACTAACTTTCCTGGGTTACAAAGTGTTGGAGAAGTAGCCAAAAATGGCCAAAAATTTGTGCTGGTTAGCAATACTAACTTCAAAACAACACCGTCACGGTTGAGACTAAATTATTCACGCTATTAAAGCAAGTTTTAAACTAAGGAAAACTAAAAAACGATCATAGTTTTTTGCTCAATACAAATTGTAATTCAAACTCAAATTTTAATTTAAGTTTCCATCAAGATTATATTCAATTATACTTTAGAATTCATATTCTCTTATACATCATGCTGATACTAAATAATTTTGTTCTTTTACTGAAATCATGTTTTGAGTTGTAATTTTTACTAATTGAAATTGAAATTTAGTTTAGATTATCAAACTTACACTTCTCGCATCATTTTAAAATGAAAACTAACATGGAACTGTCAATTTTGTATTTTAAATTTCACTCAAAATTTTAACTCAATTCTTTGAGTTTGGAACTTAGCCTATTTGTATTCAAAGTATCACAACATTTTTTATTTAATTGCAACGAAAATTTTGGAATTCAAAAACACCTACCTTTTTCTCAGAATTTTCCTCTCACTAAATATAAAATTTCCTCAAATCTATTTTATAATTGTAACTTAAGCTTTAATTTTTCTTTTACCAGTCCAATTCGAAATACAAACTCAACTTTTAAACTAAAAACTAAATTACAGTTATGTTTTTGCTCAAGTCCAAATTACTGCTTAAAATTTAAATACTTCGATTCTTACCCAGATTTCTGCTCAAAATTATGATACTAATTTAACAAACCCTTGACGCAAATTAGAGTTTAAAATCCCACTCTAAATCAGCATTTCAAATAACACTCGAATTTTTCTTAAAATGCATTTGCTACTAAAGCTGAAGTTGTACTCCAAATTTCTAATCAAGCACATTTAGACAAATTTAGGTTGGAATTTTTACTTAATTTGTAAACAAAATATCATAAAATTTCTAGCTGAATTCTAAACAGAATTTTATGTTAATTAAATTTGGAATTCAAACTTAATTTTTAAATACTTTTTAATTAAATTGCATCCAAACTTTGTTCAAATCTTGTTTTACCCCGTTCTAAATAAAAATTTTGCTCGAATAATTTTAACTAAATTTTTAAAATTCACTCAAATTGTTATTAAAGGCAGTGCTTAATGCTCTATTGCTAATGTAAGTTCCTACTTAAGATTTTATTCAATTACGGTTTAAAAATGAAATGCTTCTATTATAAAACAAAAATCTTTCCGATTTTTGCTTGATTCCTGATTTTATAGTTGAACTAAAGAATTTTTTGAAATCATGTTTAGAATTTAAGTTCAGACACATATAAAATTGTTTTCAAAATGTGTTTCTCAAATGCAATTTAAAGAAGACAATTTCTACTTAAAATTTCACTTAAATTCATTATATCGAGTTTAGAATTCAAGCTAATTATCTCTCTTTAAAATTCTTAATCAATTTCCTCTTTGTCGAATGAAGTTGACCAATTTAGACTAGATTTATGTTCAAAATTCCATTTATCAGTTTGTTCAATTTCGAAAACAACTTGGAATTAAATTTCTGACTAAAAATCTTAATTTTTATCGAATCCATTTTGATTTTAAACTAAGGTGCTAGTCTGAATACCACTCCCAATAGATTAAAAGGAAAGTTACAATAATCAATTAGTAGAATACTTAAATATTTGTTAAAACTTTGATAAAACTTTAAATTTCACTCAAGTTTTTTTTTCAATTTGATTGGAAGTTTAACTTAATTTAGGATTAAAATGTCACTCAAAGTTTATTCAAATCCAGATGGAATTGTAATCTAATTTTCGCAGGCTTTATTCGAATCCATTAAAATTATTTTCTTTTCCACTCTAATTTTTTGATGTATTTTCCCCCTTGACACATGTCTCAGATACCTATTCTTTGCTCAACCTAAATTGCGCTCATTCTTTTGTTTTCTAACTGAAAATCAGCTCAGTCAACATATATTGTGCAATGTAAACTTATATTTCTATCTAAATTCCTATGCCAAAACCATTTTTTTAAATTTAAATTCCTAATTCAAATTTCACTCAAAATTTCCGATTTAAATTTCCAAACTAAATTCAAACCAGGTTTTATTGGTTTTTGAGATCAAATCTCGTCTTGCAACTCAATTCTTACCTAATTGCGATTAAAATTATGTTTAAATCTAGTTTGGAACAACTAATTTACACTTAAATTTTTGCTCAAGTTCAAGCAGAATGTGCTAATCAATTTATAATCTAAATTTCCAAATCAATTTTTAACCCAAGTAACACTCTACAACAACTTGTACTATTTAAATTCCATGGAAAATCTAGTTTAAGCCAGAAACACTTTGTTACTTTCTCTTTTAAATTTCACTCAAAATGTTGGCGTCGTAGTTCATTGTCAAAATTTATGGATTTAAAACTGGAGGTTTTATTTGAAATTTACTCAATATATAGTCAAGCCCTGGTTGAAATTTTTATTCAAAGATTGGAATTCAAACACTATTTACAACTAAATTTTTGCTGAAAAATTCGATTAGCTTTCGATTCATATTAAACACAAGATGTTGTTCTAATCTAGTTTGTAATTAAATTCCTGCTCAAGAATTTATTCAATTACATTTCGGAATTCAAATGCTTATTCAGATTTTTGCTCGAAATTCTAATTTTATATTCGATATGTTGACTTTTTTTACGTAAATGGCACTCAACATTTTAATAAAATTCATGTTTGAATTCTGAATATTTCCATTTCTAAATTATATTTAAAATTTTGCCTAATTATTGCACTTAAAATTTCATTCACAATCATTACGTCCAATTTAGAATTGAAGCTAATTTTGCTACCTTTTAGAGTTCCCTTAAATTTTGGTCAAATCCATCGTGTTCCTATTGTAATTCGAAATCGATTTCTAACCTACCATTTTGGTCAAATAATGCAGTTAGTAATTCAAACTTAATAATCAAATTTACATTCAACATTTCCCTCAAACATATAATAACTTGGAACTTTTCGGATTAACAACTAGTTTTCGTTCAAGCCCATTTTGAATATGAATAGCATTAAAACTATTGCTCAAGTGCATAAATGAAGCAGAATTGCATTTGCTAACTTACTACTTTGCTACTTGTTAGCTTACGTTAACGAATAAAAACAATAATCATAAAATTTGCTTTTCTAGAAGAACTCCGGATCGTCAAATAATGCGCAATTTATTTTGTTCATAATTTATTGATCTAACTTAGCGGAGTTTAGGCCAAAGTAAAACTTTTTTAACTTCTAAAAAAAATATTTGTTGGTCTAAATTTAAAATTTGGCTTATAAAATATTTTTGATGTATCAAATTTTAAGCTATGAAAGTCAAATTACGTTATTATTGAAGAAAAATTAAATATATTTGGAATAAACCATAATCTATGTGGTAAAACGTAAAATAAGTGAAAATATTTAAAAATATGTGGTAACATATTTAGCTCATTCGCTTTTATTTGTTCTAAAAAGAATAACTATCCAACAAATTTTTGGTTTGAATTTCCCAAAAAAAATATTTTTTTACCTAAGAATCCTAAGCCTACTAATATATAATTTATTAGTAGAGACAAATTTTTAATTTTATTTTTAAAATCTTCCGCGTTTTTTACAGCCGAAAAGTTATTTCCCACGTAATGATTTAAAATGTTAGACAAAAATTTGGATAAATTGTATAAAGGTGAACCTAAATAGCTTACAATTGATCTCAAAGGAATATCAATTTTGTGCACTTTTGGTAGACCATACATTCGTGGGGTCGTACCATGATAATTTTTAAGAAATTTAGCCAAATTTTTCTCGATTTTTCCTAAACGTTCCCAAGAGCCAATGATTACGTTTAATTTAGATTGCTTTGAAGAAATACCAACTTTCCGAATTTCAATATAAGTGTTGTTGTATGACAAGAGTAACCCCATTTTTTCCACATATTCAATTTTTTCCATAAGTACCGTTATGTTACTTGCTTTTGTCAGCTTTCAACAAATACAGTTCGGGGTGCTCATTCAAAAATTGCTTTTCATTTTGAGCCCTTCGAATATGTTGGATTTCCTCAATGCTCAGATATGTTTTACGCAAATAATTGTTTGTTTTAAAATTCGTCAACATATTTACTAGTCTGTTTCTAATTGTATTATGAGCTGTCTCATCTAGTCCTGAAATACCATTCTCCACATGCGCTATAATTTTATGATAAGGAACCAATTCTTTTTTAAAAGGTGAACAAAACTTATTACCTAACTTTGAAATTTTTTTGATGTCGACAGGAATTTCCAAATTTATCAAATTTACGACCCACTTTTCCTCATTAATATCCCTTCCTTCAATTTGCCATTGAGTCGGCTGAATCTGTATTGGTTCCGACACAAATGGCGTTAGATTTTTGAAATTTTTTAGAAAATTAAGAAATTTTAAGATATTATTTTCAGTAATATTAATGATTAGAAAATTAGAAATGTAGCCAATTTTAGATGTGACTAATTTAAGCAATTAAAAAATTTAATGGAATTTAGAAAATAAAAAAGAAATGTTTTTCGAAATTCACATTTCAGAAATGTATATGGGGCATTCGCTGTCAAATCAGTCACCCCTCTGTGCATTTCAATTTTTAATTAAATTTTTGGGCTTACAATTTTCGTTAACATGTCTACTTTTTAATGCCGTATGCCATTTTTATGGCGTAAGGATCAAATTTCTCATCTAAAATTTCTTCCAAAAATTGTTACTTTGACATTTTTTGAAAAAATGTCTAAAAATAACGCTTTCTATCGAAAATCTGGTACAATTTGGAGAGCATTTATAAATTCGGACCTCACGTTCATGATCAGCGACCCCATAAAAACCCGCTAGATCATATTGTGATCGATTTTCAAAAGGGTTCAAAAATTGATCTTTTATGGCGGCCACTTTAAGTCCGCCGTCTAGAATTTTTAAAATTTCACCATCCCTAAATCATTTTTTTCACCATTTTGGTTCCGCCATCTTGAATATTAAAATTCTGACCTCAAGTTTCTATCAATCTTCATGAAAGTCGAAACATTTGCCACTTTTGGCTGCCATCTTGGATCCCAAAAAACGAATTAAAAAATTTGTAATCCAAAAACGCTTTTGAGTAATTAAATTAAATTAAAAATAAGAGATCTGTTTAGCAGACATGATCCGCCATTCTGGAAATCCAACGAAAATTTTCAGTCAAAAAAAGTTTATTAATTTCAGAAATTGGCATGTGCAGGGGGTGACCGGTTTTACAGAGAATGCCCCATATACACTTTTCTTAGTAAATTTAGATTTTCAAAAATTAAAAATTAGTTGTGGAATTTAGAAATTACTTTTACACTAAAACCCACAATTGGATATTCCGAAATAAAAAGAATCTAAATCGAAAATTTATTTATATGAAATTTCAAACCAAAAATTCTAATATTTCATTCCAGTTTGTAGGCTGTTTGGGAGGTTTGATGGTAAAATTCCTGAAAAAAACTCATTTAAGCAACCGTTTTTTCAACTCTAAAAAACATTTTGAATGAATTAATAACATAATCGCCCTTCCTGTTTAAGACTTGTTTTTCAGAAAGGCCCAAAATAGCTTCTGAATAATTGATGCCTACATTTTTGGATTCCCATGAAGTGAGGCCTGCCTAAAACCCCAATTCGTTTATTTTACTGATCTGAGCAACTCCAATGTGAATGTAACCAAAATCGAATAGGTACTAACTTGATAGTTATTTGAGTGTAGTGATAACACTAGTTACTAGTTGAAATATTTTTGAAAGCCTTAAGTGAGAAATCGAAGCAGCACCTGAACGATCACGTTTAACACAAGAAAAGGACTTTACACAAGTGTGTAAAGAACTATAACAAGAACTATAAATGAAATTGCAAACGAAAGTCGAATTGAGTATCCTAAAGCTTCACGAGAACTTGACGCTGATCGAAGAACAATCTTGTTCTTGCCCACGAAACGTAAATTAATGGTTAACAAACGCTATCATTGATTACAACGTTCTACATCTAATAGTTTAACCAATGAAATATGAACGAGTAAGGGAACTGGTTGAAGAGTTTCATGTTAAATATCGGTATGTGCTACCCACATTACTCAACAGCATTTTTAAACAGCGATTTTTTATTTTCGGCGGCAGGATACTAATTCGGACAATTTTCTTGCGAGGTATTCGCAGAGGTGTGATTATGCGGGACAATTTATGGCCTACAATAAGAGAGCAAGTGAACAACTGCCCATTAAAATTTATGTCAGTATATTTTTGTGCCTTTTTTCAAAAGCAGCACGCATATTGAAGGGACGATGGAACTCACAACAGATGAGTTTCTTATAGCATGGACCGGATTGACGTCGAGACAAGCACAACGCAGTGACTATGGCTGAAATTTTTTCGGTGCTAATAAAATATTAAATGATTGGTATTTCGGAGTTGGTATTTTAGTACATCCTGTGCTCCACACTTCGGTAGAATTTGGTAAGCTGCAGATTCAACACGTTGGTAATGGAAATCAAAGGCATTTTGAACTCCAGACCCCCTTCTCGTGGTGATGATGATGACGTAAATGTCTTAATACCGGCACACATTCATTTTGCTCATCCTTTTACGAGTTTACAACAACGAGTTATGGCAATTAATTAAACAAATCGTTTATGGTTGAATTTGTGTATCAAATGGCACAAATAATATTTAGTTACGTGTCAACAAAAGTTTCAAAACTTAGCGATTGATAACATTGTTGTGATCAAGACATGGCCGTGTGACATAAACTCATACAAGTGTCGATAGGCTTCATAGATTTATATCGTGTGATTGTGAATCAATTGATTCACGAGGCCCGAGATGTTAGCGCATTTGGCTATAGTAAATTTGATAATATTTTAAATAGTTTAGCAAATTTTAATATTTTCATAATATTTAAGGGACTATTTAAATAAAAACTTCGTCCAAATATCCGACTCGAAGTGGGGGTCCTTATATTTACTTTTTGTATCTATTTATAAAAGTTTTTCGAAATATTATAAAACACACGCAAAACAGCAGCATAAACTTCAGATGCACCCTATATTGATAAAAATATATAAAAATATATTTTTATATATTTGACGGTCAAGGAGCGTTATAAATGTCAGTATAATTAAAACCTAACAAATTTAAAAAAAATTAAATAGATTACCTAATTACAACCCATATTTATAGTGAAATTATAGTTGGCCACCTAGATTAGAATCTTGTAACAATAACTTAGACTTAAGTCATAAAAAAATCAATTCTTTCTCTTTTCTGTGCATCCGTCAACGACGAAACATCATAAAAAATAAATAACAAATTAATAATTGTACACCAATCACCATTTTGAAAACATACAAAATTGGTTTGTGACTATATTTTATTTTTGGATAAAAAATTCTACATACTTCAGCGGTCGAGGTAAAAACGCTTGCCCTCGAATTATTCATTGGTGTCAGAAGTGGGATTTATTCCAAACTAAATACATTGTTTCTGTTGCGGATTGCTGTTAATCTTCGAGTAGCTGTTTTGCTGTGCACATCTTCTTGCTATCGGTGAGTCTGCTCGATAATACTCTTGATTGGTGGAAAGTGATATAAGTGAAGTGTTAGTGCGCGAAAATTGTCTTCTACGAATTCCATTTACGATATATGGCCTTCAGTGAGATTGCCTTTTACTCATAAACCTACAGTCCTGGGCGACTCCTCGGCAATGACCTTGCGATGTTTTTACAACTTGGAGAGGAGGCTTTGTCGAGATCCTGTACTTCAAGCTGCCTATAAATCATTCATCGATGAATATTTAGCACCCGGACATATGGAGCGAATACCAGATGATAAATTCCAGCATCTAACTGCTATCTTCCTCATCACTGCGTAATCAAACCAGATAGTTCGACGACAAGGTTGCGAGTGGTTTTTGACGGCTCAGCAAAAACAAGCAGTGGATATTCGCTAAACGATATTTTGATGGTGGGACCTGTGGTCCAAAATGAATTAGTATCTGTTCTACGTCGTTTTAGGTCACACAAATATGCATTCAGCGCAGACGTTTCGAAGAAAACTCAAAATAATACAGATGAGCTTCTATAGAGCTACCGCCTAAAAACTGTAACTTACGGTACATCTTCAGCCCCATTTCTTGCCATCGTTGCCCTATACAGTGTGCAATTGTCAATCAAGAGAAGTTCCCTGCAGCTAGCGATGCAATTCGACATGACGTGTATGTCGATGATATGTTAACTGGGGCCAATTCTATAACTACAGCCAACGAATTAAAGGCGTCAATAATCACGGTGCTCTCTACGTGCAGGATGGAACTACGAAAATGGTGCGCCAATTCGCCAGATATTCTCGCCGACATTTCGCCGGAACATCATGAGCAATTAATGCAGTTTGATAACAACGACTACATAAAGACATTAGGGATTTTCTGGTAACCACAAAGGGATGTCTTACAATTTTGTGTACCAGAAATCTCCAGTCAAACCAAAGTGACGAAACAGGTCGTCATCTCCAAAATTGCACGATTGTTTGATCCTCTCGGAATAGTATCGCCGGTCGTGGTATTGGGAAAGATATTTATGCAGAAGCTGTGGCAACTTAAGTTGAATTGGGACGAGAGCTTTCCAATAAATTACCACACATATTGGCAGACATTTCGAAAAAATGTATGTGAGCTAAATCAGTTATCCATTCCACGGTTTTTATTTGAAGATTTTGTTCCGGATAGCGTAATAGAACTACATGGTTTCGCTGCGGCAATTTACACCAGATGTGGACAACCAAACGGGTGGTTCCTTGTGCAACTTTTATGCTCTAAGTCTGGAGTAGCACCACTACACAAATCTACGATACCACGCCTGGAACTAGCGGCGGCATTATTAACGGCACAATTGTTCACACATTGGACGGACTCAACAATTGTCCTCCATTGGCTGAAATCGTCACCCTCACATTTGGAAACATTTGTGGCAAACAGAGTTGCACAAATACAAGAACTAACGAATTCTCAACAATGGTATCATATTGAGTCGACACAAAACCCCGCAGATGTCGTATCTCGAGGAAAAACGCCAGCAGATTTGATACGATGCGATTGATGGTTTCATGGGCCGCCAATGTTATAGTCTTCAAAGGCCCCATGGCTTACTTCTAGGACTCCATCTGTTTCTGACCATAAACACTGCGAATATTAAAGGGTCACGATTTTGATAACTGTATCTGCACAAGAAGACAATCTTCTATCAAAAATGAAATATATCAATACCTACCAGAAATTGACAAGAGTGATGGCGTATGTTAGCAGATTCGTGAATAATATACGCAAGAAGAACCACTAACGAATCACAGGACAGTTATGACATCAACGAAGGCTTGCAATGTATTGTTCATCTCATTCAATTGGAATGCTTCCCGTATATAAAAATTGGGCTTAAAAGGAAGGACTTCCTTATGCATTCAAACCAATTAAGAAGTCTATCACTTTTTCTTGATGCGAATGATCTGATTCGAGTCGGTGGTATAGATTGCAGTTTTCCTCACTGCCATACTCTACGAAACATCCTTATCTTACTTTCTTCCTCCAATCCATTTACCAAAACTCTGCTTACATATTTTCACAGGAAGTATCTTCATGTTGGCCCCCATGCATTGTTGGTAACGGTTCGTGAACAGTTTTGGCCAATCCATGGTCGAAAATTAGCAGCCCAAATATTTCGAGATTGCATTCGTTGTCGCCGAGTCAACCCTATACTTCAATAGTAGCGCCACCATTCCACTGTGTTGGAATTGATTTTTGTGGTCCATTTTACATCACGCAAAGAATTAGTGGCCGTGCACCAATTAAAACGTATCTCTGCATCTTCGTCTGTTTTGCAACCAAAGCCGTACATTTGGAACTAGCTGCAGATCTTTCATCGGCTGCCTTCCTGGGTGCATTTAGACGTTTTTGTGCCATAAGAGGAGTATGTAGGAAGGTGTTCTTTGATAATGGTATGGGGCAAATTCTGAATTAAACCAGTTGTACCAACATCTTCAAGACTCCAATTTGCAGCAGGGCATAAAGAATATGTGTTAAGAAGATACAATTCAATGAACTTTCGCACCACCACGGTCTCCGCATTTTGGCGGCCTTTATGAAGCAGCTGTAAAATCTGCGAAATTTCATCTGAAAGAAGAATTAAACACGCTGTGTAAACAAGTGGAAGCCATTATGAATTCCCGGCCCATAACACCACTTACCTCAGTTCCCGATGGTACAGCAATTCTTACTCCTGGACATTTTTTGATCGGCCGACCATTAACTGACATACCACAACCTAATATCAACAATTAGGTCATTGGGTACAATAAACGGTGGCGCCTCATTCACCAACTGAGTCAACATTTTTGGGCCAGGTGGTCCAAAGATTATTTACAAGAACTTCAGCATCGACGGAAATGGACTGCTCAACAACCAAAAATAAAAATTGGTCAAATTGTGCTGCTTAAAGATGACAATCTTCCTCCCATGAAGTGCAGATGGGGAGAATTGTCGCAATAAACCCTGGAACTGATGGTTTAATTCGCGAAGTCAGCGTTCAAACCCAAACCGGGGTCTATCAACGAGCCATCACTAAAATATGTTCGCTTCCACTAGAAATTGAACTCGACGAGAGTTCAAGGCAAGGAGAATGAACCCACGCAAAATAGCAGCATAAACTTCAGCTGCACCCTATATTGATAAAAATATATAAAAATATATTTGTATTTGACGGTCAAGGAGCGTTATAAATGTCAGTATAATTAAAACCAAACAAATGTAAGAAAAATTAAATAGATTAATTAATAAAGGCCCATATTTATAGTGAAATTATAGTTGGCCACCTAGATTAGAATCTTGTAACAATAACTTAGACTTAAGTCATAAAAAAATCAATTCTTTCTCTTTTCTGTGCATCCGTCAACCACGAAACATCATAAAAATTAATAACAAATTAATAATTGTACACCAATCAACATTTTGAAAACATACAAAATTGGTTTGTGACTTTATTTTATTTTTGGATAAAAAATTCTACATACTTCAGCGGTCGAGGCAAAAACGCTTGCCCTCGAATTATTCAATTATGTACACTCACCGGCAGAGAAAACTACAATCCCAAAAACCAATTTTTTTGATGCGAATATCTTTTGAAACAAAAATCAAACTCTATAGGTCATTTAAAACAATCTTAGAAAATTTGGGTAAGATCTACTACGAGCGCTGTCATGCTCCGTCCCATGCTTTTGATAATCTGTTGGACATCGCACTTTGAGATATTTTTCCATTCCGAAGAATGTCGAAATGCATGTTCTATAGGATATAAATCGGGATTCCTTCCGGGCCCAGTCATCTTCGAAATATTTACATCTGCCAAGTATTTATTCACGAATCTGGCAACATGAGGAAACAACATATTCTTCCAAAATTTCGTTTATGTAGCGAACGGTCCTTATAGTCCCGATGGAAGCAAGTAAAGCTTGTAACGAAAATTGTTTGGCTGTTGTCACGGTATCGAACTATCCATATAGGACTGTTAGCAGAACACGAATTTCAGGGTGGGGCGTGGGGTTTCCGGACATAAATTCGTGATATAATTGACCGCTTATAAAACAAGGATGGGAGAAGGATAAAGAGTGTACCGCCCAGGTATCGGCAGAAACAAAAATATTATATTAAATTTCCCGCCAACCATGGGGGACCTCGACAGAATAAAAAGGAATTGGAATGAAGAGGCTAAGTGATGCCCCGCCGAGCGCCGAGACGAGGAACCGCCACAATCAACACCACCGGGTGGAAAAGGGTGGTATCCTCGTCCCCCCAGCTCAGCGTGCAAGGGACAACGAAGAGGAATGGTCCACCAGAGTCACGACGCTAGCGCCGGAATCCGCTGAAGCCCCCCTCCCTGATGTAGCCGGAGAGCAAATTAAAAGAGACACATTTTTGACAGGGACCACGAGGACGACACGATAAAAAACTAGAACAAAGAAACCCACAATATAAATTTAAACATACTCTCCGGTAGGGAGGCCAGGGAATCCTATCGAACGCCCCATGGCGGAATGGCCTGTTCCCCTACCTCCGCTTCATACGTATCATCAAACCATCAGACCACACCTCATTCTTCAGCTCATCCCTCAGTAAATAAAATTCTTAATTAAAGTTCAATTCCATTTTAACGATAAACATAATAACTTTTATTTACAATAAACCAAAACAAAAAAAAAACCCACACGTACCGAGTATGTCTTGCGGGGCGGAATTAATTGAGGGGTTATTGAGGGGTATTAACAACAAAACAAACAAAAGAAAAGAAAACCAACCAGTACAAACAAAGAAATATACCTGGAAGACCCCCAACAAAAAAAAAATTTCTAACTTACGTTTTGGGATCCGGATCCTCTCCAAAGCGCTTTGTTGGATACCGGCACCTGTATGGAAAAAAATGTGTTATGCTTCAAATCCCCTTGGGGGGTGGCTGATCTTTTGTTGTTGGGGTTCCCTTACAACGATGGTTCCCAATAAAAAAAAATGTTTTCTTGTTCTTTTTTATTTTTGTTGCAAGGACACTCTCAACCGTCAGTAATTGCCGCGCACAACCCACAGACCGCGCCCCGCTCCATCGGTCCTTTCTGTCCGCTCCCACTCCCGCCCGGATGGACGTCCTTATTGGCGTGCTTCGTAAGGCCTTTGGTATGCGTCATAACTCCTTCTTCTTGAGACGAAATTTTATTTGGTTTTTTTTTTTTTTTGGTTCTTCCGGTCGACGGGTATCTCCCTGGTTAACTAGGTAGCTATGGTATTCCCCGCGCACCACTACCAAAAGATATTATCTACTTTTTTTGATATATTTTTTTTTTTTTGCCTTTTTCCTATTATGGCGGGTCTGGGACCCCAATATACTGGACTATTGTATGTTATTGCTACGGTTCATAGACCATAATGTCCTTTTTTTTTTTTTTTTCTTATTTCGATATTTTATCACTTTTAAAGTTAGAACACAACGTATTATTTTTCCGTTTTATTTCTGGTTAGCCCTTAGGTTTACCTTAAGCTCCTTATCACCGGGATAACCGAAATATTTTATTTAGTCCCCTTTTTTGTTTCTCTTACGGGTTTTTTTTCCTCACAAATGTTCATCCACACCTTTTATTTTTCTTCACTCTTACTCGACTGTCATACTTTATTTTTTTTTTCTTTTCTTTTCCAAAATTTTCCAAACCTCCTTGTGTTTTGGTTCGCTGATCCTTCTGCTACTTGTTAGTATCCACTCGTTGGAAAAACAAACCAACCGGGAATTTTTTCCAACAAGCTCGATGCGTATTTGTCCTCCGAAATTCCCGCCCGTAACATGACTAATCCGCCTTGAACCGATCTTCGCCTTACTCGTCTTCGTCCCCACAGGAGACCGAAAATAAAATCTCGATTCATCAGGGAATAAGCTCCAATCAGGTTCAGTCCAATTTTCATGTTCCCTGGCAAATTTTAGCCTGTGATGGTTTAGGGTGGCCTTTTTCTCAATGAGTATAATTGATTTATCATTTACAAGAAATTAGATAAAAATATTTAAAGCGAAGCCTTGGAAAACTTTGATGGTTAAATTACAAGCAAAATGCACAAAATACCGTTACCCTTATCTGTTACAAAGTTTATAATATTACTTTCCTTCATTGCTTTTTGAATATTACCTAACATGCAGTTGCTGATATTCCATTTTTTGAGTTCATTTTTGTTTTGTGGACATCACCAATTTAAACACCACACTGCCAATCTGTAATTGTTATGTCTCCGTATAGAAATAGTCCACATTCAAGAGGAGATAACATTTACATATAAAATTTTTTATAAAAAACCGTTTTGCTTCAGGTCATATCAAAAACGTTGCTGCGAAAACAATTTCAGTTATAAATCGGAAAACAAAACAAAAATCATTAAATCTATTCAAAATCAGAAGTAAATATCATCAATCTTGCGAGAAAAAAAAACAAATGTACCTAAAGTTGAACCTATATGTAGTAGCAAAAAATCACCCCACAAAACAACCAACAACAGCAGTAAAATAGATCATGTCGATTGTAAATGTTACACACAAATAAAAAAAAATAAAAATGTCGAACAAATGTTGTTTTATCGAACTATAAATTTCCACGAAATTTATTATTCACACTGATATCAAATCAATTTATAATTTTCCAACAAAAAAACCAGAAAAAAAAAAGAAAAAATACCGAGACACCAACAGATACACAAAAACGATATAAAACTGATTGATTTGTAATTTTTTTTATTTTGTTATTTCGAATGTCGGAAAATCAGAAACGATAAATTGTAGAAAAATAAATAAATGATTATACATCCACCCAAAATATTAATCAAATCCATTCAGATAAATAACTATTTCACTTATTGTGAAAATGAATAATTTTCCAATTTTTTTCAATATTTTGTTGGTGATAGTAGAAAATACTATATATGATGTGAAGCCCTAAATAAAATCCGTGTGACGCCCCGTAAGGTAAGAGGATAAATTTGAATTAAAATAAAATAAATTAATTTTTTTAAGTGTTACATATTTCGAACCCACCACTATACTAACTATTCCTTCCTTTCCAAAAAAATCCGTTAATCTAGTTCCAAATTTATTGAATATCTAATTTTTCAACAAATTTATTAAGCGACGTCATATTAAACGTAAACGTATTAACCTAGTAGGCTTGCTACTTTTCAGTTACTAAATTAATTCGAGATATAGCTATGCACCCAAGAGTGTTGTGAACTTTTTCCGTTTCCATTTTGAGAGAAACACATATTTAACGGGCGACATCCAAAATTCTTGGAGCTCTGATTGTCCTAAACAGATCACAAACAATAAGTTATTTACTTCAGTGATCTTTCAGATTCCGCTTCATATTATTCCTAAAAATACATAAAAAAAAGTTTTAACGAACTACAACATGATATTTATGCTTTTACAAGGCTATATTACAGTAAAACAGCATTATTCAATACAAATTCTTTACAATTCATAAATAAAATAAAAAATGTATATCAGCATAAAAAAAAATGTATTAATCCTTTATCCTTTTAAAACTATGCGATAAAAGTATTGTACATTTGTGCATATTACACATAGCATGTAGATTTACATCTACTTAAAACCCTTTCAAAAGTAATACAGAAAGTTTTTGTATTTTTAAAAGTTAACAAATCTACTCGAATCACTTGTCTCGAAGCTTATTATACATACATACTATATATATCATATCATTCTGAATTCCCTGAATTTTGCACAGGTATTCAAGATATATAGATATCTGACAAGCACGAACAAAATATAAATGGATACAAAACTTTTCTATTGTACGATTTTGAGGAGTTTTGCATATCTATTATACATACATATATCCAAAAATACAAAAGTTATGATTATTTACATTTAATAATCATCTACTACTCTTATACACTAATATAAATAACAGAAAGCACAAAAAAAAAAAATTTCACGATGATAGCTAATAATAAAATATTCAAGAAACTATCTTCTTATCTCACATGTCTCATTCGTCTGCTAGTGCTGGGTGCTTTTTGTGTTAACTTTTTGTTTCTTTTGTAATCTAATTTTTGGTTTTTTGGTTTGTTATTGTTCAGCTATATTATGTAGTATTATGGCAAAGTTCTGTTGTTTATTATTAAGTTTTTTTTCGATTTTTAAGTTTTCTATGATCAACTTTCCATTGTATGATAAATGTTTTTTTAAAACAAAAGATCTTTATACTGTTGTTTTAAGTGTACAGAGTTTGCGATTGTACAATAAGCAAGATACAAGGTGGTTTTAAAATATTGTTTATTTTATTATTTAGGGAGGGCAGTACTTCAAAGATTTCTACTATTTTGGAGTATTTCCATATTTGTCCTAATATGCATTCATTGTTTTACTTATAATACTGTTTCACTATACTTATCGGCTTCTCGAGAAAGACAAGCATCTCAAGAGGTGCATAAATTTTTTTGTCAAGATCCTTAAACAAGTAAACATAATAACGTTTTATTAATAAGCTAAGTAAAATATTTTTGTGTTTAGTTTTGCATGAAATGAATACGTTTTAGAATTTCTCAATGTCAAAAGTGTAAGGAGTGTTTTTTTATCACTTTTGCAGGAATCAGAGGAAGCAATATTGTGCTTAAATTCGACATGAGAGAATTATGGCGAAAAAATTTAAAATTTTAATTTACTTCCGAAAAATGTTAATTGGATACCTCCGCATCATGTCCCAAAGCTACGAGTAGTAGATACGGTACAATAATACTGTTAATGTCAAGGGAAGTTTCCAGTTAAAAGTAAAAAATCGGTAAATCAGTTGCGTAGTCGGTTGGGTGGCCCAGTAACAGATGACTGGACTCCGTAATTTTTCAATCCAAATAAATTTATTTCATAGAACACCTATTAGCTCATCTGCTCAGGGAACTATCACCCGCAGAAAACTCTTTGAGCTGGCCAATCTTCAATGAAGTAAACAACTAAAATCCGTATTTTACATAAATGTTAATTATTTTGGCCCAATAACAGATGACTGGACCCCATATTTTTTAAATCGAAATATTATTATTTCCTAGAACACTTGTTAGCTCATCTACTCAGAATATGAGAACCCAGAGAAAACTCTGTGAGCTGGCCAATCTTCAATAAAGTTAACAACTAAAATCAGTATTTTCACTCGACCACAATTGGTAGCTTTTAATTGGTTGGTGTCACCAATATTATTACGCGCCATTTTGTGTTGTAATATTTTACATACCAATAGGAATCATCATTGTTTAAGGCGGGATTTAAAAAGTTGGAAACTGCAAATTTTTTTGTTATTGTTTCTTATTGCAGAATAAATGACATTCATCTTGTTAAAAAAAACAAAATTAAAATCATTAAAATTCACCCGACCACTTTGGTAGCTTCTAATTGGTTGGTGTCACCGATATTATTACGACGCCATTTTGCATTACAATATTTTACATACCAATAGTAACAATAGGAATCATCATTGCAAATTTGTCTGTTATTTATTGTTATTGTTATGTTTGGAGAATAAACGACATTCATTGTGTTAAAAAACCAAAATTAAAATGATTAAAATTCACTCGATCACATTTCGTAGCTTCTAATTTGTTAATGTCACCGATATTATTACGACGCCATTATCCATTATATTATTTTACATACCAATAGTGGCAATAAGAATCATCATTCTTTAAGGCGGGATTTAAAAAGTGAAAAACCGCAAATTTTTTGTTATTGTTACTTGTTGGAGAATAAATGACATTCATCCTTTTAAAAAACCAAAATTAAAATCTATAAAACTCACTCGACCACATTTGGTAGCTTCTAATTGGTTGGTTTCACCAATATTATTACGCGCCAATTTGTGTTATAATATTTTACATACCAATAGGAATCATCATTCTTTAAGGCAGGATTTAAAAAGTTGGAAACCACAATTTTTTTGTAATTATTACTTATTGGAGAATAAACGACATACATCGTGTTAAAAAAACAAAATTAAAATGATTAAAATCAATACGATCACATTTGGTAGCTTCTAATTGGTTGGTGTCACCGATATTATTACGACGCCATTTTGCATTATGAAATTTTACATACCAATAGTGGCAATAGGAATCATCATTCTTTAAGGCGGGATTTAAAAAGTTGGGAACGGCAAAATTTTTTGTTATTCTTTGTTATTGTTATGTATTGGAGAATAAACGACATTCATCGTGTTAAAAAAACCAAAATTAAAATCATTTAAATCCACACAACCACATTTGGTAGCTTCTAATTGTTTAGTGTTACAGATATTATCACGCGCCATTTTGTATTGAAATATTTTACATACCAATTGTGGCAATAGGAATCATCATTCTTAAAGGCGGTATTTAAAATCTGAAAACTGCAAATTTTTTTATTATTTTTTGTTATTGTTATTTATTGGAGAATAAACGACAATCATTGTGTTAAAAAAACAAAATTAAAATGATTAAAATTCACTCGACCACATTTGGTAGCTTCTGTTTGGCTGGTATCACCGATATTATTACGCGCCATTTTGCGTTATAATATTTCACATACCAATAGAAATCATCATTCTTTAAGGCGGGATTTAAAAATTTGGAAACCCCAATTTTTTTGTTATTGTTACTTATTGGAGAATAAACGACATTCATCCTGTTAAAAAACCCAAAATTAAAATGATTAAAATTCACACGACCACATTTGGTAGTTTTAATTGGTTGGTGTCACAATTGATCATGGTGATCCTGGAATTTTGTTACTTCGGTTTAGTAGAGGGTCCTATTTTCTACATTGATGTAGCAATAATTTTAACAAGCGAACTGCGTTCAGAATTATCCAAGGGATAGCCAATAGGACTCTCTACTAAATGGAAACAACAAATTTACAGGGCCCCTATAATCCTGAGCATGAAGTGTGGAGATTATCACTCAAACATAGGTTGTACATCTACTATCCATAAATGTGCCAACTGTAACGGCGCCCATTCCGCCAACTCAAAAGACTGTCCCGAGCTACAAAAATATAAAATAATTAAAAGTAACGTTAACATCAACAGAAAAATTAGAAAATTGGTATCTGCTAATATACGACGTTTCAATCAACCGAATTATACAAACCAGCAAATACATTCATATTTACCCCATAAACAGCTCTACCCCGGATTAAACCCACCTAGAGAAACGCCAATGCATACTGCATGAAATAACATTTTTTCAACACAAAAATCATCACAAGAAACACCCACTACTAATGCAACATCCACAATAGAAGGTAATAACAATTTGTTTTCCATTAATAAAATAACTAATCTTGTTAATGATATTATAACTCAATTGGCAAATTGCAAAACGAAAGATGAACAGTTCCGCATCATCACAAATTTATCAATTAAATGTTTGTATAATGATAAATAGATTAGCTTCATTCAATGTAATTATATGGAATGCTCAAAGCTTTAAACCAAAAGTTAAGTAGATACTGACAATATTTATGATTCAAATTACAATATATATCGTTTAGATAGACCAGGTAAGCCCAACACTATAGAGGTACACTTATCGGACATGGTGGCGTAAGTATCTTAATTAAAAAAATAATTAAGCACAAATTACTCCCCTCATTTAATCTAAAACTAATTGAAGCCATTGGAATTAAAGTATTCAGTACTAAGGGCGATATCACTTTCATTTCGGTATATTTCCCGGGAACGAATGATAAAACTAAGCTTGATCTTTTTAAAATGGATTTACAAAAACTAACTAATATTGTGAATCCTTATTTCATAGGATGCGACTTGAACGCAAACAACCAAAACTGGAACTGTTTTAGAGGAAACCGGGCTGGAAAAATACTCCAAGATGAATCTTTAATTAAAAATGTTGATATCTGTACGAACACTTTTGTACAAGGTGATATAAAACAAAAACCACTTTACTTTTATATAAATTTTATTCTTAATTGTTCTAATAATTTTTGTATTTGATGTGATGACTTCACTGGTTGAATCGCAAGAGAGACAATAAAAACAATTTTCTTTATTTAGAATATTTTGACAATTACAGTAGTACTAATGCTCTACGATAGGTGTAAAAAATAAAAGAGTATTAAACACATAAACGCACTCAATTCGTTTGACAATTCGAATTGAGCTACAAATTGAATTGTCAAAAAATGATTTTTTAGGTTATACTCAACAGTGTTTACAATTGGATTAACACAAGCTAAGTTAAATTCTATACTGGATATTATACGTTATTAACCTTACAATTGTTTATTTACAGGTATCCATCGATGACATCTTATTTCGACATATGTACATCTACAATTTGAGTTGAGTGAAATGACTGTGGAATCGAAGTTGAACATTCCGCCGCCCTTGACTCGGATGAATCAATTAATGGAATTATACAGATCTTAGTAATCGGACGCTTAAACGTATTCGTGGCGGTTTGTACAGTTACAACCCGTATTAAATTGTCTTGTCCAGGATGAACTTCTAAAATTCTCGCTAATGGCCATCTTGCTGGTGGTACGTTTTCTTCCTTTAAAATGACTAGATCACCAATTTTAACTTGATTGACTGCTTGATTACATTTTTGAAATTGGTTCAGAGTGGTTAAGTATTCAGCATGCCAGCGAACCCAAAATTGCTGAATCAGTTTTTGAATCATTTGCCATCTAGACAATGTATTAATTTTGGTATTCAATAATGATGGTTCTGGTATAAGTGTCATTGGATGGCCCAATATGAAATGTGCTGGTGTTAGTGGGTCCGCACTTTCATCGTTGCGACATAGCGGACGTGAGTTAAGTATGGCTTCTATTTCTTTCAGAATTGTCAGTAGTTCTTCATATGACATAATGGTTTCTCCGATGACGCGTTTTATATGAAACTTCGTCGATTTGACGGCAGCTTCCCACAAACCTCCAAAGTTAGGCGCTGCCGGTGGTATGAGATGCCGTTTTGTACCCTGTTCTGCTGCCCAGGTACTGACCTTGTGAGAAAATTGTGTTGAGTTAAACATCTCTTGGAGCTCTTGTAATTGATTGATGGCCCCGATGAAATTAGTCGCGTTATCAGAATACAGGTCCGTGCAGATTCCTCTTGTACTTTGAAATCGACGCAATGCTCCTAAAAATGAGTCTGTACTTAGATTAGTTACCAGCTCGATGTGAACCGCTTTAATTGCCATACACACAAAAATACAGATGTAGCCATTAATTATTTTTGAATTCCGTAACTGATGAGCTTTAATTCGATATGGCCCAGCATAATCGAGACCACTTTTCATAAATGGCCTAATATAAGTCACCCTTGATGATGGCAGCTGGCCCATTAACTGAGTTTGAACCTTGACTTTGTGACGGTGACACGTAATGCAGTGGTGAATGGTCTTCTTTATAAGATGTTTTCCGCGAACAATGTGAAATCTTTGTTTTGTGTAGCTAGTCAGCTGCGAAATTCCTGCATGACATAGTTTTCGATGATAGTGTTCTATCATTCTCTGCACCAATAAATGATTTGACGGAAGAATGATCGGGTGTTGAGTGTCAAAGTTGAGTGGTGCATTGGCTAATCTGCCACTAACCCTTAGCAGTCCGTGATTGTCTGCGAATGGATAAAGTTTAAATAACTTACTTTTTGGTGATAGCTTTCCTGAATGTATTGACTTGATGTCCTCGGAAAACGCTTGGGCTTGCACATGCTTGATTATGTAATTCTCGGCTTGGTTGAGGTCATTAACTGTGAAACTTCCGTACGATTTTGGTTCAGTTGATCGTTTTGCATTTAAGATATATCTGCGGATACGAGCTACTATTCGTATTATTATTGGATACTTTGAAACCCGTGCAATCATCTCTTCTAGCTGCTGGTCAAACCTATCGACCTCTTGCACTATATGGTAGGACTGCGAATCTGGTTCATCGTCTTGAGCAACTTGAATGACTTCAGATGGAATGATCAATGGGTTGGTACATAACCATGTAGGACCCATCCACCACAAGGTATCATTTTTCAGCTCACTTGGGGGCACTCCCCGAGTTGCGCGACCAGCTGGATTTTCTGCTGATTTGACATGATGCCACTGGTTTCGATTCGAGTAGGATAGTATTAGTCCAGTTCGATTTGCCACATATGTCGGCCATGATTTCGGCGGTTTAGATAACCAGTCCAATACTATCTTGGCATCGGTGTAAAAGAGTTGTTTTGGTGTGATCTCAAAATTTAGCGCCGTTGTAACAGTTTCCATTAACTTAACCAATAATGTAGCCGCGCAGAGCTCCAATTTGGGAATTGATACCGTTTTTATGGGAGCTACCTTTGCTTTGGCTGCGATAATATTAGTATAAGCTTCTGTTGGTGATATTATTACACGAGAGTACAAAACCGCAGCATAGGCGTCCTTTGACGCATCACAGAACCCATGGATTTCTATTGTCTCGGTCGAATACAGCCATCTTTTGATTTCCAATTGCTCGATTGTACTGAGGTCATTTCTCAACCTCTTCCAATTCATCTTACACGACTCTGGCAAGGTATCGTCCCATCCAAGTTTCTCGAGCCATAACTGTTGGAACATGACTTTAATAACGATCGTGGTCGGAGATAGCCAACCCAGTGGATCGAAGATCTTCGATGATTCTGACAATAAACTACGTTTTGTCATAACAGAATGTTCTGGGATATCCACTTTGAACCTGAAAACGTCGCTGGATGGTTCATAATACAGTCCTAATATGGATATCATCTTCCCACTGTCGTTAAATGATCGTGTTACTGGTTGCAGATCAGCTTGGTTGATGTCATCCAAAAGATGGGGATGATTTGCCGACCACTTTTTTAGTTTAAATCCTGCAGATCCCAGAATTTCTATTAATTCATTTCGCAGTACTAACGCTCCGTTTAGCCTACTTGAACCGGTGATCACATCGTCAACGTATACATCCGAGTTTAGTACTTTAGCTGTGTTTGGATATTTGGCATGAAATTTATTGGCGATATAGGTCAATGAATAAGTTGCCAAGAAGGGTGCGGGTGCAGTACCATATGTGACTGTCAGTAATTTGTAGTGCTGCAATTGATGCTTAGATGATTCCCGCCACAGTATACGCTGGTAGTCAGTGTCCTCTTCTCGGACCATCACTTGACGGTACATCTTTTCGATGTCCGCGCTGAAAACAAATTTGTGTTTTCTGTACCGTAATGTAATTTCAAACAGACCTTGCTGGACTGTTGGCCCGACCATTAGCTCATCATTCAGTGACTGACCTGACGATGTTTTCTGTGATCCATTAAATACAACTCGAAGCTTCGAACAATCGGAACTCTTAACAACGCTATGATGTGGTAAGTAATATGGTTGACTGCCAGGCTGGTCGATTTTATGGCTTGGTATGGGCCTCATGTGGCCTAGTCGCTCATATTCTCGCATAAAGGTCACATATTCTGTTTGTAATTGAACATTTGAACTTAATCTGTTTTCCAGTGCTTGGAATTGACGCAATGCAATTTTGAATGAATGACCCAGCTGAGGTGGAGTTCTCCTGAATGGTAAGGCAACTGTTATCCTTCCATCTTTGTTGCAGTTTACATTGGCTGTATAATGTTCAATGCATTTCGATTCTTCAGATGTATACTCGACTGGTCGTGGGAGGCTTTCAGTTTCCCAAAATTGTCGTAATGTCTTATCGATGTCCACTTCTTGTTGTTCCGTGAGATGCATCTGATTTGATGTAGTGGACATGTCTTGCGACGATCTTCCGCCGGCCACGATCCAACCCAGTTGAGTGTTTTGGAAGATAACATTTTGTTGATCGATCAACATCTGTCCGGCATTCAGTATTTCAAAGAAATAATCACTCCCTATAAGTAAATCGACAGGACCTGGTTTTCCAAAAGTAGGATCAGCCAAACTAATCATGTTATCACTTGGTATGTGCACTACCACCGGATTGGTTGGTAATTGCGAGGTCAATTTGGTGACGATTAGGGCATCAATATTGTATGAGATTTCATGATTAATTCTCGATCTGATTGTGATATTTGTAGTTCCCTTTGAGCAGCCCGCTTTCGTTCCTCCAATGCCTTGTAAGAAGATTCTTGCATTCGCCTTGCTCAGGTTTAATCTATTTACGTACGATTCTTTGATGAGTGACCTGGTCGAACCTGAGTCTAGCAGGCCTCGAATGGTATGCCAGTTGTTGTAGCCATCTCGAACTTCAACAAACACAGTAGGTAATATTGCATTTGCACTAACAGCATGACTGACCACAGCTGGGTTTTGGTTTCCTCCTAGGGAGGCAGTTAGGGTCGTACTAGTGGATTGTTTGGCTTCTAACGATGTACCTTGACTTGCAGTTGGTTGAGAATGAACGAGGGTGTGATGTCTCCGATGGCAAAGTTGGCATGTTCTTCTGGATCGGCACTGATAAACGCTGTGGTCTCCTCCGAGACAGTTAAAACATCGCTGCTTTTCCTTTAGAAATTGTTTTCGATCATTGATTGTCATGGATTTGAACTTGGTACATTCAAAAAGGCGATGTCGTTCGACACTGGTCGGTTTGATCTCTGTGAGTGCATCTACACGGTTCAATAAAAAGTCCAGAAAACCTTGGACTGTTGGAAAATCTTCCTCTGCTGTTTTGTACCTCCAAGCTTTCCTGGTCTCATCATCAAGTCGATCAGTTGCCATAAAAATTAGCCAGGGGTCACGTGCCTCTGCCTCCTTGCCTAACGCCTTTAAGCCTCTGACGACCTCATCCATGTTGTCATGAAATGCTACAAGTTGGGCAGCATTTGCTTTTGATACTCTCGGTAGTTCAAGAAAAGATTTGATGTGCGCCTCTACAATCGGTTTTTTCTTGTCATATCGCTTGACGAGTCGTTGAATAGCCTCAATGTAACTGGCGTTGTCTACCCGAAGATGACTGATTAAATTGTAGGCATTTCCTTTCAAAAGTCCCTTGAGGTATTTGAACTTCTGCGCTGGAGATAACGAAGTATTTTCATGTACGGTCGATGAAAATATGTCATAGAACGATTGCCAGTCTTTGAGGTTACCATCGAATGACGGCATTGTTAATGACGGTAACTTGAAATCTGATGTTGGATTGACCGCGATACTGCTATCCAGTGGTGAATCATGAACAATTGATGGGTTAGTTTCCGACGTAGCACGCATTAGGCCTTTCAGCTTGGAAATGATTGAATAATAACTGTCATCAACGATGTCCATTTCAGACGGTACGGTTGAATCAATGTCAAACAAGGCATCTTCGGTAGCAATAAATTCCGTGTATAATTTGTGCGCATTGTCACATCGAATGCATAACTCATCGTATGAAAGCTTCGCGCCATTCGCCTCAATATAATTAGCGAGACGAGTGAATTGTCCTTTAATAATGCCTTTTTTTTTAGTTAATTTTTCCATAATTGACTTCACCGTACACAATTAATTTACAGGAAATCACGAACTTATCACACACACGCGGTTGCTTGATATAATTTGATATGTTTTATCAAAATGGCGAACTATTATTGCACATGCGGTGATTGCTTTTGTTTTATAGAAGCTTTTATGAATACTTGCCGGTTAGTTTCTATCCGGCTCGAAGGACCAAAATAATGTACGAACACTTTTGTACAAGGTGATATAAAACAAAAACCACTTTACTTTTATATAAATTTTATTCTTAATTGTTCTAATAATTTTTGTATTTGATGTGATGACTTCACTGGTTGAATCGCAAGAGAGACAATAAAAACAATTTTCTTTATTTAGAATATTTTGACAATTACAGTAGTACTAATGCTCTACGATAGGTGTAAAAAATAAAAGAGTATTAAACACATAAACGCACTCAATTCGTTTGACAATTCGAATTGAGCTACAAATTGAATTGTCAAAAAATGATTTTTTAGGTTATACTCAACAGTGTTTACAATTGGATTAACACAAGCTAAGTTAAATTCTATACTGGATATTATACGTTATTAACCTTACAATTGTTTATTTATAGGTATCCATCGATGACATCTTATTTCGACATATGTACATCTACAATTTGAGTTGAGTGAAATGACTGTGGAATCGAAGTTGAACAATATCCTTTACCTGTCTGAACCAACTCATTGTTCTAAAAAATCTAGACATCCATCAACTCTTGACATTCTTTTATCTAATTATATTGAATTAGCCTCTCGTATACAAACTTTAAACAAACTAAGCTCAGATCAATTACCAGTTAAATTTAAAGTTAATTTGTTACAAATTCAAACTAAAAATGAAATAATCCAAAATTTAGACTTTAAAAATGATGATTGGTTAACTTATAGAGACATAATCAATAATAAAATTGACTTAACCTCCAATAATAACCTAAACAAGCTAACAACAACTATAGATGACATTGACACCTCATTGGTTAACTTCAATAATATTATAAAAAGACAGTGCAAACGTAGCTACACCTAAAATGCAGAGACCCCTAATAAATAATAGCATACTAACTATACCAGACAAACTAAAACAAATCATAACAACTAAAATCTCATTCAGAAGGTAGTGGCAGCGAACAAGAGATCCAAGAATCAAAAATATTGTTAATCTACTTATGAGAACAATTAATTTCGAGTTAAATAAACCAAGGAATGAAAGATTTTCGAGATTCATTTCTAACATATCAGCTACTGAGCATAGGAAACGATTATTTCGACCTACGAAATTACTAACTTAGAGACAGCAGAAAATACCTGCATTACAACTAATCCATTCCCAAAACAACCCTATTACTTTACTCATTGACACAGAAAAATCAAATGCATTTGCAGACCACTTTGCTCAAATCCACCTTGACAAGATAACAAATCATTTGATCAAAATGCTCCCCCGCAAAGCAATAATTTATTTAACTTACTTATTTAATGCATGCCTTAGAATAGGTTATTTTCCTAAAATCTGGAAGTTAGCTACAATTATTCCAATACCAAAACCTCATAAAGACAAAAGTAATGTGGAAGGTTACCGACCTATTATTCGTCTAAATGGACTAAGTAAAATTTTTGAGAAAACTATACTATGTAGCTTAACACACTTTAGCGATAGCAACACAATTATACCAAACGAACAATTCGGGTTTCGAAAGGGGCATTGCACAAACCATTAGTTGCTAAGAATTTGCAACTTCGTTAAAGAACAACTAAGCATAAAAAAATCAACTGCTCTTGTTCTATTCGATATTGAGAAGGCTTTCGATAAAGTGTGGCATAATGGGTTACATAAAATGATTAATTATAATTTTCCACTATATTTAGTTGGAATAATTCTTCATATTTCTCAACGAACGGTATTTCAATGTCACATTCAATAATGAAAAATCTATAAATCAACCAATATTGGTGAGTGTACCGCAAGGGTCATTACTTTCGCCATTTTTATATAATTTGTTCACATTTGATATTAAGCATCAAATGACACATGAAGTACACTTCGTCCAATATACGGACGACACTGCGATTTATTCCGCTTCTGCCGACATAAATATAGTAATGAATAATCTGCAAATGACTATTGACAAAGTAACCCTCTACCTTAAATGGGGTATAAAAATTCATCCACAAAAAACGCAAGCAATTTGCTTTACTCGTAAAACAGCCTCACGTAATCTACCTAGTCCCAACTTTCTGTAGATTGATGGTGTATCAGTTGAATGGTCAAATACAGTAAAAAATCTGGGTAAGATTCTAGATAGAAGAGTTACATACAAAGATCATATCAACTATTCAATAGAAAGATGTAACAAAATTACTAGATTATTATACAGTCTCATCCATCGTAAATCGAAATTAACTATTTTAAATAAACGTATTATATATCTTCTCATTATAAGGAGTGTCTTACTTTACGCATCACCTGTTTGGTATGAAACCGCAAACAGTCACATTAAAAAAATTCAAATAGCTCAAAATAAGTACCTTTAGATGATTTACGCAAAACCAAAATTTTTGTTTACATGGCGATTACATATAATATCTGATATTTCACTAGTAAAAGATCAAATAACCAAAATACGAAATAAATTCAAAAATAACTTAACTGTAATTTCAAATTAATTAATCAATAATCTTTTGGTATAAATAATATGCATTGGGTGTTCCAAATATAAATCTAATTTTTAATTCGTAATTTTAGTGTTAATTTTAAGTCATAATTTAATCAATGTGGTTTTTTTTAGTTCCAATTTTTTCCACAAAAATAAGTAAATAACACAATAATTATAAACAATAATTTAAGAAAAATATTCTTAATAAAATACAAAATAAATAGCGTAATCATTAGAAAATAAATTTGAAAAGCATGAATTTGCTGAACCAATAATTAATTGAAAACTTTGTAAATTAAAATATTAATTATAATAAAGGATACATTTGAATTGAAATTGAAATAAATTAAAATGTTGGGGTGGATTTTTTTGCTCGTGTTGTCAGAGGTAATTTAGAATTTTCCTTGGATGAAAGTCTAGGATAAAATGAAAAAATTAAAACTCAACTGGCGTTGATTCACTATCTAAATTGCTGTATAATTCTCTGTGGTCAAAATTTAAAACAATTCTACACATAAGTATTTATCAATCTTGTAAACATTTTAATTATTAGTACGTAATCTATGATTTATGTCAAAACAATATGTACAATAATGAAATATTAATTAAATTATAATAAATAATGAAATTAAATTATAAATATTTTGTTTATAATTTTGATTGTTTTGCATCTTAAAGTAAATATCTGTATGTATATACATAATAATATGTACATATAGTCCATTAAAAATTTAATTAATACACAGAATGGTATAAGAAAACCGACTTAACCGCACACAAACATAATAATACAAACCTTTACGAGAAAAGTGGAATGAAATAACAAAACAAAAATTTAAAATTTAATTAAATACTTAACAATAAGAAACTAATTATTTTATTTATATGATAATGATTTTACCTGTTTATAGTATAACTAACTTTAAGTGCTTTATTATATACCTAATGAGATATAATATTGACATTTTTAATTTCTAATGGTGTTGACTAATCTATTCTATATGTAGGTATACTCAAAAAACCATAATTTATTCAATCTACATAATTTCCTTATACATACTTATCGATTTGTTTTAGATAATTTTTGTATGTCGCTGTGAGACAAAAATTCAATGTTGTCGTATGAATTGGAAATAAAGTATGTATTTGCAATACAGCTCCATTGGCCATTGCAATAAGAGTTGGATTCTACTTTCCTGATACATCACGAAAAGTAAGATTACATTTTAAACTATATAAGGTATTAATACATAAGAAATATATTATGTGGATTGATTGATTGTAGTGATTAGATATCCCTATGATCACTATTACGCAAAGAAGTATTAATCCAAATTCCTTCTCTTTTGATCTCTTTGATTTTTTATAATTTTATATACAATGCTTCACGTGAAAGTAGATCACATTGTTCACTATAGTCTCGGACAGCCTACGTATTCACGACAAAAATTGCAATCCCATGGCAGTTGGTTACATCACTACGGTATAGAGGCTGTTTTTTCCCGGATTTTTTTTGTTCCCGGGGAAACGGGAAATTTGAAACCGATTTTCCCGGGTTTCCCGGGATTCCCGGGATTCCCGAGAAATTAAAAAAAAAAATAATAATAATACATTAAATTTATTTCAAAATAAAACAATAAAATAAAATCATAAATTACGAATACACTATGTACTATACACATATCAACTCATCATAAAATATATATAAAACTACTTCAACGATTACAGCCTCCAGCAACTGCAGGTTTAACAGTTCTGCAGATTTGTTGTAATGTTTCCCGTATTTCCGTATATTTGACGAACGGCACAAGATCTTGGTTTCTTCGTTCTTTAATGCGACGTGATAAAACTTTAAAATCGCATCAGCTGTAACCAAATTTGCATCACATCTTCCCTAGGCTTTCACAGCTAATTTAAATGATGGCTGAAGCGCATTGAAAATATTCAACAATATTGGGATATATTTGTCATTCAGTAATATTAGGGATCCCAAATCAGTTAATGCCTCTCAAACTGAGTCAACAATTTTCATAAATCTTTCAGTCATGATCACAATGATATTCCATCTGCAGTCTTACAATCCAAAAGCAAACTTAATTCCATTCCATAATTTTGCTTCACATACTCTCTCTTGAAGAATTGAATTTCTTTTCGGTGACATTTTAAAAAATGTTTGCAATTTTTTCTTCACCATTAATATCGTCACGGTCACATCTCGGGGATATATCATCGTTTGATTGATCATCATTATCAGTTTCAGAATATTATTTTCTTCGGTACTGGTGTTATATTTATTTTCATCATTATTTTAACATAATGAGTGGGTATATTCAAACAATGCTCCAAATTTTACCATCCCGGCAGCACTATCTGTGGTTGATGCGACTACATCTGTTGAATTTATATCAAAATCCAATAGTTTTAAATTGACCAGTTTTATCAGTTGTACAAGCTCCTTAAATTTTTACTAATCCTAAGTTATATATTGTTTGTCAAAATGGATATTTGTATTTAAGTAGCGCCAATTACGTAAGCTTGTCCATTCATCTAAGTCAGGCTGAATTTACCATATTTATCTTTATGAAAATTAATTTTTGTTACAATATCAGATTTGGCAATTACAAGGAATTCGTAGATCGTCATTTGTACTTCGTGTATGAACATGTTGCAAACGCCTTATTAACCCACTTGTTGACGAACCCTTGCAACTATATATTGTGCTAATTGATAGAAAAAGGCCGTGTGTCAATTGATTAAAAAATAGAGAATAGATAAAAAATCCCGGGAATATTTAGTTTTTTTTCCGAGAAACGGAAAAAAAAATTAGGAAATTTTCAGAGAATTCCCGCCCGAGTATTACCGGGAAGGACCCTCTACTGCGGTATACTGTTATCTGTGAATCAAGAAAAATATATTTGTCATAATTAGGCAGAGTAAGGCGGATCATTTGTATTAGCTGGAATGAAATCATTGTTAGATCCACTCCACCACAAATTAAAATTTTTATTAATTAATTTTTAGTTAATATTTTATTTTATTTAAGCTAAATATACACATGTGTTAATTTAAAATTAACATTAAATTTAATTTTTATGTCCTGTGTTTTCTGTGATAAGTGGTAACAAGTAGTGAATTAATAATTAAAAGTTTAAAATTACGGAAAAATGAGTGCAAAGTTGAAGTTGGAAAAAAAGTGCAATCCATCGGGATGCATTTGCAGGCAATGCTTAATTTTATGGCGAGGGAAATCATTTTTTGATTCCTTATTCAATAATGCATATTTAATATTTGTGTAATCGGATCAATTGTTACTATGTATACGCACTAAAATTTAAATATTCCATTCTTATATAGATCATGTTTCCGAAAGGGGGCAGAGCGAGCGAAAGTAGTATAATGGTAAGTACGCTAGTTGTCACTACTAAAGTAGAACAAAAGCACTTCATTTTCCGAGAGGTGGCAGGACTAAACAACACCCTATTTGTGGAATGTAAGACATAGACTCTTAATTTTACTAAGCACTATATCAAAACAAAAGTATATAACATTAAAATAAATAAATAATCCTTGATTTCTGGAGTCACAAATAATTAGTAAGTAGATATAAAACTTAAACTATAAATTTTTGTATTTCGGGTACGCAATAAATTGCTCGCGAATTTAATTTTAATAAATAATTTAGTAATAAAAGGAAAAGCACATTGAAACAAAAAATAATAATAATGAAGTTGCTTCCATTAGGCATAAAAACCTCTTAAATTTTTTCAAACAATTTCCACCTCATGCTTACACATTCTATTTTGAGCAGTAGCTCATTTACAATAAAATGTACAGCACGAGGTGAAATAATATTAAAAATTAACAATAATAACAAAGTTAATAAATATAAATTAAAAAACTACGTATTGCCCATCAATCACGCCACTCCAAAAATTTTGACCTAAACAATTTTGCCGATCCTAATCTCTTAATTTCCAATGTAATTGAATGCCAAAGGGAAACTCCCCTAACATAAAATGACTTCTTTAACGACCTACAACAATCTTTAGCCGGAATTAGGCGGAAATTAGAGGAATGAAACCTACTAAACATTAATTTCCTATATAGATAACCAGGCTCCTTACCTTTGAGAAGTTTAATCATAGAAAGACAAACGCGAAATTCGTAAAAAATAGATAAACTACATTCTAAAACAAGGCTAGAGTAGGCAGAAATATGATCGGACTTCCTAATACCAGAAATAAACCTGGTACAAGCATTGAAACATCTTTGAAGCATACCGAATAAAACTATGTAACCGTAAATAAAATGAGGAAGAAGATAAGACAAAAACAATTTTTTCCTAAACTGACTATCAGAAAAGCCAACTACTTTATACAAACAACTAAGCATGCCAAAGACCCTCTTACTAATAGTAAATAACCACCATGGTCACCCCAAGTAAGAGTTTTATTAATAACTAAGCCTAAATCTCTAACAGTATTTGAACATTCAATTAGCGAAACCTGCAACCCTGAAAAGTACCAGGAAAGGACGAGGAATCTAACGGTTTTTTATAAATTATAATCGACTGAGATTTATTTGCGTTTAAAACGAGCCTGTTAGAGACCGACCAACTAACGATATTACTTAAATCTTCATTTATCAAAGAAATATTCCTAACAATAGAATCCTGATCTAAACGACAATTTCTATAAATTTGAACGTCATCAGCGAGAATATGAAAAGAACAATGTTGAATGGAGGATTCTATGTCATTTATGTACATAGAAAATAATAGAAGACCCAGCACTGAACCCTGAGGCACGCCGGAAATTACAGGAAGGAAATCAGACAAGGAATTGCCAAAAAACACTGTCTGAGAACGATTACAAAGATAGTTAAAAATCAATTTGGCAGGAGAAAGCGAAAATCTAAACTGAGATAAGAGTTTATTAAAAAGAATTCTGTGATTAATAGAACCAAAGGTCTTAGAAAAAATTTAACAAAGTTAAAGAAGTTAATTCCCTATTATTCATATTACGCCTACCTAATACATATCATCACATACAATTAATAATGCAGTAGAAGTGCTATGAAATTTTCTAAACCCAGATTGGAAGAAACGATTCAATTTGATTTTTAACAACTATCTCGAAAGCCTTAGAGAGAGAACTTAAAATCCTAATTGGCCGAAAATGGGACAGCTCAAAAAGGATTACTGATCTTTGGGATCGGGATTATTTTACTTAGCTTCTACTGATCTGGATAGGAAGAGGACGTGAGAATAAAATTGAAGATATGTTACAAGTATTTTGTACAAGTATTTTGAGACGAAAGGGAAAACTCGCTTAACGAATTTTAAATTGACGTTATCCAGACCAGAAGATTCCGATTTAACCTTCCAAATAGCAGATTATAAATCCTCGAGAGAAATATTTGAAAACGAAAACGAATTAGAGGATGCGTTAGAGAACAAATCGACGGTACTACTGCCCGAGTTCAGACTAGAGCAAAAATAACTATTAATTTCATTGGGTTTGAAATCCCCACTTGAACTAATCTTGCATCTGCCTATAGGTCCAAAATTACAAACACTACGCCAGAAAACCTTGGGAGGAAGAGAGGAGTCTAACTGGTCCTTGAAAAAATTACGTTTAGCAATTCGAATTAACCATACAACTCTGTTACGAGCCTGCTTGTAATCCAAATGAGACTGACTATTAAGACACCTTTTCCATAAACGATATTTACTAATTCTAATATTTATGGCATTCGAAATTTCCTGAGACAACCAAGGCGTTACAAACTAAGTAAAGGCGGGAATTGTCTATACTAGAAAAATCTCTAAAGCTAAAACTCTTATGTTTAGGTGGAGAGTAAGAGTTCACAGAAAAAACTAAAAGATCATGATGGGATCCCATACCGAGAGACAACTGATTGAAAAAACAAATAGAGTTATTAGTAAAAGATATGATATGATCAATAAGGGAATAAGAGGCCCCGCTAGCGCTTAGACAAGAAAACATTGGTGCCACAGTGTTGTGTACGGATAAATTAGGATTATTTAAAAGATTCAAATAATCCTGAGGAAAGCCGGAATTTTGGAGTATATCGAAATTAAAGTCACCTGATATATGCATTGCATCGAATCTAACTAAATAAACTTTCTAAGCCTACAAGTGATTTTTTAAATTGGGCATACGACCTCTTACTAGTTTTTGGTGGATTATAGACGGTACCGAATAAGATTTTACGACCATTAATGAAAACATTGACAAATAAAAACTCTAAATCTGATATTAACAATTCTGAAATGGAAGAATGTGTGGTAATTAATCTAGCCTTAATGTGATCACCTATACAAACATTCATAAACCACCATAATTAAGGGAAGGTACCGCTCTATCTCTCCTAAATATATTATAACCTTTGATGCCCAAAGCTGAATTAGTGATATTCGGATTTAAAAAGGTCTCAAAGAAACAAAGAATGTCCACTGAAACACCATTAAAAATGTGACGAATCTCGTCAATATTTGGGACATTCTCCCTCATACCTTTTTATCACGTAGCTACCGATCTTTAGTTGGCAGATCTTTGGAGAAATATTTTCGACAGGTTGCACATTAGGCTTAGGCGACTTAGGATTTTTTACGGTGTTTTTCTCTTTGAACAATTGTTGGCATCCCTTTTTAGCTACCGCTCTAGTTCTTCCTTCATTTATTCTTCTTTATCGATTTATTTATTGGCTCTAGCTCTGGCCAAAAGAAACTTTTTTGTAAGGCGTTTCTGCGTTTGCATAAAAATCTTCCTGAACTTTATTTGCGGGGAAATTTCAAAGATTTCTTATTCTGTTGGGTTTTCTACTATTAACATTATTACGTGACCAACCCCCTCAATATTTTCCCATATTTGGTCGATATCAGCATTGTCGAATGGGGCGGTTAAATCAACATTATCTAAGATATTGTTGCCAATAACTGAAACGGATGACTCTTGTTGCTGAGACTCTCCAATATAAATGTAGTTGCATGTCTCACTAATTGTAGAAAAATTTAGCTGCTTTGGTGTCTCGTAAAACTCCTGCGTTACGCTAATCCAAACATTGTATAAATTTTCATGCTTTTTAACTCCCCGCCAAACGCTTTCATTCTTTTGAAGAATTGTAGCTGATTTTCCGATAAAAATGACTCAAAAGTTTTTGAAAACTATTCTTCTGGTCATCTTCGGTTGTTACTGGTAATAGAAGTTAAAGTGTTTGGTTCGGGCTGCTTCAACATTTTCCCATAGTTAATCGCATCAGCAGAAAAGGTGTAAATTCCACATGTCGGAAACGCGTTTTGTACAGTCGTTGTATTAGCAGCCATCTATAAGATTGTTGCCAGTAACGGAGCAAAATCTCCTTTTTTAGTTTATTTCCATTCATTTTTCAACTGAACAGCCATTTTCACTCATTTTTGAGAGGCCGAAAAAAGCCTACATCTAATGGTTGTAAAAGGCGTGTTGCGTTCGGATAAAGTACTATCAATATTATTTTATGTTCTCGGGTTGCAATTAAATGCTGAGTGACTCGCTTAAATATCTCGGGATTTCTTCTCAAAAATCCCTCATATCATTGTCTACCGGGCCTTCCATCTTTAAAATTATTTTCACGTTTTAAATCTTTCAATAACATCTGAATAATATCCAGAAGTTGGTATTCTATTGCACGAAATTCTGCTTTTATTTTTGTTCTTCTGAAACAGTTGAAATAGTTGGATGACCTATGGGTACCTTTAAAAACTTATACACCTCTTTACCTGTTCAGTAATGTGGTCCTTGGAATTCTCTATTTCTTACTTGCTGCGTATATTGTATATTGCCATTCTAACAAAAATTAATAGTGCTTTACTGACAGGTTTGGATATAATACTGAAATATGTCTTTTAGGACGGTTGTGAAGTTTCCGACATAACAAAATAACAAAATATCTCGTATGTATATGAAATTTGTTAAATTAACAAAAAGATATAAGTATTGGTGAAACAGTCGGCGAAAGCAATGTAAGAAAATTCTATAAAGAGATACCATCTCAAACGCAAAAAATATAAAATAACCATCAGTAGATTGTCTGGAACCAGTAAATTATAAATTAAAAATAGGATTATGTACATAAAAATGTCAAATAAAAATAAAAAATTTAACACTATCTATTTATAATGAATGGGTTCACTTTGGTGCAATTGAAAATTACAACAAAAAAAAAATTGAAATGGTTTGTTAACTGTTCCGAAGATTGGCCAACTCACAGAGTTTTCCGATGGACATGACCCATATGAGGAGTTAGCTAGAGACATACTCTATCAAAAAAACATCGTTAATTTTTTTTTTTTGTAATTTTCAATTTTCGAGTGCAATACCAAAAGGGTTAACCCCATCGTATACCCAACCACCGATGTTTTTTTTGATAGAGTATGTCTCTAGCTAACTCCTCATATGCGTCATGTCCATCGGAAAACTCTGTGAGTTGGCCAATCTCCGGAACAGTTATCAAATAATTTCAATTTTTTTATTTGTAATTTTCAATTTTCGAGTGCAATAACAAAAGGTTCAAACCCCATCGTATGCTCAACCTCTGATGTCGGTTTTATTTGAACTATTTGACATTTTACAAGTTTTATGCAAAATACCAATTTTTTTACAGACTATATGATCGCCTACTAAGACATATAAAGCTTTTGTTATTTGTCGAAAACTTCACATTCGTCTTTTAGGATATTTGTCATTAAATGTAATGAAAAATGAAAGTTAGTTTTGTGGTTACGGAAATGTAACTTATTGCAGAGCCTAGGCTGAGGACATGGGTGAACTTATTACTGACACTCGATATTTATATTTATTTATGGTTTAACCATATAAAATATTAATGTCAGAATTAGGGCAATCAAATTTTACATTAAATTTAAAATGAAACCAAAAAACCGTTTAATGAAACATTAAACATAATTTTTGGATAAAGGATATAAAAATATCGCTTTTTGACCAATTACTGACGTATGTGTCAATAAAAGAGACAAGACCGCCTTTTATTTGTACCTAATACTGACCCAATTGATTTAACCAATATTTATATTTATTTTCATTTTTTTTTTGCATATAGACTTAATTAATTAAATTTGTATTATATTTTTGAACTTTACAAATCTTATTCCAGTGCAGCAATTTTTAATTTTATTTCATTACACTAATCAACTTACCTAATTAATATATTTATCAGGAGATTCAATGTTTTAACAATTTTTAGTTTACTTTCAAAAGTAGTATTTAATGATAATTAACTAATTTCAGGCGGGTAGTTGTAGAAATTGTGTTGCCTTGATTTTTGTACTCTTAATTTACGAGAACTTCAGATCGGAATTCATAGTGCAGAAAATAATTAGTTTTTTGCAATTTTAATCTTGGTTACGGGTGGCATTAATGATAATTCATTGCAGGGCAGCAACAACGTCAAGCAACATTTGCTATGATTACCACAAGTTTGGTGGACCACATTTTGATTTTACAGTATGAGAATCTTGCCCCTCCGGCTAATAAAAATTACCTTTAGAAATAAGAAATTAATTTTACTTGCTAAAGATGTTGTTTAAGGTGCATCAGAATTCCAGAGAGCTACAACAGTAGTTAGATTATGTTGTCTTTGTGCCGTCTTAAGAGTACTAACTTATCGTTCGCTTGGTCGTTTGTAGCTGAACCGAGTCTGCCACAACTAACAATCCTATCGTCTCCTTCGGTTTTGTTATGCTTGGCCGTAATATAAGTGTAAGTTCAAATTCGATTTTTTTCATTTCCAAAGATAACTATCATTTTTTTAAAAACATTCCCTATTCGCAATTTACATTCACAACATTAAGATTACCGAAATTCTATTTAAAGAATTCTTGCTTACATTAATTTCAATTAGACAAATTACAAAAACACTGAAAATATTTTCGTTTTAAACTAGCTACCAACAAAATAATTAATTTTCGTAATATTTAAGTTAACTTCTGAAAATTTGCCAAAAACTAAACTAATTTTTATTTTTATAAAACTTTTTATTTTTTGTGATTACATCTAAAAGCGCTTCAAAATTTTATAAACTTAATTCGAAAATATTTTTATTCTTTCAACTAACATTATGTATTCATATACATCAGTGAAATACTTTAATAAAACATTTACAAAAAAATAAATCGAATTTGATTTAAATATTTCCCGGTTAGATAGAGTTCTTCAGAATAAAAATAAAAAAATTGTATGTACTTGAATAACAAAATAATTACTACCAAAAGATGCTCTCAAATCAAAAGCAATTTTTGCTTAAAATATAGATACAAAATTATTTGTTTAATTGAAATAAATAAAAGCAGTAAAAAATTGTTAAATTATGCTTTTGCATATTTTTTTTTTTTTTAATTATTTTAATTGTATTTCATTTTATGTTTTATTAAAATTCTTACTACATTTATTTTAGTTCGCTTGCAGTAGAATCGAAAAATTCTTGTTTGTGAATTGTGTATACGGAAATTAAAAAATATTATTTCGTAGTGTTGTATACAATTTCGATTTTTCTTTTCATTTTTTTCGCGGACATTTTCCAGAAAAAAAACAACAATGCTTAATAAAATTATAAATTAATTTAAATTTAATAAAAATATTTTGTACAGTTTTACTAAACACAATAAATAAAAAATTTGGTCTAGCCGACTTCTTGAACGACTCTTTTCCCACACCAAACCAACTGTTATAGATCACCAAACCAATCATTTACATTATACAAAGGTTTCCCGTTATTTTTAACAAAGTCCTTAAAAAATGTCACGGGTTTTGTTAATTCGGAGACGCCTTCGCCAATATCACAATTGGTCATAACAATATGAAATTTTCTAATTTTTTATTTTATTATTTTCACCATTTTCTATCTTCGACGAAGTAGATTTTCATTAGATATTTGTATTTCCAGTAGATTCCAGAGAGCATCCACAATGTTCAACATTTCTTTTCTCAAAAGGTAACAACCTAATGTGAGCAACGTTAGTAATTGGCTGATATAATTCATTACACAGTGCATCAGTATGGACGAAATCTCGCTGTATACCATTCAAAAATTCAAAACAAAAAAAAAATGCAAGCAATAATACAAAACCAGAATTAATGTCAATTGACTTTTGTGACCGACATCCCACAGCATTTCTCCGCCTCTATATCTCCGCTTTAAAAACGTGACGTTATTTTAAAGGCCTCCTCTTAGTAATTCCGTTTTACACGGTTACCTATTCATTTTATCTTAAAGATACCTATGGAACATTGTTGGAATTTGTAAGATGTATTAAATGTAGAAAAATGTTTCTTCGAAAATTTTTATATTACCTCGGAAAATGACCCCCACGCAATGCTTCAATCAACTTCAAATTTTGTGAATGGATTTTCAAATTTGTTATCAACATAACAAAAAAATCGTCGGTCCCATATTGAGAAAAACTGTTTGGCAGCTTTTTAAAAGCCAAAAAAACAGCTTACTACTAAAATCTATCTTTGTACAAAATTTCGACCAAAACTATTAATATTTGTGAGGAAGGACTGGAAGGACGAAAGGACGGATACGACATTTTTCTAATCGATGTTTTAGAGTTCTGGTAACCTATTTCGTCGAGAAATGTGAAAATCTGGAAAAAAAAAATTTCGCCATTACAATACTTACCCAATATAACTTCGTTATGCAGTAGTTCAGAAGTTCAGATATATAGTATACCCGATAAACCGAAAGTCCGAAAATATTGGGAATGTTAGTCTTATGTCTGACACTGATGTTAAAATTATTCATTTAGCTTCTGTGTTATTTATACGTCTACGTTTAACTAACATGAAGGTTTAGTGTACACGGTAAATAAAAATTCACTAGATGTGAGCATACTAGACGATCTAGTTGAATCAAGTAAAATTAATATTACTAGATTTCTGGTTGTAATAAAATCTGGTAATTTTACTTGAAATACAAATATGTAGTACTGGAAATCAAGTAAACAATACTACTTGATTTTGCGACTGGAATTCTAGTAAAATTATGAGAAATACAATTTTTTAATTAGATTTCAAGTACAATTGAATACTAGATTTTCTTGCAAAACTATTAGATTTCTTGCATTTATTCTACTAAAGTTCTAGTAAAATAACCGGAAAAAACTATATTCTTTAGCAGAATTCCAGTTAATCCTACGTCATCATTTTTTACTAGATTATCCCTTGATTATACTAGATTGCCGTCTTAATAAATTTCAAATAAGAAAAAAACCTTTTTGGATTTTGTTTTAATTAAATATTTTTTATTTCAACAATTACAAAAATAACAAAGTTTCAAAATAGTTCTTCTGAATATTTCGCACACAATTTAAAACATAATTTCGACACTCGAGGTGTCGGGATCACATCTTTAATTAAAACGAAAACAACTTCCATGAAATTGTAGAAGTATAAACAATTTTGGGAAAATTTCAATCCAAAAACATAAAAAATTTTAAAGAGTTTTCGAATGTCCATAAAAAGTTTTGTAGCCCAACGAAATTGATTGTGCATCTATTATCTCAAACCATTCTCCGACAAACATACCAGATACGGCTGCGACAGCTCACTTTTTTGGGTGAGATCTTTTATTGATTCATCTACCTGCAAAAATTAAAAGTTTTGATTTAATAACAAAAGTAATATGAACTATATTATATCAAAATTTCAACGTTCGCTTTGTTACAGATAACCATGTAGATTTTATTCATCATTTTCCCCAATTTTGGACTTTTCGGCTGATCATCAGGGTAACAATTTTATTATAAAATTACGTTATGTTACATACGGAAATTACAATAAAAACTACTTAGTACATTACTTTCGTTACCTGTCAACTAACGAACATAAAACATTTGAATTTTATAACTTGTACATTGTCGTACTCTGTATGTATTGATATCTATATTTTATAGAGTATTATTAGTATTGTAGAGTAGTATTATAGAGTTCGATAATGTACAAGGTTTAAAATTCAAATGTACTTCTATGTTCATTAGTTGATAGGTAATGAAAGTTACGTACTAAGTATTTTTTATTGTAACATCCATATTTAACATAACGTAATTTTATATTAAAATTGTTAATTCTAGTCAAAAACATTTCAGTTAAAAATTAAAAGGCAACTCATTGAAAATAGTTTTAGACGAAATGCCTTTTTAGAAGGAAGTTCAATCAAAAAACTAGAAAAGGCATTCAAGTCAAAATATTTTGACTGGAATTCGTTTTGGATTCAGTTATTTTTTTTTTACTGAAATGCCTTGTTTGACCTGTACGCCGCCTCCGTGGCCGGGGAAAAAATAATGAATATAATCTATATGGCTTAATTTAATTTAGTTAAATATTCTATAAGAAAGCCAACGTTGAAATTTTTAAACGTAACAAGACTTTTAAAAAGCATATAATAATTAAAATCATATCAATAAATAATTAAGTAGCTTATCCCTACGTTAAACCAAATTGATTATCCGACAAAGCATAGCAGTCGCTTTAAGTGTAGTGTTACTCGATGTCAGGTGTTTTGATCTTTTTCTTCATATACTCCGGCACAGGATATTGACATTTAAGGAAACGTTTCTACAAGGAACCCCCTTCAAAATTTCAAATTTCCAAACCTTTTCCCGAAACCTTTTCCCGAAAATGACGATTTTGACTTATCGTTTTTTGCATGCAATGAGCGAATAAATATTTACATATATGTAAATTGTTCTTTATTTCATTCCCGTCATTCCCTACAAGAGACCGAATTCAAAATTAATCTGAAATGTTAATAATTGAAAGTTAATCTGAAAATCATTTAATGTATATATTTGTTAAAACTTACACATTCACCGTGAAAATCCTTCACATTGGGAAAATTTTGTATGAGTTCCGTCGCGGAGGTCAAATTTAATCGCAAAATCTGTCGCCAACCAAATGTTAAAATATTTACGGCAGTAGCTATTGCACAAAATATTAAAATCAAGTGCATATAAATCCGCATTTGCTTGATGCATCTCATCAATAATTATGTGTAATATTTCACTATACTTATTTTATATTAGCACTTACACTTTACATACTGAAACTTTTATTTTTTCACCTGTTCTTCATTTCACTATACCACAGCAAGAAATTCAACGTATTACTGAAACTGACTATAACGACGAAATTGAAATTAATATGCGAGCGAAAGTCTAAATTTACTAGAATTCTAGTAAATTCTAATAGAAGTTTTAAATTAACCAGAATATGACTAGAAATCTGTTTAATTTACTAGAAATTCCTTGCACTTGCGAACAGGAATTATCTTGTATTTAATTTAATTTAACTAGAATTTTAGTAGATTTCAGGTAACTACATTAAAAAATAAACCGTTGCAAAAATGCAACTGGAATTCAAGTAATTTTTATTTTTAGTGGAATTCTGGTAATAAAATTTAAGAGATTTTCGTTAAATTCACTAGATATTCCATTTTATAGAGTAAAACTAACCATCTAGTATTTTTCTAGTAATTTTTTGTGCTAGATAATTACTAGAATTCCAGTATAATTAAAAATATTACTGGAAATTAACTAGAAAATAGTGAAAATCTGGTTTTGATTGCAATTTTACTGGAAATCGGTTAAATCTATTTTTAAATTTAACTAGAAAATTCATTTTTCTTGATTTTTAACTAGAAATTCACTGGGTTCGCACTAGAATTTGCAAAACCAGATAATCAAGTAGGCAATTACCGGATTTTGTAATGAGCGTGATATATATTTAGCTTTCATGTTAGTGATGCAGCAGACCTAAAGCTCTTTTTATAGAGGTCTGACCTAAAAGTCAGTCGAATACCAATCTTAAATAACTGTTATCATAATCTAGATTTGATGCCAATTTTGCGACAGCCTAAAAGACGAGTTACTTAATAGTGACTTTGATACCATTATATGACGAATCTTGAAGTCAATTACAGAAAACTGACTTAGACGTCTATTACATGGACATTAAAATCAAATACCGACAATTAACTCGTGTGCCAGTTATTTGTAAGCAAGTAAGTAGCTTCGTTGTGAACAAATGATAATAAGCAAGTGTTTAGTGGTGTGCAGTTTATATTCCGTTGGAACCCAATATATCAGGCATACAGATATCAGGCAATTAACTAATATTTTATTTCAAAATGAAAATAATAAAATATCAAATGTAAATACAAGTGCACCAAATAACTATTTTACAGAAACAAGTAATGCAAATTATTCAAGATCTGTAATTATTGATTTAAATAAATATAATGTTTGTGAACAGCCAAAGGAATCGCTAGTGTTATCAGATGTAAGTGGAAGTTATAATAGTTTAAATAAATCAAACAATGAAAATTGTTATTGAGATGTTGTTTATGATCTACCAGCGGAATCGTATAATTCTCAATTTAAAAATACTCAAAATTTAGGTATCACTAATTATTCAGTCAGATGCTAACCACAAAATTAACACTTACCGCGAACCGCGGTATACCGAGGAATATTACTGTAAGATTATTTCTTCAGTCTTTTAACCTTTCCAGACTAGAAAGTTGTTTGGAAGTCTGGATTCATGCAGTGTGATATAGGAAATTTCATTCGTCCAATACGCCTTGACATCAATATTCTCAAATCCTTTGCTTACATTTGAATAAAATCCAGACTCCCATGCATCTTTTTTGTCTGGCAAAGGTTAAATGCTGATACCATTGTATTTCACTTTTATTATGACATTCACCTTCTCGCCTAGGTAGGATCTAGGAAAGAATAGGGCGACAGACGACCATATTTCTCTGGACCTGTTTTGAGTTTTCAAACTTCTGTGTTAAATTTATTAGCGGCAATGCAAAATTCAGGAGGGATTAGAAAATAAAATAATTTCAATCAAATTTAATTCGAACTCAAGGGCAAACGACTGGCTCAAAAAATTCTTCAGGACGTGATTTAATATGTTTAAGATTTGGAACTCATTATATCGATTCGATTTAATATCTCCGAAATAAAATATCACTAAAATACATCGCCACAAGTGTGTCTTCTATTCGGTGCTGGAGGCGGAGAAAATTGTCTGGATTAGTAAGAATAGTGTTCCAAAATATTTCTTGTCGTTGGGCCATGTTTTATTTTATTCTGACCCCAACCCTACTTTACGACAGACATTTTTTCAGACCCTGAAATAATAGGTTTTATAAACGAACTACTATATTTATTGAATTTACAAAATATTGCAGATAGTAAATTTCACTCAAAAAATGTTCCTGTTCCATCCATTTGATACTGCACATTGAGTAGATAGTCTGAATTAGCTTAGTATATACAAGTTAATTTGGCGAATTTTTTTTGTGATTTAAAGTTCCAACCCAAAAATATCCTGAATTTGAACCATGGTTTAATTAAGAAACCCGACCCCAGATTATTAAATAATTAATAATTAATAAATTTTATATTAGGAGCTATTTAAAGAATCGACTTAACCTCTTAAATCTCAGATATAAATTCTATTAAAATTCATACACAAACGTACCATCTAAAAATGGCTTCAATGGCTTCAACCAAAATATCATTAGTGGTGTTCCGCAAAATTTTTTGGATTAGGTTCTTATTTTATTTAACAAATCCGACCCCAAATGGGGTGACCCAAGAAGTTTTCAGAGCGCGAATAATTTGGTTTTATAGAACCGACTGATAGAATTAGGTTATTAGCTCAAATATAACATTTCACTAAAATCCATTGACAAACGTGCTCCATTTGGTGCTGGGACCTGGAAATGTAGTAAAGGCCTGGAGTAGTTATGAAAGTAAAAAAAAAAAATTTTCTTTAGAAACCTAATTTCTCCAAATATTTTTCTAATAACCAAAATGTTATTATAGTGTCTTGCAATATTTATTGGATTCATGTTTTATTTAAGAAACTCCATCCCTAAACCAAATGGAACTGCTGTGATTATACACGAATTCCATTGAAATTTATTATCTGACTTAACCAATATGAATCAAGGGGGTTTAAAACTTTTCTAAAAGAGATTTCACCACGTGCATGTTTTTTACTCAGTCGCCCCCACGAAACCAATTTTATGTCCTGTTTTTTTTAAGGCGACTTTTCAGACTTTCTCCAGGTCACCCTATTGTAGGTACCTACTGTGGTATCGTCTGGCAATTAAATTTCTTTAAATTGCACCAAAATATTTTCCAATTCTCAAAAATTAGCTTTGTAAAAATAACGAATATACACGTTCGCATATCTGCCAAAATTACGCTTTTAAAAATGAAAAGGGCTTGAACTTAAAGTTGCTTTAAGATAAATGTTTTATTTATTGCGTAAAATTTAGATAAAAATAGATAAAAATTAAAAATTTCGCTTACGGTTTTGCTGATCGGTACTTTTCCCTACGAGAAAAACATAAAAATCTCAAAACGATGATCTAAAAATACCTGTGATTTCGTGGAGAGTTGTGGAGGTCTTTAAACAGTTTCAATATTCAATTTTGGCTCAAAAGCTAAAAACAATTTTAGTGTAATTTCTTGGATCTTGGTTTTTGTTTAACACAAAACACCAACAATTATTTATGTCTAAGGTATAACTACTGTATTTCATATGTACTCCGTTCTGACTAGAAATACTCCGCTGAAAATTTGAAAAGTACTCCGTTTAATGTTTTCAGAGCGGCAAAACCGGTAAGAAATCGCCAGACGAATTGTAATTTGTTGCAATTATAGACGACAAAAGAAAATTGTATGAGGTCATCCATTCTGTATTGTCATCACTTTTACTCACTGTCAAAAGTCTTCATGTATCTGTAATACAAAAATAGTACATATGGTTTGATGAATTATTAACTTTTTATAATTTAAAATAAATATTTATAAAATGTAAGTTTCTCGTTATATTTTAAAGCACCACATAAGACATGATAATCAGAAATTTGTCGAACGCTGAAGCCAAACTTTTGTTACACGCTGAATTGAGAGTTTTGTTGCACGCTTCTTAAGTCAGAGTTTCGTTGTATACGCTGAAATTAATGCCAAATTTATATACAGCTTCGAAGCTGTTGGTAAATCAGGCTTTAAAGTCCAATTATTGTTCACCAATACTCTGATGACAAAGTGACTATTGTTACGGTCAAAGTCAATTATAGGATGGGATTTGGCTTGCTTTCTATATATCCATGTGGCTCACCTATACTGATACACTTATGTCACTTCCTTCGGTGACAATAGATATTTTGTCAATCCGAATTTATAGGCGAATAATCGACTTGTGGTTTACCGGGATACTAATGTGGTTAAAAGACGATACCTACATCTTTTTTTTTGTTTTTTTCATTATCTGGCCGAAATAAAATTAATTTTCTCCAAGGGCAAACTTTTACATTAACTTTTAGGGAAACGTTTATTCGTATTATTGCAGCCTCAAACTTAATAAAGACACCAAATAACCAAAATTGTAATACAAAAAACCATACAAACTACAGCATAGAGCATATCCTGTATTCAATAAATGATCAAATATAAACGGGTTACAGCATCCTAACAAAACGTAACACATTTGTAAAATAATAATTTGGTACTGTGAATTTGGGAATATCTCAATCGCATATCTTATACATATTTTCTATCACATTTTAGGATCATTCGACACATAAAATATGCTATAATTTAAAATAATATAACAACAAACAACAACCGCACAGTAAGAAATTGAAATTCCTATACATACCAGAAAAACATCATGATGATTTTTCTCGTTTACACTTACATTATAGAAGGATCCAAAATCAATAATATTTTTCGTTAATATATTTACATACATAAATATTTATACCAGCTACTAATAAGGATATCAAAAATGTGTTGGAATCATATTTTCAATAGATTTTATCGGGACCCAAAAAAATATTTAATTTTCTTTTTTCTTTTCGTTTTTGGACATTTAATTTCCGAAAGCTTGTTTAAGATTCTGTTATTTAAATATAAAAAAATACATATTTTAGTATCGTTGAGATTTGGCATTTAGATTGTTATGATTGATTTTTCTATTTATATACATATGTACATAAGTGGCAACTTCATCAAACCTCAGCATAATATTCGCTTTCGCTTTTATAGATTGAAAAAGTTTTTATGGTTCATTGTTCCTGCAAGCTACAAATTTGTGAAAATCAATTTAAATTTATATGAATTCAATTTCGAATTGAAAGAAAAAAAAATTAATTAATAATATATATGCAAGTACATATATATTGTTCAAATACCTAAGGTCAAGCTGTATATACATTTTTTAATAAACAGTATATCTTCACAATTTTCCACTTCCACCCGAGAAAAATATTTTAAGGTTTATGGATGACGGGTTGGAATTTGTTGTACAGCCAGAAGATGTAGATCCTGTGATAAATTTTTGATCAAACGAAAGAAGGAATCGTATGTTGCGGGAATATAATATTTAAGCTAAATAATAAACGGTAGTTCAATCTATGTAAATCATTCATTTTCAGGACACAATTTTGCTCCTTTTAATGAAAGAAAAAAATCCATTTGGGACAAAATCGGATCAAAGTAGTTTTGCCCAATGTAAGCCAAGTAGTCAAATATCTTTATGCATAGTCAAGGTTCCTCTCTAACAAAAACATATAACCACTTCTAAAAATATAGACAATGTTCCGTCCCTATATGTAAGTCCCTACGAAATTTGATTTGAAAAAATTTGTCAGTCTGGCCCAAAGATCATACCCAAGTGACCATCTATTTTTGTACGTATAGTCGAAGATCCTCCACTACCCTTAAAAATATATGGTCTACGAAACACGCTTGTGCTAAGATACTTATCGTCTAGATTTTAGGAATTTGCTAAGCATTTTCATTAGAGTGGATCTCTGAATATCCATAAAAATATGTTCCACTTGGGTACGATCTTTGGGCCAGATCAGAATTTTTTTTTTTAATCAAATTTTGTATAAACCAACATATAGAGAAGCAACACGCTACCTAGTCTCAAGATACTTATCACCTAGATTCTTGGAAGTTGTTTTATCTCTTTGTTAGAGATGACCTCCGACTACCCGTAAAAATTTGTAGCCATTTGGGTACGAAATATCGCATGGACCTACGTATAGGTACGCGACACACCTTTCCTACGTTGTGACGATGCATTCTTGCATCATTCCTGCCCATAGAAGAACTTCGGTGCTAAGCCCTGTTTAACGGGCAACTGAACGAAGAGAGAGGGGAAACGAAATTTGATGATCGATTTTTTTTTGTATTTTTTTTTTGGCAAATCGATCGCTTATCAATCGGGTGAGAATGATTTTTTTTATTGGGGAGTGAAGTTTTTACCTCCGTAGCGGATGGACGTTTTTTTTAGTCTCGACTCGAGACGATTTAATTTACATATATTTCTTTGCGTTTGAGTGATTTTATTTTTTTTGTGGACAAAAAGTTTTTTTTTGTAAATATGGTGAAGCCCATGAATGGGTTATTGTGAGGAAAATAAAAAAAAACGTGTGAAAGGATTAAGAAAATAAAAAAATGAAAAATGAATATGGAAATTATAAAAACCAAAGGAAAAACGTTATATTGAGATAAAAAGGAAAAGAAAATTTTGTGTAATAATTTTTATTTTGACTCATAAATCATAATATGTATAAATATCGAATGATTTTATTGATAACTAAAACAAAAACAATTTTCTTCCGTTTTTTTTTGTGTTGTAAAATAATATTAGACAATTTAAAGAACGTTACTATGTGCAGTTAAATTGTCGATGAAAAAAAAAAATGTAACTGATTATGTTAGATTCAATGAAGAATACCTCGTTTATAATTATTATGTGATTTTGTATAAATTATAAAAAAAAAAAAAAAATTGTTATTGGTACATTCTGGAAAATATAATTAATAAATATATCTTTGAATTGGTGAATGAAAAAAAAAAACAACAAAATATATAAACAGTTTTTTTTTGTATATACATATATATAAAACCAAAGGTGCATTGCTACGCAAAATTCTGTTTGGGTTTGGTCCGTTATTGCGTTACATTAAGGCAATGAAAATTTTGAAAGCCGTTTGCCTATCATCATGTCGTCTCTAAGTACCAAATTATTTGGAAAGTACGGTATTTGGGTGCGCTGAAGTTTTGAGTGACGCCGAATTTCTGCGAGGAGCGGTTATCACAGTTGTTCATATGTGATGCAGTATTGCTGCATTGTTATTTCTGGAACATTGTTGGTGCAGAGTGAGTACATTTGAGGGTCATTCGTGGCAGCCGGGTGCAGTAAGCGTAATTTCTTTGATTATCTTATTATTATTTTTCTTAATTAATTTTTGCTCAATTATTATTATTATTAATTGCTTAATTGATTTTTTTTTGTTTGGTAAATTTAATTATTTAAAAAAAAAAAAAAAAAAAGGAAGAAACTATTTTGTTTTCTGGATTTTTTTTTATCTCTAATTTGGGTTTTTTTTTGGTTATACATGTATTCATCGTTTAATTTTAATTCTTTTACACACGCGTGCTGCATGCTATTTCCTTTATATATAAATATTTCTTTTCAGCTCTCTCTCTTCATTCGTTTCTGCCACCGCTATTTTTGTGAAAGTGAATGATAAGTTTCTTTAAAATTTTCTTTAGAATTTCTTCTATTTTTTTTTATCTTTCTGATGTTATTTTGAAACGTTTGAACTCTTGATAATGGAGTGCTAGAGAGTTATCTGGGATGATGCTGTGACTGGGGTGGTATTCGGAGTTCATTCCGATCAAGTGTTATTATAAATCGGAGAAAATGCCTTCAATTTCTTTTATCCTTATTGTCTATTTATTTGTTTTTTTTTTGCACTTCTTCGTACGCGGTTACTCAAGCTCCGATCAAGCTTTGGATATATCTCCACCCCAACCCTGAGCCTTAGCCAGCTATATATGCCGCGTTCCAAAGCCTCTGTTCGGAGATTCTGTTAACGACATTATGGTGTGACTTGTAGTTTAAATGGTCGATGCTACTTCTGATTAAGTTTTGCAGCACCGCCAAACCCAAGCATAGTGTAGTGCCGTTACAACGTTACTTATCGTAACCCGTAGAACGGATCCTTTACCACTTGGGTATGTTCTTTCGGCCAGATTGCCAATTTTTTTTTAAATCAAATATCAAATAAACTTACGTAGATATAGGGAAGCAACACGCTGGCCCTAAGACACTTATCGTCTAGATTTTTGGAAGTTGTTAGGTTTTTTGAATAGAATGGATCATTTATACTATCCATAAAAGTATACGTATACTGGGGTACGATCTTTGGGACAGACTGACAATTTTTTAATAATCTAACCTCGCATAAAGCTTACATATAGGAACGCAATACGGTTGTCCTAAGACACTTATCGTCTAGATACTTGAAAGTTATTATGTTTTTCGTTAGAGAGGATATCCAACTACACATAAAAATAAGTGTCCACTTGAGTACGGTCTTTGGGTCGGATTGACTAATTTTTTTGAAAGTAAATATAGTACGAACTTACATGTAGGGGGCGACACACCTGTCCTAAATCATTTGTCGTATAGTATTTTAGAAGTTGTTATATTTTTTGATTAGAAACGACCCTCAACTGCTCATGAAAATATGTGACCTTTTCGGTATGATATTTGGGCCAGCTTGACTAAATTTTAACATCAAATTTCGTATGAACTTACATACATATTGACGCAACATCTTTGTCTTATGTCACTAATGTTCAAGATTTTCGGAAGTTGTTATATTTTTATTAGAGGCTATCCTTAATTACTTGGAAACTTACTAAGGAATATGAAGCCCTGTCTTTGGGCCACTTTGACAAATTTTTTAAAATCAAATTTCTTATGAACTTGTCTAAATTTTTAGAAGTTGTTAAATTTTTTGATTAGAAAAGAGCCTGAAATGCTCATGAAAATTTGTGGCCACTTGGGACGATCTTTGGGCCAGGTCGAACAAATTTACATATAGGGACGCAACGCCTTTGTCCTAGTACACTTATCGTCTAGATTTTTGGAAGTGTTGATATTTTTTCGTTAGAGGCTGTCCTTAGCTACTTAAAAAATAGATGGCTACTTGGGGGTACAAATCATATTTCATAATTAGGAACAGAACCCGCTTTTCTAAGACACTTACAATCTAGATTTTTGGAATTTATTACCCCTTTTCATTACAGGGGATGTCCGACTACTACTGCATGCAGAAAGGAACATGTTTATTTTACTTAAACCGCCCAATGTTACAGAAACTTACACATAGGAGTGCAACACCTTTGTGCTAAGTCACTTACTGTCTAGATTCTTGGAGGTTGTTACATTTTTTCGTTAGAGGCGATCTTAAATAACTGAAGAAAATATGTGGCCACTTGGGTACGATCTTTGGGCCCACATTGACAATTTTTTTTATTTATTTACGTCTAAAAAGAAGCAATACACAAAGGCGGCAGTAGAAAACAGTTTGCCGCCCACCTTAAAATAGCGGAAAACATGAGTATTTGAAGTTGAAGCAATTAGTAATAAAAAAAGCTCAAGCAAATAGTAATAAAATTCAATTAACAGTCAAGGATACCCTGTCTGGCCGGCAGCCCGAACCTGTAAAGAAGTACTAGGCGACAAACAAGAATTGTCGTAATATAAATCGCAGCTCCCGCGTCGTACTATAAATCGTAAAGCAAAATATAATGTACAACAACGCCTGGTCAGCAAATACATTCACGGAGGAAGACGCACTAGCTTTGTTGGGAAGCTTAAGCTTTCTGTAACTTCAGTTGCAACGAAACCATATCAGATAATTCTTTTAACCAAACGTTAATTAACAATCGTGTAATTGCGCAAGATAATTATGAATATTCGTAGCAACCCGTAAGTACTGACTATTCCGAGGAAACTTAAGAAGCAATTCAGTTACAGAAGTGTTATTTTGACTATAGTTAACGTACATAATAAGACTTCTATTTGACATTGGCCCAAACAAAAACTTTATTAAGCCAGTTACTGAATACCAACAATAACAAAGTTAAAAGTAAAATATTTAAAAATATTTTGGGATCACATGAAATCGACAAAAAGTTCAAAACTAATTTCTTAGGAAATAATAACCCTGTTACCCAGTTCAGACTTACTACAGGTTTTAAACTTCAAATTGAACCGTTTAGAATTCAAATTCAGCCTTTTGCAAATTATATTTATCAATACAAATTTTATTTCTTTATCCCAGAATTAAAATTTCGGAACTGATGGACTTTTTTATTAACTAAATTATCAAATTCTATATTCCCACCATTTATATTTTAAAAAAATTCAATTCTGGGATTAAGTGGGCTCAGACAAACAGATTTCTAAAAATTAAGTAGAATACATTTCCGAATATTGTAGCTGTATTTTTGTTCGCCAAGTTCCATAATAATGTGTCCATATTTCACAACTTCATCCAAAAATAATTTTAGAATTTCGTTTCCATCCCACGTATCGAAATTTATCCTTTTCGATTTAGAAATGGCCAAGTTTCATCCTGATTGGCCATATTCTAGATTTTCATTAAAAATCATTTTTGATTTTAACTTCCCTTTCCACTAGGGTTTCTCAAACGAAATCCCGGTTTCCCGGCATTAAGGTCTCAAAAGTATGAGCAGGAAATCCCGGGAATTCCCAGTTTTCAATTTCTTTAGTGTTGGTAGTCTACAGTATCTTTTAGCTAAAATCCGCATAGGAAATTCAAGATTCTCAAACGGAATTCTGGGATCTCGTTTTCTGTGTGAAAATTGTGACGGAAAATTCCGGGATTTCCCGGATTTAGATTTTTTTTTTAAACACTCGTAGTTAAACGATATATGTATAATGACATAGGAATAATGTATTACAGTAAAACCTTGGTTTAAGAGGGTCCAATAAATGGAGATTAGCCTGTCTCTGCTTTTCGATTGTAACTTAGATCCAAATGTAGAAGGTTTAAAAGAAGGTGTTAGGGATTCTAAAATCATTGTTACATGAAGTTCTGAAAAATGGTCAATTAGGAAGGAACTTGGTGATTTCCGGATGCATGCCGGAAATGGGATTCTATAATGACTTTTGCATACAGTTCTGAAAAATGCCCAACTAGGAAGGAACTTGACCGTTTCTTAATCGATTATGATATAATTTACGATACATGATGGAAATGGGATTCTAAATTGAGTTTTACATGGAGTTCTGGAATTTGACCAATTAGAAAGGAACTTGACCATTTTTCAACCTTTTATGATAAAATTCAGCATGAACGACGGAAATGGGAAAATGACCAATTAGGAAGGAGCTTGGTAATTTCTTAACCGATTATATGATGAAATTGAGATGGAAATGGGATTCTTAAATGAGTTTTAGACGGAGTTCTGTAATATGGCCATTTAGGAAGAAACTTGGCCGTTTCTCAACCGATTATGATGAAATTCAGCATGCACATGGAATTGGGATTCTAAGGTGAGTTTTAGAAGTTTTATAATATAACCAATTAGAAAGGAGAATGGCTGTTTATTAACCGATTTTTACGAAACCCGATTTTCACCATGAAAAAGGAAAATAAAATAATATTTAGAAAATGCTCTGGAATATGGCCAATTATGTAGAAACTCGGTTATTTCTGAACCGGTTACGATGAAGATAAACACAACATGAAATCGGTAAAGAAACAACCCAGTACCTTTCTAGTTGGCTTTATTTTAGAACTTCATGTAATTTCCTTTTAGAATCCCATTTCCATCATGCATCCTGAATTTTGTCCCAATCGGTTAAGAAGTTTACAAGTTCTTTTCCTAATTGGCCATTTCCCAGAACTTTATATAAAAATCATTTTAGAATCCCATTTCCGTCGTACATGCTGAATTTTATCATAATACGATAAGAACGGTTATGTTCCATCCTAATTGGATACATTCCAGACAGTTGCGTAACTACAAACTTCGCTCCCCTCCCCCGCAAAATTTTTCTTGGAGCCCTAAAAATAATTTTTTTTACCTATGAACAAACTTTTAGTTAAAAACTTATTTTTTAATATTGTCCAGCCTCACATTAATTAAAATTTCGAGAGTACGAAACAGCACCTCATTCAGTTTAATGGTCTCAGACAAAACGAAACTTCTTGCAATCAACTCAATGCTATGAAGATTTCTAAATGTATCGATAAACCATCACAAAATTTCGATTCGAAATTTCATTTCAAACCAAAGGAAATCGTGTTCGCGCTAATCACCGCCATGCAAAATGTAAATAACCTGGACATTCTTGTCTAATAATTTCTCGAATAACCTAGAAACTTGGAGAAATATCTTGGACAAATAAACAAATAAACTATTTCATATCATCATTTCAAGGTCAACAATAATAATTTAATTATGAACCTCTTCCAAGATCAAACTATGTAATATTGGAGAGCTTCACAGCAAGAGTATTACAATAAACTAATATCGAAATCTCGAAAAATCTACTAAATATCAGTGTTCAGATTTATATGTGTAACATCGCATCCCCAATGAAATACTTTTTACTTTTGCCTTACAGGATTGAATGGATTTCCAACATAACGAACAAAAAAGTTTGTTCATTATGTTGGAAATTCATATAATCCTGTAAGGCAAAAGTTAAAAGTATTTCATTGGGGATGCGGTATAACTCTGCAAGTTCCCACAATTCAAACCTAGTCGCAGAACATAGCCATACAAAAGTCGAATAAATTTGAAAATCTCTCAAAATCTCCAAATAATCCTAGAAATGTCGAAAATCTTAAAAAATCTAGAACAAATCGCGGATAAATCTTAATTACCCCAGAAAAATTCGCATAATTTCTATATTATGTGAATCTCTTGAAAAATCTAGATATTAATGAATAATTTTGGCAAGCCTATAAAAATCTAGAAAACTCACGAAAATTTCGAAAAATTACGAAAATTCGTATAAATATCGAATTATTTGTCAAGTAGTTTAATATTACTAATGTTACTAAGAAATATGCTACTAAACAAGTTAAGGCTAAATTTAATGAAATGATGTGAATCGTTAAATAGATCGGATAATTTCGTAAATACCGAACAGTCATATTCTTCGAATATGGCTCTAAGATCGTCGAGTAACATTGAACTATCAAATACACCCGACAATTTCAAACATACTCGAATAATCTGACGGTTTCGAAACACCGAATCACCAATTAGGTCTCGCACTAAAAACGCATCCCGTTTCCATGCTATGCTCCAATAATCTGAAGAAATTTTAAAAAGTACTCAAAAGATGAAACCTAAAACAGAAGGATTTGAAATTTCCTTATTTAAAATAGTTTTTCAAAATAAACCGGTTTTACCCCTAAATTAAGTTTTTATTTACCGTTTACCGGTAATAAAAAATATTCAGTAAACGGGAAACTAGATCAATCACATTTAATCTTTTGCAAATCAAATTCAACCTTTCCAAATCAGAACTTGATTTGTTAAAGGTTGCAAACAATAAAATCGGTATCGTTTGACGTCAAAAGCTTTTGATTTCAAACAAGTTGACAAATTTTTTTCTAAATCTAAATATTTGTCAGAACCTAAAGCCATTTTTATTACTAGGGAGTCATAGATTACGTGTAATTACTCTGAGATTGACGTTCACCAACCGAGAGGAAATTGTTGGGCCTGTTTTAAGAAAATATTAAAAAGCAACACGAACGATTTTTTTTCTTTTTCTAAAACTAGACCATCGCCTTTTCTTAAAAATTTCCTAGAAATGTCCCGTTTTGTTAATTTGAAACGGTGGTCTTCTTTAAGCTTAATCTATCTGATCTTGACTTTTAATTAATATTCGAACGCTTGATGGCCCTTTTGAGACCCACTAACCATGGGCCCCCGCGACTGCGGGTGCTGCGAGTACCTAGCTACGCCACTGATTCCAGAACTTCATTTAAAACTCATTTTAGAATCCATTTTCCATTATACATCCTGAATTTCATAATAACCGGTTAATAAATAACCAAGTTCATTCCTAATTTGGCCTGAACTTGACTTGAAAAACTAATAATGGATAAACGTATGGATATTAATACTTTCTACATTCAGATCTAAGGAACAATCGGAAATCAGAGACAGGCCAATTCCCAATTAGGCTCTTAAACTGAGGAACTACTGTAATATAATATTCCTATGCCGCTATATAGTTAAACGAGTAAATAAAAAAATAAAAAATCGAAAATCGGGAAATCTCGGGATTTCCAGGTAACGTGTTTGAGACAAAAACAGGATCCCGTTTTGAGAAACCCTACTTTCCACTAAACATTTTTAATTTTTGTTTCGTTTATTAATTGGGAGTGGAAATTTTTAACGCACATGTGTTTTTGTTGTAAATTGGTATAAATGTGTCTTCGTAATAATTACCCCGTCCATTCTGTGTCCTATTCTAGGATTTTTAAGAAATCTTCTTACTCACCTAGAGTGAAACTATTAACTATTCAAACAACAAGGAATACGAGTAGTAACATTTTTCAAAGAAAAAATATTAACCTTCATTTTTAAAAAAATTTAAATTTGTAAAATCATTTGTTGAGCGAAATATTTTAAAGTCTATAAAAAAAAAAATCTGAAGTAAATGCTTCAGTGAAATATTTCTAAATCAATAAAAGAAATCGGCTTTATATTAAATTAACATCCTCTTACATAGGTCAATTTATTACCTAAACTGAGTTTTTTAACTTACGTTATTTCTGAATGTTCATTTTGAAATCTGCACGGTCTTTAAAAGTTTCAAATACCCGAACATTTCGGCTTAAAAAATCAGAACAGCTATTATGTCTCGAAATATGTTATGGATTCAATTTAAAAAACAAAATTGATATATAAATGTGTGGTGAAATCTCTTCTAGAAAAATTTCAAACCCGTTACCTTGATTCATCGTTTGAATGTGCTGAAACTAATTCATTGATCAACAAAAAAAGTTGATTAAATCAGATACCACATATCAATTTAATTGATATATAATCGCGGAAGTTCCATTTGAGGCAAGGATGGAATTTTTTAAATGAAACATGTCCATAAATACAAAGCATAATTCGAAAAATTAGATTTGCCAAAAAAAAATTGTTTTTTTACATAAATAACCAATCCAGAGCTTCACTACATTTCCAGTCCCAATTTATTTATTTATTTATTTATTAATTCTCTTAAACCATACAAAATTATAAAACTAAATATGTATACAAATGATTAATTTTTATGGCAAGAAGATAGGTTTCCTTTGTCAAGGACAGTGTTGGAAAATTCTAAAATTAAAACTAAAACAATTGGTGGGGGTCAAATTAAAATAATAATAATAATAAAAATAGCAAAAATTAAAATAAAAACATAAAAAACAATTAAACAAAATTAACAATAAAATGATAATAAAGTAAAAAGAAAATACTAAAAAAATTAAAAAAAGTAATTAATTAAAAGAGATATAACAAAAGTTTAAAATTTAGAATAAAAATTATTTTATTTATTTTACAACCTCAAAAAGAAATTGTAAATTCTTTCTTTCAAATAACCAACCTTTCACCAGCTTCAAAAATGAATTAGTGGAGATCAGTGATCGGATATGTAATGGCAGGCAATTAAAGAAGTACGGACCAATGACTAGGAAATATCGCCTAAAAGTTTCGGTAGTAAAAGTTGATATTTTAAAAAACAATTCTTTGGTATTACGAAAATTATACGCAGAAACAAACCTCATACCCTTTGACCACTACGATAATAAAACAAACGAAGAACTCTAAAACCATAAAGATGTTGCAGCGGAAAAATTTTATTTGCAACATAAACTGGCCAACAGGAATCAGTATACGGCTCATAAAAAACATGGAACGAATAATATGGTTTTGTAACGTGATTAAAGAAATTAACGCACAATTAAAAGCACCACCCCAACAGGGAATTCTAAAACTCAAACGAGAGCCAACACAAGCATGATAAAAACTTAATAAAACAGATTGCGAACAATAAGAGCGCAACATATAGATTGCATGCAAAACAGAACCCAATGCAACTTCCAATTGAGGCCAACATCCAGATGTAGACCGAGGTATCTGAAGGACTTAACAATTTCAATTCTAAAACAATCATTATTACAATTCAGGAAATTACAGTTAGAATGGTGATAGATAAATTCAGGCATATAATTCAACAAAGGATCCCCAGATAATTTGAAAAACATAATTTTAGTCTTCTCACTTAGAATCATACCATGTCGATCGAACCAAACACGAAGCAATTTTAAATCATAATTGATATCGGTAGAGATATTATCCAAACATGACCCCGAATAACTTAAAGCCATATCGTCCGCAAAGACTATTATTTTTCCATGTAGACCCAGGCTAAAAATATCATTTATATAAATTAAAAAAAGTAAAGGACCCAAGACAGAACCCTGAGGAACACCACAATTCAATGTAAAAGGAACACTAAAGGAACTTTGAATTTTAACCTTGCAATACCTATTACTCAGATAAGAAGCAAACCATTTTTGTGAAATACCTCTAAAACCGATAGAATCTAGCTTATTGAGAAGCAAGTTATGATCAACCATTTCAAACGCTCGTTTAATGTCAATGAAAACAGTTCCAGCCTCAAGCTTATCATTCAAATGAAGATGAACACTATTAAGAAATTCAACCAAGGCAGACTCAGTACTTCTACCAGATATAAAGCCGTATTGATTGTCACTTAAAAAATTATGTTTAGCAAGGTATTTATCTATTTCGTGGTTTCATGGCTTTTTCAATTATTTTTAAGATAATAGGTTGAAGAGCAATAGGACGAAAGTTCTCTTTGAGCAAGCGATTACCTTTTTTGTGCAATGGAATAACAGTTGAAATTTTCAAAATATCCGGGACAAAACCAACAGATAAACTGTCATTTATAAGAACAGAAAGGACCGGAGAAACAAATTCGCCAACCGACTTCAACATATCGGAACTAAAACCCAATAAATCAGTACTTTTTCGAGATTTTAGACTCTTTATAATGGTTAAAATTTCATCACTGTCAACTGGTGCAATAAAAAATAAATCACCAAAATCACAATTACCACTCGAATTACAAGCATATGATAATGAAAAATTCAACTTCAACTCATTAACAATTCTTGAAAAATAATTAGAAAATTCATTGGCAATTAAAACAGAATCAGAAACAATAATACCATCATCATTTAAGATTCTATATCAATATAGAAACTTGTCGATTATTTGATAAAATATCATTAACCACTGACCAAACACGCTTACTATCCCCAGAACAATCATCAATCTTGCGGTTATAGTAACTAAGTTTCTCAGCTTTAACGCAAGAACTAACCTTATTCGACAACTTCAAAAAATATTCTTTGAGTCTGATGTTATTAGGATGTTTGCTACATTTTACACTAATTCTCTTTTTTTTTTTATTAAATTAAGCAAGTAGCAAGGAATCGAAGGTTTAAGTTTTGTATTTGATTTTCGAATGACAGAAATGTAACAAGACGATGCAATATTGTTAAGGCAACTTACGAAATTGTTAAGGCTAGCTGACGGATCACTATCTAGAGAGTTTAAAAAATTGTACGATAAAACTAACGAATAAAATTTAGTATAAGATCAAAAGATATGTATGGGCCGTTATTATGAGAAGAAAGTCTATAATACTGGATGACAGAACTATTACTAATACAATTAAACAATGATCAGTAATCGACAATAGAAGAACGGATGCTTTTAACAACTTCATATCGTTATTACGAATACGAGCAAAACAGTGATCAATACAAGAAACACTAGAGTTAAAAATTCGTGTAGGAGAATCAACCAGAGACTGCAAACCAAAAGAGGACATCATAAATAAATAATCGTCACTGCTATTAGGCAAATTTAAAATGTTAATGTTAAAATCACCTAAAACAAATAAATTTTTAGTTTTAATTACACTTAAGCAGGACGAAAACTCCGAAATGAAATTGGCTACAGAAACAGACTGAAGGCGATAAACACCAACAATAATGAAAGTATCATTATTAATTTGTACAGTTACCTTAAGGATATCAGCAGACTCTAAATTGATTGACTCAAAGGAACAGTTAAGATGACAATTATAAAAAATACCAACCCCACCACCCGACCGATAATTATTATTGCAACACGTAACAAAATTATAATTAGGAATGTGGAAAAAATTCATTTCATAGTCATAAATCCATATTTCCGATAAAATAATTACAACCGGTAAAGTACCAAAAGAATTCGGATGTTCTGGTGAAAGATTAAAAACTTTGAACAGCTAACTGCTGCAGTATTAAAATGGTCAGAAGAACTAAAACTATAAGAACTATTATCTAGATAATCATGACTACTAAAAGCAACACTGCGACCCTGAATAGGTATATTTTGATTAGAAATTATAATAAAGAAATATTTAAATTACCGAAAAACTTCAAGGTCGCATAAAGCATTGATTTTATGTAGGTCATTATTATTGGTTTTAACAAAAACTGTTCCGTTACTGAACCAAACACTGTTGAATTTTTTCAGATGTTTTAATCTCCACGCCTCAGAAAAAAATTTTCTTTTGGAAAAACACATACTATGATTAATATAATGTTTTTGTTTTTGTCCACAGAAAAACCCAAATGTTGTACTGTTAGAGTTGTACACTCCTTTTTGCCCTCCATGATGACATCCTTAGACGATTTCCGCAAAAATTTTACTCGAAGAACCGTCTCATTGTTATTTTTACCTTTAGCAGATGTACAAATTGGTGTCACACAATCAAGATCGCTTTCCAATAATGACACACCCAAACATGTTTTAAACATACTTAAAACGGTGGTTGAGGCTATGTCCCCTTTATTATACGGACGCAATTATCATACAGCGATTGTTCCACAGCAGTCAATCGGATTTTTAAATCCATATTTTCCATGCGAAAAAATATGTTCTCTTCGGTCAATTGATCGATTTTCTTAGAAAGTAATTCATGGTGCTCTGAAATATTAAGATTAAATTTATTAAATTCCATTTTAATTTCATTTTTCAAGGCAATTAGCTCATTGAAAATATTGTATGAGCACTCAGGTGTATCATGTGGAGAAACACGTTGCAACGGCAAAATATTTGATATCGATGAATGCGTTAGCGGGCCGCAATCAGATAATGAACTAGCTGACACAGCATTAGCATTAGCAACATTATTTAACGGAGAAGTGTGCTCAATACCGTTAAGATTCACACTAACGGACTGAATACATCGAGAACATTTCCAGTTAATCTTTTCCTTAGCAATACGTTTAACGTCATCCGCATTGAGGTCAGTGCACTTAGGATGAAAATTTTTACCACAAATTCCACCATCAACATATTTCTCATTTTTAATAAACTTAAGTTTGCAAACTGCACTCGACATTATGATTTACTGATTAACAATAATTATGGCACAGTTATTATCAAAAAAACGAAATAATATTTCAGTAAAAAACATAAACTAAACACAATAAAATTGTAAACATTTTATAAATGCACCAGACATGATGATTCACAGATTCAACAATAAACAGCAATTGCAAATTAAATGCAGTAATGTATACAGATAACAAAAAAAAAAATATTTATTGTAAATTAAAAGGTCTTATGTAAATTATCTTTCGATTAAAATGTTAAAATGTCTAGGTAAATTATTAATAATTTTAATTATAATTTTGTTGTTGACCCCACGACAGACAACGATCGAATGAATTATGCACACAATAATTGTAACATGCACGTTTGTAAAAAGATTGTTATTAAGTCGATTCTGTCATTATTAGTTCCTAACATAAAACCAAATTATTCACGCTCTGAAAATTTCTTGGGCCATATCATTCGGCGTCGGATTTCTTAAATCAAATTAGGGCCAAATTAAAAACATATTGCAGAACACCTCCAATAATTTTGGTACCAATATTGGTATTGACACAATTATTGAGGTGTTCTGCAATATTTTTTGAATTTGGTGCACTACATCTGCAGCTCGCAATAGAACGAGAGATAGTACCTTTGTAAATGGATTTTAATGTTATTTTATATGTGAGCTTTGAGAAGAGAAATCGATTTTTTAAGTAGTTCCTAATATAAAATTGATGAATTTCGACTTTGGGGAACTCTTTCGGCCATGTTACTGAGATCGAATTTCCCACTTAAAACATGGCCCAAACTCAAGAAATATTGCGAAACATTGCCAATTAGATTTAAGTCAATACCTTAGATCAAAAATTGTATTCACTAAATTTCGTCACACATACTTACCCTAATTCAGCCTATCTTCTGAGTTTTCGGCATCTAAATAAAAATTAAAATTTCATATCTGAAATATTTTGTAGATTTCTTAAATTGTTCATAATATAAAACCTATTATTTAATGGCCTGAAGAATTTTTCGCCCATAAAGTTGGGCTGGGATCGCAGCATTTTCAAAATGAAAGTTGATCCAACAGCAAAAAGTATTTGGAACACTACTCGTATTGACGTAATTACACAAAAAATTAGATTTTCCATTCACAGCAAACAGAGACAATTTTCTCCGCCTTCGGCACTAAATGGCAACATACACACACACACATTTCTCGATTTATTTTCGTGAAATTTTGGAATGGAGTTGAAATTATTATTTTTCTGGTCCCTCCGGAATTTTATATGGCCGTTAATAAATTTAAACCAGGACATTGTAAGGACATTTTGACGGACGCCCGGAGAAGTTTGAAAAATCAAAACTTGTCCGGATAAACCAGGACATCTGGTTAGCCTAAGTATGAGAAGAAATACAAAGCGATAAATATAAAAAACCAATTTTAAAAGGCCCCGTATATTATTAGTTCAAAGTAATTTGAAAAATTTGTTCTGTATATGTCGCTGGGAATTTTTAATATTATAAAAATAAAAAAATAATTGCAAACAAAAATAAATAGATTTACCATAGCTAAATGAAGATTTTCATTTAAAATAACGAAAATCGAGTTAGACATATAAAATATATCTACATTTTTCGGTATATTCAATTTAAATTTTTAATTTTCCGTTCTATTGAATTTTTCCAATTACCTATTTTCCCCTGTATACACTATATATACTAACCGGTGTACACAAACAAAATAAAGAAAATAAAATTTCCCAGTTCTAGAAAAATCGAATAATAATAGTACTGCTATTATTAGTAGCATGAAACATAAAAATAAATAGCCTTGGGTACAATTTTCACTTCATAGGTACGAGTACATATATACTCGTTCAAATATAAATACAATTTTGCCAATCATTTCCAAAATTTGATAATATTTCAAATTAAACCACTTGATTAGCTTAACAATTTTCTTATTGGTTTATTTTATGTTTTTGTCAACACCTAAAATCATCAGCATGTATATTCAATTTCTCACGTATTTATGCTCTATGTAGTCTGAAGTCGTTTATAGTAAATTGATGATTTTTCAATTTTTTGTTTAGTAACAACTTGATTTTCTTCAAGTTTTTTTGTCATTACTAGATTTAGTGCCAAATAAGTTTTACAACATGATACGTTTTATTACACTTTATGTCTTAATAATATTTTTCTAGACAAATCGAATTTATGTAAAAGACACTGGTTTGATGGTTACATACTTGAATTTGGTAAACATCTTTTTCGATATTCCTCGATTTTTATATAGATGCAAATCTTAATAATATTATAGATAGTGCTTTCCTGAACCAATAAAAAATATCCTCTTCAAGTTATGTTCGTATTTTTTTATTTAAGATTTTGTGTCAAGACAAGAAAGTATACCATACCCACTGGGTGTTGGATAACGCTCGCACAATATACATATATAATTTCAAAGTGAAAAATATTTTCCTTGGCTTGTGTGTGCTTCTCTAAAAATAAAATTCACAAACACACTTATACAAATGAGATAGAAAACATGATGAAAACAGTTTTCATTTGAAATTTTATTTTTGGAAAAACTGTAAAGCACAACAACAACGACATAATTTATTTTATTGCCAAAAGATTTTGATAGCTGTTAGAGATCGTATCAAGTTTTTAACAAAATGTCATTCCTTTTTCCTTTGGTTTTTTTTTTTTTAATTTTGGTTATCTTGAACTAAAGTGTTTCATTTGACAGAAATAATATAAATGTACATAAATGAAATGCTGAGTCAGATGGATCCTAATTTAAAGAATAAAGTTGATATGATTAGTATTTTAAAGATTTTATTCATATTGCGCAAGTTTTGTTTTAAATAGAACACAGTCATTGAAAGCGTTTAAAAGGCGAACGATAAAACAGAAATCATGATAACTGAATTGAAATTGTACGTATGTAGTTATCTATAAAAGTAAACCAGGGACACCAGGAAACTGAATACAGAGAGCGCTTTAAACAAGATAAGGAAGAGCACAACAACTGTGAGGTGGTTTAAAGGTAATCAACGATTTTTTAAAATAAGAGGCATTCAGATAATTGCACCCTTCAATATTAGATTGGCATCGGATTTCTCACAAATCTGATCGAGTTAGTGAGGCAACTCAATTAATTTTTACACGTTATAGTCTGATATAAATCGATACTATAGCTGATAAACCATGAAATATAATTAAGGGACATATTCTCGATTCGGTCGCAAGCGTGTTAAATAAGTTAATACTGCTAAATTGTGAAATTATATCCTCGATAAAAATGTCAGTCGCAACTCGTTAAATTTTTCTTGCTTTTCTGCTACCCTGATTTTTAAGTAGTAAACGTAAGTATTTAACATCGTACGTAACCTCAAAAATTATTAAAACTTACGTTTCACAGACACAAAAAGTTGTATTCTCGGTACCGATGTATTGACAATATAATGATGATTCATGAGCAGATTAAGGAGGGTGGCGCTAACGGCAAATAAAATGATGATTTACAGTAGGGCATCGGAGATTAATAATCGATTAATCGAAAATTTCTTTTGTCAAAAAAATGTGAACTGGATCTAGAAAAATTTGAAACTGAAGTGAAATTTGCTTGTAAATTATTTCTTTTCCCTAGACAACACCCTTTCTATTGAACAATACACACAAAAGTCAATGCTGACTTTGAAGTCATTTGTGGTGGTTCACCTTTATTTGACTATGATATTTTTTAAACAACATTCTCGTGTTTACCCCAGTCTTTATCGTAATAACAGTAGCAATTCACTGATGGAAATTCGGTCAATCAAATGTTTAATCGACAATTCATGAGGCACCCGAACATCGAGCTTCTTTGTGTATCCCCAGCCTTACTCAAAGGGTTTAACACTTTTTCGTGATCAAAATTTAATTACTTAGCAACAGTGGCGTCGTCTGGTTTTTGGAGGTAGGGAAACATTTGACGTTAGGTAGTTCCAAACAACAATTGATTAATTATAACCCAACAATTAGGATCGCAGACCAGAGCACTATCCTTGTTTTCTCTGTGAATTGAGAATTGATTTATTATGACTTTTTTAGACTATTTTGGTATTCGTTTTTCAAGATACAATATGCTTTGGAAAAATAATACCTAAACAGTCTAAAAGTGTCAGAATATTGCTACGGGAGCAATTTGTTAATTGGATTCGATATTTTGTATTAGATTCTTATTTGAAATGAATAAGTTGTGTTCGTTTCTTATTTATAAAAGAATTTGTACTTCGGATACATCGAATCTTGAGTCGAATACGTTCGAATTGAATTCACAAATACCCTCGCAGATTAAAACTGTTGTGTGCAGTTTCATTGATATTTTTTTATTACAACTAATAACCATTAAAAGATAAAATAAAGTAAAAATTGCATGCTCAAAAACAAAGAATGTTTATATGTGAAAAATATTTTGCGAAAATCGTTTTGCAACTTTGTACTTTTGATAAATTACACACAGATACAGACAATATATTTGCAACTCGAAAAAACGAATACAATCAACTTTGTTCTTATCGAACACCTACCAGTTTAACGAAACTTTTAGTTTAGTAATTTTCATTCGCTAAACTGGAAGTTTTATTGTAAGAAAATGCCCTGTGTACTAACCAAATGAGTAAGGAAAGAAGAAGTCTCCTTTGAGGCGGATTTTAACTCTAATATAAAGTTAAATCCATTAAGTTTGGGTGGTCACAAGTGAGCAAGTAAAATTGCAAGCCATCCGATGCCAACCTTGGAAATTACCATCACTGCACCTTGTGGAAATCTATCACTGCAAACTTCTGCTAGTGCCTCCATTTTGTTTATATTTGTGACTATCCAAAAACTAAATCTTATAAAATAGAAAAGTAATGACTACCAGTCAACAAAAATTAGAGGCATTTCAGACGGAACACAGCGCCATTACTGAGCAAATACAGAAGAAGAGCAGTTACAGAATAGTTCAGACATTTTTGGTATATCTGTTCGTCAAAAATGTACTGATAAATTGTAAAAAAAATGTTAGTGAAGTGGAACGGGAAATATTTTTTATAAGCCATGATGAAGCCTCGGGAATTCATATATTCGAAGACATTCAATATGAGTTTAAATAAATGGAGATTCATCATTATTTGATACCACAATGAATACTGAAAGGCCTATACAAGTGAAACTGACAAAAATTAAGGTTTGTCCATTTAGCGGAGAATACACGGAATAGCAGTTATTCTATGACTTTTATATGGGCACTATCCACGAAAATACGTCGCCAAAAGTTTCAATATCTGAACGGTTTATGAACTAAGCTTCGAAAACAAAAGAATCCCGTAAGTCAGAAAGTAGAAGGACTGGTCCAAATTGTAATGGAAAACTTTCACGATCACTTGCAATCATTTCGGTAAAATGTGATGTTTGCGATTCTTACGATCATTTTTTGTATCAGTGTAAAAAGTACGCGAATAAACCGATTGACTAGCGGAAAAACGATAGTAAGGAATCAAAGCATTGCTTTAATTGCCTCTTGGACACTCGCTTCTCTATACAAATATAAATCAAAAAGAAGGTGTCAAATATGTACAAAGAAGCATCATACATTATTACACTTAAATCCAACAGAATCTAAGTTAACCGCACCAGGCATCGGACGTGTTATCAAGGAAATCTAAAGACAAATTTATTAGTACAACCAATGCCACCAATGGCCTTGGTTAAGGTAAAGGATTGGTGTGGAAATATGGTTACATACAAAATCCAAATCCAATTCAACTCTTGTTTATCTCAGAAAGCTGTATGAATTGAGAAAATCGGACAGACTCCAAAAACCAGCCTAAACAACTACAACTCAGAATTTCACGTCGAAGTAACTGCTGCACTTCCACCACCAACACCACACCAAAACGACTTAAGTCTATTAACTGGCATTGAATTAGTAGATCCCGAAACAAATAAATCAAACTCAATATAAATTTTGCAAATTTTAGGCTATGGCAAAATTCTAAATAATAAATGTCAAATTATCGTGCAATAGACCTTATTTGGGTGGGTTTGGTTGGACGCCAAGGTGATATTCGAACCATCGCTCTTCATTGTCTACAATATACAAATATTCAGCTGATGTCAATATTGACCTTTTTGGGGAATTGGAGGAGATTCCAGAGCAATCCAAATAGACGAATGACGAAGAGGAAAGTGAAGTCTATTTTGTTGCTGATACGAGGTTACCGTTTGAGGAACCCAAGCCGACCCTAAGAACATTGCTGATTTTTGTTAACATTTTCGCGTTTCCATTATATGTATTAAATGTACGTACCGGTAATAAACGAATGAAAAGCAATAAAAATAGTTGACGAGTTTTCCTTGCACCTAATAGCCAGTGATTTCAACCCTTCAAATCATAATTTGTGCCCATCAAACCATTTTTACTTCTAGAGAATATTGGTACGCCAATTGAGGTAAATTTGGTACTAAAATTAAAATTGACTGTGCTAAATGATTTATCTGGATATTGGTCTGCAGCCTGGGTTGTAAAAAACTTATATAAGTTTTCAGACATTTAGGATTTTCTGATATCTTTTTGTTAAGGAACGATAGTATGGTTGTAGAATGTAAGGCAATCGAGAAAACCAAGAAATAGAAGGTAATGTAAATGAAGATAATTTTATGCAGTGTAATATTTCATAGAGAAATAATCAAACGTTATTTTAGTTCTCTTTTGGAATTTTGTTTCAATTAGTTTTTTACATTTAGAGCGGGTAAATAGTTTCTTTTTTATAGAAAATGATTTTGTTCGCTCTCCAGCCAATATGAAAATTTTAAAGATAATGTAATGAAGCATATTAGCATTTTGAATTAGGATAATAGGGAATCAGTACTTCCCTTGCTTCCAAAGATGCTCCGCCCCTGCTTAGCAACGTCCGGGCTGCTTATGTGTTGGACTTCTTCGATTTTTTGTAAGATTTCATCGACTTTTCAGTGATTGGCCGATAACGAGGTGCACTTTTGACATCTAAATTTCCAGAATAGAAGCGGGCAAATCATTTACATGTTTTTGCATTCGACAAAGCATCTTGACCGTAAATACCACAAATTTTCACACGAGCTTAGGCAGCGTTTTAGCCTTTTTCGTAGTAAAATTGCAAAATATGGCGAATTTTCCAAAAATTTCACTCATTTTCACACTCATATATCTTTTGACATGATTGATGAAATTCAAGAGTGTCTTCATAAAAATTGTAGACTGAAATGTTATCTCTCAGACGCGCGCCAGTATGACGCAATCTGATTACTGTTGCCCGATATATGACACCAAACACCATCTAGTGACAAAAATCTCTCAATACTTTTCCCATCCTAATATTTTCACGTTTTAAAATTTTAGTCAAAACCCAAAGTGACGAATGAAATAAATTTTTAAAATGTAGTATATTTATCCGGAACTAATTTGTTGTTTCAGTTTTGGAACCCACATTTTTTTTATTTTGTTGTTTGATTTTAAGATAAATAAGCTTTCAGATCAAAATATAGAAGGTGGTGACCCCTTGTGTGAAAGGTCACCAAATATGATATTTTCAAGAAAAAAACACTGTTTATTTAACAAAATTTAATTACAAACAGTGATACAAGTATATAAATGGAGAGTCTGTTACCTTTCATATCAACCATCAAATATGAAAATCTTGAAAATAAAAAAGTTTTTAAAATAAATTTAAAAAAATTCAGATAACGGCGAAAGGCCCTGCTCCAAATAACAATACCATAGAAGGAAACAAAAAAAAATATGAGTTGTGTTATATCATGTGGAGAACATTTTCAGCGATTTTTATCATAATCAAAAGGGATCATGACAAACGTTGAACGTTTTCGTATAGAATCGCTGTGGAATTATCTAAATACCTAATAAAATTGCAAAGAAAGATTTTTATCAGAGAATATTGCAATAATATTATATAAACATAAATACAAATTCAACCAATGATGCATAAAGCTGTGAAAATCATAAATTGTCTCAAAAAATAAAAAAGTCAAAATTGAGCTTAAAGAAAATTTTCCATCAGCAAAAAATTTCAAACATTTTATTCAAATACCCGATTCCAATTTAGATCCTAAATTTAAAATGAAGTCAAACATATGTTTAACATTGACAAAAAATAAAATAAATTTAAGAAAAATCTTCGAACTATCATCATACATCACTTGTATTTATATAGTGAATAGAATAAAAATAAAATTTATTTCAACTTGAATAGATTTAAAAAGCATTTGTACTTATTGTTAAGCTATTCTATTCAAAACCCTGGATGTATATTATAATTTTGATATAATCAATTTTTTTTTTTTTATTTATTTCTCAGCTCAATGTCTTACAATATGCTCTGACAGTGTATAAAAATGTATTCATCAGGAAATTAAAATCTATGTTCATAAGACATGTAAAACAACATTGCACGAATGGTACATAGCTATTTAAAACATACAATTAAATACAATGTATAGCTTGTCGACTATATCACATAAATATGTATACAGTTAACTGAAAGAATTTTTTCTTGTGGAACAATCTTAACAGTTTAGTACAATAAACATACACAAAAAAATGTTATACGGATTTTTTTTTTATATGCACATACAACATACATATATTTCTAGCTCTACATACATATATTGCATAACTATTCTTAATGGTGTGATATTAAGAATATTATTCAAGGAGTCAGTTTAATGTTCTTGGCGTAAATATATATGTAGTCAAGATGTAGAAGAAAATAATATAACAGATAATAATAATGTCAACACGTGAATAAAATTACTAACAAGCTCGCGGCAATGAACAAAGTCTGTGTTTTAACTGACATTATGATATTAGTTTTTATGTGTTTAAATATTTTCACGATTTAATTTTATGAGTTTTGAGCTAAAATTCATGTTTTTAAAATTACAATATTTCTCAAGTTATTGCAATGTCAAAATTATTTCCTTGAATGTTTGTTTATTAACATCAGAATATACAATGTTTAATACAACTCATTTAACGAGAGTAATAAACAACTGTCTCGGACAGTCAGTCAGTAGACCAGAATGAAGTTTCCAAGTTAAGTGGAAGAAATAAGTAGAGGAAAAGTACTAAAAAAATTACTAAAACTTTAAAAATGTAGATACTCAAAAACAAGCAACAAATGAAAAAATAAAGGGTTGTAAAACTCAAAAAATTGTTTTAATTCTGTTTATACCTTAGCAGTGAACCTCTCCGCACAAAGATGTCAAGAAATTATGTAGCATCCCTTTGTTATATCAAATTGTAGTTGATCGTATCTAACAAAAGTTTAATGGGGTATTTTGGCTCTTTATTTTTGTTTTTCGAGATTTTTTGGGGATTTTTATTGTTTAGATTTCATGGTGCTCCCCGTTTTTCTGGTACACAAGTATTCCCAAACATTGGAAAAAATACTTGGAATTTATTGTTGTTTTATTAGTACAAACTCGTGGCTTACTGCACATGGTCATGGGGTCACAGGTGGTGGATAGTGGACGGCCTATCGATAGGTACGTTAGCGGTGAATTAAATAAGCCGCCCCCAACCGCAGTCCAGCTGGTCGGAGAGTCTCAGGGAACTGGGGAGTGATTAACCTCAGTTCATTAAATTCTGAGTGCCTATGATGCCCAGCATGGAAAGGCGAACGGATGGCGCCAGAAAACCATCGACCAATAACCATCGCGGACTGTGCGTCACGTCCTCTATGCACCTCCGGAGTCTCCGCGGAAGATGAGTGGGGTACGTACCCGAACGGGTGACCCTGGGAATGGAATGGATCCCACTGGATTGGGTTCTCCATGTAAATAGGTGAATGAGAGAGAGAATGTGGAGCAGACCTACCTAGCGACCTCCAGTTGTATTAAGCCTTACCTGTGTATACTGATCTCTGCACAGGTGGGCCCATTTTTCTCCGATACTCGTGGGAATAGCATAAATAATACCAAAAATCAAAGAAATAGGGGCCGGTACCCTTCAAAAACCGGGAAGCAACAAGGAAGGGAGTGGCTTGAACCTTAAAGGTGGGGCTGCCTCCTTAGCGGCGGGGGGAAGCAATACCGTGACCTTAAAGCCAGGTAGAAGCGGAACCGGAGCCAAACAAAAAAGCAGGGGATCGGAAGGGGTCCTTCCGGCGAAGTGACTGGGAGTAGGAGGGGAAAGGGGGCTATAGGTTGACAGTTATGCCGTTTAACAGGGAGTCTCTAACTCTCCTCGCGGAAACAAAGGGAGTGATCAGCTTCGGATTCGGGTCGATCACTCTCAATGTGTATAAGAAGGATGAAGTGGACACGCAAGTGGGAAACCAGCCTGAGGTAAACGTCGGGAAGAAAGGTGTTGATCTTCCGGAGACGGATACGGATACCGAAATGATGGTTGTTCAAGCCTGCTCCCTTTCTCTGGACTCTGATGGGGAAAACCTGTTGAAGTCTCCGCGAGAGGGGATGGCAACGGCGATCACATAAAAGGATTAAAAGAGAAGACGGGCGGCGAAACGACGGATGGCGGCGGTTGTCCAGAAGTTACTTTTCCGATACGGGAAGTAGAGGAAGAGATGAATAAGGTAGGTCACAATGGTTAACATTGTACAAATAAACCTGAATCACACGAAGGCTGTCTCGGCAGCTCTCGTTCTCAGACTGACTAAGCCAGGTGAGGACTTGGTGCTAATCCAAGAACCTTGGATTAATAATAACAGGATATGTGGCCTCAGAACGAAAGGGAATAAATTATTATACTCAGGCAACTCTGAGAAGATCAGATCGTGTATTTTGGCGAAAAATAATTTGAATATTTTTCTTCTTCCTCAATTTTTCTTCTTCCTCAATTTTGGGGATGTTACCGCGGCGAGCGTTGAGGTTGGTTGTGAAAAATTATGGCTAGCCTCAGCCTATATAGATCGAGAGAAGGAGGTTCCACCGGATAACCTAGGGGAACTGATCCGGGAAGCAGGTCAAAGAAAGGTAGGTGTCATACTTGGATGTGATGCAAACGCGCATCACACAATCTGGGGAAGCACAGACATTAATGAAAGGGTTGAGTTATTTTTTGAATACTTATTAAATACTAACCTTTTAGTTTGCAATATTGGACGAGAAACAACATTTATTGTCTGGAATCGACAGGAGGTCTTGGATGTGACATTTGCGTCAGATAGTATTTTTCATATGATCAGGGGATGGAGAGTGGAGAATGAGCACTCATTCTCTGATCACCGGTATGTAATATATAACCTCAACGTCAACGCTGTTACCCGGAAAGCCTTCAGGAATCCTAGAAGGACAAACTGGAACAAATATTAGGAGGTGTTAGAGGAGGCATTGCCGCTGGAGGTTCCAGAACTTCCGGCAACAGTAGAAGAACTGGATTGCAGGGTTGATATTGTGACAAAGGCATGCAATCTTTCATTTAATGCTGCGTGCCCCCTGATAAAACCTAGGGACAAACAGAAGCCGACATTGTAACCCACTGCGTTGAAGACCTATCGGAAGGCTTGTAGGATAGCCTTTAATAGGGCCAATAATACCAGGGAAGCTCGGCATTGGGAGGACATATAAGGAGGACCTGAGGAATTATAAAAGAGAGTTGAGGAAGGCACAAAGGGGGTCCTGGAGACTTTTCTGTGGTTAAATTGAAGAGATATCCGAGACTTCCCGCCTTAGGAAGATTCTTTCTACCAACCCAACCAGTACTAGTTATTTAATTAGGCTGGATGGGTCATGGACAGCTTGTAGTATGGCATCTCTGGAGCTTCTAATAAATACGCACTTTCCGGAAAGCTTCGATGACTCGACGGAGCCGGGGGCTCTTCGAGAAATACCTTCAATAGAAATAGAGGGCATCGTGGATAGGGAACGGATCGCGTGGGCAATGAACGGATTTAAGCCTTATAAATCGGCTGGCCCAGATAGAATTATACCAGCGGAGATCCAGAGGAACTTGGCAGTCATCCTTCCCTGGCTGGAGATGATCTTCAGAGGATGTCAGAAATTTGTCTATATTCCTAGTAAATGGACGGAGGTCAAGGTGGTCTTCATTCCGAAAGCGGGGAAAAGCTCGCATGCTTATCCGAAGGACCTGAGGCCCATAACTCTATTATCCTTTCTGCTGAAAATATTGGAAAGGATGGTGGATGTATTTATACGATCAAAAATTGAACCCAGAAACTGGGCAATGCCACAGCATGCGTACTGTAAAGGAAGGTTGGTGGACACAGTCTTGCACGCTAAGGTAAGCACAATTGAGAAGTCAATTTACTCGCAGGAGTTCTATGGTCTCGTTCCTCGATATTGAAGGTGCCTTTAATAACGTAAAGACGGAGGCGATCATGGAGAGATTGTACAAAGAACAAAGAAAAATTTGGGTTTGTGGCGATGTCCCCCCAAAAAATAACTCCCAACAAAAAGAATCCCAAATGGTTTAGTTTTTTAACGAGAGCACCTCGAAATCTCAACAAATAAAAATCTCGGAAAACACAAAGTACAGTTTTGGGGAGTTCTCTATTTTAGTATGTGAATTACTATAAAAAAATACAAAATTTTGATAACGTTCTAATTTCTATTATTAATGGAATTTAAATAAATCGTCGAAGCGGGGCTTGGTAGCGGCAGCCTCAAACGATAGAGAACTCTCCAAAGACGCTTTGGTCCATGTCCAGCGCTAATCGCACTTTTCGCGCAAGGATCACCTGAAATCGTAATAAAATTTACTTACTAAAATAAGTAAACCTTAAAACCAATTAGCAATGGTACTCGGTGCGCAAGGCTGACAAGAAACTATTTAGCAGGCTTTTGTTTTCATATTTTACTTAACAAAAATTCAATGCGGTCTTCCTTTTTAACGGGACACTTTACTTTTTATTTTTGGGGATTTTTTGGGGGGATTTTATTTTTTGTAAATATGCCTGGTTCCTGCTTTTTTTTTAATAAAGTGATTGCGAAAATTAACCAAATTAGAACTAAACCAAAATGATAAACCAAACGTCTGTTAATGCCTTAAAAAAGAGTTGGGCTCAAATGGCAAATTTTCAAAAAAGAATTCCTGTAAGGCTAAAATTGATAAAACTCATAAGCTTATAACTAGTAATGTCACTACTGGTAGGACCGACGATGGTCAACTCGGCGACGACCAACTCGACAACGGTCAACTCGGTGATGGTCAAATCGGCGAAACCAACTAGGCGATTATCAATTTAGCAATTCTCACCGCGGCAACTGTCGAGCGGTGAGGCGTAAAAGTAAACATCTAATATTTAACACTTTTATTGCCACTAAGGCACACATATGGTAGGTACACAATATTCTTGAAATTAATATATTACACCGTATATTCGTTAAAATAATACAACTTTTTGAGAAAGAGAGAAATGCATGACCTCCCGATAATTCAGTGGCCTATAAAAAAGCATCATTGGCCAATGTATTAGTGGCAAACAGTGTTAAATAAACATTAACTTCAAAATACTATAACGGAAAATGAATTAATGATAGGTTTCTCGCTGATATTCAACTCGGCGATGGTCAACAAGTCATGGGAAAATATCTTACTGTTCAGTTTTTCAAAATTTCATAATTATATTGGAAATGAACTAAATTCACGCGAAATAAATTCGTATTTATCAGTAAAGTTAAGCGCAATTAGTTTTAGCAATTTAAATTTTGTATTGAAATCATTTACGGTGAAAATAACTTTCGGCTAAATTTTAAGAACACGAGCCCTTCACCGAATTAACCGTACAGTACTATTTTTAATTCCAAAATTTCAAAAAAATATTTAATTGGCTGAGAAAAAGAAAATTTAGTTTTTCGGTACCAAATAATTGCGGACGAAAAAGTTGTGGTTCACTAGTAAAGTGAGCCGGAGAGACGCAGAATACTTTTGTCAGCGATGTCAGTTCTAAGTAAGAAAATAATAGCCACAGTGATCTTGTACTCTGCTCTCTTATTGTTTCTCCTCTTGCGCTCGCTTCCGTTTCTGCTCTCTCTCTCTCTCTCTCATGTGAATTTTACTGTCTAATTTTTTAAAGTTAAAGATTGAATTTACCATTTTTTACTTTTTACTTTTTCTAAAGTAGATCACATGAGACTCAATCCACATACCTCAAATACCCATATAGGTTAAGGCCTCACGGAGTTGTGTAACTAAAATGGCTCTAGCCTGGAAAACCGGTCCGGAAGATATTAAGAACTTTTGATTTTCGAAGTATTTTAACCGTTGACAAACATTCTCGTATGTCTACTTGTTAAAGGTTAGTTCAATTTATCCGAGATCACAATTTATGATGTTGGCCGCAGCCGTTCTTATAAGATGTTGGCCTCACCCATTCAATTAATAGTTAAAAAAGCCCTTATTAAACCTTGTGTCTAAACCCAAGAAAATATTCTTTGTTCTATAACCGGCTACCCAGGTAGCCACGCATACATTCTGCTTTTAAAACCAAATAATTTATATTTTCTTGTACGTTGTTGCAACCTTATTCAAAAATTTTAATTTTTAATGACGAAAAAATTAAAAGCTGCTGCATTTTGCGTGGATCACGAGAGTGGAACAGCAATATACTACAGGAACGTTTGGATTGCTGATTCGGGTGCCACATAACACATGTCTTCTCGTACGATGTCGAGCGGCCTTCGTCTACCGATTCGTAGCACGGGCATAATTCTAATCGAACCCAAGGTCAACGTGTGTGGACGTACAGCATGTTCCTGAGTTGAAGTAGAATTTATTCTCGATAGCGTCGGCCACATCGAAGGGTTTTGAAATATTTTTAACCCATTATGGCTACAAAATGATGGATGCTGTTGGAATCGTGTATACTGTTGGCGTGAAAAATGAACGGCAAGCAATTGTGAATGATGTTTCGACAGAGTATCGATGAGCGTGCAAATTATGCGACTGTTACGCTTGAGCAATTGCATTATCGATTGTGACATCTGAATGTGGACACGATAAAGCGTATGTGCAACCATTTTTCGTAATTCGACAAGCAATTCAGTGAAGCATATTCGTTTCGACAACGGTACTGAATATGTCAATAAAGATGGTATGCGAGTGCTGTCGAATGCTGGAGTGATGCATCGTACACGCCTGAGCAAAATGCTTGCTTTTCAGCGGTTCGAATAAGAATTGTCCGACCGCAACTCCATACGAGAATTGGTTTGGTGTGAAACCAGAAATGGGTCATGTGCGAATTTATGGTAGACAGTGCTTTGTACAAATACCAAAGCAATGTGGACGCAAAAATGGGACGCCAAGGCAAAGAAGGTGTTTCTAGTTGGATACGAGTCCACGTCGAAGAACTTTCGGCTGTTTGATCCAGACACACAGAAGATCATCGTGAGCCGCAACGTAAAACTGATTGAGAAAGATGTGGATCATGATGTCAAGAAGCTGCCTGTCATGGAACAGTATTCGCAGTGTATCGACACGAATGACAATGGACATAATACATCGTCCATGTCTGATAATGAGTTAATCGATACGAATAATATCACGTTAACAGCAGATGACGATGAGTATGAGATCGAAAACGTACCCAAAAATGTGCGTTATAATTTTCGTGAGAAAGTGAACGAGTATCATATTGGAGCCAAACACTTATGAAGAAGCGTTAAATGTTCGAAGAACCGCAACGTTGTCGGATGTCCATATGGGTTTATAAATTGAAGTCAAATTCATCTGGTCCAACTTTAAAGGCTCGCCTTGTCGTGAAAGCTTTCACGCAACGAAAAGAAGTTGATTATGGTTAAGCGTTTTCATCAGTGGTTCAGCTGTGGGCAGCAGATGATCTGGTGATGTTTCAGTTCGACGTAAAAACTGCGTTTTCGAACGGTGTCCTGGACGAAGAGATTTTCGTGGAGGCACCGAAAGGACTGGACATGGAGGAAGATAATACGGTTTGCCGGCTCAAGAAAAGTTTGCACGGGTTGAAGCAAGCATCCAGAGTGTGAATAAGCAATTCACGAAGTTCCTCAGTGATTTCAACATAGTGCATTCGAAGGCAGATCAGTGTGTGTTGAGCGGCTATATCAACGGTGTGAGAGTCATGTTATTATTGTACGTGGGTGACGGATTGATTTTGTCGAAATGCAGAAACACGATTGAGGCAGTGAAGAATTATCTGCCAGATAATTTTGAGATGACACGAGGCAGCGTTGGTCATTACAGTGGTATGGAGATACATCGAAACAGAAAGAAAAAGACGATTTTCATCAATCAGAACGCATACATCAAGAAAATCATCAAAAAGTTCAACATGCAGGATTCGAAGCACATTTCGAATCCAGCCGACAGCAATGTCATATTGACCAAATTGTGCGAAGAGAGCAGTGTCGACTTCCCGTATCGGCAAGCGCTTCGATCGCTTATGTTTGCCGCTATCGTGACCAGACCAGACATTTCATATGCAGTGGGAGAAGTAAGCAAACATTTGGACAATCCAAAAGAAGCCCGTGTTTCGGCCGTCAAGCGCATTCTTCGATATTTCGATCCGGAAGAGAAATCGAGTATTCTGGATCGTCGACAACATTGAGAAGATATTCCGATGCTGAATATGTACGCGATGTTGACACGCGAAAGTCAACAACCGGCTATGCAATTGTTCTGGGCGAGGGCATTATCACATGGAAGAGTCGTCTGCAGAAGACAGTGGCATTTTCCACTACCGAAGCTGAATTCATGACGTAATATAGGCTGCGTTCAACAGAGTCCACCAATACTATACATCGACAATCAGAGCACAATTCGGCACAACCAATTGAATTGATAATCTGTGATGAAATATATTATTTGTATCTATAAACGCATTTATTTTACTATATTATTTTATTTATGCAGTGACAATTCGATTTTCAATTACATTTTGTATTGGCTACCCGGGTAGCCGGGTATAGTCTAAAAGGGTAAAACTTTAAAATAAATAATAATTCAGTTTGTATAAAATATATATTTAACTTTTGTTCAAAATTCATTACAAAATCTACAAATCTAGAATGGCATGTAACTAGGATGGTCTAACATTAAAATTACAATATTTACAGACGTTTTAAATCATAATGACTACCCGGGTAGCCGGGTATAGACACAAGGGTTAAAATTGAAATCTCGCATAGTAATGCTTATAAAATGGCCAACACTTTGGCCGAAGAAAAACTTTTTCGAGTTATGTTTTACCCGACCCGTTTCACCGATCTTGAGAATTCTCTCGATTTTGTGTGGATAATTATAGTGATTGCCCTCCTTTGTTTTCAAGTTTAAATACTTTACGTTTCGTTCAGTTTAAGATTTTTTTATACTCTCTTGGACTCATTCTGCCATGTTTTGTACTCAGTAGCAGTGTTTTTGGGCTTATTATGCATACCTGTTATGTTTGTTTTCACTTTTGAATTCTCTAAGCGTTTGAGCTTCGAAGCTATATTTAAAAGTTTAAAAAAACTCGTGTATTTAAGAGAGTTGATGGTCCAATTTACTCCGGGACATTTATCTTAAACATCCGTAAAACATCCGCGGTATTGATCAATGGTATTATATTGAAAAAACTAAATGCGGATTTTCGTTTTGATTTTCCCTGGGTTTAGCGCTTTAATTCTTTTTTCTACAATTAACGAAAAAGTCCTCATTTCATGTTACATTACAAACAATTGTTACAAATACACTTTCGGTGTTGCGCAAATGCTGCGAAATTAAGAAATTATTTGGCGATGAATTCAACAGGAAGGTCTCTCGACAATAACGAGGATTTTAATTTAAAAATGCTCCTGTTAAGTTTGGCATTTCTCAACCAGAGAAATTGCTGTTTGGGTTGAAAAAATTACCATTGCAGAAGTGATCGCAAGAGGAATACTAGAAATCAACAAAAACAAATTGAACCTTGTTACCAACCAGTTTTAAGAGAAAGCGATAACTTATCATTTACGGCTTGCTTTTAACAATGTCACGAAATACAAAATTTACTGGAATTACTGGAATTAACTCAAAAATTTCGCCTAGTTGACCGTCGCCGAGTTGACGGTTGCCCAGTTGACCGTCACCGAGTTGGCCATCACCGACTTAACCGTAGCCGAGTTCACCGTCGCCGAATTCACCATAGCCTAGAGTCCATCACTTAGAGTTCGATGTTAGAATTCCTGATTTATTTAAAATTAATGTGGTTGCCTTGCGATTACATTTAGATGGACGGTTTCGAGCTTGCCCACTGTGAATGTTGATTTATTGGTGCCTATCTGAGGCAAAGAGATTGTACAGTTTGAGAATGTTGGCTTACCTGCTTCAGCAGATTAACTTCACATTATGACTGTTGAGATTGCCGGTTATAAATTGGTCAAATATTTTACAAATATTCAATGTGTTTTACTTCAATGCATCACTATAGATCTCGACTATAGGCCCCCTATTCCTGGAATCTGCGCTCCAAAAACGCAAGGAATTATTTTATTGTTGGCATCGTCAAGCTTTCTTCCTGACAATTGCAGAGAAGCCTAATGTAACGTTTACATATTTTGTCGCCAGCTGCCTTTTATTTTGGTATCTGGTCATCAACAGCTTCCAAGCACCTTGGTAATACTCACCTGTTACTTCATCGGTCAGTGTCATTTTTAATTGATGCACATTGACTTAATGTCGTCATTTTCGTGCACTATTCTTCTAACTAGATCGCAAGGCTGCCCTTTTCGGAGGATATACATAAAATTGTGAATTTTTGTTTCATATTAACTTAATTCTGGTTGCCCTTTCTTCTGTTTTGTTGAGATGAAGATCTAGAGTCGGTTGCTCTCCCTGGGAGTGCTATTCGCTGACCTTGTTGTTAATTTCACCCCCAAAACTTGTCGGAATTTTGTAAAAAATTGTAAAACCCAATCAATTCCATTCAGTAATGGATTATTTATTTATTTATTTGATACCTACAGTGACTACAATCGATACAAACAATTACGGCTAACTAATACAATTGTTAAAAAACTTAAATAAAACATTCTTGAACAAATCTCTCGACAAGTGAAAATCGAAAATTTGAGAAACTGAATTGAACACCCGTGATATTATCAGGATCGGTTCCGAAAGACCATGGTTTGTTGGCACCAGGTCAATGAATAAAAGCCCATCACGTTGACGCATTCGGCGTTCGGGAGCATAGATTTTTAGACGTGCGAGTAACTCGGTACAATCGATACGGGAATTAATGGTCTAGACGTTGCAGTTTCAAAAGATTACATCGATCTTGATAAAGTGGGAGGACCTATTCTAAAGCACGCGTGGACGGCAAACATCGGAGCGCGAATAGAACAAATTGCTTCTGAACATTCTCAGTCCTCCCGGAATGACAGTGGTAGGATGGTGCCAAAACTGGAAATGCATATTCCAAAATAGACCGAACTAACGAGACATACAGTGATGTCAACGTTATCAGGTCACTAAAATCCATACAGTCTCCTTTAATAAACCCAACATAATATACGATTTTGAAATAATGGTGTTAACTTGTCTGGTAAATGTAGCGTCAGCTGCAAAAATCACACCAAGATCAAATGAACTCGACTCGGTCAACGTCTTCATTGTACAGCTGATATTGATGAAGAATGGGTGAGCAGATACGATTAAAAGAAAGCGTCTTGCATTTGCTCACGTTTAGAACCAGTCTATTATTAATTTACCAACTAGAAAATCTGTTTAAGTCCTCCTGCAACGTTACACAATCAGACAAACTAGAAACCCGGGCGAAAATTTTCATGCGAAGGAGGCAGTTAGCAAACTCAAAGTATTGCACCACATCATTGATAAACAATGAAAACAACAATGGTCCAATGTGACTACCTTGAGGCACGCCAGGTGGCACATGAAATAATTGGGAGTGAGAACCCAAGATTCTAACGGAATGCCAACGATCAGTGAGGTAGAACGCAACCATTTAATAGGAATAAACTGACAATTTAGACTCTCTAACTTACTAAGAAGAATAGAGTGGTCAATCATAACAAAAGCTTTGGCAAAGTCTGTATAAATAACGTCAAGCTGATGTCTGGAATTTAAACTATCAAATAAGTCGCCACAAAACGAAATCAAGTTAGTTACTGTAGACCTACTGGAATAAAATCCATGTTGTACAGGAGAAATGAAGTTTTTAGTGTGGAAGAACAAGATTCTATGAACCATAGACTCAAACAACTTGGGTAAGACAGAAGGAATGGCGATAATACGATAATTACTGATATCCCTTCTTCTACCCGCCTTCAAGATTGGATGAATACAAGAAATTTTCCAAGGATCGGGGAAAAAACCGCGACGAAGGCTTTCATTAAATATGAAGGTAATAGGAAAGGTTAAACTCTCAGAACAACACCTTAACAGAATCGGCGGGAAGCCATCATAATCCGCTCCCTTTCCAACCTCGAGCTGGAGCAAGCAATCCCGTACTTCTTCCTCGGTAAACTTGAAAATATTAAATTGATCGAAGGTGGACATAGCTGGAGATATGAAAACGGACGACAGAACAGGTTAATAAACCGACGCAAAAAAATTGGCAAACAGATTACAAATATCCAAGGGCTGACTAGCGACGGAGCTCTGGTACGACATAGAAGACGGAAAGCCAGCCACTTTTTTCCTGCTGTTAATGAAATTCCAAAACTCCTTAGGATTAGATGTTAACTCTTCCTCAGTTCGCACTACATAGTTGTTGTAAAGGAACCAGTTTAGGCACTTAAATTCCTTGCGGGCTCTATCAAAATCTGGATAATATTTAACACCATGCAATCTATACAATGAATGAAGCTTATTACGTCGTTTCTCGAGCAACACCAACTCATTGTTATACCATGGCTCCCGACGGCCGATTTTATTTATTTTAACCCGCGAAACGTGCTTTTCGATACTACACCTGAGAAGATCGTTGAAACTTAACACCATACAGTTCAAATCACCACCGCATTATAAGAAGTCCCAATCAGAAATGCTGAGAAATTCATTCAAGAATGTGAAGTCGGCTTTTCTAAAATTAAAATTAAAATCATTAGAAACATAATTGTTTTTACAATTAGAATGAAAAATATTTATCGTAATCGGTACGTGGTAGATGCTCCCACAACCACTGAAGTCCGAACACGCAGAAATCTCGGCATGCATAACATTATTAGCAAATAACAGATCAAGGAATTTGCCCCGACTGTTACTAATTCTGTTGAGCTGTGTAGTTGAGATGCCAGCAAAATAATCGATGATAGCTAATGCCCTCTCATCGGTAGAAGATGCAGAAAATACGCCGTCCACATCGCCCAAGATATATCGGGTAAATTAAAGTCGCCCACAATTATAAGTTGGTCACTAGGGCAAACTAGAGGCATAACAGCTGAGTCGATAAAGTTGATAAATGTGTTATAGTAATCCAAGTCCGATCTGTAAGGTATATATATATACACGGCGACTACAACAATCGAAGTATTAATGGCCAATCTGACTCGAACAGCAATCACGTTTAGGCTAGGATGACAGGCAATCACATAATTAGGTACCGAATTCTTTACCGCAATCAAAACACCACCACCCTTACGACATCGTATCTATCCTTTCTATGAACGACGTAATCAGATGGGAAATATTCTTCGGAGAATATATTTATCGTAAGCCAGGTCTCGCTGATTATTATGACATCATAATCGTTTTCAAGTACGCCTAAACGGAAAACCTTAGCTTTACCTCGAATACTGGAAGCGTTGTGGTAGTAGATCGAGGTGAAATCGTTGATAGTGTTGGTTGCATCAGCAGTTATCGGTGTTGTTGGAACGTTATAGCTGCTCTGTTTTTTGGCTGTCGTGAATGATTTACAAATGGACGAATTAACAAACCACGAGGCCACATATCAGAACTGTTTAGCTTATTGAAATGAGCATCCTTTAATCCAATTTTAAAGGAGATGCAAGTAATGGAATTGTCAATTACCCGGCCCTTTGCAAGTAATAATTTACAATCCACTTCGTCAGGCGAGCAATCTTCTAGTTTACTTTGAATGTAGCCAACAAGCATTTCAGGTGAAACGGATGGGTCGATTCCGCTTATATACAAATATTTTTTATTATTGGCAGGAATAACGGCAGGTTTAATTGAATCAACGGGATCACCTGTACCAATAACACTTTGAGTATGGTTCCGTGAATTAATGATAGTACCAACACCCGAATCCATTTCAGAAACTTTTGCATATGATGGTTCGCAGGGAGTGACACTCCCAGAGTTGTTTAACAGTTGGTTGATCAATTTCCGATTTTCAGCTACCTCGGATTCGATCTTTTTCAGGTCAATATTTTCCGCGGCTCTTTCATTAATTACATCAATTTTATGTAAGACCTTGGTGAAATCGTTATTCATAATCAAAACTTTGCAACAGTTGTAAAAATAGCAAACATTCGGATATTTTTTTATCGAGTTGATGGCAGCACGATCAATGCCACTGCAGTCGTAGTGAAATTGCTTCACGCAATAATTGCAAGACATACAGTGTCCGAAAATGTAGAACTAAATAATTTAGATTTAGATTAGGTTGGCCATCGAAGAATTAAACTTTCAATTCAGTGTCCGCATTGATGAAATTTGAACAAGATAGTTTATTTTGCAGGTACAGAATTGGATTTTATCTTCTGCTCGAGATACCGAGCATTGTTCTTTATAGAGGTTTGCCATCTTGACATTTTCTAAAGCTGCTGCGACTATTTTTATTTGTCTGCCTCGTTATTGTTTCACGTTCTTTTTTATTTTTACTTCGATAGTTCTCCCGCGCGTCTGTTTCTCATCACTATAAATATGACTGTGATATTTGAAGCACATTTCGAAATTGGTCATCTTACGGATATGTTAAAAAGGAATACTATCGTATTTTGGGAGGGAGGAAATCTTGGGCTAGTAGAGTTATTATAGCTATTGAAATTCAAGATATTTTGAAATGTTAAATTTCACAAGCCAATTTGTTATTTTTTGCTTCATTAATTTCGAACGGAGGAATATTTTGCGTATGTTAAATATTTTTTAATATGCGTCCGAGTTCCGTGTTTGTCATAGCTATATACTGCTAAGTGGTTGAACAATTAAATAAATAAAATATGTAATGGAATAAATTTAGCCAATGATCAAATTAACTTTCTAAACATCTTTTTAAAAAATTTCATTACTTTCTAAATTATTAGGTAACGTCTTTGGCGTGAAAACCATGTTCTAATTTAGATACAATAGTCTCCAGTATTATTTATCCGTTCATATAGTTATATAGTGCTTGTACATACGATAACGGTATGTATCCGTAACAAGCAATTTCCTATTTTATATTTAGTAGGGTAAGTAGTGTGGAAAATTTACAAAGGAAGGAAAGTATCTTTATTAATGTTAAATAAAGTACATATATTGGTGTTTTTATGTAAGAGCTATACACCCATTTCAATCTAATAACGACAAAATTGTTATTTCGAAAAATTGTTTGTTAACTTAATTTATTCTAGAAAATCAGCATAACCTCACGCAATATTAGAAAATTTACAAAAAAAAAAAATCTATGTATTACGTCTACTATGTATAGTTATAGCTGTTTACATATAATTTAGTCGAAGGACATCCGTTTATTAAAATTGAAACACACAGACCATTTTCCATGGAAAATTATTTTTAAATTGGCGTCAACTATTTTATTTGGTTGACGCGCGCCGGATTTCTTTTACAATAAATTGTTTAGGTACTTTACGGGTCTTTATTAATTCTCTAAATCATATTTGCATAATTATAATATTTATTATGCTCGTTCAATAAAAATCGAATTTCATTCTTCAAACACACACGGCTTACACCTTAATTCCATACCGAGAAATGCAACAAAAAATTATTTGCGTTTAGTTTGTTGTATTTTATAAGGACGATCCAAACCTAAAAATTTATTCAAGACACAAAATATTTTAAAAATTTTCATTTATTTTCATTAAATTATTTTTTTCATTTTTTGTTTGTTTTTCTTAAATATTGCATTTTATTATTTTATTTTAGTGTTTGTGTATTACTTTAGATAATATTCTGTATCCACTGAATTTTCCTATTTTTGCATTTTCATTTTATCTTTAATATTCAATATCTTTTATTTATATTTTATTGAAAAAAAAAAAAATCTTATAATTAATTATAAGATTATTTATGTTCTTAATTTTATTATTTTCATCCTAAAATATTTTATTTGTTTTCTGTTTTGTTTATAACAAGGCTTAATTTTAATTACATAATTATAATAAAATAATATATTTATATTTATAATTTATTTATTTATTATTTTTTCCAGTTTCTTTCTAAAAAATTTTATTTTATTTTATGATCGCACAATTTATTAATTTTTATTGTCTGAATAATTTTTAAATTTTATTTCAGTATTTAATTTATTTTCTTATTTAATTATACAATATATTTAGTTTAGTAGTAACTAGTATAGTATATTATGTAATTCAGAGAAACAAATTTCCTGAGATTAGGAAAATAGTTATCTGAGTGCATACCAAAAGAAAAATTATTGGAATCTAGAAATTTTGCATCTAGAACGTACCTACATTCGTTTCGACTAATAAAACATCAAACAACGACGATGACATTCGGATCGTATTGCATAAATAAGGCATGTTTATTTCATTTTTATTCATTTATTTTAAATATGTACGACATTTACAAGAAAAGGAATTAGGTATTTAGGTACTAACTATTTGTAGTAGTTTTTGCGCCATCAACACTCAGTAAAACTAATTAGTTTTTTTTTTTTTTTGTTTTTAATAAATTTTTGGGTTGTTATCAGTTTATATTATATTTTGTTATATTTTACTTAGATACTATTTTATTTAAACAATTTTTGATTGATTTAATAAAACATTATTTGTGAATCTTTCATCAATCAAATTTAACATAATTTTTCATTTAAAAATAAACAAAAATTAAGTACGAAATAAATAAAAGCATTTTGAACAAATGTTTTTGTTGGTTTTACACAAAATTGCAATAATAGAAGTTTTCTAATTTTGCTAAAAAAACAGTAAACTATCGGATCTTTCTTTATATATGTGTGTTATTTTATAAGTGATTGGCGGAAAAAAAATACCTAAATAATTTTACGGGGGCTTTCGATTGGTCACCTTAAGTTTGACCTTGAAATCTGTTTTCAAGGCTTATTGTTGACGCTGGATTCTGAAAGAGCGTAAAATTTTACATTCAGATAGATACTTAAGGCATTTTTTGAATGACTTTCACGGAAATTTCAAGGTTAAATTACGAAATGGTATGACATAAACAGCAGATGATGAACCTTAACCAGGAGTGACTCAATTAACAATTGTTGGCATTAAGACATAAGGTGCCGGGCTAGAGACGTTGATATTTACCGTCAAGGTTATTTGAAGGTCAACTTATAATTTCGATTTTATTGTTATTTTCCGCTTCTACGCCTGTATTTTGTTGTTTATAAAGGAATTTGTGTGGATAGGATTACAACGCCATTATATCCTTTAGTCTGTCCTAAAACTATGTAGCCAAAAGCAGTCGTCTGAATATGAACTACTAAAGTGAAAAAATATAGAAACAAAATTGTGTTCGAGAAGGTTCTTGTTGCGTCTTTTTCTTAATACGATTAATTTTAAGATCTAGTAAATAAACAGCCCACATTAGTGTGAAAGAATTCTCTTTTTAAGTTTTGTGTAAGATTGGCCACAAAATCTTAGCCTTAATACCTAATCCACTGTACATGTAGCCTTAATGCCTAATCCAAGGTTTTTTAAGTCAAGAAAACCTCAAATATTCTTTCAAAAAATGTAAATATTACGTTAATTTGCTAGTGGTACCATCTAATACTCTTTCTGCAATTTCCGATGTACGAACATTTTTTTATGTTGATTTCCCTTATAGTATATTATAAGTTATTTGGGTAAAACGGGAACCGTTTAATTCGCAACTAACATTTCACCAAAATACGTTTAATCAAAATCAAACTTGACTGAAAATCGAACTACTTCTTTAGTTCAACAATTTTTAAGCAATAAAACAAATTATATTCGTATTTAGCGAAATTTGGTTGTTAGTTCTGCTTTGTCGCAAACTATTTATTTTTAATCTAAAAGGAACACGTAAGTGTTAATTTTTTATCTAAATATAAGCAAATTGATTAATTTAAAATTACAAATGACACAAAGAGAAAAATTATGTGTTTTTTAAATCCACGAAAGGGAAAGAAAATTATCTATATGTATAATGCAAAGCAAAACGCAATACCATAATGGCAGAAAATGGTTATAAATTAAAGAAAGAAACGGGCAGTGCAGCAACCATAAAAGTAGCAAATGCATTGAACCAGCTTAAAGATGATGCATCAAGAGAGTTTGCCAAATTGTGCAGGATGCTGTTTCTCGAAATAATCTTGAAGTCTAAAGAAATCTACCATCAAAAAACGCTATGAGACAGGTAGTGAAATGGGTTAGGAAAAAACAAAATCAAATCCCGAAAAATTGAAATGGAAAAAATTCATTGTGGAGACCGGCCACCATCTAAGATATTATAGACTGTATAAAAATAAAATCGAATTATGTCAATAATGCAAGACTGAATTTTTATTGGCATTTGCGAGACAATAAATTGCAAGAATAGTGCGTTTACAATAAATTGCACAAGTCTCCGGAGAATATTTATTTCCAGAAAATATTACTCCTGTCTTCATTTGTTTTTAAGCACTATTCATAATTTCACCGAATATTTTCTTTAGAAAAGTCCATTTAAAAAGGAACTTCAGTCCAAAAAAAGGTGTTTCGGTCAGAAAACAGTTTGACCCGTTGTGAATTTCGACTGAAAAACCTTCTTGAAATTTATTTTACTCACAAAAGGGGCCGCAGTAGAAAACAGGGTAGTTCAATCAAACTGTTTTGACTGGGGCCTCGGAGCCATCGTATGGGTCTATGAAAGCATTTCAGTCAAAAATAAAATAAACCAACCAAAAGGTATTCCAGTCCAAAAATTTTCGACTAAAATGCCTTTCAAGAAGGATGTCCAAATACACAAAGGACATTTCAGTTAAACTGTTTTCTGACCGAAACACCCTTTTTTTGAAATGAAGTACCTTTTTAAACGGATTACCCTCAATATCTCAAACAAAAAATTACAAAAAACTCAAGTTTTTTAATTACAACCAATTTTTGAAACATTATTTTAGTTCGCTTTGACGATTTATTAAAATTTCAATACTAATAGAAATTATAACGAGAGAACTCATCAAAGCCGCTTAGCACTGGTCGTCTCCGCGCAAGGATGACAAGAAATTATGTAGCATCCTTTTGTTATCAAATTATAGTTGGTCATATTGAACAAAAATCTAATGGGGTCAACAAACAAATATTTTTGACTGTATTCCCGGAGACCAATTTTGCCTGGAATTCCTTTTTAGTTGTTTATCCAGAAATCCAAAAAGAATTCCAGTCAAAAAAGTATTGACTCGAATACCTTTTTAGTTTTTTGATTAAACCTCCTTCTGAACATTTTTTCATCAACCCATCCGTACCCGGGTGAAACAGATAAAAACAAAATTTAAAAACATGGGACCAACGACTGTTGTAGTAAGGAATATGCAAGTAAGTGTAGCAACGGTACTTACATTAGGGGGCCAGTAGGTAAAGGTAGTGATGTAAACCTGGTCAGAAAGTCAGTCTTAGACAAGTTAAATAATTTTCGTAAATTATATATATCAAACGTAGCATTAACTGATTTAGGTCAAAAACTACACACACTTACGGTTGTTTGAGTTTACCGATAAAAGTTAACCTCGAGCCATTTGATCGTTATTACCATGTTGTAGACGATATTGTCATAAACCATGATTCAATTATTGGTAAAGATTTGTTAAGCACATTACGAATAAATACAGTAAATGGTCCAGTCACATTACGAAAAATCCAAAGCAGTTATGATACATTAGAAAATTATACCAATGTTGTGGGTCAAATTTGTCGTTTGAAATGAGTGGAATACGTAGCAACTATTAAAAATGGCAACATTAAACTACAAATTTGTGTGCTACTTGAAAATACTACCCGAGAAGATTGCCGCAAGTAGACTGAGATGAGTTAATAAACAGATAAGTCAATGGCTTGAGGAGGGAATAATTAGAAATTCCAAGTTACGAGTAAGCATGCCGCATTAGGTTAGTGCGCAAAAAAAAATGGTTCTAAACGGTTGAGTCAATTATCGAAAGGTGAACGCAAAAACAATTAAGGATTGATATCCGTGACCGGTGAGAGTAGACTTAATAAATGGAGTTTTACATGTAGACGTGAAAGCCCGTAGACGAAGAACACCGGCAAATGTACACAGCTTTTGTTCCGCCATTAATGTACACAGCTTTTGTTGAGTTTTTCAACCCCTGAAAGAAGAAATGGCATTACGCTTCACTAATCTCTATGTGGTTGATATTAAGTTTCCAGCTAATGTGAAGCTGAAAATTTAAACAAACCATAAATTATATTTTAACTGCGGAGGACAATGGTTTGAAATTTTTTTTTTAAATCTAGGAAAACGTATGCAGCAAAATAGGCTTTTCGACGCATTGAGCAGAAACCTGACCATTTTAATAATTGAGAAGAGAAATTTGCAAAATTTAGAAACGCCCAAATCCTAATACAAGGAATACCAGCTGATTAAGGGAATTTAAAAAAATCGGAAATGTGAACGTGATTATTTGAGAAACCAAATTTTGTTTGAATATTAAACGGAAACAACGTTTTTATGGTGCCTAACGAAACAGGAGAAACCCCGAAATTATAGTAAAGCAAGGTTCTCACATACCAAAGCTGGATAAAAGGATTGATGGTGTTGTTTCTAATTGTACATTGTATTCTAGCAACCAAAAAATATGGGAGACAAGGATATTTCAATTCGATCGAGAAATTTGATTTAGAACCATTACCATCCACTGAAAAGAATTACAAATATTTGTTTGGATAGAGGATAGAGGGCCGCATTTATATCGCACAATTTTAAGCAATATTGTGCTCGACAAAATAACATCATGGCAAACTTACAACAATGTTCCTGGAGGCAATGGACAGGTGGATCATTTCAAAGGAATACCGATTTTAATCAAATTATCTGACATTTTTCTCTATTAAACATGCATGCTATTTTCGCACCGAAAATGATGTGTATTGATTTTGGTAAAAAAAAACTTGCCAGAAATTATTATCATAACGAAAAATCTGATTTAATTTACTTAAATCTAAATTTTTTTCGATTTAGCTAAACCATTTTTTGCTCTAGCTAAATTTAAAATAAAAACCAACCAATTTATTTTTAAACGTTGGGTGGGGGAAAAAATGTTACATCATGTTAAAGGCTAACAAAAAAATACTAATAGACGAATGTATGTGGATCTGGGCTAGTTTGTGCAATTCTAATTCATTCTATTTTGGTTCAAGTTGTTTAACAACAGAAAAATCGTAAAAATTCCAAAATAGGATTATGACACCTAAACGAATAAGTCGAACTTTATTAAAAAAAACATCTCTACCTTAACTCACATATGCTGAGATATTTGTTCATTTGAATGATCTGCAAATATTAATTTTACAAAGTTTGGATTAATTAAAATTTTGTATTTCCTTCAAAACAGTTTTACTTTATTTCGAAAAAAAACTTGTATTACATCTCTTGATCCATTTCCATCAATACCATGAACTTAATCGAAAACTAAGATCATCTTGCATATAATCCGGACGGATTTATTTTTATTCGGTCCCGCCGAACGTAGAGTTTAATATACATACTTGTTTTTTTTTTTTTTTGCAATGTAACCAATTTTAAATTTTTTGTTGTCAAAATGCCCAATGGGCTAGGTTACGCTTAAAAACCTTAACTTAATAAAACGCAAATTTTCAATTTTACAACTCAAATCGTACAAATAGACAGTTGTATGATGTTATTTGAATCACTTGTAAATATATTTTATACTAAGCCGAAAATGTAACAGACAACAAATTTATTATTTTTAAGGTTTTTAAATTAATTAATTTAGATTATTTTAAAATAAACAAAAAAAAACAATTCCAAATTAATTTCTCGCGATATTTATTATTATTTTTAATTATTAATTATATTTATATTGACTATTTTCAAAAAAACAATTATATTTAGATAATCTATTAATCGTACCAACATTCGGCGGGTTGATTTGTTGTAAATGGTGTGATGCCAAGTTGTTCCATTTCTTCAAGTGTATCACAAACGTAAGCCGCAACATCCGTGTGGCTTCGTTCGCCACGTTGTATAAAAGGATGCTGTAATAGTTTACTATATTTTGGACGATGTGATTCTTCTTTAATTAAACTTAAAACAAAAAAAAATCATTAGAATCGTACAATATTCCTTACGCCATAAATCCACGCTCACCATGTATTTACAAAATCTACAAATTCATCAGAAAATTCAATGCCACTGTAGGATGGCTTTAACCGCGGCGGATCACCCTGAACAACTTGATATAATTGTTCAAAAACCGATCCCCATTTTGGATACGGAAATCGACCGGTGGCTACTTCCATTAGTGTAATCCCTAACGACCATACGTCACTCCTAACGTCATATCCTTTAGCCCGTTGCGGATCAATCCGTTCCGGCTACTCCATATAAATAAATTCCAAAGTTAAAATTAATAAACAGTGAGCATACACACTAAACTTACCGCCATATATGGTCGACAACCAGCGTCTTTAGTGCGCGCAATTGAATCGACTAGCTGTCCCGATATACCAAAATCACATAATTTTATGTCACCACGACGATGTAACAGTATATTACTAGGTTTTACATCACGATGAATTATTTTTAGTTTTTCTTTTAAATAATTTAGGGCATGCACTGTGGCCACAGTTATTTTAGCTAAAATTGATTCAGGAATCCGCTTATTTTGATCCATTATAAATTTGTAAAATTTATCAAGTGATGTATCCATTAGTTCCATACATATCCAACAATCGCCCTGAAATTATAAATCAATAAATGTTTAATCCAAAAAAAATCGTAAAACTACAAAATTATTAGGCTAAATAAAACTAAGTTGTTGTTAACGTACTATATTGTTAAGGGCTCACCCCACGAAAACATGACTCGACAATTACCATTTTGTTAAAATTACAAAATTTTACTATACAGGACATATATTTTTAAAATTTTGTAGAATCGTCGAAATTTAGATATTTTTTTACTATTCAAACCCGGAAAAAATCTCGAATAGTCGAATAGTTAAACTATTCAATAGTTTATCAGGCGGCTAATTCTCGATTATCGGAAAAATGACTCTTTCGGTTTTACTGTGGATCCAAACACCCAAACAAAAATAAAAATTCCCCAAATAGAAATTAAAAATCGCCCCCCAACTATTTTTCTTATTTTCTGAGATTAAACCTGTGATAACTTCACATACCTTTTTCTGGATTTTTTCGGGATTTTTTTCTGGCGTTCATTGTTTTTCTTATTTTGGAATTTATTTTGGTAAAATCGATTTTTTGGGGTTCAATAATGGACTGGACGATTTATGTTTCTTGAAATAATTATTGACGTATTTTATATATTTTGATTTGAAAACCAATCAATTCAGTATTATTCAGCTTTCAGTATTAACAAGATAACGAGGTGATTAGTATAACAGTATAAATGTTTACTTGATAAAATTATAAGCAAATAAAATTCTTATCTCTAGTTAATTACAAATATTTATTATTAGTTCTGTTATTCTTGCTAATTAAACACGAATTATGCAAATAAATTAAAACCTTCTGTTAATCATACCTCTTTAAACAAAGCTCCATAAAATTGCACGATAAAATTGCAATCATTCGATTTCATAACCACTTCTAAGTCCATAAGCAACTGTTTCTGTTCCTTCTCGTCAACCGTCGATCGAATACGTTTTACCGCCATCACAGTATTTGTTCGTCGAAAAATCATTTTATTTACAGCCCCAAATGCACCACGGCCTATTTCACCTAAATCTTGTAAATCTTCTGATGTAAAATCAAATTCTTCGTGTGGATTTAATTGTAGCTTTCCCGTTGCTTGCATTTTGATGCGGTCCCTAGAAAAGAAAAATACCAAAAAAATACCCCGGTTGATATCAACTCAAACTTTTTATTTAGATAATCTCAAATGAGATGTTTTAATTTCTCAGGCGCTTCTTATATTACTCGTATAGTACTTGTGAGTAGCAAATTTGTACATAGCTAATTAAAATTTTGTTTTATTAGCAGAAAAAAATTGGGTTCGGCCGAAAAATTAAAACACAAGATTAGTAACTTAATTTTTCAATATTTACCTTGTTCTGTCGGGCAGTGGAGTTGGACGTACCGGTTTTATTTGTTCCTGTTGGAAACTTAACTTCAATTGACGTTTTCTTTCCAGTGATTGATCATTCATATCGAGACGAGGGAATCTTGACCGCCCTAGAATAATAAAATTTCAGAAATTTAAATATGTTATCCAGAATTTAATGGCATTATGGAAATGGCCTAAAAGATTAAGTAAATTATACGATCAAGAAAATTTAGATAGATACGTATTATTAATGAAGATTGTGAAACGATCTATGAATGATTTATGAAACTATTATCTAGGTTTCACGTAAATATGGATGATTGTTGTACTAAACGTAAGATATCTCATATTGAACATCTTAAATTAGTACATTCATATCTTAAAGGAGAAATAATAAGAATAAATAAGAAGACTAATAAACCCCACTTGAAGAAACAAAAACCATTCGGTAAACCAATACTGTCTCCAGCTAGCTTCCTCGTCCAACGGCGAGAAATAAACGAAGAGAATACTCAGATAAAAGCTGACTTTTAACTGGTGGATATTTGGTTTAATTCACTACTACTCAGTCAAAACTACACTCAAACCGCTGTCCAATATCAGGATTCCGGTTATATGACAAATGAAAATGAGGAAACTCCATTATGAGTGACAATTAGTTTCAAAATGTTCCAACACTTTTTAAAAATAGTCTTAGTATTGTTTCATTTATCCGAAGCGAACTGAAGAGCACCAGACCGTTCTAAAAGTTAAACATAATCTCTTATCTGGTAAAAAACTCAGTCCGGTTTGATTTTTGTGAAGTGTAAATGCGTATTTGTTATGAAGCGATATACGCCAAACGAGAGAGCAGAAATGCTTAAATGTGTTGTGATGTGGTAGCACTGATTTGTGGGATTGTGAAGTGATAACACTGATAAGAGGTGAATACGAAAAAGAGGTCTAGAAGGCATAGAGAAAAAAACAGTAAACGACGGCCTCACAGAATGACAGCGTAGGAAAAAATACAAATAGATAAATAAATCAAGAAATACAACAGTGGCGACGAGGATTAGTCGATTTCAGGCGAATAACAATCGAAAATGGATGCTAAAATGAAACAACTAATTACAAGGATAGTTGAACGACAGGAAAAATCCGACGAGACAATCATAAGGGCAGCAACAAACAGCAAATCTGACAAATATACAGGTAACATCGCTGCATAAAAACCCGTCAGATCGCATGGAGAAGTTTGTCTATTGCACTGAAGGCAACTTGACGTTCGAATTGTGGCCCCAGCGATATGAAAATATATTTATCACAGATGCAGCTAAGATGGCTTCACCGCAGAAAGTGGATTTGCTCACCAAAAAACTTTGTACAACCGACTATTAAAAAATTTACCAATACGATTTTGTAACTGAGGAGAGGAGACACTATTCTCTTCGATGACTATTCTCTTCAAGCGCATTTTCGGCCGGAAGGAATCACAGTTTTTGATCCGGTACAAGTCCCCGAATATGGAAAAGAAGCTGGTGAAGATTTTTCCAAAATCTTTTGAAAGAATCTTTGAAGATGCAAATGCTTAAGCAACAGTACAAGGTACGAAAAGATAATCAAGTTACTACTATTCATTGCCACAAGACCATTAAGTACCGAGTGGGCCATAAATGAAAAGCAGCGCCATTTTCGTATTTCTTCATATTTCTCAGTCCGGTTTGATTTTTGTGAAGTGCAGATCCGTTTGTTAAGAAGTGATATACGCTAAAAGAGCGAGCAAAAATTCTTGAATGATTTTATGAAAATAAATCTTGGGTTGTTTGCACGGGAAAATGAGACGTTTTTCTACAGCATTTCTTCGAATTGGTAACACAAGAAGTAGACGGATGAATGGTGGAACGTGGTATAGAAGCCCTTTACTGTCAACAGGATGATGCCACATATTGCGTGGACATGTCATATCGATGTCCGGCCCCGTTTGACACTCACTTTTTTTGTAGGTCTCTTGCAGATCTGAGAGCCTTCCATTCGGCGAGAAATTGCCATCATTTCGAAATTTTGAAGAATTTTTGTATAGTTTTAACTATTCAACAAACAAATCGTTGATTTAATGACTAAAATGGGAACTAAATCATTCGACAGAATTTGAGTCGATTCAGCCAAGGTAGTTAGAATTTGGTTTGGTTGCTAGTTTGGCAAGTATCAGGTGTTGAATGATTCGAACAAGTTAATGTGGCCAAAAAACAAAATTGAATAAATCGAAAATACAGAACGTAGATGGAGAATTTCAGAAACACAGTTGCTAAGAGAATATTCCCCATTTAAGTTTCATGCTAGCCTAACAGTTATGTTGTACGAAAATAAAAACCGACCCCAACAAAACGGAGTACGGTACCTGAAGGCACAAAAATAATAAAAGTCATACTTATGGTTTTAAATCTGTTTGAAACAGATGAAATTCCAGGTTCAGTAATAATCACCTCCTTCCATTCATTATTTTACACAAACAATTTTGTGTAAACTTGGCACAACACAATCAGGGCAAGAAATAATGAAATACGCGAACATGATCAACATCCTCCAATATCTTATCAGAGAACATCCAATTATTTGTCTCTTTCTAACAAATGCAAATCATAAATAAACAAGTTGCACATATCGGCCATGTGTGACCGAAACCATCAATAAACACAAGCCTTGCAAAAATTTAAATCCAAAATACAATAACGGATGTACATATTATGATTAACGAGGATTAAAATTAGTTTGACTACAAATTAATAAAACTAAAATTTTACCTGCTGACGAATTAGAATTCATTTGATTTGGATACTCGGCCATCTTGATTTTTTTATGTTTTTCTTAATTCTATAGATTACGTTATAGTTTTAATCTATGTTTGTTTCTCCGTAAACAATCTAAGATTTATTGATTTTGCTCTATATATCGTTATTAAATCAAAAAATAAACATACGAAATTAAAATTCCAAATTTTCAATTTTTATCCAATCATGGTTAATAAGCAGGCACACATACACCCCCTCGCACAAATAAATATTCACAGTAGAAATTCTGTTCAAAAATCCACTTCACTAAAGATATTATAAAATATATTAATTATTCATTTTTTTAATTACACAATGGAATAACAATATTTATAATTTATTACAAGAAATAAAAACAATTTTTTTTTTAAACTTCGTTCATGAATAAAAACAAACACAAATATTATTTGTTCGGGTTTGACATCGAATGTCACATCAACATTACAACAAAAATTATTAGTATTGCCATAGCAGAAATTATGGTGAAACAGGCTAGCCAATATTAAAACTAAATGTGCTGAATAAAAATCCCTGCAACAAACCTTCCTTAGACGGAAATCTATTTTATCACGACGGTACTTTTTTTTTGAATTTGTTTAAATATTTAATTTAAAAACTTGAAGTTGTTTATGCACATTTGTACAATATGAACCACAATTTTTTCCATAACTCTTGGTTCTTACCAAAAGTCGATTGCAAATATTTGCAAAGGGAAATTTTTTTATTTACAGGAAATTTTTTATTTACAAAGTAAAAAGATGTATGCTTGACTACTTTTGGTTGCAAATCGCATTGTAAATTTGTATATTGTGTGTACCGATATATAATTTTTTTTAATGTGTACTATCCAAGTGAACGAAAATCAAATAGATTGCAAATATTTGCAATCTACTTTTGGTGAGAACCCATAGTAACAACTGCTTAAAATGCTATTTATCATCATAGACGGAATTTTAGTCGGTTCCTTAAGTTTACGTCTTAGGGAATGTTACTGTATATCTGTATTAAAATTTGAATTAAAATAAAAATGGGATATATACGTGTTTTAGAACCGAGAATTTTTTTTTTTTTTATATTTTAATTTATTTGTTTGGCTTGAAACGTCACCGATCTCACCGCCAAATATTTATATGTAAATTGACATTTTTATTTTGTTCTAATTTTGTTTATGTACTAAAATTATGTATGACATAACCTAAACAAAAAAAAATATTTTTTTTTTTAAAGTAAACTATTGTTCGCCACTCCAATATAACCTAACCACTCCAACCTGGCTAAGCAGCCACTCCAACCTAACCTAACCTAACTATTGTTCATAATCTTAAATAATTGAAGGGTTTTTAAACAACTCTTATTCTTAGAGATCCGCTTTAATTTCCCTCAGGAACATGTTTAAATCCCTGTAATTCTCCTTTTGGTTGCTGGCTAGTATTTCTTGTAGTTTGTTGTTTTTTATATTGTTAATTTGTCAGTTTGAGGTATTTTTTATCGTATGTATGGTTCTTTCTTATTCTAGTTAATCTCTTTATCATGTCGGAGTCTTAATTCTTCTTGTGAAACCAAGGATTCATTGTTGTCTTTTCAATTATATTTTTTCTATGTTGTGTGCAATTAACTATTGTTCTGGTTAGAAATTCAATGTTCCACTTTTCATATAATTGATTCTTGAATATTCTAATGTTGTCTTCCACTGGTGTCTACATCTAATTTTCTATTGTAGTATGTGCCTTGCTTAGCTGCTATGCTACGTCCGCTTGATTGTTTCCGGGAATTTCTATATGGCTAGGGATCTTATTATCTTTTGCTATCCTATAAATTTCCCTTTCAAAATATTTTGTGTTTTTGGTGTTAAATCCTTTCAGCGACTTGCAAGCACTCAGTGAATCTGTGATTATTGTTGTGTCCTTTATTTTGTTTTTAATGGCTATTTTGGTGACTTCAAGTATGGCAATAGTTTCTACTGTTTTGATAGATAATGGTTCTTCTATGTTGTAACTATAGGTATCGTTCTTCTATGTTGTAACTATAGGTATCGTTGATGTAGGTATTGTAGATTCCAATGCCTCTTTTGTTATTTATGATTGATCCATCGGAGTAACTTAATGAGTGACCACCGTGTTCTTTTGTGTAGTTTATTGTTATTATTTTGAGTTGGAGAATGTTGTAATTGTTGTCCTTAGTTTTGATTATTTCCTGCAGGCCAGTATCTATGTCTATTTCAAATCTTGCGTTGCTCTCGTTCTCGTTTAAGATTATCTCGTTTGAATATTCTATCTTAGGTATTTTATCTAGTTGGTTTTTGTAATTTGAGTAAATTCCCCTGAGTGTTTCGTTGCATTTGTTGTTTATTATTTTTTGGCCTAGTATAGTGTTGTTGTAGAGATGTTTTGCTACATAATTGTAGATCTCCTGCTTCTGCTATTATAGCGGTAACCGGCGTACTGTTCGTTAGGCCTAAGCATATTCTTATTCCAGCGTTTATGATTTTTTGTATAGTTTCCTTATTTTTTTTTGCTGGTTGTAACAATAGCGCTGTATCTTATCCTGCTTTCAATAAGGGCTTTATGTAAATTAAGTAGTGTGGATGGATGGGCTCCTCCTTTTTTTCTCGCAAATGTTTTTATTATATTCAAAGCCGTAGTACAATTATTTTTTAATACTTTGTGATGCTGGTTGAAATTTAATTTTTTGTCGATAATGAAGCCTAATGATTTCATTTGGTTAGTCTCTTGGATGTTTATGTGGTTACTTTTTATGACTAATATTTATGAAAGATGTTTTGTTGGTATTCAGATTCAGGTTTAACTCCTCCAATTTTTGGTTAAATTTTTCCATTGTTACATTTGCTAATCTTTCTGCCTCTTTCTTCTCTCTGCCTGCTATAATAATCAGGAAATCATCATTTTATATTGTTGTTGTTAACTATGTGAAGTTCACTTGTGTATATACTAAATCACTATTCACTTGTGTATATATTAAATATTTTCCTATTGATGATGGATTTGTATATCCAGTTTGTGTATTTATGCGGAAACTCTAATTTTTGCATAATTTTAATTAGTTTGTTTATATTAACTCTGTCAAAAGCCTTCTCTATATATGTTGAGATTATTATTGTGTATTTGCTATTGATTTTGTTTTTTCTATTATATTTTTTAAGTGGTTTATGTAGTCTGTTGTAGTTTTTCTGAATCCATATGAAGTATCCGGTAAAATGTTCTTTTGCTCTATAATTTTGTTTATCCTAAGTTTGATTAATTTGCTCGTTATTTTGGCTATTGTAGAATATAAGTGGATTCCTCTATAATTATCTGTTATGTTTGTATTTTTGTTAGGTTTTGCCACTGGTATTAATTTAATGTATTTTCACATTTCTGGGTATTCTTGTTTTTCCCAGGTAAGTATATGTTATTGGTAATTTTAGTTGTTTCTCCTTTTCTATTGAAGATTCGATTATGTTGTCTGCTATGAATTTTTTCATGTTGTCTATGTTGTTAAAAATGTCATTAGTTTCTTCCCTTTTATTGTTGAAAATTCTGATTTTTGACCATAATTCCCTAGTACTTAAGCTAGGGTTGATATCTTCGATAAATTTGCTCCAGGATTTTTTTTTTTGCTCTTCTAATCTCCATTCGAAGTTTAGATGAAGCTTTCTTTAATTCTATTTCTATTTAAATGTTTCTTCTGTTTTGGTTATAAAGTTTTAGTTTTTGTTTTTTGATTTCCCACAATTTTCTTAGCTTTTCTGTCCACCATACTTTTGGGATGTATTTATTATTGTTTTTAGTTTTTTTGGTGTTGCTTACTATTATAGCTTGTAGTTCAGTCTCGTAATCGATTAGATCAAATGTGTGATATGGATTTAATTGTATAAATTCTTCAGTTGCTTTCTTGAAATTAGTCCTCAATTTTGTTTGTGAATTGAATGCATTTGCATTTTCCATGATGATTCTGAGGGGGAGATGATCCATGTATCCAATTTTTGTTCTATCGATTCTCCATTCTATTTTATTTATTAGGTCTGGCTTTGTGATTGAAATGTCTATTACTGAGCTTTTGCCTTGAGGTCCTATCCAGCTGTGGTCGCCGTTATTGAGGGTTATATAATTAGATGACAGAATAGTATTGGCTATAAATCTTCCTCTATTGTCTTCTCTGCTGTGCCTTTCCCAGTTTGAGTGATGTGCATTTATATCACCTATTATTATATAGTTTTATTATTTAGATTGTGATCATTTATTAGAGTTTTGAATTTGTTTTGAACTATTGTGTTATTAGCATTGGATGGTATATAAATCCCTATTAGATTTAAAGTGTAATTTTGAGTGTCTATTATCTGGATGTTTATAGCTTCTATGGGTTCGTAATTGTTGATGGTTTTTATTTCTTTTGAATATAGTTTTTTATTCACAATAAAGCCCACTCCGCCATATCCATCCGCTCTATATTTGAAGTATGAGTTATTGTTGTTAAATTTAGGGCTATTGTCTTCTTTGGTCCAGGTTTCGCTTATAAACGTGATGTCTATATTTTTATTTTTGATATATTGCTCTAGCTCATCTTTATTTGTATTCAGGCTTCTGATGTTTAGTTGTAGTATATTAATTTTATTGTTTGAATTGTTCAGCATCATTGTTATTTAATTTTTGGAATTGTTTATGTGTATTGTTTATTATTTTGTCCATATCTAGTGTTGTATACTTTAGCGAAGCAATGCACTATTGCTATCATTTTATACATTTGCAATGTAATTATTTTTATTGCTATCGATAAAGACTGTAAACAAGCGTGTAACAAGGTAGAATAAATCAGTTGTTATCTAACTGCGGAACCGAGTATTTTTATTAATCTTCATATACTACACTGGCGACGAGAATAAAAATCAAATTTAAATATATATAATATATAAAAGTGTTTTAATATAATGTCTTCAGTAAAGTTAGGAGAAGTCTTTAATATAGAAGATGATTTCATCGTATTTAAAGAAAGATTGGAACTGTTTTTCTTATTGAACGGTATTAACGATGTGAAAAACAAGACAATGCATTTATTGTCGTCATTGTCGGTAACGGTGTACAAACTGTTAAGAAATTTGGTAGCACCTAAGTCACCACAGGACGAAAAGTATGAAGATGTAATAAGCAAGTTGGAAGAACAATTCACAGCCAGAGTAAATTGTTTTCGTGAACGAAGGAAATTTTACAATGTATGTCAACTTGAAGGAGAGCGAATTGTCGAGTTTTACAACAAAATAAAAAGTGTATCCGTGAATTGTGAATTTGGTGAAAACCTTGAACAGGTTTTAATAGATAGATTTGTGTGCGGTTTATTACCAGGGCGGAGTTTTGATAAAATGTGTGAGTTGAAGAAGGATGTAAAGCTAAAAGAATGTGTTGAGTTGGCTTTAGGAATGGAAGACATTGAGACTCACAAGATACATCAGGTGAATGGTGCTAAACAATTGGGGAGAAGAAATGAATTTTGTACTGTTTGTAGGTATAAAAGTCATAATGCTAAGCAATGTAAGTTTAAAAGTTACAAATGCAATAATTGTGGAGAGGTCGGACATTTAAAAAAAATGTGCAAAAAAAATAAATGGCAGACACGTGGAAATGGAGGTAGAACAACAGTAGCGCAAATTGATGAGGAACAAGCGTCTCAAGGACACCGGTATGGAGCAATGCACGGGGATGATGAAAAATCAATATTTATGGATATGGACGAGATGAATATGATTATGATTGATGATGATCGAGTTCAGGGTCAAGGGAAGTTAGAATGTTCTAATCTTAAAAAAAAGGGTAAATGTAAATTCTTTGTTAAATGAGAGAAATTTTTGTAATTCTAGCTTATTTATGGTTGTATTGGAAATTGAAGGTCAAGAGATTGCACTTGAGATCGATACGGGATCGGGAATATCCGCATTACCTGAACCGGTTTATAATCAGTATTTCAAACATTTGGAGTTGAAAGTATTTGCAAATAAGTTGAGTGCGTATAATGGAGCAAGTATTAACGCGTTGGGCTACGTTGAAGCGAGCATATCCTATAAAAAAGCAAAAAGCAATTGGGAAGTTTGTGATCATTTCAAATGGCTGTCGACCCCTGTTAGGTCGCGATATTTTTAAATTATTAGAATTTAAACTAGAGATAAATAATTTCAATTATAAGAGTAATGATGATGTACCAGATGTTTTAAAGGAACAGGTAGAAAAATTAAGTGAGGGGCTTGGATGTTATACGGGGGGAGAAATCAGTTTAAGGACGAAAGATAATGCGATACCAGTATTTGTGAAGCCACGCCCGGTGCCATTTGCATATAAGGTTAAACTAGAAGAGGAACTAGAAAGGCTAGAGAAACTGGAAGTCATAACGAGAACGGAAACAAATGAATGGGGTACACCTTTAGTGATGGTATTAAAAACAAATGGTCAAGTAAGGTTGTGTGCCGATTATTCAGTTACTGTTAATCCGATGTTGCAAGATATAAACTATCCAATACCTCGGATAGAGGACATATTCGCAGCACTGCAAGGAGGCCAAACGTTCACAAAGTTGGATTTGTCACAGGCGTATCACCAGCTGAAAGTTGATGAAAGAACGGGAAAAATGCTTGCTTGGAGTATATAAAGGGTTGTACAAGGTAAACCGTTTAACCTATGGTTGTAAGCCAAATACGTTTATCTTCCAGAACGTAATTGATAAGGTTATAAGTGGATGCAGTGGAACAATTGCATTTATAGATGACATACTTATAACTGGTAAAACTAGAGGGGAACACATGGAAAACTTGAAAGTGGTACTAGAGAGAATACAACACGCAGGATTGAAGATCAACAGAAAAAAATGCATATTTTTTGGTGAAAAAGTTGAATATTTAGGCTTTATTATCAACAAAGTAGGTCTACATAAAGATAAAAAGAAAACAAAAGCAATTGAGGAAATGCCTGCACCAAAAACGAAAACGGAAGTAATATCTTTTTGCGGAATGGTTAATTACTATGCGAGATTCATTCCAAATGCGTCAATAATTTTGAAACCCATATATGATTTAATCAAAATGAAGGAAATTAGATGGAGCTCGGAAACTGAAGAAGCTTTCAAACGGATAAAAAGAGCGATTGTGTCTGACGAAGTTTTGGTTCATTTTAAATAATTAAAATTTAAAATAATTTTAACAACAGATGCATCACAGCAAGGGATTGGTGCACAATTATCACACGAATTTGTGGATGGAGAGAAACCAATTGCATTTGCATCTATGACCTTGAGCAAAGCGGAGTCAAATATGCAATGATTGATAAGGAAGCGTTGGCTATTTATTTTGGGGTGAAGCGATTTGAACAGTATTTAATGGGGAAACGTTTTCTCCTAAGGACTGACCATAAGCCACTTGTTTCTATCTTTGGGTGTAAAAAGCGAATTCCTATGATGTCTGCAAGTAGGTTATTGAGGTGGGCGCTGTATTTATCCAGCTTTGAATTTGAGGTCAAATACATAAGAGGCGAAGAGAATGTGTGTGCAGATGCGCTCTCCAGGCTAGCGGTGCAAGAAAGTGATAGGTATACAGATGAAGAGTTTACGTATTTAAAGTTTATACAGAATGACATGGGGAGGCCAATAAATCTAAAAGACATAGAAAAGGAAACGAGGTCGGATGAGGTACTGTGCAAAGTGTTAGAGCAAGTAAAAACAGGATGGACCGAAGGGTGTAGTTCAAAGGACAGTATTTTTCCATATTTCTGTAGACGAGCAGAAGTATATGTGGAGTCTGGAGTGTTAATGTGGGGTCATCGGATAATAATACCTAAGTGTTATAGGTCGACGTTATTAAAAGAAATTCACTCCAGTCATCAGGGAATTGTAAAATTAAAGCAGATAGCGAGATCATATTTTTGGTGGCCGAGTATTGATTCAAATATTGAAAATCTAGTGAAGCAATGTGGACAATGCCAAAAGTTTATGAGCATGCCAAAAAAAATTGAGCTGAAATCTTGGCCCGAAACAACAAGACCATTGGAGCGAGTTCATTTAGATTATTGTGGGCCAAAATATGGAGTGTATTATTTAGTAGTGATTGATGTCTACACTAAATGGCTGGATGTGCGTGTAATGAAAGAGATGACAGCAGGGAAAACGATAGAGGCCCTGAAAGAAATTTTTGTCGTGTTAGGAATGCCACAATTAATAGTCACAGATAATGGTCCAGCATTTATATCTAGAGAATTTTCCATATTTGTAAAGGAAAATGGTATAAGGCATATTACGTCACCGATATATCATCCACAGTCAAATGGACAAGCAGAAAATTCTGTCAAAACATTTAAAGCTGCGTTGGAAAAAATGTACGAGTCAGAAAGTAGGAAACCGGTTGATTTAAAATATCTGGTGCAAAAATGTTTATACATGAGTCGAAGTACAATGAATAGTAAGACAGGAAGGACGCCATTTGAGATGATGTTTGGGAGGAAACCTCAGATGAGATGGGATATGTTGGCTTCGAGTAGCGGGATAAGTAAAACGGATTGTAATAGTAGTAAAAATGTTAAATCATTTAATGAGGAAGAAATAGTATGGGTAAAGGACAGTAGAAGAAATATATGGGTAAAAGGGGTAATTTAAAGAGTTCTGGGGAGTAATACCTATATTGTAAAAAGTGGGAAACATGAATCAAAGATGCATGCAAATCACGTAAAAAAATCATTTGAGGAAACGGACAAAGACAATGGGGTATTAAGAGAGAAGGACGATACAAAGAATGTTACGTTGAAAGAAATCTTAGAGAATAAGGTCAGAAGAGGAGTTGGATATGCGAATCTTTCTGGTGTAAGTGAGAGAGGTCTCAGTGCGGCAATGCAGCCTAATGATACTACCAATACAAGTATAAATACGCGTCCCAAAAGAAGTAGGAAAATGCCTGATAAGTTAAATTTGTAAAACAACATGTATGTATATAGTATGAACGTAATTTTATATAACGTAATTTTTAATAACGTAGTAATTTCTGTATAGACGTAATTTTATATAACGTAATTTTGAATAACGTAATAATTTCTGTAAAAATGTTCGTAAAACAACAAAAGTAAAGTAAGAGATATGTTGTATACTTTAGCGAAGCAATGCACTATTGCTATCATTTTATACATTTGCAATGTAATTATTTTTATTGCTATCGATAAAGACTGTAAACAAGCGTGTAACAAGGTAGAATAAATCAGTTGTTATCTAACTGCGGAACCGAGTATTTTTATTAATCTTCATATACAACATCTAGCAGCTGTTGTAAAACTTCTGTTATAGAATGAGGTCTGATTGAGGTTCGCCTTTTGATGAGTTTAGGTTTAGGTAGCTTTGAGTGGTTGCTTGAACTTTACGGTTTATTTGGATAGTTTGTGTTAAGGAGTTTTTTACTTCCTCTTCTTCATTTTTAACTATATATTTTCCTCTTTCACTTTGTTTTTGAAGCTTTTCATTTCTTCTTCTAGTTGTTCGATTTCTTGATTGTTGTTGTTTTATTTATTTATTTATATATTTATTTACAATTTAAATTTTGGGACACTTTATTTTGAGCATAAGCTCATTCACAATAAAGTGTCAATATACTGGTGGTCTGGAGGTCCATAAAGCAATAAATTTCCTGCATACCTATATAGGCAAGACTACGGCCTAGCAATACAATTCTTCCAGTGGTACTATTTCGAACTTCCTTGTTATGGTAACTAATCTAAATTTTCCGACATTTTCTCCAAATTTGTTATTTCGTTGAATCTGGCCGCTCTGATATGGCATCATCAGTACCCACTGTTTTGACATTTCAGCATAATTAGCGAAATTTAAGGTCGATGGTTATCAGGAAAAAATCAATTTAATTTTTGATGTGAGATTAGGAAAATGTTCGTTGTTGATGTTGAATTCTCTTGTCCTCGTTGGATTTATTAAGTTTCTCGCTTCCGCGTAACCTATTTTTTTTGTTACCATCATGTATTTTTTTTTTTTTTTGCTTTTAGTATTCAAGAACCGAGAATTAAAATATAAACTAATTTTGCTTGTGTCAGTTATTTCCATTCAGGTAGTCGCATAATTTTCATTAATTATATATATTTTTGCTAAGGTTATAATTTTATATAGGCTCAAAGATTAAAAACTTTCTGGGTTTCCCTTATCCTGGTTCCCTTGTTTTCACATTTATTTGCTCGTCTCCTCGAGTTTGATCGAGCGGAACCTCAAACACGTCTGTATCGGTTGAGTTTTGCCTACGTGTATTGTTTATTTGGTCGTGCAACGTCTGCAAATAGTTTTCCTTGACAAAAGGAGCAATATCATTTAGCGCTGATTTGTCATCGCTGAACTCTTCGCATCTTTGATGAAACCATTCTTTATACAACCACCATCACACTCCAATATTGGTTCATCATCATAAACAACTGTTAAATTTGCTTTTCAGAAATTACTTTATTAGTTAAACAAAAATCGTTAATTTTTGTCTAACAATTTATTTATAATTTTTATAATACGGCGTCGATTCAATAATATTATTAACTATGGAATACAATGGCGTTTCAAACAACAGTCCTTATGTCTTCATTTTCGTCGTGCACAGGGTTGCCATCTTTTTCGTCGGTTCGTTCAGTTCGTGACAGTTCGGAGCCATATTGGCAGGTGATGATGGATCACCGTCGATTCACTCATTGTCGTTGCATTCATCTTTATCTTCTGTACCATCCAATTCAGGTGATGAATTGCACCAATGTTTCATTCTATCGAACGAATAAACAGAACCGAATTTCCGGGATTTAATTTGCATTCTTTTGATGTCTTTAATCAAATAGCGGTCGTTTCCGATAGCTTTGGCCACCATAGTTCACGAAATTTTGTTCCAATTTGCGAGATTCGCCTGTTGAAGGTTTTGCATACTCGATGACGATTAAATCTCCATCTGTATATTTCTCCGTTTCGGTGTGTTTTCGGTCGAATTTTTCTCTAAACTTCACTCTCTTTCATTCATAATATTTTGAAGCGCTTGTTCTCTGTTGTCGTAAATATCACATTTTGGCTCAAGTTCGCAATTTTCATTCAAGGAGACAACTAGGTTGTTTTGAATGACGTCGTTTAGTTTGAAATCAAAGACGAGTTCGTTTAGCCTAAATCCCGTCATCGCGTTCTTTTGAGAATTGATGGTCCATTGTAAATCTCGAAGCGTTTCATCCCCATCTTTCGAATTCTCGACGGAAGTAGAAATAAATGGCAAGATGGTCTGATTCACTCTCTCCATATGACCGATTATATTTTTCCGTTCTCGCGAGGAATTCATACGTCCGTTTTGATCAATAGTTGAATGGCATTACGTTCAAAATATTACGTACCACGATCACTGACAGTACGATTCGGAAGTCCAAAATAAGAGGTTAGGTCGTTCAAAAATGTAATTACTGGTACTGTCTTCGTATTCTGAACGGCTCTAATAATCACAAATTTACTAAAAGCATGCATCGGACATCGCAACGATAAGGGTGTTTCCATGCTTACTCCTCAAAAACGAACTCCCTTTGGCACAATAAACTTCAGCTCGTCTCCTTCCTTATTACAATATTATAGATAATTCTTTTGAACTTTCCGTCTTGTAACTGTCTGTTAGTCAGTCGTTCTGTTCAACTCCAATTTTCATTATATAACCAGCAAAGTCTCCATTTCTCTAAGCGGTTCGTGTGGACATTAACCCAATGCATCGACGTGAGCCATACGTTCCCCTGCTCGATGAATCATCTCAAAATCGCCTCGGTAACATCTCGGTTTTACCTTTCAATCGTGCGATAGCAGAACAGTCAGTAACGAGGCGGAACCGCTTTGCAAGGATATATACTCGAAAGCGATCAAGAGACTATACAAAGGCGAGAACCTCCCACTCGTAACTATGGTACTGTTCAATATCCGTGTAAAGGCTACTATATAATATATGACCGGCTGCCATGTTGTACTATATGTCGTTTGCAACAAAACTCCGGCGAGACCAACGCTGGAGGCATCAGTGTGCACTTCGTGTTCAGCGGCGAGATCGTAAAACGCCAGACATGATCTGTTACACAGAAGTTCAACTAACGTCGAGAAGGCTTGTTGCTGCAATTTTTAATGAATTTTCGGAAAAATCCGGTAAGTTCCAAAAATCATCGAACTTCGGTTAGTGTCGTCTGGTGGGGAAAATTGTTAATAGCAGAAACTTTTTCTTCTCCAGCGAACATTCCTTTTTTCATTAATTTTGTGGCCCTTTTTCATGAGTGGTTTATCCAGTCGAAGAGTTAATTAATCCGGCTTGTCGTATTACAGTAAAAAAAAAAAAATTATGTAATCGTATTATTTCCTCTTTAGCTGTCCTTCTTGGAATTACTATATCGTCCAGATACATAGCTACTTCTGCAGGATCCATCTTCGAAATGAGTTTATTTATCATTCTTTGGAACACGGCTGGTGCATTGACTAATCCAAAAGGCATCCGATTATATTCGTAATGCCCTTCTTTTGTTACGAAAGCAGTGTACCTCCTAAGCCTGTTGTCTGTACAGATTCGACTCTCGCAATTCTTCTTATCGTTCAAAATACTTGGCGAAGCGTACGGAATTCGTTTCGTTCGCGTTTCTGCAAACCGCAATCGATTATTTCCTTTTTTTCTTTAATTTTGTAATTTATTTTTATCCACAAAACTCCTTAAAACGCGAGAAATCCTCTAAGGCGGACTTTCACTAAAAATTAAATTTTCCTGAAACATTTATCAGCTGCCGTTATTCAGCACATTATAAAACTTCTCCAAATAAATCGACTATAGTCAGCAAATTGAACTATCAAAACATGTTCGGTTTTTGAGGTTAAGTTGATGTTAGTTTTTTGACAGTTCTTGTTTTATTTTTAAATCAATTTTAAAAACGAAAATTTCTTCATTTAAATGCAATCAATATATTCATTTTGAAATTAAGAAACCATGAGTGGAGATGAAACAAAAATTAGATCGCTTAGTGATCGCATCGAATCTATTGACGCTAGCATAAGTGAATTGCAGCACGAAAGATCCCTGTTGCTGGAAGAAAAGTCCAACCTCGAAAATAAAAAGCGACTCGAGAGATCGATTAACTTAAGTGGTCGGAATTGGACAAGCGAACGTTTTGAATGGGTCGACCGTTTAAAGCATATACGAAATAAAATATTCCATCTACAGGATTATAGGCCGAAGCAATTGGCCGTTATGAACGCGTTACTGGATGGCAATGATGTTTTATTTGTTGCGCCGACTGGAGGCGGTAAAAGTTTGTGCTATCAATTGCCTGCGCTTGTAAGCGATGGAATTACGATTGTTATATCACCGTTAATTTCGTTAATGAAGGATCAAGTATGGAATTTAGTGAAATTAGGCATTAACGCGGATTTATTGACATCTACAACTGATAAGCAACACGCCAATCAATTAATCAAAGATTTGATTACACAAAATTCTGCATTGAAATTGTTATATGTAACACCAGAGCGTATGGCAAAAAGTAAAAAATTTATGAAGAATTTACAGAAATGCCATCAAGTTGGGCGGCTTGATCGTTTTGCAGTTGATGAAGTACATTGCTGTTCCCAGTGGGGGCACGACTATCGGCCCGATTACAAGTACTTGGGTACACTTAAAATGTTGTTTCCAAAGGTTCCTATTCTAGGAGTGACTGCGACCGCAACTTCAAAAGTTATACTCGACGTACAAAAAATGTTAAGTATTCAAGACTGTATAATACAGAAGGCACCGTTTAATAGGCCCAATCTGTATTATCACATCCTTGAGAAACCATCCGAAAAGGAAAGCGTTCTTGATTTGTTGGCGAATATGCTTAAACAACGTTACAAACGCCAATCCGGTATTATCTATACATTTTCCATAAAAGATGCTGAAGATATTAGCCAAGGACTATTATATCGAGATTGTAAAGTTCGGCCGTATCATGCTAGCCTGTCCGAAGATAAAAGACACGCGATACACACAAAATGGCTGGACAATCAAATTCAAGCGGTGGTGGCAACTGTCGCATTTGGAATGGGAATCGATAAACCGGACGTCCGATTTGTAATCCATCATACGGTTAGCAAAAGTATGGAGAATTTCTATCAGGAGAGTGGTCGGGCGGGACGCGATGGAAAACGAGCCGAGTGTGTTGTATTATATCGGTTTGCCGATATCTTCAAAATAACTACAATGGTATTTTCTGAATATACAGGAGTTCGAAACGCTTACGGAATGCTAGAGTATTGCATAAATGGAACAAAATGCAGACGCAAACTGATATCGACCCATTTCAGTGAGGTATGGACCGATGATGACTGCAACAAAATGTGCGACCGTTGCTACTTTCACGATCGTGTTACACCACCTCGGCGTAACATTTCCACATATTACCAGGAACTGTTAAAAATTATAAATCATGCCGAGCAAATCGAACAAAAACTGACAGGATTAAAATTAATGGATGCATGGTTTCACAAGGGGCCGACACATTTACGTCGCCTTGAAATAGAACCACCTACCATCGATCGATACTATGCCGAACAAATAATTGCACATTTATTAATTTTAGGCTACTTAATGGAAGATTTTCATTATACAGCCTATAGCACGATCAGCTACATCAAAAAGGGTTCGCTCACTTGTGATGCTGACAAGGAGTTGCCATTTTATTGTGGCAGAATATTTTCAATGCCTACAATTTCAAACGAAAACCAATTAGATAGATCTGCGACAAAGAAAGTTTCTAGCAGTAGTAAAGCTCATAAGAAGAAATCGGGGTCGAATAGCACGAGCAGAAATAATTCGTTAATTGAATCGGTTGGCGAAGTAATTGAAACCGAAAAGAAACGGCGACGATTACAATACGATGCTGGTGCAACGGACCTGGGCGAGGACGATGTAGTAATAATAAGTGATCCACCGGATGTTATTGAAATTAAAGATTAATGTTTTTTTTTTATTATGTGGTACCTGTTAATTATGTAAAAAATGAAGTAAGGCTTCCTTTCGAATTTTTTTGGTTTTATTTTATTGGCTAAAATTGGCGACAAAAATATAGGAGGTTTTTAGCGGGTAAGTATGAGTGGTCTAAAGTTCTAAAACCGGGTGTACATTTGAACCCAGTAAACATATTTCCACCAACTTGGAACAGGAATTATAATTCGGTTTAATCTTTCCACCTGAAAATTTTCAGTAACCATGTTCTCTCATTTTTATAATATTTCTGGAATTCTGTTAATGTGAAATCCATTTCTCGTCTCCTTCGCTGTTAAACTTTTGGTTGGCTATTACCAAACAAACTTCGTGAAAGCGTCGTGCTGGTATCGTTTGTTCGTTGACTTACTAACAAGTCTACAAATCAGCAAATACTGAGCGAAAAATCCAAAATCTTCCATTACGCACGGATTGCGGTTCTTGATACTTCTAAAGATGGGTTTTAGTAACAAAAAATCAGTAGCTTTCTTAAAAGTTTTCCAAAAATGCGAACTATACAGCAAAACTGTGCAGAAAAGAAATGATTAGGTAAATTGGGCTGAAATTTTAGAAGTTACGCGATTTACAAAAATTAAATTATTGTCACAAAATCTGTATTATTCTGTAAGTAACCAATAAGAATATGGTCCAACCCACCCGAAAAACCTCAAAAAAAATGTATAAAGGCGGTATAAAATAAATCAGTAACGTTTGTACAAGTGTTCCGTTAAAAATGTGAACTATACAGCAAAACTGTGCAGAAAAGAAATGCTGAGGTAAATTGGACTGAAATAAAATAAATCCACAATTATGGACGAATTGCGGTTCTTGATTCCTTTAGATAGATTTCATGACCTGTAATTGTTTCGATTTTTTTGAAAATTTAAAATCTGCAATTGTGCTGCGATTGCTATTCTTGATACTTCTAAATGTAGGTTTCGGGACCTGTTATTGTTGTGTAAATGCGCATTTAGATTGCTTGATTATGAAACGTTGCAGCAAAACTCAGGTTGGACCTGAATCTGAGCATTACAAAGATTTTATTCTAAGAGGGATGGTGCTACCATGATATAATCCCGATGCTTAGTCAGATAGAGGTTAAGTCGGTCGTAGGGTTTAGTAGCTCCTCTTAGGATCTTAAAAAGTCGCTAAAAAAAATCTGTTTGAAAACAACCAAAATACTAAGACCAAACACTAAGTTGGTGTGTAACCTATCGGCTGAAACAATTGGGGAGAAAGTTTCGTGAATTTATTCGTAAGCAAAAAATAACGTCGTTGAACGTTATTAACTATGGAGGACAGTGCGTAGCACTTGCCGCCTCCCGTTCCTTACGGGACAGTTAACAGACGCCCAATGACCGATACCAGTTAGTTAGTACCTACAGACATTTTTTATATCGATAGATATTTACCTAAGGATGCAGTTCAACGAGAAAAAAAATATTTGGTTATACAAAACTAATTTTTTTGTATTGTATTGTTCGATTGGATTTTTTTTTCTGTTCGTTCGGACACTTCGATCCAAATACAAAAATATTGGCGCGGTTTTTATACAGTTTTTCTGCTGATTGATCAAAAGGGGAACAAAACAAAGAATATATTCTCTCCCTAAACCAACCAACCGAAAAAAAGCAATATTACCCCTGCCCCACCCCCTCCTCCCCTTCCCCAACATTATATTATTAGCAATGTGGAATAAATGCAAGGTGAGGCACATTTTCCTTGCTTGTGTAAACACATGAACTGTAATAATTGTGGCAATTATTATAAATTAAAAGACTTTCATTTAACGGTCAATCTCATGATTTTATTCTTGTTGCCCTGATGCTGTTTGACGTACAACTAAAACTACTCGATCTACATGGTTAAAATACGTTATAGAACTCACAATGACATCTAGTGGCAACTAATATTATTATACGCTTTTTTCTTTTGAAAGAAATTGAAATTTGAAATTGACATGATATCCAAATAAGTACTAGTAAATTATTTAAATCTATTGGTTGTTACATTAACCTAATCCCAACCATATCTCTGAGGTGGACGACGAATGCGACCACTACGAGTTCTCTGACCCCCCGACTCATCAGCTATAACTGGTTCAGGTCTCTCTTGATCGCTGGCTGACCCTGCTTCTGAATCAGAACTACTAGCGGTCTGATATTCATCTGATGCTGCATTACTCTCATTCAACACTGGTCGGGCTGGCTCATTCACATCACAAATACTTGGTTCATTGCCATCATTAACATTCTCCTGTACGTTACGCCCAAGTGGCGGTACAATTTTATAGGGTTCAAATTATCCTGACCCGCAACATTACATCTAACATTTTCTTCAAACATTACTTCTCCCCCATTTACTTCATTATTCTCTTAGCCTTGGCGATGAACCGTCGGTTGCGTCTTAAATAATTATCAAAATTATCCCTAACGATGTATGATCGACCATTCACATTAACAACAATTGAAGCATAGTTCCATTCTTTTCCATTTTTTTAAAAAAATCACGAGATCACCCACATTTAGTACTAGCAGTGCTTTTGCATTCCGGCCATAATAATACTTCTGCCTTTCTCTTTTTTCTTTAATTTTGTTTTGAACGATCCCCTCACTTAGGTTGTCTCGATATAACAATGAATTCGAAATCGGCATTCTCGTTTTGACCACCCACCCAAAAAATAACTGGCCTGGTGTCAATCGCATACTTGCCACAGGAGTTGTGTTATATTCTAAAATTCGATGCTGATAATTTTCCATGTCTCTATCTTCAACACAACGTTTCAAAATGTTTTTAGCAATCGCAACACCTTTCTCAGCTAATCCATTGCTTTGTGGATACCGAGGACTCGAGATCTTCATTATCATATTGTAATCATTTGCAAATTCCTCAAATTCACGTGAGTTAAATGGTACATTATCCGATTTTACTACAGTTGGATATCGGATTCTATCAAACCCACTTTTCAATCTTCCAATGATATGACGCGCTGTTTTGTTCTTCAAATGTTCAACAATTAAATATCCCGAATATGCATCGATATCCAGGATACTTTGGTAGCTCTTCTTGAACTAATTCTTCTTTTTGGCTGCTACGCGTAAACTTTTCACAAATGGCACAAGATGCAACCATTTCCCTTACCTGACCGTTCATATTAGGCCAGTAATAAAGCATTCTTGCACGTGCAAGAGTTTTTTCGACTCCCAATTGTGGTGCATGTAACCACTTGCTAAGTTTACCTTGTAATTCTTTTGGAATCACGAGTCGATGATCTCGAAAGAGTAAGCCATTCTCACAATGAACTTCATTCTTGAATTTGTGAAACATACGGCTCAGATCGTCCAGCAACCGTTCTCTACATATCGACAAACTCGCAAAAAAATTTCATCTCGTTCAATGGTTGAACGGTACAAATCATAATTTTTTTTCGATAAACACGCCGATTTAGTTACTGAATGATTGATTCCCGATAATTCGGTGTCTTCTTGACATTTCGATAGTTGGGCCCTTGACAGGCAGTCAGCCACAAGCATTTATTTGCCCGGCTTGTAAACAACAGTCATCTTTGGATATTTCAAAAGTGACATGAGCATACGCTGAAGCCACATTGTCACATCATCAATATCCCGCCTGACCAATGTTTCCAAAGGTTTGTGATCACTTTCCACCGTAAATTCACGTCCATACAAAAAATAATGAAACCGCTGACATGCAAACACAATTGCCAACAACTCCTTTTCGATCTGAGCCCACTTTTGTTCACTTTTACTTAATGTCCGAGACGCATATGCTACTGGGTGTCCTCTCTGAACAATTACAAAACCCAATTCATCTTTCGATGCATCCGTTTGCACAAAGACTGGCAACTTCGGATCATACATCGCCAACACCGGTTCCGATGCTACGAAATCAAGTAATTTCCTGAATTCCCGATCATGATTTTCCCTCCATTCAAATGTAATATCGTTTCGCGTGAGGCTACGTAAATGTGCCGATTGCTTTGACAAATTTGGAATGAATTTAGCTAAATATTTAAGAATACCCCAAAATCTTGAAACGGTCGCTTTATCCCCTGGCTTCTTCATCTTTAAAATTGCGTTACGATACTTTAAATTCGCCTTAAACTTTCCTTCAAACAAGATATGACCCATAAATTTAACCTCACGCTTTCGATGTTGAATTTTATCCGGGTTAAATTTACAATTGTATTTACGCGCCCTTTCCATGACCTTTTCCATTATCCGATCGTGTTTTTCTTCCGTTTTCGCACAAATACCCACATCATCAAAACAAATTATCACTCCCACAATGTCTCCCAACATTTTAAAAATTCACGTTGTAATAATTTTGGTACAAAATTAAGCCCAAATTAGTCATGAATGTTGTTAAATCGGAGCTCACTACGTCCAATTCCATCTGTCAATAGCCACTCTTCAAGTTGAAAACTGGAAAACCGCGTTTATCTGCCAAACCAGACGTCAAATCATCAATCGTTGGAATCAAAAAATGTTCACGCCTGATGCACTCATTGAGTAGTTTCGGATCCAAACAAATTCGCAGTTCACTTGAGTTAGGCTTTTCGACTATTTGTAAATTATTAACCCAGTCAGTCGGGTAATCAACAGGTGAAATGATTTCATCCTGTACCATTCTATCAAACTGCGACCTCAATTTATCCAATAAAGAGTTTGGTATCCGTTTCTTATAGTGAAGAACCGACTTTGAATTTTCCTTCATATTTATCGAAAACGTTCCCGGAAATTTACCCAAACCTTCAAAGACATTACGATTGTTTTTGTGACAAACACGCAACAGAACCTACATCAGTTCGTTTGACTAATCCAAATCTTTCGCATGATTCGAGACCGAGTATCGGTTCACACACGTCATCGACAACAATAAAGTGAGAAGACCATTCCATTTTGGCTTTCTGATCGAAACATGATAATTTGACCGTTACAAAAACATTTACTTTATTTCCATTATAATCATAAACCGAATAATTTCCATACTTATTTTCCAATTTTGTTTTCAATGTTCTAAACATTTTTTCGGAATGCAATCCACATCAAATCCAGTGTCGAGTTTAAACTTAACTAATTGATTTCCTACTTGATACTCCTTATATCATCGCTTCATATGGTTGGCAATATTACTTGAATCTATTCTATAAATAAGATCTACTTTAATAACCCTATTCGCACTTCCATCACTAATTTGTACACAATTACCTGATCTATCCCAGTTAATTGATTGTTGTTGTTGTTGCAGTTCGGATTTTAGTTTGTGAAATACCCTGCCAAAATCATTCAGAGATTGATAGTCGAGCCAACCATTTCTTACGTAGTCACATACGCGCTTAAGATCCTCATCCGACTATAATAATCATAATAATCATAATTATAACTCGACACACAAACGAGTGGCTTATGATCACTTTCAACCATAAATCGACGTCCATAGACAAAGTTATGAAAACATTTACATGCAAACACCACAGCCAAAAATTCTTTTTCAATTTGCACCCATCTTTTTTCAGCTTTACTAAGCGTTCTAGACGCAAATGCAACCGGATGCTCTTCTTGAATCAAACCCGAACCAAGTCCATCTTTTGATGTATCTGTTTGAATGACGATTGGATTTTCTGGATTAAATTTTGACACCGGGTTTTAACACCGGGTCGGATGTAATTATTTTCTTTATATTGTCTAATTCAATATCGTGTTTTTCGTTCCATTCAAACGGAGTTTCTTTCCCCGATAATAAACGCAGTTCCGCTGTCATCTTTGACAGATTTGGAATGAACTTTGCCAAGTATTTACAAAGACCCAATAAACGTGACACGGCGTGTTTGTCGGTTGGCTTTTTCATTTTCAAAATGGCATCAATATGTTTTTGGGCCGGTCTAATTTTTTCATCCGACAAAATAAGACCCAAGAATTTGACCTCTAATTTGCAGTATTGAATCTTGCCCGGGTTGAACTTGACATTGTTCGAGCGAGCACGCTCAAGAATGATTTTCAAGATTCTGTCATGTTCCTCTTCGTTACAGGCTACTATTGCAATATCATCAAAATACACAAAAACACCGGGTATATCACCGAAAATCTGTACCATGCGTCTCTGAAAAATCTCTGGCGAAATATTTAAGCCAAACGCAAGTCTATTGAATTTATATCGACCAAAGGGTGTCATGAATGTTGTCTATTCTGAACTCGTTTCATCCAATTCCAATTGCCAAAATCCATTTGAGCAGTCTAATACTATGAATACTTTCTTATCAACCAATTCTGAGGTTAATTCATCCACAGTGGGTATCAAATAATGTTCACGCCTGAGGCACTTATTGAGAGGTTTGGGATCCAAGCAAACTCGCAAATCACCGCTTGATTTCTTAACCACTTGCAAATTATTCACCCAATCTGTTGGATGAGTCACTGGCGTTATGATTCCCGACTCTACCATATCACCAAGTTTTTGCTTAAGCTTCTTAACGATTGTATCCGGAAATCGCTTTCTATAATGCACGACTGGTTTGGCATTTTCTTGTAGATTTATGGTGATTTTCCGTGAATCTTTCCAAGACCAGAGAAAACATCGATATTTTCACCTACAAACCTTTCTCCTGCATTTGAGCACTTAATTGAATCAATATTGATTGGCTCAATCAATCCAAAGTCTGTGCAGGTTTCAAGCCCAAGTATCGGTTCAAATGTGCCGTCAACAACAATGAATTCTGTTATTTGTTCAATATTTAATTTAGAATCCCATAATTTAATCTCGGCAATACCATAAACTTTAATTTTATTGTTGCTATAGTCAAATACAGGGAATTTTTTAATGATTCTCAACGGTAAACAATTGACGTCTGCTCCAGTATCGACTTTGAACTTAACTAGTTTATTTCCTACTCGGTATGTCATTCGTTAAATTACCTGATGATGATACATCGTCCCAATGGAGATTGTCGACACGTTGTTTCCCATTTGATTTCGGTTGCGATGCGCTGGCGTTTGCTCGGTTCCATTCGCCACCACAGTTGAAACAGATCTTTTTCTTGTTGTTTGTTTTAATCGCATTAATTGAGTCGGTGTCTCTGTTTCCGATAATGCTACCGTTGCAATCGATTGTTTTGATGCCAAAATCCCTTTTTTCCCAATTTTTCATCACGACCGTCGAGCAACTTTAACTGAAGCTTCTTGTCAAACACGGTTTTTATACGACAATCCGCACGAACAACTAAATTCACAACGTTCAATTTGCGCACGGAGCTCGGTCAAAAATTCACTGAATGGCTGACGTTCCTTTTGGCTCAGATTGTTGAATTTGAATGACTCCATAGTCACGTTTTTCTGTGGCAGACAATGATTATCAAATGCCTTCAACAACACATCAGCCAATGTTCGCTGTGTTGTTACCGTTTCGGTGCGTCCTGCTGCCGTTGATGTCGCTGGAATTTCTTGTGTTGTGATTACTGTTCCAAGCAGTGACTGTTCGGATTCTATCTATCCCACTTCTGACACCATGTAATGGACTGTTAGAAATAAAACAACACAACTAGTTTAACGTTAATAATAATGTTCTTTATTCTACTATAACTTGTGCATGTTGGTTGTATGATGGTTAATGCTCAACTGAACTGTCAATGACATTTGTTACAGTAGCTCACTTTACAAAAGTCACATGAGAACTTAAGATTCGTTCACATTATTATTACAAATCATAAAAAATTTCGTGTATTGGTGTGGACATTAGCATACATATACAGTGCATTAGCGTTCCTTACGTAAGGGTAAGACACACAAACAAATAATGCTGTTCAAATGTGTTTTTCGTGTCTAAAAGCACAAAAAAATAATACTGGAAAAATTATATGTATTATAATGCTTTTTATGTACTATGCTGATGCATTAATATCCGGCAATTTTTTTTTTTGTTTGTTGCAATTTACTTAAAATTCAACATCATGCAATATATCTTTATTCATGTGCAGATTGTACCACTATAAATCATCACGTTAATATAAATGTGAGTCTTTGTGACTATATCTAGGCTAACAGTTACTCCAATCTCATTGCAATTAGTAATTTTATGATAATCACCAAAAAAAAAAAATGAAAATGATTCCTATCATGATATAGCATTTTAGTTGGAGATCCTTGGAGGACGAACAAATTACATGTACATCATAATAAATTTATTTTTCAAATCATGAGGAGATGATTTTTCTTTTGAATACGTTTTTTTCCACAGAAGATAACAATTTTTCAACACAAATATCTCCAAAGTATAGCAAAAAACAAAATAAAAAATCCCTGTTTCTTCATTCTGCTGCTGCTGTTGATGATGCTGCTGCTGCTACACGGAAAAATCAATAAAACTGAATATAAAAAAAAGACAATTGTTGTTTTACAAATTTATTTCGTTTTTATAATATTAAAAGAAAAGCTTTTGTTCTATGTGTACGAGATGAACATTGTTTAGTGAAAATATAAGTATACAACAAACCATTGCAGATGTTTTTCTTCATCCGGTATTGTTGTATGTATCTGTATATTAAAAGATTTATTGAATAATAAATTTCAATCAACATAACAAAAAAGTTCTCTCACTATAACCTAATGAAGAACAATAAATATAAGTGTTCCATTTACACGAGGTGATTTGGATTGCGCGGCGTACCATTTAATCATCATCATTCTACCAAAAAAAAAAACGCACGATTTAAATGAGAATTAATATAATTAAAGAAGATTTATTCTAGTATACATAAACAATATAAGAGCATATGATAAATGGAAAATTCTCAACAGTAAATTGATTTTTTTATTAGTGTTCAAATTGAAAATATAACATCTACAATATTATCTTAGTGCACATATACCACAATTATGTACCAATTTTAGATTTTCACTTTACGAGTAAAGAATATAAAAAAAAAAAAAATAATAAACTTGATTCAATCACAGGACACACAATAGAAATGCATTTCCCATTATTGCGGTGAAAATGATTGAAAAACTGTTGAAATTGTTTGGAGCACAGAGAGAACAAACGAGAAATTCAATCAGAAAATGAATTTAATTTAAAACGATTTTTACTTTCGTTATTATTACAACGATTTTTCCAGACAATTCGTTTAATGGTTCCAGGTTAACATTGTAAACTTTATTTCAAGTGGTATTTAAGAAATGGAACTTTTTATTGAAAGGAGTAATCAAGTTAAATTCACTAAGCGAATTTTCTTATTAATTTAAAAGAAATTAAAAGAGAAATAGCTAATTTTTTTTAAAATTATTCATTGCAATTGTTGTTGTATTTTTTACCTAGCCATAGCGTCCTTAACGTAGCATACGTTACACGTACATTCTACCACACAATTGGGTTACATGATCATCCCAACTAAGTTTGTTATTATCAATAACCCCAAGTTCCTAACCGTATCCACAATCTTAATATTCGCATTGCCAATTTTGATATTATAATGCCGAAGGTTGGATTTGGATTTTAAGGGGTTGATTTTAATATGATTGTTATTGCTCCAAATTAAAATTCTTTCAAGTGTATCGTTTATTCTCAGCACGCAAGCATCCATATCGCTTGCTACTGCCGAGTCATAGATTTGCACATCATCTGCAAAAATATGAAACTTTACCGGAGCTACACTGTTTCTGATATCATTTATAAACATCATAAATAACAAAGGGCCCAAGATTGAACCCTGAGGAACACCAGAAGTCAATAAACTCTCGTTGGAAATTTTTTTCATTCAATTTGACAATTTGATACCTATCCGATAGGTATGAAGCCAAAAGCTTAACCGCAGAACGGGAAAAATTAAAGTTTGAGCGAAACTTATGGAGCAGAACTTTATGGTTAACACTTTCAAAATCTTTAGAAAAATCTAGAAGCACAAGCAAAGGCACTTTACATTCTGCAACAGATGAACACAAATCATCTATAATTTTGATTAATGCAGAAGTTGTACTATGTCTTTCTCGAAACCCGGACTGTAGATCATCAATTAAGCCAAAACTAGAAATATGATTCATCATTTGAAACTTCATAATTTTTTCAATTACCTTAGATAAGCAAGGAAGTATACTGATTGGCCGAAAGTCTTGTATAGTTTCAGGCTTAAGTACCTTCCTAACAGGGGTTATATGTGCAATTTTCCACCCCGTCGGAAAAATAGATTTAGTAAATGCGGTGTTAATTATGTTTGTTAAAACAGTGCTTATGGAGGGTAGTAAAAGTCGAATGAAACCTATAGGGATACCATCAGAACCTTGTGCTTCAGATTGAATATCATCAATTGCATTACATACTTCCATAATGGAAGCATTCCTAAAATAAAAACATTGATTATCAGTTGACGAAATAGCAGAATTCATAAGAAATTGATTTTTCACAGCTACCCGGGAGCACTTTGCAAAATGATTTGAGAACTCAGTAACTGAAAAATCCGACACGGCAGTTCGTTTGGTTTTTGAAAGACCATATTTTTGGAAATTCCGCCATAAAATCCTATTGGGTAGGTCCAAATTAAAAATATTACTTTTAAAATAATGGAGCTTCGCTGCTTTAATCATCCCATTTACCTTATTCCTGTACTTCTTATAATGACTAAATGAAGTTGGATTTTTATTTGCTCTCCAAGTTGCATGAAGAAAATCCCTAATATTCCGATGGTACAGTATAGAGTGTTTTAATGAGAAAGACTTGCACGGTGGCTTCAAACAAATTTTTCTTATGGGTCACTCATCGTGAAGTTGAGACACTAGTGCATTGAAATGCTCCAATTGATTATTAACATCCGGGATGAGGGAAATTACTCCCCAATCAAGCGAATTTGCTGCAATAAGCAAAGCATTTTGATCTACATTATGCAATGATCGGCAATATCTAAAGGTGTCCTTGTCATAAATATTAATATCAAAATTATACGAGCCCAAAATCATATCATGCGGGTTGTAAATAGTCCAGGAACTGAAATTTGAGTAAAAAAATTCAATTTAGGTCGATTATTCAATAGCAACAGATCAAGACAAGTCATACTTCTATCAACAAAGTTAGTAGGGCAATATGATGCAATTTCTAGGTCCAGTGAAAAAATTAAATTCCTGAATGTCCGGACATACTTTTTATTCGAATTGACATCCAGATTGAAATCACCTAGAATAAGAATATCGCTATATTTGCCGGCTGAACCTGTCAAAAACTTCCTCAGTCTATTTACAAATTTAATACATGGAGGACGATAAGCAACACCAAGTAATAAAACTTTCTCATTTAGTGTATTACACATTTCAATGAAGATGAAATCAAACATTTCGTATTAGTCGCTGATGGTGTATGTCCCGGAGACTTTATACATTTAATGGATGAGATTTTATACATTTAATGTAACTTACCGACAACACAGTGAGTAAGGAAAAGAAGCTGTAATGTTGAATAATTATTCACTCATTGATTGAATAACGGGTGAATAACGAGTTAATGTGTATCCGTCAGTGCATAAATAGTGAATTCTCAGTGCAAAATGTATGATTAATAAGTGAAAAATGAGAGAATAGCCAGTGAATAATTGAATGAATAATGACTGAGTAAGGAATGAATATATAATAATCAATGATTAATGAGGGACCGCTGAATGAAATGTCGGAAATAATAGGTGAATAATAGGTCATAAATAACTGAATTCACCAATAATCATCATGAATGATAATCACTGAATATATTAATTAGTAAATATTCAATGAAAATTCTGTGAATAATGATTGAATAATCACAGAATAATGATATAATACTAGGTGAGTAATGAATGAATTCATCATTCATCGGTGAATCAACAGTGAATAATATGTGAAGAAATAATATGTAAACATGAATAATGAGTGAACAACTGTAAATATGTATATAAATAAAATAAGATATTGTCATTGCTGGTCTTCCAACTTTCCTTTTTCCTTGCGGATTCCATTCCAATGACATCCTGGTTATGTCATTTGGTGTCTTTCTCAGCGTGTGTCCTATCCATCTCCATTTCCGTTTCCTGATCTCATTCTCAATGTCCACTTGGTTAGTTTTATCGCAGCAGTTCTTCATTTTTGATGGTATTCGGCCAGAAGCATTTAATCAATTGCCTAAGGCATTTATTCACAAATACTTGGAGCCTTCTTGTTATTTTCTGCATATATTTCCACGTTTCACAGCCATACAGCAGTACTGATTTACACAGGCATTGAACATTCGTATCTTGGTGTTTCTTGACAGGACGGATGCATTCCAGATCTTATGGAGCATGTTGAACGTGTTTCTCGCTTTGTTGATGCGTTGGTTAATGTCTTCTTCCGTTCCACCTGATCTCGACACAGTACAGCCGAGGTATACGAATTTTTCAACATTTTCTATTGTGTCTTGGTTGATGCGAAGTGGTGTACTAATACTTGTGTTTAGTCTCAAGGCCTTTATCTTTCTTATATTTATCTTGAGCCCGACATCTTGTGCTATTTCTGATAACTTCTGTAGCTTTTGCTGCATGTCTTGGCATTTGTGTGTTAGCAGGTAGATATCATCTGCGTAGTCGAGATCATTGAGTCTTCTAATTGGACCCCACTCGATTCCATTTGGTGATGCGATGACTAGCTTGCGCATGACACTATCCAGTACTATGAGGAACAGTAGTGGAGATAGATCCTTGTCTGACTCCTTATGTGTTGTAGTATGTGTCACTCTACCTTCCTTTGTGTTGAACTCTATTTCCAGCATCCCAGTATATTTCTCGGATGAGTTCGGTTATTTTCCTCGGGATGCCTTTTTCGCAGAGTGCTTTCCAGATTGCGCTTCTTTTGATGTAATCGAATGCGCGTTCGAAGTCGACGAAGAGGGTGTGAGTTCCATTCGTTGGATTCTTTGATGATAATTCGGACTGTGCTAATGTGGTCTGTACAGCTTCTTCCTGGTCTGAAACCAGTTTGTTCGTTTCTTATATGTTGGTTAACAGTTGGTGATATTCGTTCAAGGATGATCATTGCTGGTACTTTCATTATACTGTTAAGGAGGGAGACGCCTCGCCAGTTTTTCCATTCTGTAAAGTCGCCATTCTTTGGAATCCTTATGGTTAAGCATTCTTGCCATCTGGAAGCTCCTAAACTGGTTCGCTATCTATGCATTTGTTCTCAAAGAACTCTTTTCATTTATTTAGTTGTTGGTCGTTTATAGTTAGGGCTTATCCATTTGAATCGTTTATAGGTGGTATATTTGTAAATTTTCCGGCAACCTTTCTTACACATTGACGTAATGCGCGCATATTTCTATTTGCTGCCGCTGATTCGGCAGTGGTGAGAATGTCTTCCGTATATTTCCTGCGATCACTCCTTTCCATTTTCTTCACTTGTCTAGCCATGTCCTCATATTTTCTTTGAATTTCCGCCGTATTTTGATTGTATAGTTGTATTTTAAGTTGGCGGCGTTCCTTAATTTTCTTCCACGCTTCATCTCTAATCCATGGTTTTCTTGTGTTGTCTTTGTAGCCAAGCATATTTGTAGCAGTTTTTACGTAGGTTTCTTCTAGTTCTTCCCATTTTTGATCTATAGCGCTGGTAATGTCAGTGTTTCTCACTCTATGTCTTTTCTTATGTCAGTGTTTCTCACTCTATCTATGTTGAATTTGCTCCGATTAGTTCTTGCATTTTTCACAGTAGCTGGTTTGATTTTGAAGGTTGCTATTACCAATTGGTGATCGCTGTGTACATCTGCTCCTCTCATTGCTCTGACATCTTGTAAGGAGGATAGAAACTTCTTATTTACCAGTACATGATTAATTTGATTTCTCGTTCTGCCATCTGATGATGTCCCAGGTGTGCCTATGAATAGCTGATTTGTGACACAATAGTCGATGAGTCTGTCTCCGTTGTTATTCTTAGCAGAATCTAGTGCCTGTTTACCCATGATTGTCGCCATTCCGGTGTTGTCCATTCCAATTTTTGCGTTGAAATCTCCTTGGATAATCTTGATGTCATTTCGGTTTGCACTTGATATGGCGGCTTGTAATTGCTTGTAGAATTCATCCTTTGTTGTGTCATCTGCGTCTTCTGTAGGCGCATAGCACTGTGTAATCGTTGTATTTCTAATTTTTGAGTGGAATCTTGCTGTAATTATCCTGCTACTTATAGGTTTCCATTCGAGTAGTGATTTCTTCTCTTTAGGCGTTGTTAGTATACCTACACCTTGTTCGTGTGTGTCTACTCTACCGATTTAAAAGATATACAAATCATAAAATAATTTTGGATAATGTAAAAATTTTAGAACAACAATGAAAATTTCGATCGATTTTTGAAATGTTACACATACATTTATTATTTTTTTTTTTTTGAAATATATGATTCTTAATGAACATAACCGGATAATTATTTTTTACGAAGAGCGAAATTATCAAGAATATTGCAAGTTCTTTCCTTATATTGAAAGTAATCAAAAGTGTAATTAGCCGCTATAACCTTTTGGTTTTTTTATTTCATAAAACAAAACTATGCATGCGAGCATGCCTTATTGCACTATACTATGCAATTCTGGTTCGATGATAATGAAATCTGATAAGCGACGAATGATAAATTCATAACGAATTTTAAACAAATTCAATAAATTTATCAGGCTTGTTTCTGTCAATAAAAATTTTTGTCGCCGATGATAAAATTTGTACGTCAACAAGAATGATTACTGAAATTTGTAGAATATATTTAATTAGTTTACGTGATGTACCAAATGTTAAATTTTAAGATTTTAAATTTTAGCCCGTTTAGATGTTTCACGTTAAATCTCTCAGTTACTTTTTAGAATCTAAATAATTCATTCAAAATCAACAGAAAATCAACTCTAGGAAATTTAAAAAGTCTGAAAATATTTTAATTATTGGAAACAAATAAGTGAAAATTGACCCTGAAATACTTGGACAAAAAAAGTGGCTTGTGGAGCGATGTGAATAGGATGGTTTTATAAAGTATTTAAAAATTCTTCTGGAGAATTAAAGTTAGGTTTATTGGCCTTAGTATGCAATACGGGTTTTGTTTGAAAAAATGTCGACTTAATCTTTCACGTCGATTGGTCGAGGTAAGATTCGTCAATAATGTTAAATTGTTGTTAAATGGAGGCAAATTCCAAGAATAATTCTCATTCCACACGTAAAATGAGTGGTAAGGGCAAAAATATTTTTGCCGGCGCAATGTCCCTTATGATTAATTGTGTACATATTATTTTCTGTAGTATTACCATCTTTGCCATATGAAATGCGCATTAGTTGAATGTATTCCGATAACGAAGTTAAGCATCCTGAGTTTGCAAATTTTTAATATTATAATTTATTTGAATAAGAAATTCCAAAGTACCGGGTTGCCTAATTTAGATCATGTTTAATTTTCACTATAAATCGAACAACAAAACAACATAAAAATATGATTAGTTAAAATTTACCCGCATAGTTAACGTTGGTTTTTGGTGGTTTGGCGACTATTGGAGGGGGGGACCAAAGTTGAGTAGATTAATCTACCAGCTCCGTAACCTTCCAGTAGGGTGCGCATCACGTGAGCTGTTCTGGTCTTGTCATTAGGCAGCTGCGTGATGGGTACAATTGTGTAAGGGGTAACCTGTTCACAATCGCAAGTGTACGTACTGCCTCCTCGTGGCAACCACTGGCAGCTAAGGCCACTTGGCACATTTTTGGCCATTTGGCACAGGCTAAAGTACGGCGCTAAAGGAGAAAACCTTGACAAAAAACCTTAATCTAAGGTGGAACAGCATATGCCGAAAGATGAATGGCTGATAGGTTAATCAGCCCAAAATATGCGGACTCTGGATACCAGGCACCCTCCAGTTTTATTTAGTCTTCCTGTAGTAAAGCTGGGTGACCTACAGGTGATTTGCAATTCCCAGCAACTCGTAAGAGTAAAATCAAACTGAATACGGGGCAAAGTAGGAATATACGGGAGTGGGACAACCCTTTCGAGGTCCTTGAGCTCCAATGCTACCGTCTTTCTAGCGGAACTACATGCTGTAGTAAACATCTGGAAGGGAGAGGAATAAGCCCAGATAGTATGTATCACGTACCGGGAGGCAGTATTGTCAGGTTCATTAAGAACCTGAATATTGACTGGACGGATAATTAAGCAGGGGCCAGCACAATAGATCTTTTAGGTCGCAGTGCGAAGTGGCTGATCGCCCGCATGCCCCCCCCCAATAACGTTGGTTTAGAAGACAGATCTTGTTACCCTGGTTCTATTTATTGTAAATTCGCGATCTAATATAATCAAATCAAATTGTGGTTATTTGGCTTTCTAGTTGTTTTGATACTTCATCATTCATTTCTCGCAAACTACACAAAATCTTTCACAATGTTTGTATTGACAAAAAGAAAGGGAATATTCTCAGTACCGGACTAAGAAAAATCTGAACCCTAGGCAAGCTTCCATTTTCGGGCCCTCGAATAATAGGGAAATTGACCCTAAGTGCAAGCATTCTTCCTGAAGTAAAATTTCGTTTTCCTATAAAAAAACGTAAAAGTAGGTTTTTTTCCACAAAACGTCTGTTTTCTGCATTTATTGACTACTTGCAACGTGGAAGTGGAACTAACAAATTTTTTGTATGAAATTTATTTCGGGTGAATACAAGCAACAACAAAATACTTTTATTTTCTCTATATATAGTTGAGTTCCTCGGACTCCGAATTTTGATGAAACCTTTTGTGATCGCGTTTTAAATGCGACTTAGAACTAATGTTACCACTTGAAAACGCTTGCTAATGTTTTGTTAATATTTTATTAAGGGATTATATTCCGTTTCTTGTTATGCAAAATAAAATGAGAAAATTTGCAGTTCGTCTATATATATTATTTTCTACCTCTTTCTTACAAAAAAAATCTAAATTGCTTGTGATTTTGTGTATGAAAATTTGTCTAACTTGGTCTGATAGAAACAAAATGAAAATTTGATTTTGGGTAAAATATGAAATAAGTTACCTCGACAGAATACTTATTTGAATAAGTTAGGTTCCATAAATAAGCCTTCGTTTTGAAAACAGCCAGCCAACCCAAAAATACTTTTCTAAGTGGTTTTGTAAATTTTTTGAATAATTATCATCCCGATCAACGAGAACTTCGAGTAACGAATAAATGATGTTAATCCTTCAGGTGGACCGGTAATGTTTGTGCTAAATAGTGTACGTTTCACATCTCAACGCAAGTGACATCTATAGTTGAACATCACATACACTAACTCCGAATAAATTATCACACATCATGCCACACCAAATTAACGAAGATGACAGCCGATTTTACGCATCATCATCATTTTTCTGCCCTTTTTTGCTCACCATCAGTGTTGTGCATTTACGCGTAAAAAACTATTTTTTACATATTTGATGTAAATAATAGTAAAAAATAGTAAAAAAATGTAAAATGTAAAAAAATGTAAAAAAATGTTAAAAAAATTTTATTTAGTGACATCTATTTGAATAAAATTATATTATGCAAATATGGTAAATATATTTGATATTTAGTCGATACACACAATTATTATTTAATTATTAAGAATTTAATTTGTCTGGCTGTAATCAATTGATTTTTTCGTAAAATTCGATTTGACATATTGTAAATCAATTCGAAATTGTTTAGGTAAAAGTTTTTGCTTAATCATTTTATACAATATATAAAAAGCATCGTACTTCATTATTCTCACCAGAATTTTTTATTAAATTATTTCTAACACTAGCCTAATCTAGATACTTTGCACTTTGCAGTTTATTAAATAATTATAAATTACAACATTGTTATTAACAAATAAAATATAAATTATATTATCAATGTCCTTGTTATAAATAAATATTAGTTATGCTAGAAGTTAAAAATGTACGTATGTAGTTTTATAAGTTACTTCTTTGCTCTTTCTACGGCTTCCTGCAGTCAAAAATAATAATACATCAGCTGATTTTGTTTACATTTTAATTGTGTTGATAAAATTATGAACGGATTATATTTTTTCATCCAGATGTTTATTAAACAATAAAAATAAAATTGTAATGTTTCGTACCTCGTTTTCAGTTTGTTGTTAATTTACAATATTACTAACCGACTAACCGTTGATACGTAAAATATGTTTTACAAGGCTAAATATGTCATCACGTTCAAATATGTAGTAAAGCATAACTTTTCTCTTAATGAAAACGATGTTGCATGAGCTTTCTTGAATACATTTTTAAAATTTAGATTTTTCATTATAAATTTTTATTCTAAAATAAAAATAACCAAAAATGCTCAAATAAAAATAACCAAAATGCTCAACCGAAAAATGAATAACCGAAACATCAGGAAGAAAAAATTAGGAAACATAACAACCTTAACAAATAATAAAAGAAAGAAATACTCGGACACATGATCGCAAATTACATTTGTAATATACAAGATAAACCAAACAATTCATGATTGAAGAAGTTTCAGTAATAATATTGGTAATGGTATGCATAAACAGAAACTATTACGTTTAAATTTAGTAGCCAAGGAACATTTTGTTGGATAGAAAAAGGTAACAAATAATATGAAACGTAAGCAGTTACAAAAGGTGAATGACCGTTCTACTTATGCTTTATGACGAAAGAAAATAAAATTCGTATATGTATAGTATATTGTAACTTTCTCATATTTATTGAAACCTGCGAGAATTCTCTTTTGAACTCTTCAGAGAGAATTTTCGTAAATAAGCAACTTCTAGAATACCCATAATATTTATGACGTGTAAAACACCTAACATTTATTTATAATAAAAAAATATTAACAATATATAATTGTTACTAACAAATAACAATTCAATAACCAAACTTCATCGAGACTTGATTGTAGTCTCTGACTATAATAAATGTAAAAAAATGAGTTAACGACATATGTAAGATGAGATGATCCAGGAATAATTTGTAATTGTTTAAAGAGTTTAATATATCAATGTATGCAACACTAATGATTAATCAATTATTTTTAAGAATAACAATAATCCACAGCCATCAGCATCAATCAATAATCCACAGTCACATCATAAATAACAAATACATAATAATTATACTAATACGTACATATGTCTGCAAAAGTGCAAAGGCTCTGATTGTGCCACATATCACTTAAAGTTTTAAAGAAATATTAGAAATGAATTGTTAATTCACGATGAGATGAATTACTTCCTAAACAGAAGGTACGAGGATCAAATCAAGCGGCCTTGTGATTATTCGATTAAGAAATGCATTTCCAATTTTTCAAACACTAAAATCAAATAACCAAATGAAAAATATGTTTAAAACTGGCAACGTTTCACATTAATGTTGTTCTCTGCATACTATCATATTTGTTTTTGGTATTGTAGATGCTTCTACTTTAGTAGTATTGTGTTTTATTTCGACTTGAACTTGATCTTCACAAATCAAAAAATCCAAATAAATTTTATATTTTTGTTATCCTGTGAAGAACAAAGACGGGTTGCACTTAAACAGTGCAGTTAGAAAGGGATAAACAGTTTCTTTATGTACATATTTGGTTTTTAATGTACTAACAGTAAAATCATATGGTTGAAATGGTTTCGTCTTTCTACGCTTTATTGCAGTCAAAATAATAATACATCAGCTGATTTTGTTTACATTTCTATTGTGTTGATACCAACATAAAGAAAATTGTAATGTTTCGTATATCGTTTTCCATTTATTGTTGATTTACAATATTATTAACTGTTGTTAGGTAAAATATGTTTAGCAAGCGAGAGGTCACCGCGTTCAAATATTGTTATTATAGTCCTCGCCGTGATTAACAAAAGTCATGCTGAAAATGTAGTCATACCTAACATTTCTGTCCATCAATACGTTGTTGATAAATAAAATAAACAACCTTGACAAATAAAATAAACAAAATATTCGGACACATGATTCGCTTATGACTATGACCTATCCCAATATTTTGATCATTACATAAATTCGGTACACCCTATTTTTGGGCTAATATAAACTTGCATACTAAATTTCACTTCAATCGGTTAAGAAACACGGCAAGTTGTAGAAGAAACGTATATTTTCTTATACCAAGCGCTATGGGAATACATAAACAGCCGTATAATCGGAACGAGATACGTTATAATATTGAAATTCGGTACACGCTATTTTTGGGCCAATATAGACTTGCATACTAAATTTCACTTTAATCGGTTAAGAAACACGGCAAGTTGTAGAAGAAACGTATATTTTCTTATACCAAGCACTACGGGAATACATAAACAGCCGTATAATCGGAACGAGATACGTTATAATATTGAAATTCGGTACACGGTATTTTTGGGTCAATATAGACTTGCATACTAAATTTCACTATAATCGGTTAAGAAACACGGCAAGTTGTAGAAGAAACGTATATTTTCTTATACCAAGTACTACGGGAATACATAAACAGCCGTATAATCGGAACGAGATACGTTATAATATTGAAATTCGGTACACGCTATTTTTGGGCCAATATAGACTTGCATACTAAATTTCACTTTAATCGGTTAAGAAACACGGCAAGTTGTAGAAGAAACGTATATTTTCTTATACCAAGTACTACGGGAATACATAAACAGCCGTATAATCGGAACGAAATACGTTATAATATTGAAATTTGGTACACGCTATTTGTGGGCCAATATAAACTTGCATACTAAATTTCACTACAATCGGTTAAGAAACACGGCAAGTTGTAGAAGAAACGTATATTTTCTTATACCAAGCGCTATGGGAATACATAAACAGCCGTATAATCGGAACGAGATACGTTATAATATTGAAATTCGGCACACGCTATTTTTGGGCCAATATAGACTTGCATACTAAATTTCACTTTAATCGGTTAAGAAACACGGCAAGTTGTAGAAGAAACGTATATTTTCTTATACCAAGTACTACGGGAATACATAAACAGCCGTATACTCGGAACGAGATACGTTATAATATTGAAATTCGGTACACGCTATTTTTGGGCCAATATAGACTTGCATACTAAATTTCACTTTAATCGGTTAAGAAACACGGCAAGTTGTAGAAGAAACGTATATTTTCTTATACCAAGTACTACGGGAATACATAAACAGCCGTATAATCGGAACGAGATACGTTATAATATTGAAATTCGGTACACGCTATTTGTGGGCCAATATAAACTTGCATACTAAATTTCACTACAATCGGTTAAGAAACACGGCAAGTTGTAGAAGAAACGTATATTTTCTTATACCAAGCGCTATGGGAATACATAAACAGCCGTATAATCGGAACGAGATACGTTATAATATTGAAATTCGGTACACGCTATTTTTGGGCCAATATAGACTTGCATACTAAATTTCACTTTAATCGGTTAAGAAACACGGCAAGTTGTAGAAGAAACGTATATTTTCTTATACCAAGTACTACGGGAATACATAAACAGCCGTATAATCGAAACGAAATACGTTATAATATTGAAATTCGGTACACGTGTAAGTGTTTTTAAAACTGTTTTCAAAAGTTGACAAATAAAATAAACAAAATATTCGGACACATGATTCGCTTATGACTATGACCTATCCCAATATTTTGATCATTACATATTACCTATAAAACATCAACCAAATAATTCATGATTGTAGATGTATTGTAGATGCCTTAAAAATAATATTTATGTACAAAAACAGAAAATGTTAAATTACAATTTAAGCATAAGTAGTTATCTTGGCCGCTATTGCTATCTTCCCTCATTTTCTATAGAAATTGAAAAGGACAGAGAGAGAGAAGAACAAATTGAATTAATTTGTGAATGCACTTATTTAGGGCAAACCAAACAAATATTTATTGTGTGTGTACATATTCATTTTTGGCGCTAAACTAATTTTTTGACAAATTGTAAAAAATTGTTGTTTGTTTGTTTGTTTGTTTTTATCCCTGCAATCTGTTCTGGGGCTCGAGGCACTCCCAACTCTTTCGCAGTTCGCTTTTTACGTCCTACCTTACGCCTTTAGTGGCCAAATCGAGGACGTACGGCTATAGACCCGTTTTCGTTTAAACCACCTGCACATTGCATTGCTTCATGCCAACCTATAGTGCTGACATGAAAAGTGGGTCGGCCCATGGATTCCGCACTCTCAACAGGGGGTCATAGTTGTGGTCATCGTCATCACCGATCGTAATCAGATGATGAAAAATCCCTTTTGCATCCCGCCCCTATAGGGATTCGAACCCGGTACCTCCCGATCCAACCGCCGCAGCTTTAACCACTGCGCCGTTTGCTCGGTAAAAAATTGTTTACGAGCTTAACTTTGCTCGCTCTCTCATTCTCGCTCAATTGTTTTTGTTCAAATTTATAAATTCTTTTTTTTAAAGTACATGCAGAAGTTTTTAACCTATATACCTATTGTATATTGCACCTACATATACACATACACATACATATTTTATATTTGAAATCTCCTGTATCAGTAAAACCAAAAACTAAAAAAAATTTGGAATATATTTCATGCGATCACGTGTTTGGTTTTTTCAAAAGGTCAATCACCTTTTCTATTTGGATGTTATTTATCATACTTTTTAAATGCATCCTGATGTGTTGTACTATGGCTATGTGCAAGAAACAAATACAATAATAAAACGGATAATAGATTTGATTATAATTTGTGGTTTTTGATTTCTTTATACAAATTTTATCATTTTTCAGGATTTACCTCAAAACATTCTTTGTTTCTTTGCTATTTGTAGAATTAAGAAAGTTAGAGAATAATTATTCGCAGTTATCTGTTATGAATGTGTTTTTACCGACTTGAGGAGAACGGATTATATATATGTATGTAAGTATGTAATATCCGTTATTTGTTTATTTGACTTTAGTGTTTGGAAATGCGTGGCTTAAGTGAATAATCACGACGTTCAAGGTTACCCCTGCCTTGTTGCTAAACATATTTTAGATAACCACAGTTAATAATATTGTAAATTAACAACAAACAGAAAATGTGAAAACGATATACGAAACATTACAATTTTGTTTATATTGACTTTTCTGGAATCATAAAGAATTAAAGTTTGTTATGTGACAATTAATTAAAACACAAAAAAAATTGTTAATAACAATTATCGAAAATCGAAAAATATGGCAATAAATATTTATTTATATTTACATAGCCAAATTAAATGGAAATATTTCCACATAAACTGTTGGTAAATAAATGTAATTATGTAATAAACTAATAGGAATTTCCGAACATACAATATTTTAAACATGCACGAAAAACATACTACAACAGCGCCATTAATATTATGTAGACGAAATACACCACCCTAGACATTGCCAGGCGATGATTAATTTACTTTATAATAGGTGGAACTTTACCAAAGGGTTTTTTTATTGACTAAAATCATAAATTTAAATACAAAATTTGCTGTAATTCATAACAGATGTCACTTTATTTAATTTTTTACATATTTTTTACATTATGTAAATTTAATTGCCATGTAAAAAATACATTTTTTACGCGTAAATTTGCGCGTAAATTATACGAGGTAATTTACCTGCACAACACTGCTCACCATCGTTCGAGACAGCAACATCAAATCACACAACGTACAACAGTAAACATTTAAAATAATGAAAATAAAATTGTATTAAAAAATCGCCATTTATTCAGATTGTGTGTTAATTATTTATTTGTGTTTTCAATTTTTGGATTATTGCTAAATCGTCAACACATGTTTGCCGCATTGCCTTCAACGCAACCAAAGCGAGTAAAAAGACCCAACCAATCCTAGTTTCATTGATTAATATTAATTATAGCTTCGGAATCTGAGATAAATTGTTATAAGAACTCGACTAACATTAAATTAATATATTTAAAGAAACGCATCGGCTGCATAACAAACAAATACTGTTTTAGACCTTTTTACGAAAAATACCCTTTTTACGCGTGTATACGTACTAACACAATAAGTGGTTATCAGTGTATACTGATATTTTTGCTGAGGCTTTATATGTCTCTGTATTTGTATCGTTTTCGGTGTAACATATTAGTAAGGCAGTAGGGTATCGTAAATTCGATTTTTAGGAGCAATGTCTGAAATTTTCGCTAAGCTATTGTAAGGTATAAAGAAAGCAACTACAGCTTAGAGTGTAAAATACTTTCTTCATACAATAATAGTGCCTTGTGTCGTTATAAACCTAGCATTATGAATAATTATTTTGTCTTCGCTTTACTTCTTGATAAAATTCAAACATTTAAATTTCAAAGTATATGTAAATTATGTAAATTACCAACATTTTATGGACGAGAATTTAATTTTTGGAATTCTAAAATATAGCACCTCAAGATCGAAAATCAATTTTCCATCTGCATTGAAATTCGAACCCGGTTCCTTCAGATCCTATTATTACAGATTTAAACATTGTGCTTTTTATAAGATACAACTAAATTTCGAAAATTCGAACGAATCACCTCCCATCCAATCTCTTACCAAGAATGATTGTGGAAGATGAATAGTGAAAGAAATTGAACATGTTCTAATTGTTGTTCATTTTGGATCGATCATCCAAGTTCTGTCGTGTACATGCACTTTTAGACACAGGTAAAAAAAATATAAGATTACGACATCGACAGGCGAATTGTGAACTTTTGTGCGACGGTTTTGGTGACGTCAAATTTCTACAGGAAAAACAAGTAAATCCTATTGATCAGCAAATACTCATCTTAGTTTTGTTGCAAACTTATGTTTTGTTGATTCATGCTTCTTTATCGAACTTGGAGGCCTCCAAGGCTACAATTCAGTTCAAATAAAATTTAGAACATTGATAACTTCCATTACGACGTATATTAACCAATTTGTTTTGAAAAACTTTAGCTATTTTGAAGGACTCTTTATCATACGTCAGCACACTCGGAATAAATACCACCATTCGTTAAGCCAGAAAATGTAACAAAAATAACAGTTAACTCGTCAGAGTATTTTGTTGTTTTTGTGTTGTAAGTCAGACATAGACGATGCCCACCAACCCAAAATTTTCCTTTAGCTTAAATTGAAAACAACGACAAATATTTCTTTAAGTTTCATTAAAGCATTTCAGAAAATTGTTGCTAGCCAAGTTTAAAGCTACACCGTTTTGAACTTTAACTGCTGCCTATTTTAAATTTATCATTTTTAAAATTTTTGAACTTTAATTTGACCACAACCTAATTTGGAACAAAATTTTAAATTAACAGATTTTCCAAGTCTATCTCTTCCAAGTTTATTTCAACTAGCCTCGTGATCGGTTCATGAGTTTACCGATTGCAAACAAAAGATGATAAAACATTTTACATCCTGGAACTACTTTGACTCGAGCTCATTACCTCTCAAACGCCTTTACTTTAGACATGTTGTTTTGTCCCCAGATCTACTATCTTCCACCGTAACAAACGCCTAGGCGCTTTAAACGAATAGTGCGCCTACTGGGCGTTTTATTCGAATAAAGCGCCCAAAGCGTTTTATTCAAGTAAAATGATTTAAGTTACTAAAATACAATTGTTCTCGAAATTTGAATAATGCTGTGAGGCATTTCATTTTAAAATCTATAAATTAACTCGAAAAATTCATATATTACATGTATTACTTTGCGTGATTGTATTGACTTTGATTATATTTGCGTCGTAAGAAGTTCAGCAGCTCGAAAGTAAGACTTGAAAAAATAAATCCTCAGTTGAAAGAATCATGTCAAAATCAATCGAATTTTCATATTTTCTAGATATAGTATGTATATCTAATCTGCGATCGATGGATAGATTATATTTAAACCAGAATTTCTGAGACTTTGTTAATATTTCCAAATTTGTGTAAAATTTCTGAAAGCCGATTTGTTAAATTTTTAACCAGGAACATGATGAAAGGTTAATCTTGATAGTGTAATATAACGTGAAGTTTCGAACCAATTCCAATATAGTTCTTGTTAAAATCCAAGAATTTAATATTTTTCAAGGCATTTGGCCAAAAATCTGTCTTTTTTATTAGCATAATAGGCTGTTCGGTAAATTAGTATTCTGTAAAGAAAATATTTAACTTTAAGTTTAAATGCCGAGCGAATTTGACCTAAGTAGAATCATCGTTTTTGACATGTTTGGAAGGGAGAATGATGATGTGGTAAAAGCATTATGAAGCTATTGAATTTTCTTACTATACCATGTAAAAGAATCATTTTTTCTTAGAGTTCTCGTACAACCCTTTTTCAGAATTATTTTATGAAGGCTAAAGAAATTTTTGTCGTCAAACATAGAGCATTACGTAATAGAGCTGCTTACAACATGCGTTCTTGAGTTCGATTCTAGCCACAGACCAACATTTAATCACAACCATGCATCGACAAACATAAAAAAAAACGATTTTGAGTATACAATCGTTCGTTGGCCTGACCACCTACTACATTCAACAAAACGTTATAAATACTGATCGAAAGGTATCGATCGAAACGATATAAATACTGATCGAAAGGTTGAGACGCGATAAGCTCGATTCCGGCCTCTAAACCATAGATTTTTTTACTTATTTTAAAAGTATTTAGAATTAAAATCTCGACTTTAGACAATTTAGAGGCTTACCAACAAAAAGCAAATAACAAATTCAAACTTTCTAGCTTACAGTTTCCAATTTTAAACGTAATAGCTCAGATATTTTTAACTGTAAATAAAACATTTTTACTCAGCTCTTAAGGTGCGTACATCTGGTGAAAAAATGTACACCACGAAGCTAGCAACTTTTTGTTCTAGTTGGAAATAATTCAACTCATACAGATAACTTCGTGGTATACATTTTTTCACCAGAAAAGTATAGCATGTACGCAGCTTTATTGAAATTTAATTTGTAAAATTCTAAATTTTTCCAAGGCAAGTTCAGTTACAAAATCCTAAATTCGATTTATTTAATCACTAAATATTTTAAACTTCAAAATAATTCTACGGTCAATGCAGTCGAGGGATCAAGAACACTCATTTAATTTTTCATAGAGAATTGACCCCTTGCCTTACCTACAAGTTGATAACGGAAGCAGCTAGGAATGGCAATGACACAATTAGCTATTTTGGTTTATATTTTGTGCTTGTGTTATCCATTTTAATTTTTGTCCCCAATACACAAATAACAATTAGAATACTTTTATTATTAATATATTGGGTTTAAAAAATGTAATAGTTTTATTGACGAGTGGACCATGTGCTCTATCGGACAAATAAAACTTCGTACCCAGATCCAGAAATAATCTCAATTAGCTTTGATCATTCACTCAAATAACTATATGATATTCATTACTACTCGTATATCAAAGCTATGTAGGTATCGCATTTCTAAATTTTCCCATCGTCAAATTTGGTTTTTTTTCGAGTTGCTTGAAACCTTTCATGAAACATGAAGTTTTGTCGCAAACGTATCTTATATTCCTTCTTGTTTTACGAAAATAACATGATATTTTCGTTGAAAAATTTAGTAATATTTCCTTTGTGGTATTCGAATTTCCAAATACAGCGCTTAGGCGTTTTATTTGAAAGGGCGTTTTATATGATTTTTTTCCTTCATTTTCAAAATGTTCGTATTTTCAGCTACTCTCGAATAAAACGCCTAGGCGTTTTTTACGGTGAAAGGCAGTAGTTTTAATCCCTGTTTCAATATGACGTGTAAAATGCATTTCTATTGGATTTATTATTATTTTATTTTGGTATTCCACAATTTCTCTTTTGTAAATTTCCAACTTAGTTAAAACATACTCTACTACTTGTAAGTTGCAACTCATGGGATGTAGCCTTAGACTTTCTTGACTTTGGTCGTAAATTTTTCTTTTCCGCAAAATTTTTATTTAATTTCTTTTTTAAATTTAAACTTAATTTAATTCGGGGCCCAAGCTAATCGAGGTAAAAATGGTTAGTTGTCTTCAGCTCTATTCATCAGCTCACTTCTTTTGCTACCGCAGGGAGTGCCAGCTTGCGAAGCGATGGTGGAAGAGGTAGGCCGCGGTCGGATTATCCCAGAACGTTACAGCCAGAAAAAGTCGGTGTCGAAGTCCTAACTCGCAAAATCAAGCTGAAACTGCTTCTCAGAGAACTAATCTTCTTAGACCTTGACTTGTTTGCCTATATATTGCACGAATTCACATGAAAATGGCATTTTATATTTTCAAAATTCCATAACAACAAAATGCCCAACACGGGGACGTAATGCATCATTCTAAAAGTTAATCGTGCAATACAAAGATGCAAAAAAAGATGAGACACCACCACGGATATGAATAAGTACCGCGATTCGGAAGCAATTAGTTTTATAACTTTCTTTCTTTAAATAATTTATTATGTTAATTCACCTCATGCTGCACAATCTGTTGTGAATGAGCTACAGCTCAAAACAGGGTGTGCTAGCTTGAGGTATAAAATATATGTCAGTAAAACAAGCAAATAAATTAAAATAAATTAATGATACCAAAAATAATAATGGAATTTAATTCCGAAAAAAATGTTCCCTCTACAGTAGCAAAAATTCCAGTGAAATTTCCATTTTGAAAATATTTCCATTCCACCGAAACTCTTGATATGAAAATGAAAGTGGAGACAACATTTGAGCTCCACCAGAACTCAACAAATCTTAATAATCTGTCATCATATTATGCATGCTTGCAATACGTAATGTACAATTTATTAAACTTTTTTTTAGAAAAGACACAACAGTTGCTGTTTGTGTACCAAACAAACTTTTGTTTGTTAAAATAAAATCTGTAAATCATATTTAGACGTAGACATTTTTATTTCTTTTAAAAGAGTGGATCCCAATAACAAATTGAAAAGATCCCAGAATATTAACTAGTTTCTTTACTTTTGTTCAACTAAAATAGGGTAGTAGTAAGTATCCAACCCATTTCTTATTATGTTAATACTGTAAATAGAAAATTATGTTTTTTTTTATGTTGACATAAACATACCAATACATGGTTGTAAAATTTGTATTTACAACACCCAAACGTTTATCGCAAAGGTTCATCAACACAAATATTTGTTATAGTGTCATTGTAATGAAAATTATCCTTATAATTTTATGTTGTATAAAGGGGTTTAAGATTTTTATGGCCAAATTCACAATACATATATCTTAATCCAATATTCTATTATTAAATTGGTCGTAATCCCCTAAACACCAACTGTATAAGTATTTACTATTTATACTTTTTGTACATTTACAAAATAAAGTAGATTTTTTGACCTTTCAATCCAAATTTCCACAATAAACCACACAAAACCCTTTATTTAACCGATACCTACTATATATCGTCGTATTCGTATATAAACCGATTAAATTTTATTACAAATATACAAAACCATGAACAGGCGTTTTCAAATCAACTTTATTATGTTTTTTTTTCGAATGTATTTTGTACAGTGTTATTGGTTTGATAAAGTATGTATTTATGTACAAAACTACTAAATGATTGCCAACAGAGAAAGTACGTAAATGAGTATAAACCATCGAGAGGAAAAATCGATTGGAAAAGTTGAATACATAAAAATGGTTTATGTTACGAGAGTTTTTTTTTTTTTTGGTAACTACTAAACTAATCCAAAATTACTCTTCTATTGGGTACATAAAAATACATATAGGAACACTTCCGAACTTTATATCGCAATGTGTAATAAATTAGTGGGTGGAATAAACTTACGAGCTTTATGGTAATTTAGGTTGGGGGTTGAGATACGCATAAAATGTAGGTATACTCTGTATAAGCTATAAATTAAATGATAAATTGTAATTCGAAGGGAGTTTCTGCTATCGACTGATCTCAATTTACAACTCAACCTCCAACTCAATTTCAACGCAATCTTGAAAATGCAACGTCCAAATCAACTTTCAAATTAATCCTTAATCCAACTCCAAAAAATTCTCCAACCCTAAGTCAACTTCAACTTAACTTAAGTCGAACTAAATCTCAATCTTCTACTCAACTCCATACTGAACGACCAACTCAATCTCGAAGTCAACTCGATTCGAAATCTACAAGCGTGTTTGAACTCAACTCAATCTAACCTCTCACTAAATTAACTCAACCCCAAATTAATCGCCAACCGAACACTCACTCACATACAAATCAACTTCAACTCAAAACTTTTTCAACTCGACAACAACTCAACCACTAACGCAAACGTCAATTAAACGCCTATCTCAATCATCAAATCAACATAGTCCGAAAAACTACATGCGCACATGTACTCAACTCAGAACTAATCAAGCTAAATTCGAACTCAAATCTCCACACAACCCCCAAATAAATCACAAACTGATCCATAAATCGACTGAATGAACTCCAACTCAACCCCAACTAAAACCTAATCAACCAACTCGACCACAACATTGCCACCCCCCCAAACTGAAAGCCCTTTACAAACCCAAAATCAACATGGCCCGAAATCTCAGTCCCTAAACCAACAAAGTTCGAAACCTGCATGTGTCTCAACTCAACTCAAACGACAGAGTTTAACTCTAAGATAAAGTTAAATCCATTAAATTTGAGCGATCACGAGTGAGGAAGTAACATTGCAAGTCATCCAATACCAACCTTATTGGGAACTACCATCACCACGAGGAAATATTGCTAACTTCTGCATTACTTACTACCTCAAAAAGAAATTGCTTCAGGATACACGTGGAAATCATATAATACCCATTCTGTTATTTATAGTTAAATTTTATTGAAAACGTTGTATTTTATACTGAGTGCTAGGTAGTTCCTCCATTTAGTTTATATTTGTGACTAATGGGTTGTTAAAAAGTTTTAGTAAAGTGAAACGGGAAATGTTTTTAGTTAACCATGATGAAGCCTCGGAAATTCTTATATTCGAAGGTATTTACTCATAGTAAATGCGTAAATATATTATTGGGTCAAAATTTTTATAGTGTTATACAAAGTATCTTTGTGGTGCCAATCACAGGAAATTTTGCCGTTTGGTTCACAATTCAACAGAATGTCTATAAAAGAAATTTGGTTACCTGTTTCTTTTTCTTGTTGTGTCCAACGTTTGTAAAATATACTTCGAGAGTATTTACAATGCAAATAAAAAAAACGCTTGTATACGGCTGTATTCCACTACAAGCAGGCCATACCAGAAACTACCCATTCATCATAGGCACTTCTCGCAGAATTTAAAATATTACTCTACTAAGTTTTAGTTAGACTATGATCTTACGAGCATTTTTGAAATCGTAATTGGTTGTTTTACATTTTTCACGCCGTATATAATGTTTATTTCTCAAGTTATAATTTACAGCTACATTCGATTGAGTCTCCTTAGCAGGAAAAATGCTTTCATTACTTGGTACACAAACAGTCGTCTAATAAACATGAAATTTTCAAGAACTCAAAGAAAAGCCATGAAGCCAATAACTTCTGTGAGTTGATCATAATTCAAATAATGTGTTTATGTGCGACAATAAGAGGGTAAATTCTAGAATGAGTCCCTTATGTTTTTAACTCTATCCTTCGCATAATAATTTTATTTTTAATAACAAAGATCTGAAAATTTTCTATATTGAAACCGACAAGGTATTTTTCTGTTTCTACTAGACCTTCTTAAAAAAACACAATCCTCGTCGCTATCAGTTTCACTATTACCCCGTTTCCTTTTATTACCCCTGGGTATTATTTCAAGTGGTGGAGGATATTTATCCTCCATAGTAGATTTACGAACTTGATTTTTATGCACGTATCTGACTATGTTTTGTCCATTTATTAAGTACATATGATTTCCAATAGATTTTAAAACTCTGCCCGGTATCCACTTCAAATATTCCCGAAAATGATTTCGATACATGATTGCATCTCCTTTTACAATTTCTTTTATACTTTCTTTCCCCTTTTTTCCTGGTTCCCCTCCTGATTTATATCTAAATTGAATCTTACGGTTTTCTTTGGATTTTCTAATTTTTTTCAGTTTTTTTTCAGTTTTCAATCGATATCTTCGGATTGAGTGAATTAATCAACGTGATGGCGTATTGTTGTTTGCATGTAATAGTTGATTTAACCGATTTACTGTTAACATTTTCTGAAAACTATTATCTACAAGATATTTTTTAGGATAGGTTTTTATGGTCTGTACACCTCGTTCTGCTAAACCATTAGATTGTGGGTGGTAAGGAGTAGATTTAAAAATTTTAATATCATTTGTTTCACCAAATTGGCCAAAAACTTACAAATTGTAAGGCGGTCCATTATCAGTGCAAATAGATTTTGGCAGACCGAAATATTTAAAAATTGATTTCATCTGGCTAATAACTTCTGAAGAATCATATTTTTTCACTAATTTTACATCGATAAATTTACTGTAAAAATCTACTAAGATTAAAAAATTTTCATTTTGCCAATGGAACAAATCCAAATGAATTCTTTCTTAATTTAAAATAATACTCGAGGTTTACTTCACTATTGTTTGGCCAACCATCCTTGACATAAAAAAAGACTTTCGATAAAATAAAATTTTCCTGTGTGAACCTAGCAAAATTTTCCGTACGTAACCCTATATTCTCTGAAATATTTGCTGTTGTCAGAAAATTAAGGTATCTGTATCAACAGTAGTATCTGCAGCTATTGGAAGCCTTGATAAAGCATCAGCGTTTGCATTATTTTTTCCCGGTCGATAATGCAATTCATAATCATATGTCGAAAGAATTACCGCCCATTTTTGTAATCGGGACGGTGCTACGTTTGATGTTCCTTTTTTAGGACTAAACAATTCCTTTAGTGCTTGTGAGACAGTAACCAAAATAAACTTATGACCGTAAATATATTTATTAAAATTCTCCACTGCGAAAATCACAGCCAGAGCTGGTTTTTCGACTCCATCAATTAAATGTGATAATACCGTGCCAACGCCATACGAACTGGCATCAGTTGCAACTATAATCGGTTATGAGGGGTCATACAATTCTAGCAATTTATTGCTTAATAACAAACTATCTCTGAAACGTATTTTCACAGGCATCAGTCTATATATATTTTGTTTCTTTTCTCAACAGTTTGTATAAATCATCTAGTTCTGCAGATAAATTTGGAATGAATCTGCCATAATAGTTTACAAGACCCAAAAATGATTGTAATTCTTGAAGATTTTTTGGTGCTGGAGCTTTCACGATTGTTGTTACTTTATCAATATTGGGGCTTATACCCTTCTAAAAAAATTACGAAATTCTTGAAAAATTTACACTTTTCGACATTAATTTTTACGTTTTATTTACTCAACCGTTCCAAAACTAAATTGAACGTATGCCTGCATTGCTCAATGTTATTTTCTCCAACCATAATATCATCTAAATAACATACGGCATGATCAATACCTACTAAAACTTGATCCATAATGGACTGGAAAATTGCGGGAGCACTCTTAACATCAAATGGCAATCGAGTAAATTGAAATAAACCCCGGCGACTAATTGTTGGTATGCCCCGCTCAAATCAATAACACAAAAAATAGTTGATTTCGACAAACTTACTAATATATCATCTATCCTAGGTAGCGGGTAGTGTACGGTTTCAACGATCCTATTAATGATAAACTTACAATCAATACAAAGTCTAATGGATTTATCTGGCTTTGGTACAACTACAATAGGGGATGCCCATTCAACAAGTCTCTCTATTTCATCAGAAACAGCATCTTTTATGTGAAAAGGAATAGTATAAGCTTAATGGAAAATTGGTGTTGCACCAGCCTTCAGACAAATTTCTCCACTAAAATGTCTAATGGTTCCACCCGAACCAGGAAATACGTTGGCAAACCTTTTCTTGATATCTTGTATATTTAACCGTATTTTCAGAAAAATTTTCACTCACCCGATCAATTTGTTGACTATAATTAAATTTAAAAGTAGTCCTCCAAGCTGGAAATAAAATATCCAACCAAGTACGACCCATGAGAGGCTCACTGGCTTTCTGCGGTTCAATAATAATTAGATCCAACCACTGAACTTTACCATCACCAATTTCAACTTACATTATTCTCTTTCCAACAACATTGATTATTTCACCTGTAACAGAAGAAAATTTGTGAGTTATATTTTCATAACTTAAATTACTAAAAATTATTTTAAACTTATCTAAAGTCATCACAGTTGCACAGGCACCGGTGTCCACCTCCATTTGTATAAGCTGCCCTTCCATTTTGATTGTAACCCATAACGGATTATTTGTTGAGCTGGCAATTGGTTGCAATGCATTTATATTATTTCCATCCACTGTTCTTTTCAAACTTAAATTATTAAGCTCCTCGTTGAATTCCTTAACAGCTTGATGTGTTAAATTACGTTGCAAAGTCGAACTGCGTCGTGACATATTCTTTCCGCAGGACGAAGTTGATGATTATCTCGATCTTTCATTCCGTTAAAAACACATGTTTGCTGTATGGCCAATTTTACCACAAGAAAAACATTCCCACGTCCTAGCGAAAGCAGCGACTTTGGACATTCCTATTTCCACCTCTTTGTTGACCTCTACCATGCGACCGGCTTCGACTTCCACCTCTTCTGGTTTGTTGGTTACCGTTTTTGTTTTCAATAACCGCTAATTGTTGTAACGGTTTTTCGCGTTCCGCCATTTCCCAACTAATGGCTATTTCAGCAGCTTTTTCAAAAGTAAGACTCTTTTCTTTAAGCAAATGGGCCCTTAAATAATTATCTCTCAACCCAAAAACAAAACGATCTCACAAAGCTTCATTTAAAAATGCACCAAACTTGCACGTTTGCGCCAAGGCTTTTAACTGTACAATGTATTCCTGTATAGATTGACCTTGTTTTTGATCCTCTTTGTGGTAATGGCACCTTTTCGGAATCGCGTTTACTTCCGGTGAAAAATGATTCCTCAAAATATTAATAAGTTCGTTATAACTTTTTTTCGACGGTTCATCAGGAACAATGAGCTTTTTAAGCACCGAATAAGTTTCGGCACCGATAAATGTAAGAAAAAATGCCACTTTTTTTTCTTCGATAATATCGTTCAATAAGAAAAACTGTTCCATACGTTCAACATATTCGTTGAAATCATCTCCGAGCATATACGGATTTAGGTTACCTAACATGATTATTTTTAATTATTTAATTGCACTGGACACTTCACAACAGACTTGACCTAATCCTATGCTTTTTCCCACTCACTTTAGATAGTTACTTTCTACCGTTCACTTAACTTTTTCTACTCACTGTTTAAGTACTTTGATTTATTTTCCTCGCCGCCATTTGTTATATTCGCTTATATGTGTAATTAATAAATAAAAGACGACCTTACAATGCTACTCTTATCATCTCTCTTTAATCATGGCTTGTTCAACGCTCTCTCTAAATCCAATATTTATTTATTACATAATTTATACTATAACCCTTAACCATAATAGAAATAAACGTAATTTCATTTATACGAGGATCATACCATTAACTTAATAACATAACATACATATGTACATAACAACTAAAACAACAAAAAAACGAAAAACTCTCTCTCTGTGATTAAAATTTTATAAAATTATATGAGCATAAATATTTTTTTTAATTTATTCCAAAAAAGGGGGCCTCAAAAATATTTCTCGCCCCAGCTCTCACATTCTCCCTAAAAGGCCATGGCTATAAGATACAAATGCTCCCCGGTAATCGCAGAGTTTTTTACATTCAGAGCACGAGATATTCTATTAATTTAAATTGTTATGTCATTGGCGGCGGTTTATAATAGTTCAACAAATTATCTTATATAACACTTACAACCCTCGTTGGTAAAAATAATACACGGTTGAGATTAACAGAAAAACTCGTCTGAATTAAACCATCAAAATCTTACATCTTAAAGGCAAGACACAATTTATGGGTTGGTGACATATTCCCGAGGGACAAAATCCCATGGGACATAATCCCGAGAGACAAAATCCCGCAAATGAAAATCCCGAAAGTACAAAATTCGAGAGTAAAAAATCCGAAAGTACAAAATCCCGAAGGTACAAAATACCGAAGGTATAAAATCTCGAGGGGACAAAATCCCGTAGTCCCGAGGAAATCCCGGATTCAAAATTCTGGTTTCCAAAATTCCGGTTTTCAAAATCTCGTTTCCAATGGCCCTATTCTGGCTATTCCCTATGGGAATTGGGAATTGAACTATTTTGACAGTATTCTAGCAGTTTGGAATTATTTTTTCCAAAAGTGTATTCTGGCGATTGGGAATTTTTAATGTAGAGAAAAAATAATTCCATTTTATGTAAGTTTTGACGTTTATTTTTCCCAAATTTTTTTTTTGGGAATTAGAAGAAACTGGTTGTTTTGTCTATTTTTATTATTTTATTTACAACATAGTATCGGTAAAGTTTTTATTTTATATGTAGAAAATAACATTTTTAAATAATGGCGGCTGCAGAATTTGAAATAGTGATTTTTCCCATTGGATAATTCCCATTGAATTGGGTAATAAAAAATTAGAAATTATTGAAGTTTGGAAATATAGCAATATTTTTCCCAATTCCCAGGGAATAGCCAGAATAGGGCCACAGGTCGTAATCCAGGTCTTCAAAATCTTGGTTTTGAAAGACATTTGTTTTAAATTCAGGCTGCAGCACCTTCTGATGAAGGAGAATTTTAATGTATAAAAATCAAAACCGGGATTTTTATTTTTGCAGAACTGGGATTTTGAAATGAGGGATATCGTTGCGACCCCGTTATAACCATCACTATTTTCGATGTTCGATTTTTCGTGTCTATACATCTTTAAAACAAGGAAAAATTGCACTAACTGTGCAACAACTAGATTTTGCAATCTTCATAGGCTTTCGGGATTTTGTACACGGCGGATTTTGTATCTTCGTGATTTAGTATCTTCGGAATTTTGTATCTTCGGGATTTTGTACCTTCGGGATTTTGTATCCTTGGGATTATGTATCTTCGGGATTTTGACTCTCGGGATTTTGTCTCTCTCCCACAATTTAGACTACTGACAATTGAACGTAGTTGCACTTACTATTCATTTTATATACGCAGTGAGCAAATGTTCGTCAAAGAGGATAGACGTGTTTTTTCTATCCTCTTCAAAAATTTAATTTAATTTTATTTTTATCTTTATTTTGTTTTATTTATGTAGTGTTATGTATATACCTTATATACATATGTATATACATTTTAATTTTAATTTTAATTCTAATTGAATTCAATTTTAGTGTAATAATAATTAAAGTGTATTTTTGGAAAATGCAATCCACCGGGATGCATTTATCAGGTAATGTTTACTATATATTTATAGATAAAGAAATCAAATTATTGATTTCTTATTTAAGTGCATGATTTTGACTTGAATGAAATGAAATTCAATTTCAATTTTAATTACTAAAATCTTATAATTGAACAGTATTAAAATAAATTTTAACTTAAATAGGCATACGTTGTAGTTAATTTCATATTTGATTTTATTTTTACGTATACTTAAATGAGTTCTTTTGTTTTATTTTATGTACAATCGATATAAATATACCCTTGAAATATGCATGATACATAGTAAAACCAACAAATGTTTATACAGGCCGTCTCGTTTACTCTTTGCGCAGATCCTGTAAGACATTCCTAGAAAGACATTTTTGTTGGTTTTGGTATAGTCGTCATAAATATTTTCCTATATTTTGATATATAGATCAGGGGGCCTATTCTCGAATTCCACATCCATTTTCCACATGTGGACATCTGTCAAAATTCATCAAAATGTTCAAAAATTGTAATTCGTATATAAAACACATGCGGCATGGACTTTTTCCTATATGGGGAATTTTTTCCACCTGCTTATACCCATTCGGAAATATTCGATAATATGTCGAATGCTACTCTTTGGAATGGATACTCAGATGTGGAAGTGATTTGAAGTTGGGCTCGTGTTTGCCGGTGACACTTGTTTCTTTTGCATTCATAGCATTTTCTGATGTGCCTATTTATATCTATTAACATTTTTGGCCAGTAGTATAACATTTTAATTCGCTTGTATGTTCGCCATGTACATACCTGCATGATCTCCTAACGGTAAATTATGATACTCTTGCAAGATTTGTTGACGTTTCTTTATATCGTGTACTACTTTGATTTTGTTGTTTGTAATTTTGTGACTAATGTTTTCGTTTGTTTGTATATTAGTATTTGGGATTATGTTTGTACTTTTGTTTATATTTTCTACTTTATTTTGGGTAGGAGTTATATGTGGATCTGACTTTGTTTTTTTTGTTCTCTGTATGACATCTGCTTTATTTTCTTTGGCTTGTGCTTTTGTGACTACTGTTATTTGGTTATGACGAATACGGCTTAGCGCGTCTGCATTCGTATTTTGTTTACCCGATTTGTGAACGATTTCGAAATTATATTCTGACGACAGGTTTATGATCAGTTACGATTGTAAATTTTCTACCGTAAAGGTATGGCCTAAAGTTATTGACAGCCCAATAAATTGTCAACATCTCCTTTTCAATGGTGGAGTAGTTTCTTTCAGATTTACCTAATGCCCTATTTGCATATGCTATTGGGAATTCGCCTGTTGGGTAAATTTGCGACAATACCGCTCCTAAACTATAATCACTAGCGTCTGTCGTTAGTGGGAAGGGTCTTGTCATGTCAAGATATTTCAGGATTGGTGGTTTAACCAAACATTGCTTTAGTGAATCTAATGCTTGTTGACATGTTTCAGAAAAAATAAAGGTTGTACCTTTGCGTGTCAATTTGGTTAGAGGCTCAGCTGTTTCTGAGAATTTTGGGATAAAACGACGGTAATAATTTGTCAGTCCTAAGAATGATTGGGTTTCTTTGACTTTTTCGCGGCTGGGAAATTTTGAACTGCTTGTGTGGTGACTGGGTTAGGTTTGATACCTTCAGGGGTTATCAAATGACCTAGAAAAGTGACTTCATTTCTTAAGAATTGGCACTTGGTGCATTGGAGTTTAAGATTGTTGTCTCGACAAATTTTGAAAACTTCAGTTAGCTTGCTATTGTGGTCGTTAAGATTCTTCCCATATATGATCACGTCGTCTAACTGATATATGAATCCTTTGAGGCCTTGAAAACCGCGTAGAATGTTATTAATCATTCTTTGAAATGTCGCCTGTGAATTTTTGAGACCGAATTGCATTCGTGTAAATTTGAAGTGGCCATAATCTGTGCTAAAAGCTGTTTTTTGTGAATCGCTAGGGTTCATCTCGATTTGATGATAACCGCTAGCCATGTCTAAAGTTGAAAAATATTGGGCATGACCTAGTTGGTCAAGAATGTCATTTATGTTAGGGAGTGGGAATGAATCACCTACTATTGTGATTTCATTCAATTTTCGGAAATCAACTATGACTCTCCATTTTGGCTTGCCGTCTTTTCCGGGTTTCTTGGGCTATTGAAAGGGCTAACACTGGGTTGGATTTTGCCTTCAGCAAGCATCTCACTAACTTGTTTGTTGATTTCCTCTTTGTTTGGTTTGAGGGAGTCTGTATCGTGGGACATGAACTGGTTTGGAATCTGTATATAGATTTATATCGTGTCTAACTCCTGACACACTAGTTAATTTGTCACCTTCTATGAAAAAAATGTCTTAGTACTTTAAACATAATGACAGTATTGATAAATTTTCTTGCACATTGTTATTGGTGAAGATTTTCTGTAATGATTTGTGCTAACATTTCTTCTCTATCTATTCCTTTACTCATTGTGTTGGGTGGCTGGACCCGTTGAATTGAATTGCAAATACATTTTTGGAATGCATCCCATTTCGAAAGTTTGTCCTTGTTCTGTTTGTGCTTTGGTAATGTTTGTTTGATTTGTGTTTGTGGGGTCCAACTGCGGCGGCTCTCCTACTGCTGGCTGGATCCGTTCGCGTTTCCCTGGTCGTACTGGATTGTTATTAAATGTGGGTGCTCTGGTTCTTGTTGTTGTGGTATTATCTGGTGGATCCTCATGTTTCTGAATTTGTCTTCCAATCTATTTGGTGCTGGCGGTTGTGGCTGCTGCGGTTGTTGATGTGTGTAATTTTGCTGCTTTTGATTGTAATTATTTGAGCTTTGCTGCTACCGGGGATAGTCGTTTGTATTGTAATTTGTTTGGCCCAAAAATTTGCTCCGACACTCGTCAAATGTTTGGCCTTTGGTAACCTTGCGTTGTTATTTCGTTGCTGCGGCTGTCTATATTGTGTAAAGTTGTTTTGTGGTTGGGTTTGGTATCCGCTATTGTTATTGAATGTCCTCGGTATGAAATTATTTTGTGCGGTTTGCGATGTGCTCGGTTTGCTATAATTGTTCTCATAATTATTAAATTTTTGGCGTGTATTGGGTAGGCCAGTAGATATTGCTAACGTTGCCGTCTTTTCCTTTAGAATTGCGTTGTTTAATCCCCGCTTGAATGACTGCACCGCTGTTGTATCCAGGTATTGCGTGTGTGCTTTGTCGATTGTTTCCAGTGCATATTTGCTCTTGTATCCGCTTTTATATTTGTTCAGTGCTTCCATCAACCTGTATCCGTAATTCCTTACCGTTTCTCCATATGACTGCCGGATATCCATGAATCTCCTTTCAAGCTCATTTAGAGTGAATGTTTGGGCGTATATGTTCCCTAAAATCGTTTTTAATATTTCGTAGTCCTCTATTTCTCTGTGACTGATTCTTGAATACGCGTCGCCTGTAAGTCAGAATTTTAGTAATTGTGTGAATATTTTTCTTTCTGCTTCGTTTCCTAATGTTTTATGTACACAGTCTGCTACGTATGCCTATAAATCGTGCTAGTTTGCTGGTATTGTTTGCTGCGTCTTCTCCGTTGAACTCCGGGATATCGTTTTCCGTGATTAGTTTTTGAATTGGTTTTTGCTCCATTTTGGTTTGTCTTGGTTTTTGTGTAGTTGGAGTTTGTGCGTATGCTGCTTTTTGTTCCGTTTTCTTCTGATTGTTCTTTTCTTCTCTTGTTTCCGTGTGGACTTTATTTACTACAAGTGTGTTAGTTTTTGTTGGTTCTATTTCTTCTTCTAGTTTTTGTTTCACTTTTGGATTTGGTTGAACTGCGATTTCTTCTACTGTGTTCCCGGTTTGTTGGAGTTCTGCTAGTAATTGGCTGCGTGTTCTGTCGTCCCGAATTAGTGATGGTACCCGTGGATTGGGTCTCGGCTGCGTTGGTGAATGTTTGGTTTTATTTGACTTGTTTTCGAATGGTGAGGCTGATTGCATGGGTATAGAGCCTTTATATTGTATATGTCTATATTTTTTATTCACTACACTTAAAAACAATTTTTCTGAAATAAAATTTATTAATGCGGGTAGGAGATCGTCCCTTAAAAAAATATTAAAATGATACACAATTCAACTTCCGACCTTGGGATTTTTCTTTATTAAAATTTGGGGACTGGGGAATAACAATATGTGATTCTTTGTTAGTTGGGGTAAGTAGATTATTTAGTGAGGTAATCTCTTGCACTTGTTCATTCAGTTGTTGTACTATTACATCACAAATTTTCAACCGGTTATCTGATTGCCATCCCTTTTGGCAGCCCTCATCCAAATATTTGACATAGTGTTCTAACGATCTTCCCAATATCCGGTTAAATTATAATTTATGATGATTTTCCACTGTAACGCCATTAAGTTTACAGTTCCGGAGTTGTGAAAATAAATTTCTGCATTAGATGGCAATGGCTGTATTGTGGTTGACGATGTGACAGGAGCAAAAAGCACTTGCACCATTCCGAGTATCAATAATATCAGATGTAAAGTTGTTTCTTTCTTGAATACTGTTTTGATGTGGTGTAATCTTTGTTGTTTGACGAAGTGAAACTACTCGAATTTTTTGGTCTATGCCTGGATGTACTTCCACCACTCGCCCAGTCAGCCATTTTAATGGGGGAACATTGTCATCCTTGAGGAGCACTAGGTCACCTACTTTCAAGTTTGGTTGTTCAGATGACCATATTCTTTTATGTTGAAGTTGATTTAAGTATTCGGAGTACCATCTTGTCCAGACATCTTGTTTTATTTTCTCTACCAGTCTCCATCGTGATATGCCGTAAATGGTGGTTCTGCTATAAAATCTTGCGGAATTGCTCGTAATGGTGCACCGATTAAGAAGTGCCTAGGAGTTAAAAAAGTGATATCTGTAGGATCTGATGTCATTGGTGCCAGAGGTCTTGAGTTTAAGCAAGCTTCTACTTGTGAGGTGACCGTTGAAAGTTCTTCGAAAGTCAAGGTTGCTACTCCAATTACCTTTACTAAATGTTTTTTTTACTGCCTTTACTGCCGCTTCCCAAAGTCCTCCAAAATGGGGTGAGGCTGGAGGTATGAAATGCCATGTTGTTCCATCGTTTGCCAATAGTAGGAACATTTCTTTAGAGGATTTACGAAGTAGTACAGCTAATTCTCGATCAAGTTGGATTTTTGCACCCACAAAATTAGATCCGTTGTCGCTATACAGATCACTGCACAATCCTCTACGTGCAGTGAATCTTTTATAAGCTGCGATGAATGCTTCGGTGGTTATATCACTAGCTGGTTCGATGTGTATGGCTTTAGTTATCATGTAAAAAAAGATTGCTAAATATCCCTTATGTGCTTTGTTCCCTCTTCCCCTTGTTGTACGAATCAGAAGTGGTCCCGCATAATCGACTCCGGTGATGCGTACTGCTGGTAAATTTCCCATTAGCTGCGTTCTTTTCCTCTTTAGAATTGAACCGATGACACCTTATACGACCTTGTATGGCCATATATGATCCAGTATCTGGTGCGGAGATGTACCAAAGTTAATTGTGTTCCTCTATGCATCGTTTGTTCATGTGTTTCTTGAATCAGCAGCTTGGCGATTAGATGGTCTTTTGGGATAATAACTGGATGTTTCTCATCGTAGGTCCATGTTGTTGTATTTTGAACTCAACCACCGACTCATAAAACATCGTCATGTAGGAATGGAGATAAAGATTTAATCTTACTTCTGTTTGCTATTCCTTTCTGATTTAGAAGATCTCGAATTTCGTTTTTGTTGAAATGTTGTCTCTGCGCTATTTTGATCAGACTTTGCGTGGCATGTTTTATTTCTTCTGCCGTGGGAGCTTCATGGTTGGTTACAATCTTTCGGCATTTAATGATAAATCTCGCCACATTCACCATAACCCTTCTTATGGTATTAAAATTTGGGTACTTCAAAAGTAATTGATCAAAAACGTCATGTGTTGTTACTGTTATGGCTCCCAATATGGGTTGTTTTAATTCCAATTGATCTGGTGTGTCTTCCACTATAATTGGCGCTAGCTGGATTGCTTTTTCAATGATTCTCTGAGGGCCATTCCACCATAAACTGTGATTGATTAATTGATTTGCTGCGATACCTCTGGATGCATAATCTGCGGGGTTTTCGGATGATTTGACGTAAAACTGCTGAGACGGAGTAGTAATCTTCTAGATAGGGCTTGTTTTTCACCCATCCTAGCGCACTCATTTCGGTGTTTCATCAAATTTCATATCTTGCTGCACCTTGTTCATTAGGTTCACAAGTAAACTTGCTCCGCATAACTCTAGCTTTGGCAATGTAAACTTGGTTGATATTGGAGCTACTCGTGTTTTTGCTGTTAACAATGTTGCCTTGTTCGAAGTTCTGTTGTAGAAGTATATCACTGCTGCGTAAGCTACTTCGGAAGCATCACAGAATCCATGTAATTCTCCTGGGAGAGTTGAGTTGAAATGGATCCACCTTGGAATCCTCTAGTTTTGGAAGGGATATATAATACTGTTGTCATTTATTTTCTATATCTTCTGGCAGGTTTTGATCCCAGCTTACACCGGAGATCCAAAGTGCTTACATTAAGATTTTGGCTTGTATCAGGGTTGGAGATAGCCACCCTAATGGATCAAATAATTTGGATGACTCAGACAGCATTTTTCGTTTGGTCATTTTCCCAATTTTGTTGTTGAGGTTCGTCTTAAACTCAAATGTATCAGTGCCTGGATTCCAAATCAATCCTAATGTCTTTACTGGTTCGAATGCTCTCGAGTCTGGATCGACACCTTCTATGAGTTGTGGATAATTAGAATTCTATTTTCTCAGATTAAACCCTCCAGTTCGTAGCAAGCTGATCAGTTGGTTTTGTGCCTCCTGAGCATCCTCCAGGTTGTTACTTCCAGATAATAAGTCATCTACGTAAAAATCGCTCCTAATTATTTTTGCTGCAATTGGGAAGTTTTTCTCCTCATCGACCGCCAGTTGTTGCAGTGTCTTGATGGCCAGATATGGGGCAGATGCCGTTTGGTCGGGGGATGTTCTCCATAATATTTTTTGGTACTGTTGATCATCGGGATGTACTTTTATTTGTCGGTACATTTGCTCTATGTCCGCTGTATATGCTATCTTGTATTTTCGCCATCGTAGTAGAATTGACATCAGATCCTATTGTAATTTGGGGCCCACGAGTTGTATTTCATTTAAGTTGATATTGTTGCTCGTTTTTGCCGATGCGTCCAATACTACTCTAAGTTTGGTTGTAGTACTAGCAGTTTTGATCACTGCATGGTGAGGAATGTAATATTCGTTGTTGTTATGTTCCTTACTCTCAATAAAATGCCCCTGATTCTAGTATCCTTGTATGTACGCCCGATAATCTTTAGAACATTCACTGGGCAGTGACAGTCGCCGTTCTAGTTTAATAAATCTAGCCAAGGCTCTCTGCTTGGATGAACCGAGCCATGGTATGCTTTGTTTAAAAGGAAGTCGTACTATGTAACGACCATCTGTGCCTCGTCGGTAATTCTGCTGGTAATGTTCTTCACACAGCTTTTCTTCTTATATGTATAAAGTTTCTTGGGTTGTATTTCTTCTATTTCCCAAAATTTCTTTAATTGGTTGTCGATGTCTGTCAAAGTGATCAATGACTCGATCTTGGATGGCTTGTTGGTTGAGGTATTTCCGAATATAATCCAACCTAGCTCTGTCTGTTGTGCGATTGGTTCTCCTTGATTTCCTTTTACAACCTGGTCCATCAAAATACTTGGATAGTAATCGGCACCCAATAAGATGTCGATTTTGTTCGGTTGATTATAGTTCGGATCGGTCTATATTAGGTTATTTAAATGATTCCACTTTCTACTGTCGAAATGTCCTAAAATTGTATAGAAGTCTTCTTTGAAGCAGGGCATAGCAGCTTCTTCTTCACACATGGCATCTACTAATAGTTCTTCATGCAACTGCTCAATTTGTGTCATTCTCGCCTCGAGTTGGTGCAGCTTGTGTTGCAGTTGATCGTGGCTGGTTTCAGCTGCTAAAAGATGTTCCGTCTCATCCATTTATCTATAACACAAACGCATTTTCACGTCTTGTGCTTTATATTTTTGTGGTTGTGAAGCCGAATTCCCTACAACGTTGTTGTTTAATGCAGTTTCGCTCGTATTGCTTGCCTTCTGAGTATTGGTAATTGGACGTAGTTGTGGGCTCTCCTGTACATGGCACTCTATTGCCAGAAATGGATACCCAATCCACGTCGACTACGGCCGAAATAAATAAGGACCTCGAGGAGTTGGAGCACGAGGGAAAATCAAAGAGGAGAGCAAGCACGTCTCAGTGGGGCCGCGAGGAGACGTCTGTCCCATTTAATTCGGTCAGGGGTCCCCCGCGACGCAGCCTTTCAGCAATGTAAGGAACAAATGAGGGACAGAATTGTCCCAACTAACAAGAGGAATAGATCGGATGCCGGCTCTACCCTCAAAGGCATGCGGCTAAAAGAGGGAAAGTTTCCAGTCCTTCACCGAAGGCATGGGAAGCCGCCCCAAAAGCTGCAACGGAAGGCGACAATAAGAAGAGTTGCCCCGAGAACAGGACCGACACGGCCACAACGTACAATGCCGCAGTGAAGGCTATCAGGTTGGAGATTACCGACCAAGGCCACCCAGAAACAAAACTGGGTATTGTAGAAATTCTGGCGGTACAAGATGCCATAATGGAGACAGTGGCGGAGCTGCCGTTAGATGGTGTCAGCCCTAATTTTCTAGGATGTCGCACCAGAAACGGTTGGCTCACGGTCAACTGTGCCGAGGAAGATACGGCAGAGTGGTTCAGGGTCACAGTGCTCTCACTTAAGCCATGAGACGGGGCATCCCTGAAGGCAGTCGGAGAGGAGGAGTTGCCTCGTCCAAGATTTATGTTTGTTTATCTGCCACGAGAGGGTAAGGAGACAAACGACAAAATACTGCGTCGTCTGGCAATCCAGAATAAGGATCTTAGAGACGCAGACTGGAGAATTGTAGCGAGGAAGGAGCGGCTAGGCGACCTCCTTCAACTCATAATGTCAGTGTCACATAAAACGGCGGAGATAGTGAAGGGCTCCAACTACATAGTCAATTGTATGTTTGGCTCTTTACACTTCCGCCCAAAGAAGGAGGGGCGGTGGATACAGTCAAGGGGAGAGTGTCGGATCCAAATCTGCCCGGCACGTCAAGGGCAGCTTTGGCTGAGAACGCAAGCCGCGGTGATGGGGTTACTAGGACGAGGGAACCCGGGAGACCTGGCACCTCCGGAACAGGTAGACCGGCCAAACCGGGCCGAGGAAAGAGCGGGAAGAGCCATGGGCTGAGGAAGAACCTAGTAAGCCGGGCTCTCTGGAGCCTAAGACATAAAAAATAAAATATATATGTATATACACATCATGGTGATATACACCGAACCTTCAACCGTAGCGAAACTGAGAGTCGTGCAGATTAATCGGCATCGATCGAAGATGGCTACAAACAACTTAAATCGTATTTTTATGATTAAGGGCTGGGATATAGCGCTCATACAGGAGCCTTGGACCTACAAGGGAAAGATTAAAGGTTTTGCAGCCAACACAAGTAAGCAGTCTACGACACGGCTACAGACAGGGCGAGGGCAGCAATTCTCTGTCGCTCAAGGCACAATATCTTCTCTATTAACCAATTTATTTCTAGGGATATCACGGCTGTTTCAATAGAAATGCCCTTACCAAAAGGAGGCAGGAGGGTGATTAACATCGCTTCTGCATACTTTCCCGGGGATGAAAATGACCCCTCTCCAGAATTGATACAGAGCTTCTTGCATTTTTGCGCGATACATTTTTGGCATGATTTGGCAACGTTTTTTTTTTGAGGGGTGAATATAGAAATAAAAATTTATTATTTTTAATGTGCGCGGCGCTTTGATAATATTTTTGGTGTATAATATGGGGGAACACAGGGTTACTTTACTATTACTAGTGTTTAAGTACGAGTTGCTACAAATGTATTATGATTATTTTTGTAACAACAACTTTACGCAAAAATATAAAATTCTATGGCTTTATGATAATCTTTAGTGCTTTTTTTATATTTATGTAATAGACGGCAATGTATGTTAGTTGTAATATCATAATATGTTTGTATGTAGGATAGAAAAGCTATTACAACATAAATTGTATGTTTCATATTGTATAGATATGTAGGCTATTATTAAGCGTTGCATTATTTAATATATTTGGTTTTTATGTCTGCAAATATTGTTACTTAATAGTTAGCCTTTCAAAACCATAGGAGGCATAAAGGTTTATTATTTCTTGTTTTGTTTTTATTTCTATCAAGATAACGGAGATGTATAAATGGAATTAAGTATTTAGATTTATCTTCAGCTAGAAAAAATCATTAAAATTATTTAGGTATTTGCACAGAAGACAAAATTTATTTAAATCAAGTCTTTCAATTTAAAATTTTTTAACTGTTTTACTTATGCGTGAATGAGTAAGGAGTTGAGTACATAAGGTTGTGTATTGAGATTTGTTAGGTTTAATGCTATGAAAAGAAATAAATTTGATCGTAACGTTGGAGAGGTTAATGTCAATCTACAAAGAATTTTGTCAGGTTGGGGCTTAACACTATATACAATTTTAACAAAGACGTCTTATTGTTTTGTTTGATTTCTGTTTATTAGATGTTATTTTATTTATTTACTTTTATTTGTCATTTTCATGTTTCGAAAAAAAAATTATGTGTTGCACCCGTATTACTATCATATAATATTACAAAAGATTTTTGCTATTTTTAAGCAAAATTTAAAACTTTGTAGAAAAAATCAACCAGTGCGAAACTGCTGAAACTCCCAGTACTCGTTAGCTGCGGTGTAAACATTATACCCCGTTTTTGAAGTGTACAAAAAAACAATTGCCGCAAAAAGTTTGTTCATATCGACATTGAATTAATTGTTAACAATTGAACAAAACCAATGAATATTTGTAATCCAATTAAAAGATATTTTTTGTTGTTGTATTTATTTTTAATTGAATTTGTTTAATTGAATTTACACCATTTAAATTTAAAGTTTTTCATTTTTGCTCTGCTCCCGTATATAACACAACTATTATAAATCTAATTTATAATTCATCTTCCCATCTTAATCAAATACAAACATAAATCCCAGAATTGATAAAAATATTTATGTTTTAGGGTTGTGAATAAAATATTGAATATTAATTAAAACCAACAAAAAATATGGAAATTAAAGTTGAAACTAACTAAACTTTTCTTTCCCATTCTTTTTTTTTTTTTGTAATATTTTGTATATATATATTGTACATAGTGATGTAGTAAGGATACAAAAGACCGGATTAGCCAAACCGAAAAGGTTTCTGGTTTGTCGGTACCAAAATCCTTAAAATATAACGTAACTCATATAACGAAGGGAGTTGTATGTTTGTATAAAATTCGCTGTGGGATTACATCTTCCCAGTAGCCTATTAAAAATTTATGAAAAATAAAACTCCTGTAAATTTTAGTTTATAAGGGTGTACAAAATCAAATTTTCATAGCACAATACAAACAAATTAATTTAATATTGTTATTCCGATTACAAACTTAATTCAAATTTATATAGTTTCCCGTGAAAATATTTTTTTGTGAAATTTTTCAATTGCAGCGAATCGCAGATATTATATACACAATGCACATTTATCTCGTGTATTACCGCAAATTACATATACATAATGAATACAAAAAAAAAAAAAATGAAAATTGATTAAATTTCCAAATTACAAAAGGGATTAAAGTTTATAGGGATTAGAATGGTTAGTTTAAATTTTTTCTAGATATAAGTGTCAATCTAATGTAAATATGTAAAATAATGGCTATTATTTGACATTAATGATATGTACCTATACTTAGTTAGTATTCTACTTTTATTTGGTTAGTATTTTACAGCGTTTTTCCAAAAAATGGTTATAATAGAAATCCAGGAGCACAAAAACAGTTTTCCCGCAGAACACCTTAGTAAACCGCCACTTCCGTTTTCGTATGTAGATATTTCACACCAACTGAATTAATTAAAAAAAAAAAAAAAATATGTAAGGGTCTTAAGTTTGAACGGGAATTCGACTTTCCGATTTCCACCGTCTGCCAACTTTTTATTACTATATGTGGTAGCGAAAACAAAAATTTGTAGAACTACATCTGATCAAGTTTGAGTAACAATTGCGTAACACTAATTTCTGGAAGAGGTTGAAACAGGCTTGGACATGGTATTTATTTGATCTTTTTAGTTCAATTGTTCAGAAGTTATTCCAATTCTTCAACTCTAAAAAAAAAACAATCAAATTGTATATTTTTGATATCAAACTCAAGAACAGGAATGATTTCTAGATGAAATTCTGGAAAATTGCCAATATAAGGAAAGAATTATCCTTCTTAACTAATTAAGATGAAATTTGGCTTCTGCGACGGAAATGGGATTTCTTCATGTGAATGTGTTCAAGCGTCTTGCTGTTGGTTTTAACATTTTACATTTTAAATTTTAAATTTTAAATTTTAAATTTTAAATTTTAAATTTTAAATTTTAAATTTTAAATTTTAAATTTTAAATTTTACATTTTACATTTTACATTTTACATTTTACATTTTACATTTTAAATTTTACATTTTACATTTTACATTTTACATTTTACATTTTACATTTTACATTTTACATTTTACATTTTAAATTTTAAATTTTAAATTTTAAATTTTAAATTTTACATTTTACATTTTACATTTTACATTTTAAATTTTAAATTTTAAATTTTAAATTTTAAATTTTAAATTTTAAATTTTACATTTTACATTTTACATTTTACATTTTACATTTTACATTTTACATTTTACATTTTACATTTTACATTTTACATTTTACATTTTACATTTTACATTTTACATTTTACATTTTACATTTTACATTTTACATTTTACATTTTACATTTTACATTTTACATTTTACATTTTACATTTTACATTTTACATTTTACATTTTACATTTTACATTTTACATTTTACATTTTACATTTTACATTTTACATTTTACATTTTACATTTTACATTTTACATTTTACATTTTACATTTTACATTTTACATTTTACATTTTACATTTTACATTTTACATTTTACATTTTACATTTTACATTTTACATTTTACATTTTACATTTTACATTTTACATTTTACATTTTACATTTTACATTTTACATTTTACATTTTACATTTTACATTTTACATTTTACATTTTACATTTTACATTTTACATTTTACATTTTACATTTTACATTTTACATTTTACATTTTACATTTTACATTTTACATTTTACATTTTACATTTTACATTTTACATTTTACATTTTACATTTTACATTTTACATTTTACATTTTACATTTTACATTTTACATTTTACATTTTACATTTTACATTTTACATTTTACATTTTACATTTTACATTTTACATTTTACATTTTACATTTTACATTTTACATTTTACATTTTACATTTTACATTTTACATTTTACATTTTACATTTTACATTTTACATTTTACATTTTACATTTTACATTTTACATTTTACATTTTACATTTTACATTTTACATTTTACATTTTACATTTTACATTTTACATTTTACATTTTACATTTTACATTTTACATTTTACATTTTACATTTTACATTTTACATTTTACATTTTACATTTTACATTTTACATTTTACATTTTACATTTTACATTTTACATTTTACATTTTACATTTTACATTTTACATTTTACATTTTACATTTTACATTTTACATTTTACATTTTACATTTTACATTTTACATTTTACATTTTACATTTTACATTTTACATTTTACATTTTACATTTTACATTTTACATTTTACATTTTACATTTTACATTTTACATTTTACATTTTACATTTTACATTTTACATTTTACATTTTACATTTTACATTTTACATTTTACATTTTACATTTTACATTTTACATTTTACATTTTACATTTTACATTTTACATTTTACATTTTACATTTTACATTTTACATTTTACATTTTACATTTTACATTTTACATTTTACATTTTACATTTTACATTTTACATTTTACATTTTACATTTTACATTTACATTTTACATTTTACATTTTACATTTTACATTTTACATTTTACATTTTACATTTATATTTTACATTTTACATTTTACATTTTTGTGGAATTTGTCTTATGAATTATTGATTCACTATCCTTCACCTAAGACTGTTCGCCACGCAGATGATAGTGCCAAGAGCTTCAGACAGGCTACTTCCCTGTCTGACCTTACCGTCCATTTTTTTCGATCATAAATCCTCCTTCTACTGTGGAGTACATATAAATCCTCCGTTATTTACCCGTTAAGACACGATTCCTCCTCGCCTTTGATTTTGATCATTCGCATTAAAAGTCGAAACAATTTTAGAAATTAAATTACAATAATCTGGGCAAACATTATCCATAAGCAACATAAGGACCGATCAAAATAATCTTCTGATTTAAAGTAATTGATTTACAAATCTACACCAAAGGTTGAGAAGTCTAAGTTTGATTAATATTCTAAATTTAGTTTAGTGGAAGTTGCCAAATTGACTAAACAGTACGCGACCTCAGTCGACGCAGCATGGTGCGGTAGTGGTAGTGATATGGGTTTTACATTATTAAGCTTTGATTATAGTGGCGGTGGTGGACATCTTTTTATTGGCTAAAGCAATCGACGAACTCCTCCAATGTTGGTAATTTCTTGTTAGCCGAAGATTGTGCCGACAAACCATTGGTTTCTTCATCCAGTTTTGCTGTTAAAATCTGTATCAACCAATAATCCCTAGTAGTCTTCCCTCGTGTACGCTGCTCGCAGTTGTAACGGATGGTTAATTCATGAACTTCTTTATGAACATGTAAATGGTGTGCTTCTTTTCGATGTACTTTTTCCTACGTTTCTTAAACGCCTCAATATGATTGGCGTTCGTAAGGCTAAAGTGCTTTAGCACTTCTGCTGCTTCACCACTTAGTGTGCCTTTCAAATTCTGACATTTTTGAGATGGTGTCAATCCTGGGTTGTGGTGTAGGATAACTACTTGGTCTTCCATTTTGAATATCCGCACTTCTTCGGCTTGGGTTTATTTATTTATGAAGTTTAAATAATTTATCAGTTTAGTTACACTGGCTTTAATGGTAGCAAGCCTTTTTATTAAGGTTATGAGTTTGACCATTTCGTTTTAATTTCTTTAAACACGCGTTGTACACCTTCACTATATTCACTACCGATAAACTTGATCGAATTATGTTCACAATTTTAAACTCGATAAATTTGAGAATACGTACTACTGCCAAAGGTAAATACAATACATATCCCTCTTAAAATTGGTGTAAACCGTGAGATTTTGGTAAGTATTTATGAATTATGAATTTGATATTTTCCTGCTTTTGTGTTGGCCTTATTACGCTCCATCTTGATCCAGTTTATGAGGTATTTAACCATCAAGCTTGCTGCCCTGTGAGCATGGTAAGATTTGGATAGCAACACAAGACAACATCCAATTGACCAAAACATAGAATTTGTACTTAAAGACAGAAATACAGACAAGGATTGCTTTACATTAAGCATCATTGGGGAACTCTCCAAGTCGGCCATAGTACAACAACCAGTTGCTCCCAGTAGGCCGTTTCCGCCAGTATGAAGAAGAACAAGAGGTATGCTGATCAAAAGCCCGCCGTACAGTTTTGTGAATGTCATTGAACAACAAACAGATTAGTGGTTTTTCTAATTATCTTTAAATATTTAAATCGCAAGATGAGGATTGACAATTAAGAAGATACTAGAGTTTACTTAAATCGTCCTAAACTACAATTATGTCAGAAAACTAGCCCACTCAGAAGCCTTAAACCAGGTTATTGAACCATTTTTTGTGCAAAACAATATTGACTGAAATTCCGCCCTCATTACGCTTTTCATTTCAGAAAAATTTGGGATGCTGCCATCAAAAGTGTGAAAACGCATCTAATAAAGGACAAAATTGATCATTTCAAATTCAAGACATCATGGGAACTAAGAGGCATTAATTATAATTCCTGGTCAATTCCTGATTGAACAATGGCTATGCTTCATGAATCTGTATAAGCATGATGACATCACTAGCTGAAGATTTCCTTTATTTTATAAGCGGTTTGAAGATGGAAACTTACTTTTCGCAAAAATCTATTAAGATTTATTGGCATGCCCCACTTCTTGAATCTGTTGTGGGTACAGCTCCAGATGTTGTTTCAACTATATTCCTTCATCCGTTATGTTGTACACCTCGTTGTACACCCTGTATTGGTGCTGTATTGGGGCGAGAAAAATAGACCGTTTTATCAAACTGGTCCAACTAATATACTAATTGTTTTTTTTATCGTTTTCATAATCTGTCCCCGCCCACCTAGATAGATAAATAACTATTCGTTACTTTTGTGTTTCTACGTGAATATCCGCAAACCTTTTCCCATACATCCACATTTAGTGCTGGGTGCTATTTAATATGGTTTTGGGGGTGGAATTTTGGGCAGATGTTTCCAAACCAATTAAATATTTTTTTTAACCAAATCGAATAGGTTCAAAACCAAGAATTACGGATAAAACCCATCCTGAAGATTTAACAAATCTTATACGAATCTCTATTCCAAATAAGTCTACTGGTTTCCTAGTTGATACATATAATTGACATTCCAATTGTCCAATTGTAAAAGTTTCTTTATCATTGTATGCGAACAAACTGCCGATGAAATTTTTAAGTTCGAATATATGAAGATAATTTTTGATTTTTCATTTGAAACTCGATCTATTGAGTCTGTAATACAAAAACGTTACCAAATGTTTCACTAATGAACATTGAGACATATTTACTTTCACATACCTACAGATTACCACGGTCAAATTGAATTTGTAAAAAAAATTGTTGCCGAACAAATTATTTATCGATATTTATCCATTTGGAGCGTTGAGTGATAAAATTGATTATTGTGTTATTGGACGTAGTATGTTGATATTACACTAAAATCGTTTAATTCATAAAACCCGCTCTTGGTCATTGACACAAAATAATTAAGAACTACATATGTTAAATCGTGTTTATGCTAATGAAACAACGAACGTAATATTTTTGGAGGTCAGCATGCGATGAAACTGGTAAGCGACAAACGGCAAAAAAAAAACAAGAAATATTTATAAATTAAGGTTTTGTATATTGATAATCTATAAATAATTCCGAGTAAGAGAATTTCGTTAACACCCTATCTGAAAATCCTACAATTAACTGACCTACAGTGTCATAAATATTCTCTTTCAATTCCTCGAAAATGGCGCGCCAATTTTCATTGACGAATAAATTGGTGTTGTCGCTCAACAGTTTATTACCATTGTACAAATTCTCGAAATTTAATTTCAATAGTGAGACATCAAATTTAATTTTGAAATTTTGTATTTTTATATACTCCTTGCCATTGATTTCGACGAGTTTCACTTTAAATTTAATCCATCCAGCAACATCACTTAGCTCTAAGTTACACAATCCCTCGCCAGTAACTGGTAAAATTAAGACTCGACCATCAATTTTATAGTTACCACGGAATTTCAGTTGAGGTGTTGAAAAATTAATAACAATTGGTTTCTCAAAACCCCGTTCAAATCCTCTGCAATAATAAATTATTGTTGTAAATCACTTTTCTAATTTAGCATTGCAAAAATATCAATAACTTACTCAATTTTTTTCACTGTAATCGTACTGAGTCCATGCACATAAACTTTATTTAGAGTTAGTTCGATGTTTACTGGGCTGTTATCACCTTGTCTTAATTCAATTTTTTCTACGAGGAACGGATTCAATTCGGGTAAATTAAATTTTTTATAATCAGAATTTATGGCTACAGAATTAATTATATTCTGAGCGGTCTGTCTTACACATTCTTCGTTTCCAATTTCACACCTTTCGGTACCCGGCGCTAAAATAGTTACACAATTATTTTTCGAACATTTTACGACACCGCATAAATCGAACACTTACGCAATTTAGCACAATTTCCAAACGCAATGGTTAAACACAATAATACAACGTTACTAATCATCTTTTTATGTATAGAGTACGCGCACAATACTACCTATTCGCTTAACAGTCAAAAATGTACTATGCCCGTCTTAAACGTTACGCAGCTCTTAAAGCTACTAAAGAGGTAGTAAAAAATAAAATAAAGAGTCACAAAAACAATAAAAGAATAATTAATCGGTTTGATGTCCTCGAATATCTTTATACCAAAATACAAAGAAAAGAAAACATTTTATTAAAACCGCAACAGTTATCGTCTGTTTAACAACACAACTTATCCAACGCGGTTGATACACAAGCATATTATAGTAACTAAAATCGGTTAAATTTTTTATGTGCTAATCACGAATCACGAAAGCTAATTAATAAAATATTTGAAGGTCTTTGGCTTGAGAGAGTAATGCAATGAAATGATAAACAAACAGAAAAAAAAAACACATTTCAAATTAAGCTTTTGTATATTGGTCATCAATAAATAATTCCGAGTAAGAGAATTTCGTTAACACCCTATCGGCAACTGCTACAAGCACTTGACCCATAGCATCAAAAATATTCTCTTTCAATTCATCGAAAATGTCACGCCAATTTTCGTTCATGAATAAATTGGTGTTGTCCCCAAGCTGTTTATTACCATTGTACAAATTGTCAAAATTTAGTTGCATCCGTGAGATATCGAATTTAATTTTGGAGTTTTGTATTTTTATATATTCCTTGCCCTTGATTTCGACCAATTTTACTTTAAATTTAATCCATCCAGCAACATCGTTTAGCCCCAAATTGCATAATCCTTCGCCAACAATTGGTAAAAGTAGGACACGACCATCTATTGTATAGTTGCCAAGAAATTTAACGAGCGGCGTTGAAAAATCAATAACAATTGGTTTATTTAAACCGGGCTCAAATCCTCTGCAAAAAAATTTAATTGTTCATTATTCTAATTTAATCCTATAATAAACTTACTCAATTTTTTTCACTGTTATCGTATTTAGTCCGTACACATCAACACTCTTAAGATTTAGTTCAATATTTACTGGACTATCACTGCCTTGTTTCAATAAAATTTGTTCTGCGCGGAACGGATTCATTTCGGGTAAATTAAATTTTTTGTACTCCGAATTTTTTCCTATCAAATTGATTACTGATTGGGCCGTCCGAAGGACACATAACGCATTTCCAATTTCACATCGTTCGAAACCCGATGCTTAAAATGAATTAATTTTATTAAACATTTTATATTAACACAACACAATACACTTACGAAATTTAGCACATTTTCCAATCGCTACGGTTAAACACAATAAAAATATTTTACTCAGCATTTTTAGAGTAGGTACGGATGTAAAGTACTTATCCACTTCACAATTGCATCTAAACTAACTATCCGTTAGGTGTTACCTTGCTCTTAAATTTGATCTGCTAAAGTGCTAAACTGATAAAACAAACAACAACAAAACCAGAACATGAATAATAAATCGTCTTCTGCAACTTGTTTGCCTTGATAATATTTACGTTACAATTATAACTATAAAACCCTATAAACTGTATATTCCGTATAACATCTTATCAGCCGCGGCATTGACATTTTTATTATCTCTTTTGTAGAGGAGAATGCAAAATAAGAAAAATTAATTTTTGAATCACAACCGGTTCACCACAAAATTTACATTCAATGTGTCAAACAGCGGTATATAGTATAGGAAGTAATTTGCCTGATTAATCACTATTGAACCGCTGCACGGTCATTTGATGGCCCAGACAGGTTAATACCCATAATTTTATATAATACTTTATTTATTGTAAAGGATACACACACACACACACACAGATTAAAATATTAGTTTTATAAAAAGTGTCATACTCGCATAAATCAAGCCGACATATTTTATATTTCTTTAATCTTTGGAAATCACAATACAAGATTAAAACATAAACACAATTTTGGCTTGCGTCTACACGCATATTACTATTGGATTTTGTGTTTCTTAAGCAAATCAACGTTTACTCCCACCTTGAATCCAATGATAATTAATGCAAATAAGAAACTACGGTTTTTAAGATTCAATGTATTTATGCATTCTTACATACCTTTCCAATTTTAAAACCTATCTGTTAAATCAACTGAGGAATGCAGTTCAACGTGCAATTTTATGTCGATCCAACGACAAAATTTCATAACGCTAGCTTACAAAAAACATTTCATTAATAAATTAATTCATGTAGGGTTGTAATGAATTTGAGTGCTTGGTTCATTTCAACTGTAAATATCTTTTAAGTCCAACATGTACTATATGATAAACGTCTTATTTAATATGCAGTTTTCTATTTCTGGCCCACTCATTTTGTATAACAGACAACAAATTTAGGACTGTCTAACTTCTTTTCCCATAAAGCTTCTTTTCGCTTTACTTTTTATAATAATTTTTCATTATTTTGAGCAGGGGACGTTATTAAATAATGATGGGGATTTACCGACAAGCCACCAAATCGCAGACTCACAATTTTAAGGGTGTCCTAGCAGGTTGTAATGTAATATTAAATAATACCTTTTAGAAACGGTTTCATTAAAGCATTTGTCAAAATGTCATAGAGAGAACCCAGTTGACGGTTTTGATTCTATTGTCAACTTTCTGATTGCCAGTTTTGATTCTATTGACAACTTTGACATAGTTTAACAAAATGGTTAATATCTGAATCGAGTTTTGGCCACCATATTTAGTATTGAGCCATAGTAACAACGTCCGCATGTCCGCTATGTGAACGTTGTAATCCGGCTCTACGTAATGATGTAAGTAATACCATTCTTCTCTGCCACATAAGAATGTTATTCTCTATTGACAGTTCGTCTAAGCGTTGTAGAAACTGCTGGAATTACCACATTTGTTGTATCCAACCTTGTTTTACACAGTAAAAAATAATTAAGTGGTTTATGTACATTTCCGTAATTTGTATAGTAAAATATTTACATAAATTATGTAAAATATTTGATTTTAAAATAAAACATTTATTATTCAGTAACACTGTATGTAAAATAACTACTTACATAGAATATACTCACATTTGCTCTACTATACGCACAAACAAATATTATTATTACGTAATTTTAAGTATCCTATGTAACTTTACGTCTTTTACTGAGAAAATTACATATTTCATCATGTAATTTTCATTTGTGAGAGTATTTTGGAGAGTTTTTTATACGGAGATTAGAGAATACGCAATATTAAAACAGTAAGGAAAAAAATTTCATTTCACAGGTTGCGGTTACGAAAGAAGCTTATAGTGCAAAATTTGGTGTTTATTAAGGTATCTAATTAAAAAAAGTGTAATTTGGTTTGTTGTAAGTGGTATAATAAATGTTAATAGTGATTAACATATTTATATAGTTAATAGTGAAAAAACGTGAACTTTATTTCTGTTGTTTGTATCAAGTTGTTAAAAAAGTGAGGTTAACACTCTGCAATAAAAATTTTGGTAAATATACCAAGCATTTCAATATATAGTGTGTTTTTACTGCTGTCGCGTATTTACTCGTAGTGTATTTAGATCAATTAATTTCCGTGTTCAAAATGCATCACTTTGAAGACGAAAATTAATTGAATTATTGTAATGTAAACCACTAAGCGATTGTAGTTGAAAGTGCATATAATACTGATCTTTTTTTATACTTTTATATCAAACATTTTATTAATTATCTTTTATTTTATTAACAGAAATAAGTGTTTTTGGTAATTCGTCTAGACTCTAGATAATCTTTTGGTCGTGAGCGGTTAAAAAAATTGTAGTGGATCGGACTGGTCAATTTCTTTGTCGTGTGTGTTGGTAGATCAGATACGTTTCATTATCGTGCTGTTTTTAAAAGGTATGTTCTTAAAACACTATTTCAACTTGTTACTAATTTTGTTGTAGTTTTAATTGAAATAACAATCGCTTTTAAGTCAATATTTCAAATTTTAGAAAATTTTAACCTTCTAAGTTTTAAATTGTACATTGTTTTTATTTTCAAAAAGCCTCAATGATAGGTACATGGTTATTAATTCTATTCTATTTCCAGGCATACAAAAGTGCAATTTCATCGTGTGTGTCGCGCAGGTCAGAGACGCTTACCAAGGTGAGTTAAAATATAATTTAATATATTTTAAATTTTAATATATTTTTCGATTATTATTATAAACTAAAAGATGTCTCAAGAATGCATGACAGAGAATTTCGGTTTTGTTTCTAGTAACTTAGCGGATTATGAAAAACATTTACAGATTCATAAAAATCAGATTGGGGCTCTTTATAAGTGTTACCGTAATTGTTGCTATCTTATTTTTTAAAATTTCAATTCTTTTAAGTCGCACGTCTATAGAAGTCATAGTAAAGCCAAAGTTACCCGTTATACAAATCAATTAAAATATAATATTAAATGTAGGATAGATAATTGTGCAACGATGCTTGATAACAAAAAACAGTTATTAATCCATTATGGAGATCATCTTCGAAATAGCCAAAACATACCTTGTCCATTTCACTGTCGATTAGTTTTTAAAAATTTCAATACATTTCGCGGTCATATATTCCGGAAACACAAAGAACCTGTACAACAAGATAATCCCACTTTTTGTTTTAATTCTAATAATAATACAATTATTTCTAGTAATAATATTACTGATACTAGTAGTATTACTACTGCACCACAACACTTAAATAGTAGCAGAGAATCTGACGATATTGTGAAAGAAGTTGAGCATTTTGCTTTAGAATTGAGAAGTAAATATATTATTCCAGAAACCACTCAGAATTTCATTTTCTCCAAATTCGGTATGTTTTACAAATATTACCAACAATCTGTAAATTCTGCTATCGGAAACATTTGTAATCAATTATCTCTTCAAGATTTAGCACCAAATATTCAACAAGCCATTCCTTCATTTAATATTTTTGACAATTTTTCTACTTCGCATCGCCGGCTTCAGATCATTAATAAAAATGTTAATTTCATAAAACCTGTTGAAATTTTGTTAGGATTGAATACTTCTAATAACCCTTGTAGCTATTTTTATATACCCATACTCGAAACTTTGGAGAAATTATTAGAAGATGATCAGTTTATTTCTTCAACTAATCGTAGTAAACCAAACATTTTAAAAGATTTTGATGATGGTAATATTTACAAAAACAAAGTTTTTTTTTCGGGGATTCGTAAAAAACTTGAAATCATTTTGTACCAAGATGCGTTTGAGGTATGTAATCCACTTGGATCTGCCAAATCTAGACATAAGCTAATAGGTGTGTATATGATGATAGGCAATGTACGATATGAAATACGATCTAAAACGGATAATATTCAATTAGTCCTTCTATGTAAAGATAAACATGTGAAACAATTTGGAATAAATCAGGTTTTTAGGCAATTAATAGACGATATAAAACAATTGGAATAAGTAGGGATATACCACAGGCCATCTAATGATCACATTAAAGGAAGTGTTGTAGCATTTACAGGCGATAATTTAGGTGCCCATCAGATGTACGGTTTATGTGAGAATTTCAGCACTACTTCTCATACTTGTAGATACTGCTATAGTACTAAAGATGATTTAATAAATTTTCAAGTATTTCCCGGAGAACTGCGGAGTGTTGAAAGTTATTCTAAAGATTTGGAATTATTAGCTGCTGGAAATCTTTTTCACTATCGAGGTCTTAAATTTAATTCTGTCCTAAATGAATTAAACCATTTTCACGTTGGAAATCCAGGATTGCCACCTTGCATCGCACATGATGTATTTGAAGGTTTTGCGTGTAAAGATCTATATTTGATTTTTAATACTTGGTTTAAGAACGGTCTTGTATCTGAAACGTGGCTATCATCTTGTTTTAAGGTTATTAGTAAAAAATTGCGTATTTCAATAATAATGAACATTAATCATAAAAAGAAACATGTGACTGGAAAGGCTTACGATTTATGGCTTTCAATCATTCTTCTTCCTTATTGTTTCCTCAATTCCAAATTTAACGATAGCGATATACGCGAAAATCCGGTTTGGAGAATGTTTTCGTGTTTGGTAGAATTATGCCGCCTCATAACAAGTTCAAAATTTGATGATTCATTACTTTCGACCTTAGATTTTCTAATTCATGAATATTTATCTCTTCGAATACAAATTTTTCCAGAAAACAGACTTTTCCCTAAGCATCATTTTCTTACCCACTACCCTCATTTGATTCAGCAATTTGGTCCCATTTCAAAGTTGTGGACTTTACGCACGGAAAGTAAACACCAATATTTCAAAAATGCTGTTGAGCATGTAAAAAACTTTGTTCATATCGAAAAAACTCTAAGTTATTTACACCAATCATATATGTCAAGTTTACATGGAAAAAGAGTCAATAAAACCATAGTTCCTTTTAAAACCATTCCTTTAGAAAGTTGTATGTATAATTTTGCTATACCGACAACTTTTAAGTATGTTACAAAAAAAGTAACGTATGGTGATTTACAATTCTCTGAAAATGATTGTGTTGTAATAAGTATGTCTTCTACTGAGATAACAATTTTAAAAATAAAAGACATTTTTTTAAGTTCAAATTACAACAACATACTTTTTTATGGAAAAATTTGTAAAATGACATATAATTACAAGCTCGTTGTATATGAATCTGACACCGACTTCAACAATTACGATTTAACTAATTTGAATGCATTGAAATTCGGTACTGCAGTTAAAGTTTATACTTATAAAAATAGTCACTCTCTTTCCCTTCAGTCCTTCGGTTCAGGTAGTATAGCATTGTGTTGCGGTATTGTTTTTTATTAAACATATTAATAAATTTGTAATATTAATAAATTTCAGATGGCCCCGAAATTATTTAAAATTTGCAATTATCTACGAAATATCAAAATATTGATTTGTTGCGAACCCACAGTTGATGAAATTTTGAAAACAGGTAAGATTATTTGGATGTATTTGTTTATTCTTGTTTTTGATTTGTAAATAATTTTTATTTTTATTACGTAATCATTTTTTCTCATATTTTCAATTATTTAAAAATGTTAGATTTTAAAAAATGTTTCATTATGTAAATTAATTTGTATAATTTAAAATATATTTTTTTGTTTAAAGGAAACGAGAACGGCATCGAAGGAAATAAGCTTGTAACAGACTCCGAAGGTTATCAAATTACTTGTAATGAAGTTTTGGAGCTATTAAACGAAACATCGTTAATGATTTTAAAAGATCAGGAAGTTTGGATTTCCAGCGAAATAATTATTAATAATTTTCTTGATGATTCAACTTTAGCTATCGATCAAGGAAGTGAAGCAATGTCGGAAACGATTCAAGAAATTAACCGATCGGATGCTGAAACAATTGTGGGTTCGCAAATATCAGATGTTTTGTGCACAGACAATGTTGCATATGAAAATAAATTAAATTATTCTAAAATTCTACCAAACTACATTACCATTATTTTAAGCAAAAATGAAAGGTTGGGACCTCACCTTAACAGTTTTGTAAGAATTATTGTTCAGGAACTACGTAAACAAAGTGAAACAATTTCAATAACAAAATTTAAACAAATTAGCGAAGAAATTGGATTTAAATACCCACATAGTTTTTATCGCAAATCGAACACGGGCTCGGAACATTTTATATCAACGGACACTACGTGGTTAGCTAATATGATGACAAATCATAATAACTATTTGAATAAATTAAAAAATACAACTGAATTAAATTCAAAACCGAAAGGCCAAAGAAAAAGGCCATCTTCTTTTTTAAAGGCTTCCTGTAAAAATTGGCAACCGAGTACATATGGGGATGAAACTGCAGAAACAATTGTTCAAAATCAAAATTGGTTATTGTCGATGAAAAATAAATTGAATATAACGCCTGACTTGAAGAAAGAAATAGACAAAAAGATGTTAAGCTCCTTTACCGAAATTAGAATTTTTCTAAATAACCAGTGCCCAATACCATCAATTAAAGATATTTTTAGTACCTGGCCTTTCATTTTTAGTAAAACCTGTTTATATGAGCATTTCGACAAGCTGATGGAAAAGAAAATTACAGATTTTAATAATAACTTTAATGAGCTTAAGTTCAAAATGTATGAATGCGTTAAGAATTTAAATGGTCGATATAAACAATTTTTTTTAAACTTCGATGTAACGACGGATATAAAATATTTCGAATTTATATTTTTTTATTTCAATGAAGATATTAAAAATTTTCTTATATATTTCGAAGTAGGTATCTACGAATATTTATTTGATATGGTGAACTACTAAAATGTCATCAAATCTAATATATATTCTATATAATATGTATATAAACCTCGATTATTGGGCGTATATCTCACAAAAAATATGTAAATTTCTCATTTTGTTGTGAAATTAAAAGTTTTGTCTACATTTAATCAGATAGACTATAGCTTTTGGATTGACCCTTCACGATGAGATCTCACTGTGCTGAATACTACCTTTGAATCCGTGAAACTTTTGCGGTGGGAGTCGAAAAGTCCGTATAGAAAATAAAAACAAATACATTATAATTCAATTATGATACAGTACATTTTTGATATTTAAATCAATAAAAATTTATTGCGATTTTTTGTTTGAGTCGTATGAAAATCTTCGGAAGTATAGGATACTTCGATTAAAATTTTCCTATATTATGGGTTTTGCCACTCTCCGCAGAAGTTTCGTGAATATGATAATCAACGTGATTAATTTATATTATATATTCGTATTATATTATTTATTAACTTCATATTAATATTACTCACATTTTCAGATAGACCAGGAGTTAGACAAAATTACGCCGCCAGTTACTGCTCCATGGATTGCAGCCATTCGTAAGTAACACATTTGTAATATTATATGCCCCCTTATTAATAAATATTACTTTTTCAGCAATTACAGAAGACAACACTCACATTGTTTATCATTTGTTTATAGAGAATCAGCATGTTACATCGGAAAAAAATTCTTTAGTAGAAGCAGTCGAACAAATATTTGCACTATACTACGTGCTAAATCTGAAATATGAACCATCATGTTCTCTATCATTAGAGTTTATACAGCGGTATTTTTTAGTTCTTACCCATAAGGCAATTAGAGGTGGCAAGCGACATTTGAATCAAATATCAAAAGTCGATAAATTGATAAAAAAAATTGAAAATTTTTAAATTAAAATTTAAATTAATAAAAACTTGAAATAATTTTTGGTTCTAATTAAATTTATTATTTTAAACATTTAATTTTGTGTTTAAATATGAATATTTTATATATAATATTTTTAATAAAATAATAATTTAACATGTGTATTTTTTATTTATTTTTCTATAAATTATTGACACACTTTCACATATCCATTATGTAATTTTACATATTTATATTACTTAGATAAATTATTATTCGTAATTCTATGATAAATTACCGACTATTAATATGTAAAATTGAATATATTCCTTACTGAACATTACATATCGATCTGAGGATTTTTACATATCACTGTGAAAATTCCGTAAATAGACTACTTAGAATAAAATACACGATGATGTAATTAAACATAGTGTATGTAAAATTACCCAGTACTTATACGAAATATTCAGTATATATGTTATGTAACATTAAATAAACCTCTATAGAATTTTACATAAATTAAAAAATTAAAACTACATAATTGATGTGTACTACATATGGTATGTAAAAATTACATATATTTACTAGGCATTTTGTTTACCCTAAAAAATATGTACATTTTTTTTACTGTGTACTGCATTAACAACCCGTGTAATTTCTTTGTCTTCGACTGGATTCGACTGAGATGTTTTTCTCGCAGAACAGAAGGTCATCCATCTTTGCTTTGTTTATGTAGTTAACGTTCTTTTTAATGTTTTGCCCCTCGACTTGTGGTTCTTCGCCATTCGCGATAAAAAATCAGCGAAAATGATTGACTTTTGGTAGATTGCATTTTTCTCGTTTGATTTGGAAACTCGCTGTTTGTAGTCGTGAGAGAACTTCCTTCAAATTTTGCATGTGTTAGGTGTCGTTTTTCCTGTTATAGCAATATCATCAAAATATGTGGTAACTGAATTAATATTGGATAATAACTTTTTCATGTATTGTTGGAAAATAGCTGGACCGTTTGCTATTCCAAACGATAATCGACTGTATTTATAGTATCCTATGTGTGTTGATATTGTGAGTAAATGTTGGAACTCTGGATGCACCTCGAACTGCAGATAAGCAGCACCAGCAAGTGTGCGCCATAAATTGTCAAATAATGGTACTGGATGAAATCACCGCAAATTCGTATGTGGCCATTGTAGTTCGGTACGTTTACAGTTGGTGTATAGCCCATTCGACAGGTGTTTTGTTTGGATCAACTGATTGGTGTTTAAACGCCTTTGATGACTAATCTGTTGATTTCTTTTTCGACATTATTTTACTAATAAATTTAATAAGACACTGAATATTTTTGATCTTATAGTGATAATCAAAATTTTTTATATTTTTTTATTTACGGACTAGTTTCTAGCAGCCAAGCTCTTTGTCAAAAGTCTTGAATATTCTAAATTTAATGTTGAATGTTTGTCCTATTTATAATTAACTCATACATTGCGTTGAAAGGCATTCGGTCATTGAGTAGTTGTGGATTGCACCTGTGTTTGTAAATCTCCATCTCTTCAGCTGTGTTCAATCTTTCACCTTGGGCATTCTGTGTAGAATTTCTACATTAGTATCAAAGCTGGAATAATTGTGGTGTTGTTGTGTTAGATGTTGTGCGAAGTTAGATGTTATGTTGGGTTTTCCTATTTGTTTCATATGTACAACAAATCTTGTGGTGAAATTTCGTCCAGTTTGGCCTATGTAAAACATGTCACAATCGTTGCATTTTAATTTGTATATCCCTGATTGATGTTCATTATATGTACGTATTGTTGGTGTTGATGAGGTGTTCTAATTTATTCTATGTTTTGTATGCTGTTTTGTATTCGTATTGTCCGAAAATTCTGTGTGTTATATTGAATGTGGTTGTGTCATACTCTAATGTGATGTATTGGTGGTTGTTTACTCTCTCCGTGGTCAATGTTATCAATCATGTTGTCTTTATATCCATTGCTGGTCGCTATGTGTTTTATGATTTGCATTTGTATAGATTGATCATGTGGTGATATGCTGCTGTTTTGTGTTACTGGGGGTGGTTCGATGTGTAATGAGTAGGTTTGGTTTGGGTGGGTTTTCGATTAACTTTGAAGTTGTGATTATTGGTGTTTTTGGTGATGGTGATATCAAGAAAATTGATCTGGTTATTGTCTTCCGTTTCTAAAGTAAATTTGATGTTTGGATTGAGGTTATTTATGTAATTGTGTAATATTTTTAGTTGTCTTGTAGTACCGGTGAAGAGGATTAAAATGTCATCGATATATCTGTGCCAATATGTTAGTGTTTTCTTGAATTGTTCAGCTGGTTTAGGATGTATTTTTCTTCTAGGTTATTAACAAATATTTTAGCAAGTGTGCCTGATAATATATTGCCCATATGGGTAGACTCTCTGTTTGTTTGTTGTAATGGCGGTTGTGTGTAAAATAATTCTGTGAAGTTATTACTTAAATTATATTTATGGCTTGAACTATTTCTGTTGGGATGTTGCCATACATGTTTGTAATATCGAACGAAGCTAATTTTGCGTTGTTTCTGATGTTGATGTGTCTTATGTTTTCTATTAGTTCAATGTTGTTTTTTATGGAAGTTGTACATTTTATGTTTATTTTATTGTTTAAATAATTGTTCATGTGTTAGAACAATTTATATGCTGGTACTGTTTTGTAATTTATTAATGGTCTTATAGGTGTTCCTTCTTTGTGTATTTTAGGAAGACCTTTGAGTTTTGGTGCTGTAGGTTTAATCATCTTTAATTTGAGTTTGTTTCGTGTTTCGATTATTTTGTCGCTTTTGTTTAATATGTTGTTGACTTCAAATTCGTATGTGGTTGTTGGGTCAATATTTAGTTCTTGTACATTATTGTCACTGATGTATTGTGCTATTTTTTCATTGTATTCATTGGTGTACATTATTACAGTTGTGTTGCCTTCATATGCCTTCGTCACTATTGCTGAATGTTCTGAAATTTTCTTTTTTATCTTCTTGATGATTTTATTTTCGTTGATATGTATTGTGCTGTTATTGGTTTGTGTGTTGTTAGAGAGTTGTTGGGCGATATTTTGGCGGATGATGTCGCGATACTGTGTGTTTGACTTAGTGATTGGGCTCTCGATGTTTAATAATTTTATTTTGTCATTGTTTTTGTTTTGCAATGGGGTGACATTGTGTTTTAAAGCTTTATTTAAAATATCAAGCTTTGCGTCACTGAATGTGATGTCTGTGTAATTTACTGTTTTTTTTATGGATTTCGTGAGTTGTGGAAGGAGTTTTGTATAATATGCTTGTGTTGTTAAACTGTCCATTTTAACGTAGAGGCTTCGGGTGGACTGTTTTAACCATAATCTTTCTGCCTTTCGTTGCACATATTTCGCTGTTGCCGATTTGCATCTGATTATCACTTTTATATATGATGTCGTTATTTTCTTTCTGTAGAATTTTTTGTTAAAAGTCAAATTTACTCGGGATTTTTTTAGTTTCAGGTTTAAATTTAGATATTTTAACAAATTTTAGATATTTTATTTTTTCAAATATAAAAAAATTATTAGTAAATAAGTGATAAAAGCGCACACACAAATGGATCTCCTCCAAAATAGCGACATTATTTTGTATTGCGAATTTAACATATCGTGGATCGAAGCGTTTCGGTTTTGCACCATCATGTTTCAAATGTATTTTGACTTTGTACTTCCCATGGTATCACTGATGTAGTTAACAATAGTTTTTGATAGCACTGTGTGTGGCATGTTGAATGCTTCACACCGTGGTAACTCAAACAAAAATGCTTTTGCCTGATTCAAAACAATTGCCGGTAACTTAAATGTGTTATTGTCAGGCTCAAAAATCATAATCAAATGTAACTTTTGATTCCATCGACATATACATGTATCTATTGTTTTTAAATCTTGCTCTAAGGATTGTCTTTCCTTCCGTGTAAAGTTCCAAAATTGTAATAATGTCTTAAATCGAGTCGTTTTATGTATATAGAAATAGATGAATAAAAGACACTTTAAGTTCGTGATGGGTGTCCGGAGATAAACAACAGAGAAATAAATCTCGTTTTGCGTATACATATAGCTCTGTGTTGGAACTATTGAGTCCCCTCATGTGACGTTGCGGATGTTGTGGATGCGATTTATTACTCGTATTTAGTATTTTTTTGAATTTCACCTTCTTCCTTTTCATAAAATTTTTGCCGAGTTGGTTGTGCATCTCGGTTTTGTGCTCCTATTGCTAGTCCAATTTTATCCATGAGCGTTTCGTTGTTGCAGCTGATCAATTCCACAAATTCTTGAAATTGATCCGGATCCATCTAGATTATGGAGATAATTAATCGTAATTAGGATTGTTATACTATCCTCGTCGCCTGTGTGTTATGTTTAGTTTTCAGTTCTTTATCTTACATGTGTACGAATAATCATAACCTAACTTTTATGACAAGTGTCATGAGTATGTTTTATGTTTTAAACGTGATTTCTTATGACAGTATTCATAAAATGTAATTAGACTCTTTAACCGTAAATTATGCTATGTAAGTTTACAGCGACAAATTTACTGACGTAAAGCTATACTTATCTTCATTTGAATGGTCCATAACATGGCAGATTAGCCATTTTTCGACATGATTTTTTAGTTTCGGAGATTATCGCTAAAAACTTTTTGAAACTACCTTGAGTCCGAAACACAATATCTACATAATCTCATGTAACTATATATGCATTTAAAAGTTCAGCGTGGGATGCCGTAATACTAAGGAATGTCTTGCCACTGCCAATCGGCTTTATACGTACGCCACTAAACTCTAAATAAATACCATACAATATGCCGACCAGCTTAAGGTATAAAGGGTGCTTGGGGTATCTGGGTTTGAAAGTGGAGTACAAAAATTAAGTACCATAGTGCGATGGCTTATTTTTTTCGAGAGAAGAATCTTGGGTGTGATTGCTTATAAATCGACAAAGAAGCATATACCGAGTTTGGTGGAATCATAAAGTGAAAAAATTTTAGGAAAAGTCTTCTTATTTTCGGATACAAACCGCGGAAATGACACCATAGAATCCGATCGAAAAATAATTTACTTATCTATTTCTATCAAATAAACACTTGTAAACACCTCATATAATCTCCATCATTCATTTTTCAAGCCAGCCAGATTTGTTATGATGTAAGTTTTGAAATTTCTTTTTATCAACGGCTCCTGTTTTTCTTATAGTTGGGAAGTTGTTACAGTTTGTGAATATCAATTTATAGTACTTTTTGCTTTATAAGCAATTTCTGTATAGTTACAGCTACAGAATTTTTACATTTTGTGAATAGGGGCATAAGAGTTGGCTAGCACAAAAATATTACAGCTCATGTCGAAAATATCGAAAGAAAGGAATTGTTGAAAGCCGTTACAAAATAAGGAAGACTAGTGTAGCCAGTGACATCAGCAAATGTGAGGTACAGGAAGGGGTTGAAGACGAGTAGAAAAGTGGCGACTGACTTATACTTTGCGGCTAGATCAGGTTAAAAATAATAGAGATTTATTTACGAACCTGATTTTAAATCAACAAATAAGAGTTTCTTTGCTAATTGTTTATAAAATATGTTCACTCTCTTTAATTATATGAATTAAAATTTTTCTAGATTGAACAGGATTTATCCCAGAAAAAACAATTATTGTTTTCCAAATGGGATCAATTTATACGGGTTATTGTAAATATATTTAAGAACAACATTAAAGCTAGTAGTTCAAAGGAAAATCTGGGCTTAATAAATGAACAAATCAGTGCTAGTAGATAAATTTACAAACTACAAATAAGAGGCACGTAGTGCCTTTTCTCTATGCTCTCTAAACATAAATGCTGAAATTTTAAAAATGGTCTCTATTCCTCCCGGAAATACACCTTTAAGTTTAATAATTACTCAACTTTGGCAACATTCTAATTTAATAATATAACCCAGTTTTCTTCTTGAAATGTTCCGCTTAATTTGTCTGATACATTTACGGAATATGAGCAAATTAATTACAGCTAAAAAATTTCGGCCAAAGTTTAAAATATTTATTTTTAGATTAAGGGATTAGACCAGGGTAAATTGGGAAAAATAATATCGTTTTTTCGACTGTTTCATGCAATTGAGTATGAAAATAACAAAGTGTGAATGATTTCAAAAAAATTTTAAATATTAAAGATCGAGCTCTATGTACTCTTTGTGCAAAGACTCTTGCTTGTAAAGCGTCATCGACAAATGACCTTTATCGCCATATCACCAGCTAACGATTGTTCGCAGACGATTGTTCTTCAAGTGCCTCGATGAAACAACGAAACAAAACGATGAAGCAAATGGACTTTTACTTCAAAAAGCCAAGGACTAAAATCTTGAACAAATTTTATCGAAACTTGCTGCCTAGGATGGTATTTCAATAAACGCTATTAGTAAAAGTTCATTTATTAGACAAAATCTCGAAATACAAGGCTTTATACTATCGAAAACTCCAACCATCGCATGAACTTAATTTATAAATTTTATGAAAGTGTTAAATACACCAAAATTAATAATTTGTAAGCAGAAAACAAAAAATTTGACCTTTCTATAAACAAATGAACCAACTATCAAAATTGCTGGTATCCAAATGTTTATTTGTATTACTGCAATGTAGAAACCGAAAATCTGGGCTTGATGTGCATCAAAGATTCTTGTCCCACTGACAAAGCTAGTGAAATGGTAACGGCTAAAATTTTCCAACATATCAGCAATTATGCTATAATTAAGCGATTCGTTTGGCGACCATCTCCATTTTTTTCAAGCAAAAAACAAGCAACATACATGTCACTGAAAGTGATTCCAACAGTAGTTTCAATTCCAACCCTGGCTCAGATGACAATACCGAATATTTTGCTGACACCATCGAAATAAATTCAAACATGCATATACTATAAATGAAACCATTTCAAAGATAAGGGAAATTGTGAAATTGTTTAAAATAATGTTTCACAATGCAATATAAAGGGACTGGAAAACGAATGCATTGGGTGCGTCCGAAATGGAAAATGTAGATTTAACGAAGGCCCATTTAAAAAATTGCATACGATGTACTTTGAATTCTGCCACCATTGAAACAATGGTGGATCGTTTTTTGAGAATTAAACCAGCAATTCTGAAAACTTTGCGTGATTTTAACCTCAATGACTTATGGGGTGCGTCCGAACTGCGATTGGATTGAATTAAATTTGCTTTAAATTCATTAAATTAATTCTAGAGTAGAATTAAAAACGATTGCAATTTTAAATGAAGTATACGAACAGACGGTATTCCTGAGCAATGAGCTGCTCACCAAAAAACCTGATTTTTCAGATTTTACTAACCAATCTTTAAAATTTGCCGAAAACTAGCCGTTGAAATGATAATGGATTTTGAAAATTTTATTACCATTTCTATAAATCAAATTGAAAATATGACTGATGTGTCAGAAATAAAAAATTATTTAGAGATTTTTAAAAGTTGTTTTTCCATATTCAGGGTAAAAATTAAAAAACTTTTGCAAGATAATCCCTAATGAATATGTAATTAATAGTTCATAAACAATTGAAAATATTAATTCAAAGGTGACCAAAGATATTTTGTTCCGGATTTCTTACTTACGGATTTAACTTACTTTTCATGATTGAACAAAATTCGCGAATCAGAAAGCAGTTCAAGCATATTTCACAGTTCAGTTTGGACATAGAACGGACAAGATGATTTTGAGGTTAACAATCCTCTTGGTCCCAAATCTGTAAAATTTACTCACTTGCTGTTTCACAACATCTATTAATATATCAAACGGTAACAATTCGAATTTAATTTTCAGGCTTAAATTCGATTTTAGGATTTACAAAGTTATTTAAAATAACTAAGCAAAAACAACTTTATGGAAGACCCATATCTATGTATATATTTAGGCCTATTTGGAAGAAATTTGTACCCAAAAGCGTCATTTTATATTGCATTAAGTTAGTTCAATGTGAAAACTAGGTCCAACAAAATAAAAATTATGGACTATGAGAATTGAAGCCAAATACACTATGTGATACAACTAATATAGCTACGATTTGTGTATAGTGTTGTGAGTAAATTGACATTAATTCAGAAATTAATGAGTATGAAAATTAGTTCATTGGGAAACCCAATATTCGCCAAGCCGCTTCATTACTATTTATATATCTACCCATTTGGTACTGAAATATTTCTTCTTTCGAATGTTGTTCCCTGTTTTCTCTAGTTATTGCGAAAACAGCCCTATCACTGTCTTTGTTAACATATTTGCACGCATATTTAATTGATTTCACTACAGTATTCTACATCTTATATCTCTTGGTTACCTCGCATTCGAACTTTGACATTGAAACCACATTTTCCGGAGATCGTCTTCTGAACTTAAAATATCCATCTTCTCCTCTTTGTGTCTCATTTAAGTATATGGTCTTGGATAATTATTTGTACACTTGCCTTCACTCTTACATGATGAATTAATATTTAATCTTCCACATGGACCAAGAATCATGTTTTTCACTATTATATTGTATTATTCTGGATCCTCTTCTGGATTCGGAAATTCAGTTCGAATTACTTGATCAATTTGACTTGGACAGATTTTTTCATGTAACCAAATTAAATTGGGTGAATGAGGTATTACTCGTTTCTGCCATTCGATTGTGTACATCCAGCATCTTATGGTTCCAAAAATTTGATAATTTTCGATGACATTCATAAATCTTGTTTGTTTCTGTCGAAAAACTTGAAAAAGCAAAGGAGAAGCAAGTGATTGTTATGAATAAGACAGGGCGGACGACCATGTTTTCTTACATAGGTCATATCATCTTGAAATACTGTTGAAATGTATAGAGGCGAATTGGTAAATAGGATTGTATCACTCTCACCAAAGTTACTTTTCTATTTGTTTCTGCGCCTTTCTTTGGGTGCTCTTGTATCAAATTGAACCGTCTATTTCTGCGATAAATTGTAATCCTTTTTTTTTTCGTTGAATAATTATATCACGACATGTGTACTCACTGTTCACAATTACAACGGCAATTTCATTGACTTGAGGTGCATTGAAACGACGTTCGTGTTCTCCAACTGGTCTTTTGCCGACTCAAATCAAACTTTATACTCATCTTCTACCATTTGGTCTAATGCTCTTTTGAATACGTAAACCAGTTGATTGTAGTTATGTCTCAATCCGCTTATTTCTGCGCAACGTTGATCGACTTCCGTTTGTTCGTCGCTAATGATATGAACTTGTAAACATTTATGAGGCTCGTTTGGCAATGGTATCAATAATGATCCTAAGAATAATGATCCCACTTTATGATATATTTGTCCTTTAATCGAAAACATAGGATTGAATTGATATTTTTTAGCTCCTGGAAGTGATGTCATTTGAAAGCAAGCATTGTACGTTTGAAAATGATTTCGGAGTTTCTTCAGCCATGTAATGAAATAATTCTGGTGGAGTCACTTCAAATGGTGCTAATAGAATTTTTCCACTTATGCAACGCATTTCTGGTGTTTCTCTACTGAATTTCTTGGCACCGCAGAACTGACACACTTGATCCATTTTGCCAATGACAACATGTTTGAGTTTGTTGTACTCTTTAGTGAGCTAATAATACTACTACTTCTCGTACACTAATATTTTGTCCATGCGCTTGCGGTCGTTGTCTTTCACGAACTTCACTCTATGTAACTCTGCTTTGTCCATTTCGTGATCTTGTTTCTTCATTAGTTTTTTTATGCCTGCTTGCTCGGTGTCGTACTCGGTCCTCTTCTCTTCATGCTTCTCATTCCTCATATGCTTCAATTCTTCGCTGTTCCTTCTATTTCCTTCTTTTCAATTCACCAATGGTAAGATCTTCTCGTCTTAATATTACTTAACAGATTAAAACTCCACTTAACCTGATTTTTACGGCTGTTCCAATTTTGGACACACAAATTTGCATCTAATTTCAAATGATCGTGTATCCATTATCTTACAGGAATGACATCTATATTACAGTATAACTATTTGAAAAGAATATACCACATGATTTATATTTTTGGGATTCCCCTTTTATGAAATTTAGTGTCAGTGGAATTTAGTCCGCATGGTGGTTTTTTTATTGCTCCGAAAAATTATAAAATAATCAATTAAATAAAATAATTATTTTTTAAATTTGTGGATTAGTGAAACCTGAAAGCTACTCGAAAAGGATTTAGTTAAAAGTAAGTGGGAAAAGAGGTTTATTACCCCATATTTTAACCTGTGATTATTTTGTGTCCAAAAATGGAACAACCGCATAGTAACTAATTATTTTTTCTCTATGACAAAAAAAATTTACACGTTGGCCCAAGCTGTGGCTGAAATGGATAAATGGCAGGATGAAAATGAGGACGAACCCGAGTTTCCGGATATTGCTATTTTACCTCCTGCTGATTTTGGAGGAATAAGTGATGAAGAGTTTCTGGATGAGGATGTCCTGGAACCGAATTCCGGATCAATGACAAATGAGAATGAGCAATGACTTTATGTTTTATTTCGCCTACTCTAAATAAAAATGCAACCGACTAGTTGAAATAAAAAATCAAGTCATTTCTCATTATCATTTATCATCGAACCGGAATTCGGGTACTGGACGTGAATAATATAAACGAAGAATTTCCGCATGATATTGCAGGTACGATGGAAATAATTTTGGGTGAGATAGTTTTAGATGCTGATGCTATTTGAGACGAAGATGATTTAGTCCCATTGAGCCAACTATTACCCCGTAAAACAATACCCATATACAATAGTAAGTGGACTTTGCCTCAATCCCAAAAAATCGAATTTTTTAAAAAACCGAAAAATATTGAATTCGAGAGAACAGAACATTTAAAAAACCTGCTAGCTGAAAAATCGCCAATTGAATTATTTCACGAGTTTTTTGATGAATCCGTATACAAATTTATACGACAACAAAGTAACATATATGCTAGCCAAAAGAATGTTAGCAACTTCAGCTTGACTCTTCCATATTTAAAACGCTTTTTGGGAATCCTATTATTTTCTGGACATCATCTTGTTTCTCAAGAACACCTATATGATGAGATAGCCGAGGTAGTAAGGTGATGGAGTGGAGTGAAGAAGGTCTGGAGTTCGAATCTCTAAGCAAAGTCAACGAAAAAATATGTTTTGGGGGGGGGGGGCGAGTAGCAGGGACAGCAGAGACGCAACGATTTCAACAACAACGTCAGGCAACACTACCTACAGTTAGTACAAATTTGGGTGACCGCATGGGAACATGATGATAGAACGAAATCTCGCCCCCATCCCTCACAACCGCCGATGGATAAAATGGTGGAGGGGAATAATAATAGTTGTTTACAGCTTTTCAGAAAAAAAGAGTTTGCGGTACCCGGAAATTTGTGTTGTCATTGTGTCTTCTTACAGGTTGGAGCAGTAGAGATGAACTTTATTGTATTGTCTTGTGTTAAGTTAATTACTAAAAAATATATTACTAACAAATTTACTAACTATCAACTACTTAGGTGTCTGGAACCGGGTTGAGTCTTTGTTGCTAACATTCCTTTCCCATCCCTCGATCTTGTTATATGTAAAAAGGTGTACGACGGCGGCCTGGCCAGGGGCGAATATCACAACTATTAGACTTATGTGGTTATCGGATGTGGCGCCTTTCTTTACGGGGTTTGGCTTCATGAAGAATGGTGTCGTGTTGTGTAACATGGGTATAGTTGTGTGGTATTCGCATTTATAATACGGGAGACTTGCTTAATGCTTCATCGTACATCGCAATCAATCAATCAATCAATCATCTTGTTTCTCAAGAACACCTATATTGGCCGGTATCTTTGGATTATGATTGTAAAATTATAAGAAATGCAATGCCTCGAAGTATGTTTTTTAAAATCAAATCAAACTTGCATTCAGCAGATAATAATAAAATTGATACTTCAGATAAATTTTACAAAGTGAGAACATATATGAGCATGATATCCAGTAACTGTTGAAATTTTGGAATTTTTGCGCATAATTTATCGATAGACGAATCAATGTGGCCATATCACGGGCGTCATAGCTGTAAAATGTTCATTCGTGCTAAACCCATTAGATTTGGTTACAAGATTTGGTGCATGACCTCTGCAAATGGGTTTTTATATACATTTTTTCCATATGGCAGTAAATCCGAAACTTTCAATCCAGAAAGGGGACTAGGAGAAAATGTAGTATGTAATCTTTTGGAAATTGTCGAAAAGCCGGAGAACCATTGCATATATTTTGATAATTTTTTCAGCTCGCATAAACTGATGGCGAGTTTGAACAATGATGGCTATTTTTCCACGGGCACTGTCCACGATAACCGAACTGGAAAATGCCCATTGCTGGGTTTGAAAGAATTAAAAAAAAAGGAGAGAGGATTTTAGCAAGGAGTTTTTGATGATTATAATCAATGTATTGGACTAAGATGGAACGATAATTCTGTTGTAACATTTCTTTCAAACTGCGATACGATCGAACCCGTTGCCCATGCTAAAAGGTTTTCGCAGAAACAAAAACGCTATATTCAAATACCTTGCCCTGAAATTGTTAAAGCTTACAATAAAGGAATGGGTGGAGTCGATTTATTCGACAAATTTATTTCCCAATATCGCATCAAAATTTCAGGGAAGAAATGGTGGTGGCCTTTATTTGTGAATTGTTTAGATGCTGCAGTTTCCAATGCCTGGTGCTTACATAAGCTGGTGTCTGAAAAACCTATGCCGCTATTGGCATTTCGCCGAGAGGTAACATTGGCCTTGCTATCAACTTCAACAGATATCAACTATAATTCTAAATTAATTGGATATATGACGAGAACATAATTAGATATAGCTCTTAGACTATCGAATCAGCGTCATGACATAATAAAGATAGCGAACAGTAAGCAAAAGCGCTGCCGAGTCTGCAAAAAGAACACTACGTTTAAATATTCCCGATGCTCAAGTCATGGTATTGACATTCCACTGCATTTAAAATGTTCACCGCAGTTTCACAGCAAAAAATAATAAGCTGTATTTACTGAATTCTGAAATAAACCAATAAAAAAATAAAAAAAAAAATAGTGTTTTCACTGTTGTTCCATTTATGGAACATTCCATATCTCCGAAAATAGTTTAGTGAATCAAAATACGTTAAAGTTTTAAAAATCGTATAAATTGCTCCACTGATTTTATGGGCGATATGAAACGGGTTAATACACTGTTCACTACCTGAAGCAATTCACTTTCACTTATTACATTTAAAAATTTTCACTGAAATTTAATTCACTTTCTATCAATTTTACTTTTCTGTTTCGCTCTATCAGCCATCACCTATATAAATCCTTCTGAACGAATGACGTACTACCATGAAACGTATCCACACCACAACAGCATAATGGAATATTCGAGAATGTTACAGAAGATTTTTTATTTCCGTTTACGGTTTCTCGAACATTCTACAACGTTCTCGAAGTCTTTTCAATGGTCAAAAGCGCCTGGAACATTCTAGAATAGTCTGGTTGCGATTTCGTATGTCTTTGAATTTTACTTAGTTGGCATCCAATACAACTGCGGACCCAATTCGTCACGTCACTATTCATATTCGGCCAAAAATACCTACTGGAAATTAATCTTCGTGTAGCGCGCATGCTTGGGTGAGAAAGACCATGTAGTGCGCTGGAAACTACTTGTCTTTGTGACACTGGAACAAATGGTCGATAAACCCTTGTTGATGTTTCACAATAAATCTAAGCTCTATCTTGAACTTAGAACCCGCAGGACGAGATGAATTATCAAAACGCTCTTTTAATTCATCATCAGACTCTTGAGCCTTAGCTAAATCATTAAAAGATAGCTTAGAAATTTTGTCAATTCAGTGACAGTGTGTCAGCGACCACATTGTGCTTGCCTGGGATATGTTGCACGTCCGTCGTGAACTGGGCGATGAAGTCTAATTGTCGAGTCTGCCGTGTTATTTTTTATGCTTGCTTGCTAAGTGTCGTACTCGATCCTCTTCTCTAATTCTCTCTCGTTGTTCTTATATTCATTTTCTTCCCTTGTGAAGGTAAATATGCTTCTCATTCCTCATGTGCTTCATTTCTTCGCTGTTCGTTCTATTTCCTTCTTTTCAATTTATCAATGGCAAGATCTTCTCGTTTTTACGTTTCGGCATCCTGTTAAATGTTAATATTACTTAACACACTAAAACTCCACTTAATACACTGTTCACTACCTAAAACAATTCACTTTCACTTATTAGGTTAAAAAATTTTCACTGAAATTTATTTCACTTTCTATCAATTTCACTTTTCTGTTTCGCTCTATCGGCCATCACCTATATAAATCCTTCTGAACGAATGACGTACTACCATGAAACGTATCCACACTACAACAGCATAATGGAATATTCGAGAATGTTACAGAAGAATTTATATTTCCGTTTACGGTTTCTCGAACATTCTACAACGTTCTCGAAGTCTTTTCGATGGTCAAGAAGCGTCTGGAACATTCTAGAATAGTCTCGTACATTCGGTAACCGGAAGTCCCTTTGAAGATTCAGAACTTTCTGGGAGCATTCTAGAATATTCCAGACAATTATACAATATTCTAGAACGTTCTAGAAGATTCTAGAGCATTCTTGAACATTCTGGGACATTCTTGAACATTCTCGAACTTTCTAGAAGATTCTTTAACATTCTAGTATATTCTCGAAACTTCTCGAAAATTCTATAACATTTTGGAGCGTTCTACAATATTCTCGAAGTTTCTGGAAATCCGAAGTCCCTTCGATGGTCCAGGACCTTCTGGAACATTCTAGAATATTCTCGAACATTCTGGAACCGGAAGTCCCTTTAAAGGTTCAGAACCTTCTGGGACATTCTAGAACATTCCCGAACATTCAAGAAAATTTTTCAATATTATGAAAAATTCTAGGAAATTCTGAAACGTTTTAGGATATTTTGAGGCATTCTCAAACATTATGGAATATTCTGGAACATTCTCGAACCTTTTGGATTATTCAGGAACACTCTACCAAGTTTCGGCCACTTCGGCACTCGGTTCCCAGCGACTTCCCATAAGAAGTACATTGGTGAGATGTCCTCTTTTCACACTAATACTCCGAACCCAACCCCTGCAGTTCCAAATCTAAACCTTCTTTAGGTAAATAGATTAGGTAAATGGGAGTTTTGCTTCATTTTTAGAGATACATAATCTAAGATATATTTTTCGGTAACGGAAATTTTACAATTGCAATCATGTATTTCATCAAAGGAAATGTAGATTAATTATAAATGCTTGAATGAATTCTATTCCTGCTGCTTTTCTTAAAATGTATAAGTTTCATGTTTCCTTACCTAGTGACATTTTAAAACTTATTTTAAGATTTGCTTAAATAATTTAACTAGATTTTAACCATTCCTTCTTTTAGTAATTATATAGCAAACTTTTCCCATTTTATCGAAGTACTTGTAAGCGGTTTGTATTATACACAAAATTATCTCAAATTATAGTTTGCAAAGAAACTAACATCGTAACGCGAGCAGATCCTTTGTCTATAAGATAAAGTTTTGAGTTACAATATTAATACTATCGTCAAGTAATTGCATCCTTATATTTATAGATACACAGTTTGTTCATTTTATATGGTTAAAGTTTAAGTTTTAAATGAACATAAACAAAATTTCATATTGCTCCTGAGCTGCACTGATTATTCTTACCAAGCAATTTTTTTTTAAATTGTTAATTAAGTTTGTTATTTTGGTACACATCAGCTTACAAACTAAAGGAGTAATTAAAGTTTTATTTCTTATAGATCAGTGTTATTTTAATCCAGATTACACAAACAATTCGATTTAAATAATTCTATGTATATAGCTAATGTTGGTTTCCGCCCATATAATTGGAAATTTTTTATTTCCTTTCTAATTATGTACAATTTTAAAATGCTGAATAATTTGCAGAAATACAAAAAAAAAATTGTATGTATCGTCGGTACCAACAGATTTTAACATAAAATTTTCCTGAAATATTATTAACTCGTATAAAAAACATTCATAATTTTACATTCCTAAAAGTACTTATACAACTATTTAACTACACATGATTGCCATGTAATATACCAAGTTGTAATGTTAAATGTAACTGACGATATGAGTATACCCACTAACATAATAAAAATTAGGAAACCAACTCGTCCTTTTTTCTGTACAAAACAAAAATGTTTAACATTCAAATAACGTTTATGGAAATTATTGTGAATTTTTAATTCGACTGAATTTAATTTGATGTCATAAGCAAACATTTTTCTAAAATCCCAACAAATAAACTAACTAAAAACCAACAAAAAAAATAAAAGCATTAAAAAATCAAAAAGCAACTTGGTCAAGAAATTTAAATTAATCATATTAGTTGCTATTAGTTCTTAGAACGTAAACAAATCTACATATCAATTTAATTATAGACTCTTTGTCGTACGAGTATATCATTGTGGGGATTAAACTCCGAACATTATAAATTTGTTGAACAACAAAAAAGAAAATTAATTTAATCAAGTCAATTTAAATAAACAGGATTTTAGATTAATATGGCTTTGGTGACGTCTTCAAATTTTACACGCATCACGTTTATACTAGGTCTGTAAATAAGAAACCGGAATTTTGTAGAAAAAAATACACATTCATCGTATGATAACGGTTAAAATTGCCCATTATTAGTTACACATTTTTCCTATCTTTCTGGCAATGTGTGGATGCCACACCAAAAAAAAAAATGTTGTGCTTTTGAGACAAACCGTACATTCGGTTTTGCTTTGTGTGATGGTGCATTATCATGAAGCAAAATCACTTTGTGTTGCCTTTTATCATATTCTGGTCGTATTTATTAAACCACTCATAGCATTGTGATTTACCAGGAGCATGTTCGCCGTAAGCTTTGACATCGTAAAACCGTAATATGTAGGCACAAATTTCGACATTTTTAAAACGTAAAAAACATACGTTATTGTATAAAACTGGTATGGTTATTAATTGGATTTTGTTGACAGATGTCAAAAGCAAAACAAAACAATAGCGCTGATGACGCGATTTGTTCAAAGGTACATTGACAGGTGACGCCATTTATTGGTAAATTCCAGTTTCATATATACATACCTGGTTAATTAATTTCTCGTCTTCGTAAAATTATTATCTATCTGGCTAATTCCAGAATAACCTAATGTTTCAATAATTAAATTAATAATGATTATAGCTTCGTTTAAACTAAGGTGTACTTTCCATGTTTTCGATATGCCCAAGAAGTAGTTACTTAGTTTCGTACTAAAATATTTACCAGTGCATTTTGCAAGAACTCCACGTTGCGGTTGGGAACGAGAAAATTTTACTGATGTGTTAGTAAATTACTTGTGTAAGACGAACACTATTAAGAAGTTTAAGAGAAGTACGTCTGTTTATCAAATGTTTTTTTTCGGCTTTTTATAGACACAAATATGTTGTGTTAATCAGAAACAAGATCAAGAGGCCAATTATTCATAATATATTTGTACCCTAAAAACCCCAAGAGTTATACAAAGTGTATAACTCTGAACAAAAACATTTCTCCTTTTTTTTTGGGGTATATTTGCGTCTGTAAGAAGCCGAAAAAATCATTTGATAAGCAGACATACTTCTCTTAAACTTCTTAATATTGTGTGGGCATTAAACACACACAAATGAGGGTTTTCCTTGAGTTTTTTGATTTAGTGAATATAATTCGCTAAATCAGTACATTTATACTTGACACTATCTGTGTTAAGTAGGAATTGTATTTTTGTAGTTTTGTCGTAGCTACCTGATGAGTAGACCAACTTTTTCAGTCCGAAACAAAACTATTAACATAATGAGCCCAAGGAAAGTTCTCATTTTTGTTAAGGTTAAACGCTTTTAATAACTCTTGGGGTAAAGTACCGGGGGATTGATATTTCTACATTTTTGGGGTAGATATACATATTATGAATAATTGGCCTCTTGATTTTATTTCTGATTAACCAATCGAAAATCTTGTGAATGCCTTTTTCACTAAGATATTTGTGTCTATAAAAAGCCGAAAAAGAATCATACGAGAACTATTATGTAATGATTTTACATGATACATATTACAAATGTCATAAACAGAAGCTACCTCAGCATCGAAAACACCTCTTTTATTTTTGCGTATCATCAGGGGCTTACAAATTTGTTTGATGGCATATCGGTCTTAACAATAAATTGGTTACATATAAAATGCTGTTAATCTTATCCTAGAGATTTTGCCAATTGGCCACATAAATAATGATGTAACTTTAGAAGTTATCCCAGTAACAAAAAAATCTTCTTTATTTTTGCCGATCGTCATGAGCTTACCACTTTGTTTGATGACACATCCTTCACTCTGAATGTATGCTTGTCCTTTGATAGCGCCTTAGTCATAATGATGTTTATTGGAACATGAAATCTTCGAGTTTCTCACGAATAAACTAAACACGTAAATCTCTGGATTCTTCACAAGCCGTATCGCGCTTTGATAATCGTTTGAGGTACACAATTTTTTTCATGTGGATCGCTGTATCCGCAGAGACTCAGATTGTTGCCTCCTTTAAAGTGAATTCTCATGTCAATCGTATATATGTTTGAAGTTCTTCAGACATACTTTTGCCGTTACCGATCACGAAACTGGTATCCGGTTGCGTTGCCAAATACATTAAACGGCCAACTACCCCAAGACATGAAAAATCAAATTTAACGCTGTCACATGATATTGATATTGCGTTACAATTTGTCATGCGACAACGGTCTAGGGTAGTTTCGTCCATAGGTCCTTTGATTTGCATCTTTGATGCATTTAAATTTTTCATTCTTTAATCGCTCTTTATAAAAAATGTCGCGTTTATGTTCTTTACCTCTATTGATGAACACTTATAAAAATTATTACGCTCTTTCAAAATGATTCAAATTTTTATTTTTAATATCGCTCTAGAAAGAAGGAGAACAACAGTTAAAAATGTTGCTCCCTCCCACCCTTTAGTAAGGAGCGTTTACAGAAAATTAATCACCCTTAGGTACATTTTTGGAATATGGCCAATTAAGATGGAACTTGGCTATTTCTCAGCCGATTACGATGAAACTCGAAAGGTGCAATGGAGTTCTGGAATGCGGCCAAATAAGAAGTAACTTTTCTATTTCTTAACCGATTATGATGAAATTCGATATGCTTCGAAATGGGGGTCAAAAACAATTTTCGGATATAGTTATGGAATATTGCCAATTAGTATGCAACTTGGCTATTTCTTAATTCATTTTAGTTAAACTTGACATGCGCAAGTGTAGGAATAAAACCAAGTGATTATGATGAAACTCGACAAGTACAATGAGAATGGGATTCTAAAATGAATTTTAAATGAAGTTCTAGAACATGGCCAAGTATGATGGAACTTCACTATTTCTCAACCGATTACGATGAAACTGGTAAGGTGCAATAAAAATATTGAGAAATAGCCAAGTCTCATCCTAATTGGCCATATTCCAGAACTAGATCTAAAAATCATTTGAGAATTCCATTTCTAATGCTTATGTCGAATTTCATCATAATCAGTTAAAGAATATGGCCAAGTTCCATCTATTTGGCCGTATTTGAGAACTTTTGTCAAAAATATATTAGAATCCGATTTTTAACTCTTTTATTTAGTCATATTTCAGAACTTTGTCCAAAAATTATTTTAGAATCCCATTTCCATCGCACAGGTATAACTTCATCTCAATCATTCAAGGAATTGACAACTTCCATCCTACTTGCCCTTATTCCAGAACTTCATGGAAAAATCACTTTAGAATCCCATTTCCTTTGCACTTTCCTAGTTTCTTCGTAATCGGTTCAGATATAGCCATGTTCCGTAATAATTAGCCATATTCCAAAAATTCACGTAAATATGAGTAATTTATCTGTAATCGCTCTGTAGTACATACTGAAAGGAAGCGAAAATTTATATCCTACTCGCTCATATTTCAGGAATTCATCGAAAAATCATTTAAGAATTCCATTTCCAAAGCACATGTCAAATTTCATCATAATCTTAAGGAATAGTCAAATTCCATTCTACTTGCTGATATTCCAGACCTTCATCTAAACGTTAATTTAGAATCCCATTTCGATTGTACCTGTCGAGTTTTATCATAATTGGTGAAGAAACAGTCAAGTTCCATCCTACTTGGTCATATTGTGAACTTTGGCCGAAAATTATTTTAAGAGAATTCCAGAACTTCATCTCACTACCATTTTAGAATCGCATTTTCATTGCTCCTGTCGAGTTTTATCGTAGTCGGGTGAGAAATAGCCAAGTATCATCCAAATTAGCCATATTTCAGAAATTCATCAAATTTTTAATTTGGTGAAAGTTATGCAGAAGTTATAAAAAAATCTCGTTCAGATTATGGAACAGACATTTGTCCGTCAATTGTATCCATTCGAAATTTTTTTACAAAATTTATGGAAACCGATTGCATCGTAGTGGTCGTTCAGAAGAAAATATTGCTGCTGTAAGTGTTATCTTTCACAGCAATTACACATTCCACCAACCACTTTATTCGGAATTTTGAACAAAGATCTTTATTTGCAGCATACAAAATTCCGAAAATTCAAACAGCCGTCAGACTTTGGTTCTCGTCGTTAATTTGCTAATTGGGCCAAACAAAAAAAAAAAAAAAAAAAAAAAAAAATGGGAATGTTTTCAACAATGTCATCTTTAGCGACGAAGCACTTTTGAAATAAGAAACGAATGCACAAATAATGAAGAATAATGATGAAGAATTTGTAAATGACGAAAGATTAGCATCATAATTTTTGTTGATGAATTTAAAAATTAAATTAAAATATTGGGGTAGGTATATAACCTAAAAGACAATTATTGTCATTGCAAAAATTATTTTAAAGTACACGTTGCTGTGCAACTAATTAATTGTTTTATTTGTCATAAAAGGTGTAAGTAGCTTAAATACGATTTTAATCTGCTATATAAAAATGGATCTAAATAACCTTTTATGCAAATCGAACCCCACAAATTCCGATCTAATGTCAGCAATAGCAAAATTATTGGAATCGAACAACTTTAAACACGGAGAGCTAAAAAAGTGTTCCAATGACATCAACATCAAATTGGAATCAGTTGTTGCAGAAATTAAACAAGAAGTTGGAATAACTAAACAGAGTGTTAGTCAGTTGGAAGTGGAAATAACAAAACCATACAGGGTAGTGGAGTCCCTCACTGTTGAACTTAATGCCATAAAGCAGAAAAATATCGAGAATGATATTTTAGTTTCCGGAATCCCTAGCAACTGTCATTGACCAAACAGAAATAATAAAAAAGTTAAAGGAAAGTATAATGTCAAAAGTGAGAAGCATTTTTCCGAATTTCGGGAAATCATCTACAGTGATAAGTATTCGGGAAAGATTAACATCCTTAAACTTAGAAATTATGAAAAAACTGTTGAGATAATTACTTATTGTTGGTTTAGTCACAATAACATTTACATATGGGAAAATTAATGCCATTGAAACTGAGAAATCAATAATTGTTCGTTCGCTTAGTGGTACAGTCAAATTTGATCAGTAAAAAGATTGACTCATAATATCTCAAATTTTTTTTATTTTTTTTTATTTTTATTTGTTAAAAAAATTAATTTTACTAACTTTGAACCAGTACTATACTTTACAAGTTCATGGCATTTGTTTATGTATCTACAATAATTTTGGCACACTCTATTTTGAGCTATAGCTCATTCACAATAGAGTGTGCAATAATAATAGGTGACTATTATTTTATGTAGAATTGCTGTTAGGTGCTTTCCTTGAAAATGTCCATTTCCATTGTCCCTTCAATTAAGAAAAGATTCTACTCTTCTTAACTGGGTCACAATTTTCTAAAATATTGTATTTTTTGTAGATTTGACTATTTAGAATGTCTTGAGGAAATTCGAATCGAGATGGTTTTTTCAAAGGCACTAAGCTAAAGCCTTGAGTTTATTGTATCGCTTGTTGTAGTTTGTATCTAAGTTTTTCTTTTGTTTTATATCGCGGTAAGTCAAGCAAGTTGAAACATATGTGCGCTACTGGGAAAAATTTGTCGTCAAGCGTTAGTTGGATTATAATCTTTATTGCTTTCTTCACTTGGATTGGGACTAGATCTCAATTTCGGGGAGCTTATAAAATACTTTCCCAAATAGTTGAATGGTCTCATCGCCCGAGCTGTACCCGTCTTTATATTCGATACCTGTTTCAAACGCACGCCAATTGTAGTCCTCATTTCCAATAACTACAGCCATGAGATCTTGAGTATACTTTGCGTTGAATGGGCCATTATCACGTAAATCACGTATCAATCACGTAAATCAATCATATCGATTGAATCTTCTTTCAACAATATAAGGCAACTGGAAATTGTAATCGGATTCGAGTGAGTGTTCAGCAAACCAACATACCCGTGAACCTTCTTGCGTTGTAAACAAGCCATATTTTTGGGATCAAATATATCCCGTAGTAGCAGCATAAACAATTCTTTACGCACACCTCCTGCATCATCTGCCTCTTCATCGTCGAATTTAATTTTAAGCAGTTTTTTTAAATCACTTGTGCCATATTTGAAAATTTCACGTAAAGTATCCTCGACAATTTTTTTCCGCGATACATTTTTTACTACCTAATCACATTAAATAAGTTTTTTACGACCTCTTGTTAATTAATCGCATCGTATGGAAAATTGTTGTAACGAAAACAAATACTATCAGACGCTAAACAGATTTAACCGTGACACAAGACATGTTCTGTCATTAAATATATTCTACATTAATATTAATCGCTTGAAAAATAAAACTGATATACTCGAGTATATCTACTACATTCTCTACGGCAACAAATTGATGTTATTATTATAAGTGAAACATTTTTATTACAATCAGAAGGCCATCTATTCAATCTTCCAACTATTATATATTTCGTAATATTAGAGAAAGTAGAGATGGTGGTTGTATGGCGGTGGTGGTGACCAAACGAATTGCAGTAAGCTTTTATTTCAATTTGACCAGAATGCTGTTGTTATGAAATTTTTTTTATATTCTGGTTTAAATAAAATGAAAACGATATACTTAAACGACATTCATATATAATTCAGGAATCATAATTAAGAATTTGTAACGTTTTCATTAAAAAATTTGTCTTAGGAAAAAAAGTGATTTCCCATATGTTTTGTGTGTTTTACTATGAAAAGTTTTGTTTTTTCCTCGTTTCTAATTCCATTATAAAAGTTTCGTTTTTTAGACTATGGCTTTGTATAATCAAGGTTGCTTTGATATTACCAAAGCAACCTTGATTATACAAAGCCCTAGTCTAAAAAACAAAGCTTTTATGGGGGTATTAATAAAGAGGAAAAAACCAAATTTTCATAGTAAAATACACAAAACATATGGGAAATCACTTTTTTTCCTAAGACAAATTTTTAAATGAAAACGTTACAAATTCTTAATTATGATTTCTGCAATACTTTCATAAACGTTTGAATTCATAAATGTCGGTTAAGTAAATCGTTTCCATTTTTTTTGTAATAATTGATCTATTCAAACCAAAATTTAATAAAAATTTCATAACAACAGCATTCTGGACAAATTAAAATAAAAGCTTACTACAATTCGTTTGGTCATTAAGTCAATATACATTTGCTGCAAAAATTTGGTAAAATCGTACCAAAATTTACCACCTGTGGAAATTTCAAGTTCAAAAATTGTAGGAAAAGCAAAACAAAGTCACAAAATGTTAGGAACGTGTGATAATTTTGAGATTAAATAATTTTTATTTTTATTTTTAAGTAAACGTCTTAGACATCTGACGTACACTAGTAAAACTAAAGATAAATTTATGCTGTGTGCCTCAGAAGACTTTTCAAACTTAACTTTTGTAAGACCCAGTAATTCATGCAATATTTAAAAAGATGTCACTATAGGTTAAAAGTATTCAATTGTGCCTTATAGCCAACTAAACTTTTCAATGTCTCGTTTAAATAAATGACGTCTAATAAAATATAAACCGAATCGTATAAAAAGAAGTTCAATGGCGTTAAATCGCATGATCTTGGTGGCCATTTCACGTCTGTTCTTTGAGAAATTATTCGATTATTAAACTTCTGTTTCAAAAGATCGATTGATTGCATTGGTGTGTGGCATGTTGCACCATCCTGTTGAAATCACATATTCTGCACATCAATATCTTCCAATTGGCTCCACAAAAGTTGTTGGTTTGAGGCTTAATTGCTGTGAACGACGACAAATTGATGTCCTTGGCTCTTCAGCAACACTTGTACTAACAGCTGGCAAATTTTCACTTGAACGACCACTGCGATAATAAATTCTACTTCTCTGATCTTGAACTGAACCAGTTTCTTCAAAATTATCAATGATAAGTGTGTGCTATTAGCACGGTTTGTGGAACATTTTCTCCACCGCATTTTGAACGAAATTTTCTTCCTACTTCTAAAAAACTTTCACCATATTTAAAATAAGTTTTAATAATGAAAGCACGTTGTTCACTCATGTAGCGATCCATTTTAACTAACCGAAATATTTGTACTTGTCATCTGCCAAATAACATGTGGTATATGTCTAGTACAAAAAATAAAATGGCGAAATATTTAAAAAAATACCTCGAATTTGAAAACCCTTTATATATAATTTGTGAGGTTATGTTACAGTAACATTTTTATGTTATTTGTACATAACACGAAACTATAACAAAACTGATAATTTACAAGCATTTATTTGTTAGTGATAATGCTTATATCCGCAAACACGTAAGACAGTCTGCTCATTCACTTAATAAAATATGCTGTATATTCGCCCAACAAATGTTTCAAATTTTCAATAAAATTCCGCGTTTCTATGTTTCTATATTGACTGACCAGTGCAGCGACCTATATAGGGTCACTGGTATAAGTTTCAATTGATATACTGTGAAAAGAATTGTTGGCCACGGATAAACGGGCGATTATTCGATCAGCTTTAAATTCATGCTTATCTGCGTAAAAAATTAGGGCAAAAACCGGAGTCAAAGCATGCTTATTAACGGTTCGACGTGTGATTAACAATGCTACGCATCTTAAATTGAAAACACTCCAAAATAAACCTCCTTTGAATGCATCATGCAAAGCAAGCCGATTGGAATCTGCCAAAAATCACATGCGATGGAAGCAAGAATGGAACCGGTTTGCATTTTCGGACTCATGGAAATGAAACTGATGCCCGTCAGAACCATTAAAATTAAATTTTTTTCGTCGAAAAATTTTTATTGATATATTTAATTAAAGATAATACATCAAGACAAATTAACAAAGTTCTTTACTGTAGCTTTCATAAGCTACAACTATTCACTACTGGTCGTAATCAAGTGACGCGGGAATCAAGAGGTAACGGTTTTATTGTTGTTATCTGTTTTACAGTTATTTCAAAAAGCAACAATGTACTCTCAAATGCATGTAAAAATTAATGTTGTAATTGTAGAAATGTGGAAGTTATTGACATTTAATGTCTTAATTAAGTGAAGCGGAGTGTATTATCTTTAGGTTGCTAAATTTTTTTTTTAATTTTCGACAGTCTTCTGTGGTGATTTGAGCCTCCTCCAACTTTCCATTACTTACTATCTATTTCTAACTGTATGTCATACAAATTGAAAAGTCGTCGAAAAGTAACCTCGTAAAGTGCTATTTCACCAAGCATCTATGAGGAAATAGCGAAAGCTTCAAAATTTGAAAAGTTTAGTTTGAAAAGTCTTCTGAGGCACACAGCATTAATTAGCAAGTAATATTTTAACTCGTCAGAGCCAACTAACTTTGATATGTATATTTTTCAAAATGAAAGTTCGAAAAATATATTTTTGAAATAATTTAATTCCAATATTTCTGCAACTAATATTTACTTAATACTAATATATAGCCTGCTTGTAAATTGTTTTGTAAAGATATATAGAAAACTTTTATATAAACATTTTATAATATTTTTGCTTTTTTCATTGAACAACTTGCAGCTAAAAAACGCCATTATTACTATGGATTTCTATGGAAATCAGTGAAAAGTTATACCACTAAAAACGCTTCTAAAAAATACGTCATCATGATTATGGCTCTATACTCTAGAAGGCTCTCTCAACACCCGAAGAATATATGGAGGCTAATAACCCAAATCCTTACAAATTCATATTATACAAAACCCGAAACAATTGAACTAAAAATTCACAATAATTTTACTACCGATGCATTGACTGTGGCTAACCAATTTGTGGAATCCTTTGAGTAACGTTAGTGGCAATATTATCCGAAGTTATCCGTCCAATTTCCATTATTCTGAGCTGATATCTGGAAAATGGGGAAGCTTGAGAATCTGTACTTTAAATGAGTTAGTCATTGAGTTGTTTATTAGTGATTTCAGAAAAAATTATTTATCTAGGTTTAATTTTTAATTCATATTTTTTCGTCAATCGAAATCGCGTTTTTTCAAACAAACTCTACGAAAATAAATTATTTTTTAGTGTTTCTATGTCCTTTATTTTAAGTTCATTTTTTACATGCCGGCTCTATTCATATCAAGATGGTTCTGCAAAAATCAAAAAATAAAAAAATTTAAAAACTTTTTTTAATTTTCATAAACATAAACACAACAACAAAATCGTAATTAGCCAATGAAAATATTTGGTAGCGGGTATTGCTCCCTGCCCCTTGCTTGAGCTTGAATAACCTTTGGGAACATAAAGTTTTGCATTGTTTGCACGAAATTATCTCCTATAAATGGTGTGACCACACACATATTCGTGCGATATTTCGTAATTTTAGCGAACGGCTATTATAGATTCGGTTGATATTAGGTAAATATTCGTGCGTGCTTCCATCAAAATACTCTTGCATATCATGACTGATCTTCTTTAAACCATTTCGCTAAAGGTGCATGGAGCATAAAGGTCGCTCCCATACTCTTTATCAGGAGACCACAAACAAAATCTAGATTCAGCGGTGAATCCGTGTTGTGACCAAAATTCTGGACGAATGACTGGTCTTCTTGCATGAAGATTTGCTTCGCCAAACCTTGGTTAAAGGGGGTCTAAACAGCGGTTGCTTGGTGGATATCTAAGAGTTAATGAAACTACAAAACAGTCATCTGAAACGTTTATTACTGAAACGTTGTACGGTGCTACGGGAAATCCGGATATTTAAGGGGAAGGAAGATAATATAACTTATATAATATAATGGGGTTATCTTAAAGGTTATTTCAAGGTCAAACTAGTTTTTTGAACAGAAACCTATATTTTTTTAAGCAGTTCCATTTTTTCAGCTTGTTTAATCTTTAATTTAATATGTTCCGAAGATTGTAAGAGAATTCAATCCAGTTTCGAACTGATGAGCTTATGATTATGAAAAAATCAATCCTCTCATCAGGCCGCGGCGACTGGACTGACTATACCACAATTTACATTCTATATATACAGAATGTCCTGTGCTTTATGTACTAGCGAATCGTACTAATACAGATAAATTCAATTACAATTTTTTCTTCTTCACGACAATCACATAAGCTGTGAACGCTAATTTTACTTTTTAATTTTTAATTGAATTGAATTGGATTGAATTCTCTTACAATCTTCGGAACATATTAAATTAAAAATTAAAAAAATAGAATTCTGTCTATTAGCCGGTTTTCGTTGAATTACCGTTCGTAAATACTAAACTGTTTCTACGTGTTAATAAAAAACACATTTAAAAGTGTCGTAAGACCGGTAGCATATTTAGAAATTACAAGAATTAATTAACATTCAACAAAAAAATTAAAAAGTTGTTTAATCTGCCGGTGAGTGTATAACTTCACCGAAAAAACCATGGAAACGTAACCGTAAAATATAGATTAAATTAATCAATTGTGAAACAAATCATATTCTTCTATATATTCATTGTAAAGTTGATCATTTATTGACGATTTGAAAAATACAACCGGTAGACGTTTTTCGGATTCCTTTAGTTGATTAAACAAGTCAATTCCTTTATAAAATATACTGTTTTGTGTAAGCGATAGTTTATAATTTGGTAGACGATAATTTTGAGAGTTTCTCGTAACTCTTTCAGTTAACTATAGGTTAGTTTTTAAATCAACGTTATATTTCAGAACACCAGATTTTATTTTGTATATAATCATTATATGTTCAAATTCTATAAGTTTAATAATTGGTAAAATTTTGTTGTTTGTAAAAGCTTCTTACTGCTTTTAATGATTAATATTGCAATATTTTTAGATCATTTATTAAATATAAACTCGCTGAACCCCAAATCTGTGCCAAATAAATTAAGTAAGAATGGATATATCCAAAATATAAGTGTAGGGATAATTCACGTGGAACATACTGAGCAGTCCTGCTTAAAGCTCCAATAAATGGTGAAATTTTCTTTTTAATTGAGTTGATATGATTAGTCCAGATTAATTGAGCATTTATATTAAGGCTTAGATATGTTGCATCTTGTGTTTATTTTATGCATAAGCTCTCTTCATTTATTTCATCAAATAATTCTAGTTGTTTTCTTTTTAGAAGATTTGTTACAGTTCAGTTTCAATTTACTGTTGTAAAGCCAACCTGAGATTGCCTGTATATCCGTACTATTTTCACACTCATAAACAATGGCTATGTCATCTGTAAATAGCTGAATTTTACCATTTAATGTTAACTTAAATATGTTGTTAATATTTATACATCAAGAAAAGAATGGGGTCCAAAATTGATCCTTGCGGAACACCACAGTTCAAGCTAAGTTTATTGGATGTAGTATGCGATATCTTTACAAATTGGAATCTATCAGAGAGATAACTTTTAATAAGACTAACAACGTTGTAATGGAATCCATAAAATGAAAGTTTCCGTAGGTGGTTTACACAGTCAATCGCCTTCATTAAATCTAAGAACATACATGCTGTAATGTCTTGTTTCTCTATGTTTTCATATAAGTTTTCAACTAAATTCAGGGTTGCTGATACGGTACTTTTCCCCTACAAAATCCAAACTGATTCTTATGGATTATATTATTTGTCTCTTAGTAATCTACCAGTCTTGTTAAAATAATTCGCTCGAATATTTTACTGAAAATTGGTAGAACTGAAATTGGTCTATAATTTTCTACAATCTTCTATCACCATTTTTGAATATGGGAGTTAGTCTCGCTATTTTCATGAATAACGGAAAATGATTTTCAACTATCCATTTATTTATTGAATTTGTAATTAGCGGAATGATTATGGATTTTAAATTTTTTTATATGTCTTGCATTTATGTTATCATATCCCATTGAAGTATTTGTGTCTAAATTGTCAGTTATTATATGAATTTTTCACCTCATTCGTTTGAGATACAGCCTGCAAAATATATGTTAAATCTGGGGTGGGCTCAGAATAATGGAAATTGGACGGATAACTTCGGATAATATTGCCACTAACGTTACTCAAAGGATTCCACAAATTGGTTAGCCACAGTCAATGCATCGGTAGTAAAATTATTGTGAATTTTTAGTTCAATTGTTTCGGGTTTTGTATAATATGAATTTGTAAGGATTTGGGTTATTAGCCTCCATATATTCTTCGGGTGTTGAGAGAGCCTTCTAGAGTATAGAGCCATAATCATGATGACGTATTTTTTAGAAGCGTTTTTAGTGGTATAACTTTTCACTGATTTCCATAGAAATCCATAGTAATAATGGCGTTTTTTAGCTGCAAGTTGTTCAATGAAAAAAGCAAAAATATTATAAAATGTTTATATAAAAGTTTTCTATATATCTTTAACAACAATTTACAAGCAGGCTATATATTAGTATTAAGTAAATATTAGTTGCAGAAATATTGGAATTAAATTATTTCAAAAATATATTTTTCGAACTTTCATTTTGAAAAATATACATATCAAAGTTAGTTGGCTCTGACGAGTTAAAATATTACTTGCTAATTAATGCTGTGTGCCTCAGAAGACTTTTCAAACTAAACTTTTCAAATTTTGAAGCTTTCGCTATTTCCTCATAGATGCTTGGTGAAATAGCACTTTACGAGGTTACTTTTCGACGACTTTTCAATTTGTATGACATACAGTTAGAAATAGATAGTAAGTAATGGAAAGTTGGAGGAGGCTCAAATCACCACAGAAGACTGTCGAAAATTAAAAAAAAAATTTAGCAACCTAAAGATAATACACTCCGCTTCACTTAATTAAGACATTAAATGTCAATAACTTCCACATTTCTACAATTACAACATTAATTTTTACATGCATTTGAGAGTACATTGTTGCTTTTTGAAATAACTGTAAAACAGATAACAACAATAAAACCGTTACCTCTTGATTCCCGCGTCACTTGATTACGACCAGTAGTGAATAGTTGTAGCTTATGAAAGCTACAGTAAAGAACTTTGTTAATTTGTCTTGATGTATTATCTTTAATTAAATATATCAATAAAAATTTTTCGACGAAAAAAATTTAATTTTAATGGTTCTGACGGGCATCAGTTTCATTTCCATGAGTCCGAAAATGCAAACCGGTTCCATTCTTGCTTCCATCGCATGTGATTTTTGGCAGATTCCAATCGGCTTGCTTTGCATGATGCATTCAAAGGAGGTTTATTTTGGAGTGTTTTCAATTTAAGATGCGTAGCATTGTTAATCACACGTCGAACCGTTAATAAGCATGCTTTGACTCCGGTTTTTGCCCTAATTTTTTACGCAGATAAGCATGAATTTAAAGCTGATCGAATAATCGCCCGTTTATCCGTGGCCAACAATTCTTTTCACAGTATATCAATTGAAACTTATACCAGTGACCCTATATAGGTCGCTGCACTGGTCAGTCAATATAGAAACATAGAAACGCGGAATTTTATTGAAAATTTGAAACATTTGTTGGGCGAATATACAGCATATTTTATTAAGTGAATGAGCAGACTGTCTTACGTGTTTGCGGATATAAGCATTATCACTAACAAATAAATGCTTGTAAATTATCAGTTTTGTTATAGTTTCGTGTTATGTACAAATAACATAAAAATGTTACTGTAACATAACCTCACAAATTATATATAAAGGGTTTTCAAATTCGAGGTATTTTTTTAAATATTTCGCCATTTTATTTTTTGTACTAGACATATACCACATGTTATTTGGCAGATGACAAGTACAAATATTTCGGTTAGTTAAAATGGATCGCTACATGAGTGAACAACGTGCTTTCATTATTAAAACTTATTTTAAATATGGTGAAAGTTTTTTAGAAGTTGGAAGAAAATTTCGTTCAAAATGCGGTGGAGAAAATGTTCCACAAACCGTGCTAATAGCACACACTTATCATTGATAATTTTGAAGAAACTGGTTCAGTTCAAGATCAGAGAAGTAGAATTTATTATCGCAGTGGTCGTTCAAGTGAAAATTTGCCAGCTGTTAGTACAAGTGTTGCTGAAGAGCCAAGGACATCAATTTGTCGTCGTTCACAGCAATTAAGCCTCAAACCAACAACTTTTGTGGAGCCAATTGGAAGATATTGATGTGCAGAATATGTGATTTCAACAGGATGGTGCAACATGCCACACACCAATGCAATCAATCGATCTTTTGAAACAGAAGTTTAATAATCGAATAATTTCTCAAAGAACAGACGTGAAATGGCCACCAAGATCATGCGATTTAACGCCATTGAACTTCTTTTTATACGATTCGGTTTATATTTTATTAGACGTCATTTATTTAAACGAGACATTGAAAAGCTTAGTTGGCTATAAGGCACAATTGAATACTTTTAACCTAGTGACATCTATTTAAATATTGCATGAATTACTGGGTCTTACAAAAGTTTAGTTTGAAAAGTCTTCTGAGGCACACAGCATAAATTTATCTTTAGTTTTACTAGTGTACGTCAGATGTCTAAGATGTTTACTTAAAAATACGAAAAAAAATTATTTAATCTCAAAATTATCACACGTTCTTAACATTTTGTGACTTTGTTTTGCTTTTCCTACAATTTTTGAACTTGAAATTTCCACAGGTGGTAAATTTTGGTACGATTTTACCAAATTTTTGCAGCAAATGTATATTGACTTTATGACCAAACGAATTGTAGTAAGCTTTTATTTTAATTTGTCCAGAATGCTGTTGTTATGAAATTTTTATTAAATTTTGGTTTGAATAGATCAATTATTACAAAAAAATGGAAACGATTTACTTAACCGACATTTATAATTCAAACGTTTATGAAAGTATTGCAGAAATCATAATTAAGAATTTGTAACGTTTTCATTTAAAAATTTGTCTTAGGAAAAAAAGTGATTTCCCATATGTTTAGTGTATTTTACTATGAAAAGTTTGGTTTTTTCTTCTTTATTAATTCCCCCATAAAAGCTTTGTTTTTTAGACTAGGGCTTTGTATAATCAAGGTTGCTTTGGTAATATCAAAGCAACCTTGATTATACCAGAACCATCTTGATATGAATAGAGCCGGCATGTAAAAAATGAACTTAAAATAAAGGACATAGAAACACTAAAAAATAATTTATTTTCATAGAGTTTGTATGAAAAAACGCGATTTCGATTGACGAAAAAATATGAATTAAAAATTAAACCTAGATAAATAATTTTTTCTGAAATCACTAATAAACAACTCAATGACTAACTTATTTAAAGCACAGATTCTCAAGCTTCCCCATTTTCCAGATATAATCAAAAGAAAATAAGGGAATTAAATTAAAAAACGTTCTACAACAACAACAATATGTATTAAAAAGAGAATATTCTATTTAATGACGTCATCACTTATTCACAACTAAAATCAATGGTAAAAAAAAGACAATACGTTGAACAGCCAAAATTAAAATAAATCAAAGAGAGTCAAAGAGAAAAAATTATAATAATATGCATTGAGCGCGAAGAAATCAAAAAAATCAAATCAACCCAGATTGTTATGCATCACAAACAAACGACATAACGAACAAACATTAACTGTAATATAAATGCCTTATTTATTTCTCAAGTATTAAAAATATTATTGTATTTAAATTAAGACACAGCTGAAAATAAATACAACATGATTAATATTTGGCATCGATTTTTATTCCCAAAAATTATTGACCCATTCAAAATAAGTTTTTGTTTAGAATATTTGAATTGTCATAACATTTGAGAGCGGTGTATAAAATAAAATAGCTCTTACTTATTATTCCCATTCCTAGATGTCACTTAACACACAATTAAAAACAAGAGGGATTCGGGCTGAGTAAACGATTTGAAAGAAAACTTTTTACGTAAAATTACCATAATTTCTTTCATAGCAATGGTTTAATTTTAGTAAATTTATAAAAAAATTATATTAAATTAATTTTTATTACAATTTAATTATTACTATAAAGGGAAGCCACAAAAATATGTTTAATCAAATCAAAAATCAGACCGATTTTAGAATCCGACCGGTTCGATCACCTATTTGATTATTTTTATAAGTTTTTCATTGTATGCGACATCTATGGTTTAAACAAAAGTCGTTAATAAAGCATTGCCACATGATATGAATCTGTATTCGGGTAGATTTTTGTCATGTGGCAATGCTTTTAGAAAGAGACTTAAAAGAGATGGTTATATTTGTTAATAAATTTAATGTTATGACGTATTTCACAACAACAACATTCCAAAAAAGTTTAGCAATAGTTTATATTCCAAGAGGATTTTCACTAAGAAATAAACATTTTCATGGTTCGATTTTTCAATCAAATAAAATTACATGTTTTATGAACATTTTCGTATAAAAATAATGTAAAAGCTCATAATTCTTATAGACTAAAAATGTAAATGAAAACAATCGTTTTCCCATATACATAGTTTCATAGTAAAGAAAAAATTTTATGTACTTTATTTTAAGCTTAGTAAAAAATACAGTCAATGTGGAGGCTCTTATTTATAGAGTAGGCTCTGGATATAGCAACCACAAAAGAACAATACTATCAAAATAAATTTCAGCATTCTAAAAAAGATTTAAAAAGTCAATGGCGTTTATTGGATGAAACTGTTGGTAAGCAGAAATCATTTCAACCAATTTCTGAAATATTAGATACCAATGGTGTTGTACTAACTGAGTCACTTGACATAGCAAACGCTTTCAATGAATATTTTGTTGATGTTTCCATCAACCTCAAATCAAAAATCTCTAGTACATCATATGTACCCAACAGAGATGGTAACTTGTTAAAACATAATTTTGAGTCTAAGACATTTGTCTTTTTACCAATATCCCCGTCTGAAATTTTGAATTATATCAATAGTTTGGATAATTCCAAATCATCTGGCATTGATAATTTAAGTAATTCTTTAATCAAACAAATTGCTTATATGTTGGCCCATATCTTCAATCTCAGCCTTGATCGTAGCATTTTTCCAGATTGCTTAAAAGTTGCTTCAGTGGTACCGTTGTTCAAAAGTGGTAACAAATCACAGTTAACCAATTATAGGCCCATATCAATTCTCTCAGTTTTTTCAAAAATATTTGAAAAATGTATTAAAACAAGACTACTACTTTTTCTAAACGAGAGATTTTTCTCAAATAAACAATATGGATTTAGAGAAGGACGTAACACTGAAACTGCCTTAAATGATTTTCTGAGTACTACAATTGATTCACTAAATGATAACCTTATTATTATTATTATTGTTGGGGGGGCCATGCGGGCGATCAGCCACTTCGCACTGCGACTTAAAAGATCTATTGTGCTGGCCCCTGCTTAATTATCCGTCCAGTCAATATTCAGGTTCTTAATGAACCTGACGATACTGCCTCCCGGTACGTGATACATACTATCTGGGCTTATTGCTTTCCCTCCTAGATGTTTACTACAGCATGTAGTTCCGCTAGAAAGACGGTAGCATTGGAGCTCAAGGACCTCGAAAGGGTTGTCCCACTCCCGTATAATCCTACTCCTGCCCCGTATTCCGTTTGATTTTACTCTTACGAGTTGCTCGGAATTGCAAATCACCTGTAGGTCACCCAGCTTTACTACAGGAAGGCTAAATAAAACTGGAGGGTGCCTGGTATACAGAGTCCGCATATTTTGAACTGATTAACCTATCAGCCATTCATCTATCGGCTATGCTGTTCCACCTTAGATTAGGGTTTCTTGTCAAGGTTTGCTCCTTTAGCGCCGTACTTTAGCCTGTGCCAAATGGCCAAAAATGTACCAAGTGGCCTTAGTTACCAGTGGTTGCCACGAGAAGGCAGTACCGTAGACTTGCGAATTGTGAACAGGTTACCCCTTACACAATTGTACCCATCACGCAGCTGCCTAATGACAAGACCAGAACAGCTCACGTGATGCGCACCCTACTGGAAGGTTACGGAGCTGGTAGATTAATCTACTCAACTTTGATCCCCCCTTCCAATAGACGCCAAACCACCAAAAAAAAAATGATAACCTTAGTTCGGCGGCTAACTTCATTGATTTGACGAAAGCTTTCGACACGGTTGATCATGAGCTTTTATTGTATAAGTTAAATTGTGCTGGTATTCGAGGCAGAGTTAATGATTGGCTCCGGTCTTATCTTATGAACAGAAAACAAACTGTAAAAATTTGCGGAAAATATAACAGTTTTAGAATGATCCACTGCGGCGTTCCTCAGGGTTCAGTTCTTGGCACCATATTATTTTTAGTGTACATTAATTCCTTATTTTTTTTAGACTTGACAGGATATATGATTGGTTTTGCCGATGACATTGCACTTAATTATAGAGGAGCATCAAACCAGTTAATTGCCCATCAAATCAATTACGACCTTTTAATTTTAAGAAAATTGTTGGATTTGCATTTTATGGTTCTAAGCACAAAATCAAAAGTAATGTTTTTTAAATTATATGGTCCTATAGAGATAAATTTTGAAATTATTTACCATTCTACTAAATGTATGAACTATAAAACTTACAATGTCTCAGCTGAATTATCCAGTTGCTGTAATGAATGTAGCAACATTGAAATTGTCGAAAACTTTAAATATTTAGGAGTTACGTTAGATACAAGACTTGGTTTTAAAAAACATATTGAAAATCTTCAACATTACATTTACGCTTATAATAGAAAATTATATATCCTTCGCATGCTTTGTTCCGTGTCAGTTCTACTACAATTTTACTACAGCCTAATTCAGTCCAAACTACAACATGCTATAATTATTTGGGGTGGTGTTTATTCGACATCTCTTCAACCGCTGCTAGTTGTGCAAAACGCATCCGTTCGCATAATTTTAAAGAAAACGCGTTTAACATCTGCTTTGCCTTTATTTAAATCACTAAAGATTTTATCGTTAAGATATTTATATGTTTTTAAGGTATTAAAAATGTTCTTTCTTCGTTGTGGTAATCGTAGAGTAAAAATTACGAGATATAACTTAAGGACTTTGAATAATTGTGAATATCCCATTCTCAAGAAAGAACATTTCAGAAAATTTTATATATCTGCAGCACCCAGTAATTTTTAATAAGTTGCCTCTAAACATCAAAGAAATTACTGTTACGTCCAAATTTGTAAATGAAATGAAGAATTGGTTGTTTAATATTACTGACATTGAATCTTTGTTTACAGTTTTAGTTTGATGAATGACGATAAATTGAATATGCTAGCTATTTTGTAAATTTATTTTTTATTTGTTGTATCCAACAACAAACATTAACTATTATCTAAGCTTATGATAGGGGGTTTCCAATACTGATCGTTTATGATCACGGAAGCTACCTAACTCCATTCATTTTAATTTAATATTATTAGTACTTTTAAGTTATTTTGTCAATAATTTCTGACTTTTATTTATTAAATTAATTAGTAATTTACTATTGTATAATATATTTAAGTTTTTATAAATAGTGTACTGATTTTTTTGTAATTTAATGTTATGTAATTAATGGTTGATGAATAAAAATAAAATAAAATAAATAAATATATGTATCTCTTAAAATTTCTGGGAGAATTCGTCGAATAAAATATCAGTTAAAAATGCGCTCTACATTATTTTGTTTTCTACCGTTTATTGAATATTTGTCATGCTGATTATTTATACCTCTAAAATCTATAACCCTCTAGACCAAACGAAGTGCTTGGAATAAGTACAAAAAACTAAAAAGTTTAAAAATATTTAAATTTTAATTAATTATCTTCTAATTGTTTTATAATCCAATCATAAAATTTTGGTACATCAGTTAAAAGGACCATTTGCGTTGTATCACACCGATCGGTGTTTGGCACTGGTACACTCACCGACACTATTCCTCGTATAAACCAACGCGATTCAAACTCAATTATCATACCACCACCAGAATCTCCAGAACAGACGTTAGTTCCATTCTGATATCCTGCACAATAATTGTAATCGTTCAAATATTGGTTGAAAAAATCACGATTACTGTGACGACACTCGAAATTATCGCGTACCGTAATCGTAGCTTGAAGTAAAACATTCGATAACTGATTTGATTCATCTGCTCCCCATCCGGCCACCAATCCTTTAGGGAAATTTATGTAATCCAGCACATTACTTATGCATATCGGCTGAACATATTGGGAGAATACAATTACTCTGTGCAATTTCAATAATGCTATGTCATTTTCCATAAACGTTCGACTATAATTTTGATGAGGTGTTATCGTTTCTACACTAAAGGTTTGAGCTTCCATTGGATATTCATTTAAGTTATGTGTGCCCGCCAAAATTGTTAATCGATTAGGTGGCAGTAAGCCACGTTCATCATAAACACAATGTGCTGCCGTCAATATTGCTCGACTGCTTAATATTGTTCCGCCACAAATGTATTTCCGATTATTTGTAAACAACGCTGTATGCCAAGGGAATTCACCGTGGTAAGATGGTTGGCCGAATATCATATTTGGTTTATGTTTAATTTTCCGTTGGCCGCATTCTAGATCCGTAAGTTGCTGTAAAATAGAGGGAAAACAATACGAATTTCCATCATTACAATGGAAATTTTGTTATATAGAAGTTATTAGGAAATCAAATAATAAAATATCTCCAATGCCTTTGGCTTATCCTTATAATAAGATTTCACTGTAATCAATCGCAGGCATACTTATTAACTCAATTAACTCACCGGCCACACGTTCTTTTCGATCCACGCAATAAAACTGCTAATTTTTAGTACTACGTGCACCGTTGTAAAGGATTCACCGTCTTGAAGATTAAAGTAGCCTAATGTAACGCCGAAAATAAAAATTTGATTCCTTACATTTACTTCAACCGGACTACCCCACATAATCTGCAAATATTTTCGTATAATCATAAATTTGATCCCCGTGGTACACCTAAAAAATATTCCCTTACATAAAAATCATTTGTTGTATTAAAATACAACATCGACTTTTTTTCAGCAAAAATTTTCGAATAATCTGGCAATGTTTTAATTAGCTGTTCACTTGATTGAATTAATGAATCAATACGTAATATAGTAGAATTAAAACGATATTGTACATATAAATCAGAGGGATCAACGGTGCCTGTCCAAAGACAAGCGGGTCGGAAAATTGATCCATTATTACGGAATGGAACTGCTTCATTTAATTGTATTAAACCGATCACGGTCCGTCCATCATACGTTTCATTAGTTAACTCGGGTCTCATTATCTTTTTAATACCAAAATGTTTGCTGAAATCTGAATATTGATCCTCGGGAAGTTTTAATTTACGAATTTTTAGATTTGTCAAGCTCGTAACATTGAATATGTCCATGCAATTGGTGCTTGTCAGCACAAAATCTTCACTAATTAATGTTGCGAGACAAACCCGTCGTACAGTGTTTGGTTTGATTTCAATTAGTTCCATTAAATGCGGATGCAGAGATCGTGGATCGGTATTTAAGAATGCCATTCCATCACATTCTATTGTAAAATAAGATTAAGTTCCATCTGTTTACTAGCACAACATAATAACTCATTATTAAACTTACTCAATTCACTAATACGTTTGGCAAATACGCTCTGGAGTACCAGAATCATAGAACACAATTTAAATTTATTAATCTTCATCTTTCGTCGGACAGGTTAAGACTCAACAATAATTATTGCACACTATATATGAAGTTTTTGGTGATAGCGACGTATGTAGGTCGTTGAGTTCAAATACAATAAATTGATAAAGATGTAAAACTGAATACATATGGGAGTATAAGAGTGGGTTACCAACAATTGATCGAGGTGATAAACTTATCGCAAACATATACACGTAACAAATTCTAAGAAAGAAATGTTTAGGAATCGCATGATTACGGTGATCGTGAATTCGATCTTGAAAATTTCGTAATAGCCATTAAGAGAACGATTTGGAGGAACTAATCGATCAATAAATCCGACTGAATGTGCTACTAGCCCGTTACTAGACCAGTCAGCAAAATGCAATTTGGATATCAGAAAGGAAAATTCACTATCATGGCATTACATAAATTGTAAGAAACGTTGAGGAAGCATTGGCCACGCAGGAGAATACTCTTGTGCTTTTTTTTTTGTGGACATAGAAAATGCATTTGAACTTGCTTCTTACGAATCAATGGGAAGATCCCTACAATGTAGAGAGGTGGACAATCAAATCATCAAATGGATCAAACACATGTTGGTAAGCAGAGAAAACTTTGTCAACTAACTATGGGTTAAAGTTTGCTGATAAGCACTTGAAGATAACGACTATTTATATAAATATAAAATGTTTCTAAATCAAATCTCAATTATTTTATGTATTTTTACTTTAGGAACAACACTAAAACTAGCCACAAAGTAGGTCAAGGTCTGTCGTTATACATATAATAATAGCGATTGCTAAGAAATTGTTTATTTACATAATTCTTCTTCTTCTATGCGTGTTAATCTTACAAAATTGATTAACTTCTTATAACATTATGAAAATTTTAATTCCGTATGTGCAATGTAGCATATGCGGTGTAGAAATAATTTAAAGTGTTTTGTTTGTGTACACAATTTAGAGGAGAATTATAGGGTCAAGCGTAACTAGAATTTTTTTTAACAAATAAGAGATATTTGCGAATTTGGGATTATTCAGGTTGGAAGGGAGGGGGGGGGGGTAATTGCTGAATAATCTGAAAATAGTACTTAATAAATATCCCCAAGAGTCATCAAAAAAATCAGCTTGAGGTAGTAACACAACAAAAACCTTTCATAGCAAACTTAAGGCCGGCCTGCTTCTATCTTGCGTATGGTTTGCAAAGAATAAAATGTTTCCTGGACAATAATGTGGCGTATTTGGCATAATTTGATATGCCACGAGATTAAAATGTTCGACAGTCAAATATAAAGCTGTCTACAGCGTAGCTTCAATTTAAAAACGGGTTGCTACTCGTCTATTCCAGAATCTATGCTGGAGAACATCGTTTGTCGCAGCTCCGTGATCTTCTACCAAACGATATCACGACACTTACATTTACAAGCCATAGGATCTCTCATCTGTTTGATTCAATCCATTTTTCTTTCTTTCAGCTTCCCCCCTTTTATGTTGAAAGTGTAGATCCAACGGTCCGGATAGTTTGCAACTATTCGACTTAATTATATGTCCGGTTAAACAAAAGGTTAAACTATCCGGATAATAAAGTTCAAGGAATCTTTCTATTTTGTGTAACCGCTACTCAAATTTTAGATTTTTTAAATTAATTTTAGGAATTGCTCCTTAAGTTGAAGCAAGGCAAAAGTTAAAGAAATTAGTAATGGTTGTTTTCCTTTTTAAATAGCCTATATCATGTTCCTGTCCTTTAATAGAGTATGTACGTATATTTAGATAAAAAGACACATATGTGGCTCATCGTCAGGATTTTGGCTATATCTGCCAGTGGTTTTTTGTGACTTATTTTAATAAGTTTGATAATGAGGTATTTTAGTGTTTTCGGTTTCCTTGGCAGAATAAAGACTAAATTTATTGGCGCCATAATCAATCCACTTCTCATAATAGATAAAACATAACACACACGCACACACACACACAAACAACCAAATTGAGGTTAAGTATAATGAATCCAATCTGTTTGTAATAAAAATTCAATATCACACCGCAAGCCATCAAAAATCGCCATGTGCTCTGTTTCACATATAATCTGTATCCAGCATGTTAATTTACAGATTTGATTTTTCTTTTCTGTTGAAGTTGGTTGGCATTTTATTTCCTCGTAAAAAAATATTCTTTTTTATGATGCGACAATAAAATTCTCATTATCCTTATATGCTGGAAAAGTAGTATACGGTTAAACTTTTTTTTTTGATATACAGATTTAAATTCAAACAAACTGGTATTTTTACAAAAATTAAGATGCGAGCTTTACAAAATTTTGAGGTTTTTCGAAAGAATGGATTATCTGTAAACAAGGTTTATTGTGTAATGATTTTTTTTAAGATGCCCAATGGCAGAGAGAAATGATGAACTATTTCTTTGAATTAAAAAAATCATTACATTACAGAACTTCTCACTCATTTATTTATATTTACAATTTACAGAATCTTCTATCGTTTTATTTTCACTCGTATAATTCATACGACTGATCGCTATTACCGCCTATCCTCGAATGTTCTTTTTTTATATATCCTTCTGATACTCCCTAAATGCAATACTTTTAACTATATAAATATAAAGAGCTGAAACCTCATGAGGTGCTCAGAATTTCGGTCTTGACTAGTTCAGCTCCCAAATCAATCCCAAAACTAACCTCTTAAGTCAATCTTCGGCGCAACCCAAGTTAATTTAAAATTCAATCTCCATCTTAAACGCAATCACTAAATTAACCGCCAACCCAACCGTCAACTCAATCACCAAATCAACCCCAAATGACTTTCAAATCAAGCCTTATCCTATCTTCAAATCAACTCTTAAATAACTCACCAACCGAACAACTCATTTAACACCAACGCAAGCTAAATAAAATCCTAGCCCAACCTTGAGCCAAATCTCAACTCTCTGCTCAACTACACACTTATTGGCCAACCCAGCCCCACAATAACTTGATTCGAAAGCCACATTCGTGTATGAACTCAACCCAATCAAACCTCGCACTAAACCCTAAACTAGACCCCAAATTAATCCCTAACCGAACTTCTCAATTTCAACTCAAACCATTAACCATCATAATCTTTAACAATCATTTCATCACACCATTCTTTCATTATACCATCATGACATCGTACCATAGTAACGACTAACTATTACACTATTTCACCATGATCTATATCTTATAATCAATACACCATACTTTCATACAATCATATCATCGTAACATCGTAACATCGTACAATCCTACCGTAATATAATCATACCATCATACTATCAGACCATAATATTGTCAAACCATCCAACCATCATACCAGTATACCGTCGTACCAGAACAACACCACACCATCATACCTTGATACCACTATAACATCATACCATCATACCATCGTACGATCATACCATCAACGTCATACCACCATCACATCATACATCATACCACCATATCATCTTAATGGCATTAAAAATTAACTCAAGTTTTGAAGTATGTATTAGAAATTCCTGAGATGGAGGTTTGAGATATTAACAGTGCCGTTTAAGTCTTAAACACTATTTATTTAAACTTTGATTCAAATCAGTCAAGGCGTGTGGATTTGTTTAAATACCATACACATATACATTTATATATATATATATATATATATATATATATATATATATATATATATATATATATATATATATATATATATATATATATATAAGTTAAGTTTATACTTGTAGTTTAAACTAAAAAAATATTTTTTAGGACTATGTCCGCTTTATTTAATAACCAACTTATATCTAACTAGTCTACATTTTTGCTTTACTTTACAAATAAAAATATGCAAGTGTATTATGTTTAATACACGTGCATTTACCTATTTGATGATTTGACTTAATTAATAAAATATGCAAATGTATCATGTTAGTACACGCGCATTTATATATTTGATGATACGGCTTAATTTATGTTAGCCGTAACTTGAACCTTTGATATATGCGCATTCCATATTTTGCTGATGTGATTTCCCATAGAATGCAATGGCATAATTTGATGACATGGCTCTATCTTGTACTTAACTCCTCCCCCTTTAAAAATCCTCGTCTCGTGGATTAAAAGTTTAGTTGAATTGGTTGTATCCCTAGTGGTGTCGTTGTCTGATTTGCAGTGCCTTCTTTTGGAAGCCATACCATTTTCTTCCGTTTTTTGTATCCAATTCGTGCAATGAAGATGATAATTGCCATTGTAATTGCTGTTATGATCCCTATATCTGTTGCGTTATTGTTCCGGTAATCTACGGCGAGTTTGTCTAGTAGACCTATGTTCTTTTGATGTAGATTGTGTAGATACTCCAGGTTAAGTTTCACCCCTCTTTGTGTGATATTTGTTTGCAACATAGGTGGAAGAATTTGTGATGTTTTTATCTCTTTGTTGGTGAAGGTCCATCCTTTTATTTCTAATGTTTCATTTTGATACTGAATCAAGAAGTTTCCTTCTAGATGTTTGTCCGAACTATTGTGTGTTATCGTACCGTTGAAATTGTTTAAAAATATGGTGTTTTCGTTTACAGATTCGATTATTTCTTTCTCGTTAAATGAGAACGCACATCCTGCATTGAACCCTTTCATTAGTTGGTTTATACAGTGGTCTTCTTTTAATTCTTGTATCTGGTTAAGCCCACATATTGTGACTTCTCTTCTATTTTTGCATTTGTCAATCATGCCATATACTTTATGTTGATTTATTAGAATTTCGTTATATTCTAAGTGAATCTGTTTATTGTACTTGATGGTAGACCTTAATTTTACATGGTGAAATTCCTCTCCGTTTGTTTTTGGTATGGAGATGACGTATAGGATTATCGTGTTCCTCATTAGCATAGCTGGTTCCGCGTGTTCTATGGCTTCAATCTCATTATAATATGGTAGGGTTTCTATTTCACTCACTAATCGACTGATTTCTTCTTTATCCAACAGATTTGAATTAATTATACCTCCCTTGGCCAGTTGTGCTGCTCTTACTATTTCCTTCACTTCTTCTTTTAGTAATTGAAGGCGGTTAAACATTGTTTGTTGGAATACTTCATTTGTACTTTCATCTAGGTGTAGCTGGATTTCGTTGTGTTGTTTGAGGATTTGTTGAATCTTCTGGGTAATGGCTGTGTTTATTTTATATTGCTCGTTGTTGTTCTCTACTATCCTATTTTGACTGTTGAGTATGGTATCCCAGTCAGTTGCATCTGGTGAACCTGCAATCCATTTCCACGCTGAGCCAATCCAATTGATTGAACGCTTGGTTTTTTGTTTGTGGTTCTTAAGTTCTCCTAGTAGTTTATTGATTTCGTTAATCTGATATGTTAACTGAGGTTTAAAGATGCTTGCAGGGCTGATGTCTTTTATTTCTGATTGTATTCTGGACAGGATATCTTCGTAACAGCTAAGATCAATTTGGTGGATTATCTTGAAATTGCCACTGATTATGTTTCCATTCCCTTCTCTTATAGAAACTATTGGGGTGTCGTAGTGATAGATATTTAAGGACGTTACCGTAGTCCAAAGGCTCAAGCTGGAAAGAAATGAGCTTTACTTAGTTATGTTTTTTATATGTGTTTTGTGTATTCTTCTTCCGTAGTTGGTAGTCACTGTAACTTTATTGTCTTTTGCTAGAGTTTCCTTTTTAAATTTAGGTTTATTTTTGCCTTGGATTTGTTTTATGGCTGTGAATATTGTTTCTCCAACTTTGTATGATTTAGGTTTACTCTTCTTCGTGTTCTCCCTCTGTAGTTTAAGTTTTTGGCTATTTTTTATCCGTTCCAGAAGGTCTTCGTTTATTTTTTCTTTGTAGTCCAACAAGTTCTGGTAATTAATGCGTTGTACTCTTCAGAGGAATATGTCGCACGGTTTCTTCCCGATAACCGAGTGTATCGTGTTATTGTACCTGTCGACTGCAATGTTAACCAGTTCCTTTATCGTGAAATCTTTGTATTCTGATTGGAGACATCTCAGTATTTCAATGATGGTTGAGTGGACTCTTTCAACTGTGCCGTTTACTTCGCTTTTATTTGTTGGCGTTAAGTACACCTTTATCCCGAGTGTTTTTATGTAGTTTGTTATGATGGGGCTGATGAAACTTGGTTTGTTATCCATCACTAACATTTTTGGTGCCGTGAAGTAGTGTAGTATGTTTATTAATTTATCTCGCAAGTGTAGAACCGATCGATCCTTAATATGAAAAAATTTTGCAAATTTGGAAAATTTATCCACACATGTGATAAATTTTTCGTTTTTTATTTCCATAATATCGATGTGTAATATTTCCGATGGGTACGTCGGTATTGGCGTTTCCTGTAATTTAGGCTTGTTTGGGTGCCGATCGTATTTGTTCTCGTTGCAAGTTTCGCACTCCTTTGTGTATTTTTTTATTAAACTTGCCATCTGTGGGAAGTAGTATTTTTCGAAAATCTGTTCTTTATTCTCTTTCCAATTTCGATGAGCTCTTCTGTGTTCCTCCTCGATAATTCTGAATTTGTTTTCCTCGTTATTTATGTCTTCCACTATTCTTCGCGTTAATCGTATCTTGTAGTTAACGAAGTCTTGTTGGTAGATTTCCTGAAGCATTTGCATATATTCTTCCGGGATTTTTATACCATTTAGTAGTGTCGGGTGTAATTTTTTCTTCAAAATTTTCCTTAATATATCCTTGTTTATGTCGGGTAATGCGATGTAGTGCCGATGGTAGTTACTGTGAGGTTCTTCGTAGATGTACATATCGTCGCCTCTCGTGAATATTATTTGAGTTTTAAAAACGTTTATTGGCGATTCGCAGTGTTGGATCAGCTGCGTTCCATCTTCTTCCGCACTGTGTATGGTATTGCTACTTGATGATGAAATGGTGTTCATCTCCAATTTTAGCCTTGATAAAGCATCTGCAACCTTGTTAGTGATGCCCGGTTTATACACTAGTTCGTAATTATACCCCTCAATGCGAGCCTTCCATCTCTTCAATTTATTGTTATTATTTCGGTTACTCAAGGCAAATGTCAGTGGTTGATGGTCGGTGACTATCTAAATCTTCTTTGCTCCGTAAAGATAGTTTCGGAGACTGTCCAAGGCCCAGACGATTGCCAACATTTCCTTTTCGTTCGTTGCGTAATTTTCTTCTGTTGAATTTAAGGCCCTTGATATGTATGTGATTGGACGATCTTTGCCCATTTCGCCTTGCGACAGGACTGCTCCTATGCTAGCATTTGACGCATCCGTCGTTAATATAAAGGGTCTATTGAAATCTGGAAATATGAGTAAATCCGATGATGACAATAGTTCTTTCAGTTGTTCGAAAGCTTTTAGTTCTTCGTTGCCTAATTCAATTTTAATTTTCCTTGAATTACTGGCTTTTACTTGAGCATTTTCTCCTCTTGTTAGATTTGTGAGGGGTTTTGCGATTTTTGCAAAATCCTTGATGAACCGTCGGTAATATGAGGTTAATCCGAGGAATCCTTTTAATTCCTTGAGGTTCTCCGGTGGTTTGAGTCTCCTAATTGCTGCTACCTTCTTTGGATCTGCCTTTATGCCTGAATTGGTTATGATGTATCCAAGAAATTCTGTCTCTTTTTTTAGAAATTCTGTTTTGTCCAGGTTGACTCGAAGGTTGGCATCTCGTAATTTATTGAATATTTTCTTGACATTATCTAGATGTTCCTCCTTTGTATTTCCTCCAAAGATGATAATATCGTCAATGTAGACGTAGCAAATCTTTCCAATAAATTCTTTGAGTACATCGTCTATCATTCGTTGAAAGATAGCAGGCGCGTTCTTTAGTCCAAATGGTAATCTCAGGAATTCGTATTTTCCGTTCATTGTGGAAAATGCGGTTTTCGGAATGTCACTTTCCCTCATTTTTATATTATGGAAGCCGGATGTTAAATCAATTGTTGTGTAATATTTAGAGTTTCCCAAACTGGCGATTGTGTTGGTTATGTCCGGTATCGGATATGTGTCCGATATAGTTAAAGCATTTAATTTCTTGAAGTCTATCACCATGCGGTATTTTTTTATTCCTGACGCATCTAGTTTTTTCTCCACGATCCATATTGGTGAGTTGTACGGACTCTTTGAAGGTCTGATGATTCCATCTTTCAGAAGTTTCGATATTTGTTCGTCTACTTCGGCCCTCATGTTTATTGGATATGGGTAGGTTTTTGTGTATACAGGTTCCTCTGTTGTTGTCTTAATCTCCGCTCTCACATTTGTGTCGATAATTTGTTCATCGTTGATTGATCCGAAAAGTGGTAAAAATTCGCTGATTATAGCTTTTAATTTTAGTTTTGTTTCCTTGTCTAAATGGTTGTCTCTGATTTCAATGTTGTTGACTTGGGTTGAAATTTTCTCCTTCAATGGGATGTCGATGCCTGGAGAGATAGTTAAGATATTTTGTCTTCTGTCTATCATCGCCTCTACTTTTTTTAAAGTATCATCCCCAATTATACCGTCGAATGAGGTGAGGCCTGGTAGTATAAAGAAGTCCACTTGAATATTATTTCCAAATTTTTTGAATATAGGTGCGGTTATTTTCCGTTTTATTTGTATATCACCCCCGGCTGATTTAACAGTGAATGGTTTGTTTACGGGCTGAGCACCTTTAGCGAGCTCCTTTTTTACGAAGTTTTTGTTTGCGCCCGTATCTATGAGGAATTTTAGTGTTTTATTATTGTGGCACTGGTACTCTAGGTAAGGTAGGCTAGAGAGGCCTCCTCTATAAAATTTATTTTATCATCTGCATCTGAGTCTTCGTCCTCATTGTCATCGTAGTTTCTGATATATTCTTCATACGGCTCTTCATCATTCTCTTGTATCAGGTGAAATATTCTTTGTTGTTTCTGAGCTCTTGCGTTTATATCAGAGCTTTGTTCCCTCTTGTAGCTTGGGTTTGGATAATTATCTGGTCGGTTCATGTAATTGATCTTCTTGGTTTTCATTGATTCATCCACATCCATCGGTGTTGGTGGCTTTGGATGTTGCGGCCTTTGTGGTGTTCTAATATCTTGTTGTTGTTGATTTATACCGTATCCAATGTTCTTTTGTTGCAGGGATAATCTGGGAAGCGGCTTTGGTGTTTCTTGATGGCGTTTATTTTGTGAATACATTTGGTTAACAGGTATTGTGACCATGTTATTGAAATTTCTGTTGTGTATTGATAGGTTTCGGAAATTGAGATTTTGGATTTCTAAACAGGACGAATACGCTTCAGGTAGAGTTGCCGGTCTTTGGATAGTGAGCATTCTTGACAATTCGGCTGATAACCCTCTTATAAACACGTCTAATGCACGGTTTCTATACATCTCGGTTAGTACTCTCATTGTGTCCATGTTGTAATTTTCTGTTTTCACCTTGTTTATTATAAGTGACAATTGATGATTTACGTTTGCATAAAATTCATCTATGCTTCTATTTCCCTGCGTTAATTTGCTAAGCTGATGTTCCAGCGTACGTTGGTCTCTCTTATCTGCATAATGGAGTGACAGGCAGTTCTTAATTTCATTCCAATTTCCATTGAAGATGTTATATGAAATAAGCGCCGAGTCTGCGGTCCCTCTGATTTTCTGACGTATACTGTGGAGGATGGCGCGATATATAGGTTTCTCCTTTACTACTTCATAATCCTCTAGTATGCTTTCTACACTGTTTATCCATGATACGTAGTGTAGTGGATTGCCGTCAAAAATCTGTAGCTCCTTCACGCAATCGGGGAGTTTGCTAATTTCCTTTAAGTCGTTTTCGTTTTTTGGCCCACTTGGTGCAATATTGTTAACGATGGGTTGTTCCCGGGCTTCTAGGCGTTCCAATCTTTTTTCCATTTTGCTCATTAAATCAATGTGGGCATTGACTGCTCCGGTCAATTGAACAACGTTGGCTTGTAGTTGGTCGATCGAAATCATTGTGGCGTTATTATTTATCGGGTATATTTTAGATTATTTATGAGTTTTTGTATTATGTTTGGATTATGATTGATATTTATTAGTTTTAATAAATTTGTATTAAAATTAGAATATTCAGGAATTTTTTATTATTATATGTTTATTTTTTTAAACAAATTTTATGATTATTATTATTTATCGGTTTTTATAATTTTGTATTATATTTCGTACAAGTATTATAATATATTTATTGAATTTTTCACTTACAGTATTATGATTTTCATTGGTGAGGATTTTTCCTATGGTAGAAATGATGCAGGGATTTGAGTTTCCCTGGAGATATAAGCTGGAGTGTACACTATTTTTTGGTTCGGATGATTCGCAGGTTTCCTTTTTGGCTACAAACGTTGATCCTTGCCCGTGGCCTACTAATGGTGCGATTTCACTCACGTTACTCTATATATCACTTTTTATTATAAAATTACTATGGGGATAGTAATTTCCATGACACTTTTTTATTAATTTATTATGATCCACTGTTAATAATAAATTGTTTTATTATGATAAAAAGGATTTAATTATTATGATCGACTGTTAATAATAATTATTATGGTTACACTTTTTATTATAAGATTACTATGGAGATAGTAATTTTTATGTCACTTTTTTATTAATTTTATTATGATCTACTGTTAATAATAAACTTAATTTTACTGTGACACTTTTTTAGGATAGCTTTAAATTTGTTTCGGCGCCAGTTAAGTTTATACTTGTAGTTTAAACTAAAAAAATATTTTTTAGGACTATGTCCGCTTTATTTAATAACCAACTTATATCTAACTAGTCTACATTTTTGCTTTACTTTATATAGTAATAAAAATATGCAAGTGTATTATGTTTAATACACGTGCATTTACATATTTGATGATTTGACTTAATTAATAAAATATGCAAATGTATCATGTTAGTACACGCGCATTTATATATTTGATGATACGGCTTAATTTATGTTAGCCGTAACTTGAACCTTTGATATATGCGCATTCCATATTTTGCTGATGTGATTTCCCATAGAATGCAATGGCATAATTTGATGACATGGCTCTATCTTGTACTTAACTTATATATATATATATATATATATATATATATATATATATATATATATATATATATATATATATATATATATATGTATATATATATATATATATATATATTTATATATATATATATATATATATATATATATATATATATATATATATAGATATATATATATATATATATATATATATATATACTGTTGTAAAATTTTCGATATTTTTAAATTTGGTAATGTTACCGGTAATATTACCGGTAACACGGGTAAAATAGGTAACACACTTTTTATTCAATATTTTAATGCCAATTTGTACCAAAGAACACTAGTAATATTTTTTCTTCTGGACAAAAGTAGTAAGATTTTTAAATAAACACAAACGGCTTATTATTCTTTCAAATGTATTTCATCCTCTTCTAACTAATCTCCTTCGGATAGAACACACTTATACCAACGTTTTTTCCAGTCTTTGAAACAGTTGTTAAAGTCTATTTCCGGAATGGCCTACAAAACCTTCTTCGATTCCGATTAAATCTATTCAGTCGTATCAAAATGATATCCCGGAGCGGTTTCTTGAGTTTCAGTAATAGCTAGAAGTCAAGCGGAGCTAAATCAGGTGAAGGGCAGTTGCGAAACAATATGGGTTGAATTTTTGGCCCAATAGTCACGTAGAACCATTGCAGTGTGAGACGGCGCATGTAAACAAGATCTCTAATTGTCAATCGATAATTTTTTAGCATCAAATCCTTAACTTTTTTGATGTGGTGTTCATCGGTAGACGTCGAAGATGGGCAAGGTCAGGTAATAAATTATGGTTCATCCCCGCCCATAACCGAATTATTTTTACTTTCCGCCAAGTCATCTTCTTCTTCAAGCGAATATGTTTATGAAGTTTCATCTATTAATAATAATTTGTATTTGATTCAGAAGGCAAATACTTCATCTTCGTTATCCACACTTCCTACGTTCGATCTCGACAGGTTTAAGTTGTGCAAAATGTACGTCCTGCACGATCAACAGTCAATGGATTACATGTTGAGCTATTGATTGATTGTGAGTGTACGGCCAAGCATTATAGCAAGTCTCCCGGACTCCCGGGCACACACCGTACACCCGTTTACACACAACAAAACCGAAGGATAGGATAGGTGGGGAGGGGGTAGGATATTTACAGACACCAATGCGATCGATAGTTAGTAAATTAACGGCACAAAAGACAACACAATCTAACTACATTTTTAGATGATCATTTCTCTGGAATCCAGGGCCGGATACTCAGGTCTCCCTAAACCTAAATTAAAAATTATTAACGTTGTAATTTCCCCCTGTTCGCCTTTCAATAATTTACCTGATAAAATATTTAAGAAAATCTAAAATTACTAAGCTAATATTATAATTATAATTACAGTAGAATTCGCTTATAGCAAACACTCAAGGGACATAATTTTGTTCACTATAAGCCGGCTGTTCATTTTAATCAAATATTCGTTTACGTTTATAAACGTAGTTCTTTGTTTGTGTTCGTGCAAATTCAAGGCACACAACTATATGTCAAAATCATATGATCATTATAAGCGTTTGTTCGTTATATACATGGTTTGGTATAAACGGATTCTACTGTATTATAAAAAACAACATTATAACAAAATAAAGATAAAATTAAATAAAATAAAGTTGAAATTAAACTTTTATGATTGATTATGAGTGTACGACCAAGTATAATAGCAGGATCTCCCGGACTCCCGGGCCCATGCCGTACACCCGTTCACATATAACAAAATCGAAGGATTGGATAGGATTATTAGTTGGGACAGACTCGACCCGGTTACAGACACCAATGCGATTGATAGTTAGTAAATTATTAGTACAATATATAATAAATAGGTTAGCATAAGACAGCACAATCTAACTACATTATTAGATGAAATGGATTACGTGTTGAGCTATGTGTATAAAACCATAGGTACTGAATGTGCTTTCCATTGCAGGTCTCGATGCAGGCATGCTCAAAATATTAACCGCCAAGCACTTAAAGGTGAAGTAGAATACAATCCCTTTTAAGCTGCTCACTTGCAATCACAAACGGTCGTGAAAAAAGTTCACTTCGAATATTGTAATGCGCCAAAGGCTCATACATTTAATTGCCCTTATATTTTTTATCCTTAGTCGCTTCAAGTTTCTGTGATTCCGAAAAACTCTTTCCTCGAATAGCTGGTTCAAGCAAATTTCTGGCTCGTAATTTGAGATTATTTATAAGTTCTTCGTAATTGGCGCATTTATTTTGTTCAAAAGTTTGTTTTACTACCTTGATCAACAAGTTCCCGGAATAACCACCGTGTGGCGCTCCCATCGTTCCGATTTGAGTTCTGTTTTTTTTTTGTGAAGTTGGTACATCTGTTGTTGATATTCCCTCTAAATCTTAGCGTCATAGCTTAACATTTGCAAAAGTTACGTAGTCAAGAGTACATCTACTCTGTGTGTGTTGGCATATGGTAGTATTTTAACAAAACAGTACACCACTGTAGACAAAAGAGCACACTCTCAAAAAAATATGACCATTTAGCAATCGGAGGTAGTACACAGTGAAAAATTTCGAATAGGAGATCGTAGATGTCTTCATAACTGACTTCACTTTGTAAGGTTTTTTTTTTGCTATCAATAATCAGTGAACGGTTTTTTTGTTGTATTGGATTTATCTGATTTCCCTTCATTTGATGTTTTTGTTCTTTTTGTGAATTTTAAAAGCCAATAACAATAAAGCAATTAAGTTGCAATATACAGATGATGGTCATTAATAAATGATGCAGATTACATGAATGGAAATTATTTAAATGTATTATTTGACTTGTTTCTATCTTTGCATAGTGGATATCGATTTTTTTATGTTTTTTTTCGGATGTTTTGTTTTTTTTTTAATTAATTAATTTTTTTTGAATGTGATATTTCGAACCCTAATAAATTATTTGTTTTAATTTTGGCACGCTACATATGGCGCCCAACGTGGGGCCCGAAAAGATAAACGCTTATTATTTTGATTAAATTATTTCAGTTAAATTGTATATCACGCAAGTTATTTGTCTTATTATACACGGTTCTATTCATTTGTTTTCTGTCTGTGCGTTCATTTATTCATTGCGGTTCTCTTATTCTAAATTGCCTAAAAAAAAAAAAAATACCTTTAGGGAATTTATATTAGATAATAAATATTTTCTTTTAGTTTTAGTAAGAAGTTATTAGTTTCAGAAATGAATTAAGGTTGATTAAATTTCCGTAAGACATTTTTTTTGGCTGCATACAAATTTTTTTTTTACTTTGATCATTATTTTGTTTTTGTAAACTCAAAAGATTTTTTTTTTGTTGGTTAAATTGAAGTTTGTTTAAGTTAGTTTTAAAGTATACTAAATGCTTATTTTCTTTGTTTTTGTAATCAACTTTATTTTTTTTATTATTATTCATATTTTTTTTGTTGGTAAATCCAAATATTATATCAAATTGCGTAATATTTTAATGAAATCTAAAATGAATACCGCCTATTTAAGTGATGGTGAATTTAGCCATGAATGTTGGATTCGAGGAATCGACTGTAATCTTCCTCGAGAGGCAGCAAGTCGAGAATTACGTAACCGGCTTAGGAATGAAGCAAAGGGAGAAGAGGTCACGCCTAGGCTTGGCGTCCCTGATTTAACTGAGGAGCTTGATAAATGTAAAAATAAATACCAATCTACATATACAAGCTACTCCATTGGAAATTCAAAAAACCCACGGGAAGCAATTCCAAACTCAGGTTCTACATGTGCTCTACCGGTTGCAAAGATTGCCCAATGGATTACCGAAAGACACGGAAGCATCTTCAACTGTTTCAATAATGCTAGAAAAACTTCGGGATGTCGCTCGTATTTTAACTTCAATAGATGAAAACAAAGGATCTCCTGTTCAGCCAGGTACCTCTAAACCTGGTGATACAACCGAAACAAATGGGTCGAACCCCAAAGAGGAAGAGCTATTGGGGAATACGTTGGAACAAGCTCTTAGTATTATCCAAGATCACATCACTCGAAGTAATAAGCCTGCTTCTGGTGAAGCTTCTCGACATAATGTCAGAAGTTCTTCAAAGAAACCATCTGAGACAAATAGTTTTACCTCCTCTGATTTAGATGACGTAGATTTCTCTCATCACTTATTAAAGAAAACCAAATCTAGAGGAAACCGAAAGACTACAACTCGTAGATCTTATATTCCAATTCATAAGTGGGGTGTGGTATTCCGAGGTGATGAAAAAACGAATAAAGTAAACGACTTCATTGCTGACGTGGAAATGTTCGTTAAAACCGAAGGAGTCCAACATTATCGAAATGTGCGCTACCACCCGCAAAATAATCCAGCTGAAAGGGTCAACCGGGTTATTATAGCCTCTATTCGTGCATATCTAAAGGACAGTCATAAAGATTGGGATAAAGAACTACATAAAATTGGCTGTGCACTTCGAACTGCAAAACATGAGTCGACTGGTTTTACCCCATACTTCCTTAATTTCGGTCATGAAATGTATCATTACGGATACGATATTGGAGGAGCCTCTGAAAGCCCAGGTCACGTAAATTTCGACGAAATAATTCCAACTAGAGTAAAGAAACTAGAAGATTTTTCTAAATTACGATCGATTGTAGAGCAAAATCTGTTAAAAGCCCATCAAAAATCTGCTCAATACTATAATTTGAGGACAAGACCGGTTAAATTCTCGATTGGCGATATAGTCTGGAAGAAAAACTTTCAATTGTCTGACGCATCTAAGAATTTTTCATCTAAGCTGGCTAAACGAATTAAATGCAAAATCAAACAACAAATTGGGAGTAACGTGTATCTCTTGGAAGACATGGAGGGTAAGGAATTAGGAGTATTCCATACTAAAGATTTCGCCCCAGATTGAACATTATTGAACTTTATAAATTTGGATTAACTATTATACTAATTTTTTTTGGTTTTATTAATTATTTTTGTCTATAAGTTAAATACTATTATTTGTTTACTTTGAATTACTATTATTTTTTTGGTTTTTTTTGAAAAGCTATGAGTAGACGAGGTATACTACAAGATAGTTCATTCGATGAACTCAACTTAATAAATCAGTCAAACGGTTTTTGCCTAACTGTGAGTAAATAGATCTACTACAGGTAGTTCAGCCGTTGATCTTAAACAAATATGCCAGTCAAGTTTAGATCCGGTGGTTAAGTTTCGAATTCGATTTTGTTTGAATTAGTTTTCTTGTTTAATGGTTGTTTCGGTGGTTCAAAGGTAATGGTTCAATAATTAGTTTATTCCGTATATTTGCTTGGAGCTTTTGTCAATGCCTGAGTGGTGTATGAGGAGACGGTGACGAAAGATACGTCTTTATTAATTTTTATTTGTTAATTTTTTTTTATTATTTGAGTTGGGTAAATTGTGTTTTCATCAATACCAGAACCGTAGCTCTGGGAATGAGAGTAACATTCCCTTAAATTTTGTTTATTTTCTTTATTTTTTTTTCTCTTTGGACCCATTACCATATTGCAGTTGTTTGTTCTGTATTTCATTGACAAAAGATTTGAAACTTGATATATTTCAATTAGTATTTCTGTGTTTCATTGAGATCGGATTTAATTGTCATATGCAATGGTCCAAATTAGTTTTTTTTTGTTGTGCATTTTTTTTTTACTCCAGCTAGTAGTTCTGAGTCTTCATCAGTACCAGATATGAAAGGTGTCTAAGGAATGGTCTCACAATATATTTTTTATTATTATTATTAATTAATTCTATTTTTGTTAGAACCGTTATTTGAGCTACCGATTGCCATCATTAATTGATTAATTAATTTTTCTCATTTTCGGGAATCTTTCAACATTATTTTTGTGTCGAATTTGAAATTTAGACGAACTGAAAGAGCTAATATTAGGTATTCCGAGTTAGTTATTCTTGGTGAGGGGTTTTCTTAGTTATCTAAAGAATTTATTTAAGTACCTTAGAATTTGGTATAGTACATTCTTGTTTTGGGAAATGATTTTTTTTTTAAATCTCATTATTTGGACTCAATAATTTTACGTAATTTTGGTTTTGGGTTTTTTTTAGTTTATTTAATTCTATTTTTTTTTCATTTCCCAAGTTAGTTTTCATTTTGTAAGAAGAACAAAAGAAAAAAAAAATTAATTAATTTCTTTTTAATTAATTAATTTTTTTTTAATTGTCGTAAGGATGTAGTGTAAGGTTTTTTTTTTGCTATCAATAATCAGTGAACGGTTTTTTTGTTGTATTGGATTTATCTGATTTCCCTTCATTTGATGTTTTTGTTCTTTTTGTGAATTTTAAAAGCCAATAACAATAAAGCAATTAAGTTGCAATATACAGATGATGGTCATTAATAAATGATGCAGATTACATGAATGGAAATTATTTAAATGTATTATTTGACTTGTTTCTATCTTTGCTTAGTGGATATCGATTTTTTTATGGTTTTTTTCGGATGTTTTTTTTTTTTTTTATTTAATGTAGATGTCATGCCCTGATCTCCGACAAAGCTCTAGTCAAGCCCACAACCTTTTAGATATAAATAATATTGCTTTTAAATTCCAATTGTAAACCAACTCAAATAGGTGTAAGTCAGAATAGGTAAGTCGATTGGAGTTCAGTGGCTTAGTGGGTGCAGTGGCCAATAATTGTGGTCGAAGAGGGGGAAGACATCCGGCATTTTCGTTTTTTTGAAAAGGTATATAAAGAAAACCAAACCGCATGTAGAGAAAAAAAGAGGAAAAAGAAAGAAAGTAACGAGATGAATGGACAGTGAAGCAGGAGATGGTGAACAATAAAGAGCAGTGATTTTTTTTTTAATTTATTTATTTTGGTTCGAAAATAAATTGGCTTTTTGAATAAGTCAACCAGTGTTATCGCTTATGGTTTATTTTTTTTTATTGATTATTTGGTGGTAAAACAAAAGACTTATTATCCAATAGAAAAACAAAATTTAATTTTGGATTGTTTTTTTTTCTCGTGGTTTGTGAATTTTGGTTGACCAATATAGACAAATGTTTTTTTTTGTGTTTGGGTACTATGAAGTGAGAATAAAATATTAATAAGACTATGCTAGTGATTAATTATATATAATAAAATAAAATAAAAATATAATAAATTAATAATAATAATATATCACTGAATTTTTAAAGAACTTTGGTGATTAATCGTGCGTGTTATTTTTGGGCCGCAACATAACTGCCCCGATTACACATGGTGAGCGGAGAATCAGTAATTATACTACTAGATTATGCTTATGAATTCCATGTACTTTGCATATATACATTTGTGATGGTGCGTTTCCGGAGTAACAATTAGTAAACACATGTACAGTTGTGGACGAATGGCAGAGAAGACGACGAGAAAGCACAGCTAAGTTACTGGTGAGTGATTTTATTTATATGACTACCTTTTTGATTGGTTTATTTGTTTCTTAGCTATCTCCTCTCATTTCTTTATTTTTCATTATTTTGTTTTGTTACCATTTATTTTTGTGAATAATTAATTTCTTTGAGATCTCGGAAAGATCTGTTGCTTACATCTCTTGAACCCACGCGTGAGTGGACTGTGGACTGAGTTCTGCCGGGAAGCGTGCTATTAGTAGATATCTGGCGCCCAACATTAAATAATATAAAACGTAAAATATCGATATCGAAAAGTTGAGTGGAGACGAAGCAGGCTTTCCATTTTTCGTTGATTTTTTTTTGGTGTGTGTTGTTTACGTAAAACACCAGATTTGTGCCTGGTTATTGATGGTAGTTTTTTGTTTATTTCATTTTTCATTATTCAGCGGAAAACAATGGAATGTTCCGGGAAAGCACATAATTGGTAAAATGCAAGATGGTGGGATAATAGGACAAAGATTTAGCTGCGTGATTGTTTTATATCTTAGGCAACATTATTTTTTTTTTTCAAACTAAAGTGTTTTTTTTTTCTGGATTAATTTAATATCACCTAATTTTTATGTTTTAATTTCATTTTTCATTTTTTTTGTATATTTAATTGTATGAGAATAACTTTAAAATTTGTTTTTTTATTAATAAAATTAATTTTTTTTGAATGTGATATTTCGAACCCTAATAAATTATTTGTTTTAATTTTGGCACGCTACAACTTCGTCTTCGATAGCCTTCAGGGCATACCTGATGTAGCATGAATGTAGATCGTATGCGAGTTTTTTTTATTTCCGAAACCATCCGTCCGACTGACTGAAAATTTTAAACTGTTGATAGACTGAATCTTGAAGATATCGACAATGAGCAAGTTAAGTCCATGGCAGATGCACCCATATTCGGTAATATAGATATAGCTTTTGTTAACCACTTTTCCGGAACGCTTTATTGTTCGTTCCATTGTCAGTAATAAGTACAATAAATTTATAAATCTCAACATCTCTTAACACCGCTTCAACTTTCGCGAAAAGCAACTTTAAAAGCCAAATATAGATTTTCCTTAGTGACTACACAGTAAAAAAAATGTGTAATTTTCCTTGTTTTTTTTTACAACATTTAAGTTGTAATGAAATTGTTTCTCTGTAAAATTACATAAATATTTAAAAAAAAATAGTACAACCTGCGAAACCGTGTAGTTTTACTAGTCATTACTTCTTTGATGTTAAAATTAGTCATACTTTAATAGCAATCTTGCTTTGGTGTACTAAATATTCAACCGTTGTAGTAAAATCAAAATGATAATCGATGCAGCTCCTTACATTAACTTTGTAGTTTAGCATATTCTATTATCCATAAATAATATGTCGTCTTAACGCAATGTGTTCCTTGTAAAAATACACACGAAATAAGTAATTTAAGGAAACGCTATTACCAGACAAAAAATTGAAAATAGATGTAGTGCACAATTTGGGAAAACGTTTAGTTGAAATCCACTATAAATCTTAATTCAAAAATAAACTTGAGAAATCATTTTGCATAAATTGTTGAATAAGAACTTTACCCTTCGTACTCGCTAGTTCTAAAGTAATTAAAATCCGTTAGTGAATATTCACAATAAACGCATATTACTATGCGAATAAATGAACATAAAAAAATAAGTGTAATTTTGGAAAATGCCATCCACCGGGATGCATGTGTCAGGCAATGTTTTTTATTTTTTTTGTAGATAGAAAAATTAAAAGTGCATGATTTGATATTTTGTGGAGTGTACATAAAATGCAATTTCAATATTTAATTACTAAAGTCTAATATTTAGATAGCATTGAAATAAATTTTAATTTATTTAAAGTAAGACGAGTGTGAAGTTTGTCCTAAATTTGTCCTAACTTTTTTCACTTGAGAATGTATTCGTTAATTAAATTAAATCTCTCGTTATTATGAATTTTTTTTTAAAGTTTGAGATTTTTAATATTACCTGAACAAACAACATATAAAAAAACTATTTATAATTTTTCAACGTCAAACAATAAAAAATATTTTATTTTAAGCGGAAAATAGAATCGGTTTATCTATAAAATATATACAAAAACACACTATCAACCAATGGTTAGTAATGTCGTAACAAGAGCAATTCGTGAGAATTCCACTGTATCGAGAATTGGTCATTAGTCAAGTAGTCCTTTAATATAAGATATGGTCTATAAGTAGTCTTTTTGGTTCGCAAGCTCTTGCCTCGAGTACCATTGAATTCTTTACCATTTTTCCACCGATTGTTAGAAGTGATCCTAATGGAAGATTCGCAAGAACTTATCGCATAGCGTTGGATTCGTTGAAGTTCTCTCTACTGTTCGTGTGATTTTCGAAACCATGACGGTATTTCGGGTTATGGTCTTTAGAAGTGATCCTTACGGCAGATTCGCGAGCACTTATCGCATAGCGTTGGATTCGTTGAAGTTCACTCAACGGTTCGTGTGATTTTCGAAAATTTTTCATGACGCTATTTCAGGTTATGGTCCTTAGAAGTGATCCTTATGGCAGATTCGCGAGCACTTATCGCATAGCGTTGGATTCGTTGTAGTTTTCTCTACGGTTCGGGTGATTTTCGAAAATTTTCCATGACGCTATTTCGGGTTATGGTCCTTATAAGTGATCTTTATGGCAGATTCGCGAGCACTTATCGCATAGCGTTGGATTCGTTGAAGTTCTCTCTACGGTTCGTGTGATTTTCGAAAATTTTCCATGACGCTATTTCGGGTTATGGTCCTTAGAAGTGATCCTTATGGCAGATTCGCGAGCACTCATAGCATAGTGTTGGATTCGTTGAAGTTCTCTCAACGGTTCGTGTGATTTTCGAAAATTTTCCATGACGCTATTTCGGGTTATGGTCCTTAGAAGTGATCCTTATGGCAGATTCGCGAGCACTTATCGCATAGCGTTGGATTCGTTGAAGTTCTCTCTACGGGTCTTACGATTTTCGAAAATTTTCCATGACGCTATTTCGGGTTATGGTCTTAAGAAGTGATCCTTATGGCAGATTCGCGAGCATTTATCGCATAGCGTTGGATTCGTTGAAGTTCTCTCAACGGTTCGTGTAATTTTCGAAAATTTTCCATGACGCTATTTCGGGTTATGGTCTTTAGAAGTGATCCTTATGGCAGATTCGCGAGCACTTTTCGCATAGCGTTGGATTTGTTGAAGTTCTCTCTACAGTTCGTATGATTTTCGAAAATTTTCCATGACGCTATTTCGGGTTATGGTCCTTAGAAGTGATCCTTATGGCAGATTCGCGAGCACTTATCGCATAGCGTTGGATTCGATGAAGTTCTCTCTACGGTTCGTGTGATTTTCGAAAATTTTCCATGACGCTATTTCGGGTTATGGTCCTTAGAAGTGATCCTTATGGCAGATTCGCGAGCACTTATCGCATAGCGTTGGATTCGTTGAAGTTCTCTCTACGGTTCGTGTGATTTTCAAAAATTTTCCATGACGCTATTTCGGATTATGGTCTTTAGAAGTGATCCTTATGGCAGATTCGCGAGCACTTATCGCATAGCGTTGGATTCGTTGAAGTTCTCTTTACGGTTCGTGTGATTTTCGAAAATTTTCCATGACGCTATTTCGGGTTATGGTCTTTAGAAGTGATCCTTACGGCAGATTCGCGAGCACTTATCGCATAGCGTTGGATTCGTTGTAGTTTTCTCTACGGTTCGTGTGATTTTCGAAAATTTTCCATGACGCTATTTCAGGTTATGGTCCTTAGAAGTGATCCTTATGGCAGATTCGCGAGCACTTATCGCATAGTGTTGGATTCGCTGAAGTTCTCTCTACGGTTCGTATGATTTTCGAAAATTTGCCATGACGTTATTTCGGGTTATGGTCTTTAGAAGTGATCCTTACGGCAGATTCGCGAGCACTTATCGCATAGCGTTGGATTCTTTGTAGTTTTCTCTACGGTTCGTGTGATTTTCGAAAATTTTCCATGACGCTATTTCGGGTTATGGTTTTTAGAAGTGATCCTTATAGCAGATTCGCGAGCATTTATCGCATAGCGTTGGATTCGTTGAAGTTCTCTCTACGGTTCGTGTGATTTTCACAAATTTTCCATGACGCTATTTCGGATTATGGTCTTTAAAAGTGATCCTTATGGCAGATTCGCGAGCACTTATCGCATAGTGTTGGATTCGTTGAAGTTCTCTCTACGGTTCGTGTGATTTTCGAAAATTTGCCATGACGCTATTTCGGGTTATGGTCCTTAGAAGTGATCCTTATGGCAGATTCGCGAGCATTTATCGCATAGCGTTGGATTCGTTGAAGTTCTCTCTACGGTTCGTGTGATTTTCAAAAATTTTCCATGACGCTATTTCGGATTATGGTCTTTAAAAGTGGTCCTTATGGCAGATTCTCGAGCACTTGTCGCATAGTGTTGGATGCGTTGAAGTTCTCTCTACGGTTCGTGTGATTTTCGAAAATTTTCCATGACGCTATTTCGGGTTATGGTCCTTAGAAGTGATCCTTATGGCAGATTCGCGAGCACTTATCGCATAGCGTTGGATTCGTTGAAGTTCTCTTTACGGTTCGTGTGATTTTCGAAAATTTTCCATGACGCTATTTCGGGTTATGGTCTTTAGAAGTGATCCTTACGGCAGATTCGCGAGCACTTATCGCATAGCGTTGGATTCGATGAAGTTCTCTCTACGGTTCGTGTGATTTTCGAAAATTTTCCATGACGCTATTTCGGGTTATGGTCCTTAGAAGTGATCCTTATGGCAGATTCGCGAGCACTTATCGCATAGCGTTGGATTCGTTGAAGTTCTCTCAACGTTTCGTGTGATTTTCGAAAATTTTCCATGACGCTATTTCGGGTTATGGTCTTTAGAAGTGATCCTTATAGCAGATTCGCGAGCACTTATCGCATAGCGTTGGATTCGTTGAAGTTCTCTCTACGGTTCGTATGATTTTCGAAAATTTTCCATGACGCTATTTCGGGTTATGGTCTTTAGAAGTGATCCTTATGGCAGATTCGCGAGCACTTATCGCATAATGTTGGATGCGTTGAAGTTCTCTCTACGGTTCGTATGATTTTCGAAAATTTTCCATTACGCTATTTCGGGTTATGGTCCTTAGAAGTGATCCTTATAGCAGATTCGCGAGCACTTATCGCATAGCGTTGGATTCCTTGAAGTTCTCTCTACGGTTCGTATGATTTTCGAAAATTTTCCATGACGCTATTTCGGGTTATGGTCCTTAGAAGTGATCCTTATGGCAGATTCGCGAAAACTTATCGCATAGCGTTGGATTCGTTGAAGTTCTCTCTACGGTTCGTGTGATTTTCAAAAATTTTCCATGACGCTATTTCGGGTTATGGTCCTTAGAAGTGATCCTTATGGCAGATTCGCGAGCACTTATCGCATAGCGTTGGATTCGATGAAGTTCTCTCTACGGTTCGTGTGATTTTCAAAAATTTTCCATGACGCTATTTCGGGTTATGGTCCTTAGAAGTGATCCTTATGGCAGATTCGCGAGCACTTATCGCATAGCGTTGGATTCGTTGAAGTTCTCTCTACGGTTCGTGTGATTTTCAAAAATTTTGCATGACGCTATTTTGGATTATGGTCTTTAGAAGTGATCCTTATGGCAGATTCGCGAGCACTTATCGCATAGCGTTGGATTCGTTGAACTTCTCTCTACGGTTCGTATGATTTTCAAAAATTTTCCATGACGCTATTTCGGGTTATGGTCCTTAGAAGTGATCCTTATGGCAGATTCGCTAGCACTTATCGCATAGTGTTGGATTCGCTGATGTTCTCTCTACGGTTCGTATGATTTTCGAAAATTTTCCATGACGCTATTTCGGGTTATGGTCCTTAGAAGTCATCCTTACGGCAGATTCGCGAGCACTTATCGCATAGCGTTGGATTCGTTGTAGTTTTCTCTACGGTTCGTGTGATTTTCGAAAATTTTCCATGACGCTATTTCGGGTTATGGTCCTTAGAAGTGATCCTTATGGCAGATTCGCGAGCATTTATCGCATAGCGTTGGATTCGTTGAAGTTCTCTCTACGGTTCGTGTGATTTTCAAAAATTTTCCATGACGCTATTTCGGATTATGGTCTTTAAAAGTGATCCTTATGGCAGATTCGCGAGCACTTGTCGCATAGTGTTGGATGCGTTGAAGTTCTCTCTACGGTTCGTATGATTTTCGAAAATTTTCCATGACGCTATTTCGGGTTATGGTCCTTAGAAGTGATCCTTATGGCAGATTCGCGAGCACTTATCGCATAGCGTTGGATTCGTTGAAGTTCTCTCAACAGTTCGTGTAATTTTCGAAAATTTTCCATGACGCTATTTCGGGTTATGGTCTTTAGAAGTGATCCTTATAGCAGATTCGCGAGCACTTATCGCATAGCGTTGGATTCGTTGAAGTTCTCTCTACGGTTCGTATGATTTTCGAAAATTTTCCATGACGCTATTTCGGGTAATGGTCCTTATAAGTGATCCTTATGGCAGATTCGCGAGCACTTATCGCATAGCGTTGGATTCGTTGAAGTTCTCTCTACTTTTCGTGTGATTTTCAAAAATTTTCCATGACGCTATTTCGGGTTATGGTCCTTAGAAGTGATCCTTATGGCAGATTCGCGAGCACTTATCGCATAGCGTTGGATTCGATGAAGTTCTCTCTACGGTTCGTATGATTTTCGAAAATTTTCCATGACGCTATTTCGGGTTATGGTCCTTAGAAGTGATCCTTATGGCAGATTCGCGAGCACTTATCGCATAGCGTTGGATTCGATGAAGTTCTCTCTACGATTCGTGTGATTTTCGAAAATTTTCCATGACGCTATTTCGGGTTATGGTCCTTAGGAGTAATCCTTATGGCAGATTCGCGAGCACTTATCGCATAGTGTTGGATTCGTTGTAGTTTTCTCTACGGTTCGTGTGATTTTCGAAAATTTTCCATGACGCTATTTCGGGTTATGGTCCTTAGAAGTGATCCTTATGGCAGATTCGCGAGCACTTATCGCATAGAGTTGGATTCGATGAAGTTCTCTCTACGGTTCGTGTGATTTTCGAAAATTTTCCATGACGCTATTTCGGGTTATGGTCCTTAGAAGTGATCCTTATGGCAGATTCGCGAGCACTTATCGCATAGTGTTGGATTCGTTGAAGTTCTCTCTACGGTTCGTGTGATTTTCAAAAATTTTCCATGACGCTATTTCGGGTTATGGTCCTTAGAAGTGATCCTTATAGCAGATTCGCGAGCACTTATCGCATAGCGTTGGATTCGTTGAAGTTCTCTCTACGGTTCGTATGATTTTCGAAAATTTTCCATGACGCTATTTCGGGTTATGGTCTTTAGAAGTGATCCTTACGGCAGATTCGCGAGCACTTATCGCATAGCGTTGGATTCGTTGAAGTTCTCTCAACGGTTCGTGTGATTTTCGAAAATTTTCCATGACGCTATTTCAGGTTATGGTCCTTAGAAGTGATCCTTATGGCAGATTCGCGAGCACTTATCGCATAGCGTTGGATTCGTTGTAGTTTTCTCTACGGTTCGTGTGATTTTCGAAAATTTTCCATGACGCTATTTCGGGTTATGGTCCTTAGAAGTGATCCTTATGGCAGATTCGCGAGCACTTATCGCATAGCGTTGGATTCGTTGAAGTTCTCTCTACGGGTCTTACGATTTTCGAAAATTTTCCATGACGCTATTTCGGGTTATGGTCTTAAGAAGTGATCCTTATGGCAGATTCGCGAGCATTTATCGCATAGCGTTGGATTCGTTGAAGTTCTCTCAACGGTTCGTGCAATTTTCGAAAATTTTCCATGACGCTATTTCGGCTTATGGTTCTTAGAAGTGATCCTTATGGCAGATTCGCGAGCACTTATCGCATAGCGTTGGATTCGATGAAGTTCTCTCTACGATTCGTGTGATTTTCGAAAATTTTCCATGACGCTATTTCGGGTTATGGTCTTTAGAAGTAATCCTTATGGCAGATTCGCGAGCACTCATCGCATAGTGTTGGATTCGTTGTAGTTTTCTCTACGGTTCGTGTGATTTTCGAAAATTTTCCATGACGCTATTTCGGGTTATGGTCCTTAGAAGTGATCCTTATGGCAGATTCGCGAGCACTTATCGCATAGCGTTGGATTCGATGAAGTTCTCTCTACGGTTCGTGTGATTTTCGAAAATTTTCCATGACGCTATTTCGGGTTATGGTCCTTAGAAGTGATCCTTATGGCAGATTCGCGAGCACTTATCGCATAGTGTTGGATTCGTTGAAGTTCTCTCTACGGTTCGTGTGATTTTCGAAAATTTTCCATGACGCTATTTCGGGTTATGGTCCTTAGAAGTGATCCTTATAGCAGATTCGCGAGCACTTATCGCATAGTGTTGGATTCGTTGTAGTTTTCTCTACGGTTCGTGTGATTTTCGAAAATTTTCCATGACGCTATTTCGGGTTATGGTCCTTAGAAGTGATCTTTATGGCAGATTCGCGAGCACTTATCGCATAGCGTTGGATTCGTTGAAGTTCTCTCTACGGTTCGTGTGATTTTCGAAAATTTTCCATGACGCTATTTCGGGTTATGGTCCTTAGAAGTGATCCTTATGGCAGATTCGCGAGCACTCATAGCATAGTGTTGGATTCGTTGAAGTTCTCTCAACGGTTCGTGTGATTTTCGAAAATTTTCCATGACGCTATTTCGGGTTATGGTCCTTAGAAGTGATCCTTATGGCAGATTCGCGAGCACTTATCGCATAGCGTTGGATTCGTTGAAGTTCTCTCTACGGGTCTTACGATTTTCGAAAATTTTCCATGACGCTATTTCGGGTTATGGTCTTAAGAAGTGATCCTTATGGCAGATTCGCGAGCATTTATCGCATAGCGTTGGATTCGTTGAAGTTCTCTCAACGGTTCGGGTAATTTTCGAAAATTTTCCATGACGCTATTTCGGGTTATGGTCTTTAGAAGTGATCCTTATAGCAGATTCGCGAGCATTTATCGCATTGCGTTGGATTCGTTGAAGTTCTCTCTACGGTCCGTATGATTTTCGAAAATTTTCCATGACGCTATTTCGGGTTATGGTCCTTAGAAGTGATCCTTATGGCAGATTCGCGAGCACTTATCGCATAGCGTTGGATTCGTTGAAGTTCTCTCTACAGTTCGTATGATTTTCGAAAATTTTCCATGACGCTATTTCGGGTTATGGTCCTTAGAAGTGATCCTTATGGCAGATTCGCGAGCACTTATCGCATAGCGTTGGATTCGATGAAGTTCTCTCTACGGTTCGTGTGATTTTCGAAAATTTTCCATGACGCTATTTCGGGTTATGGTCCTTAGAAGTGATCCTTATGGCAGATTCGCGAGCACTTATCGCATAGCGTTGGATTCGATGAAGTTCTCTCAACGGTTCGTGTGATTTTCGAAAATTTTCCATGACGCTATTTCAGGTTATGGTCCTTAGAAGTGATCCTTATGGCAGATTCGCGAGCACTTATCGCATAGCGTTGGATTCGTTGTAGTTTTCTCTACGGTTCGTGTGATTTTCGAAAATTTTCCATGACGCTATTTCGGGTTATGGTCCTTAGAAGTGATCCTTATGGCAGATTCGCGAGCACTTATCGCATAGCGTTGGATTCGTTGAAGTTCTCTCTACGGGTCTTACGATTTTCGAAAATTTTCCATGACGCTATTTCGGGTTATGGTCTTAAGAAGTGATCCTTATGGCAGATTCGCGAGCATTTATCGCATAGCGTTGGATTCGTTGAAGTTCTCTCAACGGTTCGTGTAATTTTCGAAAATTTTCCATGACGCTATTTCGGGTTATGGTCTTTAGAAGTGATCCTTATAGCAGATTCGCGAGCATTTATCGCATTGCGTTGGATTCGTTGAAGTTCTCTCTACGGTCCGTATGATTTTCGAAAATTTTCCATGACGCTATTTCGGGTTATGGTCCTTAGAAGTGATCCTTATGGCAGATTCGCGAGCACTTATCGCATAGCGTTGGATTCGTTGAAGTTCTCTCTACAGTTCGTATGATTTTCGAAAATTTTCCATGACGCTATTTCGGGTTATGGTCCTTAGAAGTGATCCTTATGGCAGATTCGCGAGCACTTATCGCATAGCGTTGGATTCGATGAAGTTCTCTCTACGGTTCGTGTGATTTTCGAAAATTTTCCATGACGCTATTTCGGGTTATGGTCCTTAGAAGTGATCCTTATGGCAGATTCGCGAGCACTTATCGCATAGCGTTGGATTCGTTGTAGTTCTCTCTACGGTTCGTGTGATTTTCAAAAATTTTCCATGACGCTATTTCGGATTATGGTCTTTAAAAGTGATCCTTATGGCAGATTCGCGAGCACTTGTCGCATAGTGTTGGATTCGTTGAAGTTCTCTCTACGGTTCGTGTGATTTTCGAAAATTTGCCATGACGCTATTTCGGGTTATGGTCCTTAGAAGTGATCCTTATGGCAGATTCGCGAGCACTTATCGCATAGCGTTGGATTCGTTGTAGTTCTCTCTACGGTTCGTGTGATTTTCAAAAATTTTCCATGACGCTATTTCGGATTATGGTCTTTAAAAGTGATCCTTATGGCAGATTCGCGAGCACTTGTCGCATAGTGTTGGATTCGTTGAGGTTCTCTCTACGGTTCGTGTGATTTTCGAAAATTTTCCATGACGCTATTTCGGGTTATGGTCCTTAGAAGTGATCCTTATGGCAGATTCGCGAGCATTTATCGCATAGCGTTGGATTCGTTGTAGTTCTCTCTACGGTTCGTGTGATTTTCAAAAATTTTCCATGACGCTATTTCGGATTATGGTCTTTAAAAGTGATCCTTATGGCAGATTCGCGAGCACTTGTCGCATAGTGTTGGATTCGTTGAAGTTCTCTCTACGGTTCGTGTGATTTTCGAAAATTTTCCATGACGCTATTTCGGGTTATGGTCCTTAGAAGTGATCCTTATGGCAGTTTACCGAGACCTTTTTTATGCTTTATTTTTTTTTTATGACACTATAAATTAAAATTTTTTTTTAATTTTAATTTATAGTTTTATTTTATTTAATTTTTTTCAAATTTATATTTTCTATTAACTGGTCGTTTAATAACCGAATTTTAAGAAACATTTTACACCTAAAAAACAATTTTTTGTGAATTGAAATCAATAATTTGTGAACTGAATTTTCATTTAATATATTTTTACATTTATATTTAACGTTGAACATGGACATAATATTTGAATAGGTACGTGGATACCAATAATTTGAAGCCAATCGAAAATAGATGGCACAAATTTGAGTACATACAGTATTGTGCAAATTAATGCGAACAAAATAACAAAATTTTTGTATTTTAATCTATATTTTATTTTAAAAAAATTCATATATTTAATAATTTATGTGCCCTCCTTTTTTCTGTATAAGGTCATGTATTCGATTTGGCATTGATTCTACTAAATTTTGGCAGATTTTATTCGTAATGTCCGGGTCATACCAAATTTTGTTAAAAAAATTACGATTATTCTTGATTTATTTAAAAAATTAATCAAAAAATCGCTAAACTTCATATAAAAATATGTTTTTTTTACTACATGTGACGTGATGCGCAAAGAAAGACGAAAATAAGACACGGGAATATACTACCTCTTTTTTCTGTATACCTTGATATGTACATATGTATGTTGAAAATATTATATTTTGTTGGTAAACAAGAGCAATTAACAAAAACATTTAAAAATTCAAATGTTTTACGTTATGTACTTATAATTTTTTCTACCTTTTTTTATCTTGGATATTATATTAAAAAAAAATATAAAGGGCAAAAAAGATTTCGTAAAACATCATTATCAATTTCAAATACAGTTTGTTAAAAAAATTTGCGATTATTCTCGATTTGTTTAAATTAATCAAATTTTCAACAAAATTTTTTGATGGCTTAAATATTAAAATGAATTAGCTAAATCAATCAAATATTGTGAAAGTACAATTTACATTATGTATTTTGAATGTATTTGAGTGTAAGTATTTTTAGTAACCTTTACATAATGTAAACTGTACTTACACAAAATTTGATTGATTTAATTAAGTTTTTAATAAAAAATTATTCTGCTTTTGCAACACGAAACCTAAAAAATTAATAATCAAACATGTTAAATTAAAACTAAAGAAACACATTCTTTTATTATACAATAATAGAACTTTACTAAAAGTAGAATATTCAAAAAATACTTACAACGAACAACACAGTATTTTTAATTCTCCTGATTCATAGCAAGTGAAATATTCTCACACGCGAGCATAAGCATCAACATTTTTTGCCGATTTCAACCGATTGGCTTATTTTTGATACTTACCGTCACAAAACGATACACTAATACGAACAACGTATATGACACCACACAATAACAAAATGTATCTTATACTCCTTGTACGTATACAAAATTCTCATGAGGCAGTGAGGAATTTTGGGACAAAATTTATGGTCAGGTTTACAGAACATATAAAAGAAATCGGAAAATGAAAAATCGACTCGAAATATGCACAACACTTGACTACAGAAAAACATAATTACACTGACATCAACACAAAGTCACAGGTATTATACAGAATACGAAAAGGGTTACTAATGAATAGATTAGAAGAACTGGAAATATACAAGGAACGATATAACCCATTGTTACTAAACGTTAAAATTGGCCGCAAAAAAATTTACGACCTCATTGTAAATCCGTAATTAATATCATTTTGCCCATACACACACACACCTACACAAACCAGATGGTCAACAAATTCTTCTCTGTTTTTATCATAAAATACTCACCAGATAGTATATACTAAAAAAAAGGGCGGTACCACCCTTTAAAAAGAAAAACAAAATAAGGGGGAAAGAATATCCAAAAGGCACGTAGGCACAAAAAATAGGGTATAAAAGCAGTTTTTTAGCATAATTTTAGTTAATGTTTGTTAGAAATTTGATAAAGGAGTAACATCCACACCGATCGTAGTTTCATTTACAAATAAAATAAATATCATAAGTGAGAAAATCGTATTATTTTGTTTTATTATATAACATTTTTTTATTGCTGATATTAGTCTAGGAGTAAACAACAAATATATTACAAAGTAAATATGCCATTTAAGGGATTTGCTTATTCGAAAAACCAGTTTTCTACTATTAAAAATGCAATTGTGGATATCGTAAACGATCCCAGTGAAATAAAATTTTCCGTGAACCCGAGTGTTAATCCACTTTTGTCAATAATATGCAGCAAATTGAAAGTGTCATGTAACGATAAAATGCGACATAAATTGGATTATATTTTCTGCAATAATATAAATTTTAGAAACGAAATATTGGATTCTATTACGGAAAAACAAAACAAGCTGCTTGCCCCCGAAAATGTAGAGTATAAAGAATTAAAAGGGCCAGATTTTCATCCAAACCAAGCTGTCGCCTATAAAAATTGGAACGATTGCACTAAACTTCATGAGAATCAGATCGAAAATAATACGATTGACGAACAATATTTGCTGAAAAATGACAATAGAAATGAACATGAGATAAGAACGTCCTTGTCACCTGATTGTGGTAGTAAGGATAACATATTACATTTTCCGTCAATTGAAAATCTTAGCGTGGAAATTGAACCCTGCCATACCGATGATTGGCTATATCGAGGAACGATGCAAATTTCATTAGACGTCTCATCTAAATGGAGTTTTGAAGATTTACGGCACTCCATTACTCAAGCCATGATAGTCAGTGAACATTCGTGTGTTTTATCATACCGAACCGTAAATTTTAATAAAAAAAATAATATAATAATTCAATACGCTAGATGCAAATATTCTAAACACCACCAAAAGTTTAAATTTTTAGTGAAACCAAATAACATAATGCAATTTTATACTCTCGGTCCAGATATGAATACGCATGGTGAACTCAAAGAATTCACTCAGTTAAGAGGTAACAAAAGGAAAGGGGTTCAAAATGACTTGAGTTACGTATATGCCCATCACCACAGTTTAAAACAGTTGAGCAATATTGACAAAAATCTTCTGGAAAAGGGAAACACACAAACTTTTGTTCTACCAGTTAATTTGAGAAAAGCAAGATCTGAGCGAAAACTGGAGAAAGATCTTGTAGTTGGATGTGAAGTATTAGATGCAATGCAAAGACTGAATAACCAGTCAAACGATAATTATATTTTTCAATTTACCCTACCGCTTCAAATCACCCTTATCCGGGATTTATCATTTTTTTATTTAAATTCAAAAAATATTGTTGTCCACGTTGATGCCACGGGTAGTTTGGTTCGAAACCCGAAATGTTGTGCCGAACACAACTATCCGAAAATTTTTTACTACGCTTGTGTTGTTAAAATACATGGCGTAGTTTTTCTGATTGCAGAGTTAATAAGCTGTAAACACAATATGCTAGCACTAAATCAATTTTTTGATATTTATAATGACAGTTTAACGCGTAATACGGCAAAAGCATTCAAACCGAAAATTTATGTGTCCGATTGGTCATGGGTTTTTATTAATTCAATCTTAAAACAAATGAATTATATGACCGTAAAAGAATACCTGAACTTTAGTTATGCTATTATCTTAGGGAAACCCCTTCCTGATGATAAAGTGGGAATATTCATATGTTGCTCGCACTTTGCAGCCATATTGATAAGACAAATCAAAAATAAAATCGGTTATAATTCAAAATTAAAGGAAACATTTATGATCGTTATGTTTCTTATAATTGATGCCGAAAGTATTGAAGAAATCGACGACTATTTTCGTATATTATGTATTTTGTGCTGCTCTAAAACAGAGAATAAATTATTTAATGATGCCCAACGCTTAATATATAAAAAAATAGAACTAAACAAGTTGTCTAATAGCTCTAACTGGCCGACAATTAATAATATAAATAGTGAAAATTTCGAAGTATTGCCTGAAATTGACGAAGAAACAAAACACGTAATTCTGAAAGACTCGCCATTTTTTGTAAGGTACAATGAAATAATTAATAATGTAAAAGAGGAAATCAAACAATACGATGAGAGGAAAAAAATAAATTGTACTGCGATGATTTTATAATGTTTTGTACTAAAAGATATATGCGTTTTTTACCATTATGGGCCACAATTTTTCTGCGGAAATTTGGTTTGGAAAAAAGAATTTCTAACGCAACAGTGGAAAGTTGGTTCAATTTATTAAAAAACAATTTAATCAATGAAAGATTTTTAAAATTAGGCCGTTTTATTGATTTGCTAAGAGAGGAAACCAGTTTAACACTAAAATCAGTAGAATTGGCTCCGCATTTAAAATCAAAGAAAAGGAAACAAAAAGAAATCGAAAAAACATGTGTAATGACCACACCGAGCTCAATCCGAGCCGACGAGAAGAGCCCACAAGACGATGTCCACGAAGAAAGTTGGAGTAGAAAAAAAATCAAAATGACTCCCAAATACTCAGGCAAAAGAGCTTTACGACGCTTCCTGCTGCCAAAGCTAAACGCTTGCTACCGGATGCCAGATGATTATTACCAAAAAATGGTTGATGGAGAGTACAACATCATAGTGTTCAAATTTAATTTTTATGATTTATTCGAAACCTATTTTTATAGTTTCTCATTTACTAGCCTTTTTAATCAAAATTTTCTGTCTACTGAAGCAGTCTATGTTTGTTTCAACATTTTACTAAAAGGTTCCAATTATATTTGTTTGGACCAATATCAAATTATAAAAATATACGATGAAAAAACAATGTATAAGGCGGTAGAGGAAAAGAATCAATTCGAATTGTTGCTTACCAACCAAGCTAATCGAAATGTAATCATCCCGATTTGCCAAAACAATCATTTTGTTTTGGCGATTTTGGATTTTCAAAAATCGTTGATTACAACATATGACCCACTAGCTCCTGGAAAAATTCTGACTGCAATTTTTAAAAAAACTAAACACTATGCAAACGAAGTATTACGATTTTATAAAAAACAGCCTCAAAACTTCACAGTTCGTAGCAATAGCTCCTTACCACAACAGATCGATGGACATAATTGTGGTATATACATCATTTATGCCGTCGATTCAATTATAAATAAAAATTACATAGGAGATATACACTCCAACGAGGTTTATGCTAATATGAAAGCTATGAATGATTACCGGGAATATTTAAAAAACATGATATGTGAAAATTCGGATTCGGTGGCAAATCATTGCTATTATTGTTTTGAGGAACATTTACAAAATATAAATGAAACTACACAATGTTCATCTTGTCAAAGAAGAATTCATGTAAACTGTGCAGAATTTTTGAAAATTGAGGAAGGTTTTTGCTGCTTTGGTAAAAAATAAAATTAAAAAATATGCAAAAATAAAAAATAAAAAACCAAAAAAAAAATAAAAAATATAAAACCAAAAAAAAAAAACAAAAAAAATAAAAAATAAAAAACCAAAAAAAATAAAAAATAAAAAACCAAAAAAAAAATTTTAAACAAAATGTCACGAACCGTAAAGAAAACATCAACGAATCCAACGCTATGCACCAAGAGCTCGAGAAAACGCTATGCGATAAGTGCTTAAGAGAAAACTTCAACGAATCCAACACTATGCGATGAGTGCTCGCGAATCTGCCATAAGGATCACTTCTAAGGACCATAACCCAAAATAGCGTCATGGAAAATTTTCGAAAATCATACGAACCGTAGAGAGAACTTCAACGAATCCAACGCTATGCGATAAGTGCTCGCGAATCTGCCATAAGGATCACTTCTAAGGACCATAACCCGAAATAGCGTCATGGAAAATTTTCGAAAATCACACGAACCGTAGAGAAAACTACAACGAATCCAACACTATGCGATAAGTGCTCGCGAATCTGCTATAAGGATCACTTCTAAGGACCATAACCCGAAATAGCGTCATGGAAAATTTTCGAAAATCACACGAACCGTAGAGAGAACTTCAACGAATCCAACACTATGCGATAAGTGCTCGCGAATCTGCCATAAGGATCACTTCTAAGGACCATAACCCGAAATAGCGTCATGGAAAATTTTCGAAAATCACACGAACCGTAGAGAGAACTTCATCGAATCCAACGCTATGCGATAAATGCTCGCGAATCTGCCATAAGGATCACTTCTAAGGACCATAACCCGAAATAGCGTCATGGAAAATTTTCGAAAATCATACGAACCGTAGAGAGAACTTCAACGAATCCAACACTATGCGATAAGTGCTCGCGAATCTGCCATAAGGATCACTTTTAAAGACCATAATCCGAAATAACGTCATGGAAAATTTTTGAAAATCACACGAACCGTAGAGAGAACTTCAACGAATCCAACGCTATGCGATAAATGCTCGCGAATCTGCTATAAGGATCACTTCTAAGGACCATAACCCGAAATAGCGTCATGGAAAATTTTCGAAAATCACACGAACCGTAGAGAAAACTACAACGAATCCAACGCTATGCGATAAGTGCTCGCGAATCTGCCGTAAGGATCACTTCTAAAGACCATAACCCGAAATAGCGTCATGGTTTCGATACGTTGAAAAATTATAAATAGTTTTTTTAAATGTTGTTTGTTCAGGTAATATTAAAAATCTAAAACTTTAAAAAAAAAATCATAATAACGAGAGATTTAATTTAATTAACGAATACATTCTCAAGTGAAAAAAAATAGGACAAATTTAGGACAAACTTCACACTCGTCGATAAATGCGTGAAGTTTGTCCTAAATTTGTCCCAAATTTTGTTTTTGTAATTTTAGGACAAATTTAGGACAAACTTCACGCGAATAAAGTAAGTCGCAATAAATTTGGTATTAGATTTTATTTTTACGAACACATTTGTATTCTTATGTGTGATTTTGTGTACATTTTACAATCGACACTAATCCATACTTATAATTTGGTATATAAAAGGGCCATAAGTGGCTGTGTCGTTTTCTCTTTGCACGGTTTCTGTGAAGGAAGTGTGCGTGGTTTTGTTGGTTTTTGTATTATTAAGTTGTGGCGGTCAACGCATGTGTACATGCGTTCGCCGTCACACAAAAAACAACGCGCCCTTTCGACACCAACCGCGCGACACAAAAAAAAACAACAAAACGAACTACTGTCTCTTCCATGAGAAGAGACAAGACAAAAATATAAAAAATAGAAAAACAGTCTCGTTTCGGATTTTATGATGACAACACGTCGTCATCACGCTGGCTGCACGCGCCCTGTTCACAAAAATAAATGGTGGTGAATAATAATAAATTGGAAACACAATCAAGCGAAATTAAAATTAAATAAATATTTGTTAAATTGAAAAATAAAAATAAATTTATTAAATTCAAAATAAAAGTTTAAGTGTGTGAAATATATTATTTATTTATATAACACAAAACGTTAAAATGGTGACCCCGACGTGATTTTTTTTTTTTTAGTTTATGGCCACACAATGCACAATTTTTAGTATGCGGCCACAAATTTATTTAATATAATCACAAAATGTCGATAAAGTCTACCACCACTAAGCGCGATATTACTTTTTAATTTTTAATTCAAATTAATTTATATTCCATTTATAATTAGTTTATAAATATATTTATAATTATTTTTAAGAAAATATTCCTTGAAAAAGGCGAGTATGTCGCGTCAGAAGTTGTAACGAGAGTATATGTGTGTAAAGTTGTTCGAGACGATGATGATATAAGATGAATTTTGGACGTAAAAACAACGCACTGAAATAAAAGTAAAATTCAGCTGAATGAAATAATTTGTGATTAGTTGTGAATAACCACAAAAGATGGTGGTGAAATTGTTTTTGTTTGTTGTACTAAAGTGTCCAAGATATTCAGTACAAAGTAGTGATGTGTGGAATGAATTTAAGTATGGATTTCTACCACAGAGTAAGTCCAAATCTACTCTATAGTTGTCACTACTAAGCTGAGTGAGGCTGTTCAAATACAATTATATTTTATAGTCGAAATGAGTTGCGTTTCGAATAATTGTAGGGATAAACGAATTGTAATAAATTGATTGCATGAGTTGCAACCCCGCAAGTTAAAATCCTCCATAAAAAAATTATTCGGCTGAAATACGGACAGTTTTAGGTGTTTTACCAACTGATTTTTGATCAGTGGAACACAGTATACCGTAAGCCGGTTTGAGCCGGTCGATTGAAATGGTTTGATTTTTACCATTAATCAACACGGTGAATTGTTTGCGTAGGCGTCGAATGACTTTAAATGGACCTTCGTATGGAGGTGATAATCCGGTTTGAACCTTGTCTGTTCTTACGAACACAAAATCGCAATTATTCAGTGATTTAGGAATGAAAACGTCGTCTTGTTTGGACTGACGAGTGGATTTTGGCACAAGGTTTTGCATTGTTTCACGTAATTGGTCGATGACTGTATCGGTAGTTGGAATTGGTGAAAGAGGATTTTCGACAAAGAACTCACCAGGTAGTTTAATGGTTTGACCATAAACTAATTCTGCCGGTGAGCACTTTAGATCTTCTTTCACTGTTGCTCGAATGCCAAGTGGGATTTCCGAGCTCCAATGAGTTGTATAGCTTCTGGCCATAAGCGCAGCTTTGAGTTGCCGATGAAAGCGTTCGACCATGCCATTGGCTTGCGGGTGATAAGCCGTTGTACGTATTCGGTTTGAGCCAAGGAGTTTTGTTAACTCGGTAAAAAGCTTGGACTCAAATTGCGTTCCTTGATCAGTTGTGATCGTAAGGGGTACGCCGAAACGAGATACGTAATTATTGACGAAGGTAATGGCAATGGTTGCTGCAGACATATTGGTCATGCAGTAAGCTTCGGGCCAGCGAGTGAAGCGATCGACACAGGTAAGTAAATACGTGTTATCCATTAGATGGAGGAAGTGGACCTACTATATCTAAATGGATATGTTCAAATCGACTATGTGAAATTTCGAATTTGCCATGGGGTGATTTTGTGTGACGTTGTACCTTTGCGCATTGGCAAGATAAACAAGACTGAGCCCAATTGCCTACGTCTTTGTTTATACTGGGCCAAAAGTAACGAGCAGCGATCAATTAACGAGATGCTCGAACACCAGGATGCGAAATATTGTCCAGTGTGTCGAAGATGGTTCGACGTAATGATTCTGCAATGTATGGGCGATTGTTCCCCGTAGAAGTTTCGCATACGATTTCAAGGCCAGGTAGTTTAAAAGTTTCTAGTTTCCATGATGAACTAGTGTGGTATTCGGAACCAGAAAATAAATTCTGAAGTTCTAGGTCAACTTTTTGAGTGTTTGCAATTTTGCTCAAGTCGAAATTTGTTTCGACTGCGGCCGCTTCGTTGTCGGTAGTGCGGGATAATGTGTCCGAGACAACGTTGTCATGTCCGGAAACATGTTGAATGTCCGAAGTAAATTGAGTTATATAATCCAAGTGGCGCGATTGCCTTGGATTACGTTCAGTTTTTGACTGAATCGCTCGTGTCAGAGGTTTGTGGTCGGTGTAGATTGTAAAATCTCGACCTTCAACGAAATATCTGAAGTGTTTGACTGCCAGATAAATTGCGAGTAATTCCCGGTCGAATGCGGAATATTTCTTTTCGGCATCCGACAGTTTTTTCGAAAAGAATCCCAGAGGCTCCCAACACTCGTTATGGTACTGTTGCAGTACTGCACCGACGGCAGTGTTTGATGCATCAGTAGTCAAACTAAGCTTTGAGTCGCTTAGTGGGAGTGCCAGAAGTGTTATCTGTTCCAATTCATTTTTCAACGACGTGAATGCTTGTTGGCATTCGTCGGTCCAAGAGAAGTTCTTGGCGGTCTTGGGCTTTTTGAGTAAAGATGCCAAGTGGCCGTGAATTGGTGCGAGTGTTTGTGCGAGTTTCGGTATAAATCGATGGTAGTAATTTACCATACCGACAAATCTCTGAATACTTTTAATTGAAGTAAGAGCTGGGAATTGTCTGATTCCGTTAATTCGTTCGTCTGACGGCAGAATACCGTCAGGTGTAATCTTGTGGCTGAGGAAATCAAGGGTGGTTGCGCCAAAGACGCATTTTGCGCTTTTGATATGCACGTCAAACTGTGCCAACTTGTTGAACAATTGTTCCAAGTGTAGTTTGTGCTGTTCCTCAGAGTGCGAAGCAACAAGAATATCGTCAATGTAGACGAAAACGAATTCTAGTTCACGAACTACTTCGTTCATGAAGCGCTGAAATGTTTGTGCGGCGTTTCGTAGACCGAATGGCATTCGAGTGAACTCAAAGAGGCCAAATGGGGTCGTTATTGCCGTTTTGTGAACATCTTCAGGCGCTACGGGAATTAAATGATACGCTCTGATTAGATCAATTTTTGAAAAAATTTTGCAACCATGTAAATGCATGGAGAAATTTTGAATGTGGGGTATCGAGTAGCGATCCGGTGTTGTGACCGAGTTTAATCGCCGATAATCCCCACATGGTCTCCAATCTTGATCTTTCTTTTTGACCATGTGCAAAGGGCACGAGACGGAAGATGCCGATGGCCGACAAATTCCTAATTCCACCATGTGCTTCAGTGAATGCAGCTTTGTGACGGATTGGATCTAGCCTACGTTGTCTTGACACGGGCAGATGGCCTGCGGTGACAATATGGTGGACCACGTTATGTCGGACTGGTAAGTTATAGTTCGGCTCTGCTGTTAAAGAAGGGAATTGTTTAAGCAGAGTGCCGTAATCATTGTTGACCGTGAAATGGATCGGTGGCGGTGTGTCGACGCGAACCATGGTGGCATTGATTGACAGCTTAGTCGCTGAATCAACCAGCCGTTTGTTTCTAAGATCAACAAGAAGTCCGAATTTGCAAAGAAAATCGGCGCCAATGATCGGACGATTCACAGCAGCTATAATAAAAGCATGTGTGAAGGTTCGTTTCAGTCCGAGATCCACCTGCAGCAATTTTGTGCCGTAAGTGTGGATGGTTGTGCCATTGGCGGCCGAAAAGACTAGATCGGGGTTTCGTTTATGAACAGAGTATAATTGTTTAAAATGCGCTACTGGAATAACCGAAAGGTCAGCGCCAGTGTCAATTAGATATGTTAATTTTGTGGTTTGATCAAATAGGTGGAGACGAGTCGAGAATGAACTCGTCGTGGCAGTCGAATTAATGGTGTGTGACGTGGTAGTCGTGACCAGTTGATTTATAAGTTTTTTTGATTTACGTCTGCATCCATGCTGGACGTTGTACTTGGCTTGCGCCAGTTGCATGGGCTGATGCACTTTTTGGCAGCTTTGTCGAATTTACCGTGATACCAACAAATGCCTGGTCGATAGGTGTCGGTATTATTGTAGAACCGTGGGCGAGATGGTGAACGTCGATTTTGTGATCGGCTACGGCCGTCCCGAAACAAACCGTCTAATCGAGCCTCAATTCGAGCTAAGCGATCTTGTATGGTTTGACTATTCGATGGTGATCGACAGTCTCCACTGCGGCTCCGTTCCGTTTGTGCCGTGGTTCTTGATTGTCTGTGGTTATTTTGGGTATGTTGTTTCGACTGCGTTGAATGAATTTGATAATTTTGTTGCTTCATGTTCAATGCGTCAAACATTCGATCTGCCGTCTTCGCAAGTGAATCTATAGGTGTTGCGTCCGGTTGCGCCATGAGTCCGATTTTTATGATTTCCGGCATTTTGCGAATCCAAATTGTTCGTATGAAGGTTTCGCTTACTAACTAACTCCAAGATCTTGGCCGGACAGTAATGACTCGAGTTGACGCTCATCTGATGGTACAAGACGGTCTAACAATGCTTGTTTCAGCGCGTCATAGTGGTTGGCTTGTGGAGGGTTTTGCATCAGTACATCAGAAATTAAATCGTAAGTTTGTGGAGAGATGGTCGACAGTAGATGTAAATATTTAGTTTTTTGGGATGTGATGCTCCGCAGGTCGAATTGTATCTCGATTAGGTTCAACCAGTTACTGGCTTTTTCAGGCCAGAACGAAGGTAGGCTCAGTTTTTCCTGGCCCGCGATCTCCATTACAATATCTTGAGCATCATCCTCTGTGGGTGTTTTGTATTTGTCATAAACGGTGCCTGTGGCAAGTGAGCTGCCTGGTTTTGGCTCTCCGTCCTATTGGAACCATTTCGCGCTACTTATGTAGCGTAAGACGTCCCGCACTTTACTGTTTTCGAGATCCGAGAGGCAGTCCATCTTGAACTTACCTAAGTGTTTGTGCCTTCTGAGAGCCAATGCTGGACACGAGCAAAGGAAGTGGACCAATGTCTCTTCCTTCTCTTCATTCAAGCAGCTTCTGCAGAAGTCATTAGCCTCCAGACCCAGCCTTCTTGCATGTTCTCCAAAAAGGCTGTGTCCCGTGAGAATTCCTACGACCGTTCTTAATTCACGTCTGCGTAAGGATATTAATGCCCTAGTGCGCCCCAAGTCCAGCTCTGGCCAAACTTGTCTAGGCCTCCCCAGACTTGCCCTTTCCGGTTGCAGCTGGAGAGTCGTACCATGCCTAGCAAGTTCATCTGCCCTGCAGTTCCCCATGACGCCCGAGTGACCTGGGACCCAGACTACCTGGATATTGAAATGCTCACCCATCTCATTTAGAGATGAGTGACAACTCAACGCCACCTGTGACGCCAAGGACACCGATTCTAACGACCGGATCGCCGCTTGACTGTCCACATAGATTGTGATATCGTCTGAGGATGACACATTATGTTTCAACTACGTCATGACCTCCTCAACCGCTACGACTTCAGCTTGGTACATGCTGCAGTAATCAGGGAGACGAATAGAAATGTTTACATTTAATTTGTCACATAATACTCCAGCTCCTACTTTGCCGTCTAGCTTGGAGCCATCTGTGAAGAATTGTAACGCTTCGATTTCCGATAACGGTCTATCCCTCCAGGATTCCCTTGAAGGAAAGGAGGTCCGAAATCGCTTCTCGAAGCGTAGAGTAGGTTTAATGTAGTCAAGATTCAGCAGCTCATCCTTCAACGATCTAACAATAGTGGAGTGTCCTATACTAAGACACCTCCACTGAGAGACGGCTGCAAGTCGTACAGCCGTATTTGCCGCCATCTGTTTGCCAAAAATGTCGACCGGAAGAAAGTGCAACATAACCTTTAAGGTACTTGTCGGTGTCGACCTCAGTGCCCCGCTAACAAGCATACAGGCTGTTCTTTTGCACTCTCTCAATCTTACTTTTATAAGTTACCTTGTCCAGAGCTGGCCACCAAACACCCACCCCGTACATGAGTACAGGTCTCACTACAGCGGTGTAGAGCCAGTGTACCAGCTCCGGCTTCAGACCCCATCTATGACCAATGGCGTTCCTACAGGAGTACAAAGCTATAGTAGCTTTGTTTATTCTCTCCAACATGTTGGGCTTCCAACTAAGCTTACTGTCCAAGATAATGCCCAGATATCTAGCTCTATCAGTAAAAGCAAGTTTCGTGCCATTTAATGTAGGAGGGACAACTACCGGGATTTTGTATTTCTTAGTGAAGAGTACCAGCTCTTTATTGGACGGGTTAATACCAAGTCCACATTTGCCAGCCCATTTCGTAACGATGGTAAGCGCATTCTGGAATACGTCTACAATCGTGCCCAGGAATTTCCCGGTAACAGCTAAAGCTACGTCATCTGCGTAAGCAATAACTTCAATACCCTCTCACTCCAATTCAAGTAGTAACCCGTTTACCACTATGTTCCAGAGAACAGGGGACAGAACCTCCTCTGCGGGGTTTCCCTAGTTACTCGCCTCTTGATGGTGGAGTCCCCCAACTTCAATCTAACAATCCTGCTTCCCAGCATATAATTGATTAACCCTATCAGAGGAACGTCCACCTCCAAAAATGACAATCCCTCCTTGATTGCCTCCGCTTTCACATTATTAAAGGCGCCTTCTATATCCAGGAAAGCCACCAAACAGAATTCCTTCGAACTAATCGATTTCTCAATCGTACACAGCAAGGCGTGCAGAGCAGTATCCACAGATCTACCCTTTGTGTACGCATGCTGAGACGATGCCCGCTTCCTGGCACGTATTTTATCTCTGATGTATACATCCAGCAGCCTTTCCAAGGTTTTCAAAAGAAAGGATGATATAGTTATTGGTCTTAGGTCCTTAGGATAGACATGTGAGCTTTTCGCCGCTTTCGGTATAAGCACCACATTGACCTCCGTCCAGTACCTAGGAATATAGCCCCGCTTCAAACACCCTTTGAATATAGCTTCCAGGTAGGGAAGAATAATTACTGAGTTGTTTTGAATTTCAGCTGGTATAATTTGATCCGGACCAGCCGCTTTAAATGGTATAAAACCCCCTCAGTGCCCATATGATCCATTTTCTGGTTACGATATCCTCTGGGAACACTGACAGTGACTCCTGATGATTGCTACGCACCAACAGGTCTTCAAAGCTCCCTGGGAAGTGTGTCTCGAAGAGAAGCCCCAGAGATTCTCCACTGGAAGCTGTCCAAGATCCATCCGGTTTTATCAAAAAACTGGGACTAGATATACTTTTGGAAAGAATCTTTCTAAGACGGGAGGTTTCGGATACCCCTTCCATTTTATCACAGAAGATTCTCCAAGACCTCCTTTGTGCCTTTCTTAATTCTTTCTTATTAATTCCGAGTTTCTCCTTATAGGAGTCCCAATCCTGAGCCTCTCTTGTAGTTTTGGCTCTATTAAAGGCTGTCCTACAAGCCTTCCGATAGGCTCCCAGTTCCCTGGACCACCATACCGGATTTTGTCTACCCTTAGGCTTAGCCAGTGGGCAGGCAGCACGAAAGGATCGGTTGCATGCGCTAGTAACGCTAGCCACCATGTCCTCCAGCTCCCTACGGGCGTCAGGGGCCCCATAGCCCTCGTCGGTAACATTTCCTCCAATAATTCCCCATATTTGCTCCAGTTGGTCCTTCCAGGGTTCCTGAAAGCTTCCCGGGTAGCAGGGTGAAAATCGAGGCTATAGGTTAAATATCGGTGATCAGAAAAGGAGTGTTCCTTATCCACCCTCAAATTTTTAACCATATGAAGAATATTATTTGAGGCAAGGGTCACGTCTAGAACCTCCTGCCTGTTACTAGTAATAAATGTGGGTTCCCGCCCAATATTACACACTGAAAGGTTAGTACTTATCAAATAATCAAAAAGCGACTCACCTCTTTCATTAATGTCCGTGCTTCCCAGATAGTGTGATGCGCATTAGCATCAACTCCCAGTACCACACCTACCTTTGATTGTTCCGCTTTACGGATCAGCTCCTCCAGGTTATCCGGAGGAACCTCCTTCTCCCGGTCCATGTGGGCTGAAACTAGCCAGAATCTACAAGTGTCTACTTCCAGGCTAACTGCAGTAGTGTCACCATTGCTGTATTGAGAGAGAAGGAAAAGATTAATATTATTTTTCCCAAGAATACAAGATCTGATCTTCCCAGACTTACTAGAGGATATAATTTTGTACCCTTTGGTTCTAAGGCCACAGCTCCTTTTATTGTTAATCCAAGGTTCTTGGATTAGTATCACATCCTCACCCGAACTAGTCAGCCTGAGGAGTAGAGCTGCTGAAGCAACCTTAGAATGGTGAAGGTTAATTTGAGTTATCTTAATCATAACCATTTAACTTCTACCCACCTCTATGATAAATTCCTACTACCGCAGGAATATTAATTCCCGGTATTTTGGGATGCGCCGGATCCGCCCGTCTCGCACCCCTCATACCCTCTGTAGAGGACTTGTCAGTGCCCCCCCGTCTGGCCGGGCTGCCGTCATCCTCCTCCATCGGTACACCAGCTCCTTCGCATATGTGCTTCTCCTCATCCTTCGAGAGAGTCCTTGCCCTACCGAGGTCGCCGGATTCACTCTCCCCCCTTCCCTCAGCTTCTCCCCCTATGCTGCTGGTACCCCCTACAGGCCTGGGCGGGTTGCCACCATCCTCCGGTTGGCCTCCCGTACGCGCTTCCGCCCCATCCTTCTTATAAACGTTGAGAGTAATTGACCCGAAACCGAAGTCAATTACTCCCTTCGTTTTGTGAAGGAGGGCAAGGGACTCCTTATTTATTACCATGATTGATAATTTCGAGCCCCCCTTCGCCTTCTCCTGCTTAACGATCTTCCAATTTCCGGTCGGAAGATCCGGGTTACTGGCCTGAATGATTTTCAAAGCCCCGTCAGGGCTAGCCGGTTCTGATGGCCGCCAGACACTCCCCTACTTTGGCTATAGCCTTTTTGTAAAGATCCACAGATCTAGAGTCCGAGCATGCAGTCATCTTCACACGCCATTGATACCATCTCGCATCTCTGCAGGAAGGGGGTGGTCCCGGATTTTCACCCAGGACCTTTAAAAAGACGAGGTTGAGTGCATTATACACCAACCTCCATTTTTCCGCCGTGATGCTCCCATCTTCTTGACTTTCGTCAATGACGGCTAGCATTAACACATGCTCCCTCAGGACAATGCTGAACAGCTTTGTCCCTGAGTTGGAGCTCGGCTTCTTTTCAGTCACCAACTTGGCCCGCTTGCTGTTGACTACTTCCTCCTCGTCCTGGGACCGCTGTCTTTTTGACATATGGTCCCTTTCCGAGCTTCCGCAGCCCACAGTGCTCCTTGCCCAAGCTACTGATGTTCTTTGCTGTTCCGTAAGCTGCCCTTCGGGGGTCGCAGCCCACTTCTCGAGAATTCGGAACGCCGAGCGGCGATTCCTATATCATAAAACATAAGAACTTATCTATTTTTTGTTAATCATCTAGTGTAGTACAAAACAAAAAACTTAGGAAATATTGACTTACAATATTTAAATAAAATAGTGTGCACATATTGCACAGCAGCATTCATAAGCAATACTAATTACTTTCTAACCGTTTAGCATCAACTTCAGTGGTATGGCCAGAATTCTTAGATCAATAAAAATTTTTGTGCAATATTTCATAAATATCTAATGGGTCTCACAGGGTTTCCCAGGGGGAAAAATTAAGATTTTTATTTGTGTGTGTGTGTGTGTGTGTGTGTTTTTTTTCTTTTTTTTTTAAGGAAGGTGGAAATCCATCATGGACGATGTAGGGGATAACGTAGGTATTTTGGGGTAAACCGTCGAAAAAAAAATCTAAATATTCAGGAAGAAATATATTTGAACAAATTTTAGGCAGCCAAAAATTAAAATTAAAGGAATGGCAAATAAATAATTACGCGGATAAAATTACCGCTAACGGTTATTGTATAAAATTATTTAAATATAATTTTCCCGGGCTAAGAGAAATTAGTATTGACAATCAAAGTTTTTGTTCACTAAATGATAAACAATACGTTACTGATGACATTATACATGCTGCTGCCACCATTTTAATTAAACAATCTAACCATATTTTTTTGGATATATTCATATCTTTAAAAGTATTTAATTCAAAAATACCGTATTGTGCGAAGTCGATTAAATCACAGCCCGAAATCGTTTTATGCCACGGGAAGGATATAATATATATACCTTATTGCCAAAATAATAATCATTGGGCCTTGATTATAATTAATGTAGTTAAGGGTATTATTACAACATATGATCCAATGAATCCAGAGAAAATATTGCTTGATATTGCAAAAAAAGCAGAAGTATTTGTGAAAGAACTTCAAAAGTTCCAAACAATTCCAGAAAAACCTTTCCAATTTGAACCCACATATATGTTCCCTCTACAACAGGATGGGTACAACTGTGGCCCTTTGATTATTTATGCTGTGGATAAATATACAAATAATAAACACATCCCTGAGATTCATTAATGGGACAAGAAACCATATTTATTAGCTTTTTGCAAGTATCGAGGTGAACTAAAAAATATTATTTCAGTTGGTTCAGAGAATGTTGCAGATAAATGTTTGATTTGCTTTGATAATATAAGCAACCTCTTTGAAAATGTATTTCCCTATAACATATGTAAAAGAAAGATGCACGAAAACTGTAATTTAAATAGAGTTATGATAGAACAAAATATTTGTATATTCTGCACTTAAAGCTTCATATTATTACTATTTCAATATTTTTGATCTATGACATAACACACACACACACACACACACACACACACACACACACACACACACACACACACACACACACACACACACACACACACACACACACACACACACACACACACACACACACACACACACACACACACACACACACACACACACACACACACACACACACACACACACACACACACACACACACACACACACACACACACACACACACACACACACACACACACACACACACACACACACACACACACACACACACACACACACACACACACACACACACACACACACACACACACACACACACACACACACACACACACACACACACACACACACACACACACACACACACACACACACACACACACACACACACACACACACACACACACACACACACACACACACACACACACACACACACACACACACACACACACACACACACACACACACACACACACACACACACACACACACACACACACACACACACACACACACACACACACACACACACACACACACACACACACACACACACACACACACACACACACACACACACACACACACACACACACACACACACACACACACACACACACACACACACACACACACACACACACACACACACACACACACACACACACACACACACACACACACACACACACACACACACACACACACACACACACACACACACACACACACACACACACACACACACACACACACACACACACACACACACACACACACACACACACACACACACACACACACACACACACACACACACACACACACACACACACACACACACACACACACACACACACACACACACACACACACACACACACACACACACACACACACACACACACACACACACACACACACACACACACACACACACACACACACACACACACACACACACACACACACACACACACACACACACACACACACACACACACACACACACACACACACACACACACACACACACACACACACACACACACACACACACACACACACACACACACACACACACACACACACACACACACACACACACACACACACACACACACACACACACACACACACACACACACACACACACACACACACACACACACACACACACACACACACACACACACACACACACACACACACACACACACACACACACACACACACACACACACACACACACACACACACACACACACACACACACACACACACACACACACACACACACACACACACACACACACACACACACACACACACACACACACACACACACACACACACACACACACACACACACACACACACACACACACACACACACACACACACACACACACACACACACACACACACACACACACACACACACACACACACACACACACACACACACACACACACACACACACACACACACACACACACACACACACACACACACACACACACACACACACACACACACACACACACACACACACACACACACACACACACACACAAATAAAAATCTTAATTTTTCAATCGCCATGGACACCCTGTGAGACCCATTAGATATTTATGAAATGTTGCACAAATATTTCTATTGATCTAAGAATTCTGGTTTAATTTTTCAATCGCCATGGACACCCTGTGAGACCCATTAGATATTTATGAAATGTTGCACAAATATTTCTATTGATCTAAGAATTCTGGTCATACCACTAAAGTTGATGCTAAACGGTTAGAAAGTACTTAGTATTGCTTATGAATGCTGCTGTGCAATATGTGCACACTATTTTATTTAAGTATTGTAAGTCAATATTTCCTAAGTTTTTTGTTTTGTACTACACTAGATGATTAACAAAAAATAGATAAATGTTTTATGATAAAAGTGTGTTTTAATAAAATATTTAAATGTCGCGTTTGCTTTTTTAAAAATATTTTAAATTGAGTTTCACCTAAATGAATTCTTTTTTCACCAATACTAATGCAAAACATTGTTGTAATTTTTTAGGAAAAGTTAGGAAAAACTTCACTCGCATTATAATTATAAACTACAAATCGTAGACATAATAATATCTATTATAAGCATCAATTAGTTCAATTTGGCCAAAAATCTATAGTACGGCAGTATATGTATTCAGTTTTACATCTTTATCAATTTATTGTGTTTGAACTCAACGACCTATATACGTCGCTATCACCAAAAACTTCATATATAGTGTACAATAATTATTGTTGAGCTGAGTGTTAACCTGTCTGGCGAAATATGAAGATTAATAAATTTAAATTGTGTTCTATGATTCTGGTACTTCAGAGTGTATTTGCCAAACGTATTAGTGAATTGAGTAAGTTTAATAATGAGTTATTATGTTGTGCTAGTAAACAGCTGAAACTTAATCTTATTTTACAATAGAATGTGATGGAATGGCATCCTTAAATACCGATCCACGATCTCTGCATCCGCATTTAATGGAAATAATTGAAATCAAACCAAACACAGTACTACCGCTTTGTCTCGCAATATTAATTAGTGAAGATTATGTACTGACAAGCAGCACTTGTGTCTCCGAAATCAAATATCTCCGTAATTTAAGGGTAAAAGTAAAAGTTCGCAAATCAAAACTTTCGGAGGAGCAATATTCAGATTTCAGTCTACATTTTGGTATTAAAAAGACGGCACAGACGATTGACGACGGCATCGGATTAATACAACTAAGTGAAACAGTACCATTCCGTAATAATAGATCAATTTTCCGACCCGCTTGTCTTTGGACAGGCACCGTTGATCCCTCTGATTTATACATAAAATATGGTCGTAATTCTACTATATTACATATTAATTCATTAATTCAATCAATTGAACAGCTAATTGAAGTATGGACAGACTATTCGGATTTTTTTCTTGATGAAACGTCGATGTTTTTCTTTAATTCAACAATTAATGGTTTTGATGTAAGGGAATATTTTTTAGGTGTACCGCGGGGATCAAATTTATGACTATACGAAAATATTTGCAGATTAAAGCGGCTAGTCCGGGTGAAGTAAATGTCAGGAATCAAATTTTTATTTTTGGCATTATATCCTACGAGTTTTTGACAGAGGCATCTCGTATATACATAGTATCAAAAATTAGCAGTTTTATTGCGTGGATCGAAACGAACGTGTAGCCGGTGAGTTAATTGAGTTAATTTGATTACAGTGAAATTTTGTTATAACCAAGCAGAAGGAATTGAAGACATGTTATTATTTCATTTCCTAATAACTTCTATTATAACAAAATTTCCATTGTAATGATGATAATTCGTATTATCTTGTATCCTCTCTATTTTACAGCAACTTACGGATCTAGAATGCGGCCAACGAAAAATTAAACATAAACCACATATGATATTCGGACAACCATCTTACCACGGTGAATTACCTTGGCATATAGCGCTGTTTAAAAATAATCGGAAATACATTTGTGGCAGAACAATATTAAGCAGTCGAGCAATATTGACGGCAGCACATTGTGTTTATGATGAACGTGGCAGCTTTAATCTGCAAATATTTTCGTATAGTCATAAATTTGATCCCCGCGGTACACCTAAAAAATATTCCCTTACATCAAAACCATTAATTGTTGAATTAAAGAAAAACATCGACGTTTCATCAAGAAAAAATTCCGAATAGTCGGTCCATACTTCAATTAGCTGTTCAATTGATTGAATTAATGAATTAATATGTAATATAGTAGAATTAGGACCATATTTTATGTATAAATCAGAGGGATCAACGGTGCCTGTCCAAAGACAAGCGGGTCGGAAAATTGATCTATTATTACGGAATGGTACTGTTTCACTTAGTTGTATTAATCCGATGCCGTCGTCAATCGTTTGTGCCGTCTTTTTAATACCAAAATGTAGACTGAAATCTGAATATTGCTCCTCCGGAAGTTTTGATTTGCGAACTTTTACTTTTACCCTTAAATTACGCAGATATTTGATTTCGGAGACACAAGTGCTGCTTGTCAGTACATAATCTTCACTAATTAATATTGCGAGACAAAGCGGTCGTACTGTGTTTGGTTTGATTTCAATTATTTCCATTAAATGCGGATGCAGAGATCGTGGATCGGTATTTAAGGATGCCATTCCATCACATTCTATTGTAAAATAAGATTAAGTTTCAGCTGTTTACTAGCACAACATAATAACTCATTATTAAACTTACTCAATTCACTAATACGTTTGACAAATACACTCTGAAGTATCAGAATCATAGAACACAATTTAAATTTTTTAATCTTTATATTTCGCCAGACAGGTTAAGACTCAACTCAACAATAATTATTGCACACTATACATGAAGTTTTTGGTGATAGCGACGTATATAGGTCGTTGAGTTCAAACACAATAAATTGATAAAGATGTAAAACTGAATACATATACTGCCGTACTACAGATTTTTGGCCAAATTGAACTAATTGATGCTAATCATAGATATTATTATGTCTACGATTTGTAGTTTATAATTATAATGCGAGTGAAGTTTTTCCTAACTTTTCCTAAAAAATTACAACAATGTTTTGCATTAGTATTGGTGAAAAAAGAATTCATTTAGGCGAAACTCAATTTAAAATATTTTTAAAAAAGCAAACGCGACATTTAAATATTTTATTAAAACACACTTTTATCATAAAACATAAGGGAGATCACCTATTTCTTCGCAACTTCTTTAACATGGGTATGAAATGAAAGGGTTTGACGAGAAGATTATGATAAGCATGGCGGCGTAGATTACCTTAACCATCTTCATAACATGGGTATCGAATGAAGGTTGTGTTTCCAAGCACAATACATGAAATCATTCTAAATTCAAAATGGCGGATGCCCCAAGATGGCGGATGCACCAAGATGGCGTACTAAATTTCTTTAATCAGCTTTATGATATGGGTATCAAATAAAAGGATTTGTAAAGCACAATACGTGGCGTCATTCTAAATCCAATATGGCGGACGAAGATGGCGGGCTAAATTTCTTTCACCAACCTATTGACATTGGTAACATATGAAAGAATTTGACGAGCAGAATGATTTATAACCAAATCGATTTTTCAAGTATTTTCCCCTTGTTACATGCATAAAGATATACCTACGCATATGAAAATTTAAATTTTACAAATGGGTTCGCTAAATTTTACACGAAAGAAAAAACTTTCTGTCACGTTTCAAAATTATAAAGATTCGTTTAAGCATAAAATGTAGAAGTGCACTAAAAAGTAAAAAATAATTTTTTCATCACCCGGACAATAAAAGCGCGACAATTACGCCTATTCCAAAAATGCCGAACCTATCTACCGTAACCGATCCTATCAGCATATTACCAACATTATTTAAGCTTTTTGAAAGTAGCATTTACGCTCAGATTGGTGACATTATAGCTAGGCTTAACTTAATGGATAACTACAACCTGGGTTTCGTGCCAACCACAATACAACCACTCCATTGTTGAATGTTACCGATGATATTGATCACGCTATTTTATTGTCGAAACTATGTAATGAGTATAACTTTTCTAAAAGTGCTTGTAAACTAATTACTTTACTTGCATTTGCGACAACAATCCGTAAAATATGGTTATACATCTGTGGTAATTTTAGTGTCAATATTTTTATTAGATCTGGATTGCTAAAGGTTCTATTTTACGCCCTATTATGTTTTCATTCTACGTAAATCAAGTTCGTCGGTCGATTAAACAAACGGAAAATATTGACTATCATCTTTTCGCGGATGATTTGCAAATCTATTTACAGAGGACATTTAATCGTAATCTGCCTTAATCACCGTCATCCACAACCATCACTAACCTTTAATCATTTTGCCAATGAACCATCAACCAGCAACCATCAACCAGCAACCATCAACCATCAAACATCAACCATCAGCCATCAAGCATCAAAGATCAAGCACCGATTCTAATACATATTCAGAACAAAACTTCATTATATCCGACCATGAGCGAGCAGTACAGAGACAATACTTATTTCATCCATTTTTGCTGATAGTGGGATGTATGGAAAAAAAGAGGCCATCGGATCTTCAGGCCCAGCATATACATAGGTCGGGAAAACTTTATTCGCTCACAGAATATTCTCTTGTGTTGGATTTCTATCGAATTTTCACGTTTCCAGAATTTAACGTTATCACAAAAAAATTTGTTTGTACCATTAAGAAAGTCGCGATTTTTACCGCTGATGGGGGCCAGATGAAAGCCCTCGCTATCGTAAATTAATACAACAGCGATACATCGCTTCCCGTATACAATCTAGATGCAATCTTTGATGAAACAAATGCATTCGGCCGAAGCGCTTTTAATCGGGTGGAATGTTAGATGGCTATTCTGAGCCGTTATATATAATCTTGATAAACTAATTTTGGACTACAACTATTGTGGAAGCCATCCGGATAGAAAATTACAAACTCCAAAATTCTAATCAGAACTAAGAACTAATCAGCATCAGCAACCGGTGGATTTCAATGTCTAGTTAAATGTGAAAATTTGTTTAGCCTTATACCGAAAAAAAATTCCATGACCACTATCATACTGTTCGCCTGTCCTACGATTAAAGATAGTATAAAAAAATCGAACATATAAAACATGTCAGCAGTATTTTACGTCACAAATAATGCTCAAAGAAAATTCTGTTATTTGTGCGTTACATAATTTACGAATGCTTCTTAAGTGGTGCTGTGTCAGAAACAAGTTTCTCCAAATTACGGCAACTAAAATCGATCTGAAGTACCGTTGCTTAATTTACAATAACTAAAGATGTAACTATTAGAGTAGAGCAAATTTAAAATCGCCCCTCTCGAAAATATTTTCGCGATTCCTAGTCGTTTATTTAGATAGGGGTCTTATACGATGAATTCTGTAAAACTTTTATTGGAATATTTATGTAAAATGTGTCTTGGCTATTTTACTATAATTTTGAATTACTTCGGTCTACAAAGACCAAAGTATTGAAATCCTTTCAAAAACGACGAAAAAATTGGTTAATCCAAAACCACTTTTCTCGACGTTTTAAAAGTCCCTGAGTCTGAAAAAAGCAACAAAAAAAAAATTGCGTCCTTATCTGATTTGAAATTTTTTCGCCAATCAGTTTTTATGGTCAAGGCGGAGATTTGAATAGCTTTAGGAAACTGTATCAACAGGGTGGGGTGCCTGCCACACGAATTGACACAAAATACCTGGTTATATAAATATTTACGAATTTTTTTTATATATGCTGGTTTAATTATTGAATTGGGCGTTTCGTTTTCGAAGGTTAAGTTAGGGGGCAATTTTCGGGTTGAGTTGAAGTTGAGTTGGAGTTGATTTGAGGTTGGATTTAGATATAGTGAGCAGTTCACCACTTTTTAATATATGCTCGTTTGAAGATTGAGTTTGGCGTAGAGTTTGCGGTTGAGCTGAGGATCTGATATATATATATATATATTATAGGATCTGATATATATATATATATACACCAATTTTTGTTTTGTTTTAGGTTCTTAACAAGAAGTTGTAGCATCGTAAAATTTTTTTATTTTAGTTTTGTATTTGATCGTGTGCAGTCTTCACATAAAGTGTTTTAAATCAAAAAGAGTTTTCGTAAGTTTTTTGAGAAAAAAAGTGTGTTTGTGATAATTATGCCTAAAGCGTGCCAACTCAGTGAAGGAATAAGGGCACAAATTGTGTTGTTGGATTCCCAGGGTGTAAGCCAAATTAAAATATCCCAAAAATTAAAATGCTCTCGTGGAGCAGTTCAATCTACATTGAAAAGGGTTAAAGAGACCGGGGACTATGCCTATAAACTACGCTCAGGCAGAAATCGTATCACTTCGGTAAGAGACGATCGACAAATTGTGCGAAAATCTCTCAAAAACCGAAGAAAAACATCTGCTGAGATATCTGCAGAGCATTTAACAGAACAAGAAGTTCACATTTCGGCACGGACAGTTAGAAGAAGGCTCCTGCAAGCTGGATTGAAAGGTTGTAAAGCAAGAAAAAAACCTTTGCTCTCACTTACCAACATAAAAAGTCGCTTGAGATGGGCTCGAGAACACAAACATTGGAATGACGTGGATTGGGTGAGAGTTGTTTGGTCAGATGAATCTACTTTTGAGGTAAATATAAAAAATAAATATTAAAAAATAATTAGTCAAAAAAAAAATAAAAAATTGTGCTATGTATTTTAAAAGAATTAATAGAGAAATTTATGTTAAATTTGATGGAATTCTTATAGATTTTTGGAACTCCTGGCGCAACCATCGTAAGAAGAAGAGTCGGGGAAGCATACAATCCTGATTGTATAGTGCCTATCGTAAAGCATGGAGGGGGTAAACTGATGGTGTGGGGTTGTATGGCATCATCAGGGGTGGGAAAACTGTTGTTTTGTGAGGGTCCGATGAACAGTACCAACTATGTTACCGTCCTCGAGGCTGCATTGAATGCCTCAATTCGGCAAATCTTTGGGGAAACGGATAGTTCTTCGATAATTTATCAACAGGATAATGCCCCCTGCCATACTTCCCGCGTTACGATGAGTTGGTTTCGAAAAAAACAAATTCGAGTCATGGACTGGCCCGCCCACTCACCAGACCTAAATCCCATTAAAAATTTGTGGTCAATTTAAAAAAAAAAAATCAAGGATCGCAGTATGACTTCAAAGGAAGACCTCAAACGTGCGCTGACAGAGGAATGGAAAATATATCGAGAAATACCTGCGAAAAATTAGTACGGTCGATGAATAAAAGAGTCCTGGCTGTCATCAAAGCCAAAGGAGGACCTACAAAATACTAAAATTAATAAAATATAAAAAGTATTTCCTAAAAATATTGAGTTTTAATTTTTGTGTTCATTCGTTTTGTAGATACTGTTCGATAGCAACAAATAATCATATATGGGTAACATAGAAACACCCTGTCAAGAATACACATTCAGCTTCATTCAAGTTAAACTCATTTATTAAATCAATTTTACACTATTTAACGCGCTATTAAAAATGATTCACTGGTTTCACAACCCAATAAATAAGAGATCCAATCATGTTGGTTATCCTACTATCCATTCCGAATCGGAAATATGTAGCGCGCTGAAATAATGTGATGCATCTGAAAGGAAGGAAAATTTATCATTCATCTTATTTATAAACAAATAATTTATACTTATCTTGTTGTAAACTTTATGTAAACCAATTATATGATATTCATTTCGTGAAACTGTAATAAAATTATAATTAATTAAATGTAATAATTTAAGAACAAAATGTAAACAAAAGTACCTTGGTTGTGTAAATATTTTCTTATTTTGACATATTATGTAAACAAAATTTATGTTGTGCTGTAACTATCACCAATATTTGTACTAGATTTTTAGAATAGTAGCTCAATTTTATATGAAAGAGATAAATACATTGCAAGGAAAGAGAGTAATATAATTGTTAAAACACGATGTTATGTACAAAAGGAACGAAAAAAGTAAAAGTTGAAGCTGTCGTGAAGAGTTTCTATGTGCACACACAACCAAGAGTCGCCATTAAATTATTAGTAAATGTGATAAAATAAATTCTCGTTCTAAATTAAATCAAAAAAATTAAATAAAGTTTGTCGTTGAAATTATTTATGTAATTACGTTTTATTTGAATTTGTTTCATTTTATTAAAACGCGGTGAATAGAATACAGTCCACTCAAAAGTTAATTGGTAACTTGGTTGTGCTCGCACATAATTTTGGTCCTTCGAGCCGGATTTACGGTACTACTAACAACAGCGAAGTGAAATATACGGCATTCTCGACAGAGTGAAGCCAAAATTTACAGTAATTGCATATACGTATGATCAGTCATTGAACAACACGAGGTGACGCCATTGTTGGTCGAAGACGATAAGACGCCATTTTCGTGAATATCATTCAAGCGAAGGAAGATATCATAAATATATTGAGTTTGAATTCCGGGTGTGAATATCGGAATTTGAACTCCAGCGAGGGAGTGGCATTTACAGTGAATTTTCGGAATTTGAATTCCAGTAAGGTGACATTATTCAGTTTGAATTCCGGGTGGGAAACTCGGAATTTAAATTCCAGCGAGGGAGTGACATACATAGTGGATTTTGGTAATTGGATTCCAGTGAGGAGATATTATTATTGAGTTTGAATTCCGGGTGTGAATCTCAGAATTTAAACTCCAGCGAGGGAGTGGCATATCCAGTGATTAAAATTGCAGCAAGGATCCTGATGCAAAACACAGAAACAAAAGTGGTAAGTGAAACCAAGAATCATCAAGTATTATTTTAGCGTATTGAATAGTGTATCCATAATCGTTGCGGTTGAGTTACCAAAAATCAAATTAGTTTACTTGAGGTTGTATTGTGTATAGGCTGCATACCAAAATCAAAAGTTAGTGAAATATTTGTCGACGTTATACTTAGTTAAAAAAAAAAAAAAAAAATAAAGGGAGAAAATATTCTGTTAGAATGTCAGATAAGGAGGTTAAAGAGTTTACTGCTAAACGTGGACTAGCAAAAAGCAGCATAACCCGATTAGTGACCTTCGCAGACAGAATCACAGATAAAACGCCGCAAACTGAGATTGCGATGAGACTAGAATATTTAGAGCGGGCGTTTTCCGAGTTTATGGAGTGCGAAACTATATTAGCAAAACATGAGGTTCAATCAGAGCTAGCTGAATATGAAACTAAGTATTTCAATGTTAAGGCCAAATTTCTGCAATCAGTTCAGAAGGAGAAAATCGATCAGGAGCGCAGTCAAGTTGAGGGGATGATGTCTCGATTGTTACGCGAACAAAACGAGTTTTTAGCTACGCTATCATCATCATACACATCGTCCTTAAATCAAACTATTCAGAACACAACTGAAGAGCCTCATTGTTCTATTCGATTGCCGACGTTACGATTACCTAAATTCTCAGGGAACTACGAAGACTTTCCAAGTTTCAAGGATATATTTGTGGCATCTGTCCATAACAAATTGGGATTCAGCGATGTACAGAAGTTCCAGTATTTGAAGGGTCAATTAGATGGTGAAGCGGCCGAATTAATAAAGCACATAACGGTTTCTGATGCTAATTATATTCAAGCATGGGAAAAAATATGTGAAAGATACGACAAAGGGAAACTCGTCTTAAGTTCTTTGATCAGATCGTTTATGGAGCAACCAGCCATGCAACAATCATCTGTTAAAAAACTGCGACAGCTGTACAATGGATCGGACGAGGTAAATAGAGGGATAACGGCGTTAGGTGGGGAAGCCACAAAACGTGATCCGTGGCTCATCTACATTCTTTTGAATAAAACTGATCCAGATACAAGAGAGGCCTGGGCGCATAAAACGGTAGATAAAGATTACCCTTCATATGAAGAATTTTCAAAATTTTTAAGTGACAGATGTGATGCACTAGAATCATGTGCACCTGTGAAGCAAAGTTCGTCGAAAGCTAGTGCAATTAAATCTCATCAATTAGAACCAGTATCGTCTATTCCCGCAAAATGTTTACACTGCAAGGGTCCACATCGTTTATGCCATTGTGACAAATTTAAAAGCATGAATCCAAGTGATCGTCGTGAATTGGTAGCAAAGCTTCACCTTTGTTTTAATTGTTTATCAGATCGACATCGAGCTTTTAATTGTCTAAGCAAATTGAGTTGTTTAAACTGCGCTCGTCGACATCATACTCTTTTGCACGATACCAACCCAGTTGTTAATACTGTTACAGTTGGCACGGAAATATCGCAGAAATCAGTACCTAATCAACCAGAAGCAAGCACCGTTTCATCAGGATCAATTATCGTTAATACAAGCAATATTGGAAGTGCTATCCTTCCAACTGCTGTAGTGAAAGTGAAAAATCCAATTGGACATATTAGTTTTTGCAGAGTACTTCTAGATTCAGGGTCACAAGCCTCGTTTATCTCCAAATCTTGTGCACACAGGTTGAATCTAAGTCTTAACAGTTGTCGTCTACGTATAGAAGGAATTGCCACGTCCAATGTCACAACCATGGGAAGTACATCACTCACAGTTCATTCACGATTTGAAATGAGTGAAAGTCTAAAAATAAAAGTGTTCGTACTTCCTAAAATTACGACGTTAACGGCGAATAGTGAAATCAGTATCAGTGAAATTAAACATCTCTCAAATTGTCCACTAAGCGATCCAAAATTTAGTGAAAAAAGTGAAATAGACATCCTATTAGGAGCAGACTACTTCTTCCATATCCTCAAGCCGAACCAAATCCAAGTGACCAAAAATCTTATCGCCCAAGAAACAATCTTTGGATATGTGATTGCGGGAATGTCAATTAGTAGTAATAACGAACAATTGACAGGTCGACATAGCTTCCATATGACCATTATTGAAGAATACAGTCTGGATCAAACGCTACAAAAATTCTGGGAACAGGAAGAAATACTCAATAAAATTCCTTGGACCGCTGAAGAAAAAGCTTGCGAATCTCATTTTAAGGAGACGTATTCAAAAAATCAAGATGGGCGTTTTATTGTGCAATTACCGTTAAAACCTGATTCGCCTCGATTGGGAGAATCCTATAAAATGGCCAAACAGCGACTAATAGCTATGGAAAGAAAGATGAGTAGGAATCAAGAATTTGGAATAATGTATCGAGAATTCATGCAGGAATACCTCAATTTGGGTCACATGCGAGCAATGCAGGATGAATCGGGTGGCTGTGAAAAAGAAATTTGCTATCTTCCACATCATGGAGTATTACGCGAAAAAAGTGCGACGACAAAATTGAGAGTAGTATTTGACGGATCAGCTCCAACCTCGACCGGAACATCATTAAACCAAAAGTTATTAGTGGGACCTAGATTGCAAGATACTTTATGGACAATATTAGTACGATTTCGAAGTTTTAAGGTAGCTTTATGCGCAGATATAGCGAAAATGTATAGGCAAGTTTTGGTAAACGAAAAGCATACATCACTCCAACGAATCATTTGGCGAAAATATCCTAACGATCGAATAATCCATTACGAATTATTGACGGTAACGTACGGAACTTCATCAGCACCATTTCTTGCAATCCGCGTCTTACAACAAATATCAGAAGATTGTAAGCAAACTCATCCGGAGGTATCAAATATTATACAGAAAAATTTCTATGTAGATGATTTGTTAGCGGGAGCTGCAACTGAAGAACAGGCCTGGCAATTGAAGAGAAATATTATGCGAGTGCTCTCGGAGAGCGGATTCTCATTGAGAAAATGGCATTCAAACATCACATCTTTGAATGATTCGAATGATACAACACAAATCAGAGAAGAAGGTAATATGCCACATATACTAGGTTTACTTTGGGATCCTAAAGAAGACAATTTTTCATTTGAAATTACTAACATGCCAGATACAGCTTGCTCTAAAAGAAATATTTTGTCAATCGCATCGAGGATTTTCGATCCTTTAGGCTGGTTAAATCCATTTATAATAAATATTAAAATTCTTATGCAAACCTTATGGTTGCGGAAGGTATCCTGGGACGAGCCATTAACAACACACCTTCAAGAAGCATGGTCGAAATTGTACAACCAATTTCACACACTAAACCAATTAACAATACCTCGGTTTATTGGGGATTGTACTGATGATGTACAATTGCATGGCTTCAGCGATGCCAGTGAGATGGCATATTCGGCTGCAGTTTATGTGAGAACTAAATTTAATGGAAAATATTTAACACGTTTGTTGACTGCAAAATCTAAGGTTGCTCCAATAAAGCAAATAAGTCTACCTCGGTTAGAACTCTGTGGAGCACACCTGCTAGCGAAGCTCGTGAAAGCAGTGATATACGCGTATGATAATCAACAATTACCTATTTGGCTTTGGACCGATTCAATGGTGGTTTTGGCATGGTTAAACAGTCACCCTCGTAAATGGAAAAATTATATTGCCAACCGAGTAGGTGCGATTCACACATTAATGCCAGAAGCTATGTGGCGACATGTCAAAGGAAGTGAAAATCCAGCGGATTTAGCAACGAGAGGAGTACCGGCTGATAAATTGATTAAGAACGAATTATGGTTTAATGGCCCTACATGGTTAGCTGAAGCAGAAGTGAATTGGCCAACAAAATCAGTAATGTTCGAAACAGTACAAGAAGCCCGTAGTAACGAAATGAAAACATTCCATGCAGCAATTAATTCTGACAATTCACATCCAGTATCACGTTTATTAGCACGATGTTCAAGTTGGCTAAAGGTAATACGTATAACAGCTTATATTCTAAAATTCATTTATAATTTCAAAGAGAAAGTTAGATCGGCAATCCAATTGAGAGTGTTGGACTTAAATTACGCAGAACTTACAATAATTCGGTATGTTCAACAAACTGAATTCGTCGAGGACATTAAATCCTTGAATAAATATAAACATGTGCCATTGAATTCGAAGATAAAGCAATTGGCACCATTTCTGGATTCGAATAATGTATTAAGAGTTGGAGGTCGCCTAGAAAACTCAGAATGTTCGTATGATATTAAGCATCCGTTGATTCTCCCTAAAAATTATCAAATTAGTTGTTTAATACTCAACCATTTACATAAAAAACATTTACACCCAGGACCTTCGCTTTTAACCGCTTTATCAAGACAAAGATATTGGATTTTGGGAGTGCGAGAAATGTGTCGAAACTTAACTCGGAAGTGTGTTACTTGTTACAGATATTCTACGTTAAAATCTACACAACAAATGGGTTGCTTACCAGAAGCAAGAGTAACACCCAGTCGACCATTTTCAATAATCGGCGTAGATTACGCAGGACCGATACTACTTGCATCTAAAGTAGGCAGAGGCGCAAGGCTTTCCAAGGGGTTTATCGTAATATTTGTGTGTTTCGCTACGAAAGCCATACACATCGAAGTAGCGTCATCATTAACCTCACAAGCTTTTATAAATACTTTAGAACGTTTTGTTGGACGGAGGGGAGTGCCAACGGAGATTTATTCAGACAATGGATCAAATTTTGTGGGAGCGAAACGAATGCTACACGAGTATTATTCCGCAGTAGCTACAGCATCATCTCAAAACCAAATCAATGAATTTGCAACCAACAAGGGAATCGTGTGGCATTTTATTCCGCCACTTTCGCCCCATTTCGGTGGCATTTGGGAACGTGCTGTGAAATCGGTCAAAACTCACTTAGTTAAACTCATTGGAAACGCTCACCGCACATTCGAAGAAACACAAACTATTTTGATACAAATAGAAGGAATTCTCAATTCGAGACCCTTATGCACCATTACAAACGAAGACACATGCCATATCGATGCGTTAACACCGGGACATTTTCTTACATTGGGACCAATCACTGCCTTACCCCATGCTAACTACGACGAGGTTAAAACAACAAGACTAAATCGTTGGGAACAAACACAAAAAATAGTACAAACGTTTTGGAAACGCTATTCGATCATGTATCTTAACACATTGCAACAGCGAACCAAATGGCAACAAAAAAATCGAAATCTTCAAGTTAACGATGTTGTGTTGCTGTATGATAAAAATTCACCACCATGTACATGGTTATTAGGTCGAATTATCGAACTACATGCAGGTTCAGACGGTTTAGTACGGGTGGTCACAGTTCAAACCAAAACAACTACATTTAAGCGGCCAATCACGAAATTATTTCGATTACCCATAAACGATTGATATAAAATAAAATTAAAACTTAATTTTGGAGGGGAGTATGTTCGATAGCAACAAATAATCATATATGGGTAACATAGAAACACCCTGTCAAGAATACACATTCAGCTTCATTCAAGTTAAACTCATTTATTAAATCAATTTTACACTATTTAACGCGCTATTAAAAATGATTCACTGGTTTCACAACCCAATAAATAAGAGATCCAATCATGTTGGTTATCCTACTATCCATTCCGAATCGGAAATATGTAGCGCGCTGAAATAATGTGATGCATCTGAAAGGAAGGAAAATTTATCATTCATCTTATTTATAAACAAATAATTTATACTTATCTTGTTGTAAACTTTATGTAAACCAATTATATGATATTCATTTCGTGAAACTGTAATAAAATTATAATTAATTAAATGTAATAATTTAAGAACAAAATGTAAACAAAAGTACCTTGGTTGTGTAAATATTTTCTTATTTTGACATATTATGTAAACAAAATTTATGTTGTGCTGTAACTATCACCAATATTTGTACTAGATTTTTAGAATAGTAGCTCAATTTTATATGAAAGAGATAAATACATTGCAAGGAAAGAGAGTAATATAATTGTTAAAACACGATGTTATGTACAAAAGGAACGAAAAAAGTAAAAGTTGAAGCTGTCGTGAAGAGTTTCTATGTGCACACACAACCAAGAGTCGCCATTAAATTATTAGTAAATGTGATAAAATAAATTCTCGTTCTAAATTAAATCAAAAAAATTAAATAAAGTTTGTCGTTGAAATTATTTATGTAATTACGTTTTATTTGAATTTGTTTCATTTTATTAAAACGCGGTGAATAGAATACAGTCCACTCAAAAGTTAATTGGTAACTTGGTTGTGCTCGCACAGATACTGCAATTTGGGAGGGGTGCTTTATAATTTTGGCCGAGTCTATCTATATATATATATATATATATATATATATATATATATATATATATATATATATATATATATATATATATATATATATATATATATATATATATATATATATATATATATATATATATATATATATATATATATATATATATATATATATATATATATATATATATATATATATATATATATATATATATATATATATATATATATATATATATATATATATATATATATATATATATATATATATATATATATATATATATATATATATATATATATATATATATATATATATATATATATATATATATATATATATATATATATATATATATATATATATATATATATATATATATATATATATATATATATATATATATATATATATATATATATATATATATATATATATATATATATAGTGATGTAAACGGTAATATTCTCGGTGGTAATATTTCCGGTAAAATAGGTAATTTTAGGAAATATTACCCAAAGTGGTGTTACCATGGTAATATCGGTAACATAAATTAAAAATGTTTGTTCCAAACTAGTCTAAATGCAAAAAGAATTGTGATACTACTGCATTATACTTCCTTATGTACCATTAACCTACTACACCAAATTTTTGCTGTAAAATATAATAATCTGCACCTTTTTCCTGTTTCATTGACATATTCATTTAACAAATACGTAATAGAGCTGGAATCTGACCCTGAATATGATCCATCACTCTATTTGAACTAGAAAAGTGGCTGCAGCTTCGTTGACAACATGAGACTAAAGCAGCACCAGATGGTCGATAATCTATTACTCCAGCAATTTTCGTTTCTGGTGCTCTATTAGGCTCAACCACAAAGTCGGCTTGTATTGATTTGTTCAAGAAATTACGACCGTTCTATAAACTTCCTTCGAGACGCAAATTTTCCAATCAATTGTTGAGCCTTAAGTACCATCGCGTCTAAGGGTAAGTCGTTTTTGTCCGGCACGTGGGACGTTGCAGACCGATGCTTGTTCGAACATACGCAGGGACTCCATAACAAATTATGTCATCAATACACCCAAAGCCTTTTTCTATAAATCTACACAGTAAAAAATTTTGTTGGAATTTTACTACAATAATCATTGGCACAACATTTGCCATTGTTTAACGTTGTAAAAAAAACGTGGAGGTGATTTTACACTTCTATAACTAATTATACATGTTCTGTAAGGACAATTACACAGATGTAGAGTACCTGTTACACATAATCTGTTGACAAATACCATTCAAAAGGGCAAAGCAGGCACACAGTGTGTGTAAAACTACTTTAGAGTTAGATAATTTTACACTGTACAATATGAATAAAGTACTTAATCGATCAGTAGTTCTACTCTATTTAAAGGCGGAACCACACGCAGTTAGTAGATGTTACTGGTGAGCAAGGTAAAATTACATTCTTTGTTATCAATATTTTCTTTCAAATAAATATTCGTGTAAAAATTAAAGAAGTAATAAATTGTGGAAAATTATTAGTTATGTAACATGCATTTTGCTCAAATTTGCTGCTCCAGTATATTTCAGCTCAGTTGAGTTGAACTAATGAAATAACAATTTTGAACGTACGAGTAACTGCCTAATAATTTCACACCATTAATAATCAACTGTTTCTGTATTTTTTAAACGAACTAATTCGTCGCAGTTCACATAATAGTTATAGTTAACAATATCTACAATTAAATTGAAACAAATTCATAGTTTTCTATTAGTTTATTATAACATCTCAAACTTTAACAAAAAAAAAATATATATTTACTTCAGTAATAATATTTATTTCGGACCACATGACCAAATTATTTTTAAAATTCATCTAAATTAAATCCATAAAAATTATTTACGGCTCATTTATCGCAGTTAAAAGACTATAGACTCTGGATTTGTTGCCCAATGTTTTCTTCTTCGACCTACCAAACGTATTAGGTATACCTAATAAATTTTGATTTATCAGCATTGTTGAGCTGATCTCTTTTGGATAACTCATATTAAAATTGAAATAAAATATAAGCAGTAGTTCCACGGCTTTAAATAACGTATTGGTTGTTGTACACATTTTGTTTTCGATAAAAATATAAATTAGCGTTGTTTCGGGTGCGATTTTTGTCAAAAAAGAAGAAAAAAATATAATAATAACTTTAAAAGAAGATGCTTATTAGTTGCATCGTCAAAATATTGATAAAACAATGCTATCAATGATCGAAAAAAGTAGGCCTTTAGTTCATTAAAGCCACCAATAATGTCTAATTTTTTTTCGAGGGTTTTTTCACTTTTGTGAAGAGAAATAAAAGCCAACATTTGAATGCACGAATGACGGAATATTATATAAAATTAAATAGAATATTTTAAAATCCTACAACTTACTAATGAAAGTAAATTAAGACCCAAGGATTTTATTACGCTTTATAAAATTATTTCGAAGCTTGATTGCGAATTAAAGCCTTCATTTATTTTATAGCATTAAAACCTCTGGCCTTATTTCACGGCACCAAACCTAGATGCTAAATTATAAATCTTTTTCAAAATTAAGTTTAAACATAGTGTAACTGGTCTGAGTCGCTTTTTTTATTGCAATCTCAGCCAGTTAGAATAAATTTAACACTTGTGAGTGTTTACCTATTTTAAAAGAAAAACCACTTTTACGGTTAATAAACGCTAATTATATTTAAACTAAATTGACGGTATATGAAATGAATGTATAAACAGTGTTTTCTGGCTAAAAACAAATACTTACCTACCACCGCAATCCACGGTGCATTGTGAGTCGGAACTATATCATCTATTAGCGTGCCCATCTGGAGATTGAACGGATTTTTAATATTATGAAACATATTGTAATATTGTATTAAAACTATACTCACTGGATATTTTTTGTATAAGCAACTAATATCCTCGTTGAAATAAGTGGTTAAAATGTTTAACCAGAACCATCTTGATATGAATAGAGCCGGCATGTAAAAAATGAACTTAAAATAAAGGACATAGAAACACTAAAAACTAATTTATTTTCATAGAGTTTGTATGAAAAAACGCGATTTCGATTGACGAAAAAATATGAATTAAAAATTAAACCTAGATAAATAATTTTTTCTGAAATCACTAATAAATAACTCAATGACTAACTCATTTAAAGTACAGATTCTCCGGCTTCCCCATTTTCCAGATATAATCAAAATAAAATAAGGGAATTAAATTAAAAAACGTTCTACAACAACAACAATATGTATTAAAAAGACAATATTCTATTTAATGACGTCATCACTTATTTACAACTAAAATCAATGGTAAAAAAAAGACAATACGTTAAACAGCCAAAATTAAAATAACCAAAGAGAGTCAAAGAGAAAAAATTATAATAATATGCATTGAGCGAGAAGAAATCAAAAAAATCAAATCAAAAATCAACCCAGATTGTTATGCATCACAAATAAACTACATAACCAACAAACATTAACTGTAATATAAATGCCTTATTTATTTCTCAAGTATTAGAAATATTATTTAAATTAAGTCACAGCTGAAATTAAATACGATATGATTAATATTTGGCATCGAATTTTATTCCCAAAAATGAATGACCCATTCAAAATAAGTTTTTGTTTAGAATATTTGAATTGTCATAACATTTGAGAGCGGTGTATAAAATAAAATAGCTCTTACTTATTATTCCCATTCCTAGATGTCACTTAACACACAAATAAAAACAACAGGGATTCGGGCTGAGTAAACGATTTGAAAGAAAACTTTTTACGTAAAATTAACATAATTTCTTTCATAGCAATGGTTTAATTTTAGTAAATTTATAAAAAAATTATATTAAATTAATTATTATTACAATTTAGTTATTACTATAAAGGGAAGCCACCACAAATATGTTTAACCGAATCAAAAATCAGACCGATTTTAGAATCCGACCGGTTCGATCACCTATTTGATTTTTTTATGTTTTTAATTGTAGGCGACATCTATGGTTTAAACAAAAGTCGTTAACAAAGCATTGCCACATGATATGAATCTGTATTCGGGCAGATTTTTGTCATGTGGCAATGCTTTTAGAAAGAGACTAAAAAGAGATGGTTATAATTGTTTACAAATTTTATATTATGACGGCTATTACAACAACAACATTCCAAAAAAGGTTAGCAATAGTTTATATTCCAAGAGGATTTTCACTAAGAAATAAACATTTTCATGATTCGATTTTTCAATTAAATAAAATTACATGTTTTATGAACAATTTCGTATAAAAATAATGTAAAAGCTCATAATTCTTATAGACTAAAAATGTAAAAGAAAACAATCGTTTTCCCATATAGTTTCATAGTAAAGCAAAAAATTTATGTACTTTATTTTAAGCTTAGTAAAAAATACAGTCAATGTGGAGGCTCTTATTTATAGAGTAGGCTCTGGTAAAATACACTAGACATATGGGAAATCACTTTTTTCCCTAAGACAAATTTTTAAATGAAAACGTTACAAATTCTTAATTATGATTTCTGAAATACTTTCATAAACATTTAAATTTCAACACATATAAATGTCGGTTTAGTAAATCGTTTTCATTTTCTTGTAATAATTGATCTATTCAAACCAAAATTATAAAAATTTCATAACAACAGCATTCTGGACAAATTAAAATAAAAGCTTACTACAATTCGTTTGGTCATTAAGCAGAGCCTTCTAGAGTATAGAGCCATAATCTTAATGACGTATTTTTTAGAAGCTTTTTTAGTGGTATACCTTTTCACTGATTTCCATAGGAATCCATAGTAAAAATGGTGTTGTTTAGCTTCAAGTTTTTTAATGAAAAAAGCAAAAATGTCATAAAATGTTTGTATAAAAGTTTTCTACATATCTTTAAGAACAATATACAAGAAGGCCATGTTAGTATTAAGTAAATATTAATTGCAGAAATATTAAAATTAAATTATTTCTAAAATATATTTTATCGAACTTTCATTTTGAAAAATACATCAAAGTTGGCTTTGACAAATTAAAATAATACTTAGTAAATTTATCTTTAGTTTTATTAGTGTACGTAAGATGTCTAAAATGGTCACAGAAAAATACGAAAAACAAATGTTTAATCGCAAAATTATCACATGTTCCTATATTTTGTAAATTTGTTTTGCTGTTCCTACAATTTTTGAACTTGAAATTTCCCCAGGTGGTAATTTTTGGTACGATTTTTCCAAATTTTTACGGCCATCACTGCCATCTATGTAATGTATATTGACTTAATGACCAAACGAATCGTAGTAAGCTTTTATTTCAATTTGACCAGAATGCTGTTGTTATGAATTTTTTTTGATATTTTGGTTAAAATAAATCAATTATTACAAGAAAATGAAAACTATTTACTTAAACGATATTCATATATGTTGAAATTCAAACATTTATGAAAGTATTTCAGAAATCATAATTAAGAATTTGTAATGTTTTCATTTAAAAATTTGTCTTAGGAAAAAAGTGATTTCCCATATGTTTTGTGTGTTTTACTATGAAAAGTTTCGTTTTTTCCTCGTTTCTAATTCCCTTATAAAAGCTCAGATTTTTTGATTATGGCTCTATAAAATACAGGGTGCTCTGCATTAAGTCAATATACATTTGCTGCAAAAATTTGGTAAAATGGTACCAAAATTTACCACCTGTGGAAATTTCAAGTTCAAAAATTGTAGGAAAAGCAAAACAAAGTCACAAAATGTTAAGAACGTGTGATAATTTTGAGATTAAATAATTTTTTTTTTATTTTTAAGTAAACGTCTTAGACATCTGACGTACACTAGTAAAACTAAAGATAAATTTATGCTGTGTGCCTCAGAAGACTTTTCAAACTTAACTTTTGTAAGACCCAGTAATTCATGCAATATTTAAAAAGATGTTACTATAGGTTAAAAGTATTCAATTGTGCCTTATAGCCAACTAAACTTTTCAATGTCTCGTTTAAATAAATGACGTCTAATAAAATATAAACCGAATCGTATAAGAAGAAGTTCAATGGCGTTAAATCGCATGATCTTGGTGGCCATTTCACGTCTGTTCTTTGAGAAATTATTCGATTATTAAACTTCTGTTTCAAAAGATCGATTGATTGCATTGGTGTGTGGCATGTTGCACCATCCTGTTGAAACCACATATTCTGCACATCAGTATCTTCCAATTGGCTCCACAAAAGTTGTTGGTTTGAGGCTTAATTGCTGTGAACGACGTCAAATTGATGTCCTTGGCTCTTCAGCAACACTTGTACTAACAGCTGGCATATTTTTACTTGAACGACCACTGCGATAATAAATTCTACTTCTCTGATCTTGAACTGAACCAGTTTCTTCAAAATTATCAATGATAAGTGTGTGCTATTAGCACGGTTTGTGGAACATTTTCTCCACCGCATTTTGAACGAAATTTTCTTCCAACTTCTGAAAAACTTTCACCATATTTAAAATAAGTTTTAATAATGAAAGCACGTTGTTCACTCATGTAGCGATCCATTTTAACTAACCGAAATATTTGTACTTGTCATTTGCCAAATAATATGTGGTACATGTCTAGTACAAAAAATAAAATGGCGAAATATTTAAAAAAGTACCTCGAATTTGAAAACCCTTTATATATAATTTGTGAAGTTATGTTACAGTAACATTTTTATGTTATTTGTACATAACACGAAACTATAACAAAACTGATAATTTACAAGCATTTATTTGTTAGTGATAATGCTTATATCCGCAAACACGTAAGACAGTCTGCTCATTCACTTAATAAAATATGCTGTATATTCGCCCAACAAATGTTTCAAATTTTCAATAAAATTCCGCGTTTCTATGTTTCTATATTGACTGACCAGTGCAGCGACCTATATAGGGTCACTGGTATAAGTTTCAATTGATATACTGTGAAAAGAATTGTTGGCCACGGATAAACGGGCGATTATTCGATCAGCTTTAAATTCATGCTTATCTGCGTAAAAAATTAGGGCAAAAACCGGAGTCAAAGCAAGCTTATTAAGGGTTCGACGTGTGATTAACAATGCTACGCATCTTAAATTGAAAACACTCCAAAATAAACCTCCTTTGAATGCATCATGCAAAGCAAACCGATTGGAATCTGCCAAAAATCACATGTGATGGAAGCAAGAATGGAACCGGTTTGCATTTTCGGACTCATGGAAATGAAACTGATGCCCGTCAGAACCATTAAAATTAAATTTTTTTCGTCGAAAAATTTTTATTGATAAATTTAATTAAAAATAATACATCGAGACAAATTAACGGTTAATTAAGTTTTTTACCGTAGCTTTCATAAGCTACAACTATTCACCACTGGTCGTAATGAAGTGACGCGGGAATCAAGAGGTAACGGTTTTATTGTTGTTATCTGTTTTACAGTTATTTAAAAAAGCAACAATGTACTCTCAAATGCATGTAAAAATTAATGTTGTAATTGTAGAAATGTGGAAGTTATTGACATTTAGTGTCTTAATTAAGTGAAGCGGAGTGTATCTTTAGGTTGCTAAATTTTTTTTTTAATTTTCGACAGTCTTCTGTGGTGATTTGAGCCTCCTCCAACTTTCCATTACTTACTATCTATTTCTAACTGTATGTCATACAAATTGAAAAGTTGTCGAAAAGTAACCTCGTAAAGTGCTATTTTACCAAGCATCTATGAGGAAATAGCGAAAGCTTCAAAATTTGAAAAGTTTAGTTTGAAAAGTCTTCTGAGGCACACAGCATTAATTAGTAAGTAATATTTTAACTCGTCAGAGCCAACTAACTTTGATATATTTTTCAAAATGAAAGTTCGAAAAATATATTTTTGAAATAATTTAATTCCAATATTTCTGCAACTAATATTTACTTAATACTAATATATAGCCTTCTTGTAAATTGTTGTTAAAGATATATAGAAAACTTTTATATAAACATTTTATAATATTTTTGCTTTTTTCATTGAAAAACTTGCAGCTAAAGAACACCATTATTACTATGGATTCCTATGGAAATCAGTGAAAAGTTATACCACTAAAAACGCTTCTAAAAAATATGTCATCATGATTATGGCTCTATACTCTAGAAGGCTCTCTCAACACCCGAAGAATATATGGAGGCTAATAACACAAATCGTTACAAATTCATATTATACAAAACCCGAAACAATTGAATTAAAAATTCACAATAATTTTACTACCGATGCATTGACTGTGGCTAACCAATTTGTGGAATCCTTTGAGTAACGTAAGTGGCAATATTATCCGAAGTTATCCGTCAAATTTCCATTATTCTGAGCCGACCGCAGATTTAACATATATTTTGCAGGCTATATCTCAAACGAATGAGGTGAAAAATTCTTATAATAATTGACAATTTAGACACAAATACTTCAATGGGATATGATTACATAAATGCAATACATATAAAAAAATTTAAAATCCATAATCATTCCGCTTATTACAAATTCAATAAATAAATGGATAGTTGAAAATCATTTTCCGTTATTCATGAAAATAGCGACACAAATACCTATTTTGGGCCCCATTCTTTTCTTGATATATATATATATATATATATATATATATATATATATATATATATATATATATATATATATATATATATATATATATATATATATATATATATGTATATTAACAACATATTTAATGGTAAAATTCAGCTGTTTACATATGACATTTACGGGCAATCTCAGGTTGGCTTTACAAAAATTGAAACTGAACTGTAACAAATCCAGTTTCATTGTTTTTTTCTAAAAAGAAAACAACTAGAATTATTTGATGAAATAAATGAAGAGAGCTTATGCATAAAACAAACACAAGATGCAACATATCTAGGCCTTAAGATAAATGCTCAATTAATCTGGACTAATCATATCAACTCAATTAAAAAGAAAATTTCACCATTTATTGGACCTTTAAGGAGGACTGCTCAGTACGTTACACGTGAATTATTCCTCCACTTATATTTTGGATATATCCATTCTTATTTAATTTATTTGGCACAGATTTGGGGTTCAGCGAGTTTATATTTAATAAACGATCTAAAAATATGGCAATATAAATCATTAAAAGCAGTAAGAAGCTTTTACAAACAACAAAATTTTACCAATTATTAAACTTATAGAATTTGAACATATAATGATTATATACAAAATAAAATCTGGTATTCTGAAATATAACGTTGATTTAAGAACTAACCTACAGTTAACTGAAAGAGTTACGAGAAACTCTCAAAATTATCGTCTACCAAACTATAAATTTTCGCTTACACAAAACAGTATATTTTGTGAAGGAATTGATTTGTTTAATCAACTAAAGGAATCCGAAAAATGTCTACCGGTTGTATTTTTCAAATCGACAATAAATGATCGACTTTACAATGAATATATAGAAGAATATGATTTGTTTCACAATTGATTAATTTAATATATATTTTACGGTTACGTCTCCATGGTTTTTTCGGTGAAGTTATACACTCACCGGCAGAGTAAACAAACTGAAAAAATGGAACTGTTAAAAAAAATATAGGTTCCTGTTCAAAAAACTAGTTTGACCTTGAAATAACCTTTAAGATAACCCCATTATATTATATAAATTATATTATCCTCCTTCTCCTTAAATTTCCGGATTTCCCGTAGCACCGTACAACGTTTCAGTAATAAACGTTTCAGATGACTGTTTTGTACACAGTTAAAAAACTTCCGTTTAAATTTAATAGAAGTTTTGTATTAAAAATTATACAATACAGTGATCCATTATAATTTAAAACAATCAGCCATTCTAGTAAAATTATTATTTTTTTAATACAGTTATATTACAAAGCAATAATGCTCTATTAGATTGTTTTGTTAAAATGGATTAACCGTAATAAAATTCTTTATTTTACTCTCAGAGAGTGTTTTGATCGAAAAACAAAAATAAAATTACATATTTTCCTTTTTTTTTTTAACTTATTTTGAATATTCTCCTTCTTTTGTGTTCATAAATTATTTCATTACCAGTTGAATATTGTTACGTATAAGCAAGTATAAGGCATTGTTGCTAGTTTGGGTGATTTTGTTTATTAATCTTTATCAATATTAAAGAATAATATTAAACTAAGTAAATTCTAATTAATAATTAATTATAACACGTTTAAGTTTAACAAAGTTAGTTTTTAATTCAATTGACGCTGCAGTGAAACATGGACGATCTAAACCAATTGGAAAATGCTTTTATTAAAATTCGTGTAGAAAAGAATTTTAAATTTTTGAAAATAACTAAACATAATGGTATAGAATTTGAATATGAGGATTTCCTAATTTCTGGTAAGCTGAATATTAAATTTATTGGTTATTTTTTTTAAATTATGTAAGACTAATTAGTTTTTAGTACAATTTGTTTGTGAAACCTTTTTAAATTTAATATTAGTAATATTAGTTTTTTTAAATACTAATTCTATTAAACTTGAATTAATTTTACATTGACGTTTTAATGTTTTCAGCTGCAATAGCTTTAAATATTTCTGCCTTCGATATAGTTAATTTTGCGGATTCTGAAAGAACCGTTGTAACGGCAGACATTTTTCTTGACATAATAAAACAACAATATTCCAATCCTCAATTTCATCTAAACGTAATATTAAAGGAACCCAATGTAACTACTCAAAGAAATGGTATTTTCAAAATATTTCTATATAATGCTTTTGATTGTTTTTATAATGTAATATTTAGTTTTAACTCCAGTTGCAGTAGGGAGGCAAAATGCTCGAATGGGATTAGAAATGTATATTAGTTGTGAGGTAATTTCAAATTTAAATTTTAATCTACGTGCATTATTATCTTTTGCTTATTTTTCTTTGAGAGGAATTGAAAAATTTTATATCTAAATCTGAAAACTCACACGTTTTAAGTAAAATGAGCACTACAAAGGATAAATTACTTCCTATTAAAGATGTAGAAAGACGAGCAATTATACGTGAAGCAGTAAACTTTCTTGTGAAAAGATTTGGTTGATATCCGGAAAACTACCATAAATGCGCATTAGCAGCAGCGCTTATTCAAATTTTCCCGCAACTAAAAAGCTCACAAAATGGAATTGTTAGTTATATTTTTCCTTTTGTATACTCAGCTCTAAGGGAGCCTCGAAGCGCAAAGTTTGAATGCGAGAAAACAATTTTTATAAAATTATGATACAAAAACACTTACGTATAAACAAAAATTTTGTCTATTTATAATAACGGTATGATCCTTTCAATCAAATTAAATTTAATTAACACCGAAAATTATTTCAGAGTTAGAGAAAACCGAAATTGGTTTGTAAATTTCATATTACAATCGAATTTCTTTCGTCTCTAAGTTCCAAATAATATTTTAGGTCTTAATTAAATTAAATTTTTGTATTGTATATACTCGTATGTACATAAATATTTTATATATACATAATAATTTTATAAAAATTGTTTACTCGTATTCGCAACTCGCACGTGTTTTGAATGGTGTCCCTAATTCCCATTAATTTTAGGAACTTTTATTTAATGGTAAAACTAATTCGGGTTTTATTTCAACGAGACTCTATAACGTTCGCAATAAGGCCAGAATAACTGACAACGTTAGGAAACGGAAGAGTAAAAATGAAAAGAATATATATACAAGCGATTCTGAGGAAAACAGTTTGGTTGTGAGCTCAACTATGGAAGAGGAGGAAGACATTTTAATTTTAAAAAATTGTAACGCTACCCAACTAGACCTTATTAAAAGAAAATTAAAAGATACTCTTCAAGCTAGAATTATAGTTTTCGAAAAAAATGAAATTAATCAAATTTCAAAACAATACCCCTTTTTTTTTTTAAAACCAGAATTGGTTAGTAATTATGTTTTTTTTTTTTAACTTTCAATAGTTACTACATTTTAATTTATTTTATTTTGCAGATATTGTATGATTTCAATCTTCGTTTTCCAAATAACTCGGAGGGATTTTTAGAAAATTGGGAAACATTTTCATCAATAATCGAAATAATTTTCACAGATTGTTCAAAACTAAATTTAGAAGAGTCTGCTCTCATTTCAGGTAATAAATAATACAAACTTAATACACTTTTATTTTATTCTTAAACTAAAACAAGAATTGTCTCTTTTAGTTTTGTTGTAGAGTGGTTTCCCGCAATCAAACTAATTTTCTTATTGATCAAATTACTTCCTCAAACTGCTGCAGGAAAATCATCGGCTAAAATATCCAGGGATCGATACATCCAATCACTTAGCAAGTTGATCATTTTTAAAACGGTTATTATTTTAATATCTAATCTAATGTATTTATGGTAAAGCTATCATTTCCAATAACCATGAATATATGTTAATTATATTATAATAGCTTTCTCTTCTTTAAATTTTTTTTAGTGCAGTATTTTTTCAACATTTATATTAACATTTCCAAAGTAAAAAACATATTGTTGCTGAACAATACCCCAATATTATTATAATTGTAACACAATTTTTTCTCCTCTTCAGCTTAATTTAACTATCGAGGAACTTCTTGAAAAGGATTTAAGGAATCCATTTATAATAGCAATTGGTGCAAATAAAAAGGCAATATCCAATTTTTATATTTGCATTGAGCAGGAAATTTTTGCCGTACCCATCGAATACAATTTTCCTAAGGTTCTGGATTGCTTTTTTAAAGCTCATTACGTTTTCAATCAACATTTTCCAGTAAGCTTAAAAATTTTTTGGGACTTTATATCATCATATATGTATAAAATAGAACTAAAATATAAATTATCCAATAGAGTACTCGAAATTATGAGTAAGTTTGACCAAAAGTTATCAAATTAAATTTACTATTTTAGTAATTTTATAAATTCGCTTAATAATTTTTTGCCAAAAGATAATTTATGAGATAAGTTTTTAAGGCTGAAATTTGTGATCGTTTTGATAACTAATAATTTTCTAATTTTTTTTATTTGGACATCCTAATTGTCTATTTTTTTAGTACACTAAATTTTTGTTATTTGCTCTATATTTTTCTATTAGTTATTATTTATTAACGATCAAACTTATATTTACTAATTATTTTTTAAGCAACTCTGAATTCATTGTAAATTTGTGCTAATTCATTTTTAAGATAAATTTTTATTTTATAACAATTTTTATTATTCATTTAGGCACAACTATTGTCTATATTTTACTAGAAACAATTTTTTAATAATTAGACACTTTCATAGTTGAAATAATTGTGGTCATTTCGAATTAACATTAATTTATAATTTTTATCGTTTTAATATACATACATATTATCTAAATTTTGAAATCAAAATGTCATTTTTTTTGTTTTGTTTGTTACAAAAAGTTCGAAAATCGTAATGAAATTTTTAGTCATTTTAAGTTAATAGAAGGTATAAAAGAAAAGTCTGAAATTAAACTAAAATGTGTAATAGACATTGATTGTGGATCTACATTTAATACATTGTCTGGTTTGCGAAGACATACTAAAAAACATTTGGAAACAAATAATAACTTGCAAGTGATGTCTGCATTGATTTCAGATAATAATACACAGTCACATCGTGTCAGTCATACTGAGTTTGAAAATCGAAAGGATCTTTCAATAGAAAGCCAAATAACGAATAATTTGGAAAACTTAGAAAATCAAATAAAGCACTTTTCAAATAAAATTAATGCATTTGGCTTACCAGAAGATGTTATAACTGGAATCTTGTGTGAGTCTAAAAAGTTGTCGACTTGCGTAAGTCATATTTTCGAGCCGTTGTCTAGACAAAACCATTTTGAATTAGCTTTTAACCAAATTAACAATCAAATAACTAATACTTTTAACCCATACTGTTCTAAATATTTACGAAACAAAATATTATCATTCAATGTTCACTTTGTTCAACCTATAGAAATACCAATTGGAACCAGATGGGAAATACGCTTCGTAAAAAAAATTAACTCTTATAAAAGAAAATTGGTCCAAAACTATTTTCAATTTATCCCAATAACCTCAACAATCCAAGCGGTTTTCAAAAACATAAATTTTACTAAAATTTTCAAAGCATTTAACGATTCTCATATTTGTGATTCTGAATTTTATGAATATTTTTGTTGTGGAAAACTTTTTCAATCAATTAAATCTAATTTTGCCGGCAAAAATTGCTTGCTTGTTCAACTGTACTATGACGATTTTGAAATTGTTAAAGTGCTTGGTAGTAAAACAGTAATACATAAAGTAGGAGCAATTTATTTCAGTTTCGTAAATGTTCCTAGCTTTTTAAAATCTCACCTAGAAAATATATTTCTTGTGGCATTATTTTACGTTAATGATTTGCATGGTGATTTTAATTTAAATTCAGTATTAGAGCCCATTGTAAACGATTTAAAACATCTTGAAGAAGGCGTACATGTTGATGGTTAAGGATATCTACAAGGAATAATAGCAACATTGTCACATGATAACCTTGCGGCCAATGATATGTTGGGTTTTACAAAATCGTTTTCAGCCAGATTTTTCTGTCGTTTTTGTACCTTACCGAATTTTCAAACTAAAACATGTACTGAGGAAAATATCGATTCTCTTCGAAAAGATGATTCTTATGAAATATTAAAAAATTTCCCACCAGAAAAAAAAATCAAACTGATTGATACAAAAGGTATTCAAAAGGATCCTATTTTAAATAAACTTAGATTTTTCAACACAATTAAAAACAAAAGTGTAGATTTCATGCACGATGGTTTAGAAGGATTTATTTCACGGTTTTTAAAGTGTATGTTGTAGTTCTTTCTACAGGAAAATTTTTTTAAAAATATTGATAACCTAAATGACACAATTGCTGCATTTAATTTTGGGTTTCGGGAAAATAAAAACAAGCCTTCAAATATAAATTTAGATAAAAGTAATTGCGGTCAAAATGCGGCTCAAATGTTATGTTTCATAAAACATTTCCCTTTGATATTTAGTCGTTTTTATTTACCCGAACACGATCCACAATGGCAATGTTTGAGTAATTTACTTCAGATTTTATCTATAATATTATCTTATAAGGTTTCCGAATCCCAAATTTGTAAACTGCAGCATTTAATATCTCAATATTTAAACTTCATTGTTAATGGTTTTAAACAACAACTTTCTCCTAAAGAACACCTACTTACTCATTACCCCAGTATCATTAGGGAAATAGGACCAATTATTTATATGTGGACAACGCGCTATGAAGCCAAACATCGATATTTTACAAGATTAAAATCACAAAACTTTATAAATATTTGCAAAACTCTAGCAAATCTGCTGATGCCGAATGATTGTAAATACCTGGCTGCATTTAGATTTTACCAACAAAATAACAGTAGGTCAAAAGAAACTGGTACAGAATAATATTTATAATACTGAAAATCAGACAACTCATTCTATATCATTTTTGAAAGATAGGTTTCATTATAAAAGAGGATTTTTCTTACTTAAAAAATTATCCGAAGATATAATAATATTCTTTGAAATATTAGATATTTTAGAAATTAAAAATGATTATTTTTTTCTTGTAAAAGATTGGGTTGGACTATATGAAATATTTAATAACTCGTACAAATTAATAGAAACAAATCGCCAACCTGCCCTAGTAAAATATACTTGTCTAAAATATTATCAAGTTTTTGAAAAACAATTTTGTAATTTAAAAAAAAAATTATTATATTTTAAGTTATGATGTAAAACAGCTACCACCTGAATATTATTAAGATTAAGCTTATAAGTATAATTATTTTTTTGTTATAAATTATAACGTGTAATATTTCTATGATTTGAATTATTGAAATAAAAAAAAATATCTAAAAGGTATTAATTAATATTAAGTTATCATAGTTTCATTTACATATATTCAATAACAAATGTTATTGAATGGCCAGCCATTACATTCAATTTTATTAGAAAATATATCGATTGCACAAATTTAATTTTCAAATAAAATTAAATATATACTGGTGTTGAATTAAAATATAAACAACCATTAAATTTAAATACAAACTGTATATACAACCGTTAAATAGATGCTGCTTTTTAAATGTAACAGTTTCATATACATTATATTTATTAAATAGAGGTTGTAATTAAAATTAATAAAAGCAATTATTTAAAAACATTAATAGAGCCGGTGTTAAAAAAATTTAATGGTTTTCTTTTATTAAAATTTGTAACTAAAATTTAACGTTTTTAATTCTGCTTCCATTACAAATGTAATGCATTTGTTGGATTAAAATAGAATACAAAACAGTATTCTAAGTTTTAAATACTGCATAAATTAAAAAAAAAATAATGACTCGCTTATATTATAATGTAATATAAAATAGCGTTGGACTTATATACAATACAAGTAGTATTGTATTTTGGTTATTTTTTTTAAGTGTGTAGTTGCATTAACTCTTAGATATCCGCCAAGCAACCGCTGTTTAGACTCCCTCTAACCAAGGTTTGGCGAAGCAAATCTTCTTGCAAGAAGACCAGTCATGCGTCCAGAATTTTGGTCACAACACGGATTCACCGCTGAATCTAGATTTTGTTTGTGGTTTCCTGATGGGCGAAAAAGAGTATGGAAACGACCTTTATGCTCCATGCACCTTTAGCGAAAGGATTTAAAGAAGATCAGTCATGATATGCAAGAGAATTTTGATGGAAGCACGCACGGATATTTACCTAATTTCAACCGAATCTATAATGACCGTTCGCTAAAATTACGAAATATCGCACGAATATGTTATTCCCTTCGCACCATTTATAGGAGATAATTTCGTGCAAACAATGCAAAACTTTATGTTCCCAAAGGTTATTCAAGCTCAAGCAAGGGGCAGGGAGCAACACCCGCTACCAAATATTTTCATTGGCTAATTACGATTTTGCTGTTGTGTTTATGTTTATGAAAATTAAAAAAAGTTTTTAAATTTTTTTTTTTTTTGATTTTTGTTTAAAAATTCGAAAACCTCAACCGCATGTTCAGAAAGAGTAGGTCTTACCCACATATCCAGATGATTAGACGAAGTATGATATTACTATGATAATATTTTTTATGGTTGTTTTGAATGGAAATTTTCCGCATCAAAAAAAAATTTTTTTAGAGCCCGTTTTCTTTGCCGCTGAGTGTATTTGCTACTATGAACGACTTTTGTATCGCACGCAAATACTGTTGAAATTCTTAGTACGAGTACATTATGTGGTCCAAAGAAACTCGATCAATAATTTTAATTATATAAGATTTGTATGTAACGCTAATTCTTTTTAGCCAATAAACCTAAAATGAATGCAAAAATGCAATAACAACTGATAATTTAATGTGAGTTATAAGTCTTTACACTAGACTAAATGGATAAAGATTGATGGACGTCCTTGCGGTAAAACAAGGTTAACAGTCATGTTTATAGTAATTAATAATATGGTTTGAGTTTTAGTTATACTTCAAGGGTGCCAGACGTCATAACAACTAAACAAGGACAATTTAAATAATTTATGTTCATTATGATATAATATTTCAAAAATGCGATACAACAAATTTTATTTTCAGTTTCACTGAATTTTATCATAACAAAAACAAAATAAAAATCCCAAGATAGAATTCTGTTTAAGTCCGTAGATTGAAATTAGTCTCATTTTCTATCTTCTACATGAGTTCCGTACACTTTGATTACTATTTATTTTTATTAAAGCCTGTGCCGCCAAAGTATCGAGTTCCAAATTGAATTTATCACTAGTCCATATACTTATGTATGTATATGTAAACACAATGAACCTTATCTCTGCACAAATATTTCCTTAGTCAAACGCACCAATAAGACAAAAATAAAGAAATCTGTCCTCCAACGCACACATTAAATAAAAATAAAATACAACATTGAACTTTATTATCCATTATTAAGTTGATCCATCCCTCAAACCATTTTTTGTCTTTCTATATGTGGGTGCTTCTCTTCGATATCATTTTGGATACATAAATGTCAAGTACTTAAGAATGGTAGAAAAAAAAAATGTATTTGCTTGTTTTGTCTGTAAATAGAGGAGACAAAATAAATGTTCGATCCAAATGTAAAGTTGTATCGAAAATCAATTTTATCTACACTTGTGTGTAGGTATCTTCGATAAAATTATCTAGCTTGTTGACATTTTTTAATAATACTGTTATTTAATTTAATATTACAGTTTATCTATAAAAATAAAAACAATCACCAAATAGGCGTCGATGTACGTATGTACATCTTTAGTATCTATTCCAAATCGAATCACGTCACAAAATTATCCAATTTATAATGATGCTACAAAATTGATATCTTTGGATCAATTAAATAAAAAGATAGACTTAATACGGTTTAATCTGAACTGGCACACAAAAAATAAGAAAATTAATTAGGCACAAAAGGATCAGGATAAGCTTTAAATAAACCGTATATACAGAAATACACATCAAACCTAAAAAAATTAATTCCACTCCCAATTTAATTATACAGGACTCTTGTATTAAATTAAAGAAACATTAGACCATTTTTTTTGTGATTTATAAATCAATTCTAAAATTCAATTTATATTACATTTTATTTGTGCCCAAACTTGTTACACAATTTTTACTTAAGGGTTGGGTTCTTTAAAATTTTTTTTTTTTACCGTTAAGGTTTTAACCTTAAATGACCCGAAATTTCTCTCTTTCTTGTTTTTACAGTAGTTCGCAGTTTGCTTTTAACCTCTTACCGAGGATGTAAGGCTATAAGTTTAGAGATTAGACGCCGGAAGAGTAACAACCACAGAAGGTAATAAACGTTTCCATGAAGATACTACGTTTGCGCATAGCCGATATACAACAAATTTAAATCGGTTTTCGCTACTGAGAAAGTAAATCACTGCTTGCTGAAAGACAAGGAATTTATGGATGCATACCTTGAGAAGAATCTTGCCGTCTTTGAAGTTGGTGCCGAATTCTGTACCGTGTAATCAAACAATTCAGTAAACCTAACATTTTTTTAACGATGAGCGCCAATAAGAAACGATGGTCCGCGTTTTCGAATTTGCTTAATAAACTAAGAGGACGGTTCGCAGCGATGCATGCTGGTAAGCGAAGATCCGGTTACTAGCTGTATTTACTTCAACAAGCTGCTGGATCACTTTATGAAAATGCTGAACCACACTTACTCGTTCAATCTCTTTGGCCGTTACAGCGTGCTGGATTACTTTACATGAATTGAGTGCTAACACAGAGAATGTCCGCATGCAGTTATTTTGCTGTGGCTAAACCACGACTACAAAGAGAACATTTGGGAGGATACGCCGCACACAGTAGCGCTGGTTGTATACTTGAGCTATGTAAACGCAACATACCATATACGTGACAAACAACAGGATCTATGCTCACCAAGTGCAAAGTCATACGTTTACGTGCTACTCGTAAGAAGGACGTAGATTTGGAATACTGTATTTGTCCATGCCTCCCACGTAGGGTCTGCAAAAAACCGTTTTTCTTTTAAAACCGGTTTTAAGGTTTTTTCAATCTTAAATTCTTCAATTTTTTACCACAAAAATTAATAAGACGGCCTCTAATTTAATAGCAAAACTTTGCTGATACAGAAAAGGTTTCTGCTGAGTAGTGGGTCTTGTGTTGGCTTTTAAAGTATGCCCTTTAAGAAACACAAAATGTCGACGTCGAATGGTCAGATTACAACACTATTTTTTCGTGACGATTGAAAAAAGCAGGCAAAACACTTTCGGCTTCAGTTGAAGTTGACTGAATCGTTTGATAATGTTACAGTAATTATACATTTCTATCTCCTTTGAAGTTGATATTGGTTGATCTTTGGTTAGTAGTAATTGCCTTTGCCGCGATAATTGATAGGTTATTTACGATTGGAAAAATGTTCGATTTAATTTAACTCAGCCTTCACTGTTATTGAAATATTTATTAATGAAACATTTTTTATTGGTTCAAGGCTCTTCATCACTCTTCGAATCCTACTCGGGTTCATCATCGAAAAGCAAACAGAATCCCTCAAAAATTGCTTTCTTCATATACAAATCAAAAAGTAAATCAGTCACAAAAATTTACTATAACCGATTTTCCACACCAAACCTCACGTAAAAAAGTTTGTATATTTGGACAAAAATTCGATATTTGAGACAAAAACAATTTGGATGAAAAAATCATATAAGTTGAAAGCTCAAGCACAATCTTCAACAACATTATTTGAACCTGTACCCGATCTAGCATGTAGCCAAAATTGATCCCCCTCCAAAATTATCTTGTTTATCGAGAATTTTCATGCTATCTAGATCAACTTCGTGGCCTGCAGCGTTCAAACGTCGTGCAATACTCCAAATTATATTCTTTCCTTAAAGAAATGTTGTTTAATAAGCCCATTCTAATTGCAATGCCCCTTGTACAGGACATACAAAGCAATTTTTAGAAAAAATCCTTTTTCAATGCAAAAGTGACCTCAATAAAGACTAATTCAACCATTAATGTACGTAGGCGACACCTGAAAGACACAAACCACATCAAAATCCTCGATAAACAAGCAAATCTTAAAACAAACGACATTGGAAACGCTACAAATCAAATCTCCTTTTTCTCAAAGCTTTAACTGATTTTTCCAAGGTTTTTAAAATTTGGAGCAATTGTTTATTAGAAGTCCATTTTGACAAGTATTACCAAGGAATTTATAAGATATTCATAAACAAATATCCAGCGATAGTTTTCAATTCTTTAAAAGTTTTAATATTGTGCAAAAAAAGGGTTTAGCTATATCCCGTGATTTTGCTCGCGGGAATTCCCGGAATGGATCCACTACTTCTGAGTCGATTGTAGTAGTTTTAACTGTAAGTAAGTCATTGAAAAGTAATTATAAGTTGTTTGTCCTTTTCCAGTTGCTTCGAAAAAATGAAATCTTTTCTACAAGTGTTAACATTAACGACTTTTTGTGTTTTTGTACAGACTCTTTTTCAAAAGCCAAGTTAAGTTCATCCCTCATTAAGCCATATTTCAACATCATTACACACGTTTTTTATGTTAATCTCACTAGCCTTACTATCCAGCAAATTTTCTGATTCTATTTGAAACAATATTTCCAATAATCGCTTGTTAAAATTAAGCATTTTTGGTTTTAACGAATATGGCAGAGAAAATCTTCCACTGCTACTTGTACGGATGACAAAGCCTCACAAATATCTATAAGCATTATTTAAGAAATTTTTTTGGAACATATTTAATTTTTGTATTCCATCCAGCGCTTTTTTATGCAATGAGCTTTAAAAATTGTTTGATCATAAGTAGTAACGTATTCCAACGAGTTTTAGAGTCTAAAATTAGTCCTATTTTAACATTGAACTTTTACTTAACATATTGTAAAATTGTATTTCGTACAGCGGAACGCTTGAAAAATTTGTACAATATTCCGAACTGAAATAATTCTTCATTTCCGAATTCATCATCATATAGAATATCGCAATCAGATTCATCGACTTCATTAGTTTCTATTGTTGCTTCCACTAGAACAATTTCAGCTTCCGATTCATTGCCAAATTTTACATTTACTGAAGTTCCGTCACACGTTGTGGATATACGTATTATTTTTGTCAAGTTGTTGATCAATTAGTTCTCTCACTTTAAATAAATCACAACTTTCGTATATGCGGATTAAGCCCAAATTTATAAATTTCAAGTTCAATTTATAAAAATTCAGTTATCTTCTGGCCCTTCTGGCAACTTATCCACTCATCAAAAGTTGATGATAATTTACAGAATTATTTTGATTTGATTTTTTCCTTCAGCTCATTTTCAATTTTTGCAGCAAAATTTAAAATCAGTTTCATCACAGAATTTTCGGATTTGGGGCACTCATAACACCTAGCCAAAATTATCCGGTTATTTTTCAAGAAAAACCGGGTTTATGGTTTTTGAATTTTATTAAAAAAACCGGTGTTTTAAAACCGGTTCTAAACGGTTTGCAAACCCTACTCCCACGTGAGCTTTGGTTCCAGTTGCACATACCAATCAGCGTAGAAATATATTGTACACTAAAGCACTTACTTTTCTTTAGTTTCTCAGAGAGTACGATCTATCGTTAGAGAGATACTTGGATGTCATTCGATCGACTTGAAACGATTGCAGATACCAAGAAGTCATTTGTCATATATGTCAGTGTGTAGTGCTTCATAATAGACGAAATCAGCATGTTCATATATGCAACCAGCGATTACAACACATTACCGCGGCCTACGATAAACCATTCGGTGGCTTGTATGTGTACCTCTGTGGCGACTTCAGACAGCTGCCGCCCGTGCGTATTACACTGTGTCGTTGCTGTAAAATACATCGGCTAACCAACTCGACGGACCATTATTAAGGCAAGGCATCGAATACTTTCCGCTTAAACAAGTTGCAAAGGCAAATCGATAAAATCATCTCTGCCGTGCGTCTTTCCGACAGCAATAAAGATGGGGATATACAATCGAAAAGCGATCATCGGTGTGTTGAACTGCTAAACCACGGCAGAAAGCGAAGGTGTTCCTTACATGAGGTGGTACATGGTCTATGAATGGAGCATGTCTCCCGGAGGAAATTTAAACGAAATAGTTTACAAGTACTCTGTGCAGTTAGTGTATGTCGCATTAGGCAGAGTGATGAGTATCGATCGCTTGTACATTACAACCAAAAACATTGCCCTGTTTAGGTTTATGCACGACAGTTCGGAAAAATCGGCTAGAGAGAAATCCGTTAGCCAATCGTCACTAAAGCGGTTCATTCCTTCTGCGATGAGTTAACTACTTCATTATAACAAATATTAGGAATATCTAGCTCTCAGTGTAACAAACATTTTAGCTGCGATAACGCTGGGAGAGGCATGTATATAGGTCTAAAGTTTGCTCAACATTTAACCACTGAAATATCATCGTCCCATTCTGAATCGTACACTTATATTAATCACACAAATAAAGTTTGAATTGTATACTCCATTTTCATTAATTGAACAAACACGTTGTTTCGAGTTGAACACTGCTGCCATGTTGACGGCAGAACCAACGGCATTTGCCAACGTCAATGAATTAATCAATAATAGAAAAAATCGGGGTTTGACAGCTTACTGTATCTGTCGCAGTGTTGAAAATTTGTCTAAACCTAAACCGTTCCAAGTCATTACAAAATTGTTAAGCGAAAACAGACCGTCCTAAAGAAATTCATTTAGTGATTACAGGAAATAATGTTCAGTCCTCCAAATTTCCTTTCTCGTGCGACAAAGTATAGCACTGTGCATAGATATAACTTTTATCGTCTGTGCATTCTGAGCAATTGTAATTTAATTTCGGAATTTTATCTTGCAAATATTTAATGTGGCCTGAAAATAAAATTAAAGTTCATTCCATGATATTTAAACTTCAACTTATTTGTGCTTTTACTAAACCAAACAATTAAAATTTAAATTTTATAATTCTTAACAAGCGAGCATATGAACGTGAAATGCCTTGTAAACGAAAAATAATTTTTCGTTTAGTTTCGTTAATTGTAGTAATCATGAAGCTTTTGGGGATTTATTCATCTAGGACTAATCCTGTGTCCTTTCTACAGCCCGGATGGTTTACCCAAACGAATTGAAACCAGTCCAATATAAGCTTTTTTCATAAAACCAGACAATTTATTTTGCAATTATTTCAAGTAATATGAAACTTATAGAAAAACTATGTGATACATTTGGTTATTAAGTTTCTCAAAACTTTCCGTTCGTAAAATAAAGTCGTATGATGGCCACTCCAAATTTTTTTTAATTTAGTTTACCAGTTAAATTTTTTTAATTATTTTGACCTAAAAATTTTCTTATAATTGTAGTTAGATGTAGCTGAATACCATAGTTTCCAGTTACAAAAACATAATGACTCCAATGCATTCAATTTATTCAAGAAATATGATGTACAAAATTATTATGTGAATTATCCTGGTATGATATATCAAAACTCCAATTCACTCCTAAAATGCTTTCTTTAAAATGCATTATGTACGAGTGTATGTACAATACAAACATCCGTATTAACATTTTTTTTTATCAAAAACTGCATTATGTTAATAATAAAACATAAACTACATATCTAGCACATTCAGACAACACTTATAATTTATAAACATACATGATGATGACTCTATATAGTAAATCAGATAGCATTGAGTTGAGATGTGCACAATGTTATTGTACCAGGACATGTAAAAATGTTTTTACAAAAATTAAATAATGAAAATACTAACTACTCGTAATAACTAGAAGAGATTATCTGTTACAAACAAATTTTATTATGGGTATTTTTCATAAATAAAATTCGCCTTTATACTTGAAACCCCAACAATGGATTTTTTTTATTTGCACAAGTCATCTACTAAGTTATTGTGTGTTTACAATGCAGTTTAGTTAACAGCTTAGTACTTACATCAACATTGCATATAAACATGATGTAATCATTAATCGTATGGTTATAATAACTTGAAATTTTTATTTATTCAGAAATTACGTTTATTACGGTGATTGAGACAATTCTTATCACCACAATAGTAATAATGATGCTTAAATTGTTTTGTTTATTTTTAATTTGAATATAACTGTATATACTATAAACTTTTAAGCAAATACTTAGATGATATTTATCGAGAATTACTCGCCACATTTTATTATGTTAAATTTAGAACTTACTCGATGGATTTGTGGACTGTGTATATTTGTTTTATAGTTTTTTCTTCTCATATTTGAGCAATGTGGTTAACAAATAGAACGCTATTAATTACTTTTTAAATAATAAATTTTAAGAACATTATATATAATAAAACACAATATTTTGGTTTTGTCACTTTCTTAATGTGATACTGTGTACTCCTTTATCAAATTTTACAGGAAAAAATTCTTGTTGGAGAATTTGGTATCACAGAACTCATGTGAGTTGCCGAAATGCAATTCCTATCGAAATTGCTATCACGAAGAAAGGAGGAAAGGAAAATATGTAGAAATTTAAGACAAAAATCTCGGACAAAAAAATATGACAGAATTGTAAAGAAAACCCGCTTTTGGGCGAATAAATTAACATTAAATTGTAGACAAAATAATTGTAATTATAATTTTGTTGGATAGGATGATTGATTTCCCATTGATAATAATCTACTTACATATACTAGTAGTGATGTTTTCCAGTTTAAGTTTATAAAATGCAAATTTTTATCCCCTTTTATTCAGTTTGATATCAAAGATAATGGTGGTTCAACTTCCTTATTGTATAAACAAAATATTTTTATTTGTTTTTAACTCTCTTACTTTTTTATTTTTTGATAATTTTTTAATTTGGCTTTTAGACGCAATCTAAGTCCATTTTCAAAGGGTATTGAACATAGGACTTTGGTTTTTACAAATTCTTTTTATAGTTTTGTTAGGGTGAGTTTTTTAAAAAATGCCAAGCTTTTATCTCGAGAACGGTGCTAGATAGGAGAAAATTACTTATTATGATAGTTGTTAAGTGTCGAGGGGGACATCGGATGGTGACTTTCAATTCGATCTTGACTTCGACCTTCAAGGTCATTTGAAGGTCAAATTGAATTTTTTGAATAGAAATTGCTATTTTTGATCCAGGATTCGGAAAGGTCGCAAAATTAAATGTTCAGATAGGAACTATAGGTTCTTCTTTTGAATGACCTTCAGATATTAATTCAACACTGAAAAAAACATAGGTATTATTAACAAAAATCATAGTTATCCTTACTATAATTTTGGGTAACAAGAATTTTTTGTTATTAGAACAGTGGTACTTTTGTTAAACAAAAATAATTTGTAAATACGAAAACTTTATTAAATACAAATAAAATTTACTTACTATAAAAGACAAAGTTGTTTTAATAATAAACAATAATTTATCTGTGGTGTATATTTATTTAGTTACATGAAACAAATTATTGATTTCTTATGAAAGCGGTGTTCTTTTAATATAAAGAATCCTATTTTCCTCATAGCTATTATGTTTTGTAGTAGATGAATGATGAAGTTATTTGTATCAAATGACTTATTTCGTCTGACGGGTTACTTTTGTTGAATCAACTAAACTTATTTAGTTGAACTTACTAAATATATATTTAAGATAACTAAATATATATTTAAAATAAGAGAGTTAGGCTTATTCAAATAAAAGTGAATAAAGTAAAATTTAATAAGTTTATTTTATAAAATTCAAAAATATGTTTAAGGTATATAACAAAAATTATATAAATACCAAATATATGGGTATGTATATATACATATGTATACATATATATATATATATATATATATATATATATATATATATATATATATATATATATATATATATATATATATATATATATATATATATATATATATATATATATATATATATATATATATATATATATATGTACATATATATATATATATATATATATATATATATATATATATATATATATATAAATATAGATATTTATAGGAATTTATATTTATATATATATATATATATATATATATATATATATATATTATATATATATATATATAGTATACATATATATATATCTATATATATATAAATATATATATATATATATATATATATATATATATATATATATATATATATATATATATATATATATATATATATATATATACTTAAATATAATTCTGAAAATTCTACACAACCTTTACATAATATTAGCTAAAAGTTATATCATGTTCATTCAATTCTATGTAGGAAATATTATATATATATATATATATATATATATATATATATATATATATATATATATATATATATATATATATATATATATATATATACCATATGGTGAAAAATACGTCAAATCACAAATTTTTGAAAGTCATGTTTTAATTTTATGATTTTTATGATGTTTTGAATTTGTAGTCTTGATTAAAAAAAAAATTTTGTAGAACGTGATTTTTGTTGTTGTTGTTGTTTAAAATACAGGATGTCAAATTTTGAGAAAAATGTTGAACATGATGTTGTATTTAAGGCTATAAAAAGAAAAATAAATATCCGATATTTATGATCTAGGGCTCGTTTTAAAGGTAAGTTAATACGGAATAATAAAAAAATATAAAAATGGTAAGCTCTTTAATTTCTTCATTTTCAAATTTCCCGCCAAAGTTTTATATTTGAATTTTCTCAATGATCATCCAATTTTTATTTTTTTAATTTTTTTTTAAATTTTACGTCCTTTAATTCTATTGAAGATACTAAAAACTTGCGCTAGCAAAATTTTTTGTTTTCGTGCAAAATATGTTTAAGTATGACTCTACCTATTTTGGAAATTTCAAAAATCGAATGGTAGATTTTTGGTCCTCTTACAAAAACTCGATTTTATTTAATTTTTCCAGGTTAATTTTTTCACTCCTTTTTGTGATTCAAAATTAAATTTAAAACAAAAAATATTAACACTCAAAAAATTTATTACAAAACACGGATATAAATTTAAAGATATTTATACGGTTAAAATTTTCATGTTATATAATCTTTAGTATTTGAATATTTTTTATAAACGAACGAGAGCACTTTTTATTTGGCATTCCTCACTTTTACTCATACTCGAAATATTCTCGTCACTGACTGTTGATGATGTCTCCGGAGTAACAGGTGAATTTAATGAATTATTAACCGGTGATACCTCGTTTTCAACTTTTTGAAGTTTATTAGTCACCCGGTAATAACATGATGTACAAATCGATGAATTTTCAGTTACATAAATCGAGCGCGGCAAACAAATTTTAATATAATCATTAACATTTCTTAAACTTTTAGAACATTTCAACTCAGGAAACGGCTTACAACACTTTTTGTACCCAACCATTATTACACTTATTATTTGAAATAATTTTGATGTTATTTAAATAAGCAAATGATTTAAATAGAGCTTCACAAGTTAAACTAACTGAAAATTAATTTAAACACTAATTTATACCAAAAAATGTTAACAAAAACCACTGGTTATATTTTATCTTGTTTTACAGGCCTACCTACCCGTTCTTTTATAATTAAATTTTTAAATATGCGTAATTTTGTTTCAAAAGATTACGTTACGGTTTATGTACCTGAACGTAATATTTTGGGACGCATTTTTAGGGTTGGAACAAACAAAATAACTGACTCAAACCAAAATTTATTTTTTTACTAACATCTTTATGGACTATCCCTAAACTACGTTATGCCTTTATTTGGGGAAGGAGTATTGGTTGTCGTCACGTTTAGGCTGGGGCAGGGAGAGTTTTGTAAAAGATGACGTCATGTAATTATAAGAAGTTACTGTTATGGGATATTACATATGACATAATACAATAATTTGCAGGTATATCATTAGAGGCGTATTTCTTTAATATACCACTTACTTCATGTTCTTAAATGATTAAATCATTGCTCACATATTCAGTTTTGTGACGATTTGTGATGAAGGAGTGAGAGAGACGGAGTTAAGAATGGTCTAAAATATCTTGACGTAGTTTATGAACGGACTGTTACAAATTGTTTCCTCTTTGTTTTTTAATTTTCTATTAGAAGTAAGAATATACTGAAGATCGACGAAATAATTTTAAACAATTACATTATCAGGTCGAGCGTAAATTAGTTAAAAATAACAATAACAATTTGATTTTGTATTCCAAAAACGGGTAAATCATCATACTTAAACGTATTTTGCACGAAAACGAAAAATTGTGCTAGCGCAAGTTTTTAGTATGTTCAATAGAATTAAAGGACGTAAAATTTAAAATAAAAAAAATAAAAAAAATTGAACGAAAAAATTTTTATATTTTTTTATTAATCCGTATTAACTTACCTTTAAAACGAGCCCTAGATCATAAATATCGGATATTTATTTTTCCTTTTATAGCCATAAACACAACATCTTATCATTTTTCTCAAAACACCCTGTATTTTAAACAACAACAACAAATCATGTTTTACAAAATGTTTTTTTTAACTAGTACTACCAATTGAAAACATAAAAAATAAAAAAATTAAAACACGACTTCCGGTCCCATATACCAAATTTGTGATTTGACGTATTTTTCACTATATTCATATATATATATATATATATATATATATATATATATATATATATATATATATATATATATATATATATATATATATATATATATATATATATATATATATATATATATATATATATATATATATATATATATATATATATATATATATATATATATATATATATATATATATATATATATATATATATATATATATATATATATATATATATATATATATATATGTATATATATATATATATATATATATATATTTCTTAAAAGTTCAATAAAATAAAATAAATCCAAATTCTTTACTGTCTCTAGAAGATATTAGATGTGTACTTATAACAAGTTCGTAATAAAAGTAAATAAATCAAAATAGTTTCAAATTAAATAAGTTCAAAGTTTAACAAAATTAATCAAATTTACGTAAAAAAAAACCTAGTCTGGAATATCTGGAATTTCATTTTTTAATGATTGAATTAATGTTGTGACAGACGAGTGAATTAAACAATTTTTATTTGATGTAGATGACATCGGCGATACCGGCATATTCGTATTTGTTAACCATGATGAAACCGTTGTTGAAGAACTGGTTGTTGGTTTGTTAGTAGTTAACTCTTGACCATCTTGCCATTGGACTAATGCATATTCAAAGTTTACTCTATCACCAAATCTGAACACTTCCAGAAGTTTTTCAATATGGTTAATTTTTAGACATTTAAGTTGCTTAAGGTTCATATTTTCATCTAGAATTTTTATTTTTTATTTTATAGTATTTAGAAAAATTTCAAATAAAACTTCGGAAACTTTAATACTTACCATCTAAGCGACGATACAACTGCAATTAATTGCACTGTTCTAGCAAATTCTGGAGTTCTGATTGCTCAGTTGTAAGAGTTGAACCGGTATGATCCGGTGGTACCATTAAGTAATAAGAAATTTCTTGCCGTTCCAAATCACTTTCCTTTGATGAATGGATCTCCATCGATCTCCATCTTAAAACAATTTTTTAATATGACTTAACTATAATTCAATTTAAAACTCTATTTCAGACAAAATTAAATAAAAAATTTATTTAAACAAATTTTGATTTAAAAATCTATTGAATTTATATAATTGTTTAGACCTTATCATATATTAACCATTTGAAAGCTTTGATTTGAACTAAGCTTATCAATTTCGACTAGATTTACAATGTCAGATTCTAAGTCTACAAAGTAACCTCTATGGTGTGAACTGTAACCCTTTATTTCTAATTTGACGCTTAAGAATTTAACATCTGTTTTGAAAAGTATTACTACTTCTAGAATTTTATAAAAGCTCAGTAGACCGCCATCGCATTTATCCTCAATAAGATAAAACCCGGTTTTTAACATCGTTCCATCATATTCAATATTTGAAACACAGAGAAAATCTTCATTGTATATATTAAGACTATGTGAAATATAACTGCTGTATTTACTGACGATAATATTAGTTGTTTCAAACTGAACAGATTGATATATCAAATCATTGCATATAGAACTGGTGAATTTTAATTGAATTTTTTTGGCCAGTGTTAATGAAACCTGTTTTCTTGATGTTGTAGAATTAGTGTACAGTTTAAATTCCCTATGTTTTCCTTCATATCTCTTGCTTCATAAATGACGCCGTGGACCAGAATATTCTAGTAAGCTCGGGTAATGCGTTAAAAAATTAAACTTGGGTGGTAAGGTTTAATAAAAATTTTCAAACTTCATCATTTTCAGGAATCTTAGCACCTACCATAAGAGGCAAAATATGCAAAAAGTCATCATTTCACGAGCGCGTATTTTTAGATGGACATTTTTAATGTTTATCTGAGAAATTGGTGGATATATATTTTTACATTCTAAATAACCATAGTTGAAGTTTTGTTTACGTTCATTCAAAAATTCTAACGAAATATATTTTTTAATATAAACTAAATTACTAAGTACATGCCACAAGTCATAATGGTAAACTCCTTCGTACAAATTATGCATTAATTCGACAGCAAAGTTTGTTGAAACAGCATTCAAATACTTTTCGGAATTGAAATTGAAGCGGTAACATTGTGCCGACAAAATGTAATTCATCGATAATTATTTCGCCGTTTCTATAAACTTCCGTGATTTCCTTATTAATTGTAAATTGCTTTAGGGTTTCTATCAAATCACTCGATTCTAAATATTTGATGAACTTATACTCTGTATCAAACTTATAAAACGGATTTTCACAAATTTTAACTAGTTTTTAAAATTCGAAACTCATATCCTTATTTATACATTTATCTAAAGAATCTAAAATAGATTTTAAAATTGCGTTTTGAACTCCTTTTTTATTTCAATTATTTTTCTTATTAAGATTTTTCTTATTATCTTTGTATTAATTTTTTTGCAATATTACAATTAAATTCAATTTTGGGTTCACTATTGACATCAGGATTTCGACAATCATTTTGAGAATGTCTAAAAGGAATAAAGGATCCAGATAAAGGTTTGAGATGTGGATGGCCAGTGGATTTATGTACATCATATTATAATTTATTTAAGTTAGGGGGCGAGTAGCAGGGACAGCAGAGACGCAACGATTTCAACAACAAGTCAAGCAAATCTACCTACAGTTAGTACAAATTTGGGTGACCGCATGGGAACATGATGATGGAACGAAATCTCGCCCCCCTCACAAGCGCTGATGGATAAAATGGTGGAGGGAATAATAATAGTTGTTTACAGATTTTCATTTCAGAAAAAAGAGTTTGCGGCACCAGGAAATTTGTGTTGTCATTGTCGGCGCCCCTTTTACTTCAAAACATGTTCATAAATCACAAACTTAAAAATTTGCAACAAATACGCTAAGAAATCAGTAAATATAATTCATGTACTTCGAATTATTTTGAAGTTAAAAATGAATTAACTGTTGTTGTCCGGGTACTGAATCGATATTGAATGTAAGAGGACAATATATACGAGTTATTTCACTTAAATTCTGAGTTCGACGTTTTAACCGTCACATACCCGTCTTACTTAACCTTAACCCTGGTAAACGTTGATGATTCGAGCCATAGGCCATTTTAATGGAGGCTGTAACGTGCCTCAAGTAGTGTAGTATACAGTAACGGGTAACAAGTTTTTCTCGACATACATACAAATTATATTGATGCATTTATGAACATTTTTTTGTCTTCCATGTGCGTATAAACAATTGCTTATTTAATTCAAGAATTTATTCTAATTTATTTTCAATAGTTTCTAGTCACTTCTAAGTCATATTGGGTGGTGGATCTTTAAATAAGTCAATTAGATTCGTATTACTTTAATTCGTTTTAGGTTAGTAATTTACTTTAGCTTAGCATTTAATTACCATTTTCGGTTAGTAATGGTTAGATTTTAAGTGAGATTTAGCGGATATCACAAATAAAAAATTGAGAAAAAATTGAACAAAATAACTCCGCCCATACCAGTAGATTTGCAAGAAGACAGCAATCAATTAGAAACAGTTCAAACATAAAGGGCTGGAACTGCTTACAGATGGATCATCGACAGTTCAATTGTGATAAATCCAGACAAAGGATTTATTGTCGTCAACATAAAAGTCGTGCTTAAGCACCTTTGAAGGAAAAGATTGTTCATCTTTGGCCAACTGAACTAATGTGCGAATTGCGAGGAATGGAGCATTCGCGGTGCCGTAGGTTACAGTTCTGAGTTTGTAACACTTTGGCGGTATCGATTCTGACTCACACCACCAAATTATTTGTAAATCTTGATTATTTATTATCTTGAACTAAAATCTGACGATACATTTTCGTTATGTCGCCAGTGATGCCAATCAAGTGTTTACGAAATTTCAGAAATATCGAAAACAAGTGCTGCTGAATAGTGAGACCAACCATTAGACAATCATTCAATGATATATTCGACGAGAGGATTTTGGTGAAGCATTAAAAACGACGCGTAATTTATTCGTGTTGTTGATTTCGCGAATTACTGTCTGGGTTAACTGCCTCGTTCATATGTCTCAACTCTAAATACTCGGACTTAAATTATGAATATTGTTTCAATAATTTCGGGTCCTTATGGATACGCTTTTCCACTGTAAAAAATTGTTTGGAGGCGTTTATGAGGAACTCCCTAACTCTCTAATATTAGGTTTTTTTGGAAGGGCAACACTGTACTCTGTACCATCCCGATTCAGTTCGAATTAAATTTTTGGAATATTGTATGCTTTCAATCATCCATGATCCAGGCTTTCAATCATTCGATTTGAGACATTCGAATGCGTTTTAGCTTTAAGCGACTTTGATTTATTTTCCGATGAAATTCCAAATTCCATCCAAAAACAGTATCGTACATTGGAAGATCCTGAATTATTTTCAATTTACCTCCATCCATGATTTCCGAAAATGTTTCTGCACCAATTAATAAATCAATTGTATCCCGCTTATGAAACAAATGATCAGCTAATTGGACATGTTTCTGAACTGAGCCTTTGTCAAGCGGTATTCGATATGATGGAAATTTTTTACAAGGCCAGTTAGATTTGACTTATAATCAGATGTTCAAGTCTCAATGAAAATAGTAAATAGTTACTCTTTTTGTTGCCCTGTCACAATTTGTTCCGGTTGCCAAATGAGTTTTTAACCAAAACTACTGCTGTGGCTGAAATAATTTGATTTAATACGGCTCTCGGAATAGAAAAAACTATGACGATCTGTTCCGAATGATGTTGGTACTGACAATCGTAAACTTGAGAGAACTTCACCTCTTTTATCTCCACTCGCCTCCGTTTCTCCATTTAATGATTTAGATGACCTACACTTTCCGAAATAGAGCAATGTTTGGTGTTTCAATGAACACACTGTACATGGGGAAGATTTACACTCTATAGGACACGATGATTCTTTTGAAGACAATTAGTACATACATAACTTGACTTATATTGTTATCTTTAAATTTTTGACATTGAACCAAAATATGTTTACCGCTGCAGTATTCGCGAGTTGGCTTTAATGTTGTTCCTTTTTGTGACCTATCAAATTGGTATGAGCCAACTTTTCACTGATCATCAAAATAATCGTTCCGATAGATGGTGAATGAGAAACAAATCCCAATACTGAATTGGAACTTCGAAAGCCTTTAATGAATTATAACTCTTTATCACACTGTCGATAAAATATTGAAGTGATGGCGCAGAAATTTTCACTTGGCTTGGATAATTCTCATTTGAGATTGGAAAAGGTTGTACAAATTTATAGCCCTTTCCGTCCCTAACACATGAAATTAGATAAAGAAACTTTGCAACATAGCTTAAACTTGTATTTGAGTTAATCAATTCGATAAAAATACCCCGAAAATCTAACCAGTTTAATTCGGACTCATCGAATTTAGGTAACTAAATATTTGAAAGTTTTAGCGATACGGAAATTTGCAAATAATTTTCATCCTAAATCTCAATTTTATTTCGAAGTAACTTGGATCATGCTTTTATTTCATTGATATTATTCAATAATTTAGCTTCGACTGATCCAAACTCATCGTCAAATTCATTTCGGTATAAACATACATCTTCACAAATCATTTCCAATTTCGTTTTTGTGTCATCGAACTTTGAGTATGTTAAACGAAGTCGACTTAGTTTTAATCCTTAAAATGAAAAAAACTATTGTTAAAAAATGTATCTCTTACACGAGTATTGTATTCATGATATTCATTTCGTGATGCCTATATAAACAAAAACCATAGACTTAAATTTTCGTTAATTTTCTGTAAATAACGAAAATTTTTATCTGTTGTACTACTAGAAAAAGCGCTACTTGAAGAAGATAAAAAAACTGAGTTTAAATAGCTATATGCGAATTTGTAGATCTAACCTTCGGTCAACAAAGGCCTACTACAAAATGTAAAAATAGTTTTGAAAATAATTTCCAACGATAGCATATGCATTAATAACATTAAAATCAATAAAATAATTTATAAAATTATATTAAATTTCAATTAGGCACAACTTAATTAAATTGAATAATTGAAAATCGCATTTTTTTTTTCCTGTAATGCTAAATTGATTGATATTTATGGCAAATGATAATTAAAAACATCGAAAATGGGGCACACAATTTTGTGCGGTTTAATTTTTCAATTTATAAAATTTAATCAAGTCAAGTTTTAATGTTTAAAATATATTTTTCAACATTTTGTAATTAAATATTGGCTAATAATAAATTTTTTTGTTTATAAAATAAAACTAATTTGCCAACCACCTAATATTGACATTATTATTAGCATCTAGCTTCGAATAACATTGAAATCTCACAAGAAATAAAGAAAATGTGTTTATGTAGCATTTTGAACCATAAGTACTTGTATATAAAGTTATAATTCTTCCATACCGTTCACATCGACATGCACGTATAATCACAAATTGTATTATTTAGCTAATTGGTATTATTTTACCTTGCAATCTATATTTTTTCATATAAATTGTTTTAGGTTCTATAGTCATGTACCATATATCGACAACAAACTTCATTAAATGGGTTTAGTGAGTTTTTTCTTGTCATCACAAATTGTCAATGATTAAATTGATTGCATTTATGTACCATTGAGCAGGCAAGGGCAACACGACCGTATTTGGGAACTAAGTTTACAATCTAAATTTGTCGAAAAACTTTCAGATGAAAATGTTTATCTGAAAATGTTACTATCCAATTTTTGGAGATGGAAATTATATTACCTGTCCAATACAATTTATTCTAACATGAATTTATTCCAACATGATTTGGATAGTAACAAATTTGAAATATCTGTTGTGTATACGATTACAATAAAAAGAAAACAGTTATTGTAGCTGCCAATGCCTGGAGAGCAATAAAATAAAAAAAATCTAATTTTAATAGATTTCAAATTGTATATAAATATCGAGATGAGAATTGATATCAATTCTATATATAAGGAAAACAAATAAATACAGTATACTGTTATAGTTGTACAGATGTAAAATACTTGACCTACATTAGAAAAGCACTCGAAAGATGGATTTATTTTTCCACCTTAAGTCAATAAATTTATATTGATTGCATTCGACATTCGTCAACTCGTTGAAATTTTAATTATGTTTTATCATCAGCGTTAAGCTTTTTAAAAATAAAACTACAATAGAAAACTTTTTGAAACGATTCCATTATGTGAGAAAGCTCTTTGTTCCCTGTTGTATTATTTATGCACCTATACCTACATACAATTCCGAGTTTTTCGTATATTTTGCTTCCTTAGTACAAAAAAAAAAGTTTTAACTATAAATAGTTAGTTCATATTTTTACGGTAGACTATGCAACTTAATGCTGCTTTATGAAGCGTTTATAGTAAAAACAGAAAATGCTTTGTTTTACCTTTTAAAAGATGATTTTTTTTTTCAATTTGAGAACTTTTGCTAGTAAATGTGAAATTACTTTGTCGTTGCGCCACATGAACAATTCAATTATTAAGTTAGTTGTTTTGATAAAGTGCCGTACTGTGTGCTAGGTGCTAAATTGATTATTAAGAATGCTGTAATATTTAGCTGGAAAATAGTTCAATTTCAGAATCCCACGTTTGGTCCTAATTTTAATGTGTAATCAATAAAGCAAAGAGAATATTGTGGACTGAGTGAATTAATGATCTGCTATATTGGGGCAAAAAATATTAAAAGAACTAATTCAGTTTGTTACGTAAGTTTGACCAAACTTAAGTTGTAGTTATAGACAAATACCACACTTAGGCTGATTATATTGTAGTACAAAAGTAACGCATTTTTTTTATTACATGGTGGAGGATAACATATATACATTTACGATTATTCTCTTACTTCCACTAAGATCTAATAAAAATTATTCAAATAATTAGGATTAAGTAACTCTATTTAACACACTTTACGATATTGTCATTTAAGCTTAGAAAAGCAGGATGAGAATATAAAAATTTATGTTTTGAAATGTCAGGTTTTGTCCGCACTTGACCAAATTATTATTTTTTACGAAGGGAGAAATTATCGAGAAATTTTGCCAGTTTCAGTTTCGATCTGAGTGAGAATAACGAAAAATTTAATTTTTCTACTAGTCAATCTCATCAGGCTATAGTGACTGAAAATGTTAATTAAACTTTAGATTACTTTCTATATATAGAAAACAAACGTGTAGTTAAGTATTAGCGAATTATACGCAGACACACATATTAAACTCTTAATAAATTTCAATTTAATTTTATTTCTCCCTTCGTATAAAAATTTATATTTGTTTTAAAACTTCTACTGCGACCCAATAAAAATTATTAAAAGCATATAGGAGCAATAAATGGTAATTGGTACGATTCGGCATAACAATAAATGCTTGAAATATTATCATTTGAGCATAGAACGTCACAATTGGTTACCCAAATTAATATTAACATGCAAGAAGAGAATATATAAATTTAAATTTATTTTAAAACTTGTACAAATATTTAGGAACAATAAGTGGTACCGCACACGGTTTGCGACCATGTCGTTTGAACTTAGAACAGCTAAATTGGTTATCCATGTTATAAATTACAAGCAGGAGGAGGAGGATATATAAATTAAAGTTAATTCTAAAACTTCTACTACGACCCAATAAACTTTGTTCAAATATTTACTAACGATTTGCGATATTGTCGTTAGATCTTAGAAAAACAAAATTGATTATCCATCCTCCATTACATGCAGGAAGAGAACATATAAATTTAAATTTATCCTAAAACTTCTACTACAACTCAATAAAAGTTGCTTAAATATTTACTAACAATAAGTGATAACGAACACGATTCATGACGTTGTCGTTTGAGCGTAGAAATCAAAATTGGTGATCTATGTTGTGAATTATATGAAGGAAGAGAATATAAAAATTTAGGTTTTATATAACTTCCACTGCAACCTAAAAAACAACTTAAAACAATACGGCACAATAAATGGTACCTTACTGGATTCGCCATAATGATAAATTTAGGAAATAGTCATTTAAATGTAGAAAGTCACAATTGGGCATCCAAGTTAAGAGTTACATGCAGGAAGTGAATACATAAATTTAAATTTATTATAAAACTTCTATTGTGAGCCAATCAAAATTTGTTCAAATATTTGAGAACAACAAGTATTCTGTAACTTCCCATTCGACCAATTAAAAATTATTCGAAATAGTTACAAACAATAAATGGAACCAACGACGACATGATATATTTTCATTTGACCGTAAAAAGGCCAAATTCGTCACCCAAATTAAGAGTTAGGCATATAAATTTAGGGTTATTCTATAACTTTAACTGATACCAAATAAGAAATATTCGAAACCATTAGGAACAATAAATGGAACAAAACACAACTCGCGATAAGAATAATATCGTAAAACACTTTCATTTAAGCTTAGCAAAGCTTTTATTAGGCTAGTTATGAGTTACATGTAGGAAGAGAATATACAAATTTAAATTTTATCTAAAACTTCTACGGCAACCAAATATTTATGAACAATAAATTGTACTTAACGTAACTATAGGAATAATAAATGGTACCTGACACAATTCGCCATAACCAAAAATGTAGATTTTGTGTCGCTTGAACATAGAAAGGTACGATTGGTCATTCAAGTTAAGAGTTGCATGGCGGAAGAGAATATATAAATTTAAATTTATTCTAAAACTTCTACTACAACCTAATACAAATTGTTCAAATATTTACTAACAATATGTGATATTGAATACGATTCGTGACATTATCGTAGGAGTGTAGAAATCAAAATTGGAGATCTATGTTATGAATTACATGCAGGAAGAGAATATTAAAATTTAGGGTTTTATATAACTTCCACTGCAACCTAAAAAACTACTTAAAACAACACGGAACAATAAATGGTACCATACTGGATTCGCCAAAATGATAAAATTAGGAAATAGTGTCATTTGAATGTAGAAAGGCACAATTGGTTATCCAAGTTAAGAGTTAAAACTGATTTACATTCAACGACAATCGACGTCTGCAAAAAAAATTGAAACACAACATAGAAAAGCATGCAAGACAAAAAGAGAAAAAATAATCATTTGCTTAAAAAAGTCAATTGAAACCCGAGAAACAAACCCAAAAATCCTCGACTGCTTTTTTTTTGCAGATGTCGAGTTTCATCTTTTTTCTGTAAAATCGTCGATGCGTGAATAAATAACTATCATAGGTTTACATAAATAACAAACCAATCATTTGCATTGGTTTATGACATTTTTTGTTTAAATTTACTTTTTATGTGTAAAGAAAACGAATTTTTGATTTGACATCTACATCTGCGAAATTTTTTGAATGTAAATCAGTCTTTAAATGCAGGAAGTGAATACATAAATGTAAATTTATTATAAAACTTCTATTTGCGACCCAATCAAAATTTATTCAAACATTTGAGAGCAACAAGTATTCTGTAACTTTCCAATAGACCCAATAAAAATTACTCAAAATAGTTACAAACAATAAATGGTACCGACGACGACGTGAAATATTTTTATTTGACCGTAAAAAGGCAAAATTGGTCATTCAAATTAAGAGTTAGGCATGGTATGAGTTACATGCAGCAATATATTATATACATTTAAATTGATTCCAAAACTTTCACTCATCCTCGCTACCAATTACATGCTGCAAACTTTAACTGCGACCAAATAAGAAATATTCGAAACCATTAGGAACAATAAATGACACCAAACACGACTCGCGATAAGAATAATATCGTAAAATACTTTCATTTGAACTTATAAATGCTTTTATTAGGCTAGCAATGAGTTACATGCAGGAAGAGAATATACAAATTTAAATTTTATCTAAAACTTCTACGGCAACCCAATAAAACTTTTCGAAATATTTATGAACAATAAATTGTACTTAACGTAACTATACGAATAATAAATGGTAGCTGACACAATTTTGGTGGACATTCAAAAAAAGACAATCAAGCAAATAAGTCTAAGAAAAATTGTTTATAACCAAGTATTATTGTAATAGTAAATAATTAATTCATTACAAATAAATTAAGTGCGTTATAAGTTGGTCGGTGGTTTTTTTTATCTCGGTATCCAGCAAATTTTCAACTGTACAAATTATATCAGATTTGTTCAAATATCTTTTTTTAAATTTATTCTAAAACTTCTACTACAACCCAATACAAATTGTTCAAATATTTACTAACAATAAGTGATAATGAAAACGATTCATGACGTTGTCGTTTGAGCGTAGAAATCAAAATTGGTGATCTATGTTGTGAATTATATGCAGGGAGAGATCATAAAATTTAGGTTTTTATATAACTTCCACTGCAACCTAAAATCTACTTAAAACAATACGGAAGAATAAATGGTACCTTACTGGATTCGCCATAATGATAAATTTAGGAAATAGTCATTTGAATGTAGAAAGGCACAATTGGTCATCCAAGATAAGAGTTACATGCAGGAAGTGAATACATACATTTAAATTGATCAACATTTGAGAACAACCAGTATTCTCTAACTTCCCATTCGACCCAATATAAATTATTCCAAATAGTTACAAACAATAAAAGGCACCGACGACGATATGATATATTTTCATTTGACCGTAAAAAGGCAAAATCGTCATCCAAATTAAGAGTTAGGCATGTTATGAGTTACATGCAGCAATAGGAAGAAAGTATATAAATTTAGGGTTATTCTATAACTTTAACTGACACCAAATAAGAAATATTCGAAACCATTAGGAACAATAAATGGCACCAAACACGACTCTCGATAAGAATAATATCGTAAAACACTTTCATTTGAGCTTAGCAAAGCTTTTACTAGGCTAGTTATGAGTTACATGTAGGAAGAGAATATACAAATTTAAATTTTATCTTAAACTTCTACGACAACCCAATAAAATTTTCCAAAATATTTATGAACAATAAATTGTACTTAACGTAACTATAGGAATAATAAATGGTACCTGACACAATTCGCCATAACCAAAAATTGTAGATTTTGTGTCGCTTGAACATAGAAAGGTACAATTGGTCATTCAAGTTAAGAGTTACATGGAGAAGGAGAATATATATATATATATATATATATATATATATATATATATATATATATATATATATATATATATATATATATATATATATATATATATATATATTTAAATTTATTCTAAAACTCCTACAACAACCCAATAAAAGTTGTTCAAATATTTACTAACAATATGTGATAACGAACACGATTCTTGACATTGTCATATGAGTGTAGAAATTAAAATTGGAGATCTATGTTATGAATTACATGCAGGAAGAGAATATAAATATTTAGGTCTTGATATAACTTCTACTGCAACCTAAAATCCTACATAAAACAATTAGTAACAATAAATGTTACTTTACTGGATTCGCCATAATGATAAATTTAGGAAATAGTGTCATTTGAACGTAGAAAGGTACAATTGGTCTTTCAGTTTAAGAGTTACCTGGAGGAGGGGAATACATAAATTTAAATTTGTTCTAAAACTTCTACTACAACCCAATAAAAGTTGTGCAAATATTTACTAACAATAATTAATAATGAACACCATGTCGTACGAGTGTAGAAATCAAAATTGGGGATCTATGTTATAATTTATTTGCAAGAAGAGATTATAAAAGTTTAGGTTTTCATATAACTTTCACTGCAACCTAAAAAACTACTTAAAACAACACGGAACAATAAATGGTACTTTACTGGATTTGGATTCCCCATAATCATAAATTGTACCTTACCGGATTCGCCATAATGATAAATTTAGGAAATAGTGTCAATGCAGGAAATATAGTCATTTGAACGTAGAAAGGCAAAATTGGTTATCCAAGTTAAGAGTTACATGCAGGAAGTGAATACATACATTTTAATTGTTTCTGAAACTTCTACTGCGACCCAATGAAAATTACTCAACACAATTAGGAACAAAAATTTTTGCTTAATACATCTCGAATTACAGCTTACAAAAACAGTTGGTTGTCATTGCTACGAATTACATGCAGGAAGAAAACATATAAATTTAGGTTTATTCTATAACTTTCACTGTAACCTAATAAAAAATATCCGAAACCATAAGGAACAGTAATTGACACCAATCACGATTCGCGATATGAATAATATCGTAAAATATTTTTATTTGAGCTTAGAAAAGCTTTGATTAGTCTTGTTATGAGTTACATGCAGGAAGAGAAAATATAAATTTAATTTTTTCTAAAACTTCTACGGAAATCGAATGATGAACAATAAATTGTACTTAATATACAACTCATATTTGAGTTTAGAAAAGCTGCTTTTATTTAACTTGGTGCTTCATCCGAAACAATAAAACTACGCTTTTAAAGCAATTTTCCAGTTTTTTGGCAGAAGATAAGGCTTTCAAGTAATTTATGCTAATAGTAAATTAATGCATTACATGTTATTTGCTCAACGGGAGGAAGTAAAAGTTTTGACGATATCTAGATCGCAAGATGCATCTCTAGGATTTTACGTGTGTCTGGTACACTTAATGAGTATGTAAATGTCATAATTTTGAGATAAAAAACCAAAACGATTTGAAAATTAGCTATTAAGGTTAAAAGATAAAAGCTATTAGGTCTTGGAAATTAGATTTAATTTAACATTACACTTTGAATATTTCATGTGATTGCTCTATTCCAAATCAGGGTTGTTAGTGAAGTATGAGGTTCTAGTTGTGAAATCTGGATTAAGTTGAACGAAAATTTTTATTTTATGACTGTAGTTTGTAGTCTGCTCCCGCTTGACAATCCTCTTACCTAATACGTACACTTTATAATATTATTGACTTCGTTCTTTTAATGGGCAGACTAATGTCCAGTTTAGTCTACGCCCACTTTCAAAAACGTTTAAGTTCGCTGCTGTGATAAAAGTGTTCTAAATTTGTTGCATGTAAAGCAATTTCTTACAATTTCCTTGACTTTAGATATTGTATCATTTGGAATCCCGAACATGTCCTCTGGCAATGGATATGTGTTCCAATGGCACACCGAAATTTTTGTCTTGACTAATATTTAGTAAAATTAGTGGTGTAAATTTTGGATTCGATAGGATTTGAGGTTGAATCCTTTGCCAACTTCTCTTGCCCCTTGCCAAATGCGAGCTTCAATTTGTTAAGAATAGAATTGATTTTTGGCATACGTATGCAACATTTTGGCTCCATGTAAAACTGTTATTGATCAAGAGTCCAAGGTCTTTCAGCTTATCAACAAATTTCATTTCAGCAGCATATAAATTTGGTAGGAATCTTGGTCGAAACGTTTTTGAGTTGAATGCTGCATTGAATGTGCCTTCAATTATGAAGATCTTTGTTAACCAAATCAAAAATTTACCTCCAAAATAGAGTTGTGACGATATCCAAATCTGAAATCTGAAAACGGCAGCTATTAATAGTAAATAATAATAATTAAATAATTAAGCTTGTCCAAAATAAGCTTATATTATCAGACGTGTCTGTAAGAGCCGAAAAGAGTGAAGTATTTACAACTGTCTACTCTAGAAAGATCTTTGATGTAAACAAAATGAACGTTTCTTACGAGGATGGAGGGTCACGATCGAAGGTACAAACAGCTAGATCCTCTTATCTTGTCGACATATCAATTATGACCACACTGAACATACCATGATGTTATACAATGATATCATGTAACTGGATAAAATGAAGTGTGTGAAGTTATCCTAGGGTTCTATCCCAGGAAAAAAAAATTTCATCAGGCAATACTTTTATTATTTCAGCCCAGGATTTTTTAAATTTTCCCAAAATTGCCCAAAATTTCCCTAATAAGTGAATAGTGGCATTCCTAGATTAAAAATTATAATCTAAGACATCCATATTGATATTTTCGATCATACAAGATGACTCTGACGATTTTATTGCATTTAATTCGAATTTAAATTAATGGTTCCAGGAACCTTAAGTGTCGTGCTTGATCTCTTTTGATATCCACACAGTACAATGTCCAGTACCTAACCGCACATTTGCAGGTCAGCCGTATGTTTAGGTTTTTTTTTATGCAAATGTGTTGTTAGGTACTGGACATTGTACTGTGTCGATACCAAAAGAGATCGGCACGACACTTAAGGTTCCTGGGAACCATATTTTTAAGTTCGAATTATGTACAAAAAAAATATTCTGGGCCATATACATATGAGCCAATAAAAAAAAACCTAAACATACGGCTGACCTGCAAATGTGTTGTTAGGTACTGGACATTGTACTGAGATCGGGCACGATACCTAAGGTTCCTGGGAACCCTTAATTTAAATTCGAATTATATGCAATAAAATCGTCAGAGTCTTCTTGTATGATCGAAAATATCAATATGGATGTCTTAGATTATAATTTTTAATCTAGGAATGCTACTATACACTTATTAGGCAAATTTTGGGCAATTTTGGGATAATTTAAAAAATCCTGGGATGAAATAATAAAAGTATTGCCTGATGAATTTTTTTTTTCCTGGGATGAAATCCTAGGATAACTTCACACACTTGATAAAATGTAGGAATTACAACTTTCCAGAGCATGACACAATTATAACTGTAACAAACTAAATTCGATTGGTTTGTTAGAAGATTTAGATTGAGATTTAGAATTAGATTTAGATATTTATTTTGATTGTCATTTTGGCTTGGTTTTGATTTTGATTTTGATTTTGATTTTCAATTATGAAAGCTTTACATTTTATACAGATAAATAGATTTATTAGGCTAGCTGTGTTATACCGATCGTCTGATGATTTTCTAGTTATAAAAAATCGACATTACCGTTCCACAAAGCATTTTCATAGTTAGGATCGCACAGGACAATCAACCCAAAGGAAAAAAGGTGTAACTCTCTCAAGACGAAATAATTTCAGTATACGTAATCATCCAAAGACTTTTAGGTAAACCAGATGGTGCCAACTGCGAGATTGTATGAGAATGCAATTATTGTACACAGAGCTTGCAGGCCACGTCATCTCTTCACGCCAAGATTGGCCACCAGAATAATGTGATTCTATAAGACGTTGAATTTATTGCTTTGAGGCTGTTTAAAGCATAACGTACATGCTGTGACTCCGGAAAAGTCTCTAAATGTTTCTAGAAAAGATGAGACTCAACACATTATTTATAAACTGTTGCAGAAAATTTCATCAGAAGGGCGGAAATCTGCCTGGTCGGTGGATAAGTGAGTAATTACAAACGAATTGTAAGCGTTCAGAAACGATCCCAGGAGCGGTTTATGATCGTTTAAGTCGTGGAACTTCTGGATGCCAGCGATAATTGACAGAGCTTCTCTATCAATTTGAGCATACCGACGTTCGGTGGCAGTTAGCGTCCTAAAAAAAAAACTAAATCGGACAATAATTATAACCCACCTTATGTGAAAGAACCACCCGGTGCCATATGGGGAGGCATCATAGACCAAGGGTATTTACAGCTACTCATTGCAAAGCATGAGAACATCGTTGGTCGAGAGCGTAAATTTCAGCTCGTCGAAGCTTTTCTGATGGACAGTGGACCAAGACAAGGGGCCCTGCAACAGTAGCTTTTCTTTTGACGAATGCTTTATCCATCGGTGGCAGTGAATTTTAGATATAGCTTCAACTTTGGCTTCAGTGGGACGAAGACTGTATTTATGTTTCCGAAGACGAATCCCCGTTTCATGAATTCGTTGAAAAATCTGGCTCTATATTTCATGATGTTCATCATGACACCTGAAATTACACGAAGTAAATTTTGAAAAATACCTTGTTACGACTGGCATACGTCTCCACTTCATACAGAGGCAAAAGAAATTTTTTTCGCGAAAATTCCAAACGCTCAAATAATTTGAAATTTTTTTATCGTTATAAAATACCATGACCACCATGGTGTTTATACCTATGCTCGCTGTTATGATTTCCGAATTTAAATTTAATATTCCCTCCGATTGCTATATAAACATATTTTAAATTTTTTTTTGCATTTACTTGTTTTCTATATTGTCATGTACAAGCATATATGTATATCTCTTGCGAGTTGGTGTGTGTACATGTATTAGGTAGTATGAGATGGAATATTTGCGTTATTAAAATGGTCAATCTGGAATATTCTATTTTTCTTTCTGGTATCATTGGCTTGAATTAAACGCGTGATATTTGCTCTGAGTGGGGATAGAACCGATCGGTGTATTAAACATGAATCCGATGCGGCCGTACAGATAAGTATGTACATATGTTCGTTGTCGTTGGTCGTCTTATTCGTTGTATTTGTGTACATAAAAAAAACATAAATACGAATAAAGATTTTACAATAATAAAAATAAAAAAATAAAAAATGATGAAGATGTGCACAGACAAAACCAACAAAAATGTTTATACAAGCCGTCTCGTTCGCTCCTTACACAGATCCTATCAAAAAAAAATTTACACTAAATTTATTTATGTATTGGTATTTATATATCGTAAAATACTTTAGTTTCGATGAATTTATAACCTATACTTATTTGTTTTGTGTATATATACTTTCTGATTTATTTTATGCGCATCACTAATACTATACCTTAACGTACTTTTTTATATCTTAAGTGTTTGTACTGTTTGGCTTGTATAAACATTTTTGTTGGTTTTGGCACAGATACAACGAGTGAGACGAACAGCGATGCGAGGTAGAAAATAGGAGGGGGAAATTTTCTGATTTTTTTTGGATAGAAAAATATTTTTTTTGATGAATAGTCTAGTTTGAGTTTTGTTGACGTTAAGTCCAAAAAAAAAAAAAAAAAAAGGAAAAGAAAAATTTTTTCTTTAAAAACAATAAAGTCTAGTTTGACATCTTGTGAATATAATCGATTTTTTTTTGATTTTTTTTGGAAACGAGTTGTTGATTCTCGAGTTTCCTTTTTTTTGTGATATATAAAATATTTTGGTTGATTGATAATGTAATTAAAATTATTAAATCTTGTTTAAATAAAATAAAAATATATTTAAGTATGTCATTGAATTGATAAAATATATTGTTAGACATTAAGTTAGAGTGAAATATGCAAAACTTTTTAAAGTTATCAATGTAAATAATAATAAAAAAAAACAATAAATAAAAAAACTTTATGTGTAAGTAAATAGAAAAACCGCAAATGGAAAAATATTGAAAACCATTTGATCAGCAAACGGTTTTTACTATTATTATTTGATTTTATAAATTGTGAAAAAAATAAAGTTGCATCTACACAAATTAAATTTTATTGTTAAAAGTTAAATCTAATGTGATACAAATATTAAACTTTTGGGAAAAAAACAAAAATAAATAAATAAATAAAGTTAAACAGCTAGTGGCTAGTTTTTTTAATTAACCCATTTTCTTTGCTGACCTGTCTGTGTTATAAAAAAAAAAAATTAAATTACTATTGTACTGTAATACGTAGAGGTACAAGTCGAGTTTGTGTGCGATAATTGTGTTCGTGAATTTGGAGCAGTGTTCCCGCCCGTGGGGGCAGGGCGGCCATATTGAGGGGGATCCTGCGTCGGCGCTGTTTGCGGTTGGTCGGACGGGCCTTTAAAACAACAAGGTAAAACAATTAAGGGATAAACAATCTGGCTAAGTAAATTTTAGTTGCTTAAGTTTGTAACAGGTTGTTTCTCCTTTCTATTTTCATTATATTGTACATATATATTACTATTTTTACCGTTTGTTTTCGGCGTTTCGTGGTGGTGCACCGATTTGGTGAAAACCCCACTCAGAGCAATTATTGTCCGGTTATATTTTTTTTCCGTCATTTTGATTGATTGCGTTTGGAATTTCCGTTCTTTTTTTCTTCGCTTCTGCTCGGTTGTCCGTTTTTGGGTGTGGTTCGACCCCATAACGGTTAATTTTTTTCAGGTATTTTTGTGTTTTCCTTAATTTTCTTAAAACAGTGATAGTGAAAGTGAAATCTAACATTAACGTGTAGAATCAGTTTTAACGTAATTTATCATTAATCAGTTTTAGCCTAATTTTCAATTTTTTCTCTTTTATCGCAACCTAAAAAAAAAATTTTTTTTTCTTTGAATTTCTTACGGTAGTGTGCTACGCCTCACCATGTGCGTGTAAACAAATAATTGATCGGATGATGTGGGGTGTGGTCATGTGAAGGGTCGGCCCTTTTCCATCCTTTTCCGTGCGTGCCGTTCGTTCCTCCAGGACAGGCTGTGTTGGAGGGCGGCACGCCACATGAGTTGATCGCGTCGGGGTGACAGTCTCCATTCCGCGGGATTGTCCCTGGGATTGTCATGCGGGCGTCCTTCCCTCATAGTGGCATCGGTGGCCATCGCGACTGGGAAACAGCATCCCAGTAGACGGGCCGATGAGGGGAGGCCCGTGTGGCAGTCACGGCGGTAGTCGCCTGGTATTGAGACGGTCACTCCGAAACGATCACTCCCAGCTTATCATTTATTTTTGCCGCTGAGGCCGTGGCAATTTAATTTTAATTTCCATTTGCCCCTCTAATTTTGTTCTTCATGCGGTTATTCAAGCATGAGAATTATGTCTGAAAACCCCCACGCCGCACCGTGAGCTCTAGCCAGCTACTATACCGCATCAGACCGCTATTCTCATGTCTGTTAACGTAATCCCTTGGGGGATTTCGTTACAACCTGGTGCCGTGCGGAGATTCCGAACTAGAGACGTTTCATTTTGAAAACTGTGAGTTGCTGGTAAGATTGTGCAAATTCCAGCTTGGCAAATATCGACCCTTTTGGCATCGTAGAGACAGCAAATGAGTAGCTACGGAATCGTAAATGCATGCGGCGAAAGTGCTTTATTTACGATAGATTTATAGTCTCCGCAAATCCGTACTGTTCACACTGTTCATATTCCACTGACTCCAAAATTCAATGGTTTAACATCTTCTGCAGCACCTCTTATTGATTTACGAAGAACGAGAGGAACATGGCGAGGTGGTAGTCGAATTGGTACGACTGTCGGATCCAATTTGAATGAAACTGGTGGATCAAGCATGTTATTCTCATAATTCAGCTGAGAATAGGTGTTGTTGGTATTTCACTAATATGCTCGAAAATTTCTGTAGATGAGCCATGATTTATCTGTATTGATGACGGATGACACATTAAACTGACGCACGCGAATGGTTGCAAAGTTGGATACTTGGCCGGAAAGTTGATGGCGTCGGTGATCGCTTTGTGATCCTGAATGGCAGTCTCGACTGCAACGATATTATCACAATGTTTCTCCAAGATCAAAGTCTTTTCAGCTAAAAATTATTGTTGCAAGGCCAGATTGTGTATATATCACACTATTCGATCACGGAGAAATACATGCGAGCCTCCGCATGGGGCAGGAATTTGGCCGTAATTTGATGTAGTCGCTTTCAGTTCCCACACGTCCAAAAAAAGGAGATTCAATCTATCAGATTACGATGAAAAATTTTGAAAATCGGTTGCATTCTATGAATACAACATGATTATTTTACTCAACATGCGGCCCAACGCTGAATTTATTTTAGAAATTTTATAATACGGAACTTGCTTACAATTATATGTTGATTGCAACTTTGCCGAGAATTTAGTGCAAATCTCTGTTTCTCTCAAAATTCTTTGAGAACTTTATAGTTGTGGTACTTGTTAAAAAATTTGTTAGTTAAACGATACAAAATTTTAAAATTAAATTCACAAATCTTGTTTAAACTATGTATAGTAAAACTAAAACTGTGAACTCTCTTTAAGAATTTTCATTAAGTGTTCATATAATATACAATTTCATTTTCAAGTAGTTTTCATAAATCTGGCATGAAAAGCCATATTATATAATATTTACATAGGTAGCAATAAAACTTTTTTATTTGGTACGTAGATGTGTATGTTTTATTCAAAATTAAAAAGATAAATCCTTTGTTACGGTATTTCTTAAGTTTTTTTTTTTGTTTGGGGCGGGAAATTATTTTTCTTCATCCCTACATCATATTGTACGAGTTCTAGAATACCCCTGACACAAAAAAGGAAAACAACAACGAAGAAAAACAATTTGTTATTTTCCACTTCTATATTTATTTTCTTTGTTGTATATAAATAAAGTATATTCATCAAAGCTTTTCACAGTTTCCTTTCCAAAATGAAAATCTTTACCTTTAATTTTGTATACTTTCATACATACATACCTATGCACATAAATTCTCTTTAGTTGTGTCGTTTGGTTATTGTTTAAATAAGATAAGTCTTGTTTTTAAAAACCAGACCAATTTATAGAATGAGTTTTTGGTACCTGGTTAAAGTATAAGAAAAGTGATAATTACAAAGTAGGTTAAGTTTTTTGAGGATAAGATGGATTTTTTGAAACGTAAAATTACATTTGAGTAACATTTTAGAGAAATTGTTGGGCACAAGGTTTACATTTTTGTTAGTACTAAATTTGATATATTAGGTGTACTGTTTATATTTATCTAAATTTTTGACTTCTAAGTTTGTTTGGTTGTGGTTTTGTAGACTGTCAGCAATTATTAAAATTTTGTTACAGTTTACAATGTCTTCAAAATTTTAATTGGTTTTTAAATTTTTTGTTCATAGAAGAGAAGTGCGACGTGATCAGTGTTTTATATTATAAATACCACAGTTTTTTTTTTTTTTTTGTAAAATTTTCATAATGTAATGTTGTTGGTAAATCCCACATCGTTGAACAATTTTTATTTTTAAAAATACATTTTTTTTTTATGAATTGGAAACCCGCCAAAAATATTATTAATAATTGGTATTTTTATTTTAATAATTTCACATCATGAATATTTTTGCGGTTTAGCAAAAAACCAAATACAAATTGTCTAAATTTAGAATTTTATTTTATAAATATATATGGTTGACAGCTCTTGATAAGATTATAATTGGTTCTTTAGCACATGCGGCTTCATATATGTATCTAACAAAATTAGATCAATATTTCCCCTATCTGTTTGATGATTTAATTAAAAAAGGAAGAATTTTCCAGCCTTATGAATTCTCACATTTACTGTGAAAATATTAATTAGATAACGAGCTACGTGGAAATTTGTTAATAAGAGCGTTTTAAACTTTCAATCACACCGTATATTTAAAACACTTTAAGATGGTTTAGAATTAAACTATAAACAGAGATCATATCCGTTTTTTTTTGTGATGTCTTGCTTAGATTTTTCAAATAACTTAAATATTAAAAATTACACGCAAGGAAGCCATTCTTCCCAACTAAAAACTGTTGTGAAATTATTTAAATATTCATTCACCACTCTGTGGTTTCGCTCTATGGCACCTAATGTCTCATGATGATACGGAGAGTAGAATTAATTTCATTGATTTTTAATAAATCGCAAATGTTTTTCATTGTTTCATTGAGAAATTCAGTTCCCATATCTAATTTCAAAACTTTGAAAATACCATATTTTCTCATAGGGATTGCTTCAACGTATTGTGTTTAGGTAATTCACATTGTAATGTAATCATCTACATCCATTCGAGATTTGAAGGGCTTCTGCATCTGTTGATATTACTTCAAAACTACTTCCTGGTGTTTCAGTTATCACTAATTTTTCTTTCGTGTGTTTATCTATCTTATTTTTCTTACATAATTCACACTTGTTTATAATTTTCTTAACCATTTTACTCATAGTCTTCCACACAAACTTTTGTTTAATTTGATAAATGGTTCTTTTTATGCCAGTATGCCCTCCGATTGGGGTCATATGATTTTCTTCAATTATTTCTAACATTTCTTCTGGATTTACTATTATCTTAAGGGCTTTCTAAATTAATATTCTTAAGTCATTTTCACTATATGTCCCTACCTTATTTATCTGCAGATTATTAAATTTTTCTTTAAATTCATTTATAGTAATGTAACTGGAAATTATATCACTATCTTTGCGAGCGCTAATTTATTTATTCTTAATTCATGCATACGTTTTGTTAGTTTCTTCAGCTTTGAATCCATTTCCAAAGCTAGATTGTTACTTATAAATACAGTTTCTTTTTTTAACCTTTTTATTTTTATTTAATTTTCCTAATGACATCTAAACTTTCAATTCTAAATTTGCAATTGCTTCAAATTTTTTACTTCTGGAATCAACGTACATTCCCATGTATAGAGTTAATCAGTCACTTGCTGTGGCTTTTCTAAATTAACACTAACACTATTTTCTTCTAATTTCTTCTTCATATTTCTTGTGACTACATTTACTGTTTTTTTTGGGATTAACGATTTCAGAGCTTGTGTATTCCAAACTATTCTTGAGAGCGCATTAAATTCCCATAATCCATTAAATGTAACCTAATTCTATAGTCATTTTAGATGATGGGTTTTTATTTGTAAAAAGGCTTACACTAGCGGTCTATGGTCAGTAATTACAGTAAAACTGTTACCATACATATACGGCCTGAAATAATTTATAGCCCAATGAATTGCTAAGAATTCCTTCTCTATTATCGGCTTATTTATTTGGTGTTTGTCCATTGATCTACTTGCAAATACAATCGGTAGATCTTTTCCAACATCTCTTTGAGATAAAATCGCTCCTATAGTGTAATTCCTTGTCAAAACTAGGGTATTGGAGAATTGGTGGATTCATTAGTTTTATTTTGAAAAGATGGAAGAATTGTTCACACGCATATTTCCAAATGAATTCTGTATCTTTTTTAACAATGCATTTAAAGGTTTTGCTATTAATGCACAATCACGAGTGAATTTTCTATAGCAATTGCAAAATGCAACAAATCTATGTGTACCATCTGCATCGGTTGGGCGGGGATAGTTTTTTATTTCTTCATATTTCTCAAGATCCGGTTTCACACCTTCATCAGTAATGCAATGACTTAAATATGTCACTTCTTTTTTATAAAATTACATTTTGATCGATTGATTTTTAATTCATGCGACCTCAGTCTCTGTAATACTCTAACTAAATTAGAATTATGATGTGTTGTTATTCCACATCCAAAAATAATTTTATCATCTACATAACGAAAAGCAAGTTCATGTAAGCCAGCTATTGCTTTAGATAACATTCCTTGAAAACAATTTGTGGAGATTTTTAGTCCAAATCGTTGAAAAAGCAGTCATATGACGTGATTCTTGTCTAACACATCTCTGTCTAACACATCTTCTAGCCGTGTTAACCGAACACTAATCTAGCTTTTTTATTTCCATCTAGAGATTTCTTTGGAGCTACCAATAAAGGGGAACTGTAAGGACTTATTGAAGGTTCTATAATATCATTGTCTATTAGTTTCTGTACTTCGTTATTTATTTCTTCATGTTGTACATGCGGTAGCCTATAATTCTTTATAAAGACAGGAACATTGTCTTCTTTTAGTATCTCTTGTTTATAAAAATTTGTTGTTAGCTTATCAAATACAGTCATACCCCGCCTAACGATGTTAATTGGTTCCGACGTTAGGCGAAACAACGTTATAAGGGGCAAAGTATGTATGTAGATGAATAGAGGAGAAAATTTCATTGTTTTTTGTTTTTTATGTTTTTTGCCTTTTTTCTCAGTGTTTTTTGCTTTGCTTATTATTTTAAACGACGTTACAACGAAACACAGCGACGATAGAGCGAGGTTTGTTAGCATTTTACTAACGACGTTACAGCGAAACGACGTTATGAGGGGGGACGTTGTACGGGGTATGACTGTACATCTAAAAATTTTGTACAAATTTTTAAAATTTCTTGTTTTTCATAATCATTATTATTTTCTAAATTAATTTCCTTAATTATTTTCTTATATCTTTCTTCATTCGATATATTATTACTATATTGCATATTCCGAACTACGTGATAATCACTTAAGCTGTCTACCTTTGGTTCAAAATTCTCCATTTGAACAGATTCTTCTGTAGTATTTATTATTTTTATACGTGCAATACCATTTTTCGAAATTAAAGTGTTGCAAATAATTACTCCTTTTCTTATTTCATCACTTATCACTATACTGTCACTATTTCGCTTTATATTTAATGCTTGTAAATTTTCTGTTCTAGCGGGTATTTTAAAAATATTTTGCTTGGGCAGACTATTTTCTATTGGTAAGACAATTTCTTCTTCTTGATTTTTTATCAAAATTGTGAAGGTTTCATAGTCAATTATACACTGGTTTTAACTCAAAAGATCTCTATCTATTATCCCAATACCAAAATCTTGACGAACAATATACATTTTCTCTTTTATCCTTTGTCTATCTACTTTAAAATTTGCAAACGTGGTCCCTAACGAATAAGTTTCATAGTCTGTTACCCTTGTAATTCTATAATTTTACTTCTGATTTATTCCTTATTTCCTAATTATCTTATTTACTTTAATTGGATTTATTGTCTAGTTTTGGCGTGCAAGAAATTATTACACTGAGAAATATGTGTATTGGACAAACACAAATAAAATATAGAAAACTAAGCTTTAGGAGGTTTTCCTAAATGTAAATATATTTTCCCGAACTATAAGAAATAATTTCGAAGGATGTTGGCGAAACCTTTATAGCATATAGATAAGTTGCCATGTTATATTGGAAAAGCTAGATACATTTTTAGTTTGTATAGGCAATTAATTTTTCAGACTTAATCTCTATTTGTTATTGGTTGTCACCCAATATATATAGTCGGTTCAGAATGTTTTGTAAATACAACTTAACCGATAGAAACTTTACCTATACTTATCGTTGTAGAAACAATTTTTTAAAGTATACTCATAAAAACCCTTTTTAACCATTACTGAATAAATTTTGATTAGTGTTTCGTGGTGATAGTCTAGTTACACCATTAATAAGTACAAGTGTGCTTGAGAAGTGACTTAATATTTAACACTTATAGTACCGAACAACGATATATCGTTGTTTAACTTATTATGATATAAGAATTAATAGTTCGGAACTCATTTATAATTAAGTACTCATGTGCTTAGTAGTATAATTTTGAAAAACATAATAGACCCTAGTCATTACTGCATCTTTTCAAATTAATTTTTTATTATCTTTTCTCAAAATTTAACAAATTGCTTTTTGGCTCGGCACTAATAGGGTTAAACAAGAAATTAACGGGTATTTTCGTAAAATCCTTTAGTATCGATGAATCTATAACCTATACTTATGTATTTGACACATAGACTGCCACGTGACCCACCCGTGGGCCAAAAATTAATGACTTTTATTGATAACTTTTAAGCATAAAGTTGGATTACCCTCACATTGCCTGTAATATGTTGATACTACCACCTTCTAAAATCGCGAATGTCGGTATTTGGATTGGATTCTAATGAAAAGACTTAAATTTTTGCATTTTTGTAATAAAAAGGTGACAGTCAATGTGTTAAAATGGTCAAAATGAGTGTTGTGCAATTTTATCATTTTGTATTGGTAATATACCTATAACTTAGGCAAATATAATATAGAAGTTACATATTTAATTTTCTCAACAAATAATTTCAATCGAACAGGACATACAGTATGTGCGTTCCTGCCTTTTTTTTTGTATATTTACATTTTAAATAATTCAGAAGTTTTTTTAAATTGTTTCAAAAAATTTATAAAATTTGTGAATACAGAAATCTATTCAATAGTTGTGGAATAAAACAATCGAAGTGATACAGTATAATCAATCAAACAAAATCATGAACGGAGATAATCCATTGTGGAGAGAAAAATTGACCTCGTGGAATTTAACAAATTCGATTCCAATTTTCGAAGGTAAATTTTTCAACAAATTTAGTTGTTTGGTTTTCTCGTTACGAATGAAGTTTGTTTATCTTAATTTCAACACATTTTGCTTATAAATTTCGTTGTCACTTCATTTTAATTTAAGTTAATATCAATTAATAACGTTTTTTAGAAGCATGCGTTCACAATTCAACTAAAAAAATTCATTCTTCATTGCTTTTTTCTATTTTCTTTCGGTTTTTTTGGTTTGCTTTATTATTTCTATGTAGATGAAGAAATTGATGATGATTCATTTGTCATATTAGATTATGATACTGTTTGTAATATGATAAAAAAAGCGGGTCCAAGAGTAAAATTTTGGAATTATTAGTCTGCAGAATTTAGAAGGAAGGTGCTATTGGTAAGAAAAAAATTTTGTATGTACTGATTTTTGTCTTGAAATACCACAAAGGGTTGTTTTTTATTATTAAGTTTTTATTTTAATATTTAAACGATTTACTTATTTAATTGTGTGTATTTTAACAGATTATTTTTATTTATAACACCTCCAAAATTTTTCGGTAACATTTTACAGTAATTTCAAATTCTGTAAAATACTTTAGTAAGGCCAAAAACCAAAATAAGCCAAAGTTTAAAATTAGAAGTAAAAATTAGAACAAAAAAACCAAAAAGTCAACTTAAGATATTTGCTTAATTTTCTTTGCAAATTATGATCGTAAACTGAATTTTCTTTCTTGACGTATATTGGTCTAATTTGGCCATTATTGTAATAATTTGATAAAGAGTGAAATCCTAAATCATTTTCTCCCATTTTCTTACATAATAGTGAAATTCTTAAACATGATGATCTATAATTAATTAAAGTAATAAATACTATCAAATTATAATACAATAACTTTGCTGATACGGAACCATCTTAATAGTTTCACAAAATTAAAACAAAATAAAACATTTTAGACAATTTAATTTAATTGATTTAATGGTTTAGCTTCTAAACAAATAAATGAAATTAATTAAATTATGTAAAGCGTTCGAGTTTTTTCGTGTAACTTTTCTGAAGGTATAAAGGTGGTTCCTCTGAACAAAGATAGTTTATTAATAATCGAATCATTAATCTGTTTTACAATGTTAAGTGGTAAAAACAAAACATTAATTTATTTCAAATATTTTATTAACAGACTGATTTAAATTAGATTTTATTAATTTTTTACAAATCCCGTCAAATAATGATCATGATTTGTATTATACTTCACTTAATTATAGTGTTCAGGCATTGCAATTAACATGACAATTTAATAAAAATTCTGAACCTTATAAATTAAGTAAATTTTTCAGAATTTTGAGTAGTTTTTTAAACGTAAACTATGTGTTATAAATAAATTTATTTTAGAAATTGCTGTAAAATATATAATATATGTAATTTGGTTTAGAAAAATGTAATCCCTGAAAATGATGGAATAACCATCGTCAATCATTTAAATTTTGTTTAATTTATTTCATGTGCAAATGGTCAACCTGCCTGCTTCTTGTGATGTTTAATTTTAATTGAATATATATATATATATATATAATACATTTCAGGTTGATGATAATCAATTAAATCGTTGTCAAAGCCCCTTATCGGATGTAATTTCGTCTGAAAACATCCAGCCTAAAGATTCGAACGTAGAAAACTTATCATCAGCAGATAATAAATTTATATTTGGATACGAGCTATCATCTGAATGGTGTTATAAAGAAGTAAGTAATTAATATGAATTAAACGAATAGAAAATTAAAAGGATTTTTTTTTAAGATTCCAGATAATTTCCCGATTGCTCCGGCCAATTCTTTTTTTACATGACCATCAACTTCAGAAGGTTTATTATCCACTGAATCGTCTGCAATAATCAGTCCAACTTATATGGAAGTAGATAGTAACATTTATTTAATACATCGACCAAAAGGGACAGTTAACGAATACTTGTATGTGGGAGGGGGTAAGGCTGTCCTAAGCTTCTGTGCTAAAAATAACTGCTTAGATGAATACCACCGCAACAAACTTGTGAATATTATAGTAGTTAAAGAATTTCAATAAGACAAATATGCCGACGAAATTAAATTTAAGATTACGACGGAGCGCTTCGTGGATCTAACATATCAAATTGTTGCTCTTGTACCCAAGGAATCCAAACAAATATACCATAATATTCAAAAGAAACTAAAAAGAAAGCTTCTGGCAAACTTTGGGAAAAATTGCAGATTTTTAAAAAAAATTTACAGCAGGGAAAGAATTCACATTCTACTAAATTTATAAAGGAAATTTCAACGGAGCCAGCCTCCCTACAGTCGGATGAAATTCTTCAAAAATTAAAATTTCTTGAAGCATATTTGGAACCAATTCATAAAGTCAAGGAATATTGGTGGCAAACTAAAGAAGCACGATCTGCGATTTTTAAAACTAATCTTGATTCCACCATAGGGAACTATTTGGATCGATTTCCAATATTGCACTCTATCGACGGTTATCAATGTTTAAACAAGGATTTTGAGTACCTTCACAGTGAATCAGCAGATAATTTATTTAAGAAGTGGCCGGAATTAACGAAAAAATTATTTTACTTGCTGAGAGAAAACAGAAAAAGGAATGAAACTATTTTTTGGTTCATAAATCTGAATATATTGGTTTCTTCCTGATTCCTCATCTTCTCGCTACACCAGTTCGAAAAAAAAATTTAACGGAATAAGATGTAATTCAAAGCAGGAAAGCTCTTTTTCTTTCATCAGTTTAGTTTCGGTATGTTAGTTGGATTAAATAGCGTAAAGCACATTTGAATTTATTATTGTCTTTAGGAAACTGTTCTTGTTCACGAGGAGTTATCGAAAATTAGAAGGAATCTTCATGCGGACAAAAAAACACCAACCGACTCTAATTTTTGTAGGTAAAAAGATTCATCCCGTATTACCGAGACCTACTTGGCAATCGATGAAATTGTCTTCAAATGTAAAGGGCTACTCGGTGCCGTTGATAGCTGTTTTAAGAGCTTTACCGTTTTAAACGCAAAATTTCCAGATGCGTCAGAACATATCTGGCATTTAATACAAAAGCTAGTTTATAATATATCAGCCGTTTGGGATAAAAGCTTCACTACAGTAAATTCGCTGTTAGATTTACAATGAAATGTTTTTTATGTAATAAATCGGTCCTAACTGCTAAATTGTACATTTATCATTTGAAGAGTATGCAGAAATTTTCGAAATATTTCCAGTGTAGGAAATGTCCGGTTGAACGAAGCTTCAATTATTTAAATAGCTTTAAAAAACATATAGCTAGACATTTTCAAAATCAATAGTGTTTTTATATAGAAAATTAACGAAGATAACAGTTTTAATTTGGGGATGAAATTTTCTAATATTTTCAAAAATCCTTTTAATAAAATTTCCACTGAATATAAAAGATTAAAAATTAATAACTTTTTACGAATACAAGACGGTTTATATTCACGTCATAGATTACGTTATGCAAAAAAGTATGAGTCTGATAGTATTGTTTTGCCATTACTTTTATACTACGACGATTCTGAAGTTAACAATCCGTTAGGTTCAAGAACTGGTTTTCAGAAACTTGGTGACCATACATCTTTTCCTTTTATATCCGAACAATATCGTTCAAGGCACGATAATATATTGTTTAATACTCTCGATAAAAAAAAAATAAGGTAATTCCATTTTTAATGTACTTATCGATGAATTAAAGGACCTAGAAACTAATTCCATCAATATACAGGGAAGAAAATTCATTTTTGTGCTTGTTTCTTGTATTGGTGATAATTTAGGTTTTAATTCAATGCTCGGTTTCACTGAAAGTTTTTTGGCTAATTATTTTTGCCGAATGTGTAGAATGCACAAAAACCAAACAAAATCAGCTACTAAACATTTTTATGCTTCGAAACTCGTATAACTATGATCAAGATTTGCAAACTTCTGACGTCACAAAAACGGGAATATTGTCACCGTGTGTTTTTAATGAATTAAAACACTTTCATGTATCCAGTTCATGTATTTCAGTGTAGACTTACTTCATGATTAATACGAAGGGTTTTGCGATTTTGAAGTTGCTTTCATCTTATTATATTTTATTAAACAGAAATTATTTGATGTCACAATTTTGAATAATAGAATCACAGGCTTTTACTTTGGGGAATCTGAGAATATGAATAGACCCCAAGAAATTTCCATTGAAAACCCTTAGAATCATAAATTAAGATATTCTGCTTTCGAATTAATGTGGTTAATAAAATATTTAGGATTAATTATTGGTGATTTAATCCCAGAAGGAGATGATGTATGGAAAATATTTCTAACTTTACGGGAAATCATTGACCTTTTATTCCTAGAAAATAATATTGAAGATGTAATTTTGCATTTAGAAGAGTTAATAATTCTGCACCATTCACTATACCTTCGGCATTTGTAACTTCCATTGAAACCAAAGCATCACTTTTTGACTCACTATCCAGGATTAATTAGAACATTTGGTCCATTAAAGCAATTTCGGGTTATGAGGCATGAGGCCAAACACAAACAATTAAAGGAAATTGCAAATTCAACTAGATCAAGAAGAAATACTTGCCATAGAATTGCCGAGCGGCTTCAGCTTGCATTTTTTCAAAATAAATGCAATAACGATTTTATTCAAAGCACATCTTTCGGAAAGGTAGTACGAAGCTTCACTGACGATGTAGATGCAGCTGTATGTAAATTAAAATGTTTGTATAATTATATTAACTTTGTTAATTGGGTTGAATTTTGTAATGTTAAAATCAAACAAGGAATGGTAGTGTCTTATGGGAATGAGGACAATTTACCATGCTTTGGATTGATCAAAATTTGTGCAGTTACTCCAGATGATACTTGTTTTTGTGTTTGCCAATTATTGAATACTATATTTTTTCATAGTCATTTATATGCATATGCTGTTGATAAGACGGATAATATGAATAAAATTGAAATAAATCTAAGCACCTTGACCGTTCATACAATTAGTATTATTATTATTATTGGGGGGGCCATGCGGGCGATCAGCCACTTCGCACTGCGACCTAAAAGATCTATTGTGCTGGCCCCTGCTTAATTATCCGTCCAGTCAATATTCAGGTTCTTAATGAACCTGACGATACTGCCTCCCGGTACGTGATACATACTATCTGGGCTTATTGCTCTCCCTCCTAGATGTTTACTACAGCATGTAGTTTAGCTAGAAAGACGGTAGCATTGGAGCTCAAGGACCTCGAGAGGGTTGTCCCACTCTCGTATATTCCTACTCCTGCCCCGTATTCCGTTTGATTTTACTCTTACGAGTTGCTCGGAATTGCAAATCACCTGTAGGTCACCCAGCTTTACTACAGGAAGGCTAAATAAAACTGGAGGGTGCCTGGTATCCAGAGTCCGCATATTTTGGGCTGATTAACCTATCAGCCATTCATCTTTCGGCATATGCTGTTCCACCTTAGATTAGGGTTTTTTGCCAAGGTTTTCTCCTTTAGCGCCGTACTTTAGCCTGTGCCAAATGGCCTAAAATGTGCCAAATGGCCTTAGTTACCAGTGGTTGCCACGAGGAGGCAGTACGTACACTTGCGATTTGTGAACAGGTTACCCCTTCCACAATTGTACCCATCACGCAGCTGCCTAATGACAAGACCAGAACAGCTCACGTGATGCGCACCCTACTGGAAGGTTACGGAGCTGGTAGATTAATCTACTAAACTTTGATCCCCCCCTCTAATAGACGCCAAACCACCTCATACAATTAGTAAAATTAAATCGATATTTTACGTTACAGGATTTTAGTTTGAATAAATTTATTTCTTTTAATTTAATTGTATATAGAAGCTATTTGGATCCTGTAAATATTTTACAAATGTTAGTAAAATAAAACTATAGCAATATTTTATATTACCGGAATAATAAATGTATGTCCATCTGTATAGTTAAATAGGCAAGTGTATTTACTGAAATATAGGTAAAACCCTAAATCATACGGTAAATCTGATATACAAGTAAGTAAATCATTCAATAAGTATCGGCATTCCACCCAGAATATTATAGTTACATATCATCCTTCGTTGGGCTTGATTCCAATAATACCTGAAATATACGGTTCTAATATGTTTTTTCTCCAAACTGGATTGTATTGTGGTCTATATCAACCAGAAAATTACACAAATCAATTAATATTTCACCAATATTATTTCATTTTATTCCTAAATATTTTGTACCTGGTACAACTCGGTATAGGCTTGCTGCCATAGTAATGGGGTTTATTGTAGCTATATTTATCAATTGTTTGAGATAATTCCAAATTTATTGGGATTTCATTTAAATCCTTTTTAATTTATTTCTCTAAAGACAGATTTCTCACCAATACTCTATAGTACATTCCTTAAAATCGTTAAATCTCCTATACAACCAGGAATTCAGCCTTTTTCATAGTTTGTAAAAATATGGAACATTTAACAATAATTTCTTGTTGTCCCAAAAACGCCTATAAATATGGTTAGAAAATACGTCAAACATCGGGAATTTTACCCATGTTTTCTTTCAGTGTACTGTTCGGAACAACATGGGTCGTATTCTCGATCTGGTGTTTACATCAATTCAATCAGTTCATGTGATAGCTTGTACTGACTTGGGAGGGAGTTCCAGTATCTTTCATACACTATTGCTCATCGAAATAAATTTTTTAGAATATAGCATAGCTGAATTTATTGTTAAGGATGTTAAATTTGATTTTTTGAATGCAGACTTTGTGTCCCTTGATGAATATTTTGGTAAAATTGACTGGTCTGAGTGGTCTGAGTTTTTAACGAATAATAATAATAATAATATTTCCGAAATTGTTGAACGGTTTTATTTTGCTGTAAATGCAGGATTTGACCAGTTTGTTCCCAAAAAGGTGACACGCTGTGAGTACAATGAACCGTGGTTTAACCATTCGTTGAAAAATTTTGCTAACCGCAAATCTAAGGCTATAGTAAGTTATTTAAGCGTTCTGATAATGGTACGGATTATGAAAAACATTGTATGTTAAGGAAAGAATTCAAATATCTTAATGATTTTCTTTACAATATTTATATTTTACGAATTTAGGATGAAATAAGAAGTAATCCTAGAAGATTTTTTTCATTTATTGATGGTAAAAGAAAATCTGTAGGTTTTCCAACAGTAATGTCTCACAATGAGGACTCAATTTCCGGTCCTGAGGCGATATGTAATGCTTTTGGACATTTTTTTAAGGGTGTTTTTGAGAAGAAGAATGATTCTAGTTTCGGTAATGGTCCATCAAGCGATAAGTTGAATGTCCTTCAACTTACGAAACAGGAGGGAACATCTAGATACGTTTAATGGCACCGGTCCGGATGGGATTCCATCGATCATTTTAAAAAATTGTGCTCATTCTTTAGCTGAACCGTTATATTATATGTATAACATTAGTCGTCAAATTGGTATTTTTCCTGATATATGGAAAACAGCATTTGTTCGGCCAGTGTTTAAATCTGGTTCTAAGTGTGATATTACATGTTATAAACCAATCAATATTCTTTCCGTCATTCCTAAATTGTTTGAAATATAAGTAAAGCAAAGACTTGAGTTTATTTTAATGAATTATGTTAGCCCTTTACAACACGGATTTGTGCAGGGTAGATCTACCGTAACTAATTTGATGGTATTTTCTAATTACTTATACGATGTTTTAAGCTAGAGAGTTCAAGTTGATGTAGTTTATACGGATTTTTCGGATTTTATTATTAAAAAAACTTGATTGTATGAATAATGAATTTATCCCTCTTAGTTGGATTGCTTCATACTTAACGAATCGCATGCAATGTGTTAAAATTTTGGATACTGTATGTATCAGATTCATATGTAGCGTCCTCTGGTATCCCTCAGGGCAGTCATCTTGGCCCGTTTTTATTTATACTTTTCATCAATGATATTATTGACTGTTTTAATTTTTGTAAATGTTTGATGTAAGCGGATGATATAAAGATATACGCAGAGATAAAATCTGCTTCTGACACTATACGTGTTCAAAATGAATTAAATTTATTTTGTGACTGGACTGTACGTAATAAACTAAGGTTAAACATCTCCAAATATAAAGTAATGTCTTTCTGTTAATTTCGTACATCTTGTGTTGAAGTACCGTATTTAATGTGTAATGAAGTTGTGAGTAGAGTATTAATAATGCGTGACTTAGGAGTTTTACTTTCGAACAACTTGAGTTTTAACAAGCATATAGATTTAATAATTAATAAAGCTAATTTAATGTAAGGGTTTATTAAAAGGTATGGCAAAGAATTTCATGATCCTTACACATTGAAAACATTATATGTTACTTATAAGGTCCATTCTGGAATATGCATCGATAATTTGGCAACCATTTTATAAGTTTCTTTCGGATAGAATTGAGAGTGTATACAGAAGCAGTTTTTAATTTTTGCACTTAGAAGTCTTCCTAGATGTCATTCTGAAGATAGATTTAAACGAGAACCATATTAAAATAAACTGAAATCAATCAAATTATGCACCTTAGCTGTTAGGCGTGATAAAACTAATGCCGTTTTCGCTCGTGATATCATTTGCTCTCGAGTTAATTGCCCAGAACTTTTATCATTATTTTATTTTAGTGTCCCTGTTTGGTTTTTGCGTCCAAGAAATACCTTGGTTCGTTTGCCTTTCAGGAGAACAAATTTTGAAGGTTTTAGTCTTGTTTTTAACGTGCTAAATTCTTTTAATGTATACTACGACCAGTTTGATTTTCTTATATCAAGAAAATTATTTAAAACAAATTTGAATTAATTAATTTGGATTGTATAATGTACTTTAATTATTTTTAATATTTATCTATGCTATTGTTACTTATAGTTTCACTTGTTTCTTTATTTAGATTACAGTAATCATACTATGTATTAAATATATTAATGATGAAATAAATAATTACAGTGATATCCGATGCTGAATCAACCAGATATGTCAAGACGACTAGTGACAAATCAGATTTTTATACAATCAGGTTCCCTGCATCTTTATTTATAAGAAATATTAATGAATCGACAATTCGTCCATTTGCTTTACAATTTTCTCCTGTGCTATTGTAGGAGGAGGCATCTCGTTTCGCGAATGTTGTTCTGAGATTATATCTATTTTGATGATTAACATTATTTTTGAAATTACCACGGTAATTGGAATATCTAAAATTCCCACGATAATTATGAGTATAATTCCTTCCATTATACGCTTTAAAATTATTATAAAATTGTGGCCTATTATTCATACTGTTATGGAAATTTCTATTATTGCCCCTAAATCTAAAGTTTCTATTATTAAATTTCACTTGATGATTATTAAAATTTTTTAGATGCGAAACAATATTCGTGCCGTGGAGAATAGCACTTTCCAATGTTTATAAGCATCATGAGCAATTTCTATAGCTTCACTCAACGTTTTCGGTCTACTGGCTATTAGAGTAGTTTTTAAGTTATCTACTAGCCCTTCTTTAAATGCATTCAGCGTTAGTTCATCTGATATTTTATAGATTGTTTTACAATCAGCATCCTGAAGGTTTCTTTTCTGAATTAAATTCAATTCATTAAATAAACTTTCTATTTTAGTAATATAACCCTAAATTCTTTCTACCTGTCTGCTTGATCCTACAAATTTCTGACTGTATTTCCAGCGCAGTCTTTCTTGATACACAAATCTTATTAAAGTAATTTTTCAATTGATCAAGAGTTATTAATTTATTTTCTAAAACTAATTTAGATATCACTGTGTCGGTAATTTTAACTGAATGTAAGTATCAAAATATCCAATTTTTCCTTCTCAGCTGGTTTTAATAGATCATGAAGTAGCTGTACTAGTAAATCCCTATGTTCTCAATTAAATACAGGGAAGATTTTAACAGCATCACCAACATTTAGCTCCATTTTTTTTTAAACGAGGGATTTACAACTTTACAAACAAAATTTGAAATTAAGATTGATCCATATAACATTAATTACTTTAGAAAATCACAATATATGCACAAACATTTCTCACTGACTTAAATAATAATAATAAATTCATATTCCTGTAAATTTTATGTTAATCTTAATAATTTAAACTTTATATTATTCTCACTTTATATATATTAATAAAAAAACAACTAAAAACTAAAAACTAATTGTTAAAACCAAATTTTCCTATTTTGTATTTATATCTTGAGCCTCTCCAGTTGACTTCTGTTCCATTCTCCATTTTTTTAAAACTAAATTTTATTAAATACTATTTCTCAAATCCACTTTGGAGGTGGTGAATGGTTTGGAATGGTTTCTCGAACCTACTTTTTTTCAAAGCCAAATATAATCTGAAGCTTAGTGTTTCCTTTAAATTGAAGCATATACTGATTTATCGAGGTATCAACTGGCCGCCAGATGCTTGTTGTCAAGATGTCTGTGCTTCTGATGAATTTAAGCCTGAATTATATGGAAAGCTATAGAGGTAAAGTAGGAGGTCGCATGAAAAAGGCATGAATTGTGTTTATTATGTAATGTCTTAAAAACTTGATTTTGTTAAAATTAAAATGAGGTAATATTGTTCATTATAAAGAGCTGCAAACTGTTACTATTAGTATTTCGGATCCCTTTGTACCTTTAAAAGGCCCTGTGTTTTTATATCGATGTATGTCTTCGAGTTATATAATTTATACACTTTTCGATTTGTACATAACAAACAACTCGAAATTACAATTCAGAATTGTTTCCGTAATAATCTGGTTTATCTGACTTGGAGAATTGCTATAAGAGTAATTAATTAGAATTAGTTTAGAGTAACGTATAATTAATCGAACAGACAATCCTTGAGTAAAAGGATAAGTTGACACTTAACGAATCCCCAAATATTCTACATAATACGACAAAAAAACTACAAACCATCTCACTTCTGTAATATACACGAGATAAAAGGTAACACAAATGAAACTTAATTAGACAATTATATTGTTACAAACATAAAACCTAATTTGATAATAAAATCAACCTTTTGAATGATTATAATCTCATGCTAATCGGTTCATAAAAAGTTTGTTCCGTCTACTTCCATACACTTATTAGGTTGGTCATGGTCACATATAGTATAGCCAAAAAAAAAAAGAAATGGTTAGGATAAATTAATGTATTCATCTTGTATGTCAATGGTAAAACATGTTCGTGTAAAAGATTTGAGTTAACAAATCCGTTTTATGGTTATAACAAAATCATGAAATTTGGTTAAGTAAACGTCTTGGTAAATGTCTAACTAACTCTGTATATTATGTATTATGTATAGTGATACACTGCGAACTTTCTCGATGAAAATATCGGACGGTGATTCAAACAACGGTGAAGATTGATTGTACAATTGCGCGTCTACGGTGTTTATATAAAACGGTGCAAATTGATTATACAAGAAGTAACGTGCTTTATGGTGTTCTAATAAGATTAAGTTTATGTGGAAGTTTTCTTGATACATAGGAGCTGGTTTAATCTATGGAAGTGTGTTACTTGTATTAAAAGATTTTATGTGCGAATTTAAGACAGTATTAACAAAACCAGTTTACAAGGTGAAAATTACGGTCAAAACGATAAACGTAGCCGTGAATTTTAGGCAAATTGGGAGACTGTGCAGTTAATTGCTGTTATATTTTTATTACCAGTTGTGATAATAAACGATTTTATTTAATTTGGTAGTGAATCAATCAAGTACTGCGAAGGTGTGACGCCCGTTATATTGTACAGTGAACACAAAATTATTTCAAATTACGATATTTGGATAATCTCTCTGTTACATAAAGATAATTTGTGTGAGTACATATTAATAATTTTTATCACTCAATAGGTATAAGATATTGGTACGTACAATATGCGTCGAACGAGAAATAAAAATAAGGCAAATGACAATGACGCTAGTGATTTTTGCCTGAAGATGATGAATATGATGAAGAGTGTAATGAATAATGAAGATACTAGGGGTAGGGACAACACTCGCATGTACAACCACATACTACAGCTACTACTTTACGCAAGCAAAGAGTGATGGTTTAGATTCCAATCATATGTACGAAGATCAAAAGAGGAGTTCGCGAGATAAAATGATTGAACAACTAAGACGAGAAAATGAACACTTAAAAAACAGTGCATCGGCTTCTCAATTGAACGATGTAGAACATCAGTTGAAATCAAAAGATGAATTGATTAGAAAATTGAAGCGTGAAAATGAATCTATGAAAAATAAAGGCAATCATGATGCCGCGAGTCCAAGAAAATCTATTGAATCAGAATCCAGTTCATCCTCTAGTGCAATCACACATACTATACCCCATCAAACTATTTCAATGTTTGGCTTCAAAGATGCTGAAGATTCACTTTGCAAATTTAGTGGTGATGACGATTACCTAATCCAGAAATTTATTATTGATGTTAGTGAAGTAGCCGAATGTTTAGGATGTTCAGATAAACAGAAACTTGTGTATGCAAAGAGATTGCTATGTGGATCGGCAAAACAGAGTTTGAGGATGACCAGTCAAATAGATTCTTGGGAAAAATTAGTGAAATTTCTTGAAGATGAATTTGGAAAAGATACAAATGAAGCACTCGTGCATAAAAAACTGATGGAAAGAAGAAAAAAAAGTAACAAAAATTTCAAGGGCTACCTTATTTCGATGCGCGAAATTGGGGCAAGTGGTAATGTGTCAGATGAGGCCATAATACAATATTGTATAGACGGAATTATTGATTATGAACCTAACAAGGCCATTTTGTGTGGTACATCAAATATGTATGATTTCAAAAAGAAGCTAGAACTGTATGAAGAGATTAAGAAGGAAGCAAGCCAGCATAATAAATCCATCAGCGGTGTCAATACTTCTAGTTCAAAACCAGGTGAAAACACTACATTACAAAAGGCAAATCGGAATCGTCGATTTGGATTAAGATGTTTTGGTTGCGGTGAAATGAATCATGCATTAAAGATTGTCCACGAAAATCAGACGGTCCCAAGTGATACAAATGTAACAAGTATGGAATTCGAGAAATTCATATTTCGAGAAATTGCCCAGCAGTAGAAGGTGCGAAGGTGTTGGCTGTGCATCAAAATCCGAATATTGAAGAAACTGATGTGTAAGTACTTTGTAACTTTTCGACACGGAAAGACGTTGTGAAAATTGAAATCAATGGAAGTGAATTGTTTGCTCTGGTGAGATTCGGTTTTACCTGTTGCTGTCATAGTTGGTCGAGAGCTGATGAATCAAATTTTAATAGTAATAACGCCCACGAGTATTACCATGAAGAAGTTCCCACCTGAAGTCTGTCTAGTGCATAACATTGAGGTAGATTTGACGCATATTAATGATGATAATGTTAGCAACGAAGTAAAACGAATGATTGTTAATTACAATCCTACCAACAAAACTTTAAATTCTAACATCGAATTGAAACTAACCCTAAAAGACGAAAAACCCATAGCACAGAATCCCAGAAGACTATTTTCAATGGAAATTGTCATTGTCCGTAATCAAGTTAGTGAATGGTTAAATGAAGGTGTTATACAACAGAGTTCATCTGATTATGCGAGTCCGGTGGTGTTAACAACAAAAAGGATGGATCGAAGAGGCTCTGCATAGACTATCGGAGATTAAATGAAGTAGCTGTGAAAGACAGAACGCTTGACTTGCGTAACGGATTCTTTCATGTGCCTATTGCGAAATATTCACAAAAGTGTATACTGCCTTTTTAACCCCCTTCGGACTTTATGCATTTTTGCGAGCTCCGTTTGGGTTATGCAATAGCCCAGCTGTCTTCATGCGATTTCTAGTCAATATTTTTCGTGATCTGTGCACTAAGGGAGTAGTGTGTGTTTATTTAGACGATTTAATTGTAGCTGCTAAGACTATTGAAGAGGCGTTGGAGAAGCTAAACTCAGTTTTGAAAGTATCAGAGCAGAATAAGCTACACATAAAATAGAGTAAATGTCAATTTCTCCGACTATCAGTGGAATAACTCGGTTATCGGTGGCACTATTAAACCCTCAGAGGCAAAGACGCAGGCGATTCGAAAATTCAGTGTTCCAAAAAATTTTAAAAAACTACACATTTTTCTGGGACTTACAGGCTATTTCCGTAAATTTGTGTAAGGCTATGCCATGATAGTAAGGCCATTAACAAATTTGCTATCGAAAGATTCGAATTTCACTTTGGTACAGAACAGGCGACATCATTTGAGAAAATCAAAGAATTATTTGTCAATCATCCCGTTTTGAAGATTTATTGTATGGAAGCGGAAACAGAACTCCATACAGATGCTTGTAAGTTTGGCCTCGGTGCTATACTGTTTCAAAAATCGATTGATGATTAGCAATTCCATCCAGTATATTACTTTTCGAAAAAAAAAAACATTATGTCAAGAACGATATTGTAGTTACGAGTTGGAAGTCTTGGCGATTGTCACATCATAAAAAAAATGCAGAGTGTATTCGCTGGGTCTAAATTTTAAGATCGTCACGGATTGTGCAGCGTTCAAAGGAACAATGGAGCGCACAAAATTGACGTTTCGAATTGCCGGCAATGCATCTCCAGGAATTTGATAATGTGTTGGAGCATCGTGCTGGAAGCCGGATGCGCCATGTAGATGCTCTAAGTCGAGAACCAATCGTATTGCTAGTCAAAAATAATGTGTTTAATAGGGTGAAAGCGGCTCAGAAAGATGATCTTGAATTGAAGACAATTTTCAAACTGCTCGAGGACGGTGAGTATGATAACTATGTTACTAACCGTGATTGCTTATTTATGGTGGAGAATGAATGGTGTTTCGCTTTTGGTCGGCAGTACTATATCCCCAAACTGGTTCAGAAAATTAAGACGTGCATAGTGAATTGTATTAAATGTATAATGGCGGAACGCAAGTCGGGGCGACAAGAGGGATTCTTGAATCCATTGCCGAAAGGTGATTTACCATTGGTCACATACCACTTAGATCATCTTGGGAGTTTAGTGGCTTCAAAGAAACAGTATCGCTACATATTTTGTATTGTAGATGGTTTCTCCAAATTTGTGTGGTTGTATCCCACTGAAACTCTTTCAGCGAAAGAAGTAATCCAGAAAATTGAGTTGCAGAAAGCAATTTTTGGAAATCCAAAAATCATTGTTGCTGATCGTGGAGGTGCTTTTCCGCTCTGCTGAATTTCTGGGGTTTTGTGATTCGCAGCAAATCAGTTTACGAGCAATAACTACGGGAAACGGTTAAGTCGAGCGTATATTCCGAATTGTTATACCAGCTTTTACAAAACTTGCTCTTGAAGATGTTGATAATTGGTAAACACATATTGATAAGTTGCAACGGTACCTTAACAACACATATCAACGTAGTATTGGAATGTCACCTTTCGAGTTGCTGATGGGTACTAAAATGCGATGTCCAGAAGATATAAAGACGAAAGAAGCTATTGAAGAAGAGATGGCCAAGGATTTCAATCGAGAGCGGCAGAGTCTGAGGGATAAAGCATAACAAAACATTCAGAAGGTTCAAGACGAGAATAAGCAGACATTCAACAAGCGTTGAAAAAACCAAACAAATATAATGTCGGTTAATTAAGCGAATTCAATTCAGTGGAGGCAACAAGATTCAAGCTAAATTTCTAGGTCCCTATGATGTAGTAAAGTTGAATGGAATAGACCGATACGACGTTAAAAAGGTTGGTCAAACAGAGGGTCTTATATTGACTTCTACTAGTGCCGAGAATATAAAACTTTATTATGTTGGGTTGTCCGACGATGATTATGAAGATGATGTTGATGCAGTTCGCAATGAGACAAACAATACTGATGTTATCCGGGCCGGATAACATAGCAGGATGGCCGTGTAGAAAGAAAGGAGGGGTGGGGGAGGATTCACGTAATTGACCTTTTACTACTGACCCAATTATTTATTGGGTCAGTAGTAAAAAGTCAATTACGGGAATCACATTACATTACATAAATAAATGGTTTAGTTTAAATCTTAAATTCCTGGTGCGTTTAAATTAAATAGTAGCAGAAGTCTATATATATATATATATATATATATATAAATATATATATATATATATATATATATATATATATATATATATATATATATATATATACATATATATATATATATATATATATATATATATATATACATATATATATATATATATATATATATATATATATATATAGTAGCAGAAGTCTATATATATATATATATATATATATATATATATATATATATATATATATATATATATATATATATATATATATACATATATATATATATATATATATATATATATATATATATATATATATATATATATATATATATATATATATATATATATATATATATATATATATATTGGATATTCGGTGTTTAATACTGGAAACATGCCAACCTCACGAAAATCCAAACTAAAGTAATTTTTGATAGCAACAGTCGGCAAGAGTGGATAATTCAGTTTCGATCTGACGAGGGTTAGCAACTGAATTGCCAACTTATTACCCTGAATGCATTTGACATTTTCTGCAATTTTTAGACATCTTCTCAATTTCTTTTTAAATTCCTCTCCACCAACAGTAACACCAACCGAAGGATTTCATGTGTGAAATTCTGAAAAAAGTAAGATCCTTTTCCAAATAAGTCCTTTTCGAGAACTATCTTCCGTAATGGTTCATGTATATACAATATAAGACACATGTCTTGCAACGAAAATACCTTTTGATCAATAGACCAAAACGATCTTTAGTATTTACCTCCAATCGCGTCTACTTGTCCTGTGTCAGATTTGTACTAGTATTTCATCGTAAAAGGCATTGGCCTTGCTATGTAAAAAACTGGATTACACTTTATAAATATGGTACAACTGCAAATGTTGCCCTATACCGTCTTACTTTATGCCACAATATATGAATAGTTTAATATTTGTCGATTGTAACTCCAGCTCAGAGAACATGTTATCTTTTAATCGTAAACTAATAATTAAACCGTGTTATTTAATATGGGGAAATTATGATCAAGTTACATATAAGTAGGCAGCTCCGAAAAAATCGTTTGAATGAAATTTAATGCCCCATATGAAATTTAAAAATTTGTTTAAGTTCAAGCCTTAGTATGTCGCATCTTGAAAGTAGTTAAATAAGGCAGACTTGCCTACATCCCAGTAAAACATTATGTCAAGTTTCTTGTGGGAGTCCGGAAAACTTTATTTGATTGAAAGGCCCACATAAAATTTAAAAATTTGGTATAAATTCAAAATTCAACCTTTAAAGAGTCATAATCGGAAAGTGTTTCAGTTAGTATGACTAGCCAATAATTATCCCCATCGAAATTATCAAATTTTTATTTTTATATTGACCTTTGGTTCTAACGAATCGGTTGTGGTAATAAAGCAAGATCCTTCAAAGATTGTAGCAAAAATTTGATGAGTTAGACGTCTCACAAAAATGTAATCTATAGGCAGGATAATTTACGACCTGCTATCAAACCAGTCGCCTATGTAAGGACCTGTTTTTGTGTTGTCTTCCACACAGCTACTTGATAATTATATGGTTCTAGCTAACAGTGGGTTTATGAAAGAGCATTTTATCTCCAAAAATGAAGTATCAACAACCGTCATTTCCAGTATTCTGAGAACCGTTTGTTTTCATGTTTCTGCAAGGCCCGATTCATCTTCTCCTTGGAATTTTTTTACTGCTAAAGGGTTGTACAATGAAAAAATCGAAAAAAGTATTTACCAAAAAGCAATAACGAAATCTACTTGAAAATTTCAGGAATCTCTTTTCATTACATTCACAAACTGTGCTGAAGTTGATTAAATGATACTACTTAGATTGAAAAGTTTTCTGTTTTGATAATAAAACGTAACGTACCCAACCATGCAAGTTATTTTTTTTATGTTCTTTTGCAAAGTTAACGATGTCAATAATCGCACTCAACTTCACTTTTTGATCACTATTGTATTGGGTGGATTTTCTCAATCATTTCTGGTGTTGTCACCCCTTTTGAGTTCATCATGAAAAACATTTGTGCGATCAAGTTTAAATTTTATTGTCACGTTTAAGTTTTAATGGTTGTGCATACTCGCCCAAAGTTAGATTCATATGCTTTTTGATTTCGGTTGCTGATAAGCCTTGCAAATAAAAATAATGAATTGCACTATGCGAAATGACGCCTAATAATTGATTAAATATTGTTATTTATGCAGGAAATACCGGCCCCAGAATATAACTTCCCAAACCATAAATGAAATAATTCCCTAATATATATTACTACAGAAATTGGACAATAACCAAAATTTGAATAATAGTTTCGTTACATTTAGAGATTTGGTTGAGAGTTAAGAGAGGATATATTCTTTCACAGCCTTGAATATGTAATAGTAAGCCATATAACTACTACTACGTTAAACCGCTAAACTATATCTATTCTCCCATCAACAAAAATACAATTCCACGTTGTCTAGGAACTTCTTATCGCTCTGCAAGGTATCTTAGTGAACCGACCTCTGCTAACACTGTGCGTCGATTTTGTTGCACGAAAGTATATTGTACACATATTCAACGACGACATATTTCATGTACATATCCACCCTTCTGTCTGCCGTATATTATCCTTAACAGCTGTGATTTTTGCTTGAGACGTGTTTTTCTCTTGTTGTGCCCCCTTCTATACATTTACATTGTCTAACGCTTAGATTTCCAGAAATGAACAGAACAGTAATTTTTACATTAATTTAGGTATTCCTTAAGTTTTCCTCATGTAGTTTCCATAGTAAATTTCTTTCTTTACAATTTTTAACGGTTCTCGCCATTTTTACTAGCAATTGATACATACAAATTAAGCTCAACTTTAAAAATGACAACTATTTGAAATTTTTAATAGATTTGTTAACAACAACATATCATAACATATCAGGGTTTAATTAAAAAGTTGAATAAAATTTGGGTACTTACAAAAATGTTAAAAACTGACACCGAATTATTTTAAGTGTTACTTACGAGCATTTAGTCGCTTCTTGGTTTACGCCTAAAACTTTCATATTACCTTTATCTAAAATAACATTGCCATCAACACTCTACAGTTTATGAATAGTACTGGCAAAATATTTCAACAATAAATGCCTTGTTATCATACATTCAGACGTTTCCGCCCGAAAAGGCCGAGTAATGCGTTTTTCATTATTTTAAAGAGTCTAAACTTTATCAAATTATCAATAATTAAGCCTTGTCAGAACCTCCTGTTTCAAAGATTAATTTTTCCGGTTTATCTCAACTATGAAACCACCTCCAAAATACGGAAATACTTCTCGTCCTCAATTAAACGTTTCAAACCACCCTAAGTATTAAACACCTTTCTATAGTCATAAACATTCATAATTTTTTCGCCGGCTATTCTGAGACACCCATTTCCCCCTAAAAATACAGATTTCCTAAATTGGAAAGAAAAACTCATATCATAATAACAACAAAGAAAATATTATATTTATAACAAAAGGTGTTTTGGTTTATCAATGGTGTGAGACTTGTTTGTTCATCTGTCACATACAATGTACCAATTTTCCCAAATTTGAAGGCTTCCACAAAACTAAAGTTTTATGAAAAGCTCAATGAAATGTGAAACCCATATAACTTTACTTTCGATATGCTACACAAAATAAATACTTTAATAACATTTCTCACCCCCGCCGCCCACATAAAGCTACAAAAACAAAAAAAACGAAATTACTATGTAGAACAATTTTGAGCTTTAAAAAAAAAAACTTTAAAGGAAAAACTTTATTTTTATTTTTATTTTTGTCACATAACCAACCCGAAGGATTAATATTTCGGTAACATTTTTGGTACACACAGAATAACAGATTTTTACGATATAAATTAGCATGACACGTTCCGAGCATCACCACTTTAAAACCAATAAAAAAAAACCTTTTTGAGTGTGTTGCTACGTTCAGTTGTTGTCAGAATTTTTCTGTTCGAAATAAATTTTTTTCGTATTTTTTTGGTTTTATTTAATTTAATTAAAAAAAAATATCAACAATACACAAAAAATTAAATTTATTTTTAATTTTTTATTATTTTTTTTTTTGTGAATAAATATTTACAATAGAATATTTTTAATATTTCACCATCGCGATGTGATGTTAATATATAACAATAACAATAACCATAAAAAATACAAATAAATACATTCAGCAATTGAATTCGGCGCGTATGTTTACCACCATCACCTTTGGATATGCGGGACCAATATACATATGTGTGACGTCGTTTATAGGTACTGTTCCGAATTGATTTTTTGTTCCCATAAAAATCTGATTTACATAAAAATTTGTTGAGCATCAACAGTTTGATGTTTAGAGATACAGAAAAATGTTACGTAAAAACAAGATGTCCATTAAAAACAAATTTTGGAAAATGTCTTCGCTGTTACACAGCCATAAATAAACTGACCCATCATAGTTTAAGAAATGAGGAACACTGAAAATCCATTTTCTTCTATAATTTATAATATTTATGTTCGTATCGTGTAAAATCGTTTTTCTGACAAACTCAGTACGGTTTAGTATCTCCCCTTGTATGTTGCAGAATTTTTTGTCAGATACTTAGCTATGCAAATTTTTTTTGTTACTATCCATTATGTATGTACTAAAATCAGTTCTAATCTATATTTTGCATGTAACATCATCTAGAATTTTTTTGTCATGTCTTTTTTATAATAAGATAGCACTATTAGTAATGTTCATGGCGCCTATTATTATTATTGTTATCGTTATTATTATGGGGAGGACTGCTAAAATGATAATGTCCATTTTAATGTGGTGCTCATCCAACCGACACTAAATTTAGCCAATTTACAGTTATTTATTTTAACACGCAACGTAATCACTATAATAAACAATGGTGCTTACAGTAATTAGGTGGTTTTGTGGATGCGGTAATACTTCGGAATTACAATGTTACCACAACTGATATTATAGGTTATATAAATTTTGATTATATGTGTTGCTTCATCAATATATTTAAAATAATTCTTGTTTAAATGAAAATTAACTGATTTGCGTTAAGTGAATTCGTTTTAATCCACGCCAATTTTGATGTTTAAACTAATTTTTTAGTAGGTTTAAAAGAAACATAAAATTTGATTTGAAAACAAACAAAATTTTCTCAAAATGGGTGTTGTTATAGGTGCATTAGTGAGAATTTAAAATATTTCTATTAAAATAAAAATATTTCAAAAATGTTTAATTGTTTTAAATATTCTGTGGTAATTAAACATAATCACTTAATATTACTTACGAGTAAGTGGTTTTGCTAAATTTTATTTATTATTGTTCGTTAACGCCACTTTACTAACCACACCAATTTTCACCTAATTCGTTCCCCAAGTTATGATTTTTTGAAAAAACCACTTAACTACAATGCACTTATCTCACATAAGGATCTATTGATAAAAGCCGTTAAATCAATTTCGCAACCGTTACTAATTCAGTTAAGTGATTTTTCCATTTAGTAAAAATAAATAAAGTGTGAACTTAAAGTAAGTTAAGTGAATATGTTAAAAGTCATATTTACTTTAATTTTATAATAAGTGTTTTTCCGTGATGTGTTAAAATAATATTTATTTATTTATTTATTTATTTATAGTATTTATAAATAATTTAGTATTAAGAGGAAAAGCACACATGGAAACAAAGCAATCGAAACAAAAAAAGAAAAAAGAAGTTGCTTCCATTAGGCATAAAAACCTCTTAAATTTTTTCAAACAATTTCCACCTCGTGCTTACACATTCTATTTTGAGCAGTAGCTCATTTACAATAAAATGTACAGCACGAGGTGAAATAATATAAAAATTAAAAATTAACAAAATAACATGGTTATTAAAAATAAATTAAAAAACTACGTATTGCCCATCAATCACGCCACTCCAAAAATTTTGACCTAAATAATTTTGCCGATCCTAATCTCTTAATTTCCAATGGAATTGAATTCCAAAGGGAAACTCCCCTAACACAAAATGACGCGTTTAACGACCTACAACAATTTTTAGCCGGAATTAGGCGGAAGTTAGAGGAATGAAACCTACTAAACATTAATTTCCTATATAGATAACAAGGCTCCTTAGCTTTAAGAAGTTTAAAAATAAAAAGACAAACGCGAAATTCGTAAAAAATAGATAAACTACATTCTAAAACAAGGCTAGAGTAGGCAGAAATATGATCGAACTTCCTAATACCAAAAATAAACCTGGTACAAGCATTGAAACATCTTTGGAGAACATTCATATTTTCCTGAAGCATACCGAATAAAACTATGTCACCGTAAATAAAATGAGGAAGAAGATAAGACAAAAACAATTTTTTTCCTAAACTGACTATCAGAAAATCCAACCACTTTATACAAACAACTAAGCATGCCAAAGACCCTCTTACTAATAGTAACTAAATGGTCACCCCAAGTAAGAGTTTTATTAATAACTAAGCCTAAATCCCTAACAGTATTTGAATATACAATTAGCGAACCTTGCAGAAAAATACCAGGAAAGGACGAGGTATCTAACGGTTTTTTATAAATTATAATCGACTGAGATTTATTCGCGTTTAAAACAAGCCTGTTAGAGACCGACCAGCGAACGATATTACTTAAATCTTCATTTATCAGACAAATATTCCCAACAATAGAATCCTGATCTAAACGACTATTTCTATAAATTTGAACGTCATCAGCGAAAATATGAAATGAACAATGTTGAATGGAGGATTCTATGTCATTTATGTACATAGAAAATAATAGAGGACCCAGCACTGAACCCTGAGGCACGCCGGAAATTACAGGAAGGAAATCAGACAAGGAATTGTCGAAAAAAACTGCCTGAGAACGATTAGAAAGATAGTTAAAAATCAATTTGGCAGCAGAAAGCGAAAATCTAAACTGAGATAAGAGTTTATTGAAAAGAATTCTGTGATTAATAGAATCAAAGGCCTTAGAAAAATCTAACAAAGTTAAAGAAGTTAATTCCCTATTATTCATATTACGCCTAATATCATCACATACATTTAATAACGCAGTAGAAGTACTATGAAATTTTCTAAACCCAGATTGGAAGCAACTAATTAAACTATTGCTATGTAAATGCGATTGAATTTGATTTTTAACAACTATCTCGAAAGCCTTAGAGAGAGAACTTAAAATGCTAATTGGCCGAAAATGGGATAGCTCTAAAGGATTACTGATCTTTGGAATCGGGATTATTTTACTTAGCTTCCACTGATCTGGATAGGAAGAGGACGTGAGAATAAAATTGAAGATATGTAACAAGTATTTTGAGACGAAAGGGAAAACTACCTTAACGAATTTTAAATTGACGTTATCCAGACCAGAAGATTCCGATTTAACCTTCCAAATAGCAGATTGTAAATCCTCGAGAGAAATATTTGAAAACGAAAACGAATTAGAGGACGCGTTAGAGAACAAATCGACGGAACTACTGCCCGAGTTCAGACTAGAGCAAAAATAACTATTAATTTCATTGGGTTTGAAATCCCCACTTGAACTAATCTTGCATTTACCTAGGCCTAAATTACGAACATTACGCCAGAAAACCTTGGGAGGAAGAGAGGAGTCTAACTTGTCCTTGAAAAAATTACGTTTAGCAATTCGAATTAACCCTACAACTCTGTTACGAGCCTGCTTGTAATCTAAATGAGACTGACTATTAGGACACCTTTTCCATACACGATATTTACTAACTCTAATATTTATGGCATTCGAAATTTCCTGAGACAACCAAGGCGGAGATTTTGCTTTACAAGTAACCTTTTTAAGCGGAACGCAACTATTAAACACCAAACTAATATACGAGTTGAAAAATTCTATTTGGCTAGTTGCCGAACTAAGGCAAAAAATATCCTCCCAAGGAACTGAGTTACAAACTAAGTAAAGGCGGGAATTGTCTATACTAGAAAAATCTCTAAAGCTAAAACTCTTAGGTTTAGGTGGAGAGTAAGAGTTTACAGAAAAAACTAAAAGATCATGATGGGATCCCATACCGAGAGACAACTGATTGAAAAAACAAATAGAGTTATTAGTAAAAGATATGATATGATCAATAAGGGAATAAGATGCCCCGCTAGCGGTTGGACAAGAAAACGTTGGTTCCACAGTGTTGTGTACGGATAAATTAAGACTATTTAAAAGATTCAAATAATCCCGAGGGAAGCCGGTCTTTTGGAGTATATCGAAATTAAAGTCACCTGATATATACATTTCATCGAATCTACAAGAGAAATAACTAAATAAACTTTCTAAGTCTACAAGTGATTTTTTAAATTTGGCATACGATCTCTTACTAGTTTTTGGTGGGTTATAGATGGTACCGACTAAGATTTTACGACCATTAATAAAAATATTGACAAATAAAAACTCTAAATCCGATACTAACAATTCTGAAATGGAAGAAGGTATAGTAACTAATCTAGCCTTAATGTGATCTCCTACAAACATACATAAACCACCATAATTAAGGGGAGGTACCGCTCTATCTTTCCTAAATATATTATAACCTTTGATGGCCAAAGCTAAATTAGGGATATTCGGATTTAAAAATGTCTCAGAGAAACAAAGAATGTCCACGGAAGCACCATTAAAAATGTGACGAATCTCGTCAATATTTGGGACTAAACTTTGCACGTTAAAACTAGCTATATTTAACATAGACCTATCGACTAACATAGATTTTAAAACTACATTGGGGTTATTAAACGACATTACAATCAAAAATAAACACGACGTGACGTGATAAAACTCGAATAATAAAGTATTACTAAAGTAAACTTTGTGGCACGTGTAAAATATAAATAGGAATAAGACACTATGTAAAAAAGCGAATCAACCTGGTGCTCAAATTAATTTAGAAATGTCAGACTTAGATCAACGTGCTGCGAAAATGAAAGTGTCACACTTATATCAACGTTCTGTAAATTATGACCTAGAGGTAATGCGAGAAGGCTTAAAATTATATATAGCACGTAAGTTATTAATAAAATTGTATTACTGTATTATATTAATATAACTAAGAAATTTTATTTTAGATAACGAGCAAGCTCAGATGCCATTTTGCGCTTCTTGGTTTAAACCATTAGAACAAGGTGAATCATCTGCAATTCGTCAAAATATAAAGAAATGTCGAAATTCTAGTATAAGGTATACAACCAGCTCATAAAAAATAATTAAGGCCAGAGAGTGTACGCCACTGGAATCTTGCCGCTTTATTTGTAAAAAATAAGGTTTCTTTTGAACAGCAGAATGAAATTTTTAAGAAATACTGGTCGTTAGGAAATTATAAGCAACGTATATGCTATTTGGCGTGACTAATACAAATAAACCCTATCAAAACGACCACAGTTAGCGAAACGTCGAAGTTGAAGGTCAGGCTAAATAGTTATACATATCAGGTTGAAATTAATGAAATCCATACAAAATTGTGTCAAAAGTGTTTTAGAAAAATACTTGGTGAAACGGATAATTTCATTAAATCAGTGGCAAAAAAAAAAAATAAAAATTTGGAAAAAGGTAGTGTGAAAGAGTACCTAGCAGAACGCATACGAAAAGCAGTGCCTCCCAACAAATTGGATGCTAATAAAATTCAGGAAATTAAGGCACACATTACCTTATTATATCTGGAGTCAGATTTAACATTAACAAAAATGTACACTGAGAGAAAAATTGGGTTGTAAAATCGTAAACGAAAATAGTTAATCTATTAATGTAAAATATTAAAAAAATCATTAATATTTGTTAACGAATTTATCGTGCAACGATTATGATTTAACAAACTTAATTATCAAACCCAAAATTCTACATATTTTAAATAGTTTCATGTATAAATCAAAATTGTTTACTTATGATTTTACAGTTTTTATAAATTAACTTATTTTCTATATAATTCAACAATCAGCACAATGAATTTAAATGCTTTTTTGGCTTGTAAAACCATAGAAGAAAATAGTTAATCTATTAATGTAGGATATTAAAAAAAATCATTAATATTTGTTAATGAATTTATCGTGCAAAGGTTATGATTTAACAAACTTAATTTTGAAAAACAAAATTCTCCATATTTCAAATAGTTTCATGTATAAATCAAAATTGTTTACTTATGATTTTACAGTTTTTATAAATTAACTTATTTCCTATATAATTCAACGTTCAGTACAATGAATTTAAAGGGTTTTTTGGGTTGGAAAACCGTATAAACGTAAAAAGAAATAGAGAAAATTGTTAATCTTATATACTCATTAATCTAGTCGGAGAAATGAGCCATTAATTACACTACATAACTGATATTTTTTTTTTTTAGAGATAACTTAATTATCAATAAGAAGTTTTGTAAAATCAATTCGGAATATTGCGTAAAAAAGAGGATCGGTCCCTGTTCCGTTTACCATTTCTTTATTTGACTATGATATATGTATAATACCACCCATTGATACCACCAACAAAATAAAAACAAAAAATATTTTAACGATGGATGTCACACAAGGTTATATCAAAAAATCCGATAAATTATACAAAGTTGATATTGATATACCAATCGATTAAAAATGAATTTTCACTTTCCCTCTCGTATATGACATACAGATTGCCTTTGGATCTTTCAACATTACAACCTGATGTGTAAGCATGATCTCTGCAACTTAGAACTAATCACAAATGCTCTATATTATTCCAACTACCCATCGATATCAATTCATATACCCTCCCGCCCACACTGATTTTTATTTTATTTTAATAAATTAATCATTATGTCAGTCTATTTCGTATTAAAACGCTTTTTTGTAAACAAATAAACTTCAATAACAATCAGCTGCCTCTGATGGTTTTACATAATTTAAATAAAGAAGACGATACTTGTGCCATAAGTCCCAATTCATAAGCACGCTTTGTTGGTTTTTTATAAAAATTTACTCAATAATCTCTTCCAATGTAATTAGCGCCCCAACCACGTTACTTCATAAACTCCTGATTTGTTCAAACTCTCAATTTGGCCTTTGGTGGATGAAGTTAAAGCTCCTATATTGGATGTTGATTTTGGGATCATCTGATATTAACATGATTTCTATATAATTTTTTACTTACTCCTGCCGCTGAAGATGTTTTCACATCAAAAAACTAAACGAATCGTCGTTGACTGAACATATATGTTATTATAAACAATCATTTTATCGGTTATAAGCAATTTAAGATTATTAAAGGAATACAGTGATGACCGAAAATTACCGAAAATTATATTGAGTCAATTTTTATATAAAACCAATAAATCGTGCTTATGAACTCGGACATTGGGCAATGGTTTTCTTTATTTAAAAACCATCAGAGATATGTTGATTGTTATTGAATTTTACTTGTTTACAAAAAAGCGTTTTAGTACGAAATTCGTCAGTTATGTTTTCAAAAAAAGTTTTGCCGTGTTCATCAGCTGCACGTATAGGTGGCCCTCGATTTTTTATGCACATACAAAATGGTTCGGCGAAGTGACCAAACGAGAAAGAAGTCAACATTTCATAAAATTTAGTTTGTTTGACGAATAAGGGTTGTTAATAGGGATGAAGGCGGTGAACTTTTGTAACTGTGACTAGAGATTCAGTTTTTGACAAATGTACAAATGTATTTTCTTTAATGAACACATCGCAATGTTAAGAAATTTTTGATTACATTTCAAGGATCTAATAAGTTCAAACTTATTTTTAAAAATTTTTATATTGTAAGTGTAAAAATTTTGTTGAAAAATTGTATTAATTTTTTCGGTATAATCTGTTACTCGTAGAAATGTATTGTAGCCTTAAATTGTGAATTGAAAATTAATGTTATGTTTAAGCAATTCCTATTCTTCAAGCTGTGACGTATTTAAATTGTTGAATCTATGATTAAGGTCCTTTCCGAAAGTTTTATTTATTTACTAATTTAAATAATTATGTTGGCAAAAAAAGTTTATGAATCTACGGTGCTCCTTCAAAAATTAACTTACAAAAGAAAGAAACATTGTAACATAATAATGTTTTATTTTTTAATTTTCTATGAATAAAAAGCAAAAAAAAAAAAAAAAAATTGAAAATTAACAAAAATTATTTACGTGTAACTTTGTTCTCAATTTAATACCCAATTCGCTTCAATATATTCGTCGATGCTATACTAACCCAGCGAATTAAGTTAACCAAAACATAATTTAGAAGCGATCAGTGCGATATAATTCCTTTAAAATAATAATAAAGATGAGCAGTAAGTTAATTTTTGAAGTAGCCCCGAATCTACAAAAAAAATCATTTTGTTTTCATTTTAGATTGATTTGTGTAAGAAAGGTACAGAACTATACTTATTATAAGTTACCTCGCTAACATACTTATTTAAATAAGTATGTCTAAATAAATAAGTATACATAATTACTTTCGTAAAGGGCCTAAAAATGGTTTGTTAACATCATAATCCAATTTTCGAAAACATAAAATAATAGAATTGTTCTAGAATGTATTTCTCTTACATAATCAATATTGTTTATTAATGAATCTACAACTTTTTCCTTTTGATCTATAACGATTTTATACTCGTAACATGTCGTGTAATTGGTGGTTATTATTCGTCGTTCGTCGTTTTCATTTTGGCTTTGTATTGTCTATTGTATTGTGCTGTGCTGTGCATTTAAAAAAAAAATTAAAAGAAATAAATCAGTTCGTTTGTGTTGCTCGCTCGATTGAGTCGTCAGTCGATTTACATTACATGTAAAAAATTTAATTTGTGAAAAATAGTTTTGTGTAAAAAAGTGAAAAATTAGTTTTGTAGTATGGCATCTAATGTCGTTTTCGATTAACACAAAAATCTAAACTCAAAAATGGCGAGTTTTGCTTTTTCATTGTGTTTAGTTTTTTTTTATCAATCGAAAACGACATTAAAAATGTGAAATTGGGAAAGATTATTATGCGCTAATAATTATTTTACTGGATTACACATATAACCTCAAAAATTATGTTGGATTTGTGTAATCCAGTAAAATAATAATAGCTCTTATTATTATTTGGGGCTAAAGTTTACTGGATACGTCGAGAAAATCAGGTAAGATATATATTTTTTAATTCCCTAAACACATAAATGCCGTTCGAAGCGACGCTAAAATTAAAATATGTACGTACACGTAGTTTCGTATTAGCGAACACATACATATATCTAGTCTATGTGTTCGCTAATATGAAACCACATGTATTTTAATTTTAGCGGTGCTTCGAACGGCGTCTATGTGTATGGAGCATAAAGATGGATTTATATTATCAGTTCCTACTCGTATCGTGTCAGACAAAAAAAACATTGTTACATGTACTAGAAAGTACATATTTATATTATCCATTCCATTTCGTTTCTACTCGTACCGACACAGACACATATTGTTGAAAAAAAATGTTTTGTCTGATATCACGACGTATAATTTTTGAAAAGTGTATTCAAACTAGGTACGTACCTAAAAATGTGAAATTTTTTTTAAAGATTTTGTTGTTATGATTGTATTTCAATCATTTTTCGACAGTGCATGCAATTTTTTTCGGGTATATTTTGTAATTTTCCCGGGAAAATATTTCAATTTTTCTAAAAAAAAAAATGTTTTTATAATTTTTATCAAACTACGTCAAAATGTGCAAATTGAAAGAAGATTATTGTGCGCTATAATTATTTTGCTGGATTACACATATAACCTCAAAAGTTATGTTGAATTTCTGTAATCCAGTAAAATAATAATAGCTCTTAATAGTTTTTGGGGCTAAAGTTTACTGGATACGTCGAGAAAATCACGACGTATATTTCTTAAGACGTATATTTTTTGAAAAGTTTATTCAAACTAGCTACGTACCTAAAAATGTGAAACTATTACAAGGCTTCTTTTCTTTCATTTAGAATTGTGGAGCTAGCCTCCTTACAGTAATAACATGGCGGAACCATATAATTTATTTCAGGAAATAAACAAAATAGTAATGTCAAATAGTAACGAGCTAACCGATTCGGTAGAAATTTCCATATTACCAACCCCTGAAGGACAACAACCATTAATTTACAATGGTGGCTTCGAAAGCCAAACTGATGAAGAGAGCTTAGATAACTTCCAATTAAAATCATTATTGCACGAGTTTGATTTGGAAATATTAATGCCATATTTGATAGGTATGTGTTATAAATCAGATAGAGTTTTAGTGGATTTCATTTTTCTAAGGATAATTGAAATCAAAGCAACTTAAAAAAATTTATAACACGAATTGCTTAAATTTAATTTTGTTATGAACATATTATGTAGCTTCCGAAATTACGTACCGAAGTCTAAAATATTTATCGCAGGAAGATATTTCGAAAACAATAATGCCTCTGGGTTTACAGGCTGAATTTAGGGAAAAATTATTAATCTGGCGGAAGGCAAAGGTATTATAGAGGAAAGCATTTCGCGTAATTTGATTATTATTTACTATATTTTTTAACTATTACATTATAATATGGAAGATGAAACACTATCGGCCACAACAAAAATTTTGGAATGGATGGAGAAATCTACCGATGATAAAATCAAAACTTCACAAGAACCCTCTACTTCAACTTCCTCTGCTTCTCTCACGTACAAATCTAAAGCCTCTTTAAAAGTAAGTGCCTATTATAAAAGGTTTATTTTCCTGAATTGCAGTTATAAATAAATCTGTGGTCATAAATCAGAATTTGACACTTAAAATTCGCATTTTTCAGGAAAACATATTTAAAATTAAAAGTCTTTTAAAATTGTTTGATTTTTTGAATTCTTGCTTTTATAAATGATTTTTACGGTTGTTTGAAATTACAGAAATATTAATAAAAATTTTAATGATTTGAAATCGAATCTGGAGATTTCGAATTTGATATAATACTTTAAAGAGGTTATCTCACCTTAAGCTTTAATGATTTGTGATCACAGACATATAAAGTTGAGTTAAAATCGTGTTTTCACAAACAGATCAATTTATGTATTCCGGTTCAATGAATATGTTTTACGGTCAAAGCAATAACAATGTTATTGTTTCATTGAACATACATATAATAATTTCTCGGTTAACCGGAAAAATCTCTCGATACTATACTCATTTTGCATCACCTACTATTGGTCAGATAAATATAAACTGAATAGTAAATTTTACATAGTTGGAAATTTATTTATAGGCTTAGGGCTACAGAAGTGCTTATCTACTTCAAAACAGAGTCCAATACTGGAACGATATTTTAATAAAAATTAATTCAGTTTTACTAACTAGGATATACGAAGCGTTTTAGCAAACAACATTAACGGACAATTTATTACAACATTTTTTGAAGAAAATTCCTCTCTGCAAAATACACATCGTCAAGAAATTATTAACATTATTATAGAAGAAGTCAACAAGAATACTATTGATTTAAAACCGTGCGATTTTTTAAACATTTTAAACCAAATTATTGAAATATTTCCAACGGAAAGAGAAGTGCAGGTAAACGTATAATTCGGTATTTCGGCGTTTCAAAGTATTGATGCTTAAGCATTTAATTACGATCACCTAATTTTCAATATATTCGAATTTTAAACGAGTAAACGGATCATAGCTCAGTATTAAAAAGTATTACGAAGATTCTTTCATTTTTGTAACTTCAGGATTACTATTACATCCCAAGGCAAAACAAGAAAAATCCATCGGGTAAATTGTACGATAAATATATGAACATTAAGGCCAAAAGAAAAAAACTATCACAACCATCGTATATTTTAAATTCCGAAGTTGAAAGTATAGACGGAGAAGACGAAATCGACGAGACTATCTCAGAGGCATTGAAGACGTTTTTAAAAAGAGAAAATAACGATTGGGAAGATATTTGCAACAAATGGGAGAAAACTTTTAAATATCGACAACGTGATTTAAAATTAAAAGAGAAAGCAGAATTTTTATTGGATTGGCCGAAATTTAAACACTCAAAAGCACCTGAATTGGTAACAATTTCAAAGATGCTGTAGTATAACTTTAAGAATACTTAATTCAATTATTTTCAGATCGAGATTGATTTTAATTTGCTGTACCAAAATAAAAAACTGTGTTTATTCTCTAAATGGGATCGTTTTAAAACTAGATTAAAACAATATTATTCAGTGTCAATTAACAACCCTTCATGTCGGCAAATATTCAATAAAATTAATAGTGCTAGTAATATTGGCAAGTAATGTAATTTATCTAATAATATAATATTTTTGTAAAATAAATTTGCTCTATTAGATTCTGAAGATGTGATCATTACATTGCTGCTGAATTCAGTCATTCTCCCGACGGCACGCTTTAAGAATAAAATTACAAAAATTAATAAAAAAGCCTCTATTTTGGATGCACAGGAAAGCTTCGTACTTCATTTAATTACTATTAATAACTTGGAAAAAGAAATTGAAGATATCACAAATAAATACTACAATATAGGTATAACCCTGCAACTACTCATAATCGGAGTTGGCGGAAATATAACCAACATTACACAATTTTATGTTTATTTTGATAAAATTTTGTATCAATTCAATTCTTTCCTGGAGTGTTTAGATTCATGTTTCAAACTATTTCAAGTCTTAAATTTAAAATATCCCGCAGCTTGTATAGGAGTTTGGAATTTAATACAAAAATATTTCTACGAAATTGAAACAAAATTTGATATAAAAAGTCCAAGTCTGTCCGTGTTATTGAGATTTCTCAAAGATTGATCAAGGTAAAATTAACGATTATTTGAATATGGATTATAAATTGATTGTTCTGTTTTTTTCTTTTTTTTTCAGATTGTTGGTTTCTATAATTTCATGTGTTTGGTTCATTGTTTGGTACGAATTTTAATACGAATTAGTATTTTTCTGTTTTTTAATTTTTTTATTTGCCGATTGTTTTTTAACATGTTTAAATGTTTAGTGTGTTTGGAAGAGTTTGCTGCAACACTTACGCTCATCGATCATTTCAGTAGCTGTAACATGATTTCATCCAAGTCGTAGTTCTGACTTTCAAGTTAAATAGTTGCAATTATTTTTTATTCTTTGAAAATTTTATTTTTTATTAAAAATAATTATTTTAATTGTTGTATATTATACATAGTTTTATGCTCAAAATAGAGTGCACCACATATAATTAAAATTAATGTAAAATAAATAAATAAAGTACCTGCAGAATCGACACAAATTTGTAACGCAAGTGTTTTAACAGAATTACTTTGTGATCGTCGTACTCCTGATCCAGATGCATCTTCAGACACAGAACAAAATATTAAAACAATAGTAAAAAAATCATTACTATTATCACTAGAATTATATGCCCAAAATCCAATGCCAAGAAACTTACGCTCGTCGATCATTTAAGAATTATAAATTTGCTTTCATCATTATACATTTACTTTCATCAAGAAACGAACTACAATGTAAATAACTAGATTGCAGTCAAAAATTTTGTGGTTTTTGGGATTTGCCTCGTCATTTGGAAACACACACAAATCAAATGAGCATTTTCATGTTAGAATAAAATGAAGTAGCTGTGAGACACCTGCAGAGTCGTATACATATTAAAACATTTATTTAGTTATTAATTCCTCAAAGATTTATCAAGGTAAAATTAACCATTATTTTGAATATGAATTAGAAATTAAGTGTTTTTTTTCTTTTTCTTTTTAGATTGTTGGTTTCTACATACTTTCATATGTTTGCTTCAAATGTTTGGCATACATTTTAATACGAATTAGAATTGTTCTTTTTTTTTTATTTGCAGTTTGGAAGAGTTTGCTGCAACACGTAGATAGCACACACAAATCTGATGAGCATTTTCATGTTAGAATAAAATGAAGTAGCTGTGAATCACTTGCAGAGTTATTAATTTTTCAAAGATTTATCAAGGTAAAATTGACGATTATTTTGAAAACGAATTAGAAATTAATTGATTTATTTTTTATTTTCAGATTGTTTGGTTTCTATACTTTAACATTTCGACGCCAACTATTTTTTAAAATGTTTAAATGTTTTTTGTGTTTGGAAGGGTTTTCTGCAACACGTACGCTCATCGATCATTTCAAAATTATACATTTGCTTTCATCAAGAAACGAACTACAATGTAAACAACTAGATTGCAACCAAAAATTTTGTGGCTTTAGAAATTTGCGCCGTCATTTGGAAAACACACACAAATTCGATGAACATTTTCATGCTGGTTTACAATCAAGTAGCTGTGAAGTACCTGCAGAATCGACACAAATTTGTAACGTAAGTGTTCTAAAAGAATTACTTTGTGATCCTCGTACTCCTGATCCAGATGCATCTTCAGATACAGAACAAAATATTAAAATATTAGTAAAAAAATCATTACTATTATCACTAAAATTATATGCCCAAAATTCAATGCCAAGAAACTTAGTGGTTAAAATTCAAAATATGATTTCTGATCTGCTTTCTTCTATTGCAATTCAGCTGGAAAGATTAACTATTGATCATGTTCAACAAAATGACATTATGTTAATAATCCAATTCTGTAAAGATCCATTTAAAAATTTTCAAACGGAATATCTTTTTTTTAAAACTTTAAAACACTATAATTTGTATGAATATCCGAAAGGATGTATAGTTAACAGCGTCATATCTCAAAAGATTGTGAGTGGTAATCCTACATTAACTGAAAAAAAATGTAATATTTATATAATGCCGCTAACATTTCAATTTAAAACTTTATTTGAACTGCCTGGTATTTTAGAAGAAACGTTAAAAAATACGAAAAAGCATTTGACAGGAAATCTATTAGAAAATTTCGCATCTGGAAAATTGTTCAAATTAAAAGTGAAACTATGCAATTCGAAATATGTAATACCTTACATACTATATTTTGACGATTTCCAAATTAACAACCCTCTTGGAGGCCACACTCATTCTATATGTGCATGTTATTATAATTTTCCAACTATGCCGCAATACTTATTATCAAAACTCGAATTTATATTTAACGCAGCCTTTATAAGCCCTAATGGGCTAAAAATTTGTGGTAATGAAATTGCATTTCATCATTTGGTAAAAGAATTAATACCATTAGAAAATGGGATAGAAATTAAAACTCAAAGCGGATATATTAAAGTTCATTTTGTCTTGGGTCTAATAGTGGGGGATAATTTAGGATTAAACACCATATTAGGCTTCGTACAATCTTTTAATGCCAAGCGATATTGCAGAATTTGTACTCGGTCCAAAAAAGATATGCAAGAAGATTCTTGTGAAGAACCTCTGTACTTTAGAAATAAAGACAACTATGTTAAGGATTTGTCAGCTAATAATTTTACTGAAACGGGTATAAAATCACTTTGTATTTTAATGAAATAAGGTCATTTCATGTTACAGATAATTTATACTTTGATATAATGCATGACATTTTCGAGGGAGTGGCCGTTTATGATATATGTAATATTTTAAATGGTCTAATTTCTGAGAATTTAATAACAATAAGTATTCTAAATAACAGGAAAGATCTTTTCCAATATGGGGATACCGAAATTGGTAATTTATCACCTCCAATTAACGCTAATAAACTAAATTCTTGCAACTTTAAAATGACTGCTAGCGAAAGTCTTCATTTCATACATTTTTTTCCTCTTCTAATAGGAGATCTAATTCCTAGAAATAATTCACATTGGAAGTTATTGGTATTACTAGTTGAAATGGTTGATCTTCTTTTAAAACCATCATTCACGCTTGCAGAATTGAATCACTTACAAGATGTAATTAGCAAACATCATATGCTTTATAAATCCTTATACGATACTACACTTAAACCAAAATACCATTTTTTGGTGCATTATATTACTGCTATAAAAAATTGTGGTCCTCTTAAATATTTATGGTGTATGCGGTTTGAAGCGAAGCATAAAGCTGCAAAAATATATTTTAACTCTATCACCTCCAGAATGAATCCTGCATATTCACTATCTGTTAAAGCTGGTATTCAGTTTGCAAAATTCTTGCAAGATTATGAGAGTGGATTGAAATCATTATATGAATTTGCACCGATTGAAAAATTAGATTTGACAGCTCAATATTACTATCCAAAAATTAAGGAAAACGATATTAATAATTGCAAATCCGTTTCAATTAGTAATAACCTGGTTTATAAAGGAAATATTTACAAAAAATCATATTATCTAACATCTAAAATCGGAAATATTTTGCAGTTGTTTAGAATAATTAATTTCATCTGCGAAAATAAACAAATTTTTATATTATGCAAATTAATTGAAATAAAACAATTTGATGAACATTTTCAGTCCTACGAAGTAGGTAATCAAAAGAAGGAATACTATATAAAACATATAGATTTCTTTACGAGTCCTCCACTACATATATATCAAATTAATAATGGCAACACATATTTTAGAAATAATTTTTTGTAAGATTTTGTATCGATTTTTAGATGTTGTAAATATTGAAATATTTACACGTAAATGTTTTAAAGTTAGAATAAGAAATAATCAGATTGAATTGTCTTATTAAATGCATAAAACAAATTTTCATGTTTATATATTATTATTTTTGCATATGTATAATTTTATATTAAATTTTAATGAAACCGTGTCAACACATTATTGTAAACTAATTTTGTAAGGGATTATGTCTAATTTTCCAAATTTGAATTTAAGAAGTAATTTAACCAATAATTACAATTAATTTTATAACTAATAATACTAATTTATTAATTATACTGATTTTGAGCTTTTGAACATATTTTAGAGATTTTTTTTTGTAAGTTTTTGTATCGATTGCTAGATGTAAATATTTAAACATTAAAAGGTAAATATTTTAAAGTTAGAATAAGAAATAATAAGATTTAGTTGTCTTATTAAATGCATAATAATTAAAATTAAAACAAATTCACATTTTTCTATTATATTATTTTTGAGTATGTATAATTTTACATTAAATTTTATTGAAGTCTTGCCAACAAATTATTGTAAACTAATTAAATAATGTTCTTTTTTCTAATTTTTAAAATTTAAATTTACGAAGCAAATTAACCAATAATTACAATTTAATTAACTAATAATTCTAGTTTATTAATTATACTAATTTTGAGCTTTTTACTACAATAATTAATTATCTATACATTTAATTAATATAAAATACATAATATAGAACATCTGAGGTTTTATGCCTATTGGAAGTCTGTATAGAAACTGATTATTGTTTTGAATATTTCCAAATGGCGTTCCTCACAATATAAAGAACAAAAACAGAATTCAAAATAAAATTTATTAAATAAAAGTAAATAACAAATAATTTGGTCTAATTTTTAAAATTTGAAATTAAAATGCAGTTTAATATTATATACGGTTTTAAATTAATATTACTAATTTATTAATTATACTTATTAAATTATTTATTATTTTATAATGAAATGCTAATTCATGTTTATTTAAAATGTAACATTTTATATTTTTCACAGTTTTATTTAGTATAATTATATAGCATTATTGCATATGCATGTATTTTTAACTTTTGTTATAAAATTGCCTACTATTTTTATTAATATAAAATATGATATATGAGGTTTTATGCCTATTGGAATTATAGACAATTTATAATGTTTGGAATATTTCCAAATGGTTTTCCTCATAATAAAGAAAAATTGATTTGAAAATAAAACTATAAAAGTAAATAACAAATAATTAAACTTTTTATTTTATCCAATTTAATAAAATCTAATTTCATTTATATATATATATATATATATATATATATATATATATATATATATATATATATATATATATATATATATATATATATATATATATATATATATATATACGAATTGACATCGTTTCACCTATGAATTTACTTTAAAGTTTGCTAGATTAACAACGTTTCATCTACGGTTTTACTTAAAAGTTTATTGAACTGACCACGTTTCACCAATGATTTTACTTTAAAGGTTGTTGAATTAACAACGTTTTAGCAATGATTTTACTTAAAAGTTTGTTGAATTGACAACGTTTCACCAATGATTTTACTTTAAAGGTTGTTGAATTGACAATGTTCCACCGATGATTTTACTTAAAAGTTTGTTGAATTAACAACGTTTTAGCAATGATTTTACTTAAAAGTTTGTTGAATTGACAACGTTTCACCAATGATTTTACTTTAAAGGTTGTTGAATTGACAATGTTCCACCGATGATTTTACTTAAAAGTTTGTTAAATTAACAACGTTTCACCTATGAATTTACTTACAAGATTGTTGAATTAACAACGTTTTCGCAACGATTTTACATAAAAGTTTGTTGAATTGACATCGTTTCACCTATGAATTTACTTAAAAGTTTGATTGATTAACAACGTTTCACCTACGGTTTTACTTAAAAGTTTGTTGAATTGACAACGTTCCACCTATGATTTTACTTAAAAGTGTGTTGAATTAACAACGTTTCACCTATGAATTTACTTACAAGATTGTTGAATTAACAACGTTTCTTCTACGGTTTTACTTAACAGTTGCTTGAATTAACAACGCCTCGTCGATAATTTTACTAGAAAAAAAGTTCAGTTAAACATGTCTCATATATAAATTTACTATGTAGAAGTATAAATTAATACCGCTACACCTATAATTTAAATGTAAAAATTGTTGAGTTAATAGTGGTTCACTTATGATTAAAAAATAAATAAAAATTATTAACAACGTTACATCAATGATTTGACTTATAAGATTGTTGAATTAAAAATGGATCACTTACGATTTTACAAACAAAAGAATAGAATTAACTACATTTCGCCGATGATTTGATAACTAATATTATTGAACTAACAACGTTTAATTTTAGTAAAATTAAAAGTTTTTGTACATGACTTAAAAGAAAACGTCAATAGTCACTTTTCATATTGAAAAATTAATGATTTCATATGTTTTTTTAACAATTTTACATTTTTTTTCTCTCAGTGTACCAGCTCTATTCTGCCAGTCATTTAGAACCGGGTTCAATTTCAAAATATTCTGAAATTTTCAATGGTTAGTAACTAATTGATTAATTGTTGTATGAAATAATATTAAATTTAATTAATGTACCTATTTTATATTGTATTTAGAAACGAGAATCAAGTTTAAAAAACCAAAGCTTGATAAATGCAATAAATGCTAAATTCTTAAAGTGCAAATATAGGGAGCACTATAAGGGTGCAACACAAGCATACAATGCAAAAAATTTCGACAAGGAAACTGCGGTGTTATCGACCACAACAAAGGTTTTTAAATTTGACCTACAGCAGTGTCTTCCGATAACTTTCCTCAAAACATCCGTCTCGTTCTATAAACGCCCACTATATGGACGTATAATTTAACAATCCACGACTGCGCCACTAACGACGCTTTTTGTTAGATGGGGCATGAAGGAATCGGAGGAAGAGGTGGAAATGACATCGCGCCCTGCGTTTTCGAACATTTACGATATATACCAGAAACCATTAAATCAGTTACATACTAAAGACTCATATGGAGTGTGATTCGGATCTTCGTATAATAAAAAAAAGACCACCATGAAAATACACCATACTCGGGATTGGTTCAACTTTATTAGTTCAGTTGGGAATAAACGAATTTTTTCAGTGATAGAGATGGAAAACAAATTTCTAAATTTTCAACTGTGTCTAAAAGTAAATTCACCTTCCGAAAAAACCACAAAAATGGAAACAAATTTTACTGGAAAGACATCAAATGGATGAGATTTACACGGCAATTCGGCCGTATATACTTCAAGTGTTCACACGACGAGTCAGAATCTTTTAAGGAAATTTTAATTTCAAAACAAGGCGTGAACCATGTGGTATTTCAGACATTTCAAAGTGCTATAATGATCCTCTTAAAATTAATAAGGCCAAAAAGGAAAACTTTATTTCTGTATTACCATTGATAAATGAACAATTTCATTCATTTTATAACAGTCTAGAGACCGATGAATTTATAAGAAATGTACATCCAGATCTTACAGATTCGGAAGATGAGTAAAAGTGTATGTTACTATTGATACAAATAATTAATATTTTTGTTATTTGAATTAATGTATTATGAATTAACTTTGTGTAGTGTTGTATTCTGTTGTCATCGTTCTAGTGTAATGATAAATAGTTTGCTTCGCAGCGATTCCGAGTCCGATTCTCGCCGCTGATCAAAAATGTACATTTAAATATACCAAGCATCGATGGCCTGAGTCCTGTAAACCGTACACTCTCACCTGTTATAAGAATAAAACTAGAATGTGTAAAATATGACCTCCACAATATGCATGGAATATGTATAAAATGGTTCAATAGATCTTATAAGAGACATGAGGTACGGGTCGGTTACGACCTATTATCTGTAAATAAATTAAATGCATTTCGTTATTTGGGGAAATGACTTATCTTAATTTTGCAATTGGGAAAATCATTTAGAAAAGCAACTTAAATCACTTAGGACAAAATTTCTTTAAAAAAAAATTTTACATAATCACTTAATCGTAAAAAATCTTAATTCCCAGGAAAATGAAAAGCAAATTATAAAATTGGATTCCTAAATCGATTAATTATATTATTATTTGTTTTTAGAGTTGCTCCTTTCTAATTTTATGTGCATGGTTTTTTTCAAATATAGAAATAAATTTAATTTTATTTCCTCTGAAAAGTACACTACTTTCAGGGGGTCAATTCTCGTTCTATGAAAAAATTCAATGAAAAAAAAAAATCTTTTCATTTGCATCTAGTCAACCATTTTTATTTTTTGAATGCAAAAAAACAAAATTATATAATTTTCACAGTACCGTGGGTCGATTCTGTTTCCATGAAAATTAAAATGAAAACATTTCTCAGTGGAAAAATACATAATTCCAAAGTGTTTTTATTGAATACTTGATTATTTTCGTCAAAATGTATCGATTTACCGATATACCGAAAGTTGTGTCCAAAATCTCAAAAGGTTGTGGTTGACTGCCATCAACTGATCGTACTTCAAGCAAACTTAATAGTTTTCATACCTTTATAAAGGTATTGAAAAATAGAAAGAGCTTTTGTTCATTTTCCAAAATCCTAAATTATTTCAAATGTATATTTTTGAAATTATTTAATTCACATTGATGTACAGTCATTTCAGGTTCATATTTCTTGAATTCTTAAAATCGACTTAATTCCTAGATACTATAAATTTCCAAAATAGCCCTTAAATTAAGGCTTAAATTTTAAAATTTTATAATTCCCTAAGCTTCTTTAATTCTAAATTCAAGCACCTGATTTCTACTCCTATTTTAAAAATCTGTACATTTAGAATATCCTATTAATCTAGGGTTTCAAAATTATGTCAGATTCCAAATAGTTTTTCGAAACAACTGCATTTAAAAATTCGAATTTCGGTGTAGTAAATAAAATTTAAGAGTTTTAATGCTTTCACAATAGCGCTTCACATGCTTAGACTATAATCGGGATTTGAATATTCTTCAGATTCTAGACATTTGTTTAACATAAAGAAAATTCGTAAACTCAAAAATACTTTCAACTTGAAACTATATATGGAACATTTTACATTTTATGAAATTCTTACTATTCCATTTTCATTAAAATTGACAAATACAGGTTATTGGTGAAATATTAAAATTAGTAATTGTTTGGGCTATTTAAGATTTCAAATTTCGACATAACTTATTTTTATTCTTCAATCAGAATTATTTTATAAATATTTCAATACTGTGTATTTCAAACTTTCTTGTACTATGTCTTAGTTTGAACTTTAAAAATCGAATTTTGTAAGTATGGATGTACAAAACTTCTGTGTAAAATATTAAATTACAAATTCCACAAATAGATGTCCGCCATTTAAATGTTAAAACTAAAGTAGTGTATACTTTATTAAAAAAAAAGTAAAGCCTAAAAAAATGATTGGTAGTCTCGAATTGCGTCTATTATGGTTGCATAACTTAATTAACATAAGATAACTATCAACATACGCACAACGCACATAAATTAGTCACTTATTGCCACACAAAAATTACTGCAGCTATAAATATTAGGCTCTTAATACAAATGTCGATAAACAAGTGTCTTGTGTAAACGAACAATTATTTGTCGTTTACTGTTCCTTCGTTATAAAATTTATAAATTTAAATTTCGGAGTAGGCGCAAACTATAAAAAATTAATTCAAATTGGAGCTTGGTTTACACATAACTATTTTTTCATTTAATTTTTTTCAACGAAACAGAATCGACCCCCAGTTAAGTGATTATGCTGAATTGCTACAGATACAATGAAACATATTCCACAATACGAATTCTACGCAAGCATATAAAATATCTTCATGGATGGCTTCCTAGTGAAATATTAGTTTGCAATTAAGGTGGATGTCATAAAAATTTTCTCATTTAGATCATTGCAATGTTGATATAACCGTTCGGAGCTTTCTGAAGCTGGTAATTGCACTAACTTGGATGTGACAAACAATGAAAAAAAATAAAATAAATGGTAATTATAGTGAAATAGGTTAATATATTTTTATTGACATCTAATATTATAAATGTTTGACTTATATTTTATAGAAAATGTTAGTTCGTTGTATGGTGATATTACATTAGACACAAATCAAAAATCGGGACGTTATCAAAACGAGCATAAATTAATGATTTGAGAGCAACCATATCGAAAATTCATCGTTGAAGTTTGTTTTAAAATTATACAGTATCCAACTATTGCCAACATCGGTCACCCTAAAAATTATTTAATCATCTCAAGAATTAATCAGTGTAGATTAGGTTAGGTTAGGTTGGAGTGGCTGCTTACGCACACTTAGACCGGTGACGGTCCATTGTGATACCACAGGATGTATCTCCTTTTACCCCTATTGGAACCATTTCGAGCTACTTATGTAGCGTAAGACGTCCCGCACTTTAATGTTTTCGAGATCCGAGAGGCAGTCCATCCTGAACTTACCTAAGTGTTTGTGCCTTCTGAGAGCCAATGCTGGACACGAGCAAAGGAAGTGGACCAACGTCTCTTCCTCCTCTTCGTCCAAGCAGCTTCTGCAGAAGTCACTAGCCTCCAGACCCAGCCTTCTTGCATGTTCTCCAAAAAGGCAGTGTCCCGTGAGAATTCCTACGACCGTTCTTAATTCACGTCTGCGTAAGGATATTAATGCCCTAGTGCGCCCCAAGTCCAGCTTTGGCCAAACTTGTCTTGCAACTCTACAGGTGAGGGTGTTAGACCACCTTTCCCCCGCTGAGGATAGCGCCTGCTTCCCAAGTGCTTGTCTCAGCGCTGTGATAGGCCTCCCCAGACTTGCCCTTTCCGGTTGCAGCTGGAGAGTCGTACTATGCCTAGCAACTTCATCAGAGATGAGTGACAACTCAACGCCACCCGTGACGCCAAAGACACCGATTCTAACGACCGGATCGCCGCTTGACTGTCCACATAGATTGTGATATCGTCTGAGGATAACACATTATGCTTCAACCACGTCATGACCTCCTCAATCGCTACGACTTCAGCTTGGTACACGCTGCAGTAATCAGGGAGACGAATAGAAATATTTACATTTAATTTGTCACAGAATACTCCAGCTCCTACTTTGCCGTCTAGCTTGGAGCCATCTGTGAAGAATTGCAACGCTTCGGTTTCCGATAACGGTCTATTCCTCCAGGATTCCCTTGAAGGGGAGGAGGTCCGAAATCGCTTCTCGAAGCGTAGAGTAGGTTTAATGTAGTCAAGATTCGCCAGCTCATCCTTCAACGATCTGACAATAGTAGAGTGTCCTATACTAAGACACCTCCACTGAGAGACGGCTGCAAGTCGTACAGCCGTATTTGCCGCCATCTGTTTGCCAAAAATGTCGACCGGAAGAAGGGGCAACATAACCTCTAAGGCACTTGTCGGTGTCGACCTCAATGCTTCGCTAACAAGCATGCAGGCCGTTCTTTGCACTCTCTCAATCTTATTTTTGTAAGTTACCTTGTCCAGAGCTGACCACCAAACACCCACCCCGTACATGAGTACAGGTCTCACTACGGCGGTGTAGAGCCAGCGTACCAGCTCCGGCTTCAGACCCCATCTATGACCAATGGCGTTCCTACAGGAGTACAAAGCAATAGTAGCTTTGTTTATTCTCTCCAACATGTTGGGCTTCCAACTAAGCTTACTGTCCAAGATAATGCCCAGATATCTAGCTCTATCAGTAAAAGCAAGTCTCGTGCCATTTAAGGTAGGAGGGACAACTACCGTGATTTTGTATTTCTTAGTAAAGAGTACCAGCTCTGTCTTGGACGGGTTAACACCAAGTCCACATTTGCCAGCCCATTTCGTAACGATGGTAAGCGCATCACGTGCCCAGGACTTTACCGGTAACAGCTAAAGCTACGTCATCTGCGTACGCGATAACTTCAATACCCTCTCTCTCCAATTCAAGTAGTCCCCCGTTTACCACTATGTTCCAGAGAAGAAAGGACAGAACCCCCTCCTGGGGAGTTCCCCTAGTTACTCGCCTCTTGAAGGTGGAGTCCCCCAACTTCGAGCTAACAATCCTGCTTCCCAGCATATAATTGATTAACCCTATCAGAGGAACGTCCACCTCTAAAAATGACAATCCCTCCTTGATTGCCTCCGCTTTCACATTATTAAAGGCGCCTTCTATATCCAGGAAGGCCCCCAAACAGAATTTCTTCGAATTAATCGATTTCTCAATCGTAGACACCAAGGCGTGCAGAGCAGTGTCCACAGATGTACCCTTTGTGCACGCATGCTGAGACGATGCCCACTTCCTGGCACCTATTTTATCTCTGATGTATACATCCAGCAGCCTTTCCAAGGTTTTCAAAAGAAAGGATGATAGAGTTATTGGTCTTAGGTCCTTAGGATAGACATGTGAGCTTTTCCCCGCTTTCGGTATGAACACCACATTGACCTCCGTCCAGTACCTAGGAATATAGCCCAGCATCAAACACCCTTTGAATATAGCTTCCAGGTAGGGAAGAATAAATTCTGAGTTGTTTTGAAGTTCCGCTGGTATAATTTGATCCGGACCAGTCGATTTAAATGGTTTAAAACCCCTCAGTGCCCATAGGATCCGTTTTCTGGTTACGATATCCTCTGTGGTTATGGACAGTTATTCCTGATGATTGCTACGCACCAACAGGTCTTCAAAGCTCCCTGGGAAGTGTGTCTCGAAGAGAAGCTCCAGAAATTCTCCACTAGAAGCTGTCCAAGATCCGTCCGGTTTTATCAAAAAACTAGGACTAGATGTACTTTTGGAAAGAATCTTCCTAAGGCGGGAGGTTTCGGATACCTCTTCCATATTATCACAGAAGATTCTCCAAGACCTCCTTTGTGCCTTTCTTAATTCTTTCTTATAAATTCCGAGTTTCTCCTTATAGGAGTCCCAATCCTGAGCCTCCCTTGTATTTTAGGCTCTATTAAAGGCTATCCTACAAGCCTTACGATAGGTTCCCAGTTCCCTTGACCACCATACCGGTTTTTGCCTACCCCTAGGCCTAGCCAGTGGGCAGGCAGCGCGAAAGGATCGATTGCATGCGCTAGTAACGCTAGCCACCATGTCCTCCAGCTCCCCAACGGTCGTTGGGGGCTCCATAGCCCTCGTCGGTAACATTTCCTCCAATAACTCCCCATATTTGCTCCAGTTGGTCCTTTTAGGGTTCCTGAAGGCTTCCCGAGTAGCAGGGTGAATATCGAGGCTATAGGTTAAATATCGATGATCAGAAAAGGAGTGTTCCTTATCCACCCTCCAGTGTAATAATCATTAGTATAAGAAAGTGCGAGAACAATTATTCAGATGAAAAACTAGATGTTGATAGAGTATATTCTATTTTTGTGAATTACCGTTTATCAACATAAAATCTGAATATTTATTGCTTAAGGAGTTAAAAAAAGGGACTGTAATTTGTGCCAAACAAAAAATTCTATAAATAATCGGAACATAGAACAAGTTAAACATGGAGAACTACACCTTTTCCAATTGTAATTCAGAAAATTTCAACATTCATCTCATTGATGCAATAAACTCAATTAAAATTATTCCAATGAAACGAAATGAAGTTTTAAGACTGCTACCATGTAGACAACTACTGCACACAAAATGTCAACAAGATATGAACAATGCCACTTGTCCTATTTCCAGAGCTATTGTCACTGAAACTGAAACCACAGTAAGAAAAAAGTACAAAAAAATACTAATCCAGATCGCGAAAGAATCGTAAATTGTGCCAATAAAGGTGAGGACTGGCTGTCTTTAGCTGTGACATTGGACATCGTACAAGACTGCGTTTCATTGGATCCGATCAGGGCGTGACAAAATGTTACCCAGAGGAGTTGCTTGCTAGTTTCATGGGTAGAAGAGGATTGCAATTTCAACACATCGATATCTGCATCAACTATAAGTAATTACCTAGAAGGTAGACTCTTCACTATGAAGAAAGTTCATAATGAACCTTGCACTATGAACTCCGAAATAAATAAAGGAAAAAGAGTAGAATATGTGCAACGTTTGAATAACTACGTACAACAAGGGAAACAGATTATTTGGATAGATGAAACCAATTTCAATTTGTTTTGCCGCCGGACAAGGGGCCGTGCGGTAGCTGGTACCAGAGCAGTCCAACTCCTTCCTGCAGCACGAGGCCCTAACGTCCATTTAAAAGGAGCAATCTCTACTGCAGCAGTTGTGTCAATGGAGTGGAGAAGAGGTTTATTTACAGCGCATCTAGCTAATGCATCGGTGGCAAGACTGATGCAACACTGGCAAGATATGGGCAATGAACTGGAAGTTTTGTTTCAGTTGTTTCAGACAACGCACCTTGCCATTCAAAACTAGAAACAGTTATTACTGGAACGATAGCGTCTCTGCTGCCGCTTGGGCCTTTTTCGCCAACGCTTAATTCTATCGATACGATTTGGTTAAAAGTAAAGGCTTACGCTAAAAATAATATTAGAATAACCAGCGTTACAGGTCCTGATGTTATGGAACAAAGAATAATCTACTTGGAGGAGATAATTGATCAGGCAAAGAACACCGTAGCAGGAGGTGATTGTTCTCGAGCCGTACAACATAATTCAATCCATCAAGCTACCGCTTTAGCAATGAACGACATGCCTGTTGGTACCTAAAGCAGAAAATCATTCATTATTTCGCTTGATTTATTTTGATTATTTGTTTTATTTATTTGATATTTCTGTTATTGTTTCTTTATTAAAGAATATTGTTTGTGTTATGTTAAAAAGATGAAATTGTTAATTATAATTCAGAAATATTCAATATTCATCTCATTGATGCAATAAATTGACCAAATAAATATAATACAAATTGAATTAAATTAACTTATCTTTAGTATAATCCATTAACTATATAAAAACTAACACATACCAACACTATCAATACTCTCCGTTACATCTCAAATTTAGCAAAAATTAAAAACTCCATAACTTAAAATACTAATAACTGCTATTACATCATAAAACACTTCACTGTATAAAAATCATTTAATATAAACTCTTGAGGATATATCCCCTTGCATAGCGTTTCCGCCTTTGATTCGCGGAGGAAACAAAATATAACATAACCTTCCTTAGGAATTTCAAACTATGTAATCATCATAATTAAAACTATGTAAATAAATTGACCAAATAATTTCAATTGAATCTTTCATTACAGAATAAATATTCTCCTAGCCGCAATATGCATGACATCGTCCCATTATTACCGTTTCAATTACATCTGATACTTTCTGAATTACAGTTGACCAATCTGAATTAGAATTGACGCTTTCTGAATTACAATTGGAAAGTGAAAGTATTTTAATGGTAATTTCTGCTCAAATTAAAAAAATCTTTGAAACTAAAGATCTATTGAAAAAACACTCGAACATGGAAAAAAATTACTTAAAAACAAGAACGTACTGACGAACTGTATACAGGGTGAACTCTGGCAGGAAAAAATTTCGATAATTATTAAAGAAAGTGTTATTTCTTTATTTCTTCCGGGTAAACAAACGATCACTGCCTTTTATTATATTGTAAAGGCCGTCTTATTGCTACACAATGCAATAAGAAAATTGTTATGTACAAAACGATAAACAAAACGCAGCAACAATAACAACAATCCGATTCTATATACTAGATGAGTAAATATGTAAATTGTTTATGATCGCATTGTCGGTCATTGACCCAATTTTGAATTTTTATTTTTTATTTGATCATTTGTTGATTACATCGGTTAAACGGAATTTTTATTTTAATTTTATGGTCAAGTACATTTATACAAGGCATAAATGAGTTATTGTCAACCTGAATATATCGTACGATAGCCCTATGTAATCGTTATTCTGCAAATAAATAAGAAAAATAGGGGGTGGGGGGAGGAGAGCTTATTGATCAATAGCAATCCTAGGGGAATATGTTGTTTTCTTTTTATTTTAGCTAGGTTTAATTAGTATAAAATTCGAGTAGCCAAGCTAAAAATAATTTGGAAGTTGTAGCAGGTTTTCTTTTAAATTGAAAACTTAAAGTAAAAACTTATAAGTTATAACTATTCAACTTAAAATTTGATTATTGGATGAGGGAATTCATATACATTTGTGTGGTAAGTGTGTTGATATTTTGGTTAAGAATGTTAGAGGTAGATTAAGAACCTATTTTTTTTGTTAGACGTCGGGTATAGGATCTCTCTGTGTATTTTAACGTGTCAAGGAAATTCATTCAGCGCATCTATAGCTGATCTGGACATGTATTATCAGTATAAATTGGAGAGAGACCAATAATTTCACCACGAGTCCCCCATATACCTAACTATTTATATATCAAGGATACAAAACAATGAAATAACAGCGTATTCTACTGATGGGGCGACAGTATACGCGTACCATCCTAAATAATTCACTCTGGCATTAATTTGTGTCATTTTAGTTTCTTTTATTATTATTATATTTTGCAATTTTCATGCAAAAAAAAAAGTGAAGTTTATTTGGTGCTAAGTATTTCTTTTTTAGCCAATTTCAACAAGCGGACACAAGGAGTACTCTTCGTATCCAGTTGACTGGTGAGTTTTTTCTTATATTAAATTTCGCGGAACTAAATATTCTTTGCTGTTTTCAAGTGAAAATTAAACAAAATTAAAGTAGAGTTTAGTAAATTTTTTTTATTATTTCTAATGAAGCTGGAAAATTCAACCCAGTTAAGTTGATAAAAATGGAGTGAGTTTTTTATTAATTGATGATGATGAGTTCTCGAAGGTGGCCCTTTTGTATTTGCCAGGGGTATTATTTATGTTTTGTTTTTATTGCACGTATGCAATCCTCCCAGCCGTTGAGTCTACCCGATCTAAATGTGCATTCACAAAGACGGTTCGTTACAATATGTTTCCAACCATACCACAAGGTTTATCAAAATTATCCAATATTTTCGTTGCCCTTCTGGTAAAATCAAAAATTTTAAAAACAATTAATTATAATAAGGCTTTGGGTCGTCTATAGTGGACGAACTTAAATTACTTGAAACTCAGGGTATTGGATTTTCCCCATCTTTCACATACTATTTCTTTTGTAGATTTTGTACTATAAAGAAACAGGAAACCCAAGCATGTCTCGTTGAAAATCTAAGTCTTGTCCGTCAAAAGAATTATTATGATGAACAAGTTTTAAATATCGATGCAGAATCATTTAAACAAACTGGAATTAAACAAAATCGTGTTTTAAATAACATTAGCATTTTCCACGTTACGGAAAACTATTCCGTCGATATTATGCATGACGTGATAGAAAGTGTGATTAAATTTGGAATTTCAAATTGCCTCTACACGTTCATATTTGAAAAGCATTACTTTTCAATGGAGGCACTAAATAATCGAATTCAAAATTTTGAGTACGGTGAAATGCAATTATCCAATCGATCAAGATCTCTCAGATTAGATCATATTAAACAAAAAGAGCTACAGGTAACAGCTACAGAAGCACTCTGTTTATAAGAGTTAATTTTGTTCTATATTAGAGATCTCGTACCACATTGAGAGTCGTTATTAAATTATACAATATATACAAGATTTAGTCGAGCTAGTTTTCGAAGAGACTTTTCCAAATTATGACATTCTTTTTCTTAAGGAACTAATTTAAAAGCATTAAAAACTTTATGTGGAATACTTCAATGAGAAGCTTAAACCTAAATATCACAACCTATTACATTACCCAATAATAATTAGAAAACCAGGGAACCCATGTATAGTGCATGCGGTTTGAATCGAAACATCGGAAGCTTAAATACTATACAAATGCTATACACTTGGGTGCAAAAAATTCGCACATTGATAAATTTTTACCAAAATTTCAAAAATATCAAAATTTCAAATGATTGTTTAATTTTCTTGAATGCAGATTCAAAGTCTATTACAACACCTATCCAGTGGTACAATTTATGAATTTTACCGTGTCAACAAAGTGATTTTTGGGATAAACATCTGAAGTACATGTTTTTTGTTAATTGGAAATCAGCAAACAAACATTTTTATTAATAAGAAGTATTCCCTCTCCTAGCCCGAATGATAGCTTCCATTCGATGTTTCATCGATTTCACCAAAGTTTTCACCAAATCTTGAGGTATCGCCTCCCATTCCTCTGCGATCGCCTGTTGCAGCTCCTGGAGACTCGTTGAAACAACATCTCTGGCTCGAACCCATTTTTTCAGCTCGTCTCATAAATGTTCGATGGGATTGAGGTCCGGGCTTCGAGCTGGCCACTCCATAACAGGCACATCTACCTCTTAAAAGTACTTATACAAAATAATAAATCGTCGTTTGAGACGACTTCAAAAAGGTAATCTGCGAGAGCATTTGGATTGGACAGAAAAATAATGGAGAACAGTCATGTTCTCTGGCGAGGGCAGGATGTGTTTACATGGCAATGATGGGCGAGGAAGTGTGTATAGAAGACCAGGAGAGCGATTTGCACAATGTTGCATTGAAGAACGAGTCTTATATGGCGGTGGATCATGCATGTTCTAGGGAGGCATGTCATTATAGGCGAAGATAGATCTTGTGTTCATCTCCGGAGCGAATACTGGCCGTCGATCTAGAAGAATTACTTCGCAACGGTATATTGATGAAGTACTCGAGGACTACGTCGTACATTTGGTGGTTTTATTGGTGAAAACTTCGTGTTAATGCAGGACAATGCGAGACCACATACGGCTGGTGTAGTTTACCAGTACCTTCAAGAGGTGGATGTGCCTGTTATGGAGTGGCCAGCTCAAAGCCCGGAGCTCAATCCCATCGAAAATTTATGGGACGAGCTGAAAAAAAGGGTTCGAGCCAGAGATGTTGTTTCAACGAGTCTCCAGGAGCTGCAACAGGCGATCGCAGAGGAATGGGAGGCAATACCTCAAGATTTGGTGAAAACTTTGGTGAAATCGATGAAACATCGGGGAGAAAATACTTCTTATTAATAAAAATGTTTGTTTGCTGATTTCCATGTTTTAATTCGATTTTTACCATTAATTTTAATGCAGATAAATTTACAAAAAACATGTACTTCAGATGTAGACTCCAAAAATCACTTTTTTGACACGGTAAAAATTCAAAAATGGTACCACTGTATTGGTGTTGAAATAAACTTTGAATCTTCATTCAACAAAATTAAACAAAGATTGGATTTTTTGATATTTTTGAAATTTTGGTGAAAATTTATCAATGTGCGAATTTTTTGCACCCAAGTGTACAAACTACACAAATGCTATATCATCTAGATGAGAATTGCCAAAAAAATGATGCTATACGATTCACCTTTAACCTATTAAATGATTCGAACATTGAAATAGTAAAATATAGTAATGCCGCTGCAATGGATCTAAATGTTTTCCCTTATAACGAATTAATTAAACAAATGGAACTAAAATTGGAAGAAGCCACGTTGGCAGATGTATTAGAAAGTAGGAGAACAAAATATAAATTAAGGGATTTACTGAAATCTGAAAATCCATATTCGATTGTTTTTAAAATAAGTCAAAAAATAATAAATCGCGACAAAGTTACCCTAATTATGGAGAAAATGAAAATCGAAAAACTGATAAGCATTACCATTGCTTTGTATTAAGAGATTCATTAGAACAATATAACAGCTTAAAATTAAATCCAATTGAGAATATGAATCCAATTACATACTACAAATAAATTACCGAATGGCATATGTCATGTGTGAACTCAGAATTCAAATACATAAATGTGAAGCTACAATATTGTGTGTTTTAAGCAGTTTTTCTAATATGACACAAAATTCTAATTATTTTAAGATAAATCGAAAAATTATCAAAAGTCTAAATTCAAAACTGGTGCTTTTGTATTAACCAAATTTTGTTTTGATGTAAAATAATTTTTTTTTCTCGTTAAATAAAAAAGAGATGAGTTTCTCCTTCTATCAAAAACGACATTTCCATCATTCCGTCCATAACGTGTTTGTGATATGTAAGAGTGTAATTGATTTTGTTTGACAAGTTAAGTTTAAACGGCTACCGGCAAAGAAAAGTAGAGATGTGTTCACGACTCTAAGTTGTGGTTTTTAATGTGTTAATTATTTGTGGCCAACTAGTTGATACAACCTTTAGGGAATGACGTTCATCACATGAAATTAACTAATCAATAAAAAGTTTAAGTAAAGTTTTGACAATGGCAATTCACTCGGGAAATGAACCCTATATAAGTATTTAGCCCCCCTGGCTTTGGATCTATTTTACTGCGCATTCGATATTTTGTTCTGTAGGCATCGCGAGTTCAAGCGAAAACTGAAAACTTTATAATTTCTTTATACAAATCTTGTAAAACTCGTCAGCCTATGTAGTAGTGAATTTTGTGAAGTAAGTACGTGTATTTGCACAGGAATTTTTTTTTTTTTTTTATATACATCATTTTGGAATTTGTATATACATTTGATTCATTTAGTAAATTTGTTTACAGTAGATTATAGGGTTTTCTATTATTATAAGCGGAAACATACTGTACAAATTTTGAGTTACAATTTGGTAGCTGGTAGAGCCATTTATATTACGTAAACATGATTGTGTACATCACGAATTCTTACTTCTTTAAGACTTTCGGTTTAATTCTATTAGCCCAAATCAACAAAATTGGGTACAATTTTCTATATAAGTCGCACATAATTGAGAGGTTCAACATTAGTACAGGTTATAGGAATTTTACTTTATACGACTTTAAGTTTAGCTCAGCGATATAGGTTGCATGTCGTTGGGTTACGTTTTAAGATGTTGAGATACTGAGATTGTTTGAGCTTTTCAAGGTTTTGAGCTTGTCGAGATTTACTTGGCAGTGGCTTATACCTAACTTTGAATTACTGAATGTCTAGGGTATATTGCTCGAAATTTTCGAATTAATTAAAAATTATTTACAATATTCTTTTTAAAGATTATCTTGGTTATTTGTATCTTGAGTTCTTTGAAAAATAGAGGATATTTGAGATCTCACAAACCTGGAAATTATTCTTAATTGGCTACAAAGTGTTGAGCTGCTTAATATTGGGTTGCATGCTGTTTCGAATTACTAGACCTTTTTGAGACAAATCTATTGACACTCTAGGTTTTTGAGATTTAAGATTTTTCGAGAATACTTTAGTCACAAACTAAAGAATAGCAAAACCATAGGTAATTGGACATTTATCGTAAGTTTTAAAATGTGCGATTTTTATTTTGTTTGACAAGTTAAGTTTAAACGGCTACCGGCAAAGAAAAGTAGAGATGTGTTCACGACTCTAAGTTGTGGTTTTTAATGTGTTAATTATTTGTGGCAAGGTAGTTGATACAACCTTTAGGGAATGACGTTCATCACATAAAATTAACTAATCAATAAAAAGTTTAAGTAAAGTTTTGACAATGGCAATTCACTCGGGAAATAAGTATTTAAGACATTAATGCACAGTTGCTTAAATAAAGAGCCAACAACCAGAAATATACATAATAGCCGAAATTTAACCCTAAGGCTCTAACATACGCTGCACTATATGTTGAAAATTGGAAACAAAATTTCATCGTTTTCCGATTTTTTGTACCAATAATCAATTCAAGTTTTTGGCTTTGTAATACTTGGGATAAGATTATTAAGTGGGTTGGCTGCCTTATCTAGACAAAAATAATACAGAAATTGAAAATCCCGAAAAAAAAATCTAGAAAAAAAAAAAAATCCAGAAACAAAAAAATTCCGAAACTGCAGAAAACTAAAATCCAGAAATTTGAGTTTTTCCGTAAAGTTCTTAATATTTATGATAATGAAAATTGCTTCAAACTTTCAGATACAGATCAAAGGAATTATATCGCTCATATCGCTTGTATACGGATTGCTGTACCACAAATGCTTCAAATTATTTTGTGGTTGGCTTAATTCGTTGGGTTAGTATAGTATCGACGAATCTATTGGAGCGAATGGCGGATTTAAATCTTCGTTAATGCTTCGTCAACCTTGCAGACACAGATCAAAGGAATTGTATCGCTCGTATCGCTTCTTCTGATATTTTTTCTGGATTGCTTCTTTAATAATTTCTAGATTTTTTTTCGGGATTTTTTTTTCTGGATTTTTAATTTTCAATTATTCTGGATCTTAAAATTCATACTAAACACTGTTAATTAAATTGTAAATACAATTTGGGAGAGAGACAAAATTCTGAGAGTCAAAATCCCAAGGGTACAAATCCCGAGATTTCAAAAAATCCCAAGAGTATTATATCCCGAGGATACAAAATCCCGAGGAAAAATAATCCCGAGGATAAAAAATTTAGAGGTTACAAAATCCCGAGGGTACAAAATCCCGAAGATACAAAATCCGCAGGGCACAAGCCTTTGAAAATTCCAAAATCTAGTTGTTGCACAATTGGTGCAATTTTCCCTTGATTTAAAGATGTATATACACACAAAAATCGAACATCAAAAATGGTGACGGTTACGCATTTTGAAATACCGCTTAATTAAAATCGTGCCGAAAAAAATCCAGCTTCTTAAATTCAATTTTCGCATAATCCTGCTTTAAAAACCCCGGTTCCGCAAAAATAAAAATCCTGGTTATGATTTTTATTTTACTTTAAATTAAAATTTTCCTTTACCAGAAGGGGCGGTCCTCGTGATTCCCTCCACGGGATTCTGTACCCTTGGAATTTTGTTCCCTCGTGATTTTGTTCCGTCGGGATTTTGTATCCTCGGGATTATGGATCCTGTTTATTTTAAAGTAATACCTAATGATAATTAACAAATTTGATCTGGATTTTCAGAATATCGGAGGAACCTAATGCAGTTTTCTAGAAAATTGAAGCACCCAACGGACAGGTAGCTTAGAAATTGTGTGGTCTTGAGTTTGTCATGTAAAGTCACAGGATCCCTAGGTCGGACTTCTTAGTTCGTACCTAGAAAACAATTATTGTCTGATCATTTTGATATAGGTTACTGGGGGCATTAATGGTAATTCATTACAGGACAGCATGAAATACTTTATTTATAGTAGCAGCTGTGCTAAACTGTCGTTAAAGTTGCGATAGTGACCGGTGTGGCGGATATCATTGGAATAAGTAGCTGATTCTAATTATATTTATTATGTCAGATCGTCTTCGAACTACTGTTGATAAGTTTAAAGTGAAATTTAAATTAATAATGACTACAATTTAAGAAGTGTACAGAAATCTGACCCAGTAAATTAATAAACGGTATTTCAGGATGCAGTTGTTAGTTTAATAAAGTAAAAAAATTAGATTTAGATAGTTAGTTAATAATTGTGTTTAGGCAGCTCTTAATGGTACAGCAAGCAACAAATTTCTGGAGGCGGAACCTTAAGTTTGCATAGTACTTTATGATTAATTCACAACAGGTTTATACAAATTAAATTAAACTTAAATTTAAGCTTAATTCGTTGAGATTAGTTATTTAAAAATCAATCAATTAATTTAAAACGGCCGGAGGAAGTCAGGTGGTGAAAAATATATAAGGGGTAAATGATAACTAATTAATATTGACTTCAGGATGCCAAGGATTGAAAGTAATTTTTAGAATAACTGTAACTACTATCAATTGATCGTCAAGGTGTTTGTAATCGGGTCGATTTCAATCCTATACTGACAATTCTATCCAATCCTTCCAAGTAAATGTAAAAAAGTCGCACGTATAATTGAGAGGTAATTAATACATTGTAATTCTAGTTGGCTTGGAACAACGAAGAATAATTCGCATTCCCGTATCCTTTAATCTCTGTAGCCTCGAAAATAGGCCATCATTAAACATAGAAAGAAGCGTTACCGTTAAATTAACCGATATTTCACCATCCAACTTTGCAGTGCCATTTATATACAAAAATAATAAATATCCCAGCATATTGCCTTCGGTTACTCCATGTTCATTAGGACAAAAGTCAAATATCTTCTTATTTATTAAAATTTCTTGGGATTAGTTTTACAAATAACTTTCAAACCAATGATTTTCTACTCCACTGATCTTAAAAGCATCTAGTTTATCGAACAAACGTCTTCTATATATCGTAATCTAGAAATACTGCAGGAACATTAACACTTTTTATCCAATTTTCTTTCCGACCATTGAGAAGAAGGGTTGACCTGTACATTGAAGTTACAACTGACAAATTAATGTTTAAATTAATCAGAAGCCTTAAAGTATTTTAGATAATTCCTTCATTTTTCGCGCTACGTTTTCCAGCTGATTTTAGAGACATGAAGTTGTAGTTATTTGTAGCTTTTTTAGATGGAACTTCTAGTTCGAGGCGAAGCCAAATGCTACAATTTCAGCCAGAAAAGCTAAAACTTAGCCACGCTTTACGCGAAACGTTTTCTTTTTCACTATCAGCAGAAGAAACATAGATGACTAGACTAAAGTGCGGTTAAACAAAAGGTATTCCAGTCCAAAAATTAGTGATTAAAATACTTTTCAAGAAGGTTATTCAGTCCAAATACATAAAGGGGATTTCAGTCAAACGGTTTTCTGACCGAAACACCTTTTTTTGGACTGAAGTTCCTTTTCAAAAGGAGTTTTAGTAATAATATTTGTATGGGAAATTTTATGACTGGAAACGCCTTTCGTTTTTTGACTAAATATTTCTGACTGGAATTCCCGGTACTACGAGTTCGAGAGATTCGTTGCATGCTTTTACGTTAGTAATATAACCCATACTGATTATTGAACTAATGAATAAAAAATCGTTAGAGGTACAATTTAAAATATTTTAAGTTCTTTAAATTATAAATTTCTACAATTTTCTTAAAATTCTTTTGTCCGGTTGCACGAAATAACACTAATCTCCAGTTAGATAAAATTTTTTCTCTTTAGTCTTTTACTACTTTATTTTATTAAATTTGTGTACCAGATACGTCCGGATCACACCCAGATAATTTTTGGTTGTTGTTTTAGGAAGCTCAATTTCAATTCAGCTATAGCATCTGAAATGATACTAATACTCTGGTTAGTTTTTTCTTTATATAAAGCCACTATTCTTAATATTAATGAGTTCTACGCAATATCATTTAATAACTGGGCTAGAGTTTCTAGCTAGGTTTGGCCCTTAGTACACGGTCTGCGCTTGGCTGATTACTGCATTATTCGGTCTAATATCTGTCTATTTTTGATTTATACAAAAAACATTCTAAACAAAACGAAATAAAACCAAGAACTAAATCTAGACCATGGTCCACTCTTGACTTACTCATTAAATGGAGATATTCTCCTTGGTGTTAAATTAAAAGAAAGGCACAAAAACACCGTCGCTTGTGTTAATTTATACATTCGTTTACTGCAACATTCGACAAAAATGAAATTTTAATAAGATCGATCCAAAAAATTTTCTGTATGTTAAATAACATCACTTTAAGTAAGTTTGCTATCGTCTATTAGTCGGTCTAATTTGTCTCAATTTCTGTTTATATCAAAAGGTATTTAAACTGTGTCGTTTTTAAGGAATTTTGCATCGAATCAGACATGAACGAAATATGAAAATTAACCAGACATACATTTTCTGGCTAATTACATCTATATACATCTGAATATTGAGTTTTAAAAATAATGATAACAAGTTGTTTTTATTTTAAATTAACACTCAACATAGGTTTTTAATTCTCAACCGTATTTATATGTAAATACCATGAGACACCGTAATTGAAATCAGAAAAGTAAAACACAAAGTTGTATCGTATTTCTACGAAGTTCAGAAATAAACTTTTATTAAATAAAATTTACTTTTTCATAATAGACACAAAAATATAAGTCTCAAGTGGATTTTATATTTTAGATTTTTTTGTGGTAAGCAGGAATACAAAAGAATAAAAAAGTAAAAATAAAAAGTTTCTTTTCTATAAATTTAATAGTTTTATTTATATTTCCCGAGAAACTTGGTTCTACAAAAGAGCTTTACAAATAATATAAAGTATATCTGTATTGATGTGAATCTCGTCATTGAAACCTACTCAACAGTTAATGATGTGAATATTATTAATTTGAATATAATTTCATTCAGCCAGACTGGACCTCATTTCGTCTTTATTTCCCTTCTTGAAACTTGTAATTTTCATGTTGTTTGTTCCTCTAAGCCTTGATTAAATATTCAAGATTTGTTGGTTTGATAATATTTTTTGGAGACATTGTATTTATGTAGTCTGTTCCAAAAAACAAATCAGTTCACTAAAAGTTTTGTATAATTGTTTTTTCTTTTGTTACATCGAAACAGCTTTTAAATGCTAATCTATTATATAACAGCAATACCAAGTAAAATGTTTAAATTCAAATTTATTTTCAATCCTTTTTTTTTTTTTGTAAGCTTCATTTAATTTAAATTTTAACTTTATTCTTTGGTGTACATAAAATTTAGCTAATTATAAGATTTTAGAATATTATGTATATACGAGTATAAATATATAACGATTGTGAAGTTTTGTTTTAATTTTAGCAACGATGATGGCGGGCGGTAAGGAGCGAACAATCACAAGAAAATTAAAATGAAATTTGATTTTTAAATACTGTGCTGTCTCTCTTTCTGTGTTTTTAATTAAATACATACAAGTGTCGGTTGCTTAAAAGTGTTTTTGCGTAAAATTATAATAACAACGAGACGAAAAAATCTTATGTTTTGCATGAATTTAATTACAGTTTTCCAGTGTTTTAGCATTTTACAATTTGCAAAGGAATTCAATGTACTCGTACGTTTCGAACAAATTAATTATTTTTACTTAAACAAATTAGAATTATTTTAAAATGCGTTTAATTTAATTCTATCTTACTTATATGTATGGAAAAATCGATTATCAAAATAAAATTGGTTAATACCTGAATCACTTGCTCTCAATTAATGAAAGGTAAAATACGGTTGGAATAAATGGAAAAATTTTTGTTTTGTTTTTGTTGCCACAATAGAAAAGTTTGATTTACTTAAACCAAAATAGGAATTATTTCCAGCACGAATTTAAAGTTTGTTGTTTTATTAGAGTAGTTGCTGTAGTAGCATGGTTTATACAGTCTAAAGTAGTGACCAGCGAAAAATTATAAACATAAAAATTTTAACGACACTAATTCTTCTTAATTTTCTCGACAAATTCCACCAAACTTTCTGTAATGCTCTTAAAATAAACTTGAATATTTTAAACTATTTTATTGTGTGGCAAACTGGGAAAAATATTAATTCACAAGTTGTTATTCTTTACGTGCAACCAAAATGGGGCTCTGTCATTCACAAATACAAAATTCTCATTTTTACCATTTAGAAGAGATTGGACGCAAATTCGCGCATTCTTAATTTTTCTTAAGTGGCAGATCTAATTTAACGAAGTTTCGTTAAATTTCTTAAGTAACGTTAATTTTTCGCTGGGCGCTTAGTTCTTAATTTTTTAGTTTATAATTCTTCGCTGGTGACCACTTAAGAATGCGCGATTTTGCGTCCAAACTTAAGAAATAAATGCCAAATCCAAATAAATTTTTGATGCGGTAGATGCAAAGAAGGATTATAATAAGAACAGTTTCAAAATACTTATACCATATATATTAAAACATTTTGTGTAGTGTTTAATTTTAGTGATTAGTGCAAATTTAAATAAACTATCTTATTAAGTGGAAATATCGATAGTTCGGCTCCTGCTTCCAGGATGCCTCACTTTGAACATCCAAACAGATTCGGGCCTGCCTTATCTGAAGCAGATTTTGTTGAGTTGCCTGAACCTTCACCAGTAAAACGATGATATGGTAGTTTTCACCAAAGTAATATTGATAACGAAAAGTATCTATTAATCACTAGTGCATGTGAAAAAACAAAAAACCTTGGATCATTATCAGTTTTTGCTGTTGATAAAGCACTTGCCATGATCACTGAAACCGGTATTAAAAATGCCAAATTATTAAAAACAGGTCAGTTATTAATTCTAACAAATAATAATAACGCTACAAAAAAATTGCTCGCTGCTAAAACTCTCGGTGGGTTCGTTAATATCGCTGTAACGGAGCATCCCTTTCTTAATAACTCTGAGGGTTTCATTTATTGCAAAGAGCTACTTAATCTTACAGAAAAAGAAATAGTTGATGGACTCAAAAGCGAGAAAGTAATTAGTGCCAGACGAATGAAAAAACGCAGAGATGGGAAATTGGAAGATACTCCTGGAATAATATTAACATTTTCTTCACCTTCAATCCCTTTGAAAAACAAAGCTGGGTACCTAATATTAGACGTTCGTCTGTTTATACGAAACCCCCTTAGATGTACAAACGGTCAGAAATATGGCCACAGTAAAAATCGATGCACAGTGGATCCTATTTGTGGTTTGTGCTCATTAATTTTGGATGAAAGACATATGAGCCCATGTAGTCTAAAATGTGTAAACTGTGGTGGTGAACATGCTAGTTTTAATAATTCATGCCCAGTATTTCAAAGAGAAAAAGAAATTACCAAAATCAAAACCATCGACCGTATACCGTTTATTGAAGCAAGGTAAAAATATTTCCGTAACTTTGCAAACACTACACCAGCTCTAAGTACAACCCATCAATCAAATACAACATATGCTGACATTACAAAAACGAGAATTACCGAAAGTAAAAAATCTAAAACTAATGAACAAAAACAAATTGTACAAGGAGGACCTTCAAAAATTATACCAATAAACAGTTTAAAAAATAACATTACACTTTGTGAAAATATCACCATCAGACCACCCATTAATTCTAACAAACAAATCTCTGAAAAACCAAATAAAAAAATTAAAACCGTAAACGATAATAATAATCAAAATAATAACCACACTAACACTAATGAAATAGAAAACAATTACAGTAATATTAATTCAAATTTTCCTTATAACCCAAATAATACAACTAACACAAATATTACTAACGATAACATAGAAAATAATAATACTGATAATAATAATATTGATGACAGAAATTGCAACCGTACTCTTACAAGTATTGATGCAAACCCGAATCTGATCAATGAAAGTAAATATGAAACAAATGTTTTTGGTAACCCTATTACTGAATCATTTGGAAATGGGAATATCGATTATGATGATATATCTCTTTCTAAAATTATATAATTATGTGTGACTTTAACTCAAATAGCATAATTCAATGGAATCCTAACGGAATCACAAACAAAATTGAGGAGTTACATCTAATGATAAATCAAACCAAACCATTGGCCATTTGCCTCCAAGAAACTCATTTAAAATTTGGAAAAAAATTTTCTCTAAAAAATTATCAAGTCTATAGAAACGATGTTATTACGGATCATGATGAAAGAGCAAAAGGTGGAGTAGCAATACTAATACAGAATAATTACAGTTGTGTTGAAATTGAGATTGATACCGATCTACAAGCCGTGGCAGTCGAAATTTATTACCCAATTAAAATTACGTTAATCTCACTTTATTTACCAAATGATAATAATATAACCATAAGTGATATTGAACATCTTATCAATCAACTAACAACTCCATTCATAAACTTGGGTGACTTTAATGCCCATCATCCGCTTTGGGATATATTTCCAACTCGCCCCGACAAACGTGGCACCAACATTGTAAATCTAATTGATAAATACAATTTAAATATTTTAAATAATGGAGAACCAACACATTACACTTATTCTAATGGGACTGTTTCAGCGATTGATATTACAATAGCATCACCAATTGTATCTATGTATTTTGATTGGCACATACATCCCAACCTTTGTTCAAGTTACCACTTTCCCATTACACTATCCACAGAAATACCAACCAATGCAGCATCTCCACCTCCTCGACCGAGATGGAGAATAAATCAAGCAAACTAGCAAAAATATAATCTACAACTCAATTTAAAAAATGATTACCATTTCCACGATCCAGATATTGCAAATCAATATATTGTCGATAAAATACGACATGCAGCAATAAATTCTATACCTATATCATCAACTAATTGTCATAAACCTCCAGTACCATGGTGGTCTCGGGATATTTCTGAAGTGCTGAAAGCTCGATGGAAAGCACAGAGGATCGCTATCCGCAATCCTAGCCCATCAAATTTACACCTTTTTAGGAAATGTCGAGCTCTTGTTAGGAAACGTATTCGTATCGCTAAAAGACTATCATGGCAAAAATTTGTAAATAATCTTGGACAAAATGAAGATCCACAAAAATTTGGAAAAAAATTAAAGCCATCCAAGGAATTGTTAGATTTAAAGAAATAACTACAATTATAAAAAATGGGCAGTGTTTTTCCGAGCCACTAGAATTTGCGAATATTCTCGCTAACCATTTCTCAATAACGAGTCAAACAAATCAATTTTCCAATAATTTTATCAATATAAAGACTACTACGGAAAATAGGCCATTTATGAACCAAAATTGTTTTTCAAATAATGGCTACAATAAAGAATTCAACATTAATCAACTCACCCAGTTTATGAAAACATGTCGTGGTTCTACACCAGGTCCTGATGGAATACATTACAAAATGCTGACTAATTTAAACATAAAATCAAAATTATTCCTTCTAAAATTCTACAATAATCTGTGGACAAATCATACATTTCCTAATGAATGGCTGATAGCTGATGTTATTCCTATTAACAAAACTGGAAAAGATAAAAAATTACCCCTAAGCTATAGACCAATTGCACTGACCAACACTATGTGTAAAGTTATGGAAAAACTTGAACCGGAACGTGTTAAATGGATAACCAAAGAATTTAATCTAATTTGGAAGTTTCAAATGGGCTTTCAAAAGCATATATCAACTACTGATGCTTTGGGATACCTTGTTAATGAAATCCAAATGGGATTTCGAAACGGTGAAAAAATAATTGCAATATTTTTTGATATCAACAAAGCATATGACAAAACTTGGAAACATCATATTTTAAATATCTTAGATCAACATGGCATATCGGGAAATTTATTTCAGTTTATTAAAAATTTTCTAAAAGTTCGACGTTTTAAAGTTATCACCAATAGTAAACAATCTGACACATACGAACAAGAAAACGGTGTCCCTCAAGGATCAGTACTAAGTGTAATTTTATTTCTTATAGCAATTAACCCATTAATTGAACAAATTGATTAACCTGTTAAGGTAATTATGTTTGCGGATGATTTAGTGATTTTTATAAGATCTAAAAATATGGACGATTGTGAATCTCTCCTACAGAATTCCATTGATAAACTTTGTATTTGGACAGAAAACTATGGATTTGAGTTTAATGTTGGAAAAACAAAAGGTGTGGTTTTTGGTCGAACAAATCGCCCCATCCCAAGTCCGAATATCCATTTAAAAGGTCAACCAATTTTATTTAATAATAATCATAAATACCTTGGGGTAATACTGGACCAAAAATTATCATTTAAACTACACCTTGCATCATTGACAACACAATGCCTTAAAACTCTTAATATAATTAAACTATTATCAAATATTCATTGGGGGTCTGATAGAAATCTACTACTAAGAGTACATAATGCCTTGATTTTATCTAGGCTTGATTATGCCAGTGTCATATACCAAAATGCATCTACCACTAATTTAATAATATTAGATACAATTCACACTCAGGGTCTAATATTATCGATTGGTGCTTTTAGGAGCAGCCCAGTCGAGAGCATCATCTGTGATTCTGGGTCAACCCCTCTCTCTTATCGTCGTGCCATAACTGCAATAAACTTCATAACAAAAATATCTACTTATTCAGATCATCCCCTCCAAACAAAAGCACTCCATGCACTACAAGGATCATTATTTGCCGATCCTATATTTAAAACCATTTTGTTTCAAATCCAAAATTATAATCTCATATTACCAAACATTATGGCGCTCCATCCACGTAAAATTCCTCCCTGGGAACTAAAACTACCTATCGTAATTAAAAAATTATTAAAATTTCCAAAGAATATGACCAACAATTACATTTACCATACAGAATTCAAACAGATTCAGGATCAATATAAAAATTTCCAATTTATTTATGTTGATGGTTCAAAAACTAACGACAGGGTTGGAGTAGGAATCTACCATGAAATACAACAGCAAAAATATAAACTTTCAAATATCATGTCTATATACTCAGCTGAAGCTGTAGGACTTCAAATTGCTTTATCCAAGGCGTGCAGATCAAATTTCACCCGGTTTGTTATAGTATCAGATTCCTATTCAAGTTTAGTATCTCTCCAAAATTCCCAAATAAATAACCCTATTATCCAAGTCATACAAGAAAAATTAAATTCACTATATGATAAGAATATCATATTCTTGTGGGTTCCTAGCTACTCAGGAATCTTCAGTAATGAACAAGCCGACTCTTTGTCTAATTCAGCTGTAAATCTACATGAAATAATACAAGATCATGTTCCTTATAATGATCTAAAAAAACATTTGAGGAATAGTTTAATGGAAAAGTGGAACGGCCGATGGAATGAATGCATTGACCATAAACTATATGTGATTAGAACAACAACAGCACCATGGGAAACATCATTAAGAGAATCACGTTATGAAAGTGTTATTGTATGTAGACTCAGAATTGGCCACACTCGATACACACATGATTATTTGATGAAAAAATGTAATCCACCTCAATGTGACATATGTCACTGTCTCATAACTATTCATCATATACTTATAAATTGCCTAAAGTATAATCACAAAAGAAGGAAAACAAAAATCTCTCCAAACCTTAGAGAAGCCTTGGGGGATAATGAGAAATTCTTACGATGCACTCTGAAATTTATCAAAGCTATGGGGTTTATCAGTCACATATAATTACTATAAAATATTAAAATATAAACAATAAACAAATAACTTAATTAATTATTAAATATCAGTATTATTCATACCAATAATCTTATTAATTTACTAAAACACTCTCTATTTTTACTATTAAATATTAAGTACTTAAACTTTTATATAAACAAAAATCTCAACAAATAAATAAATATTAATATTAAACCATTAACCTTATTATATAAAACATTAACATTAAAATATACAAAATATATTATAACAAATAAATGAACAGCTATAAAATTATAAATTGATATCAGTATAGAAAATGGAGGTGTGGCCAACACACGACTTTCTTTTACGAACAGCAAATTTTGAGAAATTTTATTTTTTTTTATAACTTTTTTTTTAATTTTTTTTTTATTTGTTTTTAATTTTTGGAAACATTTTGTTTTAAGTAGTTTTTTGTAAACCTTATACTTTTTAAGATATTTGCAAAACAAATTTTCTGGACCAAGGGAGTGGTCACTTCCGGTTAGCCGATTTGGAGTAAAATTCACTGGGACCTCCCAATTTAACAAAAAAACTTAAATCTGAAGTTTCAGTTCGATTGGTTAAACCATCTGGGCTGTAGAGAGGACACAGACAGACTGACATACTCACAGACAGACAGATAGACCCCATTTCGAAACCCACTTTTTCGGACTCAGGGGACCTCAAAACAAATAAATCTCTAAAAATCTCAAGGTCCAAAATTTTCATGATTACTATACTTTATTTTACTAGTGTAACAGAAAGTAAAAATATTAATATTAAAATTCACAAATATGTTTCAAATAAAATGTGTAGATATAAAATTATTAACTTAATTTACCAAAGTAAACTAGTATTAGCATAAAAATTATTAATTTTATTTATATTAAATATTGATAATAATATATGTAAATATGTAACATACGTTGTATATATTACCATAAAAAAAAAAAAAAAAAAAAAATATTATGTAAAATTAATAGGAGCTTAAAAACCTAAATTGTGTTAAAGCTCAAATAAATATTTAAAAAAAAAAAAAAAATTTATTTGATAATTTAGCAACATTTGCAACATTTTTTTCCGATTTTTTTGTAAATGGAAAAAATGGAAAAATTTTGTGTTTCGTGTTTATGAATTACAAATCCCCATTTTGGTTGCACGTAAATAATAATAATTTGTAATTTAATATTTTTCTAATTTTGTAACACAATAAAATAGTTTAAAGTATCCTAGTTTATTTCATTAGAAGAAAAAAGTTTGGTGTACCCAGAGAAATGCCTTTGGATAAATTATACTTAAAACAGGAATGTAATGGCTGAATTACATTTAGGTATATAATATTCTTTATAAGCACAGTTCATGTTTAATTCCATCAATTATATTATTAATTAATAAGGACAAATCATTCAATAAAAAACATTCCTTATAATCCATGAACAATGATTACCATGAATAATTTTAAAAAACTCAAAATATAATACAGTTATTTCAAAAAATAAAAAATTCAAATTATATCACACCTAATGCTTAACTAATGGTATAAAACTAATTAGCTTAAATTATACCTAAAATTCATAAATATTTTATGCATTTTCTTTTTGTCTCACTTTATACACGTATCCTTTCGGTCACATGGGTTTTTGATATTTGATGTAGTAAATAATAATTCGCTATTATCAGTACGTTCTGACCAGATACTTAATGAAATTAAACTCTTAATTAAATATTAATCTATTAAAAAAAAAAAGATTTATTAAAAACATGTTTGATTTATTCTTGAAAATTATTGGTTTGTGTTTTTTAATGTAAGACCTGTCTAAACATTGATTGAGCCTAGATTTATCATATTATATCCCTCATTGAGCATAATTGGTAAAATTCGATTGCATAATTCTTGCCAAACCCCTGTATAATTCATAATTATATAAATTTAAATTATACCTGACTAAGAATGAGTTAACAAGAATTTAGGAATAAACATTACTTAACCCATTTGAATTATTCCTTTCCTTTGGTACTATTCATCCAAATTAAATGATAAATTATACTTAATATTGTGAGATTCATGCATATATCAAATAATTCAATGTTCTTATAAAGAATAATTTGTACTTAGTAAGAATCGCATGAATGGTGCCTTATTTGCGATTATTATACCATATTATGCTTTATAGGAATAATTTATCCAATTATATCTCTGGTTGATGGTAATCAAATGTTGATAATTAATGTAATCATTCCACTAAAATGATTAAGTTTATAATTTTTCGCTGGGTGGAATGTCAGAAAAAACTAAGAAAGATTACTCTCGTTAAAATTTTTAAGTTAATAATTTTTCGTTTTTCGAGGCTTAAGATCGAGAACTTTCTCCAAACTTTAGTCAGGCCTATTCCACCGATTTCTAGTTTTTCCAAAATGTATCTGTAAGGTTATTCATATCAGTGCTTCTTCTTTTTAAAAGTTTTCGTAGGCTTTCGGCATTAATTTTCAGCCCTAAAGATTTTTCTACCTAAACGGCAAGCTCCGGTGCACTCAACATGGGATTTTTCCTGATAGTTATCACGATCCATCTCCTATCATTTGGAGTGAATATTTTCCTAGAACTTGATTTTGGCTTATTTTAATCCTGTCATTTTTGTTGCAGGGCTTTTATATTATTTTTCGCAGGTTCCCGCTCTTCGATAGTACTATGGCAACAAATTTTTTGAAATCTTCTCTTTTGTGTGAAAACTACCGCTAATTAAATATAGTTGAATTATTAAATGTAATTATAGTTTTCTAATATTTATCGAATAAATTTTATCTATAATTTTTAAATTAAAAAATTTATTAATTAAAATTTAAGGGCATATGTAACTTTATAGACACTTAAGAAATATTGCTTATGTAATGTAAATTGCATTACATATAGATCCAGTGGAAGGCTGTATTACAAAATAATACAAAGCTTGCATTAAAAAGGATTTTATACAATTTGCATTAATTTGTAATACTGCAATTACATACATTAAATTTTAGTGCAACATTCCATTAGAATACAAAGCAGGTTGTAGAAGACCTGTCAATCAACTGCATTAAAATTTAACAAAGACTGCATTAATAAAATATTTTAAAAGTATTAAATTCTAAAGCAAGTTGCATTAAAAGTTACGTGTAAGTTTAGCCCTTTTTTATCTGGGGTTTGGTCATTTGGTCTTTGTTTTTGGTACCTTGAGAGTCGAAATTTCAGAGAGCAGTTTACTTTAAAAAACCAAATATTCATCTTTCCATTGGCGGGCTACGTCACTTTACAGTCACCTACTGTAATAATTATAAATTAAGAACTGAAAAGGTTATCTTTAACATAATAGACATTTTCGAATTCGGAAAACAGAATTATTTTATTTGTCATTAAGTCGGTTTGATTTAGCGAATTTTATATCAGTAAAGCAAAACACGTGCATGAATTTATTATTCATATTTACATTTAAGTCTGCTTATTTTAGCGAATTTTATGTTGGTAAATTTTTCCTAAATTCATTAAAAATATTTTTAATACAAATACTGCTTTAGAAATCTTTATAATTGCGTTAAAATTAATTTTAATACAATCATTACTTTACAATTTAATAATAACTTGTATTACACGAGTCATAATGCAAGGCTTGCATGAAAAATTAAAGTTTTTTTTTAAGTGTGTAGTAATTGAAAATTTTTTATGAAGAGGGCTTCTTCGTTGTCGCTGATTTTTAAATAAAACAAGAAACACCCTATCTTCAATTATGTACAAAATAAATTTATTTTTTCGCAATACATATTTTGGTATTCGCCTTGGTGGTTGTTTTTTAAAAGAAGACTGATTACAAATTTGCACTAGATTTTATAAACTTTTCAATATAATTGTTGGCCTATTTTATGATATTAGATGTCCTATGTGATGTGATTATCTATAAAGTGCTATAAAGTATTGAACATATTCTAAAATTAAAGTACAATATTTTACGGTAGATGACCAATGGTATAATTATGCTATAAATTTATTGATTTTGATCGATATAAATATATTCAATTTTAACATTTGTAATTTTTTTGATTGTCAAATTAAATTCTAGTAAACAATGCAGCAGGTAAGAACTTTTAATTGATTTTGATTAAATATAATAATAACTTAATTCTTCCGATTTTCTATTATTTCAGGACTATTCAATTAATTCATTTACATTCAAGACTTTTCATAATTCAACAAAAGATAAGAGAAATGTTATATAAACATTAAAAGATAAAAACTTTGATTTTTTTTAGATTTTAGGTTATAAGATTTATAACAACAAAAAATTGGCAATATTGGAAATATCAAAACAAGGCTAAGTAACTATTTACATGATTAATTCTAATTATTTTATTTTGTTGTAGGTCGTTGATATTGCTGGCTGGTGATTTATTGGATATCGACGGGTGATCAACAACAGTAATGTTCATTTTATCAGAAATATTTAGAAAAACATTTTGTTTATGCTATTGCATCATTTCCACTGTGAGTCACGTATAAAGGGACCATTGCAAAACTCGTATTATTGGACCCTCGCACTCGCTCTTGCTCCAACTTTCATACTCGTTTTGCAATGGTGCTCTTTCCGCACTTGTTTTTCAATTTATTATTTCAGTTACGCTGATTTAATGTTTAACATTCTATCAGCGTCACTGAATCAATATTTCATTAATCAAAAATCTTATAGTGCAGCCATTGAAATTGCAGAAAATTTTGGTAAAACGTTGAATCATACGAATTTATTCAATAGGCAAATTAATTATGATGATGGTGCTACATATCATCAAAATCGATCTTGACAAGAAGGAAACATTTATTAAACGTGACACATCCATATACCGAAGTCACGAATTGCGTTTTGTATTTTTACATATTAAACTTATATAAAAAATTTATAAAGTTTTACCATGACTCAGTAATGCACAAACTCAGATACCGAAGCACACTGGAGGAACAAAAAGGCAATTGCTCCTTCAGTAAAGAGATACTATTTTAAACAAATAAAATAAATAAATTAACCGAAGTGAAATTCTTCCCAAATAACAAAAAAAAATATGTATATGTTTGTGTAAATTGCATTCATTCAGGCGATATTTTGTGCATCAAATGTTGCATATTAAATCCCAAATAAGTTGAACTTGAAATCAGTAAAATGAAATATTGTATATTACGCTACTAGCTATGTACATCAAGTAGGCTAAATGTCACATGGTCAATGACATAATCAATCTTAGGGGTCAGTGATATAAATAACAGGTAATGTATATACGGCATGTTGCATCAAATTTCAACGACGAAATCTGTTCAACAAAAATCAAAATATTTATATTCGACTACAGTTTCTGGGATCTCTATTGTATAGGCCTTGTACGTAAAATGTCACATGGTCGATCCTAGAGGCCAGCGATATAAATAACAGGCAATATATATACGGCATAATGTAACAAATTTCAACGACGAAATCTATTCAACAAAAATCAAAAGGTTGACATAAGTGGTTGTTCATCGTTGGTTCTATGAGAACTGACCAGAGTTGATACCAACGTTGATATTTTTAATGAAGAACAAAACCGCTAAAGTCATGATGAAATTGCCAATTAGATGGATTGTAGATATGTGAAAGTACCAGAATCAATATGGTGTTTGGCAATACACAACAGATCGCATGCAATAATAGGACTGTGAGTTCATCCTCCATAACAGTGGAGTATAATTTTTGAAGAATGTCAGGAAAATTAAACTTTAAATGATGCTCGAAATGGAATCACTAGACTTACAATTAATTTCCAGTCTATAAAAATTCTGTATCACGTGTCCCGTCGATGAGCGCAACCAAATATGGTTGGAAGAATGTACACAGTTAGAGCAAATTATTCGTTTTTGTTTGCGATTGATTCTTCTTCACGTTCCTGGAGCAACATCATTTGAGTACCTATACGAACTGTCAATTATTTTGAATTTTCAAACTTTAAGGAAGCAACGTTTCATCGCAATTCGTTGGACTCAGAAGAAGAGCAGGAGAAATGTTTAAACGAAGTAATAATTTCTTAAATGTCATACCAAATGAGGCAAGCTTTTGCATTCATTTGTGTTTTCTGCAATCCCATCAATGCTTTGGTTCTTTGGGATAAATTCAAATTGGATTAGGGCTTAAGTTTTTTGCGAAATTATGACAGTGAAGCGCATCAACATGGTGCTGAGTGTGCTAAATTTGATTTAGCTTAACCAACGGGAACTCGGAATATTCCTAAACAACTCAACATACTTGAGAAAGAAGAGAAAGCAGAACCTCACATTCGAATTTTATTAAGAATTTAATTTGTCTGTTTGTAATAAGTTGATTTTTCGGCATTTTTTATAGGCAGCAGTTGACAACGTTCAAAAATATTTTTTACCGCTATACGTATATTTCGAGAATATTCATGATGCTGTTTCTTCTTAGATGGCCTGGGAGAATTCATTATCATAAACCTAGACAATATGTTAATGCAATTTAATTAAGGTAATGCATCCTCCCAGCATTTTACCGCTGTTCTTACGTGTTCCTTAGTGACCCCGCAGAAAGATTCTGATCCAACAAATGGAGAGGCAGAACCTTCGCGGGCGACGCCATCAGCTGCCTTATATCCTAATAGATATTATACAATAGAGATCCCAGAAACTGTAGTCGAATATCAATCTTTTGATTTTTGTTGAACAGATTTCGTCGTTGAAATTTGATGCAACTGACGGTATGTAATGTGTTCCAATGGGCCTGTTGTTTATTTAATTTTACATAAAATCAAAACGTAAAGCCAATGAACCGTTTTTGCTTTAGTTATTTTTGCTAATAAAAACTGCTTAAATGTTATCTTTTAAATTAAATTGAATTATGGATTTCTCCTAAAAGATGATTATTTGAAAAACATATCTCTGAAAATGTCATTTAGGCGAATAAGTTACCACCAACTTAGGATTTAATTTTGGGAAGAATTTCACAGGCTTGTAAATTAACCAAAATATCGTTTTTTAGTTGTTCCGAGTGGAGCAAACCGGCTATATACATAGCTTATAGGTAATTTGAAAGGAAAAGTTTTAAGGAACATTTAAAGTTTGGTCTCATTGAATAAAAATGCATAGTTTAAGAGTTATTTAATGACCGAGAGGGCCTACCGATTTCACCCTTGACCTTTAAAATTAATTTGTAAGCGACGAGTAAAAGTTAGGCAAACAAAAAAACAGTTAAAAGATATGTCAGGAGTTTAATAAAAAAGTTCCAAATTACAAGTAGTTGAAAAACGGTGGTGTGTAAATTTTCACAACGTCAGGACCCTTTTACCACACATCTTTGCCGGAAATTTAAATCAAGTATTTTAGCTTGACCCAATAGAACTCTTAAAATTCGTGAAATTATGAAAAAGCGGGTGTAGATGTGATGTTTCTTTAATTTTAAGGGTGTCCCGCATCAAACAGAATAACATCTATAGGGATGCAAAAAAAAAATATTTCTTTTAAAATCGATTTCTGTTAAAAACGATGCTTGAAATATGGTTACAACATTTTTTGAGCATATTAAAAACTAAGGCAAAAAAAGTTGAGACACAACCTTTAAATATATATATACATACGTAAATGGTGTATAGTAAGAGGGTTCTTGCTTAATCTAGTGATGTGCTAAATCGATCTTTTTGTTCTGTTTTGTTTATTTTTTCCTATGATTTTTAACAAAAAAGATCGATTTAGCCCATCACTAGCTTAATCTGAATAAAAGCGTTCTCATCCAAAGAAAGTCGCTACAGTTTATTCAAAACAAATTTTACCAATTACTGTTTTAACCAAGTTACATTCAAATGAAATCAGCGGCACGATTAGGATAGTTTGATCATACATAAATTAGAACAGTTTGATCGTTTCATGCAAATCCAATGGATCCAATGGTTCAACTAACGGCCGATCAACCCTTACCGAGTTATAAATAATACGCGACCTTAAATGAGAAAAAACGCTTCCGCGATTTTCACTAATAAAAATTGTTGTAAATAGATCGTCGAACCTGGAAAACTCAAATTTCTTTACTTGTAAAACAATCGACTATTTATAAAGAAAGTACACATCATGCAGCGGGTATCTGTTTTTGTTTCGATAAAATTCGTGTTTTTGCCTTAATGTGTAATGTGCATAAACAATTTTTAAACAACTTTTCAAACTCAACTAATTTTGAACAAGGCATTATTTTAGTCCAACCGACTTGTAACTTTGTAGAGAAATCGATTTTAACAGAAACATGTTTTTTGAGCTCCTATATATTTTGGGCCGTTGATTATGAAAAAAGCCCTATTTGCACTACCTTTTTCATTATTTTACAAGTTTTAAGAATTCTGTTGGGTCAAACTAAGAAATCGATAAAGTTTTTCATTTAAAGAAATATTTGCATCCTGGGTTTTGTTCTGTCTGTCCGTTGTGTAGATATAAGAACAAAGAAACATTGATTATAGAACACCATAGTATAACAAACGAAGCTTTTATAAGGCGGAATTAGGCCAGAATCACACTAAAACTTGTCTATGTCATGAATGTTTTATCAAATATCTTTGTCAAAGTAAAATAATAGTGTGAGTTTAACCTTTTATAAATGATTTCTGTATAAAATTTATTTTATCAAGATTAGCTTCGTAATGCTAAATATGATCAAATATTTGATACAACATGTTTGACATAGAAAAGTGATAGTATGATTCCAGCATTAGAAACGAAGAAAAAACCAAACTTTTCATATTAAAACACAGAAAATTTTAAATGAATATGTTACAAACTCTTAATTATGATTTGTGAAATATTTTCATAAATGTTTGAATTTCAACATACATGATTGTCGTTTAAGTAAATCGGTTTCATTTTCTTAAAATAATTCAATTATTTAAACCAAATTTAAAAAAAAAATTCATATGATTACAATAAAAATTTGGTAAAATCGTACCAAAAATTACCAACTGGGGAAATTTCAAGTTCAAAAATTGTTGGAAAAGCAAAACAAACTCATAAAACATTAAGAACGTGTGACAATTTTGTGATTAAATAATTTTTTTCGTATTTTTCTGTAAATATCTTAGACATCTGACGTACATTAGTAAAACTAAAGATACATTTAGCAAGTATTATTTTAATTCGAAAAGAAAGTTCGAAAAATATATTTTAGAAATAATTTAATTTTAATATTTCTGCAATTAATATTTATTTTAATATTCGTTTTATAAGATTTTTGTATTTTTCATTGAAAAACTTAAAGCAAAATACATGATTTCTCATAACGTATGATTATAGCTCTATATTCTAGAATAGTTTAACACTACACAGTTCGTTATTTATTATATTAGCCAATTAAACGGTGTTAAATCACAGTTCAGTATACGAAGTTTTTCTAACTTCTCTGTTAAGTTTAAAACATGCTTGTATTTGGTAGGCGGGCCCGGATAAACGCCATATAGAAGTTTACTAATCCACCACTGGCAGTAGGCAAAAACAAAAATAAAATTGCGTAAGCTACAAATGTAAAAGCTAAAAGGCTTTTTAATTTTAATTTTAGTGATACATTTTGTTTGCATGAAACACAATTGTTGATTGAAACTATTAAGTGAGGAGTTGATGTCACTATTTGACAAAATACGATTCCAATTCAACATAATACAGTTTTCAACGAAACTTCGCGACGGGATTACAATAAATAATCGGAAATCCGGTAAAATCATCTGCAGATTATCTTTATTTGAGTATTGGTGTATTAGTAATTTGGTCTGCGCTAATATCCACCAAAAAACACCCTGTTAAAGGTAGCCGAAAGTTTCCAGCCGAATGTGAAAAGTCGATAATGCAGATTATGTTATTGACATTCCAGCCGAAAATAAAACAGCCTTTAGAGTATTATGTCTGGATTGCATTGATGTGACTTGTCAATAGCTATCGCAGGAAAAAAATTTAGTTCAAGTTTCCCGTGCGAAATCTCGAAAAATTCGATTTTCCCAAAATTATTAGAAAATTTGTATAAAATTAGCTTCTAGAGTGTTATGTCTGGAGATGGATTCAATTGATGTGACTTGTCAATAGCTATTGCAGGAAAAAAATTCAGTTCAAGTTTCCAATGGGAAATCTCGAAAATTCAAAAAGTTTCCAACCGCAAGTCTGAAATGGATGAATAAAATCAGCCTTTAGAGTATTATATCTGGAGATGGATTGCATTGATGTGACTTGTCAATAGCTATCGCAGGGAAAAAATTTAGCTCAAGTTTCCCGTGGGAAATCTCGGAAAATTCGATTTTCCAAAAATTATTTGAAAATTTGTATAAAATCAACCTCTAGAGTGTTATGTTTGGAGATGGATTGCATTGATGTGACTTGTCAATAGCTATCGCAGGAAAAAAATTCAGTACGAGTTTCCCGTGGGAAATCTCGGAAAATTCAAAAATGTTTCCAGCCGAAAGTAAGAAATGGATGAATAAAATCATCCTCTTGAATGTTATGTCTGGAGATGGATTGCATTAATGTGACTTGTCAATATATATAGCAGGAAAGAAATTTAGTTCAAGTTTTCCGTGGGAAATCTCGGAAAATTCGATTTTCCAAGAATTATTTGAAAATTTGTATAAAATCAGCCTATAGAGTGTTATGTCTGGAGATAAATTGCATTGATGTGATTTATCAATGGGTATTGCAGGAAAAAAATTCAGTTTGAGTTTCCCGTGGGAAATATCGGAAAATTCGATTTTCCAAAAATTATTAGAAAATTTGTGTAAAATCAGCCTCTAGAGTGATAGGTCTGGAGATAAATTGAATTGATGTGATTTATCAATGGGTATTGTAGGAAAAAAATTCAGTTCGAGTTTCCTGTGGGAAATCTCGGAAAATTCAAAAAGTTTCCAGCCGAAAGTAAGAAATGGATGAATAAAATAAGCCTCTAGAGTGTTATGTCTGGAGATGGATTGCATTGATGTGACTTGTCAATAGCTATCGCAGGAAAAAAATTCAGTTCAAGTTTCTTGTGGGAAAACTCGGAAAATTCGGTTTTCCAAAAATTATTAGAAAATTTGTATAAAATCAGCCTCTAGAGTGTTATGTCTGGAGATGGATTGCGTTATTGTGATTTGTCAATAGCTATCGCAGGAAAAAAATTCAGTTCAAGTTTCCCGTGGGAAATCTGGGAAAATTCGATTTTTCAATTCACAAAATCACCTTAAATAATTTTCACACAATTTTACTCTTCACTTATAATTTTTATTTCGCACTACAACACCTTTTTAAATCACATTTTAATTACTTTTTAATCTTCACACTGTCGCTTTCCAAATAATACTCATAATCTTACAAGTTTACTCTATCACTTTCCAAATACTAATAATCCAATTCGATCTTATTCGCCTTTTTATTAATGCAAACCAAACTTCTAGAAAACTCTTGATTTTTCTAGTTAGAATAGAGTAGAATCATTTAGAACTGTTTTATCATGGAAAATTCCATTTAGTACAGTAAAAGATTGAGCTATTAATTTAACTTCTTCTATTACACACAAGGTGTCACCGTCGCAATATATTCGTAATTTTACGCCATCTGAGGTACACTAGTAAAACTAAAGATAAATTTAGCAAGTACTAAGAGCCAACTCATAGGAGGTACACTAGTAAAACTAAAGATAAATCTAGCAAGTACTAAGAGCCAACAGCCAACAACAACAAAATTGCTTAAACTACAAACGTAAAAGGCTTTTTAATTTTAATTTTAGTGCTGAATTTTGTGAGCATAAAACACAATTGTTGATTTAAACTAATAAGTGAAGAGTTTATGTCACTATTTGAGAAAACATGATTCAAATTCAACTAGTTAAACATCATACGGTTTTCAACGAAACTTCGCGACGATAAATACTCTAATCCGGTAAAATCATCGGCAGATTCATCTTTGTTTGAGTATTTGGTATATTATTAATTTGGTCTGCGCTAATATTAACCATAAAATCACAAATTAGGGATGAAGAATCGTTTGAATTGCACGGTAAAAGAACGGCATGGACCTTCCACTTTGTGAAAGTTCCAAATTTATGTTACTAAGTCAATAAATAAATTCATCTTTTGTTGATTAAACATATAGAAGCTAGTTCATCTGGATACAACCAAATAATTTCATTGGATATCAGTTGGTTATAAGGAAAGCAACGAAATATATATACAAAAATAAACATTACACGTAATTACTCAAAATAAAGTTTTGTCAAAATCTTGCAAGCTTTTATTTTCGACTGATAAGCATTTTTCCTCACTTCTTAACTTTTCCGTTGAGTCAATAGCAAAAAAAATATTATAAAATTTTTTCCGATAAATAGCTAGAGGTACCATACCCATTATGAAATTCCACGTAAAAAAACATGATACTAAAATTTAGCAATTTACTTGTTTACTTATTCCTAAATTACATGACTTGTATTCCATAAACTTGATTATTTCGTGTTATGTTGCTTCGTTACCATATTTTTTGTGCTCATCTTCTATCAAAACAAAACAATTCCGGTATATTATTTACACTTAGAATTGAGTTAGAAAGTTTATATTACGGTCTGTGTAATTGAGTTATACGGCGAGAATATAGCAAAGAACAAGAAAATAGACGCTATTTTTGTAATTTTCACTAATAAATTTATACAAAAAAGGCGACTAACAAAATATTACATGCGAGTAATGAATGATAATGTCGAAGAATTGGAAAATCAAATAATTTATCACCTTTTATTTCCGTTTATGTGCTAATTTTTTTAATTATTTAATATATTTTTACTTCCTCTTCATAAATTCGCACAAATTCAACAAATGTAATAATCATTATAATAAACAAATATAAAATATGATTATTAATGAAATTATTTATTTTGATACTTATTTAGATTCTACTACACGAGATAAGAAGAAATCAAAACGGAAATGCTAATTTCAGTATCAAAACATATTTTTTTGTTTTTTTTGACGTAGAACTATGTACAATCGACATTGATTTCTATAGGGTGGTAATCGGTCAGAAACCAGGTTTGACACCAGTCTCAGTACGACATGGTCAAATAAAGAAGCAAAGCTTGTAAGTCTTATTTAAGTTGATTTTCTCAATTAAACTCAGTGTTTTCTGCAGTGCTATATTGTTGGTACCAATCTCATGATAATTTTCTGTTAGACATATCAACTGCTATTACTCTGAGTCGTAATATACAATAATTTGATTTTCTCGATTCAACTGAGCCGTATTACTACTGAGCCGGATATATTTGACGGTACCTTTTATATGACCAAATTTTGGAAAAATTCTAGCGTACAATCAACAGCGTATAGTAGCCGTTTTGCCACTGAAACCCGAACAGGGATGCATGGATACATAGATTGACTCGTTGTAATAGATTATATGTATAAATAAGCTAAAATAAAATAAAATACGTGTTGACGCTTACGACTATTTTATCGTAAGGATAATTATTAGTAATTCAAAATGCAAAATTGAATTCACCACGTATGTTGAAGCACTTTGTTTTATTTTCTAGCTTTACAATATAATATTGAAGGCAAAATATATATATATATATATACATCTATATATATATATATATATATATATATATATATATATATATATATATATATATATATATATATATATATATATATATATATATATATATATATATATATATATATATATATATGTATATATATATATGTATATATATATATATATATATATATATACATATATATATATATATATATATATATATATATATATATATATATACATATATATGTATGTACACTATGAACAAAACTCGACTGTTCGAATTGAGTTTGATATAATAAGTGAAAATTTGTATTTTGGCAGAACAAGAAATATATTTTTATAATACAGTTCAAAGATAACTGTTTTGTTGTTTATTATAATGATGTTTGTGTTGTCCGAAGCGACAAAGTGTGGTCCAGCATTTTTTGTGTCGTTAACATTTTCCCCGCCTTGAACGGATGGTTCAATCTCTGATGTCTCGACTGGCAAGGAACAGATTTTGGTGATTCAACGTTTCAAAAGTCTAGTGGCAGTCTTAAGAGTCACCACTCTTACTAGTCCGTCGGATTCTGGATGTACCTCAGCGACCGACCCTTTTACCATTTAAGAGACGGTATATTGTCGGCATGAATGATTACGATTTCGCTAATTTCAATGTTTCGTGATTTGGTTGTCCATTTTCGTCTATGCTGGAGCGATTGCAAATAGTCCTTTTACCATCTATCCCAAAAATGCTGCTTTAATTGAACAAGCATTTCCCATCGTTGTTATAGAGGCACCTGCTTCTCTCTTATGTCAGTTTCTGGAATGCTCACAAGTGGACGACCAATTCAAAAATGACCTGGTGTGAGAATATTTCATCAGCGTCGGATGTTGGTTTTGCACACAGAGGACGTGAATTGAGCACCGCCTTGACCTGTCTTACGATGGAGTTCAATTCTTCATACGTTAAACTAGCTGTTCCCATTACTTTGCGAAGATGAAATTTAGCCGATTTGACTGCAGCTTCATGCAGTCCCCTAAAATGAGGAGCACCTGGAGGATAAAAGTGCCAGTTGATATGGTCATCTCTGCACATTGTTTTAATCTCCTGTTCAATTTCATCGGACTGTAGCATCTTGTATATTGCGTTCAACTCAGTGTTGGCTCCTACAAAGTTTGTACCTCTATCGGTGAAAACGTGTTTACAAAGTCCCCTGGTGCTTGTAAATCTCGAAAAAGCGTTGAGAAATGCACTTGATGATAGGTCTGCAACTAGTTCCATGTGGACCGCCTTGGAGGCTGGACAAACAAATATGTAGATATATGTTTTGGTTGGCGGTTTACCCCGACCCTCATGATGAACGAAAACGGGACCACAAAAATCCATTGCTGTATTGTAGAATTCCGGTGCAATTTTTACTCGCTCAGAAGGCAAATCTCCCATCAATTGCGAAACAGTGCGTGGTCGAAGTATGGCGCAACGTACACATTGACTACAAATTTTCTTTGCTACCTGTATACCATTTATTGGCCAAAACTGATCACGTACAATTGACAGTAATGCCTGTGGTCCCACATGCAGATGTTTTCTGTGTAGATATGTGAGTAGTGATTCTGTTATAAAATGCCTAGGCGGCAATAGAATGGGATGCTTCGCTGTATATGCTGGTGATGAAAACTGTAGTCGACCTCCAATACGAATGATGCCAGCTTGATCTAGAAATAGCGATAGAGATTTTAGGTTTACATCCTTGATTGAGTTACCCTTGCGTAGCTCCTTGAAAACAGCTTCGTTGCACTCATTTTGAACAAAATATACAATGAGTTGAACACCAGCCTCATAGTCGATTGCATCGAGCGGGCGTCGTATTCGATCTTCAGGAGATAATTTTAGATTTTTTATGAAACGACTGACATACGAAATCGTAGCAACCACCTTTTGATAATCGTTTCTGTGTTTTATATTATCCAGAATTTGTATGTGAATTTCAGCATTATTGCAGGTAAGCGTGGTTTCCGTAAGTTTTTTTTTTGCTACAGAAATATCGTTAATGTTCGCGCTTGAAGAAAATTTAACAAACCACTCGCACTCAGTTGAGTGTAAAAATAATGGTCCCAAAAACCACAGTTCGCAGTCCAACAGTTGAGCAGCCTTGATGCCCCTGGACACAATATCCGCTGGGTTGGATTTGGATGTCACGTGTATCCATGGATGTGATTCGCACAAACCTTGAATGGCGCTGACTCGATTAGCAACAAACGTGTTCCAATTTGTTGGTGTACCGTGAATCCAGTATAGCGCAATTGTCGAATCAGACCAGTAAAATACCTTTCGACTGCGAAATTTATTTTGTCTAAAACCTTGCGCATTAGTTGTACGAGAAGAAGTGCAGCGTATAATTGTTCTAGGCGGTCTAATGTTGATTTTTGTATTGGAGCAAGTCTAGATTTACTGCACAAGAGACGCACAACGTAGGTACCGTTGTCTAAAGAACAACGTTTATAAATTGCTGTACCGTACGCACTTTCGCTGGCATCCGCGAATCCGTGCAGTTGTATGTGTTTTGGTTCCTTGATGCCATCAAAAATGTGCCGAGGAACGGCTAATCTCCGTAAATGTTGCAACTCAGACCGAAATATTTGCCATTCGGTATGGAGGTGCATAGGTAAAGCTTGATCCCAATCGCCTTTTAGTTGCCACAATTTTTGAATGAATAGTTTTCCAAGGACAACTACCGGAGACAATAGGCCGATTGGATCGAAGATACGTGCTACTTCCGAAAGCACAGTACGTTTTGTTATACGTTCGTCTGAAGAAATTTGAACGTTAAATTTGAAGTAATCCTTCTCAGGTTTCCATAATAATACCAAGGAATTGTTGTCGCCATTAAATACCTTCTCACATTTTGAATCTGGAATATCATGTAGGACCGCCTTTGAGTTTGAGCACCATTTTTGAAGAGTCATGGCGCCTGAGTGCTATTTCGGATCTCATTTGTATGGCCTGTGTAATTGAGTTTGCGCCGGTCAACAGATCGTCTGCATAAAACTCATTTTGTATGACAGAGCTGGCTGCTGGTGCGCGAGTGGAATTTTCCAACGCCAGTTGAAGTGGACATCTTATTGCAAGGAAGGCACCAGATGAAGATATGTTACACGATTAAATTTGTATGTTTCCAGCCTCTGAGTTAGTTCGTCACGCCAATAGATATATTGATAGCAGCAGTCGTCATCTTGCACGCCAACTTGCCTATAGAATTTGACAATGTCGGCACTGATAGCGTAGGCGTGAGACCTGAAACGACATAGAATAAAAAATAAATCGGTTTGCACTACAGGCCCTAGTGATAGTAAATCGTTGAGCGAATTGCCATTTGATGATTTTGCCGACCCATCGAAAATTACGCGCAATTTAGTGGTTGATCTGTCGGGCTTTAACATGCAGTGATGTGGCAAATAATAATTGATTTGATTTATTTTGGCTTCCGGAACTTGCGTGATGTGGTTGAGAGTGCGGTATCGTCCATAAATTGACGATACATTTCACGTATCTCTGGAAGTCTCATTAGACGTTTTTCGTGATTAAAAAATCGTAATTTTGCCATGTTTGATGAATTACCAAGGGGCGCCGGAGTTTTTGTAAATGGCAAGCGAACAATAAATCTGCCATCAATGTTTCTTGTATGATCAAATGTGCTGATAGCCTTGGTGACTTCTGGTATTTCATCTATCTTCCAAAATTTTTCAATTTGGTCGTAGATCGCCTTAGTCGATAATGCCGTAGGTACCAAATTGTCAGATGAGCTTGGGGCGCTATGCATGTTTCCTAAAATCTCCCAGCCAAATTGCGTATTTTGAAGGACTGGAAGATGTTCAGCCAACTTGATTTAACCTACTGATAATAACTCAAAGTACAATGAAGCGCCAATGAGCAGGTCAATCTGCTGTGGAGTATCGAAGTCCGGATCAGCCAACTGAAGATTTGCAGGGATGTTAATATTATATCTACACGCTCATTACAAAATCCGGTAATTGCCTACTTGATTATCTGGTTTTGCAATTTCTAGTGAAAATCTAGTGAATTTCTAGTTAAAAATCAAGAAAAATGAATTTTCTAGTTAGATTTAAAAACAGATTTAACCGATTTCTAGTGAAATTGCAATCAAAACCAGATTTGGACTATTTTCTAGTTAATTTCCAGATATATTTTTAATTATATTGGAATCTAGTGAATATCTAGCACAAAAAATTACTAGAAAAATACTAGATGGTTAGTTTTACTCTATAAAATGGAATATCTAATAAATTTAACGAAAATCTCGTAAATTTTATTACCAGAATTCCAGTTGCATTTTTGCAACGGTTTATTTTTTAATGTAGTTATCTGAAATCTAGTAAATTTCTCGTTAAATTAAACAAAATACAAGATAACTCCTATTTGCTGGTACAAAGAATTTCTAGTAAATTAAATAGATTCTAGTAATATTCTAGTCAATTTTATCTTACATTAAAATATTACTAGAATTCTAGTAAATTTAGCCGTTTGCTCACGTATTAATTTCATTTTCTTCGTCTGATATTAAATATGTATCAGTAAAACGTTGAATTTCGTGGTGTGTTGTAATGAAATAAAAAACAGGATGAAAAAATAAATATAGAAGTATATAAAGGGTTGTATTATAAAATATGTATATAAAATATGCTATTATAAAATAAGTATATAAAATTTGACCACCGCAACGGAACTCATCCAAAACTTTCCCAAACTAAAGGATTTAAATTATTTTCAGATTAACTTTCAATTATGAACATTTCAGATTAATTTTGAATTCAGCCTCTTGGAGAAACATGGGAATGAGGACAATTCTCTTTTGTTTATTTTAAATGCTGGGTCGCTTCCAATAATTAAAGACGGTTTATATATACATTTATTTGCTCATTGAATTGAAAAAGTGATAAGCCAAAATCGTCTTTTCAGGAGAAGGTTGAAAATTTGAAATTTTGAAGGAACATCATGTAAAAACGATTCCTTAAAGTTGAATATCTTGTGCAGGACGACATGAAGAAAATGATCAAAGTTTCGTCCAAACTTATATATATATATATATATATATATATATATATATATATATATATATATATATATATATATATATATATATATATATATATATATATATAAATATATATATATATATATATATATATATATATCGCACATACGAGGGCGGATTGAAAATGAAGCTACCTAGCGCTAGATGGCAGCACAAACACAAACATTTTTTGTTTTTTAGAAATTGCGATTTGTCAAACGTCAGCTGTTAAAATTTCACCCAAATTCATCGATTAGTTTATTTGTTGTAGTCGTTTGAAGTAAGCAACTTTTGTGTTTCTTGAAAAATGGAAAAAAACGAATTTCGTGCAGTGATTAAACACTATTATTTGAAAGGGAAAACGGCGAAAGAGACAAAAGAAAAGCTCGATAAACATTACGGTGAGTCTGCTCCGTCAGATTACATGGTAAAATATTGGATTTCTGAATTTAAACGAAGCCGAAGAAGCACTGCAACAATACCATTAACAGGAAGGCCAAAAGAGGTGGTTACTGAAGAAAATCCTCGATATCGTTATGAATGATCGCCGAGTCAAGTTGCGTGAGATTGTTGAAATGGTAAACATATCATATGAACGTGTGTTCAACATTTTGCATGAACATTTGCATATGAAAAAGCTATCGGCAAGATGGGTGCCGCGTTTGCTCAGTGTCGAACAAAAACGAGTTCGACAGACCACTTCACAGCGGTGCTTGGACATGATAAAGCGTAATCCTGTTGATTTTTGGCGTCGATTAATTACTGTTAATGAAACGTGGGTCCACCACTACACACCTGAAACCAAAAATCAATCGAAACAATGGGTGGAAGCTGGTGGAAGTGCTCCGAAGAAGGCAAAGGCAGTGAAATCGGCTGGCAAGGTTATGGCCATCATATTTTGGGATGCACACGGAATATTGCTCATCGATTATCTTAAAAAAGATCCACAATCACAGGAAAGTATTATCGTGCATTATTGGATCAATTGGTTGATGCAATCAAGGAAAAACGACCACATTTAAAGAAGAAAAAAGTGCTCTTTCTTCAAGACAACGCACCGGTTCACACAGCATTAGATACGATGCTAAAGTTACGTGAAATACACTTCGAATTGGTTGATCATCCACCTTATAGTCCAGATTTAGCTCTTAGTGACTTTTTCCTGTTTCCAAACTTGAAAAAATGGCTCGCAGGACACAGATTCATCTCAAACGAAGAAGTGATTATCGAAACTAACGCGTATTTTGAGGGGTTCCCGAAATCGTATTATTCAGATGGTATAAAAAAGTTGGAATATCGTCTTACTAAGTGTGTCGAATTAAATGGAGACTATGTTGAGAAATAAATGGTTTTTGGCAAAAAAAAATTTTGTTTTCCTACTTAGGTAGCTTCATTTTCAATCCGCCCTCGTAGTTAGTGAGTTTTTGAATTTTTGCATTTTTGCAATTTGTGATAGCAGCTTTATAGATGTGCCGTGTTTTTCTACATGGCCTCGAAACAAGTTATTTAACTTTGATCTGAACAATTTACCAAATTTTGTTAAAATTTTCCAACTTCAAAGCTTTCTCTCATAACACGATATTTTTGACTTAGAGTTATTTTGAATGGATAGTGCGATAATCCAAGAATATATTTCGCTTTAGATTATCTACGAGCACTTGTAACAATGAAAAACCAGACATCGGGTAACAACACACTTAAAACCACAAACCTGCATGTCCAGCGTGTGAATTTGGGCTAAGGTACTTAAATATATTATAAACGAAATCCATGATTCCGGTGTTTATATTAAATATATTGATATGGTTTACGCAACCTTAGGAGAACAAGGTTCAATCTGACATTTTAATTCTTTTGAAGCTAGTATCAAATTTCGCATTTTTCGTGGCTTTAAGTTCCTAAATGTCATTGTAATTTCATTGAATCTTTTAGTTTAGAACATAATCTCTAGATTAAGTTAAATTACAAAGCCATTTTTTATAGTTCTACGACCACGAAAAATGCAAAAATCGAAAGTAACTTCCAAAAAATTGAAATGTTGGATAGAACCTTGTTATTCTGAGGTCGCTATTATAGTCTTGTTACATTTAAAAATTTCAACTTTGGCTTTCTTATAGAATATTTAACTAATCTAAATTAAACCATGTATATAGATTTTAATCATAATTTTTGCCCAATTTCGACTTTTCGAGTCATAGTCGAAAAACAAAAGCAATAAAATTACATGAATGGTACAATTAAACATTATACTACGAATAAGTACGTAACTTTCGTTACCTGTCAACTAATGAACTTAAAAGCGCATTTTAATTTTCAAACTTGTACTTGTGTTTTATCGTACTCTATAATACTACTCTACAATACTAATACTACTATATAAAATATAATTACATTTATTATACATACATAGTAAGGTAATGTACAAATTATAAAATTCAAATGTACTATAATATTTGTTAGGTGGCAGGTAACAAAAGTTACGTACTAAGTATTTTTTGATTGTAACGTCGATATTTTATATAATATAATTTTATAATAAAATTGTTGCCCTGATGATGACTTGAAAAGCCGAAAATTGGGAAAAAATTAAGAATAAAATCTACCTCTATTAAATCTATCACTTAAAATATCTAGTTAGTTGAATGTTGACATTGTGATGTATAGTTCATTTGATTACTCTTATTATTAAACTAAAAATTTTTATTTTTGCAGGTAGATGAATCAATAAAAGATCTCACCCAAAAAACTAGGCAGTCGCGGCCGTACCTGTTGTCGGAGAATGAGTTGAGCCACGAAGGAATATTCTACGTTATAATAGATGCACAATCAATTTCGCTTGGCTACAAAACTTTTGTACGGGCCTTCGACATACTTTTTAAAAATTTTTATGTTTTTGGGTAGAAGTTTCCGCGGAATTGCTTATATTTTTATAAATTCATAGAAGTTTATTTTTTTAAAATTAAAGGTGTGATTCCGGCACCTCTTGCGTCGAAACTATATAATAAATTATGAGCAGAATTTTCAGAACAGCTACTTTAAAGCTTTTTTATTTTTTGTGTTTGAATTGTTGAAATAAAAAATATCTAATTAAAATAAAATCCAAAAAGGTTTTTTTATTATTTGAAATTTATTTAGACGACAATCTAGTAGAATAATCTAGTAAAAAATGGATAATCAAGTAAAAAATGATGACGTAGGATTAACTAGAATTCTGCTAAAGCAAATCATTTTTCCGGTTATTTTACTAGAACTTTAGTAGAATAAATGTAGGAAATCTTATAGGTTTGCAAGAAAATCTAATATTCGATTTTACTTGAAATATAATTAAAAAACAGTATTTCTGATAATTTTACCAGAATTCCAATCGCAAAATCAAGTAGTATTATTTACTTCATTTCTAGTGCTACAGATTTGTATTTCAAGTAAAATTACCAGATTTTATTACAACCAGAATTCTAGTATTTTTAATTTTACTTGATTCAACTGGATTGTCTAGTATGCTCACATCTAGTGAATTTTTATTTACCGTGTACTCAGCGGCACGCTTGGTTGACAATCTGTTATTTTAGGCAAAATCAAGCAATTGATGTTTGTTGAGAAATTCCTAGTTTGAGATTTAACGAGAACTGTTGTGCTGTGATTCGCTGGTACTGATGTAGTACCAATTCCGGAGATGATATTGGTCGTGCTTTTTAATCTTAAGCCAAGCCGTGTAGCTAGTGCTGTGGTCATAAAATTCAACTGTGATCCAGAGTCCAAAAAGGTACGGGCGATAAATGGAGTTTCAAATTTATCATACACAATGACTATAGAGCTGTAGCAAGAATGATGTGTGACGACCTTTGTGATGGCAATGTTACGGTTGATGAAACTGAAGTCCCTGCTGTCATCGATTTTGAAGCAGGCTGTAGAGTTGTCATTGGTGTGTCAGCGGAAATCACAGGAATAGTAGTTTTGTGAGTTATGGCACCATCTAAATGAAGCATAGTATGGTGCATATGCGTTGGCAAACATGACATGTGCTGCTAGAGGGGCACTTGCTAGTCATATGTGATTCTTGCAGGCAATTAAAACATAATTTCGATTTCTCAACAGCCTCGAGGTTCTTGGGAACTTCTAGCGCCTTGAATAAGTTCCACTTGAAAATAGGGTGGCTATTGGCATTGCAAAATGTGCAGGTCGGTGACGATATTTTCGTTGCGAATGAGTGGAACGTCTGAGGTTGTCTGATCTGTTGTCGTGTTGATTGCGATGGATTGTTTTGAGGGTTTGCTGGCGGCCGATGATTGCGGTTGGCTTATTTTCAAGGAATGGATAGCTGGCTGACTCTGTAATTTAATGCATCTTGTAATGTTGATTTTTTTGACGACATCGTACGAAGCAATAGTGAGGTTGGTGAGTGGTCAATCCATTTTGACCTTGTATCTGCATCCAATTTCGAGACAATTATGTATACTGAAAAGTCGCCGCAATTCTCTATAGGCCTCTGAAGATGGGCTAAAGACCGCATATGCGAATTAAATTGGTTTACAAGCTCTATCAACCGCTTAGGGCATGGCTTATCTAAAGGCTTAAATGTGAAAAGAGCCTTCATATGTTCTTCAGTGGTTCTTTTCGGGATTTCAAACTGCTCGAAAAGCAATTGTCGCGCCACCGGATAATTTTCACCAACAAATTCCAAATTGTCTAGGACTGTTTTGGCTGTCCCTGAAAGTGAACTACGTAGATATTGGAACTTAGTGATGTCGGCCAAATTTTTGTTACTGTGTACTAGACCATCAAAAGAATTTACGAAATCAGTCCATTTCATCAAATCACCAGAATAGATATCCAGAACAATTTCAGGAAGCCTAGTTGCGTGAATAGGAAAGGCAAGATTAACTGACTCTGGAGTGTGAGGTTTAATTTTCGGCACCTTTAATTCGTCGATTCGTTGTTCGGTGTCCGGACCAACAGTCATGTACATGCGTTTTAAATTCTACAAAATTCTTGTAGCTGTCGGTGAGATCTTCTAATTGCCATTGACACTGACGAATGTTCGATGTACTTATTTGTTGCTTATGAAATTTGACCACATTTTGGATGTTGTAGATCTGTATTTCAATACAACCTTTTAATCGATGATCACCAGCCATGATTTAAATTTTGTATTTGGCAGCAAACAATCACAAATGTTAATCAATTATAACTTATACCGTTATAATTTGTTTGTAGCACAATGATGTAAGATGTTCCGTTGTATCAGACAACCTAAGTATTATTAAGTTTTACGGTTTTGTTTCTCTAGCTCTCTTTGATTAGCGGGCTTTGAATTTTGATTAACGTCTTATTAGAGAAACAGCATACAAGATTACAGGTCATATTTTATGTGGGATCAGGGTGAAATACTAAAAGCTTATACTTAGCAGTAAGGTTCTTAATGAAATCTCTGTTTCAACAACTAAAGTCCCGTCAGCCAATCCTAAAAAAAAAATGTTACTGTATCTTTGGAATGTTCATTATTAAATTGAGCTTCAGATTTTCCTCATAAATACTTTGTATTCTATAGATAAGACATTCATGACAAAATACAGGGCATAAACTACTGAAAAAAGTTAATTAAAAGATTTTGTTGAAAACTGTTAATTATGTTATACAGAACATAAATTGTTAAACCACAACATTTACATAAATTATCGTTTATTTTGGTTTGTAGTAGCATCGCTCAAGTCTCAACTATTTGTTAAAATTTATAACCATCCTTTTTTTCATACCACCATGCTGTTATCATAACAATATAAAAAATAAACAAATCTGAAATGAAAAACCCAACATTTTTTTCATTTTAGTTAATGCTTGTTGTAGCTAACACAAATTTAATTTTTAGTATGTAAACGAGTACATAGTAGTAAGTAGTTTTCGTTTTTTTTTCTTTAATATAAAGTTTGCATTTAACATACATATAATATAATTAATACTTTGCCAAGCAAACAAAAGCAAACTTATTTTAAAGTTGCGAGTTGCAGATAGTAAATAAGCTACTATACAAGATAATAAACGCCCGTTATTTTATCAGCATTTCGAAGATATTTTTGGTTTATTTACTTCTACAATTAATAAGCTTAATGTCTCGTTACGAGCTGTTTTTGTTTAATTATTTATTTACTTGAAAAAATATGCCAAAACCAACTCCAGCCAATTTACAATAAAATAAATTAAATCTTTTCTTATAAGATTTCAACCATAATAGTCAAAAATGAAGAACCAAAAGAAAGCAGATTTCCATTTCAAAGTTTATTTTTATTCGGGGTTATTATTCTAATTTTTCGTCTTGTGTGTTATCTCTTCACAAAAAATTAGAATGAGAATTTTTTATTTTGATTCCTTTCATCCAAAAAATCATAAAATGAAAAACATTGATAATGATAAAAAAAAAATTAGAATAATAATAAAATGTCTGAAAACTGTCACAACCTAATTAAAATTAATAAAAATAAATGTACTGGGAAACGAAATGGGTTGATTTCTGGGAATGACCGTTTTTTGTTTGTATATGTTTGAACAAGATAAGAGACATAAGCTTCATTAAAGTTTGAAATTGAAAAAGTTCTTGGAATTTCGATATTATCTAGATTCGACATTTAAAGAATTACAAATTTAGCATGTTTCAATATCTATTATTATCACACTCCTAAAATTTATTTCGAATCGAAATGTATTTTGTAAAATGTTCGTCATTATAAATAGATTGGAGGTGGAGGTGACCTCAACAAACAATCTGGGGGCCTCAACAAACCATACAACAAAAAAATACTATAGTAGTGCGAGAATGTACGTAATGAATTCGAGTCTTGAAAGTATTGATTCATTCATTTCTTATTTAAATCAAATACGAATCATATACTTGGAAGATTCGAATACGTTCGAATCAAATTTACAATTGAACATCGAATACCTACTAAAACATCAATGATGTTTTTATCTTTTTGATAAGTAAAAGTGTCTGTCACAACGCAATTTCTACAAGAAAACAAATCGCTCAGAAAACTAAAAGTAACCGGGAGGAAATTTTTGATGACTATAAAGAAGGATATTTATTGCCCGGTCATGATTTTGGCTAAAATGTCAATCGAAATATCTGGAAATATTAAATTGTTAAAGTAGAAGCTTTAAAGGAAATTTTGCAATTAATTCTAGCACTTTCAGCTTCTATTTTCTGATTAATGTTAACTTGGTAACAACTCGAGTATTGAAATCTGTAGAATTTTTCGCAAATGGCTCCGGTATTCATCCCGAAGACGTTCAAGTGAAGCCAAAAATTCCATACAATATCTACGGTATAATGTCTTAGCGAGTGCATTGCTGGCTCGATCCACGTTCTACATTCTGATAGCATAAGCCACCGTTTGAAAAGCGCAAAAGGCAGTTTGGAGATTGAAACCGAAGGAGCCAATTTGTGGGCACAGTCAGCAATTGCCCGGATGCATAGTTTTTGTTGAACAAAGCAATTCACCAAAAGCAAGTGATTTATAATGTATTCTTATTCTTTGAATAACTCGGAATATCAAGTCAATGAATTTCGACCAATTTTGATCGCAGAAATAAAGTAATTTCTGATAATTTTAAGGAAATAACTGCCAGTTTCGAAATTGTTTTTCAGCTAAACACTTGGGGTTACATTTTAAGTAGCTGTTTCAAATCCTCGATATTTGATAAAAAATATGAATTGTACCAATTTTCAAAATATGTTTAAATTAACAAACTTCATGGATTATAGAGTGTTGGTGGAGAGAGATACGTGCCAAGCCGCGGTCTTAAGTTCTATTCTCTTCACAGACATTAAAACAAATCTGGCTAAAATCATTCGTAAGGCTAACCATCTACAATATTGACTAATACGTTATAAAGCGACTGCTCATAATGTCTCATTGCAGATGCCGGAAACACAATTTTAAAAATAGACTTGAGAGATGCAGATTGATAGAAGTGATTTAGTTAAGTTGAGGTCATCACAATCGAGCCGATTCCAATTGTCAACGAAATTTTGCCTTTCGGTTCAACGTTTTTCGGAACATACTTCCTTTTTTAAATAGTCGAGGCGACGATGTTAAAATAAATTGCGGCATTTTCTTTCAAGTATCTAGGAATACCACATTTTGAGGAAGTAGTATTGATGAATCATGATTTCATAATTGCGACATTTAAAGCCGAACCTGTGAATCGGGTTAAGTTTGCTATCTTTATATCTGTTGAATTTACTGATGCTTGTTGTAAAGTGATTTGTTCTTATTTCAAGCAAAGCAACATTTTTTATTTTGCATGTTCAACTGTTTCATTTTATACCTTGAGCTAATGCTCACTGTGCTACTAATTTTACAGAACTGTGATATTTAGTTGTGATGTTTTATAAATAGGTACGATTTTGATATTAATTTATGAATAGTTGTAGGTGGACGAGCTTAGTAGGAAGAGGGGCTAATATGTTACAGGAATACTTATCTGGACCAGTTGATTTATTTTTATTTAGTTCTTTCAACCCCTTAGAAACAATAAGGGGGTCGAAAATAATTTTGGTAGCTTAGCACCAATGCTCGGGTGACACAGTTATAGCCTTTTCAAGCGCTACTGTTGGGATGCTACCTTTTAAATGGGGAATAAGTGGCTTAGAAGCTTCTAAGAAATGGTTTGGCACGAATCGTTTTTCGACGAAATTCCAGGCATTTACTAACTATTTTATCCATAATTTGCCTTATCTGCTTCCATCCCCTAACCCATTTGTCTTGATTACGGGAGAGAAATTGAGGTTTATTGGCCGATATTGGATAACGTTGATAAATGCATCAAGCGCTTATTTAGCGATAATCGGAACTTTTTCTTTTCAATTTTTTCTTAACAAAAATCGGATTAATACATTGCAATAAGGAATCATCGATTTAAAGCAAGAGATTTTAAAGTGTTTGCAAGAGTTCTCTTAAACCAATCCAGTTAGCTGTATTTAGGCTAGTATTAGTATTTACACCATGGTTATGGTCACTTCAGTCACTGAACTATACCTGAATTTAAACTTCGCAGTTCTTTCGGTGTTTCAATATTTTTTTAGAAAATTCTTAATGATAGCTCCACATCGACCTAACTTTTGGCTTTAGTTCCTTAAAATTCCGGCCCTTCTAAATCTCATCTCTATTTTGCTTTCCAGGCATTAAAATTTTTTCGGAACATATTTTTGTAAAATTTATCTATTGGATAACTTTTCCAAGCTTCATACGATTAATTAAAGTAAAAGATGCAAATTTGGTGAAGTGAACCGAATCAAGTGAAAGGTATTATGCATGTTTGCCTCACAGTTGAATATTTTCTATCTTCCATCGTTAAAAAACTTCTATGGTTTCAAATAAAAGGGTAATCATTACAGTTCTTTGAAATCAAATTAATTGGCCACTTTGTTTAACCTGAGTAACGATAGTTTGTTTGTTTCAATGAAATCAAATCAATATAAAAATAATAAATACTAAAGCCTCCGGCAATTGAGAGATATAAATTATACCAAATACGGCACGTTCATGATTCATGTCACATATGCTATCCATTAAAAATTCAAAACATAAAAATGACAAAATAAAGTGTTGTACTTTTCAGTGACATCAAAAGACGTGAAAATAAATCTTGTTGAAAAAATTACTTACCATATGTGGATACGCAAAGCAAGCTTGTAAAGTTTCTAACAAATAACAAAATCTAAACATGAATTAGAAAGTGTAATGTTAATATAGAAAATTCCAATAATAATTTTGAGTTAAGAATTTTTGAGTCAAATGTTTATTAAGAGGCAACCTTTATCATTACTTACGAACTTTAGAGTAGCAGAAAGACAACAATCGAGCAGAAATTACGCAGATTACACCGGTCACCCTTTAATGCGTGCATGAATTCTAATGGTAGACACTTAACCGACATCCTTTACACATTTAATGAAAAAAAATTCCATAAAGTTAACTTTGATTATTAATAAGAAGATTGAGATAAGAAGTTGATTAAGAAGTTATAACATATTTTAATAGGAAAAGGACTTTTGGCCCACCCTGTTAATGTATTATACTCAAATCAAAAATAATGCTCAACAAACAGCGTTTAACCTTATTTGATGTTACAAAATTTTTTCTCATTTGTGCAATAATTTTTCTAAACAGTAACATGAATATCACGCAAGGATTATCTCCCACAGGGAATAATCGCCTTCAGTGTCTTGAATCAAATGGGGAATGCGCCATTTCGCAACTGTCGGCGAAAGGTGTGAAATTTAATCATCATCAAACCAAACCTTTTCGAGTTCATGGTAGATACACAGTTCAGTTAAAATCCCATAAATTAATCTTCTCGTCTATTTCGAGTCACCTCGGGTGTCCCACAAGGAAGTTACCTAGGGTCACAACGATTATTATGATATGAATAATTAAACACATATTGTTGGCATAAATAATGATAAAAGTGAGCAAATATAAGATGTTTCAACAATTTATTTTCTTTAAGATATAGTCGGTTAGTTATGTTTTCATAAAGTCTTATTGATCCTGCAATTTCTCATGCTTACATTACGCTGGCATTAATTAAACGAAATAGAAATCAGACTGTCATGTGGTAATTTACCATGTACACAAAACAATGAATGTTACCTTTGACTATATCGATATCGCGGTAATTGACTAAACTTACAATGGTTACATCATCGACGGAATAACTGGGAACAGATGGTGCTGGTTTAATCACTTAATATAGTTTGTTGCTCCCTCTATCGGCTCTGCATCAATAACTACCAATTTTATGAATCAGTCTTGAAATGGCCGCTACTTTCTAATTCTTTTATGATTTAATCGGTTTTAGTATAACGAGAAATTCATTTTTAATTTGAAACATTACAAGTTTGTTTTGTAAATATTACATGTAGGTAAGGTAGTTAATATAATGTTTTGTACATGTTATATGGTTTCAGAATTTTAGTCAAATTTTGTTATGTTTGTTAAAAAAAGCGAACTAGCGAAAGTTCAATGTGATTTGAAATAGAAATAAATAGAAAAACTATTAAAGCACGAATTGACAAAAGCTCATTTGAGGATTGTAAGTTTAGATATAATTGTCAGAAATCACGCATCAATGTAGTTCAATATCGAACACAAAAATATTTGAAGAGATTTTACAACAACAACGAATCAGGTAGGATTTTAGCAAGAACCTTGCATAACTAACTAGATTACCTAAAATTTGAAGTAAAATGGGATTAACACAATTTGTTTAACTAAAATAAAATTTCTGTTTAAACAGATTGCCAATTTAGGCTTGATTAATAATACAAGACTATGACAAGAGCTTGCAATAACAAAAGCTTAATAAACTGTTAAATAAACTGTTAAAATTAAAAGTTAGCTGGACAAATGATGGGCATGACCCAAGAACAAAACTCAATCTTAAAAATCTAAAATATTTGAAATTTTAATAGATTGGACAACAATAACGATTCATTTAGAATTTTGACAACAACAACATTACTCAATGGATTAATTAAAAATTTGATGAAAGAAGCAAATGCTCAAATGTCTGTGACTTAAATTAAATTACTGTTTACCCAGAATTAAGTTTCCGACTTGTTAAAGAATATATAACTATTAAAGCTTGAATTATCGAAAGCTCATTTAACATAAACTATTATAATTAAAAGTTACCTGGAAAAATGATGGGCATGACCCAAGAACAAAACTCAATTTCAAAAATCAAAAATATTTGAAATTTCAATAGATCGGACAACAATAACGATTCATTTAGAATTTTAACAACAACAACATTACTCTCTGGATTAAATTAACGTTTGATGAAAAAAGCGAATGCACAAATATGTGTAAGTTAAATAAAATTACTGTTTACCCAGAATTACGTTTTCAACTTGTTAAAGAATGAATAATTATAAAAGCTTGAATTATCGAAAGATCATTTAACATAAATTATTATAATTAAAAGTTAGCTGGACAAATGATCGGCATGACCCAAGAACAAAACTAAATCTCAAAAATCAAAAATACTTGAAATTTTAATAGATCGGGCAACAATAACGATTCATTTAGAATTTTGACAACAACAACATTACTCATTGGATTAATTAAAAATTTAATGAAAAAAGCGAATGCACAAATATGTGTAACTTAAATATAATTACTGTTTACATAGATATTTTAAGCTTGAGCTTACTTGGCACATAAGACTGATAATTCGTTCACTGTGATGCTTTTGGTTAGAATAAAATTTACCCATTCTTTATAGTTTGGCCTTGCGTTAGAAGAATAAAGCAAATAAATCCTTCCTTTTTTTGTAAACTATAACTCAGGGCAATTTATTGTTCTAACAAATAAACATGCAAGTGAATATCGCAAGATGACATTGATGGAAATTATTTGCCTTAGGTTTTCGAATATCATAAGACTTATACGCAAATTTTCGCCCACATGTGTTTTGTTGCTAACTGCACAAATGACATAATAGCACATATCATCTCTTGCGCTTGTACATTTCTATCTCATAAAACTATGGTCTAAACAGTGTAAATCACTAACAGTTACGAATAAAACTAAAATTCACATTGCATCTTATGGAACTGCTTTATGATTCTAATGACACGAACAAAATCTTCTGTATACCCTAATAATTTTGAGCTCAATTTTATATGAGGAGTTACCCCTTTAACCCTTTCAAATAAAATTGATGTTCATTCATTATAATGTTAAATGCTTAAAATCGACGCCTCTATTATTTAAAAAATAACATATTTCACAGCCCTAACAACACCATTACATAATTGAATATTTAAAAACGCAGACAACATAAAATATCACAATCCAAAATATTTAAAATATTTAAATTCGTTCTCATGTTTAGTTAGGAGCTCTTGCTAATACCAAATCTTAAAATCAATATCTAAATAAATCCAAGCAATATAACAAATACCCAAACCATAGAGAGCGTTTCGTCTTTTTTTCTTAATATTATATCGTTATATCGCAATAAATAATGTACATAAACCGAAATTATATAACATAGAAATATGTATGAATATGATTTAATATGTAAAACCAAAAGGCAACATAATAATAACAATAAACGATTTTAGTTGTTGTTGTTGCTGTTGTTATTTTGAATCCTTAAGTCATTTAAATAAAAGCTCATGAAAATCATTCCGCTCACATACAGATGGTAACGCCGTGGAAACAATAATGTAAATTTCATATTAACTGAATCTTTATGGCTTTTGCTTGATATTTGCTCGCGCTGTTACGAAATACTTTCGTATATGGAAATCAGCAGCATTACAAATGTAATAAAAAAGCTGAGGGACATTTTTTTTATGATCTTTTGATTAATGGTTATATTAATCAGGATCATTTTTGACTGTGATAAAAGAGTTTATTTGTGGGATATTCAATTTGCTAGAATAGTGTTTGTGTATTATATTACATACAATTTCAATAAAGGAGAAATTCAATAAAGCTTTTGAGCACATCAATTGTGTGTGGATTTTGAAGTAAAATTCCACAGTGCTATAAAATTAATGTTTATCAATTTACCTCTATGAAAAGCCAAAGTTGTCATTTAATCATAAATTTTCTTCTAATATTAACCCCTTAAACCCTCCTAATTAAATGCCATTTTATTCTAACGATTTAATTTGGCTTATAAATTTGGAAAATGCCGAAAGACGACAAACCGATTTCATATTTTTACTTTTAGTAAAACCAGCTACGAAAATGAATTTTAACTTGGGAAGGAATAGTATATTACTGCCAAGAGGATTGTTGATTTCGAAATCGTCCAAAAAAGTATTATGTGGATACTATATTACCAATAAAAATTGTTATTGGTTGAATGCTGGTTTTATACTCCACGCAAAATTTTGTCTGGACCCTATCACTTTGTGAACCTCAGATAGCGAACTGATGTGAACCACGAGTGAATCCTCGGCTTCTTTGATCGTAATTTTCCCGCACGGTTAAAAATATAAGTATAAAATTAATACATTTTGGTTATTCATATAAATCCATAAATAAAATATATAAAATTTATACGAACTAAACTTATGAATTTATATATGTTGGTCGTGTCGTTTTTATACTGAAGAGCCTATAAATAGGTTTTATACCTGAACAGTTTATATTCTATAATAATAGAGCCTATAAATAGGTTTTATACCTGAACAGTTTATATTTTATAATAATAGGGCCTATAGATGGGTTTTATACCTGAGCAGTGTATATTTTATAATAATAGGACCTATAAATGTTTCATACCTGAATAGTTTTTATTGTATAATAGTAAGTATAAACTAGTAGCATATTTCCCAGGTATTAATTTTATACTTTAAGAAGGTATATGTTTTACTCAACATACTAGAAATTATATTTGTAAAATATTTCATATTCATAAATTAAAAACCATTTTTTTTATTATTCCATTTTATATTTCTAATTATTTTCATGTTCATTATATATTTACATATTTATATATTTTTTAATAACATACATTTTTTTAGATTTTCTTGAATTCACTACTTCAAATGTTTGTGAGTTGTTTGTAAATTGTATAGGGATTAAGTCTAAGTCACTTTTATCGTCTTCTATTTCATATGAGTTATGAAATGTATCAAAAGATTTTATTCGAAATTTTTTACATAAAAAAAAATATATACATATTTCGAAGCCTTATTACATAAATAATTTTAAATAAATTTAATTGACTGTCTTCGATTAAACTATTATAGTTTATAAACTTGTTGAATGTACAAAATGTTTAATATAAGAAACAATTTGGATTGGTTCATTAGCAATATAATTAATAGTTCTTAAAACGTGTTTATTTTTTTTGAAAAAATTGCAAGAGGGTTGACAAAACTTTCCAGTTTTAATTTTAGGCACCATCTGATTATTCTTCCAAATAATTGAAGACCTTTGTTGGTGTCGAATGCTTTTTTGCAGATTTATACAATTGTTGCTTAAATTCTTGAAATATTGGTGCTTTGACTCATAACGCATGGCCGAATATTGACTTAGTGGTCCCATTTTTAAAATAATATTAGGATAGTGGGTTAGAATATGATGCTTAGGTATGAGATTAATATGATATTCATTTTTTACAGTTAATAAATGTATCTTAATCAAATCTTTAAGTTTTGCTATGGATGAAATATCAACAGTTTTTGCAAACGAAATTTCTAATATTTCTAACATGGTTGTAACACCCTTCCACTTAGGTAATAAGTCATCAGTAATTAAATCTCCGAATATAAAAGGAAGGTTTAAAATTAAACACCAATTTTGAGATGCTGAAAGTCTTAAACTATTTTTATTTATACATGACGTTGGAATTTCTTTTCTAAATAAGTACCCATAATTGAATGCGTGAATTCTTTCGTTTATTTGTTGAAAAGTAATTACTTTAATATTGCACAGATGGTTAAACAGCGCCAAAATGATGTAGGGAACTGTTCCTTCAAGTAAATCATTCATTACATCAACTGTGCAATTTTTCATTGTATCATAGTGTAGAAGTTCATTCAAAATACATAAATTGTTAACACCTTTCCTTAAGCAAAGATCACCTACAAGTTTATTATTACTTTCTATGCTTTGTTATGTGTACGTAATATTGTGTTTATTTCTATGAATGTAGATTGAATGTCACTTTTTATGATTTCACAAAACCTACAAAAATAGTTCGAGTTGAACCCACCTGAAAATCCTAACATTAGATTTGCACCTAGATTATCATGAATTAGACTTGTTAGTGTTCCGTATATTTGACCACTAATGATACTAATTCCTTCACATTCTAAAATTTTAAAATCCCGAATTATCGGCTTTAATATGGAGTTATAAGATGCACCTTATTTTAAATCATTAGCATTAAATAATGCGACTAAATGTATATTATCTAATTGGGATAAATATAATGATGGTATATTTCTTATTGAAAAATATATAGCCCCAATTTTGTGGATAGTCTTGCGACTTCCCAAGGGATTCGTACACTCAAAATCGTCATAAAAAAGTTGGATTTGTATTCCATTAGGATTATTTTTAAAAAACGAATTCTCTCTATAATTTGAACCACAACAAAATTTAGTTAATTTTGTATTATTAATAGAACATTGATGACCCTGCTTAGAAAAAAAGTGTCGAAAACTTTCATTTTTAAATAGCATTTTTAAAGTTTCTAAAATAGGAATGTATTGGTAAGTATTTTGTTTTAGATATTTTATATACTTTTTAGTTTTTCTACAATATTTTGTGTCCCATCGAGTTCCACTTGGTATTTCGATAGGCGCAACGAAATATTTAGAATTGTTGAGTGTTTAAGTTCGTTTATATTTCGTTACATATTTTTTGAATTCTTGCTCATATTGAATATGAACAGCATTTAATTTTTCACATAAAATCGACTTAGATAAAGAATTATCAGATTTGGTAATAATATCGGTATAAGAAATAGTAATGTTTTTCACAAGATCTAAGGTGTAATTCATTATTTTAGTGATACTCGAGTCAGGTAATCCCATACAATTCAAATTTGAGAAAAATTCTGAAATATCTATATCAAGAACATCAACATAGTTATGATCGAGATCTGAGTGTGTTATATTATTTAATTGTTCAGTTAAATTTTTTTTTACTGGAATATTTACTTCATTTCTAATTTGCTTTTCATTAATTTGTTGTATACTTTTAGTTGAATTTGAAAACGAACACTTTGCCACATGTTTTCTTAGTCCAGAATAAGTATTAAATACTTGAAGACAATCTTCATTAACTATACATTGCAATTTTAGAAACTTTGAGTCCAGTAAGGAATGAACTAATTTTAAATGACTAACTATTGTTGATAAAAGTGGTGCTTTTCTTTTATAAACAAAACAAAAATACTTCATTTTTAACTTAAAAATAAATACTGTTTAAAACTAATATATAATTATTCAACTAACGCACTTAGTTTATGGTAAATTTCTCTTACCGTTATTGGAAGATTATTAACATCCTTACCATAAATATATTTTTGTATAAACACCCAAAACAATCGCAGATTGTGGTCATATTTAATTTAAAAAATGAAATGTAACTTGAAGACGTAGTCAATAGCGTCCAGAATGTTACATTTGGAAGACAGTGGTATAAGATTACCGTCTAACACTATCATAAATTGGTCGATTTTATTCTTGGTATCCCCAATTCCAATTATAAATGGTGATTTTTTCTCTGATGCAATTACATATTCTCTACAGGTAAGTCCAGGCTAAAACCATTTCAATACGAAATTAATATTACATAATATAAACCAAAAATGAAAATTATATTACCTTTTGAAAAATTAGTAGTTTTTCAACTGCTTGCTCGTCTGTGGCTCTAGTTAGCTTTTTTCTTCCTGCAGGTAATGGAGGTAGAAGCCGAATAAGGTTTGACACTGATAGAGTACAGGAGTCCCAGTCTGTTATGAAAAAAATGATACAAAATAGAGTTAAAAAAATATATACGGCAAAATTTAATCTTTTATTACTAACCTTGTTCTTTTTCAGCTTCTGTGTAAAGAATCGATTTACCAGCATTTTTAACTGGGCTGAATATATGGCTTTGAAAATTTGGCCATTTACTAATTATGGAATGAATTGTTCTAAAACTCAACGTGAAATCGTGTAGTATCTATAAATTAAATAAACAAATAAATTGAAGCAACGTACTTAGTAAAATTAAATTAATTTGTAAATACTCACTAATTCAGGACAAACAAAAAAATATTGGCAATTTTTATGTATTTGAAAATTTGGCTTGTTCACGTCGTAATAATAGTGTAGACTTTAATTTATTTTTCGCCAGTTCAATTTCTTCTGGAAATGTTGCAGATTTTAAAATTTCCAAATCTCGATCAAGTGAATCTGTATCTACACTTTCATTTATTTGTTCAATCGAGACTGTTTTTATCGAGCTGGTGCCACATTCAAATTGACCTTCCAGTTTTCTTTTTTTTACACGAACGTTTTTTAACTTTGTTTGTAAAAAACCACTACACTCGTCGTTATAAAGGAGTTCCTATTACAGAAATATTTAAATTAAAAAATTAATATAAAATTGTTAAATAAACATTTTTAAACTTATACCAATTCGTTTTCACTGTTGGATTTTGGAATAGGAAATAATTTTATCAATGCGCGTGATACAGCAATTTGTTCGAGTTTCGTTGGTTTAAAACTAAAATGGTCCTGTGTGTAAGCTGCAGCGAATGATATTATTTTTCTACGCTGATTGCCAGTTAAATTTCTTTTATCCGTGTACTCCGTCAAAATATGTGATCCACCAGCTTTTCGGATGATAAATTGTTTCAAAGCCTAAAAATAGTAGAAATTTTCAATTTTTTCTTAAAAAATTTATTTATACAATACCTTAGAAGTAACTATTAGGGTTGGCCCAATTTCAGCGTTAATGCGTGTAACTACTGTTGAATTTCCATCCTGCGTGGTTAGACTTACATTTTTTTTTTTGACCTCCAAAAAAAAACTTGGATGCATTAAGTAATTGGCTATGTAACCAATAAATATTTCTGGATCGATTTCCGCGCCGCACGCATTCAAAAAATAGTCGAATTGTTCTTCTGTTATATCGGTATTCTCTATTACTGTTAGAAAAAAATAAATAAATTATACATTTAATATGTTAACGTATGATATAGATACTTTTGTGTATAAAATGTATATGCCAATTTGGTGTAAAGGAAATAAAATTAACACTGAATGATAACTTCTGAGATACACGTGTTTAAATCAAATTTTTATTAAAATAAAATACGAGTCACTTAATTCATACCTGAATACATAAAACCTTCATACGAAAAATGTCCCGTTTCCGAATCACTGAATTTTTGTAATTTTATAATTTTGAAATTATTTTCTATTTTCACTGTGACAAACACTTGTGGTTCCATTATAATTACACAAATTAACTCTGTTCAAACTAAACATTAATCAATTTTCACAAATCACATACTTCTCCAATAGACAGGCAAAAACTAAAATAAAAACTCCCGAATAAAACAACAGACGAAATATTTTTTCTCAGATAACGGTGCTTTATGTCGCAGTCATATTAAATGAAGATTCAAAAAGTATTAAAATAAATTTCATGTGAAATCCATATACTTTTATAGTTTAAATTAAATAGGCTTAGATATTAAATGCTTCGAAGGAATAACTTATTGGTATAGAATTGTATAAGTCTATATTATTAACCATTTAAAAATAAAATTTTTATATTATTTCCCATAAAACTTATACTATTCGGTGTTCGTTTTGTTATATTTATACTTTTACCGGATACAAATTAATAAGTTTAAGTTTACCTAGTTTTTATATTCTAGATAAATATTAAAATTATACGAAAAGTCATATAAAAATACCTTAATACCAAATTTCGTATTAAAAATTATACTTGTTTTTTCAACCGTGCGGTTTTTGTCTTTTTATTATTTTTACAAACCTCGTACCTTAAGAATATCGTTCCTAAAAGTCTCTAATTTTTGATACATATAGTTTAACTTACCAGGATAGCAGATTTCAAAGTCAGAACTTATCTGAAATATTGTGTTAAACTTATTAACAAAATTACATACTAAAGAAAGTTGTGCTGCAATTTGACTTTTATTAAGCGGCCATTGATAACAAGCATTCTACTGGACCAAAACCTCGTTAAATGGTTTATTGCATGTATTGTAGTAAAGCCATGAAATAAGATCCGAATCACCATTTGTATTACGATCGGAAGGCTTCGCTTCAATTTTTTGGTATGATTCGAAAATCGGTTGTTTTGTACTTTTATGCATAGACTCATTGAGACAATTCTACAAACATCTACCGTATAAAAAAGATACTGGGGATGTATGTAGACTTTTTACTTTGAGTGTGTATACATATATTCTACATACACATTATCAGTATAAAACTTTATCCTTATGTTTCATTCAGATTCATAATTAAACTATATCTCTACTAGGATTTCAATATACAAAAAAGTGCTTGGGGGGTGTTTTGAGGACATCGTGGATGGACAATATGGTACTTGTTCCTCCGGATCCTTGAATTGTAGCAGCCATCTGTCCGTAAATGGAATTATTTTGACGTAGGTCTAAATGCTATTGAAGGTCTAGCGGAAAGTCAATCAAGTGACTTTAAGTGTTACTTTTCTTTCATAGGATATCAAATCCACTGTAGAGTAACATTGCTCAAAAAAAATATGCGTCAGATTCATATGTTGATTGGGACTCCTTGTTGTCCTACTAACTGTAAATTAAAAGACTTATTTTCTACTTATGTAAAATAATTATCAAATTCCAAAATCCATTGAATAATCTGAAATATTGAAATAATCAAATTAGTCACTTACCAATATTTTGAGGCTAACGTTACTACTTATCTTAAAATTTTTAGTCTATTACCTTCAACCAACATTCAGGCTAATCATGTTTTCATGTATTTATGTTTTAATTAAATTCATACAAGTTCCTAATTTAGATTTAGTTAGTAACATATACTTTAGTAACGTTCGTTGGCCTGAACAATACCTATTGCTATTTACATACAGACAAGCGTCGGTATTACAGCAATTTCCAATTAATTTGAACAAATTACTTAAATTCCTAAACATTTTTAATACCTGAAAGTGTGAAGAGTTTTGACCTAAATAAATATTCAGGAAAATATTCCGAAACAAAACTATTTAATTGAATACCATTCCCAACCCGTGAACAATAAATTAGCAATTCTAAACAATAAACAATATGTTGGGTAAACTTTGAATTACACCGTTTTTGGGAATTTCAACAGCAACAACACTATGCACTCGTAAAAGGTACATAAACGAATGTCTGACTAATTCAAATTTATTTAGTATAGAAAAACGAAAAACTACAAAAAAGATGGTGCAAATTAAAAACAGTTTTAACAGAAAATTATACGCTCTAAAGATGCAGAAAAACAGTTTTTCACCATCTAGCATTCCTTCAGCAACTCCCTTGTGTGAAATTACGTATATACGAGATTTTTTTTTCTGTATAGTTTCTTCAAAAAGTTTATCCAGGAAATATTTTATTTTTGTTCTTGCTGAGTCTGTTTATTATTTACCATATATGTATAGAGCAAAATTTATATATGGCACGTTTTCAACGAAACTTTCTACGAATAAGGATAAAACATTAAGTCCTATTCGGCATATACTTCAAAATCTATAGAATTAATATTTGTATTCCATTTCTAAAGAATTCAAATTCGGCAATACACCAGCCGTTCAGCATTAGGCATTCGATACACAGTTTTATACAAGATATTATTGAGTACCAAGAAAACAACAGACTGAATTATTCGATAATCCTAATACTAATATTCCATCGAATTTAACAGGGATCCATAAAATTAAACCTTGAAGAGGGTCAAATAATGTTTAACAAGTAATCACGTGCCAATGCATAAAAACAGAAATATTCTGTTTTATTTTTGGTTCGATGTTTTTTTTTTTTTATTTTTTTTATACGGTAGTAAATGTAGCAAGTTCAGAAACTGTATTATTTTACAATAAATTACTTACGTAGAATGTAAATAGACAAAACATCACATTTATTTACATAAATTAATTTAAATTCACAAATAGAATTTTCACAATTTTTTTTTTTTTTTTTGGATTTTCCGATCGATAAAACATTTTTTTGTTTGCTTGCTTTTTATGTTTTGTAACATAAAATTGTGTATGTAAATAACCAAATGTACAAGTTTGTGTGTATATATACCAGGTTGAATGACAGACAACTTAATTTTTTTTTTCTGTTTTTAGTCTAATCAGAAAACATGGATCGGTATATAGGAGTATGTCTAGTATTATGGATACTTTGGTCGACCAAAATATTGTATACCATACAGACTTTATTTAAAATAACGCTATTGTTTCAACAAATCGATTTAGTTATTGAACTGTACTAAATCAATAAACGATCCGGCACTAAATAATTTATCATCGTTAAAAGCTATTTTTAATTGGTTTAATATATTTAATTCCAATTAAATTTTATATACTGTGCAGTGAATTAAATTCAGTTACTGTATTCTCCGGTTTACATACATATTTATATGTATACAGAATGGGATAAAATGATTTATATTTTAATCATTGTTAATAAATTTAGTTTATGATATTTCAAAAAATAATTCCAAACCAACAAAATCAATAAAGCTCGATTTAAAATTCAAGTTTTATAAAATTAATTAATAACGATAGTAGAAGGGATTTAAAGCAGAATACTGACTCGTAAACTACCAACAATCATGCCACAACAGTTTTTTTATTATCATAGATAGCTAATTTGAAGTTGCTAAGTCGTTTTCTATACGCCATCTATTTCGAGCCATCGTCACCGACAACGACTTCCGGATGGAGAATGCAGAATCCGTCGAAGCTGTAGCATTCTTCTATTGTATATAATTTTCTTCGGCAGACCAAAGATGATTTTTTGTTTCACAAATTCAATTTAATCGTGAACGGATACAGTAACCATGGTTTAATGGTGAATCAGAGCTTGAGGCAGTTAAATCTAAGGTTAATATAAAATATTTAGTGAGAATACGACACTGTCACGATTTTATATTTCGCCTAATCGTCTTTTTGCGTTACCTTACGAACGGATTGTTGTTTTTATGGTGGCAGGTATGTTACTGGGTGTATTTTGTTGAGCGATTGTTGTTCCGCTCCTTGCGAAGGATTTAATTTAATTTTTACGCCTAAAACTAACAATATTAAAGAAAGCCAGTCGTGAAACTAGACCACTTATCAGCAGGCTACCCGTTCAGCTTTTATAAATTTTCTAGGCCAAGCTAAGATTTGCTATTCTCTGTAAGTTCATCATTTGAACAATTAGCATTCGTGTTCTAAAATCTCAAATTTCTAGATTACAAATGGATCTTCATACATATTATAAAGCTCTGATTGATTGAACATCCCGTTAAAAATAGAAATAAAAATTGATAAACCAGTCCATCACTTAATGTCTGTATTAATTTAAGCTGCCAGAACTTACACATTTACTAGCCGAAAATCTATTCGTATAACCCATACTTTTTGAGATATTTGCAAAATTATGGCTCAAGGGAGTTGCCACTTCTTGCTTGCCGATTTTCACTAAACGTCACTGGGACCTCCCATTTATGGAAAAAGCTTAAATATGAAGTTTCAGTTCGATTGGTTAAACCATATAGACTGTTGAGAGGAGATAGACATCACTTCGAAACCCAATTCATGTTGCGGGTCATTGATTAAAGAGGGTCATTGATAAAATAAAATTGAAAAACCCGATGAAGCGTCGAGTGTCCAAAAAAATGATCACTTGGTGGAACGAGACGCTGGAAAACTGAGACAAAAACCAAGGAAGTTATTTAATAAGGCTAAATACACCAATAAATAGGGTGAATCCAAGTTAGCCTTGACTGAATTTTATCTTGAACTAAGGAGATACAAAACAGCGACTTGAGAAAGTTTCTTTGCAGGGTTCAATGGTTCAATCCAGCATAATTTTAAAAATAAATAACAACAAATACAATTAATTGTGTTGTACCTACGGTTAAGAACATAATATTAAAATAGCACAAAAACGATTTAAATACTAAAATGACTGTTTTTACTGACTGTCTGATTTTGAATTTCGTCGTAATAAAGTCACCAAAACTAACTAGTTCGTTATAACATTTCGACATTGAATTCAAAAGTTCGTCGCTTCCATAATTGGAGTTCGATGTATGATGGGCTTTCCATGGGCGAGTTCGAGGATTTCTTCGGACTCAGTGGCGTTACTAGGTAGATACCCACAGCACCCGCAGCCACGGGGATCACGGTTGTTGGGTCCCATGAGAATTCCTTTATTAGATCAAATTTAAGATTAAATAGCTCAGATTAAGCTTGGCAAATTTGTAGAACGGTACATTTCTAGGCAAATTGAAGAAAAAGCGCTGGTCTAATTTTTAGAAAGAGAAGAAATCGTTCCTCTTACTATAATAAATTTTCTTAAGACATTCTCAACCATTTCCTCTCGGTTCTTACTCCATAGAAATAAAAATGTCTGTAGGTCCTGATCGATGCTTTGATTTAGAAGAAAATTGGCTGAACTTGTTGGAGGTCAAAGCTTTCGACATCTAACGACAACGATTATAGTGTTTGCTGGGTTGATTTATTTGTGCTATACGCTTTGCTTAACTGTAAGTTTAGCCCTTTTGAATTTAAAATTCTACCTTTCACAAATCAAATTGAGCATTTAGCCAAACAAATTTAACCTTTTACAACTCAAGATTTGATAAGAAAAGGTTAAATTTGATTTGAAAAAGGTAACTGGTAGTAATCTGCTTGTGTTAACAGCTTGCAATGTATAAAACAGAAACCTAAAAGTTTAAATTAATTATCAATCTTAAAGCTCATTCGAAACTTTTTTTGATAACAAATATTCTAAATTTAGCCCAAAATTCCGTCGCCCTTTTAATACCAAATTTCAGAGTAAAATGATTTGATTCAAAAAGCTTCGATAAACGAAAGCTTATATTATAATACAAAGTTTCCTCGTAAAATGGTTTGGTTTTAACTAAAAGCTCCTGATAATTTACATTGTAAAATCGAATTTCTGAGTAAAATGGCTTGGTTTAAAAAGCTTTCTAACTGAAAGCTCTTAAAAATAATAGTTCTTGGTATTTTTTGCAAAACATAATTTTTGCTCATAAAATATTTCAACAAAAACCTGAAATTATGGAAAGGCTCATAACTGTTAAGTTCAAACCCAAAAGGTATAAATTAATTATCAAGCTTTAAGCTCATTGAAAACAAATATTCAAAAATTTTCATAAAATACTACCATCCTTTAAAATATAAAATTTTAGATTTAAATGGTTTGGTTTGAAAAGCTCCTAAAGCTTTTGTTAAGTTATTGTAGAACCGAAACTTGTTGAAATTAATTATCAAACTTAAAACTAATTGACAATTTTTGCAAATATGTACATATTTGCACGATTTTTTAACAAAACTTACGGATAATTCGATATTTGAGAACTTTCAAGAATATTCAAGATTCTTTGAAAACTCGCATAGAGCACTAAGTTGTAAGATGTTTCGTGTCATTTACTCTTGAAATCAAATACTTTTAATCAATTCAGGACAAGACGATAGGAACAAATAAGTTTTTCACTAAAAGCTTTACTTGTTCATAGGTACAAGAAGCAATTTTAGGAACCCAAAAAAATTTTGCGGTCACCAACATTTTTACTTAAGCCACTGATCACGGTTAATGTCCACCAACGAAAAACACGAATCCCAGTCAACCAGCACGCCTAAAATTAAAAAATTTAATTGAATTACAAATTGTTGATATTGGAATTAGACAACAAAAACTCTGATGTGTTTAAATTGATTTCCACTGATTTTCGGTTATTATCGTTGATGATGTATAGAATTGGTGACACATTTATCATAAATAGATTAGCTGAATTTGCAACATTATTAATCTGGACAAGGACATATAGCAAAATAGAATCTATACAGATAGGTTCAGCACCCGATGTTATATTGTGCTGAACGACACAGTTTACATCATCATTAACTAGCCATTTAATCTTTGGTATGTTGAAATCACCAAGTATCAGCACGTTGTCATTCAAGTTGAGTTTGGAAATCTAATTATACAAACAGTTGGTATATGTCGCATAAACTTCAGATCACGACCTCGGTGGAATGTATAAGCCAATAATGTAAACCAATTTCTTCATATTCGAATGAACAGCGATCAGTATACCGCCCCCACTTGTTTTGACACTAGTTAGTGGCCACTGATCACACCTGTACACAATATACGTATACTGGTTCCCACAATTACATATACTGAGTACATCGAAGCAATGACAAAGCAATAAAACTCAGCAGATTTTGAGGCAATGCATTTTGAAGATATATATAAAATTACTGTTTAGATCAACAGATTTGCACGTTGATCAAGAATTTGAATAAGAAATTCATTTAAAATTTACGCATAGTTAAAGTTAGTTTATTAGTTTACGAGAAAGGTTTTGTTATCCTGATTCTATTTACATTCGAGCTCTATACCAGTCAATTTAAACTTTTGTGATTATTTTCCTGATTAAGTTGGTTTTGTTAGAGCTCAGATGTAAATACTAAGGGTAAAAATCACCCTCGGTGACCAACCTTTAAAAACGTTTTGAAATTGTATCACTCATTTCTCGCAAACTATATAAAATCTTTCACAATAATTGTATTGACAGAACCAAAGAGAACATACTTCGTGTGTATGCACTAGCACAATAAGTGGATTTCAGTATAAATAAAGCTTTTATCAACTTTTTTTTACTGATGTTTTGTATGTCTCTGTCTTTTTTACTGATGTTTTCATCGCTCCACTATTGAATGGTTTAAATATAGCAACTGCAGCTTTTGGCATAAAATACTTTGTAGTATATTTCATTAAATAGTGTCGTTTGTCGTTGTAAACCTAGCATAACTAAATAATTATATTTCATTTGCTTTACTTCTTGATAAAATTCAAACATTTAAATTTTAAAGTATCCATAATACGACAAACAATGAATTCTGCTTTTTGCTTTGTCTACACCGATTCAAATTTATCATTTCATTTTATCACTTAACCGGAATCGCAAATCGTCATAATTATTAAATTTTACCACAGGATCATAAAAACACTCAAAAATCGAAATATAATGTAATAAGAACCCTCAAAATGGTTATTTAACAGGGTAAATACAAAAACAGACAAAATAAAACCAAACCAAAAACACCAACAATCATCCGCAAAAATTTCATATTGGGTATCGATTAATCTAAAACTTAAAAAATTGGATCTTATGACTTTTTATAAAAAGGCGATCTTGTTCGTTAAACGTTACAAAGCGTACTGAAATTTATTTTATTTTAAAATTTTAATTCATTCAGTTCGAACAAGCTCATCAGCTCCTGGATGGACTTCAATTATGCGTCCGAGAGGCCAGGATCCGAGTGGCATGTTGTCATCCTTTACTAGAACTATATCATCTATTTTTAAGTTATTGTATTTCGATCTCCATTTACGGCTGCTGCAACATTGTGAGATAATCGGACCTCCACAGCTTCCAAAATCCCTTAATCATATTTTGAAGCAATTGCCACACTTGGGCTCATCTGTCAGCACGTCAGGTAACATAAATGGAGAGCATCCCAAGAGAAAATGTCCTGGAGTTAATATCTCACAATTTTCGGAAAACGTCGTGTCCCTGGGGGCAATTGGTCAGGAATTTAAAAGACATTCTATTTGGCACATTCCTCAAAAGTCAGCGGAGACTCTTTTATTGTACATGTGAGGTGTCTCTTAATTGACTAAAAGCCGGCTTCCCAAATGCCACCAAAATGGGCTGATGATGATGGAATAAAATGCCAGTCAATCTGCTGGATGGATAAAGTCCTGCAAGTCTTTTTCGGATACTTGCGCTCAGACCTCGTAGAGTTTGCTGATTCTTCTTTTAGCGCCGATAAAGTTCGATCCGTTATCTGAAAATATTTGAGCAAGAAGACTACGTCTACAAATAAAGCGCCTCAAACACACCAGAAACGCCTCAGTAGTCAGGTCTGCGACTAGTCTAAGTGCAAGGCTTTAACGACAAGGCAAACGAATACCGTAATGTAGCCCTTTTAAATTTTAGCATCTCATTCAGTTTTAGATTTTATTTTAACCGGTCCTGCGAGGTCGACACCAACTGTAGAGAATGGCCTGGAAGGTGTTATCTAAAAAGACGGTAGATTTCCCATCTGTTAAACGATGGCGGCTACAGGTGGCGTCGGAATGAGTGACTTCCTTGGCAAGGTTTTTAGCACCAACTATGAAGTTATTTTGTCGGATGATGGCGAGTAACTGAAGTTGCGTGAGGTGGAGATATCGGACGTGAAAAGCTTTTACAAGAGCTTTAGTAAACGGATGGCGGGCATCAAGAACTGCAGAATGCTTGGTGTCATATGAGACACAGCTTGTCAAACCAATCCGCCCACCGACTCTCAATGTCCCATGGTCATCGACGAATGGAGACAATGACCGAAGTTTGCTTGTACCTCGTAAGCCAGAACCTTTGAAAAGCAACCGAACGACATACTTACCTGATTTATGGTTCTTAACCGTATTTTCCCTAAAATAAGTCTCGCACCAGTGCTCAGGTTGGATATTGGGAGGCTCGATATTCTCTACTTCCCAGAATTTCTGGATTGTATCGTGGAGGCCCAAATTACAAATCATGACAGAGCCGCAAGATGAAACGGAACCATGATAATATTGAAGCGATGCCTTCCCAGAGATAACGTAACGAAAATTAGTGTTTTGTGCAAAAAGATCGTCATTCAGTTGGAATTTTCCGGACGCAATAATTTCAAAAAAATGTCCGTTCCACGTATTGTAGTATATCCACCGGACTCGAACGATTAAAATTTGGATCAGCCAGTTGTAAAGACGGAACGTTTTTGTGTTTTATTAACTCCACTGTAATCGGAGGAAGATCAGAAGTTAAGTTTTTCATTATAAGAGCTCTCACGGATATAGAGCTTTCATCGGAAATTAAAATATCCAAATTAACATATCCTTTAGTCCTGCCGGCGCAAACGTGATAACGCATCAGGTTTATGGATTGAACACATTTTTCGTTTATCAAACTGGTTTGGGCAGCTGAGTCTAACAACGCGCATTACTTCTGGTAAGATCCTCTAAAGTTCTGAACCATGATTAAGGCTCTTGGCGGCAAGGTCAGAAAAGTTATTTGAAACTCTGGAATTTTGATTGTATTAATTGGATTTGATTGGCCAAGTGAATTGAAACTGAAGATGAGGTTGAAGTTGTATTATTGATTATAGAAACTCGTTGGGTGAATTGCCTTTTACTGTTTCCGAGTTGTCTTCTGCTATCTGTGAATCACCTGTTGAAAGAAAAGTGTTACGATTTGCCGTGGTTCCACTATCTTGTCGTTGACCGCAAGCTTGACATAAGAAGCTAGATGAACATTCAGACGTTATGTGATTTGGAGTCAAACAATTTAAGCAAAAATTATAATTCTTCGCAATCTTAATACGGTTTGAAATATTTAATCTCCCATACTTGAAGCATCTGAAAAAGCATGATTTTTTTTTTTTTACAACAGGGAAATTTGAAAGTTTCGGTGGCTGTGTGCAAGGTAAATTGCGTTGGAATATTCGATGTCGATACATGTTTAGTAACTGAAATCTTTGATGGTAAACAAAACTCAAACGTGTCACATCTTTTATCAATGAATTTCAAAAATTCCTTAAAAGAGGCGAATTCCTTGTCTACGGAAAAATTTGCCCACGCCTCCCTGGTTTGTATATCGAGCTTATTCAAAATTAAATAAATTAACTAGGGGTCACGTTTCTCGTTTTGGGAGCCCAGACCTTTCATTTCACGAATCACTCTATCAGACACATCTGCAGTTTTACGAAGCTCAAGAACGTTGAATTGCTGCATTGCTTTTTGCTTGATAAACTTGCCTATCAAAGAATTCATAACGACCTTCCTCTTGTCGTATCTTGCTTGCAATTTACCCCAGGCCTCCTCTTAATTAAGATCGGTGATCGGAATATGACGGATTAAGTCGGCAGCTTCACCTCTCCTAATAGTTGAAATTTATGAGATTCAGATAATGGGTAATTTTCGAAAACTGATGATTTCTAAAGACCCTTAAAGGACGGCTATTAACTATAATTTTCCGAAAAAGGTTCAATAACAACCCGTCTGGCAGCTTGACATCTTGAGTGGTTGGGGTTAACGTGTTTTCCTCAAGGCCTTTAGAAAAATGACGTTGCTGAGCGCATAAATTATCAATCGTCTTATTAAGTTGTTAGGAAGATGAGTAACTTGAATTTTTTGGCGTTGACGCATTTTTCGAACAAAAATCGCCTCACCTTAAAATATTTTGTCTCAAATTCATCAGACTTTGAGTTTTGTTCGGGAATTAAGAGTAGTTTATTTCAATCGCAACAAACTCTGTGAAGTATTTATTCTTCCATATTTGAAGAACGAACTTCAATTTCTTTAAGCGTAGTGTCATCATTAATTGCAAGAGCAAACGTGTTAAGCTTGGTTAGGGCACCCAAGACTCGACCACGTTTTTGAATCAAGTCGTTTGCAGACATTTTGAAATTCATAATAATATTTCACTATACATACACAATACTACACCGTTATAATTAAAATACCGTTACTTATCGAATATAAGATTATCTATACAGCTATTGATTCACTCAGAGCTAAGCTAAGTCAAATTTGGGCGTGATCACTTATCAAATTGCAATAAAATTTATCGATTAATTTTAATGGAAAATTGAAGTAATCGAAAATTGGCAATGTCATTTATCAAAGCACAATTTTTTGGATGAGAAAGATGACAAACTGAAAAAATCAAAATTTTTGCACTTATACAAAATTCACAAACAACTTTAAACACTGGCACTTATCGTTTGTTATGTGTTAATTAAACATTATAAAATAATAATAATGATAATTAAGAAAATGAAAACCAATGAAAAACCGAATACTTATCATACGGTTAAAGTTGAAAGTGAGAAGTCGATAATGCAGATTGTGTTAGTCCAGCCGAAAGTAAAAAAAAAATGGTAATGCTGATTGTCTAATCCCAGCCGAAAGTTTCTAGCCGAAAGTAAAAAGCCGATAATGCAGATTATGCTATGACATTCCAGCCGAAAATAAAAAATTCAGTAGTTATCAGCCGAAAGTAAATAGATTTAAATAAAAAATTTTGTAAATAAATTTACGTGTAAAACTTTGCTTTGTAGAAAATATCGGAAAATCAGAAGAAGTTTATCAAAATTGGAATAAAATTAGCCTCTAGAGTATACTATATATCAAAAGCTGAATCGTTTTTATGTGGTCGTAAAATCGAATTTTGCCGAGGTTTCCGACGGGAAACTTGTACTGAATTTTTTTACCTGCGATAGCTATTAACAAGCCACATCAATGCAATCCATCTCCAGACATAACACTCTAGAGGCTTATTTATTTTCGGCTGGAATGTCAATAACATAATCTGCAATAACGACTTTTCAATTTCGGCTGGAAACTTTCGGCTAACTTTAACAGACTTTACTTATCTGGTATATTCTGTGGCGTGATGATTTACCGGTCGACCTTCACCAATGGTTTGACTTGAACAACAGCAATCGAGTTATGTATGTTGGTTTTTTTATTGATGATGTGATGATTTTGTGGGTTTCCCACAGATTTATTGCACGGGTCAAAATATCCGGCTCGAAGGACCATTGTTTTCTCCGAATAAAAAATGGACTGTATTTTATTTATATTTTATAAGGGCGATCTTGTTCGTTAAACGTTAAAAAGCGTACTGAAATTTATTTAATTTTTAAAATTTTAATTCAATCAATTCATCTGAAATAAAGAAAAGTAATACTAGGTGGGGGAATTTGTACATACAAAATACAAAATGAGAGGAAATAAAATATATAAAACATAGAAAATTATTGGTGTATTGAGAGACACGGCAATCAGATAATTTATATAATGCAAAGTAATTTAAATAAAAGGGGAACAATACAATTTAATTTTAACCAAAATAAACAAATGAGTACATGTATTCCTTTTGGTCCAAACAAGGTTTACCTATTGAAATATTGATTATCCAAAAACTTGAAAAATTTTATCTTATGCATATCTAAAAAAAATCGATATCGTAAAACATTTTTCTATCAGGAAACATCTCACTATGATTTTTCGATAGGCCTATTATGTGTAGTATAGTCATGCTCATATGCTAAAATTTTATATTCGGTCTACCTATTGAAATATAGATTACTCGAAAACTTGAAAAATTGGATCTTATGCATGTTTAAGAAAATCGATATCGTAAAACTTTCTTTTATCGGCAAACATCCCACTTTAATTTTTTGATAGACCTATGTGTGTAACATCATGATGCTTATCCGCTAAAATTTCATATTGTGTTTACCTAATGAAATTTCGATTATCCGAAAACTGGAAAAATTGGGTCTTATGCATATGTAAGAAAATCGATATCTTAAAATTTTCTTCTATCAGCAAACATCTCAGTATGATTTTTCGATAGGCATCATATCATCATATGTGTAGTATAATCATGGATAATTTTAGCGGATAATCATGTTTAAAATATACGCATAAGCCTAGCAGAATATCGTAGTGGGATGTTTGTCGATAAAAGGAAATTTTCTTATATATGGATAAGATTTAATTATCCAATATTAAGTTCAAGGGTATTAGCTTTGTAAAATCCCAAATAGTTTAAATCTTCCAACATTTTGTGTTTTAAATTTTTTTTAATTTATCATTAAATTCAAATATTTGTTTTGAATTAATTTTTCTTTGTGCATATAATAAACTCGCCCGAATGTATGCATTTTTAAATACTTACCAACACAATTTGGTTGTTGTTGTAAAATCTAATATTAATTTAGGATAAGCTTCATTCGCATAAACTGAAATCAAACCCCAAACAGCCAGATAAACTCGATTACATTAAAGCACTTTAAATCCAACAAGATTTCACTTTTAAATTGACTAAACAATATTTTTCAAATTCAACTTAAATAATTGACTTAACTTCTCTACAATGCAACATTATTACAAAGTATTCTTGGTATGTTGAACAAAAAACTTTATTTTCGAAAATTCTGCCTTTCCAAAAACTAAAAACAAAAACAATTCGTTAAACTTGTAAAATATAGAGTCGCGCGGGTGTAAATTATGACATTGGATTTTGGGAAGCAACAAAAAAAACAACGAAAACAAAAGAAAATAATGTCATCATTCCATACACAGAAAGTTTTGTGATTTAAAAAGAAAAACGAAAACGAACAAAAAAAAAAAAGTTTTTAATTAAATTTTTTTTTTTTTTTTTATTTAATTTATATTAAGAGAGATTTAAAAAAAATTTATTTTCAAAACTGAATTGGAACTTTTAAATTGAATTATTGTTTTTTATTATTTATTGTTGTTGTATTCTTGGTATATTTACAGAGCGTTTGTGAAACAGTTTTGGTTAATTAAATTCATGAAAAGTGAAGACGACAAGAAAAATTTAACAAATAAATGAAATTGACAGGAATGTAAATTTTGCTGCCGATAAAAATTCATCTGCTTGTCGAAAAGATAATATTGTTAATTATTTTGTTCAAGAATTTGGGCGCGTTGGAGGACAACACATTTTCACCCAAATCCCAAATAAATATTCTTAGTTGGGGAGGAAAAATAAAAATCATTTATTACATTGAATATATTGTAAAATGGGTCAAGGTGCGGATTGGTAATTTAAATTCAATAATAATTAATTATTATTCTGTAAATATTTTTTTTTGTTTTTTTGTTTTATTATGAAAACAACAGATTTTTTTGAAACTTGTGCCAAGATATAATTACATACGACATTTTTATTATTATATTAAATTCACCATGATTTTGGTGCATTGTTTATATGGGGGAATTTATAATCGTTTTGGTCGTCTGCCAAAAATGTATATATCCGGCAGCGTCCATATCCAATTCAATTTGGAATTACTTCTATATATATATTTGAAGATATTATTATTGTTTTTATTGAAAAATCACGCAGACATGCCATTATATCTCGAAATAATAATAATAATATAAAAATTACATGACAAAATTTATTTGGGTTAACTGACCAAGAATGAAATTTAATATATTTTGTTGGATCAGTAAAAACTGTTTACGACAGTTTTAATCTACATGTAAAATTTATTTTGGGTACGTAGCTAGAAGCTACGAAATAGTAAAAAACGAAATATTTCAAATGCTGGAGTTGGATAAATAGTTTTAAAGTGTATAGAATGGCCCGTGACTTTATTCAAGTGAAATCATTTGATATTTCTTGCTCCACATATTATTTTACCACTACACCACGTTTATAGACATATATTTATTTATTTTTTGAATGTTTTTTGTAATGCTTTTCACAGACATAATAAATTAAACGAAAAGTTATTAAATATTTATTCCCCGAAAAGCAATTCTTTAGCGTAACGCCTACATAATTCGAATTATATCTTAAGCCAAAATTATATAAGCTGTGATTCTGCGAAATAATTGTAACCTTCAGCTTTGTCTAGTCGATTTATAATGATGCTTAGAGTTATAAAGTTATAATATCTACAGTTTAGGATCTGCACATATAAAATTTCCTATTTTAGAAATATGACTTAAGTAATTGAATGATGTACGTATACGAAAATTAAAAGCTTTTTCGAGGTCAAGAAGAATTGCCCCTGTAGATTTATTAACACTTCTTTGATTTATAACATATTTAATTGTGTTATATTTGAGGGATCTTTGTCGAAGATGTTTTAAAAAATATTTAAAATTATGTTTAGACCTGGTGATTTGAACGGTCGGATGAAACGGTTAATGCTTTTAACCTCATCGATGGAAACAATGAAATTAGTCGAGTTATGCACAATGGCTTTGGATTCAACCACATTAAGAGAAGTGTAGGTGGGATCGTCTGGATAGTATAAGATGCAGTTACGGTTACTGTTAATAGATCATATAAAATACGTCGGCTCAGATCGTGTCTAAAATTTGAATCTCTAGAGTAAGGTGAATAGCAGTAAGTAATCTTCAATGTTCTGATCGGTAAAGATTCAGAAGTAAAGACATAGTTTCAATGCTTTGTAGGACTAGTTTAGGAAGAACCGAATATTCCACGGTATTTTTAACAGTTACAGCAACAGTACGATCATTCCGATATATGTGATAGTGTGGTAAGTAGAAAGCACTTGCAGGTTTAAGATGCGCGTCTGTAATTAGCAAAATGTTAATATTGAAATTGTTAAGAAAGTAAATTGCCTCATGCTTTTTTTATTCATGATTCTAGCGTTTCAAGTGCAAAGCATCAGATTATTAGGTACAGACATATTTTATGGCTCTACCTAAACTTATCTAAACCTGTTCGGGGGAGCTACTGCATCTCATCTCTAGAGTTTATCCATGAAGCACATAATTTTGTACTATTCAGTAGATCAGCGTGTCGTGGATACTGTTAAAGTTAGCCGAAATTTGCCAGCCGAAAGTGAAAAGTCGATAATGCAGATTGCGTTAGTCCAGCCGAAAGTAAAAAAAGATAATGTAGATTGTCTAATTTCAGCCGAAAGTAAAAAGTCGATAATGTAGATTTTTATAAAACATTCCAGCCGAAAATAAAAAATTCAGTAGTTATCAGCCGAAAGTAAATAGGATATAAAGATTTAAATAAAAATTTTTGTAAATAAATTTACGTGTAAAACTTTGCTTCGTAGAAAATAAAGGAAAATCAGAAGAATATACAAAATTGGAATTAAATCAGCCTCTAGAGTACATATCTGAAGCTAAATCGTTTTTATGTGATTTGTCAATAGTTATCGAATGAAAAAATTCTGTTCAAGTTTCCCGTGAGAAATCTCGGAAAATTCGATTTTCCAAAAAATTATTATAAAATTCTAGAGTATTATGTCTCGAGCATTAATGTGATTTTTCAATAGCTATTGCAGGAAAAAAATTCAGTTCAAGTATCCCGTGGTAAAATCAGCCTCTAGAGTGTTATGTCTGGAGATGGATTGCATTGATGTGACTTGTCAATTGCTATCGGAGGAAAAAATTCAGTCGAAGTTTTCCATGGGAATTCTCGGAAAATTCGATTTTCCAAAAATTATTACAAAATTTGTATAAAATCAGACTCTAGAGTGTTATGTCTGATGCGATTACTCAATAGCTATCGCAGGAAAAAAATTCAGTACAAGTTTCCCCTGAAAAATCTCGGAAAATTCAAAAAAGTTTCCAGCCGAAAGTAAGAAATGGATGAATAAACTCAGCCTCTAGAGTGTTATGTCTGGAGATGGATTGGATTGATGTGACTTATCAATAGCTATCGCAGAAAAAAAAATCAGTTCAAGTTTCTCGTGGGAAATTTCGGAAAATTCGATTTTCCAAAAATTATTAGAAAATTTGTATAAAATCAGTCTCTAGAGTGTTATGCCTGGAGATGGATAGCATTGATGTGATTTGTCAATAGCTATCGCAGAAAAAAAAATTCAGTTCAAGTTTCCCGTGGGAAATTTCAGAAAATTCGATTTGCCAAAAATTATTACAAAATTGGTATAAAATCAGCTTCTGGAGTCTTATGTTTGGAGATGGATTGCATTTGATTTATTTTCGGCTGGAATGTCAATAACATAATCTGCATTATCGACTTTTCACTTTCGGCTGGAAACTTTCGGCTAACTTTAACAGGGTGTGTCGTGGTTTGGTAGACGATGTGTTATTCGGGACAATATCGGCAGCGGTACCCTTAATTGTGCATTTTCGTTCTTCAATAGGGGAATGGCTGCAATATTTGTATATACTTGCGAGTTCATATGACAATTGCTGGTGGTGTCCCCATACATAAGATATTTTATACATTGTGCCAGATGTTCGTGTCTTTTAAGAGGTCCCTAATATAAAAACCAATAACCCTCCCTTTTTTAACACTCATTCGACCTTTGGGTGAAATTTCACCCATTTTACATTTTAAAGCCCTATAATTTTTTTACTATTGAGACTACCCAAACTTTTTGTATTTGTTTATTAAGCCCGGCAGGTCTACACAATTTTTTGGGATTTAAATAGCAGACAACATATTATTCGAAATATGGGTGAAATTTCACCCATATATTTATTTTTGGTATTGCTTGTGTATATTGCAAATATGTCGGTGAAATTTCATCCAAGGATCACATGTGTAAATTTTTTTGAGGGTCGCATGAGGGTTGAAAAAATAGCTCTGCAAGTTCAACGAAAAATTTTAATGAAAAATTATATTCTAACTTAAATGGTTTTGTGCCTAAGTTCTAAATATCTAGAAAACGTTAAATCAAAACATCAATCGCCGGAATCTATACAAAAGTGTCCAAAGTGTTTTTGATGTTAAGTTGAGAATCTATTATAGCTGCCGATTATATCTGCCGAACGCTTTTATATCTGCCTGCGCGTAATGTTTTAAGTAAGTTTTTAGTAATCAAAAGTAGTTAAGCTGTAAAAATTATCTAAAAAAATGAGGAGTAATCTCAGATATATTGGCACTACTAAACAGCTGTTAAAAAATCGAGTAAGTCAACATAAATTTGACACAAAAATGCCGATAAGAAATCCTCAGGCCACGACTTTGTGTCAACATTCACACGATTCTGGGCATAAGTTTAGTTTTGCTCAAGTGGAGATTTTGGAATTTGAAAAAATCTATAAGAATCGTTTGTTTTTAGAAATGGCCCACATTCTCGGTAATCAGGATATAGTAGTCAACAAGAAGAGCGATACTAATGATCTGAGCAAAATTTATTGTGGTATTATTGACTCAATTTTTAAACTGTAGTTTGAAACCCTTAGTATTTGAATTCCAAATTCTCAATACAGGAGTACTATTTTGATTATAGTTGACCAGAAAAGTTTCAACGATTAATTGTTTTTGAGGGTTTTGGGTTATGTGGAAAATATTTTTGAACGCTGTACACTTATAAAAGGAAAAAATTTTGAAACCTTGTTTCTTTTTTCTATATACCTTTGATGGTATATTTAGAATTTTATAAAATCTTTTTATTGTCATTAAACGGTATGTGAATTAACCATTAACTAAATTCACTGTAATATATATATATAAATTAATAATGTACATATTGGTTCCATAATAAATAGACCTGAAGAAGATAAGATACTTATCGAAACGTCGGAGTAAGTGAAATCGTTTTATTTTGTGGCTGTAAACCCAAAGAAGTGACTGATTGTTATACATCCAGCCGTTAGGGAATATTTTTAAAAAAATGAGGAGCTGTAACAAGGAAATTTTATGTGTTAATGGGAAGATGTTACTAGTTGTGTCTTTTTATTGGCTCCTGATAACTGCTATCGAGAGCCGTCATTTTTCTGTGCCTAAATTTAAATTTGACGCGCTATTTATTGGTAAACTAAACTTATTTAACATCACATTATCATATTGTTTAGCGAAAATTTTATATAAAAAATATTTGGCTCTACCTATTTATACAGAGCGCTATCGGGAGCCACTTTTTATATGACGTCTCTCGATAGCAGCTATCCAGAGCGAATAAAAAAACACAGCTAATGATTGAAGTCAGTTAAAATTTTTTAAAATTGCAAAAATAGAAATTTTGATGAATTAAAATTTATTTTATCTAAAACCCAAGAAGAATATGAAGCAGTTTGTTATGTATGGAAAATATCGTTGAAAAACACGGATATAAGAAGACTTAAAGATTACAGGTATTTGTTTATGAATTTTTAGTATTTATTTTATAATAATTACCAATTTATCTTTTTTACTCTAATTTGAATTAATTGTTAATTCGTGTAATTACCAAACACATGATTACACGAATTAAATAATTAATTCAAATTAGAGTAAAAAAGAAAAATTATTAAATTTGCTTACACAGGAAACTAGCTGTGTGAATGTGACCAACAGCAAAATTATATGGGAATTTGGCTGTATTAGTATAATTCGCTAATACAACTTGCACAGTAATATATAATGAAAATTGGCCTGATGGGAATATTGTTTTTTTTTTTTTATAATCATAAGCTAATCAGTTCCAAAATCGATTAATTTCTCTTACAATTTTCGGAAATATTACCTTCAAATAAATTAATAATATAATAATTATTGTTTTGTTTTATAGAACTATGTGTAAATTAGAAAATAATGATGATTTGATTGCATCTTTTGGATTCACTACTTCTACACCCACTGTTTCAAACATTGAAGTTGAATATATGACTGCGACAACAATTTAAAAAATGAATTCCTACATCCAGATAGAGTTTTTTAACAGATGAACAAAATTTTTGACCGCGCAATTTTAATATTTGTCTTGTAATGCGTGATTTTCAGCAAAGTATCCAAATAAAAAACTAAATGACAAAATATTTAAGCAAAATCTATGGATTCAAATGCTTTTATTTTTAATATAGGTATATATCTAATTAAGAAGTTTTGATTTAAGAGAGAAAACTTGCTGTACCCGTGGAAAGCTCAAGCTTTGTTGTACAAAAGGTAAGCATTTCCATCTAACGTTATTTAGATATTGGTAATGAAGCGGAGCGTTTTCCGTTTCGTTGAATAATATTTTACTGTTGAGCTAAGGCTGCTAAGTAATTGGAGAATTCTCGATATGTTGACTGACGTGATAAATCCAGCGATCTCAAAATATTAATGAGGCTTCCAAATAAAACAATTGATGTTTATATAATATTCGTATATTTTTTATACGGTAAGAATAAATGTGAATTATTGAAATGATTGTTATCGAATGACCAACAATTTATTTTTTACTTGTCCCGTGCTAAACTCAAGAGAGAGTTAACAATGCAAAAGGCAACAACAACTTGGACAACTTCTTAACAAAATATAAAAATATTGTATGTAATGAGAAAATAGAAAAATTATAAATGTTGGTAATTATATAATGCAAATATGAATTTTATGTAGTATATAATGCAAATGAAAAGTATATAAACAGAGGTGAATTTAGGATATTGAAACTAAAAATTAATGACTATAAAGTTATTTAACATATGATGAATATTTATTAATGCTGTTCATTATCAGTCTCCCCCATCTTGAACACTCTGTGATTCAACAATTACTGGAAGTGGACAGAGATTGACCATGGCTCGTTTGATAGTTCCAGTTGAAGTTTTTATCGAAGCGACTCGTACTAATCCATCTGGGCCAGAATGAAGCTCAGTTATTTTCCCAAATTTCCATTTGAGAAGTGGAAGATTTGGATCCTTGATGATAACCATTGTTCCCTCAGTGATGTTTTTATGTTTATCCTTCCAATAATACCTGTGCTGTAGTTGCTGTAAATAGTCAGTTGACCATCTTGACCAGAACTGTTTGTATAAAAGGTTCACCAACTCCCAGCGCTTAGCAGTTTTTATGCCATCAGGATTTATTATGTTTGGCTCGGGTATTGCAGTTAATGATCGGCCAATGAGAAAATGGCCAGGTGTTAATATTTCCAAATTATCATCGGTAGTAATTGGAGTAATGGGACGCGAATTTAATACGGCTTCAACCTGTTTTATTAGTGTGTTGAGCTCCTCATACGTTAAGTTAGCGGTTCCCATCGTGCGACGAATATGATATTTAGCTGACTTAACAGCAGCTTCATAAATACCACCGAAATGTGGAGAACCAGGTGGTGAAAACTTCCATACAATTTGATCATCTGCGGTACATGAATTAAGCTGCTGTTGAAAATCTGTGTCGTGAAGCATCTTATATAGCTCGTGTAATTCAGAGTTGGCTGCTACGAAATTGGTCCCATTGTCTGTAAATACAGTTTTACATAGACCTCTTGTAGCTATGAAGCGACGAAATGCACCAATGAACGAAGCAGAAGTGAGGTCTGATGCTAATTCTAGATGAACGGCTCTTGTAATAAGACATACAAAAACAGCTAAATATGTCTTAGTTGGAACCTTCCCACGTATTCGATAATGGATGAATAATGGTCCTGCATAATCTATACCAACGTTATAAAATAGTGGTGCAGGGTTAACACGTTCTGACGGTAAATCTGCCATTAGTTGTTCAGGAAATTTTGGTTTTGCACGATAACACATTACACACTGCCGGTACACCCTTTTAGCAAGCTGTTTTCCGTTTATTGGCCAGTAAGATTATCGTACGGCTGCTAAAAGTGCTTGTGGTCCAACATGAAGGTTCTTTCTGTGAATGAAACTTATTAGTGTGATGGTAAAGTAATGAATGCTAGGCAATAACGCTGGATGTCGAGATGTATAAGAAATTGCTGCAAATTTTAGGCGACCACCAACTCTAATTATCTTTTGTTGATCCATAAATAGTGAAAGTGATTTCAATGCTGGATGATGAACTAGAAAGCCAGGCTGTTGTAATCCTTTGTACTCTGTTGGAAAGCAGGTAGATTGAACTAGACGTATTATTGTGTTCAAACCAGTTTCTATTTCTTCAGCGGTCAAAGGCCCAGTTATCCTTGTAGTTTTGAAACGGCTATTATTGATGAAACGATGAACATAACCGAATGCGTTTTGAATTGTCACCAAAGAATTTTTACAATGTATTCGATCCAAGAGATTATCGACAGGTTCAGCGCTTGCAGTTACGGTCGTAAAGTTAGATTTTTCTTCGATGACCTCAATTGAATCTGTGTGTTGTTCTGAATCATTCCAAGCCTCAATTGACGAATGGAGAAAATGAGGTCCAAACCACCACAGTTCGGAATTCATTAGTAATTCAGGAAATGTCCCTCTTGATATCAAATCGGCTGGGTTTAATTTGGATTCTACGTGCAGCCATTTATTAGGATCGGATAATGTTTGAATATTCGACACACGGTGTGCTACGTAGGTTTTCCATTTGGATGACGAAGACCTAATCCAGTGAAGAGTTATCATCGAATCTGTCCAGTAGTAACATGCTTCGACCTTAAAGTTTAAAATACCCAAAACCTTTTGCATAAGTTTAGCCAGGAGTTGTGCTGCACACAACTCAAGTCGAGGCAGAGTAACGTGCTTTAAGGGAGAAACTCGAGATTTTGAACACATTAAGTTAGCAGAATAACCCTTGATGCTTTGGAAACGTACATAGACAACGGCACCGTAAGCCTTTTCGCTGGCATCAGCGAAACCATGCAATTGAATTCCTGGATGTTTCTTGTGGCCGTTAAACAGATGACGTGGAATGTTTAGCTGACTTAATTTTGGGAGTTCTTTAAGAAAATTAGTCCAATATGTATGGTATGCTATTGGTAGACTTTCATCCCAATTTAATTTCAATGACCATAGCTTTTGTAATAGTAGTTTACCAACTACTACGATCGGTGACACTATTCCAAGAGGATCAAAAATCCTTGCAACTTGGGATATTATTTTTCGTTTAGTAAATGATGAGGTAATTGTAGAATCCAAGTTGATATTGATACGAAAATGATCTGGGACTGGATGCCAGTACATACCTAAAGTTTTTATACCAGTTTTATCATCGATCTGATATTGCACTTCACGTTCTTCGGTTGGAATGTCATTGAGAAGTTCCCAATTGTTAGAACACCATTTACGCAATGGTAAATTGGCGCCTTGCAAAATAGTAGTAATAATTGTTTTCAACATTGCTGCATCTTCTTCAACGTCTGAACCAGTCAACAAATCGTCGACATAAAAGTCATCACGAATTACTGCACTAGCTGCTGGTTGACTTGATTGAAAATCGAGTGCAAGTTGGAATAAACAGCGTGTTGCCAAATATGGTGCTGAAGTAGTACCATATGTGACTGTCTTTAGTCTGAACGTTTGGAGCACCTCAGATGGATTGCATCGCCAGAAGATATACTGGTATTTTTGATCATCGGAATTGAGTAAAATTTGCCGATACATTTTGCAAATATCAGCAGTGAAAGCATGAATGTGAGACCGAAATCGAAGAAGAACAGCGAATAGTTCATTCTGAACAACTGGCCCATTCATCAAAAGATCATTGATAGAGTAACCGCTTGAGGATTTTGCCGATCCATCAAACACGACTCTTAACTTAGTTGTCGATGAATCGGGTTTCATTACATAATGATGTGGCAAATAGTAGTTTACAGGTTCAACCAGCTTAACCAATTCCATATGATTAAGAGTTTCATATTCTTTCATAAAGGAATTGTATTGCAAAGAAATTTCTGGATTGTTGTTGAGCCGTTTTTCGAGCATAAGAAATCTTTTCTTGGCTAAAAATGACGAATCACCCAGCAAAGCTGGACTTGAAGCGAAAGGAAGTTTAACGATAAAATTGCCATCGATGTCTCTAGAGAAATTCTCTTCGAAGTGTTTGTCACAATCGGACTTAGCTGATGATTTATCGTTAATATGACATTCATCTATATTCCAAAATCGTTCTAATAATTCATCTAATTGAGGTTCAGATGCAACTAAATTGCAGTTGCTAGAATTAGGTGATGAAATTGAAATTCCTCCAGCTACAACCCAACCCAATATCGTATTCTGTAGAATAGGTAATTTATCGCCTAGTCTAATTTGTCCAATAGATTGTAGTTTGAAAAAGATGTCAGCTCCAAGAAGTAAATCTACTTCATGAGGCTCAGAGAACGACGGATCGGCCAGATTGATGTTGGAAGGAATTGACCATGCAGAAGAATCAATTCGAACTGACGGTTGCTTATCTGAAATTTTCTTTAGTAAGTGGACTTCAAGTATCGCTGAGAATTTATTTATACGTGATTGGATCGTAATCGTTGAAGCCCTGGTTGATGATGTAGAAGCACAGGCGATTCCCTTAATGTTGACATTTGAGCAATGAGTTTTAATGCCTAAACGTTGAATAAATGAATCTGTAATAAAGTTCAATTGAGAACCTGAGTCGAGTAATGCTCGTGCTACAATTGAACGGCCATATCTATCTGGAATCTCAACCAATGCTGTAGCAAGGAAAATGAATTTTGGACCAGCGGAACCCACTAAAGTTGTTTGATTTTGGTTGTCGTTAGGCGAAATTATGCTAGTGATTGTAGACGATCCGGAATTGATCTGAGAAGAAGTACTGCTCTGACGAGGATCTTGTACACTACTTGCAGATACTGTGCTGTTTGAATGCAATAAAGTGTGATGTTTGACTTTACAAACTCGGCACACATCATTAATATTGCATTGATCAACAAGATGTGATGATCTTAAGCAGTTTGTGCAAAGTTTCAATTCGGTTGCAGCATTTTTGCGTTCGTCAACAGACATTGCACGAAACTTATAACAACGATTAATTGAATGTCCCATCTGACTACAGAAGGCACAGTTGTATCCTTTTACTGCAGCAAATGCCATTTGTTTAAACGGCCTTGGTTGTGATTGATGAGATTTTGAATTTTTTGCTTCTCGTTGTACGTTTGATAAAGATGAAGAATCAGATTTATACTCATTTATTTTATGACTTCGCACATGAATGAATTTTGAAATATCCTCGAACGAAGGAAGTACATTAGGCAATGATGATTCCTTCCACTTAGATTTTGTGTGTGAATCGAACTTGGAGGAGATAAGAAAAACCAGAATATCATCCCAATATTGGACTGGACGACCAAGAGTTTTGAGTGAACGAACATGAGAATTAAAGTCGTCTAATAAGTTTAACAATTTTTGAGATGTTGGCTTATCAATCGGCTTAATTGAGAACAATGCCTTTATATGTTCTTCAGCTATCTGATTGGGCTTATCAAATCGCTCAATCAATAGGCGTCTAGCTTCATCATAATTAGCGGAAATAAAATCAAGGTTTTCAAAACATTTAGAAGCGGAACCTACAATTGCATTTTTTAGATACTGGAACTTGGTTATATTATTTAACTTAGGATTGTTATTTACATGACTATCGAATGATTCGATAAATCCCTTCCACCTTGTAATATCACCAGTGAAAGTGTCTAATTTGATCTCAGGTAATTTTGGAATGAATGACAGCTCTTCACCTGTATTAGTAACTGGAATAACCTTCTTTTTAACAAGATCCGCTATCCTATCTTCTAAAGCCGGTCTTAAGTTATAATATGAGTGATCTATGGTGGTTAGGATCTTAGAATCAAATTGTGATTCGTCTAACGATTCAAACAGCGATTGATTCTTTTTGAAGTTTTTATAATTTAATATTAAATCACTAAGTCGAAGCTGAATCTGAGACCGTGATGCGGTATCCAACTTAGATTCAACGAACTCCGATAATTCCTTCAAAAACTCTTCAAAATTCTTATTGCACTGTTTGCATCGTTTTATCTGAGTTTCGGTAGACATATTGAATCCAAGAAAAATTCAAAACAACACAAGAATAACCACGAGGTATGATAAAAATGCAGTATTAAAAAAAACTAAAAAACAAAAGAGCTCAGAACATTAATTAATGAACACGAGGTATAATAGTGTAATATTGAAACCACTAGTAAAAATATAACCACGAGGTATATAACGGAGAACTGTAATTTTACACAATAAAACCGTTATTACACTATTTAGCATTAACGAATGTTCTGAACTTTTAATTAAACTGCATAGTAAATAACACCGCGATTAAGAATTTACCTTTTATTAATATAACTTGATACTTAACTGAATGCACTGCAAGTCGCGTCACAAGCCGAATCCTCCTTGAATGAATAGCGAAAATGTGCGTATGGTGAATCAATATCCGCTATCCCACTTCTGACACCAATGGTAATGAAGCGGAGCGTTTTCCGTTTCGTTGAATAATATTTTACTGTTGAGCTAAGGCTGCTAAGTAATTGGAGAATTCTCGATATGTTGACTGACGTGATAAATCCAGCGATCTCAAAATATTAATGAGGCTTCCAAATAAAACAATTGATGTTTATATAATATTCGTATATTTTCTATACGGTAAGAATAAATGTGAATTATTGAAATGATTGTTATCGAATGACCAACAATTTATTTTTTACTTGTCCCGTGCTAAACTCAAGAGAGAGTTAACAATGCAAAAGGCAACAACAACTTGGACAACTTCTTAACAAAATATAAAAATATTGTATGTAATGAGAAAATAGAAAAATTATAAATGTTGGTAATTATATAATGCAAATATGAATTTTATGTAGTATATAATGCAAATGAAAAGTACATATATAAACAGAGGTGAATTTAGGATATTGAAACTAAAAATTAATGACTATAAAGTTATTTAACATATGATGAATATTTATTAATGCTGTTCATTATCAGATATATACACTATATTAGTCAGAATATTTTAACCGACAAGCTTTGCATAGAAATTTAAAACGTTTTGTCTGATTCAATGAGAATATACCGCGTTAGATGCCAATGAAATTTGAACCTCAAGTAATTTTTGAAAAAAGAAACTCCTATTTGACCTAAAATAAAGGAAATGTTATTCAATAACGTAATAAGATCACCTAATTTCAGGCATAAATTAATTGTAATTATTTTGTATATTGTGACAAAAAAATAAAATTAAAACAATACAATTGAAATAGTGTTAGTGCAATCTACTGATATAGAATTAGTTACATCAAACTCAGCTGTAAAAAAAAGGAAAGCGATGTCGCAAGACTTTGAAATAAATGATACATTCGATGATGAACATCTCGATGATATTTATGCACCTCGTGTGCTTTCAAAAAACAGCCTCAGTAATATTGCAAACCTGAATTTAAATGTAAATACGTCAACCTCTGCTGACGATAAAGCAAAATATTGCCCTCCCATAATAATCAGGGGTCAAACTTATCCAACTAACATTCGGTCTAAGAGTACCGTGCAAAACTCCAATTTTGCATAAAAATTTAATAAAAATTTTGGACGAAAACAATTTCGAATATTTTTCGCACCAAATTCAAAATGATAAGACGCTTTCATTCGTGTTGGCTGAACTACCTAAGATATAAACAAAAGAAATCAAAGATGAGTTCACGCTGGAATTTATAATGTTTTAAATACCAATTGTTATAAAAAAACAACGGTATACCGATCACTGTTTATATATCGTTAAAATCCAACGCAAAACGACAACTCTTAAAGGACTAAGACAAATAAAACATTTATTTAATATAATTATTAAATGGGATACAAACAGGTGCAAACAGATTGGACCATTGCTGTGTTCCCAATGTCACACTTTTGATACCCTGCTTTAAATTGTAAATTACCACAACGCTGCTCTTTTTTGACATAAAAACATGTTAAAATGCCAAACCTTCTAAAGATACGACTAATTTAGAAATCGAACCGGTTTGCTGTAATTGTAAAATAAATCATCGCCCTATTTATGATGAATGTCCAAAAAAAAAAAACAGGAATATATACAAATCCAACTAAATCTCAGCCGGAAAAGCCAAAACAGCTACATTAAAAGAATTGCAGAATTTACACTAAATTGGAATGAAAAACAGTTCCCATATAGCTTTACCAAAATTAATGTCAAGGCCGAAATTACTATTCCTATCTTTAACTGATCGGTGCATTGTAAATCACCTCAATCCAACAATAGTAAATAACGTAAGTGTTCCTCCAAACAAAAATTTTATTAGTTATAGAAATGGAAAAGATAATTTATATTCGTTTGATGAATTAATGTTCATAGCGAAAGAAATTTTCACAGGTGTGGCTAATTGTAAAACAAAGCAAGACCAAGTTATGCTAATTACTACATGAATATCATTTAACGATTTTTACGCTTATATCGCTAGCGAAATAAATAAAATAATTTCGATATGTATTTTGGTGTGCGTGTTTTCCGAATCAAAATAAATAAAACATAACCTACAATTTTCTTTTTTCTTGTTTTACACAAAATTGTCGTAAAAAAAAGCCGCGAGTTAACTAAATTCGATATAAAATAATAAAATTCGTGTCGAAGTGATTATTTTAGTGGATTAGTGTTTATTGAGAAAAGTTGTTAGTGTGAAAATTGTATGAAAATGTCTCGATTCGATAAAATTAGCGATACATTTAATTTATGTGCGACCAAATTATTCGATGAAATACAAAAATCATTACCGTCGGATAGAACATTCACGCGGAATTTAATCGAATGCAAGGATGATATGATATTCGGGTGGAATTCAAGCGATATGAATTTTATGGTGTTGAATTGGCGTATATGGCCTGTCTGAAAGATGGCAAAGAGGTTAAATATAAGGTAAGTAATTTTTTGATTTTTTGTTTTGTTTTGAGGTTATGTAGTGCTGGGGCCCTATTATGAAATTTTCGATAGCGTTTTTTTTCGATAATATCGAGTGTTTCGATAGCGTCGAAAATACCTATCATGAAATTTTCGATAGAGTTTTTTTCCGATAATCTCGCGAGTTTCGATGACATCGAAAATATCTATTATGAAATAATCGATATCGAAATCACTTCAATTTGAATGTGACATTATAGAGATATGTATTTACTTGGCATATATGTAAATATAAGACATTTGTTTATAACTTGGCCATTTCTTATCCGATTTTGATGAAATTCAGCATACACGATGGAAATGGGATTCTAAAATGATTTTTAGAGGAAGTTCTGGTATATGGCCAATTAGGAGGAAACTTGGCCATTTCTTATCCGATATTGATGAAATTCAGAATGCGCGATAGAAATGGGATTCTAAAATGATTTTTAGATAAAGTGCTGGAATATGGCCAAGTAGGAAGGAACTTGGCCATTTCTTATCCGATTTTGGTGAAATTCAGCATGCACTATAGAAATGGGATTCTAAAATGATTTTTAGATAAAGTTATGGAATATGACCCATTAGGAAGGAACTTGGAGATTTTCAATCCGATTTTAATAAAATTCATCATGTACTATGGAAAATGGAATTCTAAAAGGATTTTTAGATAAAATTCTGGAATATGGCCAATTAGGATAGAACTTGGAGATTTGTTATCCGATTTTGCTAAAATTCAGCATGCACGATGGAAATGGGATTCTAAAATGATTTTTAGATAAAGTTCTGGAATATGGCCACTAAGGAGGGATCTTGACCATTTTTTATCCGATATTGATGAAATTCAGCATGCAGGATGAAAATGGGATTCTTAAATGATTTTTAGAGGAAGTTCTGGTATATGGCCAATTACTAGGAAACTTGGCCATTTTTTATCTGATATTGATGAAATTCAGAATGCACGATGGAAATGGGATTCGAAAATGATTTTTAGAGAAAGCTCTGGAATATGGCCAATTAGGAAGGAACTCAGTAATTTCTTATCCGATATTGATGAAATTCAGCATGCACGATTGAAATGGGATTCTAAAATGACTTTTAGATGAAGTTTTTGAATATGGCCAATTAGCATGGAACTTGGTTATTCCTTAGTCGGTTTTAGTGAAATTTGACACTTGTGATTGAAATGGGATTCTAACATTCTTTTTGGATAAAGTTCTGGAATATGGCCAAGTATGATGGAACTTGCATATTCCTCAAACGATTAGGATATGTGATTTGGAAATGACAAACAAAAATGGTTATTTGATGTATTCAATGACTTTTCTATAAATCATTTAAGAATCCCATTTCATTTTCAACGCACATGTCGAATTTCATAATAATCGGTTGGGAAATATGGAAGTTCCGTCATACTTGGAAATATTACAGAACTTCAAACAAAAATCATTTGAGAATCCCATTTGCAACTCAAATGTCTAATTTAATCATAATCGGTTGAGAACTAGGCAAGTTCGATCATACTTGGTGAAATTCCAGAACTTCATCTACAAATCGTTTTAGAATCCCATTTGCAACGCACATGTCAAATTACATCATATTTAGTTGAGAACTAGGCAAGTTCCATTATACTTGGCCATATTCCAGAACTTCATCCAAAAAACATTTTAGAATCCCATTTGCATCGTACATGCTGAATTTCATCAATATGGGATAAGAAATGGCCAAGTTCCTTGCTAATTGGCCGTATTCCAGAACTTTATCTAAAACTCATTTTAGAATCCCCTTTCTATAGTGCATGCTGAATTTTACCAAAATAGGATAGGAAATGGCCAAGTTCCTTCCTAATTGGCCATATTCCAGAACTTTACCTAAACATCATTTTATAATCCCATATTCTATCGTGCATGCTGAATTTCACTAAAATCAGATCAGAAATGGCCAAGTTTCCTCCTAATGGGCAGATTGCAAAACTTCCTCTAAAAATCATTTAAGAATCCCATTTCCATCGTGTATACTGAATTTAACCTAAATCGGATAAGAAATGGCCAAGTTCCTTCCTAATTGGTCATATTCCAGAACTTCCTCTAAAATCCATTTTAGAATCCCATTTCCATAGAGTATGCTGAATTTCACCAAAATCGGATAAGAAATGGCGAAGTTCCTTCCTAATTGGCCATATTCCAGAACTTTATCTAAAAATCATTTTAGAATCCCATTTCCATCGAGTATGCTGAATTTCACCAAAATCGAATAAGAAATGGCCAAGTTCCTTTCAAATTGGCCTTATTCCAGAACTTTATCTAAAAATCATTTTAGAATCCCATTTCTATAGTACATGCTGAATTTCACCAAAATCGGATAAGAAATGGCCAAGTTCCTTCTGATTGGCCATATTCCAGAACTTCCTCTAAAAATCATTTTAGAATTCCATTTCCATCGTGTATGATGAATTTCACCAAAATCGGATAAGAAATGGCCAAGTTCCTTCCTAATAGGCCATATTCCAGAACTTTATCTAAAATCCTTTTTAGAATCCCATTTCCATCGAGTATGCTGAATTTCACCAAAATCGGATAAGAAATGGCCAAGTTCCTTCCTAATTGGCCATATTCCAGAACTTTATCTAAAAATCATTTTAGAATCCCAGTTCCATCGAGTATGCTGAATTTCACCAAAATCGGATAAGAAATGGCCAAGTTCCTTCCTAATTGGCCATATTCCAGAACTTTATCTAAAAATCATTTTAGAATCCCATTTCCATCGTGTATGCTGAATTTCACCAAAATCGGATAAGAAATGGCCAAGTTCCTTCCTAATTGGCCTTATTCCAGAACTTTATCTAAAAATCATTTTAGAATCCCATTTCTATAGTGCGTGCTGAATTTCACCAAAATCGGATAAGAAATAAAGGGAGATCTCAGTATACTCTGGCAAATCATCATGAATAGACTCACGCTTGAAGAGCGCTACGAAATTATTAAAATTTACTTTGAAAATCAGTCGTCGATTCTCGCAACTAGACGACTTCGTGATTTTTATGGCGCACATAATCGTTCATCTGAGCAAGCTATCCGTCGAACTGTGGATAGATTTCGTACCACATACTCTCTAGAGGATGCAATAACATCAACACGTCGAAGGAATGTGCGTACTGAAGAGAATATCGCCGCTGTAAACGAAAGTGTGAAAGAAGATCCAAATTTAGCGATTCGTCGTCATTCGCAGGAATTGGGGCTCTGTCCGTCCACTACAAATATGGATGACATTAATCCGAACGAGATTTGGTTTCAACAGTATGGCGCTACATGCCATACGGCGACCGCAACCATCGAATTATTAAAATCAAAATTTGGCGATAAGTTGATTTCGTGAAATGGACCTGTCAATTGGCCTCCAAGGTCGTGCGATTAGACGCCTCTCGATTATTTCCTGTGGGGCTACGTGAAGTCACTGGTTTATGTTGATAAACCAGCAACAATTGAAGCCTTGGAGGCCAGCATTGTTGGTGTTATTCGTGACATACGGCCAGCAGTGCTCGAAAAAGTGGCCCAAAATTGGACGTCCAGAATGCATTTTCGTCAAGAACATCCGCTGTGCCCATATGCCCGAAATTATTTCCAAATATTAATGCCATGTAAATATTGATCTTTCGAATAAAACAAAAATTTTCATTACAATTTAATTTTTTGTGTTACTTTTTACAATTTCAAGTTCTATCGGGCTTAAAAAAACACTCTTTAGAGTCCCAAGAAAATTTTAATAAAAAAATCATAAATGCTCAGTTCAACACTCCATTACAATGGACAACCTTTTTGATCCCATCGTTGTCCGTTGTAGAGAGGTTTCTCTGTAATATAATATTAATATAAAATAAAAATTTATTTGCAACTCACATTTTTGAAAAAAATATTTTTACTTATTAAATATTGCAATTTAATTCTATTAAACTACCTTGATGAAATAATATGGTCGTCACCTCAAGAGCAGTCGAAAATTTTCAATATTATCGAAAAAAAACACTATCGAAAATTTTCGTAATAGCTCAATTTCGATATTATCGAAAAAAAAACGAAATCGAAAAATTTTGTAATATGTATATCATTTTCGATACTATCGAAAAAATACACTATCAAAATTTTCATGATGGCTCATTTTTGATACTATCGAAAAAAAAAACGCTATCGAAAATTTCATAATAGGACCCCTGGAGTTTAGGTTTTATCATTTTTTTTAAAGTTTATTCGATGACAAATTACAATACAGCGGGAGGTATTACAGTTTTGTAACATAATTGACTGTAACTTTACTAAGGATATCTACGCAATGCACAATAGGCCTCAATGGTAGCAGTGCTCTGGGCTGCATACACCCACCCTTTTAGAAAAAAAAGGATATCCAAATAGTTTCGTTGTGCCACCTGTTTTTTTATTTTTATTTTGTTTCCTGCGTACACTTCCTAATCAAGCAGCGGATGAAATGGCTGAATTGTGTTTGTGTGAGATTTGTATTCTTATTATGCATAATGATTAATGATCATCTCAAATGAATTCGTTCTTTCAACAATTATTTATGGAAGATTATAATTTTGAAAAAAGGGTAAAACTAAACGTATTATTATTTTCGGTTCAGCATTGATTTATATTTATTGATTTCGTGAACTAATTAAGTAAATAATTACATGGAATGGGCGACTTTGTATAACAAATTGTAAAAAAATTTGAAAGCTTTGGATTTGAAGGTCAAACTTATAAATATAGGGTTTTATCGAACTATTTTACAAAACTTGACACGATGTAAAGGACCACAGCTGTAAACCGCTGTATTGTAAAAATAACATGTAATGTAAGATTCGTAAAAATATGTATGGATTTATTAGATCAACATGTTTGTAATACACTGATCATGATTCTATAATTGGATATTAATGGTACAATAAAAAGAGGCGGCTGGTCCGAAGAAATTCAGAGTTGTTGCCAACGTCATTGTTCTTATCTCTTTGCCAACAACTTTTAGGCAACATACATTTTAGGTGTCATTTTCATACATCACGCCACCACATGCAAACACTCCTAATTTATATTGATAAAGAAGCAGAAAGGAAACTAACGACCTACACTTCGGTGATAGCTACATTCTTTATACTTCCTATATTTCACAAAGCTAATTGTACTAAGATAATAGTCCAACTTACAGAACTTAAAAATTTTTTGGCTGATTTATTAAAATTTGGAATATTATGATCTAATTAATTTTATTAAATGGCAGAATATCTCACAAAGATATGTACTGATAAGTTTGTTCGTAGTTCATTTTTTACAAATAAGTATTAAAATAAATGTGGCGGAGGGAATAATTGCGGATAGACGGTCAATGATATAGAACCCTATAAAATATTTTTAATGAAATTTTTTTAGATTTTTTGAAATTTTGTTTAAATTCAGGCTATTTCAGCATATTCAACAGCCAGTTCAAACGGATCAATGAAATGCGGAAATTCTATACGAAATATTTTTAGTCAGAAGAAGATAGTACACCGAAATTAAACAGTGTAATAACTGACGTGTAATAATTGCTGTGAAACCACCGATAGGAGTGCTCATGCCACTGTTTGTGTCAGCGTTCCTTTGATACACCAATTTCAGTTCAATTATCGTTTCTTTTTTGGAAATGGCCCGTATAATTGGGAATCAGGGAGGTTTTGTTAACGGGAAAGGTGATTTGAATAGACTTGATAAAATTTATTCGAGGATCATTGAATTGGTATCAGAGTTTTCTAGGTACCAGTCTTTAATACGTCAAGTTTGAAATTCGGCGATGGGGTTCACAATGTTTTGATTGTTTGACATCACCGGAGTCCGGTATTGACACACGGATATTTTTTGCCGGACGATGGATCAATGACGCCATGATCCCCTGTTGTGTCGGTCCGATAATTGTTTTATAGTCTGACGGATATTTTTCTCTAATTGTGAGTCACAGTTTTTAGCCTTGGATGCAGTAAGTGCAAGAGGTACTTGATATTGTATACTACATTACATTGCAAGAATATTTGAGGTAGTGATGAAAACGTTTCAGCACTTTTTGGTTGCTGAATTTAATTATATCAAAGTGTCATAGTTGTTCAAGTATTTTTTTCTGATGGTGTGGTTGTTATAAATTATACTTAATTATATATAATTGTTAGATCGTCTCCAAGCTACAGAAATATTAGTGAAGTCTCGTTCAACACCCAGAAACTCTAAGCATCCAGCAGCTATGTAGCGTAGAAATTGTATTGTCTTGTGATATCTATGTTATTTTATTTAGTACTATCTAATTTATATTAGTTAATTTCTATTAATTAAGTAGTAAAGTAATTTAGTTTTCAGACTAACCTGAGAAACTCTATTTGAGTTTTATTAGTGAATATCATATATAGGTAAATGTAGTACTTAACTAAACGATTAATATTCTAAACCTTTTGCGTAGTATATAATAATTAATTTAAACATTATTAACTTACTAAATAAATAAGTAATTTAGGCAATATTAATATCCTTTTGCAAGATCTTTAGGAAATTGTCGATTAGTTTAACTTAATAGTATGGTTAAATATATAAAATATACATATTTTCAGCTTTTATTTTTGAATCTAGTTGCAGTAGGTAAACCATTAATTAACTATCTACAGGAGAACGGTAGCTAATGAAACAAGTGCTGTGAACTTGAATTATAACTTAGCAATTTAAAATTTTTAAACATTCCCTTAGAATTTTTATTGTTGATATTGAATTATTCATATGTCTTAATATTATGGTTGAGGTTGGTATTGGTATTGAAGTGGGGGTTGGTATTGGTGTTCGTATTGGTGTTAATGTTCATACTTATTGGTATAATTGTTAATGATAGTTTTAGTATTAGTATTTATATTGGTTACTTAAAATGGTTTTAGTTTAGAACACTCCTGAGAAACTCGACCAAGATGACAATGGCTGAGATGAAAGCACGATGGCCCGATGGTAGTTGGTTGAATGATTGTCAAACTATTAATAGTTATTTATTTGTGGTACATAGGGCTTGATCTATAATTTATTTCAGAGGATCAAATTTATACTTAATTAATTTTAAAATAGTTATTATTAAGAATTAATGCATATTTTAAATTTAGGAATTTCTTGAAGAACCTGAAACAACCTTAGAGCAGTTGGAACAGTAGATGAACTACAAATTGTATTTGTGCTAAATAAATTACTTGTGTGTGCCGTGTTGTATGTGATATGTTTTCTTGTGCTAAATAAATTACTAAAAAAAAAAAAATATATATTACTAACAAATTTACTAACTATCAACTACTTAGGTGTCTGGAACCGGGTTGAGTATTTGTTGCTAACATTCCTCTCCCATCCCTCGATTTTGTTGTATGTAAAAAGGTGTACGACGGCTTCCTGGCCAGGGGCGGATATCACAACTATTGGACTTATGTGGTTGTCGATGTGGCGCCTTTCTTTACGGGGTGAAATATTGCTATGTTTGGCTTCATGAAAAGCTGAGTATGATGGTACATATTTCCTTGGTGAGGGAGAGTTATGGTGTCGTGTAGCAACATGGGTATAGTGGTGTGGTATTCGCATTTATAATACCGGAGACTTGCTTAATGCTTGATCGTACATTGCAATCAATCAATCAATCAATTTACAGCAGAACAATATACATATTGCAATAATCTCTGAGACTTGGTTGAAATGTGACGATAAAATTAAAATCAAATCAGACTATCGTAATGATCGTTAATCGTTTATCGTAATTTGCATTTCACAAAAAGTTTGTAAGCCAGACATAATTTATAGTTATAACCAAGCAGATTGGAATAAATTAGAAGTCATTTGAACGACAATATAAATTTATCCGAAGTCATAAAATGAAAATTTTAAAGAACCGAAAAGCTAATGGGGTGAACCAAATAGATAATCGTCTTATAAAACATTATCCTAGAAAAATGTTAGTATTTCTCACTTATCGGTTCAATGCCATGATCAAACTAAGTAATTTTCCAAAAAGTTGGAAAATGTTCAAAGTAATAGCATTACCGAAATATAACAAAAACTCGGCTGACCCAAAAGATTAGCTTAGTCAGTGCTCTCTCAAAAATATTTGAAAAAATTATACTGGTACTGATATTTTATAGAAAATAACCTAATCGGCCGAACACTCTTGCAGCCACCAAGTGAAAGGACTGAATGAAAAAAAATTCTACAGGACTGATCAGGTTTGATATAGAAAAAGCTTTCGACAAAGTTTGGCATAAAGGACTTATTTATAAATGGTTCGAATTTAAATTCCCACCATGTTTAATAATGTTATTAGAAAGTTTCCTATTTGAAAGAAAATTTAAACTGACGAACGAAATTAATTTTTAAACCCCACATATTCAGGCTAACTCAAAAAGTTCTTAAAAGTTTCGATTTACGCGCTCTCTTCAACACTAAGTTCAAAAAAAATTTTACTGTTTAAGTCTATAATACACCCTGTATTATTATATGGCTGAGCAGTTTGCGGAGATTGTGCCAAAACGCACAAATTTAAAATAAAAATTCAACAAAATAAGAATTTGAAAATGATTTTTAACAAACCGGTATGGTTTAGCACAAATTCTATCCATAATATGGCAAATGTAAAAAAAAATATGTAAAATTATTTCTAATAGAAACAATAATTTTAATATAAGTTGCCAAATTTCAACTAATCCACTTATATCTTAATTATCTATGTAATTCTAAAGTTGAGTTAGCCACTTGAAATATGCGCAGCATGGACACTAAAGAATCAACAAGTAGTAGTTTAGTTTAGATATAATTATGAATTTTACATTAAGTTTTATGTATGGAGGTTACAAATATTATTATTAACCAATTATCAAATTTGTAAAAAAAAAAAAAAAAAATACAGAAAATCAAAGTTTATAATGTTTAAATAACAAATGAATAATTGAATTGAATTGAAATCGTGGTAAACAAAAATCGCGTTGTAGAAAGCTGAATCAAAATTAAATTAAACGTCCTCATATACGACCTTGCTTAGAAATTGTACATAACCAAAACCTTTGCAGTGGTATCTGACAATGCCAGTATTATGGTTAAAATAGAAAAAAACGTTAGCCACTTACTATGGCATACTACTTGTAATAGCCATATTGTTAACCTGCTTGCAAATTATTTAGCTAATCATAATGTGATTGTAAAAGCCATAAGATACCAATAAATCTCTAAAAAGGGTAAAAGCTCACGTAGAGAAAGAATTCATAAATGAAATTAAAGGATCGTTATAATTGTTCAACCCAATTTACCATTTAATTAACAAGTGTCAATCAAGTGATGTGTATATCGTATTTGCGGTTATCGATAAAACTAAAGGCAGAAGCAGAAAAAAAATTGTATTCAAAAATTTAAAAAATAAAGGAATTGAAGAATGGGATTTATATAGAAAGCGAAATGGAATCTTTGGTAGTATGGCCGAAATGGAGCACAAATGTCTAGCAAATCTAGCTATTGAACTTTTAAAAATACCAGCGCATCTAGCACAAACCGAACGACTGTGTAGTAAAGAGTATATTTAGTTGTTAAAAACTGGGAATATGCACAACGGCTTAGTTACGAAGTAATCGGTCGTTTTATTCATTGTCGACGTTGTCACTGTTTTGGATATTTCGATTAATATTATTAATACATTATTTATAATACAGATGTCTGGTTTATCCAACCCACATCAGTTTTTTTAATACCGTATCTTTTGGCTGTTAATAAAACTACTTTGTAGTGAAACAAAATGAGCTAGTTGTTTAAGTTGGGAGCAATTTCTTTGAATACCAATTTATTTTTTGATCAACAAGAATATCACAAATTTTCCTATCGTTCGATGACAAAACCAATTTCTACGTCCGTAATTTTTATAAAAGTCATGCACACACCCTTTAATGCTTCATTTAATATTTAAAAATTACTAACGAACAACAACAAAATTGGCTTCTATTCCAATCTGTACAACTTTTTCATTTTCAAATACAAAATAAAAAACTTTTCCGATTTTTCTTTTATCACTCTGCTCGTGTAGTACTATATTTATGTATACAAACATACCAACAAAAAAATATTTAAAAGTCATTAGGAGAGGATGAGATCTAACATTTTAAAAATTAAATTTGTTGAATTTAGCGTCAATTTAGCTAGCGTAGTACACAGAGGAAAACAAAACGTTGGAAAAAGAAAAATTAATATAAAATTATAATACAGTTTAGTGATATAATAAAAAAAAAAAAAATTCAATCTATAAATTAAAAGTTTGTTTCCCCATTACATATCTAAACTTTGTTTCCTGTTCACAACAAAGTGTACCGAAAGAAAAAAAAAAAAAACTTTACGCGATGCTTTCCACAAAAAGTCAAAACTTGAGTGTGCATGAAAATACAATAAAGAAAGAAGAGAGTCTGCGGAAAAAAAACGATGAAAAGTTTTTATTTACACATTTTTTTTTATTTTTTTAATATGATCTTGTAAAGATTCTTCTGAATTAAAAAATAAAGCACAAACAAAATAAACAAAAATGATTGGAGAGATGTAAAACCAAAGCGTTTACGATAAAATCGGAAAGTCAAGAAAAAACAAAAAAAAAAAGAAAATTCCAAAATATTTTTTAGTGGTACATATTTTTTCTGTATAAGATTTAACAGACTTTTATTATAATGTTTCATGGCTTTTGATTAAATATGTTAATGAAGTAGAAAAAAGGTAATCAATCAATCTTAAGCTTAAAAGCAAAATAAAAGTTTCGGAAAACTTTTGAAATATTTTTTTTTTTTTTGCAGTAAATGTTGTTTTATTTTTGAGAAGAAAACAAATTTCTTTTTAAAAAAAGGTGTTGGAGAAGAAAAAAAAAATACGAAAGTTAAAAGATATCAACAGTTTTCAAAATTATTTTATAGTTGATTAATCTCTTGAAATATTTAGTTAGCTGCTGGCGATTAAAATATTATAATACTTAGATATACCTCATGAGGCCTTTAAATCGAATAACCCTTGTCAAAGATTTAATTTTTGTGTTTGATTCTTCAGTTGTATCGTTAAAATATAACTAATTCAAATACTAAAACATACCAAACTCCTAATTGCTGCACAGTGGGTTTCAATGGGCTTAGAAGTAGAAATTTCATAATCATATGTTATCTTTTTGACCACTAACATCATTTTGTAAATGAACTCATGCTTAAAATTACATAGAGAGAAAAGTGTAATAAAATCAAACTAAAGGTGAGATGAAATTCATTACAAATGCAATGAATCTCCGACCTATTACAACTGTAACAAAACTAATTAATAAGCTGTAGCAGTAGAATTAATTATAAACTTAGTAAAATTCACTGCAATTTTTTTTTTACAAATCACAATCAATAATCAATCCAGGCTAACAATAACAGTAACAATAACAAAAATATAAAAAAACCACCTTTGCCTAGTCTCTAATTTGTCACACAGACAGATCGAAGGGAATAAAAGGGCCGATATGTTAGCTAAAAAGGGTACGTTAAATTACGTGGTTCAGAAGTACGAAAGGAAGCATGCAAGAGATGCACTTCAAATGCTTCAAATGAATCTGTGGGGAAAATTGAAGGGTGAATTTAACGAGAAAAGTCTAACGAAAGGAATGAAGTTGACGAATGTTCCAAACGGTTTAGAGAATCAGGCTGAACCATGGAAACTGAAAGGAATGCTTGTGGAAACGTCATTTGAGTGATCACAAATATTGGGAGTTGTGTGGAAGTGTGGGGAATGCTTAACATCTTATAATGGCTTCCCTCAGATACAACCAATGTAGGTCTAAGTTCAACATCCTATGGAATGCAAGAAATCTAAGTGACTTAATGAATGAGGGTGGTTCTTTGGGTTATAAGGAAATTTATGAATTTATTAGGATGAGTGGGGTATCAATTTAAAATGTTTTTTATTAAAACTGAATTATTAATTAATAATATGTAAATAGGAATTGTATAAATTGGGATTTTGGCAATATGGCTGTGTTTTAGGTAGGAGCCAAGCCTAATAAAAAAAAAGATCGAATTGGTTTATTTTAATACTTTCATTTTCCTGATTGTGCGATTTTACAAAATGCGTAACAACTTTTATACTTTTTTATATAGAACTTTTTTTTTTGTATACGGTCGATTACTAGAAATTAGTATACTGAATTAAAATGTTATTAGTAATTGTAAGGGTAGACCGGGGCACTTTGTTACATGGGGCAAGTCGTTACAGTACCAAAAAGTGAATTTGGATACAGCAGAAACTCAATTTTTAACAAAGAGGAAGGAATAAAGCTGACGGAATATGTGAAGTACGCATCAAAAATATATTTTGGTTTAACACCTATGGAATTGAGGAAATTTGCTTATCAGTGTGCTGTTTCCTTAAAAAAAAAATCCCGGAATCATGGATAGCAAACAAGCAAGCCGGCCCTGATTGGCTTTCCATTTTTTTAAAAAAACATCCCGACGATTCGGATCCCAGAAGCGACCAGTATTGGCCGCTCCACAGGGTTCAATCGTATTCGAGTGAATTCATTTTTCGACTTGCTGGAACAAGTGAAAGGCAAACATAAATTTGCCGCATCTGACATTTGGAACGTGGGCGAGACCGGTGTTTCAACAGTTCAAAAACTGTGTAAAATTATTGCCGAGAAGGGAACGAAGCAGGTTGGAGGGATAACCTCAGCTGAACGAGGGCAACTGGTCACTGTATGTGTTGCTGTAAGTGCTACCGGTTCGTTCATACCACCACAATTTATTTTCTCGCGAAAACGGTTTCATGAAGATTTTATCCGAGACGCACCAAACGGTTCAATTGGCACAGGCAACAAATCTGGTTGGATGACTACGGACGACTTTTATCAATTTATGAAACATTTCATTCATCATGTTCGACCATCTTTAGATCGACCGGTTCTTTTACTTCTCGATAACCATGAGTCACATTTAGCCGTTAATACTATTAACTTGGCAAAAGCAAATGGAGTTATTATGTTGTCGTTTCCACCGCATTGCTTGCATAAAATGCAACCTCTAGATCGAAGTGTATATGGTCCATTTAAGCGATATTTATCGACTGCACAAGATGCATGGCTGCGGCATAATCCTGGAAAATCCATGACCACACCCAGAGAAAAGATTGCACTCATTGTGAAAAAAACATAATAATCTATTCCAAATTCTTGTTTGAATTTGAGCTATACCGACGTGCTGTACAATTTGTGCAATTTTCTTAAAAAATTGTATGTTTTGTGCAATTACAAAATAATTGATTTATTCCAGCAAAATTAATAAATTTTCCAAATAATCGGATTGGTTTATTCTAATAAAAGCACACTGTATACAAAATAATCGGTACACTTTGTAATCATAGTCCCATTAAAAGCATAATATCATTCACTAAGCCGGTACTATATGTCCAATATTCGGATTATTATATTCCAATAAAAGCACACTGTATACTTGGTAATCGTTACAATATTATTCCAGTCAGGGAATGTGTTGAATATTAATAATGCATCGAGCATTCCACCATCCGGTTGATTTCGTTCCTTTGGTTTGCACAGATTATTCGAGGATATAAGCATAAAATATACATTGGATTGAACAAATTATTAATAAAAAGTGTACACTGGATTCCATTAAAAGCATAATATTATTCTTGAAGCCGGTACTATATGTTCAACAATCGGATTATTATAATCCAATAAAAGCACACTGTATACTTGATAACCGTTACAATATTATTCCAGTTAGGGAATGTGTTGAATATTATTAATGCATCGAGCATTCCACCATCCGGTTGATTTCATTCCTTTGGTTTGCACAGATTAATCAAGGATATTAGCATAAAATATACATTGGATTGAACAAATTATTAATAAAAAGTGTACACTGGATTATTAATAATGCATTTTAATAGTGTAGTGGTGATGGTAGGGATGGATATGGAGAAAATTGACGCAAATAATATAAAATGAAATTCAAAATGATTTCGTTATTTAATTATATTTATTGTTTATTTATTTATTTATATATATATATATATATATATATATATATATATATATATATATATATATATATATATATATATATATATACAATTGAACAAAATATCTTAATTCTAATACAAAAATATCTTAAAACAAACATCTAAACAATTCAAAAAGTTCTTAATTATATAAGAAAATCTCAATCTTCTTAATTTAAATATAGTACTGAAACAAATTGCAAATTTAATGCCTTCCGTTAATGTTTTTTAAATATTTCAATCAAACATAAATTTATAAAAATTATAAATTTAAAAATTTAATACTTTAATTCAGATACAAAATTAATTATATATAAGTTACATTGTCAAATTTTCTTGGCTTTGAATTGGATATCTTAAATCTAATACAAAAATATCTTAAAACAAATATCTAAACGATTTTTTAAATTTAGAAAAAAAATACAATAAAACATTACAAAAAAAATCGGAATTTTGTGCGCATTATTGTTTAATTTATTGTGCAAATTATGGTAACTGTCGATCAAAAAGTGTACTGTGAGCGTGATGAAAAAATTATTAAACTAAAACATATTAAATAAAAAGACTTTGGAAATTCTGGATATCTATGAATTATTGCATATACATTCATATTATGTACATTTTTTCAAATATGAATTTTTAAAGTGTTCCGTTTAAAATGATCTGTTATTATTATTACATGCAACTGATTATATTAATAATCTAATTCAGATAAATTTATAGCGATCTGGGTATAAAATATTTCTGGCCATCAATTAAAGTATGGATTGGAAACGGTTTCTTGGAATTTAAACTTTCAATTTTTTTTATAATGTAATTATTACATGAGTTACCAATTTTATAAATTTTGAGGTGTGAATCATAACAGATAATTTCTACATCCACCAAACACAAAATAACTTTATCTGAATAGATAATAATGTCCTTGATCAATAATAATTTTAGTTCCTCATATAAATAGTAATTTGTTTTAAATAAGGTCCCTTTGTATCTTACACAGGTTACGAAATCAAAACTTTCAAACTGACCATCTGCTTGTGTTTTTAAATCTGTAGTTTCATAGTACATCTCAATTTTTTCTTCATTTTTAGGTTGCTTCTTTATATTTGCAATATTATTATCGAATATTTTATTTTGCAATATATGAAGAATAAACATATAATTGCATTTTTTGCTTAGGGACATAGGAAGGTTAACACGTGAGTAGCAAACTTTCGCATATTCTTTGACCACTTTATTTTTACTCTCATGTCTCATACAGCTGATTAATTTCAAGGGTCCTGAATATTCAATCAATCGTGGGTAATGACAAAGGAAATGATGTTTTGGTTTAAGATGCTCTTTAAAAGTTTTAATATACAGTGAATGGTGATTAGTAATAAGTGTCTCAAGACAAACTAAATCTATTTTACTGTACGTGTCTTTCAGTAAAAATTCTACAAGGTCATATAAACTTGAAACATATTTCCAAATTAAATCATTTTTATTAATAAACCCACCGACAATTACAGGAAAGTATTTAAGAAAACAGTAAGCTTCTCTCGCTGACATATGCAAATTAAAAGATTTTACATGCTCCTGTTTTATTACATTTGGTCTATTTTGAAATTCGATTTCCCCATTGTCAAAAGTTTGGATTTTCCTATTTAGATCATTTAATGTAAAATATTTTTTTTCGAAAATATAAATTTTAACCACTTTTACTAATCCATATTTTATAATACCCTCAAACACATCATGCATTATGTCACAATAATAATTACTTGTTACATGGAATGTATCAAGTTGATTAAATATGCAATTAAATTTTAAGCCACTTAAGCTAAAATCAATCATTCATTGAAATATCATTTGTATGATTTTGAATATTTCGTAAGTGTTCAACATTTTCTACTACTTTATATTTAAGAACTGATTTAGGTTCTATGCAATGTCGACAGTATTTGTTATGAGAAAATGATGTTGAGTATCCTAATATATAATTTAGTGCCAAGTTATCACCAATTACAACACCGAGAGCAAACTTTATGGTTTTCATTCCATTTGGCAACTGTATACTAATTCCTTCTTTTTCAATTATTTTCAAAACGTCAATCAAATGTGCAAGAGATGTATTAGGCCCCAATTGTTTTAAACATTTTGATTTTATCAGTAATGCCACAAAAATATTGTCTAATGTTAAGACATCGGACGGAAGGCATGGGAAATGCAAGTAAAATCCTGCAACGGAATGAGACCCTGCGTGACTACCTAATGGGTTCCCAGTTTCAAAGTCATCATAATATAGAATGTATGGTAAAACAATATCATTATCTGAAAAGGAACTTAATTTTTTTTTCCATAGGCGGCCTTGCACAAAATTTTCTATTTTACTGGATTTAGAATTCAACAATGTGTTTGTATAAGCAAGGGTTTGCTCTAAAATACCGGGTTTTTCAAAAAATATTTTTATTTGGCTAACAATGGGCATGAGCACGCACTCATAATTAACATTTTGAAAAACTGGGATTCCTTTAACTAAAGTTTCATTTATTTCACTGTGAATTATACATTTTTTTGGAGATTCAAAGTTCATATGTTTTTTTAAAAATTGTTTTGTTAAATACTCTGATTTTACGTTGTCAAAAATGCTACTAATACAATCAATAATATCAAAAATTATGTTTTCAAAGTGAAGCAATTTTGGTAATAAAATATCTCTTAACAACTTAATAAAAACAGCTATAATGTTATCGCTTAAACTATGAACAATTGAATTTATAGTACTTGTGGTAATATTAGGTTTAGCATATAAATTAAGAATAAATAACAAAGCCTTTTGCTGTAATTCAGATTTAATTTTTACTATTTCATCAACTTTTAAAACATGCGTACTCGTAGAAGGTTCTGCTTGACACGTTAGTAGTAATGAAGCCACCGATTTTGGATTTTCATTTTTTTGGGATGATAACACGTTATCTGAATTATCAATATTTAATGGTTGAACATTACTACTCTTATGTCCAGACAAATGTCTCTTGAATGAACTGCGATTACTGAAAAGTTGGCCACAATTTTGTTGATTACATGTTACCGTGTCGTTCGCTTTCAGGAGATGTATATAGTTAAAATGAGTTAATAAATCGTTTATTCTGCTAAAGCCTATACCACATTTAAAACAAAAATACATTTTAAAAACCTAAATATTACATTCAAAAAAAGATTTATAGAAATTGTAATTTTAAAATTCAATATTTCAATACTAGTATTAAAACAATTAAAGGATAATTCTGAAGATATCCAAACTTGTTGTCAATGCCATAAAAACTCTTGAAACACAAATTAGATTATTTAATCTAAAAATAAATAAATTATTTGATCTAAAAATATTATGATAGTTCAGAATTTTATGACATTCTTTTACGTAGCTTTATAATTTTAATATTTTAATTCGGATATTAAATCAATTATATCAGGAGTTACAATGTCAAACTTTGTGTCAATGCCGTAAAAATACTTCTGGATGAAAATCCACACTTTTTGGCTTTGAACTGGATATCTTAATTCTAGTACAAAAAAAATTTTAAAACAAATATCTAAACAATTCAAAAAGTTTTTGAATTTATAAAAAATATTATCAAAAACTATAAAAAAATCTGGATCTTCTTGATCTAAATATATTATTATTGGTTGCAATTTGATGCCTTTTTCTATACAAAGTTTCTTTTTTTTCTCTATTTCTATATTAATTTGTGAAATTTGGGTAACCTGTATGACAAATGAAGCTATGGAGTCCAGTATGGATACCTTCCATAGTTTCCCAGTAGGTTGTTTTAATTTAATTGATGGCCGCAATATATAATGCAAAGTTCGGATAATTTGTAAATTTTTGACATCTGTGAATTATTTTTAAATATATAGTATATACTTAAGTCTTAAAAATTTAAATAAACTAAGGTACCTTGATTCTTAGAGTAGTTGTTGGAGACATCTAAAGCTGATTTATCTTTTAATTTCTTGACGAACACAGCACCAATCCGTTCCTCAAACGGTGGCCAATTGGTAAAAATATTCCCCGAGCTTGGGTAACACTTTTCAAAATCAATTTCAATCTAAAAAGAAACAGTATATTACACGTTAGAAAAAGCCAAGAAAATCTTCTTGTGTTTTTATCAAAGAAAACACAACAATACAAGGCGCGTTTTCATAAAATAGAACAAATAGTCAAATACGATAATAAAAAAAAATCTGAAAAGTTCTGTAATTTTCTTGTATCCGAATATCCTTGTTTGTATATCGTTGTTATTATCCAAAACTATGAAAACCAAGGATGTTAAAAGAAAACTATGGAACTTTTTTTCAAAACTAAACAGTTACCGCGATCTCGAACAATTGCCTTTACAAAAACGCATCTATTAAAATGTATTCCTTACACGGAAAAAAAAAACTTATTGAAAAACACTAAAAAAATTATTTCAATCACAAAATGTCGCTCTAATTGAACTATAGATTGTTTATAACAAAACCCCTTTTATTAAATTTTACTTTTGTGAAAATAAGCAAATCCAGTAATGATATTCATTCACTACATCTATTAAATTATTAATGACGTCATGGTTTGATCACTAAAATAATTGTAGTATTCAATAAACTCATTATTGTAAATTAAAGAAATATTCAATGATTTGAATTAATGAAATAATGATGTTAATTAAATTGTTTTGTGAAATTTATAATTTTTTTATATTTATAACTATTCAGTTAGTTAAATTCAATAATCTTCAAAGTAAGATTAACAATTATTTTTGTGAACATCAAAAATATCTTTATGTTATATTAAAGGTTTTTGTTTTTGTAAATCATTAATATACAGCATTTTGAATATCACAAAAATTGTCAATGATTATCAGTGAAGATTATTAATAGTCACAAATAAATTAAAATTAATATACACAAAACATTTTGTGAAATTCAAATGGCTATATATACACACATCTATATAAATATATATATATATATATAAAAAAAAAATATATATATATATATATATATATATATATATATATATATATATATATTTAAATAAATATATATATATATATAGTATATTATAAGTATACTATTTGGGCTAAATTATAAATAAAAATAAATTATTTTGTTATATTTCTAGTATATTTTATTATTTCATAGCAATTATAAAAAATCAATTTTTGTAAGTACATTTCTTATTGAAGTTTAGTAATATTATTACTAAATGAATTCACTAAAAATTAAAGACTTCAATCTCAAATAATAACAACAGAAACTTAAAATTAATTAGAATTCAGTACATATATTTGACAATTTTTTGTAATAAAAATCCTATAAATGTATGTATTTCTAAACTACCTTAATGTCTTCTAATTTTTTGATTAATTGCTTAACAGAAGGATTAGTAATATCAGAAGGTAGTTGTAAGTTGTAGAAATATAATTGTAAGAATTGCCAAACATTATATCCCGCAATAGGGTATTTTAAGTCAAATAAGTGAAATAGTTTAAAGCAAATATCAATTGCTTTAAAAATTGTTAACACTTTGTATTTTGTATTATCTAGATAAACTAGTATTTCTTCCGGCTTCAAGATACATTTGCCTATTATACATATAAACGGCTGTACATTCTGCTTCATTTCCAATAATTTATCAAAATATTGTTCTGAGTCTCTGACACTATCACAAACATAGAGAAAACTATTTTGACATTCTTTTATTGAATATTTGACGTGTTTTCGTTTCCCGTCTTCAGTAATAACAATTTTAACTGGATTATTTTTAATAACAGCATGCAACAAAATGAATATGGTTGCAAATCGTCCATCTGCAATTATAAAGTTAAATAAATATAAAGGATGGAAAATTTTAAATTTCTATTATACTTACTTTCTGTTGAATCAGAATGCTTCTTTAAATTTTCAAAGAGATGCTTTGAATTTGGATCTTTAAGGTCTGTGTCAAAAACGATGCATATTTTTTTGTAAAATTCATTTACGTATTCTTGGTTTAACATTAATCCCGGTTTGTTGTACAAAGACAAGTAATCGATTGCTATCTGAAATTAAATAATGACAAAATTATTAAGATCATAATGAAAATATTATATTTGTAGTTTATAACAAAACCTCAACATGAAAAAATTTAAAGCACAGGCATATTGTGATATGTGTACAATCTTGTCTTATATGGCATTTTCAAAATTTTACAGGAATCGAATTTTAAAGTTTAAACAAAAAAAGTTTACATTCAAAATAATATTTCTAATTTGGTTAATTTTTATATAAAGGCATGATATTTTTATATAAATTCAACAAAAAAATGGAACTAGAGCTGTTGCTGGAGCTTCACAATTTTTTTGAAATTTTATTATAAATTTTGATTTTTAATGCCAAAAATATAGGATATATAGGCCAATTCCTATGTCTATGTTAAACAGATTTTTTTGATTTTTATTGTAATTGAGAAACATGTAGGATATAGGACCCAAACAAAAGGAAGCATGTATAAAGAGTATTTACTCTAAAAATCATTAATTTATAAATAGAAGATATTATTTATCTAATAGGACAATTAATTATGAACATTTAAGAGGAAATAACCGAATTTCAGTAATATAGGACAAAATTCAAATCAAATTACTCAGAAACTATAAGAGATAATTCTTTGATAAGAGATTCTGAAAGTGCGTGGTCGAAAATATAAGAATCCATCCATAACTTATTTTCGAAAAGAAATGGTCTACAGGACAAGATAGAACTCAGATGACGCTATATATATATATATATATATACATATATAAATATATATATATATATATATATATATATATATATATATATATATATATATATATATATATATATATATATATATATATATATATATATATATATATATATATATATATATATATATATATATATATATATATATATATATATATATATATATATATATATATATATATATATATATATATATATATATATATATATATATATATATATATATATATATATATATATATATATATATATGTTACGGCTAATGTACAAAATTGGAGAATGTGTACATTCGCCGGTAAATGTACATATTCCCAATAAGAATATGCTCATTTTCCAAATAGAATCCAGTAAGAATATGCACATTTACCGGCGAATGTACACATTCGTCGCTCTATGTACATTAGCCGTAACATATACACATTTATATCTAGAATAACTATTATTTCTATCGATACATGTAATTTGAGCTTAATTCCGGGAGTTTGTAAAAGTCGAAGCTTATAGGCATTTCTAAATAAACTCACTAATTTATATCCCAATGGTTCTTTGTAGTTTGGATATCTAACAAAAATGTCAGCTGTAGAATTATTTTTAATAAATAATAAACGATTTTTACTGCAGCCATTCCAATGATAAAGTAACTGCTCATAGTTAAGTACTTCATTTCGAAGTGCTTGATAATGGCATTCACTATCTTCCTGATCTTCCATTTGTCTAACAGTATCTAGTTCTGGATTATTGCTGTTGTCATCTCTCGCCAATTTTTGGTAAACCCCAACTCTTTTTAGGCGTGCAATTTGATTATAATATTTGAAATAAAGCTTCCCTAAGGGAGAAGCATTTTTCCTTGGGAGGTAATAATAATCCTATAAAAAGTAACAATACATCTTAATCTGTTATTTAGAGAAATAATTTATAACATGCTTTAAATTTACCTTATCCTCTGATGGTACTAGTGTGACAATTGCTTCTGCTAATTGCTGGCACGTCTGCGTAGTCAGTTTTTCTCCATGCCGAATATAATAGTTCACTATTAAATTGGACAAGTTATCCCGTTTTAATTCCGTTAATAAATGGTCTGCCTCGGTTATCTCCTTAAGTAAAGTTCTACCTTCATGAGAATCCATCAAAATATCAGTAATATTGGAAGTAGTAATCTTCTCTTCAAAAGTAAAATTCATCAATGTTTGAGATGGTGGTGGTGTACTAGGCCATGTCATTGATGATAAAGTATCACTGACCGTTGAAGCAGCATCAGAGCAATTGTTTTGCAATTGCCATTTTTTTATGGCATCTGTAAATTTAATTATTATATTCCACGTAAAATCTTTTAGCAATGGGACGATATGTGCCGGTATAAGAAGTTTTAATTCATTGATGTATACTTTTTGGGCTGGAAATATTAAATAATTTGGCTGTTTACTAAAATTACAATAGTTAAATTAACTTACCGTCCAAGTATGAATATAATTCAGGTAAATCCCACACATTGAGTAGCTCTTGAAGTTCAGCTTGTTCAATTGTTGGAGCGTTTATTATTATATATTGACCGTCGTAGTTGGTCCCGTCTTCAATGATGTTAGATACAGCTGTTCTTTCCAAATTTGTGTTGAGTTGAAAAATATGTTCGTTTCTAGTTTCGTTCATTTTTAAAATACTGCAGCGTAAAATAAATATTTTGTTGGTTAAGCTGGACTTTTTAGAAAAATTTACTCAATTCATCCTAATACTAATTTAATATAATAACAAAATTGTCCTTAAAAATTTAATATTCGATGTGGTTTTTAAATTTTTTTTTTCAACAAAACATTTAATTTCTTAGCTTAAACTAGTTATATAACTAATAGAAAATAAAATTAATATTCTTTTATTCTTATCATTGAATTGGATTTATATGAATTATTTGCGTTAAGTGGAGGCCCACAAAATGTATGAATATCCATAGCTACAACTAAACCCTTATCATTTAAATCGATTCTATACGCAGCGTAATGTTGACAAAAGTAAATTGATTTTAATGGACGACAAATTATGATTATTTTTGTCCTTAAGCTGTTCACAGCTATATAATCTATTTCGACAACAGACAATTCATTTAAACAAAATGGTAAAAAATACCCAGCTTTATAAATTTTTCCTTTGTATTCTACTTTACTATAGAATTTATAATTAATAGGGTTTTCTTCGGGATAACATGTTTTTAACAATGAATCAAAAGCAATGTCAATTATGTGGTTGTCGTCAATTGTAATTGAACTTTTCGACACATCCAGTAAGGATTTTGTAAATTTTAATTGAAATTTTTTCACCAAAGATAGACACACATTTTTCCTTGAAATAATTGAGTTTACATATACCTTAAATTGCTTATGTTTCGCCTCAAATCGAAAGCACCAGTAAAACCGCGGTGGCCCGGAAAATTTAATAATTGTTGGATAGTGAGTCATAAAGTGGTGTTTGGGCTTAAGATTATCATTAAACAAATTACGATAATCCATATGATGCTTTTCTATTTGGTTTTGAAGAAAAGGTTTTTCAAAAAACTTCCTGAATTGAAATTTTAACGATAAAAGAATTCCCGATGAAATACTCTCATCGTAGACCAAATTATCTTTGAAAACTACAGGAGCTATTTCTTTCGAAATAAAAAAACATGTTGGCGACAGGTAAAGATTTTGGTTTTGTAGTTCAGTGAACAATTTATAATCCGATTTACAAAATTGGAAGGGATTTTCAAACTTTTTGATTAAATTACTTAAATTGTTTATAAAATTGTCTGTTTTGGAATTATTTTTTATAAAATTAGTTATTTCTGCTACAAACGGTATAGTTATTTGATTAACAATTTTATTTTGTATATTCAATACATCTTTCCGAGAAAAGGAATCATTGGAATGCATTTGTAACACAAACTTTAATATTTGATTAGTATCAAATTTATTGTTATTTGTCGAAAGACAAAATTTATTTATTTCGTCACAAGTATTTTTAACAAATTTGTTTTGGAGGTTTATCGAACTATGATTAGTTTGATTAATTTGAAAAGCTACATGTTCAATTACGTTAGGAATCTCATTTATAGTTAAGAAATTTTCTGGGTGCTTACAAAATACGTGTTTTCTGAAGCTTTTTAACGTAGAGAAATATATAAAACAATCCCCTTCTAAACATTGGAATCCATCTGTTGTGGACATTTTATGAAAATTAAGAACATGAATTTTGAAGTTTCCAAAATTGCCAATTACGTTTATCCCGCATTTAAAGCACCTCATAATTTATTATAATTTACTACGTATTTAAGAAAAGAAGAATACATCTGAACAGTTGCACAAAATATGTAACCTAATTATAACTTTTAGATTGAAAATTAAAACAAAATGTCGTAAAAGATTAATGTCCCTAAAATTAATATAAAAATGAATAAAAAATTATAAGTTTAACAAAATCTCACATACACTTACAATTTTTTTATATTCCACTTGCACTTTCAGTACACAGCACAAGATAAACTATTTGGTTTTTAGTTTATATCCACCCAAAATTTCAACGCATAAAGTACACTTCTTAAAGTTTCACGTTATTTAAAAAAATTAAATTACTTTATAAAAAATAAATTTCACAACTCAATTCAAACAGCGTCCTTTTTCAAATGATTCTTCGAACAAAGGCATCAAACAAAATATTAACGGTACATTAATACTAAACATATTGTGATATTCACAAAAGTTGAGTTAAATTCATAAAAGCATGTAAACAATTTTGTGTATTTAATAAAAGATGAAATGATAAACACAAAAATTTCGTGAGGTACTATTTATTTCGTGATAAACATAATTTTTATTTCTTGACTAACATAAAATAAATGTTAAAAAATAATTAATTTATTATTTTATTAGGGAAATAGATTCTAAGGCGAATTTTAAATTTTAAGGTATCATAGGTATTTTGTTGAAGCTTTATTTGGCACATTTCCACTACCCCTCTTAATTTTACAAGCGTTACTTTATTTAAACGGAATACATTCAGGTCGACTATACAATCCGCGGGAGCAAATCAATCGCTGCTCAAAAACTGCAGTAGTTTCATTGATTTTCCTTTTGAATTTTTTACAATTCGTGAAAAAAAAAATGTTTTAAAAACGCAACAATATTATTGCATTTTTACAAAAAATGAAAATAAATTACATATAAATCAATAGTAGCTTTCCAGGATACTTTGAATTACAGCAACTATTTTCATTTTTGTAATTGTAATTTTCAGTTCGCGATTGATTCGCTCCTGCGGATTCTACATTCGACATGATTATCTCGACAAAATCACATGTATTAAACGGTTTTTTCAGGTCACTGATGTTTCGTAATACGCTGTTAAGGACCATTGAAAGGTCACTGCGCCATTAATTTCGGATCAGCTCGAAAAACGAGACTAATATTCCAGCGTATTCGTTGCACTTGATTTCGTGTACAATATGATACCCAGATTTTTATTTTGTTGGCATTCTACCACTGACATTTTTCGGGATTTGCCGAATGGAGGACATTCAACAATTGTATCCTATGCAGTGACTATTGTAGTATAGTTGTGTTACTGTTGGGTTCGTTCGGCGTTATTAGAGGGCCTCTTAATCATATTGACTTACCGCGTTTAAATACATTTATTAAAAAATCAATCTGGAAGATATTTTAAGAAATATTCTACATTAATAACCTTCTTTCAAAACTCAGATGTAGGAATATGTATTTTATTTGTCTATATCAATCGAAGTACGAATTACGAGTAATAATTGTCAAATTAAATCGAATATTGTCGAAAGTCGTTTTATTTTGGAAGAGAATATGTATTTAGACAGTTTAAATATTCTATCAATCCAACAATCAAGAGCCGGTAAAGAGGCGCGGTAGGATTAATCGGCATATTCTAATCGTAAGAATTGTAACTCTTAATTTGTATAATCTCATTTACTAAATTACGTCAAATATTTGAAGTATTTAAAGCAATTTTAACTTTTTTATGAAATTCATAAAAGCGTTCCGAAGATTAAAATATGTTTTGTGATTTAAATGAAAATTTATTTTAACTATAGCCAGAAATTTAAATAATATTATTTTATGCCTGAATTGTGATTATTGAATATCATTAAACCGATTTTATTCAATTCTTCATTTAAAAGTTTAATTATTTTGGTGAAAATTACACGTATTTATCTATATGAAATTCATAAAACAGTAAATTTGTTGAAATTCACTTGTATGTATTTATCATTTACAAAAAACTTTAGTAATTTTGAAAGTAAAAATTTAATAAAACCAGTTTTTTGAAATTCACAATTCACAAAAATGAAAGAAAAACTGGGTTTGTTGATATCAATAAAAAAATTGTGAATATTAAAAAAAAAATATTGATTATCACAAATCTCAATTAATAGAAGGCATTTTGTGATGTTAACTATATTATTTTTTTCCGTGTATGTTTTCTGTATTACACAATAATACGTTTTGCATTTGTCACAATTATTTAATATTAATTGTGGTATCACCATAGACAAAATATATAAGACATATAACATTATAGTTATAAAAAAAATAACATTATAGTAAGCATTTATTTTTATTTAGGTAAAAGCAGAGTAAAAATAAATTATGAATGAAGAAGTATGACAAGGGGATAGATCGCCGTACAATTAAGCCGTGTGATGAGTTTTAATACCATTTTAACACATCAAGGTTATCAGTCTTACATATTTCGTACATGGTATCACTTCAATTCAAATCGCCCGTTATATATTTATAAAATATTTGTTTAATTTGAAGTTGAAAATAATTATTTGACGTAAACATAAAAATATTTGTAAATATTTTATTAAATCCATACTTACAAGTCTAAAACCATTCGTATTTTTTAACAATGGCCATTCATCAATAAATGCCACAACATTGGTGATTTCAGCATTGAGATCCAATTTCCTCTTATGATATGTTTCTTTCCACTTTAACTCAACTGTTCCCCATGGTTCAGAGTGATGCCGGAGCTAGTGCTTTTCTTCAATCTCTAAGTTTACTGCAACAACAAAGAAGTGCTAATTGTAAAAAACACAACACAAATGTATTTATTTACACTTACGATCATGTGGGTCAATCTGTATTTTAATTTCTTTTTCAGGTTCCTTATTACTGCTTTTTAAATATCCAATTTTTTTTAAATTTCTTCTGATGACTCTGTATTTTGTGTATAATTTTCCCCGCGGATTTTTACTGTTTTGATAGTAGTAGTCCTAACATGTTTGATTAAACATAGAAATAGATGAAATTGAATAATAAACAAGGGTTAAATGCATTCAAATTGTATTTATGAAATGTACGTTTACTCGTAATTGTAGAATCCAAATACAATATTACTTACAATATCTGTGGTCCTATTCTGGTTTTCCCAGGGAATTTGGAATTGTTTTAATGTGAATTTTTCAGTAGTTTTGTATTCTTTCTTTCCAAAGTATACTGCGACATTTGGTATTTTTTTTGTCAAAAGTAGGGGAAAAGCATTATTCCCCTTAAAAGCTAATACGTGCCATCTAATTCCCAACAAAATTTAAAGGGAAAAGAAAAAACAAAAATGCTATAAAATGGAACTATTTTCTCCCTACTTTTGAAAAAAAAAAATACCAAACGTTGCAGTATACTTTGGAAAGAAAGAATACAAAGCTACTGAAAAAATTCACAATAAAACAATTGCAAATTTTCCCGGGAAAACCAGAATAGGACCATTGGTAGGAAAAACTTGACAAAAAACAAAAAATTTGAATTCTGAGGGGCCACTAAAACTGTTTTAATCAAAATAGGATTGGGGAAATTTTATTTTTTACTCACAGGGTTTTCTTCTGGAAATTTCGAAACAATTTCTTGAGTAATGCCTCGCAAATCGGCTAATGTCATGGTTTGGTTTTTCTCGACATGTGTCCGTACGATGAGAGAACAGAGCAATTGTCTCGA